>JAMJFZ010002981.1:1955000-3202500 GCA_026225945.1 Cricetomys ansorgei
GTTCAAAGGGCAGGGACTTGAACTACTTCTTGGAGAAAGAACCATGAATTGTTAGATTTCTCCTATGAGGACAGACGGTCCCTTCTTCCCATCGACCTGTTCTCTCAGTGGTTGACTTCTGCAGTGAGGGCGCAGCATGTGCATTTCTTTAGACTTTGTTGTTTCCTGGTGCCGGGGCTGGAAACCTGGCCTCTCGTGATAGACGAGCTATGTACCTCCTGAGCTTTCTCCCGCTCCTCATTTTATCCTCCAAGCTGTAATCCATTGCTGTATTATTTATTCTGTTGCTCAAATAACTTTGTCTTTGGACTTGGGAGCTACTTTTGCTTGGTTCCTGGTTCCTTGGACACGTGGCTATCCTTTCATTTGTTTTTAATTTTCTAATATGTTTGAATGTGTGTGTGTGAGTGTGTGTGGTGTGGTGGTGGTGGGTGTGATGTGGTGTGATGTGTATGTATGTATGTGTGTGTATATGTATATATGTGTATATATATATATATATGCAACATATATATGTGTGTGTGTGTGTGTGTGTGTGTGTGTGTGTGTGTATATATATATATGTATTGAAGGTTTGCCAGGAAAAAGCCCTTCCTCAGTGTAGTTGTACCTGTACCCTGTTTGGATCTGGGCTCAGAATGTATTTAAAATGTAACAGTTTTTCTCTCACTGGCTACTTGACTCTGCTCCTCTGTTCCCGACTGCTAGATTTCTAACATGTAGCTTTTAAAACCTCGGTTAGCTCATAGGGTTAGGGAGGAAATGAAAGGATAGGAAGGAAAGAGAAACCTTTACAGCCCTTTTGTTTTGACTGTCTTAATCCGTCTATGTCTGGGGAACTGAACTAACTCTGAACGACACTGGTTTAACTTCTCCCAGCACGGCAGTTAACTTTTTCACAACCCGTTAGTTCATTTAATCTGTCCTTATTTCTGCCTGCTTCTCTATCGTCTGCTTTTTGTGCTCTATTTCCCTATCATGCAGCAACTCTTAGCTGTAATTCTTAACTTGTAACTGTCAAACTGCCTTCAGCCACCCCTCTTTTATCCCCTCCAAGCTGTTCCCAGAAGTCCAAGCGGCATGCAACCACAAGGAGGAGGAGCTTTTCCCTGGCAAAGCTTCACTCAACATTTCTCCCCTTCTACTAAGATACAAGTTGTACAATATTGATTACATTTCCCTTTTTAGTCTTCAGGAGTTTATCTTTTGCATTCATGCATAATGCATTACTAACAGTAAAAATTCAGGGGTTATGAAGTTGCAAGAATCACTCCCCTTTCTCTGAAACTATTACTTTCAGGCAGGTGGCAAACGGCTCTGTCAGATTCTGTCTTGTAACTCTTTGCAGTAATCCATTATCTATAGAATTACTATAGGAATCTTCGTGTTTCCAGGAACTCTGATGTTTACTGATATCATTAAAGGCAACAGTCTACTCCAGAACACAGCCTAGTCCCTTGAATGTCTGGAACTTTGGCTTTAAGAAATTTTCATCTAGTTTCTGTTTGCTATTAGTGTTTTCGTCCTCTGGAGGTTGTGTCAGACTTGCAGTGATGAGACTTTGCTCTCATTGTCTTTTCTCAGAACCTTCTGATGACTGCCAGCCACCTGTTCCAAATCAGCCAAAGTAAAATTCACACAGGGATAGTTTTTTCATCAAGGCTTCATATTTTTCATCTTCCTCAGTCTTTACTGACACTGGTATTTGAGTCAGGTGGAAATTTAGGTTTCAGAAACTTTACTTCATAACCCAGGCTGATTAGTTTTTGTACTTTACTACAATCTCTAGAAGGCGCTGTCTTTTTTTTAAAAGAACTTTTCTTTCCATAGTCATGCTCTTCAGGTTAGTGGTCCGGGTTTTCAGGAGATCTTCCTGGCTCAAATCTAATCTTTATCAGTTTTGATGGCACCCACAACTTCTCATTTCCACTGGAAATAAAAGTGTACCCCCTCCACCAGCATAAAACTTGTCCTGATTTCCACTCAGATGTTAATATGTCTTTGTAATATATAGGTTGATTCAACTCTAAAGATTTTTCTATAGTCCAGTGCCTTTCAGTGGCTATTGTTCCTGTCTCATTAACATTCTGAAAATTTAAAGTTAGTAGTACACTATGTAGTCTGTCTCTGGGAGTCTTTTTTATTCCCTTTTGTCTTGCAAGCATTTCCCTTAATGTCCAATTAGATCTTTCTATAACTGTTGTCCTGTAGAATTGTGTGGTATACCGGTAATATGCTTTATGCCATAGTATGCAAATAATTTTTCATTTTACTGGAGACATATGCAGGGGCATTATCAGTCTTAATTTGTAAAGGTATTCCCATAATTACTTCCAGTAAATATGTAATTACAAAATCAGCCCTTTCAGAACTCAAAGCAGAAGCCCATTGAAATCCTGAATAAATATTAATAATGTGGTGTACAAACTTTAGTTTCCCAAATTCTGCAATATGGAGCACATCCATCTGCCATATTTCTTCTATTTTAATACCCTTAGGGTTACTTCCAACAGGCAACGGGACTTGAGTTTACAAGGAACACGTTGGACATTTCTTTACTATCGCCTTGGTTTGTTGCCAAGTAATAGAGAAGTTCCTTTTTAAACCTTTGCTCTTTACATGGAGCTTTGCATGAAATTCTGAGGCTTCTAACACATTTCCTATTAGTAACTGGTCGATCTCCTCATTCCCTGTGCTAATGGGCCTGCAGCCCTGTGTGAGATCTGACATGAGTGATGTATAATGGACAACTCCTGTCTCGGATTGCTTGTTCTACCTGCATAAATAACGATGATAATTCTGAATTATCAGGAGTAAATTCAGCAGTTTCTATATGCAAAACAACCTTTCTGCAAACTGAGAATCAGTGATAACATTGAGAGATTCAGGGAAGTCTAACAGTACCATAAGAATAGCATATAACTCTGATTTTTGAACTGAAGTCTATGGGCTTTGATTTACTTCACTTATTTTTTTTCTGACTTGTCGCCTGCCATTCTTGATTTATTTGCATCAGTATAAAATGTAGGCAATCCAGAAACAGGTTTTTCCTCTCACTAAACGAGGGTGTATCCATTCAGTCCTTTTGATATACTGAATTCGCTTACTTTTAGGATATTTGTTATTAATTTCTCCCAAATAATTGCTACAAGCCCTTTGCCAGTCTTCATTGATTGCCCATAGTGATGTAATCTCAGCATTTGGGTAAGGCACCACCATTTCTGCTGGATCTGTTCCTGACAGCTGACTAAGTCTTATTCTTTCCTTTATGATTAAATCAGCAACTTATTCTATATAGCTCTTTTTTTTTTTACTCCACTGTGTGCCATAAACATCCATTCTAAGATATTATCCTCTCTCTGCATCAGATTCCCAGTAGGGGAATGTTTTGAATGAACGATGACCAAAATACAACTCAGGTGAGGATCTATGTGATCCACGTATGCATCTTGTAGTCTCTTTTCTACCAGAGTTAACTCTTGCTCTGCTTCAGAGGTTAAATGTCTTAGACTATTTAGGTTGGAGTCTCCTTGCAATGTTTGAAACAAATCGCTTAGCTCTTTCATAGTTAATCCAATTGTGGATCTTACCCAACTGATATCTTCCATTAGTTTTTGAAAATCATTAAGAGTTTGCAACTGATCTCTTCTTTTGAGGTTGAATTTTTTGCTGGCTTATCTTATAACCTAGATAGTTAATAGAATCTCCTCTTTGTATTTTTTCAGGAGCAATTTGCAAACCCCAACAGGGTAGATTCTTTTTGTTGCATCAAACAATTTTTCCAAAGTATCTTGATCAGAATCAGCTAACAAAATATCATCCATATGATGGTAAATAGCAAATTGCAGAAATTGTTTTCAAATTAGTTCCAATGGTTGTTGCACAAAGTATTGACATAAAGTTGGACTATTTAACATTTCCTGGGGAAGGACGTTCCACTGATAGCTTTTGATAGGTTGAGCACTGTTATAGGTAGGTACCATAAAAGCAAATTTCTCTTCTCCTGCTCTTGCAAAGGGATAGTAAAAAAAAAACAGTCTTTTAAATCAATCACCATCAAATGCCATGCTTTAGGTAATAATGAAGGTAAAGGAATTCAAGGCTGTAATGGTCTCATGGGCTGAATCGCCTTATTTACAGCCCTCAAATCAGTTAACATTCTCCATTTTTTCTTTATTACAAATACGGGTGAGTTCCATGAGCTGGTAGATTCCTCTATATGCTGAGCCTTTAATTGCTTTTCTACCAGCTGTTCTAAAGCCTCCAGTTTCTCTCAGGTTAAGGGCCACTGCTCCACCAATAGAGGCTTGTTAATTAACCATTTTATGGGTAGGGTAGTTGGTACAGTTTCAGCAGTGGCACCCTTTATCATTTTGGAAACTCTATACCTGTTATGTTTGGCTTTTGGACAACCTGTACAGCCTGTGCATCTCTCTTCTTATCAACAAATTCCCCTTGTAACCTCTTTTTATATACCCTTTCTGGGATTGAAGGGATATTAACCTGAGTTCCCATTGTTGCAATAAATCTCTTCCCCATAAATTTATAGCGATGCCAGCCACTTAAGGCTTTAACTTTCCCTTTTTTCCATCTGGTCCCAAACATTTTACCCAATTCACACTTTGCTTTACGTGGGATAATTTCCCAATCCCTATAAACTGTGTGGATACCTCCTGAAGGGACCAATTTGAATTCCATAACTCTTGAGAGATTATTGTTACATCTTCACCCGTGTCCACCGACCCTTCTATTTCAATGGCATTTAATTCCATTTTACACTTTGGCCTTTTATCATTAATGACAGCCTGCCAAAACACACGTTTCCCAGTGCTCCCAAACCTGCCCGTTCTCTGTACCAGTGCAGCTTTTCTTCTGATATAGGGAAACAGTAACAGTTGTGCAATCCCATCTCCTGCATTAAATTGCAGGTCTCTTGTTACATAGGCCATAATTTTAATTTCTCCCTTAGAGTCTCCATCTATGACTCCAGGATGCACTATAAAACCTTCTAATGTAATGCTACTTCTACCTAGGATCATTCCTACCATCCCTGGTGGAAGAGGACCATAAAGTCCAGTAGCAATTTTATAGCACTGAACATTTAGGGGTAGGGTAAGCTGTCTGTCTATAGCCAGATCTAGTGCAGCACTGCCTTCAGTAGAATACATCAGATCTCCGACGCTGAGTTTGGATCTTTTGATTTGCATGCTACCCCAGTGCTGACAGAACACAGGCAGCTCATTTTTTCTCCAGGGGCCCAAGCTAGGCTCCCAACTGCAAGGAACTCCCCTGTATATCTCTCTTGGGTCTACACTCATTTGCCCAGTGTCGACCCTTTCCACACCGTCTGCACATACCTGGAAATCTGCTTCTTTTTTCTGACTGATATTTACAGAAACCATTGCCTTTAGAAGCAGCTTGATCACATCTTTTTGCAGATGCCTGAGTCTTCCACAATTAAAGCATCTGACATTTAGTATTTCAGCCCTCTAACTATAGCTTGTCCTATTACAACAGCTGTGTAAATACTGGAACCAATATGTGCAGTAACATGGATCCATTGATCCAATAGTGCAGAATTTGCTTTTAATGGCCTTAAAGCTTCCTTACACTCTCTGTGTTTGCATTCTCAAATGCCATTGTCTCAATCAGCACCTGTCTTGATTCAGGGTCTGAGATGGTTCTGTTCACTGCTGCAGTTAACCTTTGTAAAAAAATCAGTAAAAGCTTCCCTTGAGCCTTGTGTGATTTTTGTAAATGAGGTGGACTTTTTTTCTGGTTCCTCTACTCTTTCCCAAGCTCGTAAAGCTGCTAAATGACATTGTTCAATGGTCAAACGTAATCTGTTCTTGTAATTCAGCATACCGACCCTCACCAAGGAGCTGATTTTTATTAATATCTATTCCTTTAGCCCTATTCTGCTGTTCCATATTTGTTGCTTCTTCCCTCCACCAAGTTAACCACTGAAGCTGAGGGCCTGCCTCTAGTATAGCTGATACTAACGCATTCTGATCGAACGGGACTACCGATATCGCAGTGCCCAGTAACATAGGCCGAGTGCCATACAACACCACAGCGTCCTTCGTTTTTCTAAAATCGTTTTTCTATTGGATGCCATTTTGTTTCATTGATCCTTATCAGCTGGAAATGCTGAAGGTGATTTTGTGGCCCTGGGCTGCCTTTTCTGATCATTTTCCTGTACAAGCTCCCCCCTTATATTTCCCCTGGGTAAAACCCTTCTCTCTGTCACTGGGAAGGAGCCCAGCTGTGTTCCCAGTTCCTCAGCCTGTCCTCTCATTTCCCCAGTGTTTCCTTTTCCTTCCCTTGACAGTTCTCCCCGCTTGTGTTCCCAGTTCCTTAGTCTCCCTTTTTTCCCACCCTTTCAAACTCCCCCCGTATTTCCTTTAACAGCTCCACCAATTCCTTTTATGAAGAGAAAGGAAAAAATTGAGCCCTTTTGTTCTGTTTTTCCTGGTTTAGTTTTTTTTTCGGTTTCCCATCATTTTTATCCTTTATGCTATTTCAAGTCTCTCGTATGGACGCCAAAACGTAATTAATAAATAAAATATACCTACCTATATCATATGTACACACACACGTACACACACATACACACAAATATATATGCCTCTGTTATGTCATGTGTACTAAGGTCCCATTGATCATATGACGAGCCTCCCAATGTGTCCTATGAGCACCTAGTGCAGGATGTGGGTGCTTTAGACAAGGCCTGGGGGCCATGGTAGCAGCAATGAAGAACAATGTATGTGATAAGGTAGCAGTGTATTAAGAAACAGTGCAATAGGCTGGAGAGATGGCTCAGTGGTCAAGAGCACCAGCTTCTCTTAAGGGACCTGTGTATGTATGTATATATATGTATATACATATATAATGTGTGTGTGTGTGTGTGTGTGTGTGTGTGTGTTTGTGATGTTTTTAGACAAGGTCTATCTATGTATCCTTGGCTGTCCTGGAAATCATTAGGTAGATCAGTTGTCCTCAAACTCACAGTGATCTGTCTGCCTCTGCCTCCCTAGTACTGGGATTAAAGGCATGTGCCAACACTGTGGCATGTATTTTTTTTAAATACATACTAAAGGCTGAGAGATGGCTCAGTCAGTAAAGCGCCTGCTACCCAAGCATGAGGACCTGAGTTCAAATCCTAACCCAGTAAAAAGTTGGGCTTGGTAGCTGGAACCTATAATCCCAGCTTTTGAGATAGAAAGAGGAGGCAATAGGTGGATCATAAAGCTTATTGGCTGGCCAGCCAAGCGGAATCCATGAGCTTCAGGTTCAATGCCTTTTGCCCTCTAGCTCAGGAACAATAGAAAGAAAGAAATCTTTACTGCTCTTGCAGGCAGCCTTGGAAGAGAGAAAGAGAGAAAGAAAAAGAAATGTTCACTGTCCTTTTTTGTCTGTCCTTAGCTTGGAGAGCTGGAGTTGCAGTGAGAACTAGCATGTATCAAACCAACCTGCCAACTGCCCCTGCCCTCCTTTATATGCTAAGCAAAGTTCCCAGAAGTCCAACCGACACGCAATCATATAGAAAGCTGCATATGACAAAAAGTCCTTCAAAATGTCCTGCTACGAGACTCAATCTCAAAAATATAATCTAGGGAATGATACTAGAGGTGGACCTCTGGCCTCCACATGTACACATATGTGTAATGCACACACACATACAATTTAAAGATATATAGAACTGTCACAAGCACCCTCCTACGTCAGTTCATGCTGCTCCAATCAGCTTGTTGTTAGTTTCTTTACTGTTCTGTTCTGTGGAGAGGTAACCCGGGCCACACATGCTAGGAAGTGTTTTACCAGGCTAGCTCAGGCTCTGAATGACATTGTTACTGCTCGTTCTCCATGGACTGAATGAAGCATCAGAGTTCTACTGTTCCCTTCTTATGGGCAGCAGGCGGGTCCTGGCGTGCTGCCCTAGTGAACATACATTCTCTCTGTGAGCATCAGTGTCTACTGTGATGGTGTTTCTTAGGGTAAATCACTAGCACAGCCCTGGGTCGCTGTGCCTTACTTCGGAAGTTTTGATACACATTTACAAGTTACCTTCCCAAAGAGTGCTAACTGGTTTCCATTTCTGCCCACAGTGGGCAAATAGGCTTGGTCCTCAACCTTTGTCCACTTCCAGTGTTGCCTGTCTGAAAAAGCCATTTATGTAGTAGAAACTTGGGCCACAGTGCGACTATTGAGTTACAAGATGATGGGTGGGGGATGGGCTAGGTGGAGGCCAGACGTGGAAACATCAGCTGGGCCACAGGGCACAGGGTCTATGCCCTCTCCTCCAGCCCTGGGTTCCTTCCTCTTCTGGGTAGCTGTGCTCAGCACATCCTCTTGAAGGCACTTCCCCCAGGAGACCTGTCTCTTGGATCTGCCCAAGTTCCTCTGGCCTCGAGCCCTATGCACAGTCTGCTCTGATCCCAAGCCTTTGCCTCCTGTGAGTTGGAAGCCTTCCAAGTTCGCCTGATGTCTTTGGAAAAAATCTCATCTTCTCTGAGCCCATTTCTACTTTTGAAAACTGTGGCTGAAGGAATAGGAAGGAGTAACTCAGTTGATGGAGTGCTTGCCTAGCGTGCATATATCCCTAACACCACATAAATTGGCTGTGCACATTTGTAATCTGGCCACTCAGAAGGTAGAAGTAGGCAGATCAAATCAGATGTTTAAGGTCATCCTTGGCTACACAGTAAATTTAGGGTCAGCCTGGGCTACATGATTCCAAAAGAGAGACACAGAAAAACTATAAAAGAGAACACTGCCAACCTCAGACACTCTAACAGTGATTTTTTTTTTAAAAATAAACACATTTATTGTTTCAGCAAATATTTACCATCCTACCTCTTAATCCTCCGGATGTGGTAGGGGAAGCAGAAGCCAATCAGGTGAACATGATATGTATTTCTGGAATAGAAAACTGCACCTGGTTTATAAGTTGGGGAAGCCAGGTGGCCTCTATCAGACAGCAGCAGATGGAGGGGCCAAGTGGGTGGCGCCGGGTGGCTGCACCCCTGCAGGGTACAATGATTTGTGCAAAGGACCCAAGGAGAAGGACGAGTAATACTAATTTCTGGAGCTGAGAGGAGCTGAATGCAGAGGGTGAGAGAGAGCCCAGAGATGTCAGCACGCCAAATCCTGCACAGTGTGGCCCACAGTCATGGAGACAGTGAACAAGAGCACTGAGGAGACTGAGAAGTATCATGCAGGCTTTCTGTGATGACTGTGATGACAGGAAGACCAAGGCTACCTGCTAACCAAGCACTCTAACCACTGAACTACACTGCCAGACCATGTCATGTAGTATTCTTATACTGAACAAATGGCGTGGGATAGGAGTACAGTTCACTTGGTAGTGTGCTTAGCATGGATGAAGCCCTAGGTTTGAATCCCAGCACTGTACAAATTTGTCACAGTGTTGCACACCACTAATCCAGTACTCAGGAGGTAGAGGTGGGAGGATCAGGAGTTCAAGGGACATGAGACCCTGCCAATAAATAAATACATAAATAAATAGGTGCTGATATTTATTTATTTACTTATTTATTGTGTGTGTCAGTGATGTGTGTGAAGCCCAGAAATTACTCTCTTGTAGAGGAATAGACCTGTGTGAAAGCTAGAAAAGGCCTGTATTCCAAGGGTTTATATGAAGGAATCACATTCAGAGACCTGTGTTGTCCAAATGGGATGTAGAAAGAATGTTAAGAATGTTGGTACATACCTTTAATCCCAGTATTCAGAAGGCAGCAGTGGTTGATGCCTTTAATCCCTAAGACAGAAACAGAACATGAAAGTAGACACAGGAAGAAGAGCTCAGAAAGAGTCAGTGTCACACAAGAAGTAAGGTCTGAGATGAGTCAGTGCAAAATGACTAATCAGAGTAAGAGTTAGAAGACTAAGTCAGAACAAGGACACACCCAACTCTCACGATATAAAAGCAGGCTCTCAACTCAGAGCAGAGTCAGTTGCAACAAGCAGGATGAGGCAAGGTGTCTGAAGCAGACAGACAGTGAACAAGACACACACAAAGACAATGAAGCAGTCTGACTGAGTAGCAGAGAGGCTGACTGAGGCAGTATGGAGAGTGAGAGCTCCTGGAGACACAGAAGCAGCTTGGAAGAAGTCAGTATCAGACGGGAAGGTGAGTCAGTTTGAATTCAAGCAGAGCAGTTCACCCAGAGTCAGCCAGAACAGCGAGTGAGTTGAACCAGAAGAGTCAGAGTTCAGAAGGAGCTGGTCAGAATGGCTGAGTCAGCAGTAAGTCTGGAGGTCGATTAGGCTGCACTGAGGTTTACATGTTCTAGATTTTACAGAGCCTGAAGCCTTCCAGTTCTGGGCTTAAGAGTAGATTGTATGGAGGCTGAAATACTCCAGGGCTCCAGGATAGAACCAGTGATTTAATCAGCCAAAGAATAAACTGCCTTTTGCCCAGAACCTAAGGCTACGCTTCTGTCATTCCTCAGTTCTCCACTATGGTTTTTGAGTCAAAGTACCTCACAGTGTGCTCCCTGGATTTCTGGAGAAGAAACAGAAGTTGCAGCCCACCCACCCACCTTTGTGAAGCAGTTAGAGCTTAGACCGGGTGTTCCTACACTTTGAAACTACTACTGGCTCCAGCTGACATCTGAGAAGACCACAGTTAGGAAGGGCAAATAGCTGAGCCTGGGTCACAGCAAGGGCTGACTATATCAGGACTCACCTCCAAGTCTGACCCCATTGCTCCCTCCATCCCAAGTCTCACCTGCCGCAAGCTCCCCCAAGGACTTTCCAAGGTTGCCTCTAGCGAGTCCCAAGGCCAGTTTGCCCTCCTTTCTGGCTCTCTGCCAGAAGTCATGGGGTCACACTTGAAAGACTTCCTCCAACCCTGCAAGTCATCACTCTGGAGGCTTCTGCCCGAATTAGAAGCAGGAACCGTTTCCTATTATGCTGCCAAAGGACATGGGATAGACTGGGACAGGTTTCCAAAGCCTTGACAATGTGTCCCTTCCACCTGCCCATGGCGCAGGAAGGAGCCAAGTGTGCGGAAACGCGCATGCAGGTTGCGTGTACAAGGAAACATCAAATAAAATGAAGCTTCCAATGTTGAGGTACTATGTGGTCACTGGCTGTCATAACCCAGAGGGCCAGCGAGAGGCCTGCGTGGGCAAAGGCACTCGCTGCAAGTCTGACCGTTACCGTGAAGGGCCCTTAATCAGGTTAAAGAATTAAAAGGCAGGAAAAGTCAGGTAGCACTGAGAAACTCAAACACAGAACAGAAGCAGACGGTGTCAGCGTTGAAAGGCTCGCACGAGGGGTGAGGAGACACACAGCAGGCGCACAGAGAAAGAGGCCCTCAGAGAAGCAGGGAGGCGATGCAGAAAGCTCAAGTCCGGCTTCTTCTTGAGGGTTGGGAGTTTTTAAGGTGTTTGAAGAGTTTTTCATTCCTAATTTAGGCTTGATGGGTTTGAAGAAAGGATGGCTGATTGGCCCACAACTGCTGTGTAAACACGTCCTGATCTGGCCCTGTAAAGTCCTCAAGGCCTCTGTTTTCAGCTGCCGAGTTTCTGTCTTAGGTCAGGAAGAAGAGCGCCATCTTGGAAGTTCCCTTTCTCTATTCCGCTGCCTTTCAGAGTGTCTGTCTGACTCCTCGTCCCTCGCGACCGTCTGAATTCAATCCTGGTCCCCACAGAGTGGAAGGAGAGGACAGATTCCTGAAAGCAGTTCTCTGAGCTCCACACACATCGGACATCCGATGGCACGCCCACGCCTATGTACACACAAAATTGAAAAACTGCTAAATGGGAAACAACTTTCAAATATCTGACAGGGCCAGAGGTGTGGCTCAATGGGTTATGTGTCAGCTGCACAAGTGTCAGGACCCACGTCCAATCATCAGGACATGTGTAAAGAGCCAGATGTGCTGGCCTGTATTCCCGGTGTGCTGGGGAGGCCGAGATAGGCAGATCCAGAACACCCTGACCAGCTAGCCTCTTCTAATTGGGGAACCCAAAATGGCAGGACCTCACCTCAAAAAACGAAGTAGATAACTCCTGAGAATTGCAATTATGATACCTGACGTTGACCTCTGACCTTTACACACAAGCACTCGTGGATGTGAGTACTTACTAACACGTGTGTATGCACACAAAAATAATGCTAACATAGATGAGGTTAATGCTAATTAATAATGCTAATATACATAACTATAGCTTGGTAGTGTGCTTGTCTAGTATCCCTGATCCCCAACAATAAAAGATATCGGAGGTTTCACCTTGTAGTCTAGGCCGCCCTTCAACCCTGGATCTTCCTGCTCAGCCTGCTGCAGGCTGAGATGATGGGCACACTCCAGCGTTCCAGCTTACACCTTCATGGATTGATACAGTAAGATGTACCAGGATAGCCTCGTATAAGCGCAGGAAAAGATGTTCCAGTCCGTGAATCCCAAGGTACGAGAGTTAATGTTGACTGTCAACGTAACGGATTGATTCATTTATTAGATTTACTTTCTTTTATGGATAACATGTTCTGCCTGCATATGTGGTGTGTGTGCCACATGCGTATCTAGTTTTCACGGAAGCCAAAGAGGTTGCCACATCCTTTGGAACTGGAGTTGCGAATGGATGTGAGCATCATGGAGTGCGGGAAATCGAACCCATGTCCGCTGGAAGAAATGTTCTTAACCTTTGAGCCATCTTTCCAGCTCCAACTTGATGGGATTTAGAATCTCCATGGAAATACATCTCTGGCCTGTCTGTGGAGGAGAGTCTAGCTCAGGTTAATTGAGGTGAGAAGCCCAACCCTAACTGTAGGCAGCAACACTGCTCGGGCTAGGGTCTTGAACTGAATTAAAAGTCAAAAGCAAGAAATGGCGGGGGTGGTGCATGCCTGTGAGCCCAAGCAAACCCTTCCTTCCTTAAGTTGCTCTTGTCGGGCATTTCCTTGCAGCAATAAGAAGTAACTAAGGCGCCAGGGTTGTACAAATTAAGCTGTAATGAGATTATGTCGCCGTCCTAGTGGAATAACAAGTAGGAAGGACTGAGAATATCAAGTACTGGAAAGGACATAGTCCCTAGAACTTGCATTGCTCCTGGTAGGGGCCATAAAATGGCAAAAATCATGTTAGAAAATAATTGGGGACTTGTGAAAGTGTATTTTTAGTTGTTTTTAAAATAACTGTTTTGTGCGCTGTTGGAAAAAGGGATGAACAGGCCTTGGCATTTTGTATTGTCTGCAGGTGTTGATTCATGGGGGGGGGGGTGTCTAATTGCTTATGATTTGCACGTGTTATCAGTAGAACACCTAAGGAGTTCTGAATCAATGAGAACACCTGAGCTCTTACTCTCAGGGTTCAACTGTCCGGTAGGACGCTGGCCAGGAGAGTGGGTCCCTTTGTTGAGGTCTGGCAGGATTTGCAATTATGAAACATGCCTCTTTTTCTCCTTGCTGAGCCACCACAGTAGGTGTACAATTACAGGGACTGGCCAGATAGGTCAGAGATAAAGATGTTTTCCCCTAAAATCTGCTGACCAGAGTAGGACTCTAAGGGACCCACCTAGAAAGCACCAACTCTCAAAGATTGTCCTCCGATCTCCACACTCACACCTAAGCACGAACAAGTGCTCATGAGAGTGTGCAGATGCACACATGCACACAAATAAATGTTAAATTTATTTATTTATTTATTTTTGGTTTTTAGAGACAGGGTTTTTCTGTTGTAGCCCTGGCTGTCCTGGAACTCATTCTGTTTACCAGGTTGGCCTTGAACTTAGAGACCCACCTGCCTCTGTCTCCCCAGAGCTGGGATTAAAGGCCTAAACCACCATCACTAGGCAATAAATAAAGTCTTTAAAAAAAGGAAAGCTCCCCTGAGCCCAGCATGGTGGCATACACATTAATCCCAGCACTCGGGAAGCAGACACGGGCAGATCTCTGTGAGTTCAAGGCCAGCCCAGTCTACAGAGTAGGTTCCAGGACAGTCAGGGCTATGCAGAGAAACCCTATCTTGAAGAAATTAACAACATTAATTATAACAATAAACTAGATGCCAATTTGGGAAGCTGAAGCAGGAAGGTTGATGTGAATTCAGGGCCAACCCTGACTACACAGGAAGACCCTGTTTTAGAACCAAACAAAACAAATGCTAAGGTAAGGTGTTTATGCCCGTTATCCTAGAACTTGACAGTCCGAGGCAGAAGAATTGTTGTAAATTTGAAGTTGGCTTGGGTTAATGAGTTCATGGCCAATCTGGGTTACAAAGCGAGAACTATCTCTTCAAACAAAAACATGAGTCCCACAGTCTGTATAGTTCAATTTCATTTCTGGGGGTGGGGTGTGTAGACGTGTGTTTTCTGGGAAATTGGATCAGAGGTAAGGAGGCTTTTACTTTCAGCTTTCCTGCTTTGCTTCTGTGTAATGATTTTTTTTTTTTAGTAAAAAACCCACATATCTGCATTTATATATATAATAAATTATATGTATAATAAATAAAGCAATTTCCATTTTACAAGGGCTCTGAGTAGAGCCTGGCCCTGCTGAGCTCGTAGAGGCTCCTCTCTGATGGCTGCTCTCCTCTAGCAGGAGACAGGAGATGACACAGACTCGAGGGCTTCCTGTGCTGGCCAGCAGAGCTTGTTCCAGGCGCTCCGTGGCAGTGACCGGAGTAGCGGCGCAGATGCTTCCCGGAAGGCTCAGGGTCAGACCTGGAGCGTCAGTGAGAGCACAGCACGGTGCGGGGCTTGGCTGTGCTGACAGCCACCAGGCCAGAGCTTTCCTTTGCAGAGGCAGGGCCAGGGTAGGGAAATGCACAGGTTTGTCTGAGAGTGGGGCCTCTCATACTTAGCTCACCATCTAGGGCTGGTGAGCTGGCTTAGTCAGTAAAGTGCTTTACTTGGAAGTGACCCTCACCTAATCGTTAGGTGGTCCCACTCAGGCAGCTTTCCTACTAGTCCTAGCAGTCAAGTAGCATTCTTTGTCCACATGAGGGATTTATTGGTCCCTGTAGAACCTGAAGGAAAGCCACAAACATTCACTGCCAAAGAATGCAGCTAATGTCTTCTGTCTTCCCTATCTCGTAGTATCTCCTAGATGAAGCCCATTCATGTCTGCCCAGAATATCCACCAACCCAGTGCTGGCCCTGCCAGGCATAGAAAACAAGTTGACTGCTTTCCCTTTGGGGTCTGTCAGGATAAATATACTCCAACAGACAGCACGGATGCCATGTTGATGATGGCAGATGATGACCATCTGTGCTCTGGAACCTGAGCCCAGGGTGATTCCAGCTTCATGGTCCTTCTGGCCACCAGGCACATAAACAGTCTGACCCAAAGAGTCCACTTGACAGCATCACCAGTTTTTAAGCACCAGGTTCCTGAGCTGGGAAGATCACAGATGTGGCAGGTGGAGTCTTTGGGGAGGTGACTCCTTGGGGAGCTCAGTAGGCCAGACCACTAGGACCCCATGTCTGGAGGGCACACAGCCATTAGAGCCTTTGCTTTGAACTATCAGGCAGTATTCTTAGCCTTATTTTACCTATTTGTTTGGAAACAGGGTCTTACTGTGTAGCCCTGGCTGTCATGGAGCTCACTATGTGGACCTGGCTGACCTCAAACTCATAGTGATCCTGCTGCCTCTGCCTCCTTAAGGCTAGGATTAAAGTGTGCCCCACCACATCCTTTTTACTGATGGGGAAACTAAGGTGCATATTCAGTAAGTTGCTTAGTGGATAGAGCAGGACTCAGACTTGGGTGGCAGGCTGTTTCATTCTGCTAATATTCACTGGGCTACTTGTGTCAGATGCAATTCCAGATACTGGGATTTAGATGAAGATGTAGGTCTTGGGCTGGGAATGTGGCTCAATTAGCATTCATGAAGCCCTGGGCTTGATCCTCAGTACCACATAAACTGGGTGAAATGGTACATACTTGTAATTCCAGCATCTGAGAGGTAGATACAGGAATATTGAAAACTCAAGGTCATCCTGAGCTACATACATAGGGAGTTTGAGGCCAGCCCAGAATATTGGGGACCTTGTTTCAACAGACAGACAGATGGATACAGACAGACATAGGTCTGGCTGTATGGACCTCGCTGAGGACCTGAGGGGACAAAACATCAATAGCAATGATCCTGAGGACATTCCTGTTTTGGGTGCCAAAAGCTTCTTTAAGAGTTTCTAGAAAGCGACCAACCATCCCTCTCTGGAGAAAAGGTACTGATGCTGAGTCTGAAATATGACAGAGAGGAACCAGGGAAAGTGTGGAGATACCAGGTAACAGAGAACAGCGTATACAATGCGTTCTGAATGAGATAAGAGTTTTGCCAAAGGTCACTGGGCACTGGTGACAGGGCAGGATAAGAGCCTCACCCTGGACTCTGTGACCCTGTCCCACTAATCACAGACAAATGTCTATAGCCTTCTTGGAGGTAGTCAAAGAGACACCGGATCCCAAGTGTTCTGAAGGACATGGTGTTATCTGGGGGAGTCATGATGAGTCAGGGAAAAGGTGCAGGTGTGACGGAGGAAGGGAATGGCGTGGAGATGCTATCAGAGGCTGGTCTCCCTCCAAAGGCTGATGTGGGACACTTCTGGCTTCTCTAATGAGTTATAGGCAATGCAGGTCACGTGTGTTCAGCTTAGCCACTTGGTGAAACTTCTTGACAAGGACCATCAGTTTCTGGACTTGAATGGCAGTATGCAGATCTGTCACCACCACGAAAGAGGTCCCTCTTTCAGCTAACCTGGTCAGCAAACACAATAGCAAGTGAGGTGGGGGTGGGAGGGTAACACCCAGGTCTCCTGCCTTCTGGGAAGAGCTAGTTGTGCCTCCTAGGGGAAACCTCAAATATTTTGGCCCTCTGGCTCAGAAGTTCTGTTTCTAGAAATTACTCCAGACCCTCTCACCATGCAGGGGCGTTCATGAGAAGCTCACGGTATGATGCCTGAAAGAGTAAACAGTTGGAAGCACCTGACACCCTCATTTTGGAAGGTTGTGGAGCTCTGAACAGTCTTTCCAACAAGGAGCAGCCTCTCAGAGTCCCTGATCAAAACAAAATGGTGTGTTTTGTATCATCCCTGATTTGTTTTTCCAAAAATAGCATAAACCAACAATATTCATTGTTGTTATTTTGCTTTTTGTAATTTCTTTCTTTTCCCTTCTTTCTCTCTTCTTCTTTTGATTTTATTTATTTGTCTGTTTATTTATTTATTTTGAGACAAGGTCTTACTATGTAGCTATTGCTAGCTTGGAACTTGCTATGTCAGCAATTCTGAACCTGTGGGCCTTGTGACCCTTTTGAAGGGTCAAACCACCCTTTCACAGGGATAGCCTAAGACCATCTTGAATATCAGATATTTTCATTACAATTCATAACAATAACAAAATTGCACTTATGAAGTGGCCACAAAAAAAATTTTATGGTTCAGGGTAACCATACCATGAAGAACTGTATTAAAGGGTCACAGCATTAGGAAGCTTGGGAATCACTGCCCTATGTAAACAAGGCTGGCCTTGAACTCATGAAATCTACCTGCATCTGCCTCCTGAACACTAGGATTCAAGTTATGCACCACCATGTTCATTAATTTTTGAAGTGTATGTGTCTTATGCATGCACATATATGTATGTTTTTGCATATGTGTGGACACACTGTGTTCGTGTGTGTGTGTGTGTGTGTGTGTGTGTGTGTGTGTTTCTAGGTCTATGATTGAGGTAGAGAATCACCCTTGACCTCTCTTCTACGTTATTCATTGAGGCAAGTCTCTCAGTCAAACCCAAAGCTCACTTAAACAGCTAGGACTTCTAGTCAGCTTGCTCTGGGCTCCCCTGTCTCTGCCTTCAGGGGCTGGATTCCTGACACGGTGCCACATCCACATTTAGGGATCTGAACTAGTTCTTCAGGCTTGTTGGGCAAGTGCCCAACCAAGCTATCTCTCCAGGCCATTTTGAAACAGGATCTGGATATATAGTCCTGGCTGGCTTTGAACTCAGGATCCCACCACCTTTGGCTCAATTTCGTTTCTCTACACTAGCAACGAAAAAAATTCTGAAAATGAGATTATATAAATAATTTCATTGATGTTAGTATAAAGTAGCTAGGTGTGGTGACACACACCTCAAATCCCAGCACTCAGGAGGCAGGGGCAGATAGATCTCTGTGAGTTCAAGGCCAGCCTGGTCTACAGAGCAAGTTCCAGCCAAGGCTACACAGGGAGACCTTGTCTCAAAAAAAAGAAAGAAAGCATAAAATATACAGGAATTAACTTTACCAAGGTAGTTAAAAACACTATAAGATGAAAATATAAAGTATCACTGAAAGAAATAAATGCATAAGTAAATGGTAATATATACCATGTTCCTGGGCTGGAAAACACTGTGAAGCTGCCCAAGGCAATTTACATCGGGATCAAAATCCCCGTGACTTTCCTCTGTGTGTGTGTGTGTGTGTGTGTGTCTGAAATGGAAAAAATCCATCCTAAAATTCTCCAGGGACCCCAGGAACCAACCCCACCCTCATGAAGAAGAATAAAGCTAGAGAACACACACTTCCTGTTTTCAGAACTGTATACAGTGCTGGAAGATGGTTCAGGGTTAGCACTTCTTGCTCAGGAGGACCTGACTTTTATTCCCATCACAGATATTGGGTAGTTCACAACCACCTGTAACTCCAGGCCCAGAGGATCCAAGTCCTCTTCTGGCTTCCATAGTGACCCACACATATGTGGCATTCACTCACAGATGCATATGCATACATACTAGTTTTTTTGTTTGTTTGTTTGGTTGATTTGTTTATATTTTTGTTTTTGTTTTTTTGAGACAGGGTTTCTCTGTTGTAACTCTGGCTGTCCTGGAACTCACTCTATCGATCAGGCAGGCCTTGAACTCACAGAGATTCTCCTGCTTCTGCTTCCCCAGTGCTGGGATTAAAGGCGTGTCCCACCACCTCCTGGCTTTTTTTTTTTTTTCTTTAAGATGAGAGTATATGTAGTGGGATATTTTGAAGAATTTTTTTATTTTGATTTTTTTAAAACCACAAAACGGAAGCTGGATGGTTCCTAGCACCCACATGGTAGCTCACAATCATCTATAACTCCAGTCCCAGGTTCTCTGACACCCATTTCTAGCTTCCAAGGTCACCAGACACACACATGGTGCACATACATGCAGACAAAACAAACACTCATAAATAAACATAAATAAAATTAAGTATAAAATAGAAAGAAAAACAATCTGATTACAAAACTACAGCAACCAAGAGTGTGGCCGGGCTTAAAGACAGACTAAAGAAAGGAACTCAAGAGTTTAGCAGTCAGTCCTGACTTTTGTGGTCAAATGATTTTTAGTAAGGTTGGCCAGATCACACAGGAGGAGAAAACAGTCCTTCAACCAGTGATACCATTAAATAACTTATATTTAATACTATTACAAACATTTACTCAAAATGGATCAAAGACCTCAAGGTAAGACCTTAAAACTATAAAACTCTCAGAAGAAAGCAAAGGACAACACCCTCCTGACATTGGATTTGGCAATGATTTCCTGGCTATGACATCAAAGGTAACAAAAGAAAAAAGAGACAAATTGGACCCAATAAACATTCTTTGAAATCATGCATTAACAAAGCAGTGTCAGGGGGCTGGAGAGATGGCTTTTGATTAAGGACACTTGGTGCTCTTATAGAGGACCCAGGTTCAGTTCCTAGCAGCTGCATGATGGTCTCACAGCCAGCTGGAACTCCAGATCCAAGAGATCTGGTATTCTCGTCTAGCCTCTGAGAGCATCTGCGCACATGTGAGCGCACACACATAAGATAAATCCTTTTGGAAATTCAGCATCGATAGAGTAAAAAGCAGACCCTCAGAATGAGTGAAAATCACTACAAATTGCATATTCAGGGCTTGGGATATGGCTTAGTGTTAGATCACTTGACTTGCATGCCCAGTTCCAGAGTTTGATCTCCAGGACTTCAAAAACAGTAAGTATTGTTCAGCAGTTTAGAGTACTTGTTGCTCTTGCCAAAAGCAATTCCAGCCCCCACAACTGTCTGTAATTCCAGTTCCGGGGGACCTGATGTCCTCTGCTCACCAGGCATATACATGATTCACATACATACAGTCAGGAAAAATATCCATACACATAAAATAGTGTAAATCATTGAAACTTTTAAAGTAAAAAAAACAAATTTAAAGGGTACATCTCAAAATTTAACATGACCTGATGGTGCAGGCCCGTAAACCCAGCTACTCAGGAGGCTGAGACTGGAATATTCAAGAGCTGTCACGAGGAAAACAAGACTAAAGATACAACCACGTGCTAAGTGGTAGTGGGCTTGTCCAGAATGCACAAAGCCCTAGATTCTATGCTAATTCTACATGAACCCACATGGTGGCAGGGTGGATACTCCTGTAATTCCAGCACTCAAGAGGTAGAAGGTGGATCAGGAATTCAAGGTCATGGTGATTTTAAGGCTAGCCTGAGTCACATAAGAACTTGTCTGAAGGCTCATGCCTTTAATCCCAGCACTTGGGAGGTAGAGGTAGGCATATCTCTGTGACTAGCGATCTACAAAGTGAGTTCCAGGACAGCCAGGGCTACACAGAGAAGCTTATCTCAACACCCCAACCCCCCAAAAAACCTTCAAAAAAACAAAGCAAAACAAAAAAGAACTTGTCTCAAAACAAAACAAAACATGTAGAGAATAGCAAATACTGCTGGTGAGAACACCACACTGCTGTAGAAAATACTACAGTTGTTCCTCATAAAGGTGTGAAATAGAATTAACCATGCCATCCAGCAATTCTACATGCACCCCCTCCCCTTATTCATAGCAGCACCATTCACTAGGTAGCATGTGGAGGCAACTCCAGTGTCCTTTATCTGATGAATGGATAAGTAAGATGTGGTATACACAAAAGAACATTATCCAACCCTGGAAAGGCAGGACATCAAGACCTGTCCTAGAACACGCATGTGCCTTGAAAACATGTTAAATGAAAGAAGTCAGGAACAGAAAGCAAACAACTGTATGGGTCATTCTAGATGAGTTGCTCAGAGGAGATACAACCACAGAAGCATGCTACGAAATGGTGTTGGCCAGTCTGGTAGAGAGCAAAACTTGTGTATGCATGGTTTCAGGACTTTTATTTTTACATTTTATTTATTTGTATGTGTATTTGCCCTTGCATGGGTGGAGGTTAGAGGACAGCTTTTGGGAGTCAGTTCTCCCCTTCTATCCAGTGGGTCCTGGGGATGGAACTCAGGTCACCAGGCTCAGTGGCAAGTGCCTTTCACCTACTGAGTCATCTCAGGTCCCCACACTTATTCTTTTTCTTTCTGGATTTGTTAGGTATAGTAGGGTGGTCTAAAGTAAGTCACACTTTAGAAATATAGTAGGATAGTTTAATGTAAGTCACACTTTAGCTTTGAGGAAACCTCTGTAAATATTCTATGATTATTTAATGTGTGCTTCCTGAGACTTGAGGCAATTGCTGACTGTGGGATAAGATAATGGGGGGAAGGGCTACTTTCTGAAATGTGTGGGAAACATTTGTCTGGAATGTGTGAACTTGGGTTTTGGGAAAAACTTGTAAACGAAGAGTAACTGTTAATGACTGCTTTCTGACACATATCAGTACTTGATGTAAGCCCTGGCTAAGGCAATTATTGTTGAAAGTACCCTGCCCCTAGTTTCTTACATGCTAAAGACATGTAAGCAGCCATCAGCAATGAGACTTCAAGAAAGACCTAGAGACTTCAGACTGCCTGGGATGCTGTAGAGATACCTGGTTAGTTGGCTGAGACTGCAGGCCATATTGTTCTGTTCATTGTGCAAAAAGGCCTTTGTATCAGTGGGGGAAGTCAATTAATTTTGCCTTACAACAATAAAGGACTTGAACGAAGTAAGCTCTGGGTTCAGTTCATCGAGACTGTTCCCTCTGTTTTTGTGAGTTCAAAGTTTGCCTCCTGAAGCAGCTTTCTGTTCTTTATTGAACCCATGCATGACTAAGAATAACCACAGTTAGGAATCAAACAAGAAAGGGCGTGTTGGGCAAATGCCCTCTCACTGAGTTGTGTTCTACTTGGCTCAGAGTTCAGGCTCAGGATTAGAACTGTCTGGATTTGAAGTCAGATCCATCAATGACTCCCAGGCATGATGAGCTCAATGATGCCCCTCTGTGCCTCAGTTTCCTCATTTGTGAAACAAGACCTACCCCATGTGATTGCCATGAGAAGTTGGAAGGCTTCTATGTAAGAATTGCAGGCTTAACCTCCTCTAGGCAGTATCCTAAGTGGCCAGTGACTTGCAAGGTTCAGTGATGCTGAGTAGGAGGAAGAGAAGGGGGCGTGCCCACTGCAAACTGGGTGTTTCTGCCAAGCCCAGTGCAGCAGCCACAGACAATAAGGAAAGTTCCTGCCCTCTGGGAGCTGCTGAGCTCCTGACTCCTAGTTTAACAATCACCCCTTGATGTCCTCTGGCTCAGTTGTCCACTTACTTGTTTGTTCAGTGGTCATTTTCTGGCCCTAGTGTGGAGGGCAGGTAAAACCTCGATGGCCCTTTATTCCCTCTGTGAAATGGGGAAGACGAGGGTAGCTTTGGAAGGCTGTGGGGGGCATTACAGCAGATTTTAATTAGCCAGGTTGAGGCCAAAACACAGAAGTCATTGCTGTTGTTTGACAAACACAGTGGGGAACATCAAGACCTTTAAAAAAAGCCGGTCCCTGCCAGGGGGCTGGATCACTGAGGTGGTGATTTGGGTCTCAAACCTCAGGGCCTATGGTTTACCTTTCTCTCTGTACACCCTAGCATACACAGTGAGTACTCGTTTTTTAAATTTTAAATTATTTTTTATTACGCATATGAGTGTTTTGCCGGCAAGTGTGTCTGTCCACCGTGTGCACGCACAAAGCCTGGAATGACCACCAACTTTGTCCACCCTCCATGGTTCCCCAAGTCGAGGCTGAAATGTGGGAGGTGGCAGGACCTAAGGTTAAGCAGAATGTTAAAATTTAGGGTACCCAGATCCCAGCCCCTGATCCCTTGCTGTCAGGAAGTTGGGACTCATGGGAAACCCCAACAGTATGAGTTCCCGACTGTCCCTGGGGAGGATCAGATCAGTCGAAACAGCACATTACCCAGCACTGAGGGCTGGGCTGGGGCTGGGGCTCAGTTGGTAGAGTGCCTGCCCAGCGTGCACACAGCCTAGCTGGATTCTCAGCACCTCACAGCTGTAGCAGAGGCACCCGCCTCTAATCAGCAAGTGGTAGCAGGAGGGTCATCTCAAGGTCATCTTAGGCTGCATATCAAGTTTCAGGCCAGCCTGGCATCTTTAAAATCCTGCCTCAAATAAACGATACCAATGTCAAGGCTGTTAACAGACAACATCTGGTGAGTGCTTCCTGTTGCCAGGTAATTCACAAAGTCCTTTATATACGTGACAATGCAGAGACTATATTCTACATTAGAGATGGTATGATGTTCTTTGAACACTGTCAAATCCACAAGGCTATAGGGCTACAAAATCTGGTTCACAAGTGAGAAAACCGAGGCTCAGAAATGCCACACAGCTGGCTCCAGGTTCTAGAGTTGCAAGGTGCAAAGTTTGCCAGTAATCCGATTGGCTGTTCATCGTGAAGTTCCCCTGTCCCATCTCTCCCTCACTGTTCCCATCTTCCCAGTATTTCACCACCGAATGCCACCAAGCTGCCAACATTTAAAAGCAGTTGCAGTCTTAGGGCGATGACTAAGAATTTAGCAAATAGGCAGAGCTCAGCAAAGGCTGGCCCGGTGTGCATAAGTGTCTAAGGACAGGGCAATGACCCTGGAGCACTTCTCCATGGTGAGGTGAGCACAGCCCTGATCACTGGGTGAAAGGTCCTGCCAGGTTATGTAAGCACCATGCCTGCAGCCCGCATCTGGCCTGTGGGTAGGAGTTTAGAATGATCCAGAAGACCCGGTTTAAGATCAGCAGGCCTCTTTGGAGGTGGTCTAGCATTTAGTTAGGCTGCCGGAGAGAAAGATCTCAGCCAGCCCATCCCTCCAGTGTCCAGGGGCTACCGCTCTATTTCCTGAGCGTCTGTTTCGTGATACGCAGTCAGGCACCTTTCCCTGGTGCCTTATGTAACTGTGCAAAGAAGGTCTCCTTATCTCCCTTTTACAGCTGAGGGTACTGAAGGTGAAATAGGTTAATGATTTCCTTGTAGGGTCAGGGAGTGGCAGGGCTGGTATCTGAACCCAGGTCACATCTCAGACAGAAGGAAGGCAGGTCCAGGCAACTGTGCACTCATGAGGTTTGAGATTCCGCAGAAGATAGAGAGGAGAAGGGTGAGGAGATAAGTTCTGGGAAGGCAAAGGCCACATGGATCTGGCTTGGGCTTACCATCCTCCCCCTGATACCTTCTATGTCTCCCCATTGCACGGGTAAAAATGCAACATTGTTAATGTGGTCTTATAGGATTGAGCCTACATTTCTTGCTAGCCTTGCCCACCCTCTGGTAGATTCTGGACTCTTTTAGATTCCCCCCACCACCACCATTATGAGCCAGCTGTCTCCTCTCCACCAATGCTGCCTCCCCTAGCTGACTTCTACTGCCTGCCTTGACTACCTACACTATGTCAAGCCTCTCTTGTTCCCATGTTCCCAGCACTGCTGCCCAACCACAGCCACCAGACAGGACCACGTGAGGCACATCTGTCTGTCCTTCTCTGCAGCCTAGCCCCAAGGCATATGGTAAAATACACCTGGGAACGAATGATGGGAGTGAACGAAAGGCTGGACAAACCTCAGAGGGCAGGGGAGGGAGGCAGATGTAAGAGGCAGGGCTGCTGGGCTGCTCTCTAGCTCTTACAAAAGGCCAGTGTCCCAGGAGTGGGGCGGGTCCCTCGCTGGCCAGGATCATGGGCTGCCAGGGTCACTTTGTCCTGTGGTTGTTTGTAGGCACTTGGGGATGGCCTTCCAGAGTTGAAGCCCTGGTGTAGAAGATGAAGCAGGTCTCAAGGGCTGAAAGGGGAGACTGGTTTCTCTGGGAAAGCCACCATGGGTCTCTGAGCCACACTCTCAGGTTTCACCTTAGGAATTCTTGCCACGACAGGCCTAGGCTTTTATGTATACTCACAAATCAAAACTGCTGTGCATGCTTCTCAACAGATAAGGACACTGAGGCTGGAGCCACATAGGGACTTCTGGGCCCCACCTTATTAAACTTCTCTACTCTAGCTCCCTAGAGGTGCGGACCCTCAACACCGGACCTGTTCAAAATTGTGGTCATCAGCTACCTGGGGCTATTTACATTTTAAGTTTGAATTAAATGAAATTGAAAACTAGTTTCTCTTAGGAGGTGGAAGCAGGAGGATTGCAAGCTGGAGGTCAGCCTGGGCTACATGAGTGAGTTCTGGATCAGCCTGGGCTATCTAGTGAAACTGTCCCAAAACACACCGAGAAACAAAGAAAAAAGCAAGGGAGGAGAACTCAGTTCCTCAGCCCTGCTAGCTATAAGTGAGGTGCCTATAGCTACAGGTGTCTAACGACTGTGCACTGGATGGCACAGAGAGGGAGCCTTTCTAGTATCTCACAGAGGTCTGAAGTATTGGTCTAGACCATGGAAGCGGACGGGTCTCAGAACCACCTGAATTTCAATGCTCATAATTAACAGATGGGGCTCTGAGGACGAGATTAGTTGGTACAGTGCTCACCTAGCATGCATGAAGCCCCGAGTCCCATCTCTAGCACCGTATAAAACTGGGCTTGGTGGTACACACTTGTAATCCCAATATTCAGATGGATGTTAGACCTGGGCATGCGACACACAGCTATACACATTTCCATCACTCAGGAGATGGAGGCAGAAGGATCAGGAGTTCAAGACTAGCCTCCTCTATGTAGCAAGTTTGAGGCCAGCGTGACCTATGGGTGAGGCCATGTTTTAAAACAAACAAACTGGAGTAAGTCAATGGTAGGACACACCTTTAATACCAGTATTTGAGAGGCAGAGGCAGGTGGTTCTCTTCAAATTCAAGGCCAGCCTGGTCTACATAGGTAGTTGCAGGCCAGCCAGGGCTAGGTAGAAATACCCTATCTTAAAAAACAAAAACAAGCTGAGGGGTGGTGGCTCACGCCTTTAATCCCAGAGCTACCGAGGCAGAGGTGGGTGGATCTCTGTGAGTTCTAGGCCAGCCTGGTCTACAGAGGGAGCCAGAGTTATATCAGAGAAGCCCTGTCTTGAAAAACCAAGACCAAAACAAAAACAAAAACAATAAAACAAACAAACAAAAAAAACTCCTAGTCTCACACTCTCAATCCATTGTACTCTCTGCTGAAGTTAATTGGCTCCTGAGCCTGAGCTCAGGCTTGGTAAGGGGTCCCTATGAGGATAAACAATGCTAATAATCTAAAAATAACTTATTAAATGAGAGCAATACTTTAATACATATATAACAGCTGTTGGTATTCATATTATATAAGAAATCACTACAAATAAATAAGAAAATACTACCTCAGTTTACAAGTAGACAGTGAGAATAGACAATTTATAGAAGACATACATACAAATAGTTAAAAAAAAAAAGGAAAATATGCTGAAGAAAGATAGGCAAGTAGAATAATACTGCTTTTCTTGCTTGTTTATTCCAACAAATTGGGAAAGATGGGAGAGACGTGGGAATGTACTTGGTCTTATACATTGGTGGGACATGTCACCTGCATTGTGTCCAACCTTTTTTAGCAGGCTGCTTGGGGGTATCGCTCAGCAGTAAATTTGCAACCCCCCTGTGACTCAGTAAGCCTCGGGCCTCATGCAGGATGGCTGACTCCAGATCTCGTGCTATGAGCCATGACTCCCCTGTGAGTGATGGTCAGGCTTGGGTTGGTTGGAAAGGGCGGAGTTGGCAGATTATCCAAAGGACTGTGGACTTGGCCATGGGCGGCTTAAGTAGGAAGGATTGCCATGGGCCAGTTCTTTGGAGCCTTTATCTTTTTGTGTGACTGGCTCAGATGGCAGCAAGGAGCTCAGGACAAATCAATATGTCCTTGGTCAGCTGCCTTGGTGGCTCAGCTGCCATTCCGGTTCTGCAAATAATTGGAGGCCAGTCACCGGTGAATCAGCACTGACTGCCCTTGGCAAGCAGGGCTGGGAAGGCTGCTTGGTGTGGCATGGCTGTGTGAAGAAGGCTCTGTGCTGAGGTCAGGTGACACACAGCCTGGGCCAGCTGGGTAGCTGCCCGAAAGGAGTTTTGGGCAAGTGACATTTGCATACCTACCTTAGTTTCTCCTATGTCTGGTTCTTTCTTTTGATAATTTCCTTCCCACTTCTTACCCTCCATTTCTTTCAATTCATATGGCCAGCTGTTATTCTAAGCCCTTGTGTGTGTACGTGGGAGGGGGATGAATGGGACCCTAGGCTCTCATTTTCTGTGCATGTGGGTGTTTGGTACCATGAGGACATAGAGTCTGAAGCAGGCATTGTATCAGAGGAGGAAGGCTGAAGTGTGGATGCCTGAGCTAGCATCAGACATTGAGTGATGTTATCAGATGGCTAGTAGGGGTCTGAGGGAAGCAGGCAGAGGGTTAGATCAGTTGCTTCTAAAATGGTCTAGGCACCAGGCTAAGAACATGGTGTTTTATCCAGAGACTGACAGAAACATGGAGGGACTTTTGTTTATGATATTCTTACAATTATATATTGTTAAATGGCAAAAACTCAGGTCTGGGGATGTAACTCAGTTATAGAATGCTAGTTTAGCATATAGAGTCATGGGCTCCATCCCCAGCACCAAATAAACTGGACATGGTGGTATGTGCCCGTATCTGAGCACTTGGGAAGTAGAGATAGGAAGCCCAGAAGTTCAAGGTCATCTTTGACTACATAGCCAAGTTTCAGAGCAGCTGACACTGCAGGGGATCCTGTCTCAAACAACAACAAATCTAACTCGTTCTATTATAGAAACTAAACAAGGGCCAGGAGCATTTTCTTTTAATGAACTTTGTGTGTGTGTGGTGCTGGAGCCCAGCCCCCATATCCTCTGTAAATGCTAGGCAAACGCTTTACCACTGTGCCACACCCCCACCCAGAAGATCCAGGAAGAGTCACTCAAGTAAACATGTCTTTCCAAACCCTCTTCTCAGGTGGAAGCTTCTGTTAACAACCCTTTTGGGTGTGTCCCTCCAAGATTCTTTTCTGTGCCCACATAAACACTCTCACTTTTCCTGACAAAAACAAGTTTGTTCTTTACACATTGTTCTGTGACAAAATGTGGGTGCCTTCCACCTCAGCATGCATAGCCTCCTGCTCAGCGTCTCTCAGGAGCCCATTGATGTCACCTGCCTTCCTAGGACAGTTATTGAACTGGGTGCCCAGGAAGGATGGAGCAGGGTTGGGAGGCCTCCCTCTTCCTCCCAGTATCTCTCCATAACACACAGCTTGCAGGGGCTATCTTTTTTTTTTTTTGTTTTTTTTTGTTTTTTTTTTCAGACAGGGTTTCTTTGTCCTGGAACGCAGTCCGTAAACCAGAACTCACTGAAATCCGCCTGCCGCTGCCTCCCAAGTGCTGGGATTAAAGGTTGCGCCACCACCACCCAACCAGTCTTATTTGTTATAGACGGTCTCAAGCAGTGCTGGCAGGCCTGGAACATGAGTAAGGCAGGCTGGTTTGTGTAAGCACCTTCTCATGTACTTAGAAGTGTTACAGTTGGGTCATTTGTGAAAAGGAATTTTGAGAGCTGGGTATTATGACACAGGCTTATAATTGTAGCACTTTGGATGCTGAGGCAGGAGGACTGCTATGAGTTTGAGGATACTCTGGGCTACACAGCAAGTACAAGGCCTACAAGGGCTGCATAGTGAGACCTCTATCTCAAGCAAAAGGAATACTGCAGATTTTTTTTTTTTTTTTTTTTTGGTGTCTTGTTTGCTGGCTGGGCTGGCCTGGAACTCTTAGCTGGAGCAATTTCCTGATTCAGCCTTCACAGTGGCTGGAACTGTACGTGTTGATTTGTTAAACTAAAAGTATTTTGTGTGTGTGGTATGTGTGAGTGTAGGAGCACGCGTGCCGTGGCTCACTTGTGAAGGTCAGAGGACAACTTTCAGGAGTCTGTCTCTCCTTCCGCCATGGGTCCGGGGAATCAAACTCAGGCCATCAGGCTTACCCAGTAGGCGCTTTTACCCACGGGGCAACCTCTCTAGCCCAAAGAATCTTTATTATTCTGTCTGGCTATATCGAAGAGTGGAAGTACATTCTAACCACCGCTATTCATCCAGCCACTCCCACACTTCACACATCCATCCACGCATACACGCACTCACGCATCCGTCCACTATGTACCCGCCCATCTACGTCTTCACATACGCTTTTATTTGGTCACAGTTGTGGAACATGTATCATTGGCAGATTTTGAACTGGATAAAGGACCCTGTGGGTGAAGTGTTTTGACTCTCTGCAGTTCCCCCTATAATGGGACAGAGAGCCGTCAGCAGCATCACAAAGCATATCCATGGCTAGAGATGGTGTCCTAGTTTGCTTTCTATTGCTGTGATAAAGACCATAACCAAAAGCAATTTGGAGAGGAAGGGGTTTATTTGGTTACATTTCACCACTGAGGTAAAGCCACGGCAGGAATTTGAACAGAGTAGGAATTTGGGGCACACACCATGGAGGGTCCCTGCTCACTGGCTTGCTCCCCATAGCTTCCTCAACTTAAACAACCCAGGACCACCTGTCCAGAGGTGGCCCCGCCCACAGTGGGCTGGGCCCTCCCCACATCAATCATTAATCAAGAAAATGCTCTACAGACTTGTCTACAGGCCAGTCTGATGGAGGCACTTTCTCAATTGAGGTTCCCCACTTCCCAGATGACTCTAATTTGTGTCAAGCTGACAAAAAACTAACAAGCACAGGAGGCGAAGATTCTTTGTGGTGCCCCCCACCCCCCCTCTGGTTACCCTTCTGTTCTGAAGGCTGTGGTCACACTACCTCTCCTGTTCCTGTCCACTCCTTCCCCATGCCGGAACCCTTGCTGACTTTCGCTTACCTCCAACTTCAAGAACATTGCAGAAGGCATTCGATCAAATTAAAGACACTGAGGAGGTTCAGTGGGTGGGAAGTCCTTCTTGGACTTGACCAGGACTTTGAGTACTTAAAAAATTGATTTGGGGGGCTGGAGAGACTGCTCAGTGGTCAAGAGCACAGGCTGCTCTTCCAGAGTACCCAGGTTCAATTCTTGGCACCCACATGGTAGCTCACAACCATCTATAGCTTCTGTTTCAGGGGCTCCAATGTGCTCTTCTGGCCTCCCCAAGCACCAGGCACATGCAGACAAAACACACATGCACAGAAAAATAAAAAAACACATCAAAATGTTATTTGATAGTCCCTTACAGAGGCTTAGCCATGCAGCTTTTAAGCCAATTACTCAGAAAAGTATAGCTGGCCCTTTTCTTCATGTTATCTGTTCTCTACACGTTTTCCCTAACACTGGGCTGCACTGCTTGTCTAAATCTCCCCTTCCCATCCTGTAGGCCCTGCTTGTAGGCCATGTGGCTGACCTCCGTGCTAGCTTCGTTCATGCCATGGCCCTTTCTCTCTCCTCTTTACCTTCTTCCTCTTCCAGGCAGTCCCGAAGACCTGCAGCTTGCCACTCTCAGTTTCCCTTTTAAACTCTAACAGGACAACTTTCAGAAGTCAGTTTTGTTCTTCCATGAAGGGTTCTGGGGATCAAACCCAGGTCATCAGGCTTACATGCAGCAAGCAACTTCTTTCTACCTGCTAAGCCAGCTCTCTAGCCCTTGCCAGCACAACTCCCAGGGAATGTTAACAGTGTTGCAAGAACGACAGTGCTTCCTGTGAAGCGTGTCCCCTTTCTCTTCCCATCATTCTGTCTACCCATAGGACTGGCTTCAGCCTCTTGTTTGTATGCCTGTATGTATGTCTTGCTACATAGCCCAGGCCAGCCTGGAACTTGTTAGGTGACCAGGATGACCTCCAACTTGCAGCAAGGCTCTTATCTCTGAGCGCTGGGGTGACAGAAGTATGTCACCACATCTGGGTTCCCTTTGGGTTTACGGTAAAATCTAAGCTTTTAGGTGCTCAAGGGCCCTTGTAATTAGTGTCCTGCCTGCCTCAACAGTTTTCTACCTCTTCTTATTCCATTCCAGTCACACAGAGTCCCCTAAATATGCAAACTCATGCCTCTGCCCCCAATGATGATGTGCCTGGGTTCTGTTGAGGTGACACCTCCCCTAGGCCACCGCATCTGAATCAGAACCTTCAGATCAGACAGTCTCCCTAGATCTTTCCCCCATTGTCTGAAATGCTCCTGTCTGGCATTAGTTAGGTTGCTTCTTCATCTGACCAAGGCCTCATCAGGGTAGGGCAGTAAAGGGTTGGGGGATATTAACTGCTGGCGGAAGATCCCCACAGACCACTTGCTCAGATGCACTTGTCTCTCTAGTCCTGAGTCTGAGGCACTACATTCTGGAAAAGCTACAAGGGAAGAAATGACAGTTTAGAGGGAGAAAAATTTAAGCTTTCTCCTTTGAGGTTCCTTTCCTCCCTTCCCCCCTCTCTTTTTGAGCTAGGATTGGCCTTGCTGGGGTCCTCTGGCCACAGTCTCCTGAGTCCTGGCAGGAGTGAAGGTACTCCATTATCTATACTACTTACCCACTATTTAAACCTAAGCCTCATGTCAGTAGCCCAGTGACTTGGGAAATCACTGATTTTCTTGTTCCTTTCCCCTCTTGTCTCTTTCACTGGAGTACTGAGGCTGGGCGGCCAAGATTTGCCTCCCTTGTAAGAAGCGATTCAACACTCTTTTCTGCGCATGCAAAGCTTCACCCAGATTGTGTGACACAAACCGCCAATGGTGTGCTGGCCAGATTTTGAACTCAGTCCTGTTGGTTCCAAAGCATGCCGTCCTCACTATACCGTACAGAATGCCCCACTGCTGAGCCTCAGTGTCACACGCGCCCCCATGCCAACTCTCCAATAGAGCCAGTATTCTAGCCAGAGTTTGTCTCATACCAAACCTTGCCTCCTGGTCCTGTCCTGTCCTGGTGCCATACTTCTTGAACCAATCTGGGAAGTGAGAAGGGACAATTCCTGGGTTCTTAGCCTTTAGGCCTGCACAGAGCCAAATGGAGCCAAGCCTGGTAATGAAGCTGACCTTATTTCCTGTTGGAGTGGCCTGAGGTCACACATAATTGGAACTGAGGAGCAAGTCAGGCCTCTAGACATCCTGGACTGACCTCTTGGAAATCCAATTAGGGGCTCAGGTAGCCACAGGCTCTTCCTTAAGGAGCAGGCCTGGGGGTTGGGGGTGGGGGGAAGAGAAGGTTGAGAGTCCAGCCAGGTCTAGGCCAACTCTGAAGTAGAAATGCAAGCCTGTAATCCTAAGGCTTAATCAATAAAGGCGATCTGAGTTCAACCTCTAGGACCCGTATGTAGAAGGAGAGAACATAATTTGTTCTCTGACCTCACAGTGCATAGAGTCCCATGTGCCCATGCCTCCCAAGTGCTGGGATTAAAGGTGAGTGCCACCACTGCCCAGCTAATTTATTTTTAAAAAGACAAAGCCTTTAGGCTTCTACTTCCCCACTTGTAAAAGGAGATGCCTACCTATATCAGGGAGGGCTGGATTGGTTCCAATCTGACTGTGTTTTCTATATTATGGGACAATTAAGAGAAGCACAGATTGCCATCCATGCTGCTGAAATGCAAGCTCATTCCCTTGTCCAAACATGATATCAAGTCCCCAGAGAATCAGCACCTTTTTCTTTTGTTATTGTTTGAGACAGAGTGTCTCTGTGTAGCCCTGGCTGTACTGCAACTTGCTCTATAGACCAGGGTGGCCTTGAACTCAGAGATCTGTCTGCCTCTGCCTCTCTAGTGCAAGGCACCAAAGTGTGCACCACCATGCCACATCTGAGAATCTACATCTTGAATGCCAATAAGCCCCACTCTCTTTAATCCTCCACAGTGTGTTCCTGCCGGCCTAACCTCCTGCCAGAATCGAAAGTGGCCTCTCACCCACCCATTCCCCCCCAGCCCCCCGCTTTTTTCTCCAAGTTACCTGAGGCTCGAACAAGCAAGTCACTATCTAGCTCACAAAAAATGGGTGGTGGGGGCTAGAGAGATGGCTCGGAGGATAAGAGCACTGGCTGCTCTTCCAGAGGACTGAGATTCAATTCCCAGCACCCACATAGCAGTCCACAAATTGTCCCCTAACTCTTGTTCCAGGGGATCTGACACCCTCACCCTACATATATATATGTAGGCAAACACCAACGTACATAAAAGTAAACAAAATATTAAAAAACAAACAGGTGGTGGTCCCTAAACATTGGCTGGCGGACTAGAAGAAAAAAAAAATTACAAAATGCCGATATGCCGATGGCTTGGAGAGTACGAGGGTCCCCAAAGTATCCTCTGCCTCCAGAAGAACTAAAGAAACCGAAGAACTAAAGCTGGATAACAGTCTGGAACGAGCGAGGCAAGCTGGGTCACAAGGCTGCAGGGCTCCGAGGGAAGTTCACCAGCCGAATCGCCAGGGCAGACTCTGGCCACACTCAGAGGTGAAAAAGACCTGCTTGGGTCTTGGGCTACCTCTCAGAGTATCGTTTTCCTGAGAAATGGCGGGCAGGGGTGGAGTGGGTCACTACCTCCTCAACCTGCTTCATTGCTCAGTGCGCTCAGGTCTTAGCGGGACCCGGGCAGGCCGCTCCAGCCCTACTTTCCAGATTGTTTCTCCCAGTCATTGTTTCTTTTCTTGGGCTCGAGCTCTCCTCCCGTTCCTGCCAGCGCCGGCCCCCCACCCCGCGACCTCCCACAGCCTCTCTGTCCCCCCCCAACTCCCCCGCGGTTCTCAAGGAGGCGGGTCCAGCTCTGCGAGCGCACCAATCCAAGGGCCTCGAACCGGCTCTGCTTCCGCGAGCCCTGCCCCATGCCACCGTCAGCCAATAGAAATTCGCACTCGTACTGTCAGGCCGTCCAATCGCAGGTGGGCTGTGAGCCTCGAGCGCCCCGCCCCTGCTGCACTCGACTGCGGCTCCGCAGGCGGCCGCGCTGGGACTTCGGCATTCTCCGACCGGCGCCGAGCTGCGTCGGGCTCAGCCGGCTGCGTCCGGAGGGCCGGAGGCCGGAGGTGCGAGCGACGGCGCCGCTGTGCTCCCGGGGTGCTGGACGAGGCAGAAGCCACCCGGCCGGGCCGGAAGGCGCCTGCGGCTCCGTTAGGGCAGGCGCGGCGTGGGTCCTAGGACCGAGCCCGAGGCCGACCGCACACGCTCCCCGCCCAGCAGCGCCTCCCGGCTCGGTCCCTGTGGAGCCTGGGTGTTCGCTGAGGTGGTTTCCGCTTCCCGCGGCCTCACCTGCGCAGGCCGCGGGGTGCCAGGTGCGGAGGCGTGTGCGCCGCCTGGGCGCCTCCCCCGGCCGCCAGCGGGGCGGAGGCGGGGCCGCAGCCTGGGCCTCCAGCGGCTCGCCCCACCGTCTCAGTCTCACCGGTCCTCCGGGCCCCGCGGCGCGGGATGCTGCTGCCTGCTCGCGAGCCGCCCTCCACGCCTGCCCCCGCCGCCGGGGCCGCGCCTCGCTGTTTACATGTCGGTGGAGCCCCGGCCCCAAGAGGGTGAAAGCAGCCGGCCCAAAGGATTGGTCCCTCAGACCCAGGACTCAGGTCCTCTCCTGCCCCGCAGCCTCTGCCGCCATCTGGACTGGATCCAGCTCTGGTGTGTTTGAGGAGGGGGTGTGGTGTCGGGAAAGGAATCCTGGGGATTTCTGGGATTCCCCCCCCCCTTTTCTTTCTTTTTCCTTTTTTCTTTTTTGGCCCTGCGGGCTTCAGACTCAGGGAACTCGCTCATGGCTTTCTTGATGAAGAAGAAAAAATTCAAATTCCAAACCACTTTCACCCTGGAGGAACTGACTGCGGTCCCCTTCGTGAACGGGGTCCTCTTTTGCAAGGTCCGGCTGCTGGATGGCGGAGATTTTGTCAGCTTGTCGTCCAGGTAAGGCAATGAGGCTTTCGAATTTGCAGGGGAGGGTGAGGGTGCTGTTGAGTGAGATCTAGTCATTTGGCAATTGTAGAAGTCTCAGTTGGGGCCGGGCAAAGGGCTTCCGGACGTTTTTCGTGTCGGGGTAGGGAGGTAGGGGGAGGGAAGCACTAGGCAGGACTTGGGTCCGAGCGAGCTGGCAGGGTGCCAGGCACTTGTCTGCAGGTGACTAGCCGGAAACCTTTTTAAAGCCCTGCATGCATTCTCTAAGTCACCCGTTTTGCAAACTTGCATGGAAAAAGCCGAATGAAATTTGCACCTTGAGGGAGTAAGTTGGGGTGACCAGGCCACCTTGCCACCAATCTGGCCCCTGTGGCTGTCATATGATTGAGAGCCTAGGCCAGCCACAGGTTTTCTGGCATTCTCCCTTTGGCTGGAAAAGCGCAGTTCCAGGCACTCCCTGGATCTGATTGAAGGTGGTGGCTGGATTTTGGTTTGCCCAGCCCCCTCTGAGTGACTGCCCTCCTCTGGCTGAAACCAGGCTGCTTTGCATTGCAAATGTTCTTGCCTGGAGACGGGGACTCTGATTTTGGGTCGCTTGCCACCCTCATAGTTCCAGCTTCCCAGCTCAATGAGATCGAGTTCCCAGTCTGCCCTTTGCAGATTGAGCTCACCTAGGTCACACAGTCCTGGCCTGCCTGCCTTGGAGTCCAGCTGATGGGGAAGGGGATTTAAGTCCGGTGTCTTTCTGGGTTCCTGTTCCCTCTTCTGCAAACTAGGCCAGTACAGGTTTCTTCGTCAAAGTTGTGGAGAAAAATTGCTGTAGACAGGCCCACAATACAACACCTTGCCTAGGACCTGGGATGCTCTGCTCCCCGTACCTAGTCTGTCCTTTGCTCCTCAGGTCTGCTTGTGGGCCTAGTTAGCTAGAGCTGCCTCACTATTCTGAGATCTCAGAGGTGTGTTTTACAGATTGGGATAATGAAACCCAGAAAGAGGAAGTAAACGGGCTACCCAGGGACCTTGCCAGAGGCAATTGTCAACCAAACTTGGCCTGTTGGGAGACCTGTTGGGTAAATCTGCTGGGTTCAGAGAAGCTGTGTGGCCTGATTCAGATTTTGGAATCTGTGGATAGAGTGGGGTGCTGTTCTGTGCACTGAGCCTCCTGTTCTGCTCTGAGTTGCTTATCTGAGGAATTTGGACAAGGGCTGCCCTTTATGGTGGGGGTGGTTGCAATCTGCTGGCTGTGAAGCCTGTAATCCCTACAGCTACCTCACCTAACAGCACAGAGTTTCAGAGAGTTGAGTGCAGAGATGAACCTGGAGTCAGCCACTTAGATAGACTAAGTAGCTTTGGGTGAATTACCCAATCCCTGATCTAGAGCTAGCATTATTGGTGCTCTGCTCCCTGTTTTTATTACCATCTCTCAACCACTTGACTGTTCCATGGAGCAGGAATAGAGGTGGGGGACTCTAGGGTGCCCATTTTACAGAGGTGAAAACAGGCTCAGAGAGTGTGACTTTAACTGCTACCTTGTGCCTCTGAGCCTCAGTTTTCTCTTTTGTAAAATGGGGAAATAATACCTTTCGGTTGTGAAGGGAATGGACAGTGTACAGTGTCTGGCCAGGGAAATTGCTACAACAGTTACTGTACGGAGCCCAGCTCCCCCACCCCCATGGGAAGACATCTCCCTTAATCAGCAGAGGACCTCTTTGTGAGCTGGGACTGGGCACAGTACCAACGAATTTGTACCAAGCCCAAGCTGAAGTTTTCACCCATCCACCTAGACCCTTAGTCAGCCACTGTGACCCTTCCTGTCAGCTTCTCCCTTATTCCAACTTACCCCCACATCCTGGAAAGTTCTGGGACCTAGCACACATGCTCTAGATTTCACCTCTGTTTTCCCTTCTTCCTCCTGGCAAGAGGCCTCAGATTTTCTGAACCCAGCTTAGCCTAGGCCGCCTTCCCCAGTTCCCATCCTGGATAAAGTCTAGTTGGGGATGGGGTTGGGGGTGGGGAGAGGCAGGCAGTGTGCTAAAGAGGAAGGAGTTGGCATTGAGGCCCAAAGCTGAGTAGATTCTGGGCACCTTAGGTACTGCTGGGTAGATGTGGCTGCTAAGTGCAGTGACATTGGATAAAGCGACTTTGACTTCTGTGGGCTTTTACCCAGGAGATGGGGTTGCCATTTCCTCTGCACATGCCCCTGCAACATCCTGTAGCCCAGGAGCCTTGGCATCCCTCTACTGCTATGACCCTGTTTATAATTTGGGGTGGGAACTGAGGTGACCAGACCTGGTTAGATCCTGGACCTGGATACGGCCCAACTCCAGGGATCTCTGGATCACTTGATGTGCTATTGGCAGAATGGGTGAGGTCAGACTGACAACAAGCCCTAGGTCCCTACACTACAACACCTTGTCTTCCTAGCTGGTGTTTTCCAGTGTGCTGAGTGCCATGACAACTGCTGGCTCTCAGCTCCATCTGACCCAACTGAAACAGGTGGAACTGGTGGAACTGGGACTGTTCATTAGCTTCGGCTTCCAGCACTGCTTTAGGAGCAGCAGTCCGCACAGCAGCCAGAGTTGAAGTGCCCAGACTGTGTCAGGCATAGTGCTGAGTGTGTTGTGCGGGGTATTCCCACTAATCCTCCCAGCCATCTGGAAAGGCACTGAGGCCAGAGAGGTAAAACCACACGCTGGAAGTTACCAAGTGGTAATAGATAGGGAAACAATTCTCTCCTGGCTTTCTTTGATTGTGTACTTGCCAGTGCCAGGGACTTGCTATTCATATGCCTGACTATTTGTCCTACTTGAAGTGACTGGGACCATGTCACCCAACTAGAAAGTAGCAGAGATAGAACTTGGTTGCAGCAGGTCCAATTCAAAGCCCTGCCTTGCCTTGGTGGCATAAGTTAGAAGTGTCTATAGACTCATGTGACATTCCAGACCCTACAAAGGCTCCTTTCAGTGGGTTGGGTGGTAAGCAGAGCCTGGAGCTGGAGAGTTTAGAGGCACTGAACTGGGTTGTGTGAAACCCAACGTAAGTATAGAGTCCCGAAGACTATAAAGTGGGGATGAGATTAAAGTGGTCACTATATATTTGTGGTCAGGCATAGGCAATCACTGGGGCATAGTGGGCATTTGCCATTTGTCCTTGCCTGGGGCTTTCTAGAAAGACAATCCCAGTGATACCTGGGAGGGCTTTCAGATTTGGAAGGTGTCTGGGTGAGTACAGAGGTCCCATCCAAGTGTGGTGAGTCTGGCAGAAGCTAATTGTTCAAGTGGTCTTCAGGTCAGAAGACTCACAAACCTTCCTAGGGCCCTGCTCCTTGCTGGCATTGGTCCTTTGACTTGCCACGTGCATGTGGTGGCTGTGTCAGGAGAGGACAACAGGGAACAGGCAAGGGAACAGTGACTTACCTCACAGGATGGAGAAGAGAGAGGAGAGAAAGGTACTGTCTTCTTAGCTAGTACATGGGGAAACCAAGGCCTAGGGCACTTTATAGGAGGAATAAATGACCCAGTTGGACAAACTGTAGTCTAGCTCTTTCTTCTGTCCCTGTGTGCCTTAATTCTTTTTTGCACTAAGGAGATGTGGGTCAGGAAGAGAAGAAAGATTCCTTGCAAGACCGCCTCTTGCTCTGTACTTGAGTGCCAGACTGTCTGAGAAGGTAACTGTGACTTAGAGCTTTGAGTCCTCAGTCGGCCTTCAGTGAGGTTTTATTTTTGTAAATAGAGCTTGAGTGCTTACCACATAGGTGCTGCCTGCCTTCTATGGGCACAGGCATAACCCATCCATGTAGGAGTATTCAAAGGATCCTTTGGGAGTTTTTAAGCATGAAGGAAATCTTTGGACGAGTTAGCTCTGCCTCCAGAGGTCTTGTGCCCAGGCCCAGACCCTGGCTCTGGGGCAGGCAGACAGGCTTGACTGTTCATTACCCAAGCCACACATTTGGCTAGGGTTCCATCCCTCAGTCTCTTACTCTCCCTCATTGAAAAAAGCTGTAGACGCCACTAGGTTCACAGCCATGCAAGGCATACTCTGGGTTAGCTTGGTATGGGACTCAGAGAGCAGAGTGGCGATGGATACCTAGTTTCTGGAGGGCAGCAGTACGAAGATACAGAAGGACCCAAGACATTTATTGTCCTGCTTAAAATAGGTACAGAGCACTGTGGGCTAAACGTATTGGAAAGATAGGAGGGAGCTAGTAGACATGAATCCTTTCTTCCTCCTTGACTGAGACTCACTCCCTTTCAACTGACCTCCAAAGGTGAGCAGAACTAGGCAGTCATTTTCCTTGGAGCTCCCAGTTATGTGGTGGCAGTATGCCTGGTAGGCCAAGCTAGTCTGGAGCAATCTGGAGCTAATCTGGGTCCCTGTGGATCCCAGTGGACCCTGGCAGACCAGCGGGGAAATGTTTTTGTTCAGACATCTGTCCATTTTTGTTTTCTGTAGCTCCTCAACTCTTCTCACCCCCTGTGCCAAGCTCACTGTCTCATGATAGGCACACCATCACCATAGGGAGGGCTTCTCTGAGGAAGGAACATTATGAGAGTCTTAGGAACTGAGAGGGAGGGAGTGAGATGAAGATGAGGAAGAGCGTGTGGAGGAAAAGCCCCTTGCTTGAAGGCTTGTCTTGGCAAGGCGGGAATGGGGTGTGGGAAGAGTTGAGGGGCTAGAGAAAACAAGGATGGACAGAGTTCCGACTAGAACTGCTTCTAGTCTTGTAAGTTGTACAGAGGGCAGAGGAATGATGTGACATCATTTACCGAGTGAGATGATGGCTCTTGGGTGCTGGTAAGAGACTACAGGCAGTGCTGACCTTGTCTGGCAGAGAGAAAAGAGGGAACAGACTGGAGAGGGTAGTAGACAAAGTGAGCAGGAGGGTTCTCTCTCCTGAAGGCATGGCACCATACTTTGAAGGCGCTAGGAGATAGGTATCCAGAGGATGCACAGTGAGTAGCCAAAAGTGGCTGGGAAACTATTGCTCATGTAAAATTCAGATTTTCAGTTTCTTTTAAGTAGAAGGTCAGACAGTGCTGCGAGGTAGCATTCAACATCAGGGGCTTTGTAACTGCCTCCTCACCTTGGTTCTAAGGGCTTTTCCTCCCCCTTCAGCTTACTTTTAAATCCTTGGTATGTTCTGAGTGTCTCTTACTGTCAGTTTGGTCCCTGAGGCCCCTGTGAAAGGTCTTTCCTGTGCAAGCATAGGGACCAAGGGACCTATGGTAAACCCCATTGGCAGGAGAAGAGGAGTGAACCTAAGCGGTTAGCTGGGTGGGCAGCAAGGCTGCAGCACCAGGTCACCTGGCTCTCCTTGAAATCATATCATACTGTTAGTAGCCTTGGTAAGACGCTTCCCAGCCTGCTTCAGGCCTTAGTGGCTGCTGCTGCTGCTTGGACCTGGCCTTTGCTGCCAACTGGCTACACTGTTGGCATGTGCCATCTTGGCAGTGCCTTTGCCTGCCTGGCAGTTTGGCATTGGCTCTGTGGACTGCTCCCTGAGGCCTGCTCTTTGCTTGGAGCTCCTGCTTGGCTGGGGTGTCTTGGCAGTAGTAACACTGCCTGCCTGTATAGGTCCTGCTTACCTGAGAGTGGCTAGGAGGCCCTGAGTGACTTTGAGCCCTGCTTCGTCAGAACCTGGAAATCTTGACTTGCTTTCAGGGAGCGCTGCCTGGGCATCCAGATGCCTGCTAATAAATCTGCCTCTAGGTTCCAGAAACTTGAGGACTTTTTATGTGGAGTAAGGGACCCGGAAGTAAGCCAGTTTAAAATCTACCAGTATTTCACCAGGAAGCCAAGGAGAAGTGTGAGCAAGGGAGAGACACCAGGCTCAGTAAGAGACCTGGAGCTAAGGTGGGTTGGGGAGGGCATATGGCTCCTTTTTATCTACCTCTCCTGGTGAGTGCTTTGGATTGTGGAGACACTTGTCCTCAGGTCCTCGAGGTGCTCTGGGCCTGCTGGCTCCCCAACAGTCAGACTGCATTTTTGCAGGCTTGAAGCTGTCTGTACCTAGCCTTAGTGTCATTGGAGGTTGTGGTTGCAAACTTGTGGTCTTTTGCTTTGAGCCTCTTAGCACTGGTGGCTTAAGAAGAGCTCTTGAATATAGACCTGAAACTGCTTTTACCTCATCCTACCCAGATGTTGACTGGAAGTAAGCAGCCTAAGCTCTGTAGCCACCTTGTTTCAGTGTTGGTTAGGTTTCTGCTCCTTCGCTCCCCCCTTTCCTTGCTTATGGCTTTAACAAGGGACTTAAACCCCAGTCTTTCCATGAGCCTCCCTTGAAGGGTGCTGTTGCTTGCTGGGATAGCAGCTGGACCTCTGGTCCACAGTGGGAACAGTATGCTATATTCTGTCCTATTCCCTCTGTGCCAAGTGGTGTGCCTCTTAGTAGATGGTACTCCCCTGGGGGAGTTAAGACCACTATGGTGCTGCCAAGAGAGGGTACATTGCTTAGGCTTGCTCCTTTGTCTTCAGCAAGGGTGGGAGCCAGTAGGGAGTACCCTAGTGTTTGAGCTTAGGGGTTAGTTGGGTTTGCAGTGGGGTTTCTTATCCCTATTGGCTTAGCCCTGCTCTACTGAAACACTGTTTAGGGACTCTGTTAGACAAATAGATAGCTCCTCACACAGGTGCAGGGCACTGGCTGTAAGCCACCTGGTAGGGTGGAATAGATGAGAGAGCAAAAGATCTTTCAGTGGCCCACATCCAGCCCCTTGTTTTTCTGGTTGCTCTGCTTTTCCTCAACCCCTTTACTCTGCTTTTCCACATGGAACTACTGTTCAGCCCAATGGCCACTTCTGGGAAATAACCCTCCCTGGCCTTTTGGCCTCATTACCTGCTATAAGGCCTGGTTTCAAGGTATTACAGTCCCTATTCATTGTGTCCAGCTCCTTCCCTAGACTATGGCCCTTAAAGACCAGAAAAGCCTCTATTTCATCTTAGTCCCTGGACCTTTTGCTGTATGTTGGCACTGCCCCAGGCTGGAACTTCTTTCCCCTGGCTGTGAACCAGTGTGGTTGTTGGTGTTGACTGTCTGATGGCTACTGCCAGCTGCTAAGCCCAAGCCTACCCCCCACCCAGTGCCTGAAGTATCAGTCTGTGCCAGGAGGAACCCTTATCGACATACTGGGCAGCTGGGTACCACTGTGGACTTAAAGACTGCAATTGAGAGGCAGCCAAGGGCCTATTGGCTGAATTGAGTATACCTCTTGCAGAGAATATCGATGTCCATGCAGGCTTGGGAAGAAGAGAGTGAGCTCAGGCTATACCATTGGATCTTGCAACTGCTGAATTGATCATTTACTATGACCAAGGGCTTTATCCCTGAAGGCTGTTTCCTCTACTAGGGGCACTCACTTGAGGGCAGGAGAATTACCCAAGATCAAGGTTACCTGCTCAGCACATGGCCAGGCCCTGGCAGCTACCACAGACTAAACCTGCCAAGAGAGGAAGTGTACAACATGGTATCAGGAGGATAGAGGCTGGGCTCTGTTCACATGTGAAGTGCCCTCTTCTCCCACGATTTCCTGTCTGTAGGGCTAGACTCTGCAGACATGTGCAGGCAGCACCTGTGGCTTGTTCTTCCCTGGATTGTTCCATGACAGTTTGCTGGTCACCTTATGTGTCTGGGGCCATGGGAATACAGTCTGTACCTCTCTCTGTAGGATCCTACCTGTGGTACATGAATCCAGTCAGTCCTGGACAGGCCTTGAGGAAGTGATGTGGATTTGGGGTAGGTAGGGTTAGAGGTTGGTTATGGGTGTGGGAAGAGTAGCTGAACAGGATAGAGCCAGTGGATTGGGAGGGGCTTAGAGATGAGGGGCTCTTGGAGATGGACTTGACAGTATGCTGAGGAACCTGAGGTGGGTTTGAATCAATCAGACTTGTGCTTTATTTATTTCTTAGTTCATTACTATATATATGTGTGTGTGTGTGTGTGTGTTTTGTCTTCATGGAAGTCTGTACACCATGTGTATACAGTGCCCATAGAGGCCAAAAGAGGGTGTCAAATCTCCTGAAACTATTACAGATGGTTCTCAGTCTTCATGTAGGTGTTGGGAATTGAACCATGGTCCTCTGAAAGAACACCCAATGCTCTTAACTGTTGTGCCATCTCTTTAGCCCCCAGACTTATACTTTAAAACTATCAAAGGTAGCAGTGGGGTAGACTGCTTAGGGCTACCAGTTATAGGAGGGCAGTTGTGTTAAGCCAAGAAGGGTATCTTACCAGCCATTGTCATGGAGCACTTCAAGGCTGGAGGCATCCTCTGCAGCAGCTAAGGTGAACCACAGACAAAAGGCCCAAGGCAAGGGTCCATGATGGTACTTAATGTGGAGTTCTAAAACAGTCTGGTTCAGCCAGGTATGGTGGCACGCGCCTTTAATCCCAGCACTTGGGAGGCAGAGGCAGGCAGATGTCTGAGTTTGAGGCCAGCCTGGTCTACAGAGCTGGTTCCAGGACAGCCAGGGCCACACAGAAAAACCCTTTCTCAAAAAGAAAAAAGAAAAAGAAAAAAATCTGGTTCAGAAAAGATGAAATTATATTTGTTGGGAATTGGAGCCATGTCTAGAAGGGACTTTTAGGCCTGCAGAATTCTGCTGGCTTAGTTACAAAAGATTGCTCTCTGAGGATTTGTGCGTTGTTGGAGAAACAAGCCTTGAGATGCCCATGCCTCTGGGCGCTAGGTGGGCACCAAGGCTTACAAGACAAACACAAGGGTGTCTGGAAGTCTGAAGTTGTTCTTTGGGGCTTTTCCTAGCTCTTTCTGGCAAGCCAGCCTGAACCATTCCAACTCCATGAGCATCGCTCTTGTTTACGAGGCAGTGGTTCATCTTGGCAACTGCAGGCAGTCTTCTGGGGCTGGGGATTTTCCTTCTACCACTTATAAGCCCAGCAGAGCAGGGCTTGCCAAGCTCTGGAGCTTATCAGTTTGAAGGTTTTCAGTTTGTGGATTATCAGTTTGTGGTGGGTTCCTGAGGTTACTGCCAGACCACACCGAGAGTCTGAACTTTGCCTGTGGTGGGATAACGAACTCTTCCATGATGCCTGGATGCCATACCATAGTGAACCTGTTACCTACCCATCAGAGCCTCTGGCACAGAGCACATGCCCAGTAAAAGCTGCTGTGTTCCAACTCAGAGCAGTAGTTGGAGGGGACCTGCGGCTGGAAACATAAAAGGAAGGTTCACATTTCTTCCGTTCTCCCTTAAGTTGTTGCTCTCTTATCTTTCTGAGGTTTACCTGTTGAAATAAATTGTGATTAGAACTGAGCCACTGTCATGATCATGGTACTTGTGATCTTTGCTTAGGTCCCATAAACAGGAAGAGACCATTAGACATAGCCGTTTCAGAGAAATGCAGAACATAGAGAGGATGGGGTTTTGATAGTAAGCTTACATCAACCTCAAACCCTCACTTTTTGTTGTTAGCTTTGAGATGTAGGCCCACTATGTGGTCCTAGATGGCCTGGAACTCACTGTATAGACCAGGCTAGCTTGGATTTCACAGAGATCTGTTGGTCTCCTCTCTCGAGTGCTCCGATAAATGGTGTATACCACTACACCTGACTCCAAACCCTGTCATTGGAATGGACCTTTGACCGATATGTCCCGCCAAGTCCCAAGAGAAGACTTACCCTAAGCTCAGCAGCTCTTACAGAGTTTGTGTTTGCCAAAAGGATTACAGGGAACAATTGGACCTGGTTATGAGGCTGGCCATGCTCATCTCGGATGTAGGCAAGAACAATACCCTTTCTATTTGGGCAGCAGTAGGGTGGACCGCTTGGTGCTTTGGGTTGCAGAAGGCATCCTCTGTAGCAGCCACTGTCACAGACAAGGACTTATCACATGATACTGTTAAACAAAAAGGCCCAAGGCAAGTTCCATGATGGCACATGAATAGAGTTCAAAGGCGTTCTGGTTCTAGAATGATGAGGTTATCCTTGTTGTATGGGGCCTGTGTCTGGAAGGGGCCCACTCAGCCTGACTTATAAGTGCTCAGTAAATATGAGTGAAGTTAGTGACAGTAGCAATGATTGGCCTAGAATTGGTCTTTGAGTCTGCAGAGTCTCAGGTGTCCATGGAGTAGGTGGAGCCATATGAGTCAGGGCCTCATGGTCCTGTCTGACCCTGAGCCCTCTGTCGTGTGGTTGGAATCTTGGGTAGCTGCTGACTACAGCTGGAAAAACAGGTCTGAGTCAGTGATAGGCTGTAAAGAAAGGTGACTCTGGCTAAATGACTCCTGATCATCTTGTCCCCTGAGAGTGATGGGGAATCCTGTGTGCAGCAGGAGCACCTTGGTAGCAGATGCAGTGGTAATGTGGTTCCTGACTTTAGAGACTCTGTAGAGAACAAGGTGCAGTCACATGTGGGAAGCCCTTTCCTGGAATTAGTATGAGAAGGGTTAGCTTTGCAGAAATAGACTACAGAGATCTCTCATTCAGGTGTTAGTCAGATCCTCAGCACCGTCTTTGAGGACAGGAGACAACAGTGAGGGTACAGAGGCCCTGCCTCCAGGGGCTTGGCTCTGGGAGACATGGGCTTTTCTTGATTCCTACTACACCTGTAGACCCAGTCCTGTGTGGGAAGGCGGTGCCCTCAGTATGGGCCTGGGTGAAGGTGTCTCCATGACTGGAGGAACCGGGTCCCATGGACAGGAATCCCTCCTTCTTCTCACTTCTTTCTTTGGGTGAATCAAACATCACCCAGGCCTGAGTCAGCCAGGAACTGGCCACATATTCCTGGCTACCTGCCATACCCTAGAAATCATAGCTGGGTTTCAGGCTTGGGTAAATGGCCAGATCAAGGGTCCAAGGCAAGGGAGAGGGCTGGGTCAGTGGTTTTTGCATGCTTCTCGGACCACCTACCTCCAGGGTCCCTCTCTACAGATACAGAGCTAGGCCCGGCCCCCCCATTCAGCAGAGGTATTTAGGCCAGATGCTAGCAACTCCATGAGAAAGGACAGGATGGTGGCTAAGACCCAAAGAGCTCCAGTGTTCATTGGGTGGCAGAGGCTTGCTTGGACCCATCTTTGCCGCCCCTTGCCTCTCAAGTGAACCTGCTGAGAGTCTGACAGGTACGGGAAAGGGAAGTTCTCTCTGAGCAGATCCAGCTCCATAGTACTGTGTGTACTAGTAATCTGGGTCTTGGGAGAGGAAGTTGCTACCACATCCTGGTATAACATCTACTGTATCCTCTTGCTTTGAATTCCTAGGGCCTCTGGTTTCCAGCTCTTATATGGAAATCTAGTTTTGAGCACCCAGGGTCAGACAGCAATGGGTTCAAATCACAAACCTCCAGTCAGTAGACCTTGGGCAGATGAATTCTTGGGCTGTAACCATCTCTCCCTTGGTTATGAGTCTAGCTGCAATACCATCTCTTTCCTTATGTGGCCACTCATGGTAAAGGGTGAGGCTACGGGGCCCAGGGTTCTGGCATAACAGGTAGTCATGCTATCACTGAGACCTGAGAATGGTTCTCCTATGTTGACAGATTGCCCAGGGATCCTGCAGGTTTAGGCCTCGGGATACAGACTACCCCTCAATTCCTGTAAGATCCGTGGACTCACTGAGCATCGGTGTCCTGATCTGTGAAGTGGAAATAGGAAGTCAGCATGTAAGAAGCACTTGCACTTGACATACAGGAGGGCATCCAGGAAATAGGAGCCAGGGGGCACCTTTGCCTTTGCTTGATCTTGCATTTGATTCAAAGCCAGCAGTTTGCTATGTATGATCCCTTCACTTAAGAGCAAGATCCAGGTACTAGGGCCTGAGGATGCACCCAGTGGTAGAACTTTTGCCTAGTGTGCAAGACAGCTCTGGGTTCCAACCCCAGCACCGACAATAAAAAGAAAAAGATAGTGACTCCTGGCACCATTTCAGAGTCCAGTTTGTAGGCATTTGCCTGGATGGTAATATGAGCTGTCTGTATATCCTGGCTGTGGAGCAGAAGGCAGAACAGGACAGCTACTTGCCTGTGTCTGTAAACAAGGGATGCCAACACCTGCCTGTCTTGGGCTTTTTGTAGGTCAGTCCCCAGGTTACTTGATTGAAGAACATCAGGATTCAAACCCAGGTGTGTCTAACCCCGATGCTCCTAACCCAGCAAACTGAGTGTCCTTTCAGTACCTCACCCCTTCTTTGTTATGTAGTTTCTAAAGCTGCAGTTTGCCCACATTGTGCTTGATGGGGTCACTTGCCTGTATGCCCAGCCTTTCTGTCAACCCCTAAGCCATTTTTAGGGTTCTTGCCTGAGGGGCTTCTCTAAGCTCTCCAATGTTGGGTACCAAGTGTCTTGGCTTCTAGGAATTTCTTGCTACCTCACCTCAGGAGGAGGGACTTGTATGCCAGAACTGTAGGGAAATGCTTCCTCTGCATGTGGTCCTGAACTTCTGGCTGGAATCGGATACAGTTGGGCTGCCACGTTGGCTTTTCTGGCCTGTAACCCCTGGATGGATGTCTTGGCTGTTCCCTGGAGTGGGCCCCTCCCCAGGCAGCTGTGCTGTTCTCTTCAGGAAAGGGCTGGCAGATGTTGTCAATTTAAATTGTTTCCTTATTAGACTCTCATTCAAGCAGCCAGGGCTGCCTCTCATCAGCCCAGAGCCTAGATTGAATCACTAGGACTGCTCACTCCTTAAGGAACCCAGGCAAAGCCTGGGAATTCAGGCTATTACTGGGTAAAGCCAGGGAAGGGCAGGCTGGACAGCAGGAACGGATGCCAGGTGATGGAACTTGCTCTGGTGCCTCTGGGCAGAATTAGAGGACTTAGTCTCCTAGAACCCAGGAGTACAGCTACGCTGGGAGATCCCTGGGGTCCTTCCTATAAAGTGTCTACCTCCCAGTTCGAGAGTTACCTGGAAGCTGGATGAAGAGTGGCTTCTAAGTCTCCTAGTAATGTACCTCAACTGGAGCTGATTTAGTTAAGTCGCAAGACACCTTTTGTCACATCTGGAGTTGTTGTAGTCTATTTATTGGCAGGCTGCAGCTGAATGTGCCACAGTGTCCGGGACAGCTTCTGACAAAGGAAATCCCTGTACTGCAGAGCCTGCAGTCCTTGCAGGACCTGTAGGCAGTCTTCATTGGAGGCAGGCTAGTAGACATGCTCATTTGTGTCTGGGAATCCCTGTCCTGCTGGGCCTCACACTCTACTTTGCTTAGGAGATTTGAGCACATGACTCACTGCCAGCTCAATGTCCCATAATGATCAAGCCAGTGATGGTGACTTAATGTACTGATGGGCACTTTTAAATTTGTTTTGTGGACGTGTGCATGTGTGCATCATATGTGTTGGCGAATAGAACTTGAGTTGTTAGGCTTGTGTACCAAGTACTTTTTCCTGATGAGACATTTAGCTGGCCCTGATGTGCACTTACATCTGGAAAAGTAAAGTAGTATAGGTAGCCCTAAGGTCACCCTGGAGCCCTGTGGCAGGGACTGAGCTCCCACATTATACCTTGGAGTTTCCTTTTCCTTGTTTTTGGCTCCTGTGGCAACTGCCTGTCCTATTCACACCTTAGCACCAACCTGGGGAGAGTCCCCCTAGGCCATTGGTTTCTAGGAGCCTGTGGCTAGAAGGGAGCTCCCCTGGCAGCCAATTCCTTGTCACCTCTGTGATGGAGACCTGGGACCACCAAGGCTCTTGGGCCCTGTTGTACCTTGTACGCAGTGATGCTGCTAGGTATAGTAGTTGTTGCAGTGAGCTCATTTCTGGGAACCATGAAGCTAAACGCTGGGGTGACTCCTGACGGGGACATTCCTGTTTTTCTCAGAGAAACTTTCAGAAGTAGCTTACTTCAGCCTGACCTGCCATCCTCCCCACTCCGGGGCCTCTTTGTCTGTCTGTCTATCTATTCATCTATCTATTTTTTAAAAAATTTAAAGAAAACTTAATTTTTTACTTATTTTTATCTCATGTGCATTGGCGTTTTGCCTGCATGTCTGTGTGAGGGTGTCAGATCCCCTGGAACTGGAGCTACAGACAGTTGTGAGCTGCCATGTGAGTGCTGGGAATCGAACCCAGGTCCTCTGGAAGAGCAGCCACTGCTCTCAACCACTGAGCCATCTCTCCAGCCCCCTTGAAAAAAATTTTTTATATTTTTTACTTTATTTTATTTTATGTGTATGAGTGTTTTGCCTACATGTAGGTCTCTGAACCACATGTGTATTTGGTACCCGAGGAGGTGGTGAGCCTCCATGTGAGTGCTGGGAATCGAACTCGGGTCCTTTGTAACATCAAGTGCTCTTACCCACTGAGCCAACTATCCAGCCCCCTCTGGGGCCTCTTTGATGGTCCTGGTTGTTGTGAACCAAAGAGGCAGTGGAGTAGCCTTTCCCTCCTCTGTGGTGTCGCTTACCTTTTCTTTTAGGAGGGAGCTGAGTGGGAGAGTTTTTTCAGTCCCGTTTGAATCAAAAATCCCATAGAAGCTCAAGAAATGGGGGATTATAACTAAATGATATTATATTAAAAATTTGGTTTTGTTGCTTAGGGTTTTGGTAGATGCCTTTCAAAACGTAAGGAGTATTTTTAAAAATACGATGGTGTGGGTTCCTTGGATGTGGGTTCCTTGGCTGTTTGCCATTTGGATCTGGGCTCAGAACGAATTTAAAATGTATCTAAAAGGTAACAGTTTTTCTCTCACTGGCTACTTGACTCTGCCCCTCTATTCTGGGCTGGTAGATTTCTAACTTGTATGTAACCTTTAAAACTTTAGTTAGCTCACAGGGCTAGGGAGGAAAGGAAATAGGAAGGAAAGAGAAACCTTTACAGCCCTTTTCTCTTGGCTGTCTGAATCTCCTATGTCTGGGGAACTAAACTAACTGAACTAACTCCCGCTCTGGTTTAGCTTCTCCCAGCATGACAGTTACTGGGAAGATCTAAATTGTAACTTTAAAAAAAAAAACCCAATTAGTTCATTTTATCTGTCCTTATTTCTGCCCACTTCTCTATGCAGCAACTCTTAGCTCTGATTCTAAGCCTCTAAATTCTCTGACTTCCACCGCCCTCTTTTATCCCCTCCAACTGTTCCCAACAAGCAGCATACAACCACATGGGGGAGGGGCTTTTCCCTGGCAAAGCTTCACTATACAAGGAATGCTTTAATGAACTAGAGGAGGCAGGGAGCCCATAGAGTAGAGATCCCATCCCAGTCTGCCAGCTCTGTTCTGGACTTCAGGAGAGAGAGGCCACAGTAACAGACAAGCGATGTGGTCCCCATTAGCATGGGGCCCTGATGGTGGCCAACCACATTTCTTGATCTCAAGACACAGCAAGGCAGATGCTAGAAAGATGTGGCCCTGGAGACGCTAGGTTGGTGGACTTCTTAGCATCCCACTTGAGCTGAGCAGTGAGAAGGGAGTCATCGCAGCAGCCCTATGCAGTGGGCATGCCATCCTCCCTTTCAGGCTTTCCTTTTCTTGTTCCTATTGCTGGAAACTTCCTTTTCTTTAATTTTTACCCAGCTCTGGAACTCTGGCTCTGACAGCATGCCCCCAGGCATTGTTGTAGAGTGCTCTTGTAGCTCTTCTTCAGAGATTCTGGCAGCTGCCAGTTGTTTCTTGTGTAACATGTTTCCCCCGCTCTGGTTCAGGACCAGTCGGGAGGTTCCCTCTATGCCTGCAGCCACTCTCCATGTATGCCTCGCAGAGATCTGCTTGACAGTTGGGTCCAGGTCCAAGGGTCTTGCCTTGGGAGATTCCTAGAGCCAGGATAGATCTGGGAAGTCTGGAGCATCTGAGACCACTGTTTGGTGGGGTGCTTACTCTATTTTAGAATAGTTCAAAAATAGCTGCATGGTGGCCACAAAGACCACAGTGGCTAAACAGCTCGCCCTGCCTCCCTGGGGTGTGCACGCCTAATTGTATATCTTAAAGCTAAAAGCAAAACCTGTCTTCTTTAATTACCTGTCCCTGGCAATGGCAGCAGGGAGCAGAGATGCACACCCTGAAACCCCAAGTCAGGAGAGCTGACTGCCAGTCTTCAGCCCCTACAGCAGGTTGCCCACATCACACAGCATGTCCCTACTTGGCAGTGCCCTGGGGAGGGAGGTATGGGCCCTGGCCTTGAGTCAGATACTTGTGGCTCAAATCTCTTTGCTTATAACCACCCAACTTAATTCCCCTTTCCTTTAAAGTTAAATTTTAATTAGGAAAACTACTCTTAGGCAAAAACAAAGTAGCCCCAACAACCCCTCACCTGCAGTTCTGTCAGACTTAACTGAGCTATCCCCTTCCTTCTGGTCATTGTCCCTTCATATCAGTGTGAACAAGCGAGGTGTCTGGAGTGCTGGCAGTCCAGGATTCTGGTCTTTTTGGGGGCTGGGATGATCTCTTTGAGCCTTGGTTTTTGCCATTATACTTAGTTAGCTATCTTGGGCTGAGCATGGTAGAGGTTTGTGATTTTATTCTTGCTGTTGTCTGACTGTATCCTGAGCCACGTTATCAGGGCAGGGAGTGGGATGCATGCTGTTTACATCTTAAATATAATTTGTCTTTTCACACTTACTTGATTTCTGTGGCTGGTGGCCCACTGTGTTTCTGATGAATGGGGAAATACATTGGGCACTACTCTGCATGAGCTCGTGGTGCCCTGCTGGCAGGCCCAGTCTCTGCCTTCCTAGCACCTCTCAGCCCATTGAGGTTGCAGATGGTGTAAGGTGGTGCTCAGCTCTCAGCATCCTTGATACTTTGGGGTATCCCAGTGCTCGAGGGGCTTCTGCTGTTCCCCAGAGTGGCTTTTCAGTCTCTGACTGTATTGTAGACTCCAAGAATCCTAGAGGAGTTAGTCCACAGGCAGGCATTGTGAGAATTTACAACCGATATTAACAGTCCAAGGATAAATAAGGAGCTGGGGTTTAACTCAGGGGTGGAGTGCTTGCTTAACATGGACAAAGCCTAGTTCCAGTCCCTAGAACCACTGAAATAAACGAGAAAAAAGGAGAGAGGCTCAGAGTGGCAGTCTAGAATGCTTGTCTGGCATTCATAAGGTCCTAAGTTCCATCCCTAGAGGGAAAAAGGCACAGTATCTTCTCTCCCCGTCCTCATCTGTAGTTTTCACAGTCAGGTAGTCAGTGGTAGTAGCCCTCATTTGCCATATGATATCGTGGGCATCTCTGCATTTCCTGTGCACACCATCGTACATACATCCTTTTGAAAACAACAGAGATGATCGATTGTAGATCCCCTTCTGTATCTGGCTTTTCCTGCTGCCCTGCCAATGAGCAAGACCATCTCCCCACCCCACCCCCTTTTTTTTCTCCCCTTTTGGAAGGATCTCATTATGTAGCCCTGGCTAGCCTCAACTCAAAGAGATCCATCTGCCTCAGGAGTGCTAGGATTAAAGGCACCATCAAGCCCTGCTCTTTCCTCATCTACCTTTTTTCTTCCATCCCTCCTTCCCTCCCTCTCTCCCTTCCATTTATTTGGATTTTTGAAGCCCTGGCTGTCCTGGAACTAACTCTATAGACAAGACTGGCCTCGAACTCAGAGATCCAATCTGCTTTCCTCTGCTGGGGAAATGGTATGTGCTGGGATTAATGGTATGTGCCACTGCTCCCAGCTTTTCTTCCTTTCTTTCTACAAGTTACCTACTTGATGCCACTAAGCAGTCTCTCTATAGCACATTGGAGTTGTTCCTATTTTTGCCCAACTGTGAAGGCCTTGGCTACTCACCCTATCTTAGCACCCCCCATATGGTCCCTTTGTAATTTGGGCCAAGACTCCCTCTCTCCCCACTCTGTCCCTTGCTGTCTTGGAGCCCATCACTCTGCCCCCTTAGTTCCTCTGTACACACATAGGCTACATTCCTACTTCATAGTCTTTGTAGTTGCTATTCCTGTGTCTTCATCTTGCAAGTGTCTGTGGCTCTCTCTCACTTCTTCAGCACTTTGGTTTAGTGTAACTTTATTGTTGAGACCGTCCCTGGCCACCTTGCCTTGTGTCTCTGTCTCCTTTGATTGGCCACTGGCCACCTCCTCCCATTCCCTTTTTAACACCTAAGGCATGCATTGCCTAGGTTTCTGTGTCTTCTACCCATTGCCTGAATAGCACCAGCCCCTTAAAGGCAGGAATTTCTGTCTGCTTTATGTACTGCTCATTTCTCCATCCATAACTTTTGGAAGTGCCTAACACACTATGGGAACTTTAGTAATAGGTTTGATGTGAATCCAGTCTGATAGTCAGCTTCCTGCTCCAGAGCTCATGGTTGCCCTTTTGACATCCTCAATCCTGCCGCCTCCTGGGCCTGAGTTCTTGTCCATTTCATCTCTACTCTGTCTGGAACCTTACTGTTCCTCAGTCGGGGCCTGGATCTGGTGGAGCACCTCTCGCATCTATCGTCCTGCAGGGTTGTGGCCCAGGCCTTGGCCTGAGGTTGAGAGTGCATCTCTAGAACTTGGAGAGCTGTGCAGCATTTCTGAACTGACAGGGAAACAGCCACCTCTATGTTGAAGAAATATGGAATGGGAATACAGCAGGTTCTCAAGAACTGACCACTACTGTGGTGTTTATTACATTTTTGCTGTGACCCGCTGGGGTGGGCCTTGGCAAGGCTGTCTGCTGCTTCTTTTCCCCAGATGTGATGACATGTAATACTGATTGTTCAGAACCCCTATGGAAACATGAGGATGGCCCAGGGCTTTTCCCATAAGCCCTGGCCTGCTCACCTTTCTGCAGAAGGAGGGAACAAACCTGTCACCTGAGCCTGGGAGGATTTCATGTGGTTTGCTCTGGCCTGGCCTGACAGGGCTAACAGGAACCACAATTGAGCCTCAGGTGTCCTAACTGATATTCATGGCAGTCTCTCAAAGGTGGGGCAGGCAGTTTGCTATCAGCTTTGTTCTCAGACTCTAATTCCTCTTGAGTATTTATTTCAACATGTACCAACCTTCCTGCTCCTGCAGGTCTCCAGCAGCGGATCCCACTCTTAGGTTGGGTGAGAGTGGGGCTTGGGGTTCAGCACAGAATGGTTCCCAGTTCCCTTTCAAACTCAGGCCTCAGTTGCTCAAGCGTGACTTTTCTTTATCCTTCTACTCCCTGCCTATTTGTCTGTTCTCTGCTTTTATCTGAATCGATCCATGGTGGCAAGGTAGCCATAAGCAGATCCAAACTCCTGACTCCTGTTCCTCACCAATGATGTTACCCACTCTTCTCCACACTGGCCATCCTCCTCTATGTTTCTATTTACCGAGCATATTCTCACATCCGGCCTTTGCACTTGCTGTTCACCCTCATCTCTCTCCTTGCTAACTAAGGTTTGCTGAGATATCACTGCTGTAGGCCCATCTCTAGACACCCACCTAAAGTAGCAGCTCTGCCTTCTCATCTCCGCCCAGCTCCTACCTTGCCTGCCCTGTTTTCCAAATGTCAATATATCAGGTCTACTGTGCATCTTTTTCCTGTTCTATTGACATAGAATTCACATACCACACAATTCATCAACTTTAGGTTGGCTCTGTGTTTGTTCTTTTGGTACTAGGTATGGTATTCAGGGCCTTGCACATACTTGGCAAGCATTCTTCCCACAAGCCAGTGGTTTTTCACATTCACAAGATTATGCTCTCATCACTGCAGTCTTCTGCAGACCATTTCTATTACTTCACCAAGAAACCCCATACAACACATACTAGCCGTCACTCTTCATTTCTCCAGCTCCTGTACCCTGGTACCCACCAATCTCTCTGTCTCTCTCCTTGCCTATTCTGGGCCTTTCCTACAAATAAAATCTATAGCCGACTCTCCTCTGTTCCTTACTGTGACTTAGCAGTAGTGTGCTCAAGGTTAGTAGCACTGTGTAAATGCCTCCTTCCTTTTATTGCCAAAGTACCTCATGAGCAGACCACAAATATTTTACCCACTCACCATTTGTAGGTGTTTAGGGTGCTTTTGCTTTTTGACTATTGTGAACAGTGTTCCATGGCACATTTATATGCAAGTTTTGGTGTGGTTGTAGGTTCTGTTTCTGTTGGGTGTGGACCTGGGAGTAAAATTACTAGGTCATATGATAATGTGGAACGGTTGGCCCCACAAGCCCACAGGCCTTCAGCTGCCAGATTCTCCTGCTTTTTGTGCCCCTGAACCAATTTGGCAGCGTAGGGCTCTTGCTCTGAAGCTAGACAGCCTGGATTGCAGCCTGCTTTGTGAGTCCTGGGCTTGCAATCTTGGTGGAGTCCCAGTGTCACTAACTATAAAAAAAAAAAAGTGTGGCATAGATGTACAACTACCCAGGCTGCCATGAAAAGCAAGAGATGCCTGACTGCAGCCCTCTCTGACCCTCACCCAGAAGCTTAAGTCTGGCAGGTAACTCGTGCTTCTTAGGTCACCCAGGGTATGGGAAAGTCACCTCTCAGCTGTCTGTATGACCATTCCGTTAGGTGGGATGCACTAAGTGGAGATACTGTCACACACTGCCTCCTTTTCTGTGACTGTCCCTTCCTGAGCACCAGTTCTGCTAGGGTTTAGGGAGGGGCTGTAGTGGTGCCACAGCTTAGCTCTCCAGGCTATGTACTGCTGCCACCCCAGATCATGATGAGCACCCCCATAGCAGCTGGATGGAGTTTAGATGAGCTGCTCACAGAGTTCCCATTGCATAACAGCCAACTCATTTAGAAGTGCTGGGTTGTTACTGTGGTCTCTTTCCAGAGATGGAAGGCTGGAATCCCACCTGGTAACTCAGAACCTTCTGTTTCTTTGTAGACAGTGATGACTGACAGACTTTCTACAGCACTCTGAGCAGGCTGTGCTGACTCCTGGCTTTGCACTTCTTTGACGGTGCCTGGCGCTTGGGAAGCAGCACATAGTATAGGCTGTTGTAGTTATTGTTGTTAGAGGAGTCTGGCTGCACTCAGCTGTGGGCCCAGCAGACTGGCAAGGGATCGTGGGAGCGTGACTTAGCTTTAACCTCTTATCTGTACAGTGGGTTGAATAAGTCCATCCTGGAAGACTGAAGTCACATAAGGTGGCCAGCAGGAACCTGGAAGGGGATGATATTGGGAGTGTAGCAACAGCCAGGATTAGGATGCTGAGAGCAGAGGCTCAGCACATCAGTGGGCCCCCAAAGGCTAGCTGCCCCTGCCTTTCCTCACCTGAGGCTGCTTTTTTGATTCTTTATTTTTTATTTCATGCTTTTTGTGTGTTTACAATCATGCTGATGTAGTTTTATGAAAACACTCTGGCTGCAGAGCCTTGCCCTGTCCCATGTTTATCTATCCTGTCTCTGCAGGGAGGAGGTACAGGAGAACTGTGTACGGTGGCAGAAGAGATTCACCTTTGTGTGTAAGATGAGTGCCAACCCAGCCACAGGCCTGCTGGACCCCTGCATCTTTCGAGTGTCTGTGCGCAAGGTGAGGCGGGTTCATGTGACTGAGCCTAGCAGCTGTGAGCTCAGAGCTGAGGGTATGGGACTGTGGTTTTGGGCTCCTTTCCTACTGTGTCCACTCCAAGAAGGAATGTGGGTTGATACCCTGTCCTTTTTGTGTCCTGTTCTCTTGGTGCTTTGGAGAGATCTCTGAGAGGCCAGAGTTTGCTAGTCATACTTTATGTGTCTCCCTCTCTGCAGGAGCTGAAAGGTGGGAAGGCTTATTCCAAGGTAAGTGGGCCATGTGAGGGCCTTGTTTCATACCACTCCCTTCCTTTCTTTTTTTAGGACTTCACTAGTTGGGTTAGGGATTGGTTAAGAACTTACTAGAGATCTTACCAGACATCCCCCTGCCTCCCAAGTGCTGGGACTAACGGGGTGTACAACCACACCCAGCTTCTACACTTTGAGTGTGTGGCGAGTGGGGGTGTGTGTGTGTGTGTGTGTGTGTGTGTTTATGTGTTGCTGGAGTTTGAACCCAGAGCCTCATACATGCTAGGCAAATACTCTACCACTGTTCCTGAAAGGAAAAAAGAAACACACGTACAAAACCATATAAAAGCATAAAAGCGTGCTTATGACTTAGAAAAATGGAGTACAAGTGCTGTGTACACATGGGTGCTTGTAAGCAGCAGTTGTTCAAATTGATGTACAAATTCTTCATCTTGAGCTTTTTACTTACCCAGTATATCATGTTCAGTTCAACTTTCTGTATTTCTCATGACAACAGTGCCCCATTGTGTGGCTAGTTATGTTAGATTCAGCCATTCACTGCTATTGTAGAGCTGTGTTGATCCCAGGTTTTCATTAGTGCCTACCTTCCACCCCCACACCCAGCTTCAGCCCTAGGAGTAAAACTTTTTCTATGGGAATAAGTGGGAGAAGATAGCCTAACTTTGAGTGGGCCTGTTCTGTCCTCCATCTTTCTTCTCTGGGGGACTCTTGGCCAGCCCAGCACAGGAGGGACTGTACCTTTGCTTCACCTCTCACCTTGTGGGGGATATCTGAGATAAGGGTTGCATGGGCTTAGACATCAGAGCCTCAGGCCTCAGAGCCCACAGCTCTGCATGCCTGCATAGAGGGGGACTGTTAAAGTGCAAGTGTCTCCTGTTTACTCATGAGTAAGGACTGCCAGTGTATAGCCAAGGAACCTCCAGCCACATCAGATGCTGCCAGACCTTTCCGTGCTATTCCATGGCAGAACCTCACCATAAATGGGTTTTATCTCATTATGCAGATGAGGAAACTAGTACCCACAGAAGGGCTGGGCTGTAAAATGGGGTCCCTCTGAATCATTATAAAGGCTTGAGTTCAAGCCCAGTTTTCTGATCCTGAAGCCTGTGTCCCTAAACATTGTAGTGAAGACTTGTATGTAACTGGTATACAATAAATGTCCCAATTAGTTTGCTACCCTGATAATCCCCAAACCTGTCACTCCCTCACTTCAGCCTGTTTCTTCTGTTCAGGTAAATTTGGATTCCATGTGACTCAGCCCCATGCCCCTGTGCCTCCGCTTTTGCCCTTTCTATGCCTCTCAAGTCTCACCTGCATACATCCCAAGAGAAACAGTCACAGCCCCTGGGTTCATATCCATAGACCCTTCACTCTTCCCTCTACCAGGGACTTCATGGGGATCCTGCCCATACTATAGTATCTCATCACCTCATCCTGCTACTAAGTTCCCACAGGCCTTCCCTTCTCCCCTGCCTGCTCTCCTGTCAGCTCCCGACAGCATGGCCTTGTTTCCCTGGGAACAATGTGTCTGTGTCACAGACAACAATGTCCTTTCATCTCAGGCACACTGGCCCTAATGCACCCTGGGACTTCACACAAAGGGTGCTTTGTGCCACTCAGGGATGTGAGCTTCTTGCTTTGCCACATTGGTGCTGCTGACCCAGGATCCTGTCCTTGAGTCCTGGTTATGCAATAGTCAGTTTGGGGCTATGGGGTGGGCCTGCCCCCCCTCCCCAAGTTAACCCTCCTGGTGCATCTGTTGCTTAGCACCCACACTTCATGCAGCCTTCCACATTTTCTTTTCCCCTCCCAGCTGGGCTTCACTGACTTGAACCTGGCTGAGTTTGCAGGCTCAGGCTCCACCGTACGCTGCTGCCTATTGGAAGGATATGACACAAAGAACACCCGCCAGGATAACTCCATCCTCAAGGTACCAGGGCCCTGCTTCCTCTTCTGCCCTACCAAGGGTAGGGACAAATGTAGCTCCTCATCAGAAAATACAAGTTCTCTTTGAGATGCTGGGAGGATATGGGCCTTGGGTCATGGCCTCAGTTTTCCCACCTATGGTTGGGTGTGGACTCCCACCTTCAGGAAGAGCTTGATAAGTACCTTTGTTGAGATGAACCTTGTGTCATGTGTCTGTCCTTTTCTGTCTCGTGATCCTAACAGCAAGTGTAGCCTTTGGGTGTGGTGCGTGTTATTAGCTCCAAGTTTGAATAGGAGGGAGTCTTGACACAGAAGTTCTATATCATTTGCCCTAGGTCATAAGCAGAGCTGGCACTTAATCCCACCAGTCATTGAACTGCATAGCCTAGCTCCTAATTGTTGCCATCATGACTGCCTGCCTCCTAGTGAGGTATCAGTGATGTTCTGAACCTGTGTGTGCCATGTATATTTGTGTGTGGGGAGTACTCTCAGGGCTTTGAGGCAGTCTTGTTGACCACGCAAGTTTCCAGCAGCACCCAGGTCCAGCCTTTCCCTCAGGCAACTGGTGATTTGTCTTAGGAACAGAAATATCCAGGTGTCTTCACTGCCACACCTACTTTACAGACTAGCTGAAAAAATAGATTTGTCCTAACACTTCCTCTGAGCTGACCTAGGAGTGTTCAGCTGTGCCTGGCAAGGAGCTGGACCTGAGGTGCTCAGCAGGACCCGAGAGACATCTGAATAGGTTTAGGCTGGTAGCTATGGTAGCATCCTGTATAATCCCAGAATTTGAGCCTGGGGTAGGAGGATCATGAGTTTGAGCCAGTCAGAGCGACAAGGTAAGACCCTATCTGTCTTTAAAAAAAAAAAAGAAAAATGGTGGTACATGCCTTTAATCCCAGCACTCAGGAGACAGGCAGGTCGATCTACATGAGTTCCAGGGCGGCTAGGACTATACAAGACCCTGTCTTTAAAAAATAGAAACAAAAAATTGGAAGGTCCAGACTGGTTGGTAGAAAGTCTTCCCCAGTAGGCCCATGCTCTCAGCCAGGACAGTGGAAGAGGCCTGGAGCCAGGTGTTCTCAGTTACAAGGCAAGCTCCCCTATATCCTGTCTGCTGAGTTTTGGGAAGTCAGCTTCCCAAAACTTTGTTCCTCTGAGTCTTGGTTCCCTCACAAGTGTTATCAAAAGCTGAGTGAAATGATCCATAAAAAATCCTGAGCCCAGAGGCTATGGTGACCCTATCATGTTGAGATCATTGGTGGCCTGGGATCTGAGCACTTCTTTGCCATCCTGTTACCCTCTGCCTGTCACTCCCTTTCAGCCCATATTTTGGGACTCAGACTTTACCATGTTTGGACCATCTGCAGGTGCCAAGTTCCATATTTGCTGCATATTTTACTTAATTGTTTAAAAACTTCAAGTCAGCCCCTTCTTGCCTTGGTAGCCCCATGGGTGTCCCCTACTCCCTGTTCCTTGAGTCCTCTTTCCCAACTCCAGATTCTGTTCTCACACACCTGGGCAAAGCAAGTGTGAGTGATTGTAACCCCTAGAGCTCACAGTCCAGTCGTAATTTACAATCTCAGTAGCCAACTTGCTACACTCAGGTGCTAGGTACCAGCCAAGTGAGCCTTACCTTGTTACCTCTTCCATTTGCCTACCTCCACACAGGATACAGGACTCACTGTGGGCAGGTGGTTGTGCTAGAGCCCCCAGTGGGATTTGGGATTGAAGTCCAGACCTGGGTTGGGTGTTGACAGCCAGTGCTGATTTCTCTCCTCTACCCATAGGTCACCATTGGCATGTTCCTGCTCTCTGGGGACCCTTGTTTCAAGACGTGAGTGACATCCTGGCTATAGGTGGGGGTGGGGGTCATAAGGTAGATGCTTTCTTCCTCCAGGCTCTGGGGTACCCCTGTCTCCATCTGATCCTGAGATTTGGGCACCTCAGTCATTCCCCTCTGTTCTCCCAAGGCCACCATCCACTGCCAAGTCCATCACCATCCCGGGACAAGACTCCTCCCTGCAGCTGACATGTAAAGGTGGTGGGACCAACAGCGGTGGCACCAATTCCCTGACTGGGTCCCGGCCCCCTAAGGCCCGGCCCACCATCCTGGGCTCAGGTACCATTCTCATCTGCCTGTTTCTCTCATGCCTGTGACCTCATCTTCTCCTCTGAACATCCTGTCCTAGGAAGATGCTTATCAAGTAGTGGGTGCAGGCATGGTAGCATATACCTTTAATCCCATCACGCAGAAGACAGAGCCAGGAGGATCTCTTGAGTCCCCAGCCAGGGCTACACAGTGAGATCCTGTCTCAAAAAGACCCTGTGGAAGAAGGTGCATGCTTCTGGTGCTGCTATTACTTGTGTGGTCCTAGTGCCATGACAGCCTCCCAGAGGTACTCTCATGGCTGGGAGGCAGACAAGCCCAGAAATGATTAGTGAGCAGGTAGCTCATGTGGCCCTCCAGACCTGAGAGCTGTGATGGACCTAACCACCAGGGCTTACCTTTCCCCCTAGGCCTAGCTTTCTTGCAGTGCAGCCAGGAGAGAGTCCAGAGCAGAAAGCTGCTGTTCCTGCCTGCCTTGGCTCGGTGTGTGTAGGAGTATGGGCTTCCTAGCGCCACTGCTCTCTCTAGCTTGTGGAGGCTGGGATGCAGAGGAGATCACTTCTGCATAGATGCTGCCCTTGTGTAAACTAAAAGAGGCAGTTCTTTCCTGGACAGAGTGGTACTTGAGGGCCCATGTGCCTTAGCAGCTGGTTCCCTTGCCATATTCCGAGAGCATGCATGTTGAGAACTTGAAAATCTACCTGAACTGGTATGGTACATGCATGTAATCCCAATGTGAGATAAGTGGTAGGGGCAAGACGATCAGAAGTTCAATTTACATAACAAATTCAAAGCTGGCCTGGATTACATAGGACCTTATCTCAAAATTAAAAAACTCTGGGTGTGGTGATACAGACCTTTAATCCCAGAAGTCAGAGGCAGGTTAATATCTAGTTAGAGGCAGCTTGATCTATATAAGTTCTGGGTTACTTGCTTAGTGAGATCGTATCTCAAAAAAAACAAACAAAACCTGCCTGGATTTGGTGGGAATATGGGCAGACCCTAGTCCAGCGTATGGAGGAGGAAGAAGTGAATCCAGTCCTTCCCTCCTGGGTTGGTCAGCAAGGCTGGGATGTGCATCCACACAGTCTCGCCCAGGTCCCACCTAGTTTCCTAGTGTTTACAGCAGGGGAGTGTCTGGAAAGTTTGTTTTGAATTGACCTGGAACACAGCTGTTGGCCTCTTTGGGGGAGGCTTGTCTGTTTCTGTCCTCCACCCTGCCCTTCCTTTCCCAGATTCATCCATGAACCCAAACTCATTCCAGTTTCAAGGTTTTTCGTATGCTGTCCCTTGTGTCTGGAAGGCCCTGACCCTGCTGCCTTCTCTGTCTCCCCTCCTTTGGTGTCCTAAAGGTCTTAGCATTAGGCTGTCTCCTGGAGAAAGCCTGCCCTGATCCACAGACTGGCCAAGCCCCTTATGCATGCTGTCCCTGCTCCACACCACTCACCATGGTTGTGGGTACCTGTGTCTCAGCTTTTGTCCTCAAAGGTCTGTGACAGATATGCTACTCAAGAAGGACCCAACAGCTATTTTGGAATGGGTGGCCTGGGTTCTGAGGGTAGTCTGTGACTTGAGGCAGATTGCTGCTCCTCTAGCCCTTGGATTTCAGTCTGTGGAATGGAGTCACAGTGCCCCATGGAAGACTTGTTAAGAGAAGGGTTGTGGGTGAGATGTAACCATGCCCCTTTCTCTAGGACTGCCAGAGGAGCCAGACCAGAGCCTGTCCAGTCCTGAGGAGGTGTTCCACTCTGGCCACTCCCGAAACTCCAGCTATGCCAGCCAGCAGTCCAAGCTGTCTGGTGAGTGGTCAGGCCTCCTAAACTTGGGACCTCTTGCCAGGTAGTGGTGGCACACATCTTTAATCCCAGTACTGGATAGGCAGAGGCAGGAGGATGGATCTCTTGAGTTTTAGGCCAGCCTGGTCTACAGAGCAAGCTCCAGAACAGCCAGGGTTGTTACACAGAGAAATCCTGGGACTTCCCACAGCCCTGAGGCCCCTGTAATCACTTTCCTAATACTGCTTCCTATCCCCCCAGGCTACAGCACCGAGCACTCTCGCTCCTCCAGCCTGTCTGACTTGACACACCGTAGAAACACGTCCACTAGCAGCAGTGCCTCTGGTGGCCTCAGCATGGCTGTAGAGGGTCCTGAGGGCATCGAGAGGGAGCACCGACCCCCTGAAAAACCACCTCGGCCTCCTGAGAAGCCACCTCGACCCCCACGACCCCTCCATCTGTCAGACCGCTCATTTAGGTGAGTCCCAAACAATGGGACTTGTTAAACAGAACCCCTCCAGTGCTCCCTATACTTGTATGCATCTGACCACACAGGACATCAGAATAGACTCTCCCGAGCCAGAGTGTTGAAGGATTATGCTTTAACCAACTGCTAGTTGTAAAAAAGCACAGCCTTGAGCTAGGCTTGTACCCTTGCTTAGACAGTGCTGCTCTTTGTGGTTTTGTGTATTAGTCTGTAAGCCCAGCAGGCCTTGTTTGAGCCTTAGGTCCACTGCATACATGCTGTTTGGCTTTAGGCAGGTTACTTTAACCTCTTTATCCTAGTCTATCAAACCAGGCAGTAGCACCTGCCCCTGAGGGGGTATTGGAGGCCTAAATGAAGTGCAGCATGGGGTGTGGATAGAATGTTATAGTACTGTAGGTGCTGGGGTTTTTATCCTTGTCTTATTGCTGTTCCTGTCACCACTCTGTCATAGTTCTGTCCCTCTCCCCCCAAGGCGAAAGAAGGACTCAGTGGAGAGTCACCCAACCTGGGTGGATGACACTCGCATTGATGCAGATGCCATTGTGGAAAAGATCATGCAGAGCCAGGACTTCACTGATGGCAGCAATACTGAGGGTGAGCTGTCCATGCCGAGCCAGCTGGGGTGATGATGGCCTCGAGAGGCTATCCTTGCCTTGCTCAGCCTCTGTGTCCCTTGTGTCCCCACAGACAGTAACCTTCGGCTGTTTGTGAGCCGAGATGGCTCCACCACACTGAGTGGCATTCAGCTGGCCAACAGGTAGGGGCTGGGGACAGAGGTATGGTAAGGCAGCCATGGGGCTCCCCGACCTGGCTTTGAACACCCTTCATGTCACTAGTGACCTTGGACCCACCCATCCTCAGAGCCTCTTGCTGTGTCTCAGAGTGCCTTCCCACAGGCTTTGTGCAGAGTGAGGTCCAGTATTTCTGTTCCCCAGGCCTTTGAGCCAGTGAGAGTAATGTCCAACATACCGGGGTGTCCTGGGGCTTTTCCTTGTGTTCTTGGGAGCTAAGAATATGTCCTTTAAACTTCTGGTCCTGAGCCCAAAAAACTTTGGGAAGGTGGTGTCTTCTGTTGCTCTGCTGACCCCTATTGACTGAGGCTAGAAATTACACCCACCCTCTCTCAGTAGTCCAGAAGTGCTGTCCTGGGTGGGAGAGCAAAAAATGGGTGTGGGGGGGTGCCTTACAAAGATTATAGTGAGAGAGTAGATATGGCCCCTTAACTTTCTCTTGCTCCCCCTTTTTTTAAGATTTACTTTATTTTGTGTGTATGAGTGCTTGCCTGGTTATATAAGTGCCACATCTATGTGGGTGCTGGGAATTGAACCTGGGTCCTTTCCAAGAACTAGTGCTCTTAACCACTGAGCCAACTCCTCAGCCCTCTCTTTCCTTAACAAATCTTAAAATTCCTAACGTTCCATTTCTTTATTTGTCAAACGACATTGGGAAGGTTGCTATAAGGATAGGAGTGGTACAGAGAAGACTGGGCACACAGCTGTGGATCCCACTGATGGACACTGTTTTTGTTGCCCTGAGAAAAAAATGACTTAACATCTCTGGGCCTCAGTTTTAGCCGGTTATAAGAGACTGGCAGCGGTGGTTGCATGTGAAGGACCCTCAAGGCCTGGCCCAAGGGAGTGCTCAGTATCTGGAGCATCAAAGGGAATAAGCTCACCTCTCTCCCCTACAGAGTTTCCTCTGGCGTCTATGAGCCAGTCGTGATTGAAAGCCATTGAGGGACCAGGTGTCCAGCTGAAGAAGGGCCTTGCCATCTCTGATACCCTGACCAGCGGCACTCCTGGAAGAGCAGGAACCGGCCCTTTGGATCTGCTGCGCATTGCATCTGTGCCTCCTCATACTCTAGCCTCACCAGCCCCCAAAGCATCATTCCATTATCCTCCCATCCACCTGGAACCACCGGTCCTGGGTGCCACTGTGAATATTGTCCTCTGAACCACTAGAAAATGAGGCAAGATGGAGCTGGCCAAGACTGCCCCACTGGGCAAGACCTGGGCCCAGCAAAGGACACACAGCCACTCCTTTGTGTTGGGGTGCTTGTGGCTGAGCGTGTGTCACCCCTTCTTCCCCCAACTTACTTCAGGAGCAACAGCTTCAGCCAGGCTGCCAAGGCCCTTGCTCCATTGCCCTTGCCCTTTAGGAGCAGGACCACTCCCAGAATCCTGACCTATAACCTTCTGCTTTGTGCTTCAGCTCTTCAGCTGTCCCTTGTCTGTATCCTGAGGAGACCTGCTGGCAGCTTTCTCCTGGGAGCCAAGACCTCAGACCCCACTCTCCAGATTGGGACCCCACCTCTCTCATCAAATATTCTGCTGCCTTGCAGCCTGCACTTTGCACATCCTTATCCCCAGCACAGCAACTGGCCCTTGCCCTTCTCCCAGGACTCTTGGGTGCTGCCTGCTGTGCAACCTTAAGTCTGCTGTGCAGACTTAGTGTGCAGTAGCCCGGCTGGAACGTGGCACTGCCCCTATTCTCTAATTGTCCCCAGTTCAGACTCAAGACCAGAGCCTAGGAAGGTCTGAGCATCATGGTGCCACCTGCCCAGGGCTGGGTCCTGAGCAGCTGGCCTTCCTGCAGGAAAGGAAGGGTGGGCCCAGCTGTGCTGGGTAAGCAAAAGCCTTTTCCCTTGCTCTCATGTCAGCAGACCTGGGCTGGGTTCCAGACTGGAGAGGCAGTCAGCCAGGTGGGCCGTGACTGGATGGACTGGAGCTGGCTTACTGCCTGACAGGCCTCAGCCCTCCTGTGGGTAAGGGGCATGCTTTCCCTAGGGAGCAGTCTGGCCCTGTGCCTTGCGCAGGCCTTCCCTTATTACCAACTCTCTTGGTATCTCCCCAACCCCCAGCACTTTCTGTCTGTCCTGTAATTTGCTTGAAGGGAGGGTACTGGCTGCCACTTTGGCCCTGGATAAACTCTCACCACTTTAAGTTTCACTCATTTTATATCAACCCAGCAGGCTGGCGTTTCCTTAGTCCTTTAGGTGTTTTCCTTTTCCCCCTGAGTTCACAGTTCTGTAGTCCCTCTTCCCTGAGCAAGGGGAGGGGTGCCTTTGTTCCCCACTCCACCTGCACCCCAGCAGGGCTGGGGACGGGTGTATGGGACACAGGTTCTATGAGTGGGTAATGGCTGGACTCCCCAGGTCGGGAGGTTCTTTACTCAGTTTCTGTCTTCCTCAGCTGGCAAAATTGGGGCTGGCATTGTGGAACTCCCCAGTGTTGGGACCAGAGCATTTCTAGGGATTTTGTTGCCATTGTTTTATTAATTGCTTGATGACTCTTAGAAAATGAGTGGTAGAAGGTGCTCTCAATGTAAGGCAGAACGCGGCTAGAGAAGATTCTGTTCAACTCAGAGTTCCTTCCTGCCCAGCAGGTACCTGGCACTTTAAGGGACACCAGCAGCTCTGTTTCTAGGTGATCCTAGAAGATGGTGAGAGCACTAATTGTACTCATCTGTGACCTTGCCCAGTCAGGCTGGTTCAAAATTCCAGGGCTGCAAACACAAAACAATGGGCTTTGGTACTGTCAGGAAGACTCCTCCAAACAGGAGTCCCTCCCCAACCCAAGCCAAGGTCTGAACTAGATGGTCACTCCAGAAGCAGACAAGAGCCTGCCACGTCCTCCCTTTCCAGGCACTGGACCAGGATAACTGGGCTGAAAATGTGGCCACAACCAAATGAACACACTGGCGGGGAGCCAGAGACTAAGAGCCTTTATTTGGCCTAAGGGTCCTCTTGAGCTCAGTGATTCCACCAGGTGCCCAGAGCACCTAGACTTCAAATTCTATATACAGAGAGGATATATTAGAGGTATTTTTGGAAAGGAATTGGTCTATGCAATGAAACCTTGAAAGACAGTTTAATGTTTCTATTAGGGAGATACAAAGTTCTACAATATTTTTAGGGTTCTTTTCTGGTTACCCCCCACAACTGACCACACTGAATGGTCTGGCAGGATGAAGAAGGCCCTCTTCCTCTTTGTGAGGAGGTGACAGGAGGAGTGTTTGCTTTTGTTTTACTCCCCTCCTTTCTAACAATGTTACCACTTCTCATTTCATGGGCTGTTTGTATCTCTGCCCAGCTTATAGTAGAAAATAATGTCATACTGGGCAATCAGCCTAGTGTTGATGTTTGGATTGGGGAAGTGGGGGAATAAATAATGTTTTTGCTACTCTGTTTTGTTTTTGTTTTTTTTTTTAAACTCTCTTTACCACTTTGACTTTGTGTCCAGTAACAACAGAAACTAGCCATATGTGAGATGATGTGTTGGGGAGAGTATAGGAGGCCAGGGTTCTCTAGGGTCTGCACCTGTCATAATCCTCACGCCCTTTAAACTTTTAAATTACATTTTCAGTTCTATTTGTGAGTGAAACGTGTTATATTCAGAGAACAGGGCTGGAGAGTTGGTTCAGAGGCTAAGAGCATTGAGTGCTCTTCCACAGATCCTGAGTTCAATTCCCAGCAACCATGTGGTCGTGGCTCACAACCATCTACAATGGATGGGGTCTGATGCCCTCTTCTGACATGCAGATGTACATGCAGACAGAGCACTCATACATAAATCTTAAAAGAACATTTTCCTCAAATTTATATCACTGGCCTGTTAGATCTTTTTGTTTGAGATAGTGTCTCAGTCTGGTTGTGGGGAGGAATAAAATATTTATTTTGGTATTTACAAGGTTTCATTTAGTAGTTCAAGGTTGTCATGCCTCCAGAGTGTTGGTATTACATATATAATACATACACCACCATGCCCAGCCTGGAATAGGGAATCTTAAAGCTAGTTGGTCTAGTCAAAGCTCCTGCTTTGGGATAGAGCCCCACTCTTAGCCTCTGCTCAGCCACTGTGAGTGTGGGGTGTTAATCACTGAAGAAACGGGTCTATAGGGGCACAAAGGAGGGAGGTACTGCCTCTAGTTGCAGAAACAGCTACCCTGAAGGATATGGCATCTGGAGACCTGATTGGCAGCAGCTGGTCCCACGTGCTGTGGTAAATTTCCGGACGGGAAATTTAGAAGAAACGCATCAAAGATAATCTGGCCCAATTTCCCCTGGTTCTAAGAGGAAAGGATCTTCAGGACACAGGGCCCTTCTAAAACCTGTGGCTGGGACCTAGATGTGGGCAGTGAAGGGAGGACCATAAGGCTACCAAGGAAGCCTGCCAATATAAAGGAGCACCTCCCTTTCTGCCAGAGGAAATCCTCATCCCTGCTGGCTTGTTCGATCCCACCTCTCCTAAGCTGGTGGTGGTTATTCTACAGCCTCTTCCAACAACAATCTCAGGACCAGGAAAGAGAGCCTTTAAATTACGCTGTCTGCTTCACCACAGACTCGATTGTTAGCTATCTCTCTCCCAGCCTCATTTTTCCCACGTGAAAAACAAGACTTCCAATCCTGGATGCGTCTCTCTCTGGGACTGTGTGAAGTATAAAGGAGGATTGTTGGTTGGGGAGGGTCTGACAGGCCACAAAGACCAGGAAGTCTGAGTTCCCAGGCCCACAGTTCCCCGCAGAAACTACATTTCCGGATATGCAAAGGAGGGCGGGGAAACGTGCTCGCGCGTCCTTCCTGGGCTGGCCCGGGGACTACAACTCCCGGCGTGCTACACGATTTACAAGCCGGAAAGGCCTGAACCAGGAATCGGATGTATCCTCTTGGTTCTGGCGAAACGCTGGAGAGATGGTGAGGCTCTGGGCGGTACCTCGGTACCTCTGAATCGGGGGGTCGGGCCCGGAGTCTCCTTTGGAGCTGGGGTTGGACTCTCCGAACCCGTGTCACTCTCCGGACCGCTTGTGGACTGGTGACAGGACATCCTCAAGCAGAGAGCCACTTCTAGTCACCCGCTGGACAGCTGTTGAATGAGGAGCTTGGAGTGTAAATCGGCCCTCAATTAGTGCACTCCCACGGAGAGTCATCTCGCCAGCTGAGCCTTCCTTTTTCTCCAGGCCTCCGGGACAGACCAGGCTGTGGGATTTGGCCTCGTCGCCGTTAGCCTGATCATCTTTACCTATTACACCACCTGGGTGATTCTTTTGGTATGTATTCTCACCCAGCTATCTAGGATTACCTTCATCCAGCAGGCCGACTCCTAATAGGACTTAAGCAGCATCTAAGTGCCATGCACTGTGCTGGATGCTTGGCCCTCCCTAATTTCACGAAATCTCCACTCTGATCAGTTGATGGTGTCTGCATTTTATAGACGAGGAGGCTGACACCCAGGGAGAAAGGTATGGCCCAACCTCTTAACAGGGCACTGTGAGGCACTGTTTTGGGTTTGTCCTCCTGGTTAACCAGCTGGCTCCTCCTGGGTGTAGCAATCGCCAATGGATTTTATTAACGCCTTAAGGCTTTCTCTCTTTTGTTAATGTGGGAAGATTTGTTAGTTATTGCTTACAAGTGCAGTGTGTCTGGAAAGGAGACTCTTGCAGTACTTGGTATCCTTTAGAGAGAAAAGTTAGGGGGGCTAGGGAGATACCTCAGTGGTTAAGAGCACTGGATGTTCCTCCAGAAGACTGGGGTTCAAGTCCCAGCACCTACATGGCCAGTTACAACCATCTATTACTCCAGCTCTGGAAGATCAACAAAAGTGCCTGGCACACCAATGCTGCTTAGTCGTGTTAGGAGTTGGATTGAAGATCCAGGGTGGGGTAAGGGTACACCTGCACTCGTGTGCACATACACAATCAAAAAAGTTTTTAAAAGACCTAGAGTTCTGCATTCAGAAGGCAGAGGGAGGGAGGTCTCTGTGAGACCAGCCTGGTCTACATAGCAAGTTCCAGGTCAGCCAGGGCTATGTAGTGAGATCCTGCCTTTGGTCGGGGGGGTCAGGGGCGGGGAAGACCTGTTTTCCAGCACTCAGAAGGCTCAAGGCTACCCAAGATAATATAGATTCATGTCAAAATCATATCCACACCTAGGAGAGCCAGTTGGGAGCCTCTTGGGGATTCCTCATATAGTCTCTGCTAGGCTCTGGTTGCCATCTGGGCAGGTCCTCAGTACCTAGTGCCCTCAGTGGGTTCAGCCCCTTGTCAGAGGAGGTGGGATGGTTTCCTTTTGGGGCTGGGTAAGGTGAGCGGTACTCATCAGAGAACTTGCCCTTGGTGCCAGCCATTCATTGACAGCCAGCATGTCATCCACAAGTACTTCCTGCCCCGTGCCTACGCTGTCCTCATCCCATTGGCCGTGGGCCTCCTGCTGCTCCTATTTGTGGGTAAGTCTCCCATTCTCCAAAGATATAATCTGGGGGCTGGGTGTCTAGAAGGCTGGCCATCCTCCCCCCTGTGTGTGCTCCCACACCTTGGTACTTGCTGTGCCTCTGTTTAGAGGCTCCTTGTCCCCAACTCTCCCTGGGATTTTTCCATTCCTCCTTGAAGGCCACAGGCAGCACAGATCTTCCCAGTGCTTCAGGTTCTTGAGGGCACTAAGGGCATGTGTGTCTCCCTTCTCCTCTCCCAGCCTCACCTTCATCTTCCCTGTTCATACCTCAGCCACTCACCCTCTTGTCCGCCGGGGGAATCTTTCACTGCTGCTGTGGGTTGGAGACGCCATCATTATATTCTAAGCTCTAGCACAGGAATGGCACTGAGCTAGTGCTCAGTAAAGTGGTTTAAATGACTGAGGAACCACATGACTGGATGATGGGATGGGGTGCTAGTAGGTATACGTGAGTAGATGGATGAGTAGATCATCCCGTGAAATCCGGAGCCTCAACAAAGCATCTTCTATTCACTTGGTGAGCGGCTGGGAAGATGTTTCTGCAGGGCGGCTGGTGGGGAGCCCGACCTTGCAGGTGGGTCATTTTGCACTGGCCACTCAGCCTTCATCTGGGTCCTCCCAGCCCTTTCTGTTCTGTGTATTCCAGGATTGTTCATCACCTACGTGATGCTGAAGAGCCAGAAAGTGACCAAGAAATCTCAGTGAAGGTCCAGTGGGGATGAGGCTGCCAGAGGCTTCTCCATATCTCCTCCAGGGAAGGAACCGAGGGTCACAGGCTGCAAGACAGTCAGCCATGCTGCCCTGCAGCCCTCTTTGGGAGATGGGGGTGCTTATGACTCGGCTCTGACAAACTGGAGCCCTCTTCTCTCCTGTTCATCCTTCTAGAAGCCAAGAGGAATGTGGATTGGGAAGCCTCATCCTCCTGTTATGTTCTCCCTTTGAGCTCAGGGCCTGAACATTGTCGATCCTGTCCACCTCGTAGTCAGAGCTCCCTGCCACTCCCACAGAGTTCTGCTGTCCTGCCTCAGTATTCCACCTGTCATGTGCTGAGAGGCTTAGCAGGCTCCAGGACAGTGTGCAGCCTCCCTGCCCCTCTGTACAAATCCTGTCTCCTCACAAGGCAGCTCTTCTGAATCTGGCACTGTCCAGATGCCGTGAGGACCTCTAGACCCAGAAAGCTCAAGAAAAGACTAACAGAAACACAGGGACACATCCAGGGAGCCACAGCAGATCCCAGCTGGCCTGTTTGGGAAAACCTGCAAATAAATGTTGATCATGTTGGTGTTTGTCTCTCTCCATCCTTGCCTTGGGAGACTGGCTGGAGGAGGTTCCATGATTGCCTAGTTGTGCAGTGATGGCACCTCCATTTCTACCTCTGTGATGTCCCTGTGCTAGACTCAGGGTAAAGTAGGACTTGGGACAGATAAGGTTCTGACTGGGTGAAAGTCACAGCTGAGGAGTCAGCAGAAGCCTAGCATACTTTTTAAGGTCTTGGGTAGCCTAGACTGGCATTTGTGTAGCTGAGGACCCCAAACTTTGGATCTTTTTGTCTCTGTTTCCCCAGGCAGGGCTGGCCTTTTGATTCGTATTTAAGGGGCCCTGGGGCCTCCTCTGGCAGCTTAAGCTATGTCCCTCACCCTGGCTTTCTACCTCCATCTCATCTATACAACTCCAAATTGTGTCAGTTCTCCCCCTCCCCCTTTTTTCGTGCACTCTCCAGCCCCTTTTCAGATACAAAGCCACCATCTCTTTTCCTAAGGAAGTGAGGGCCTCCTCCTCACTGCCCTTTCCCTGGCTTTGGTTTGAAGGCTTCTCAAAAACACGCATCAGGCTGCAGAGATGTCTCAGCAGCTTATTCCAGAGGACCAGAGTTAGTCTCGGCACCCACGCTGACTTATGACTGCCTGCAGCTCCAGCTCCAGAGGGCCTGACCCTCTGTTCTAGCTACCAACACCCACAGATGTGTGTGCACAGACACGAACACGGGTATTCTTTAAGCCAGCGCATCTAACCACCTTTCTCACCTTCTAGTCCCTTCTAGGTTGTCCCAGTGTCCCAGGCCTTGCAAGCCAAGGACTATTTCTAATTACCACATCCCCTATGGCCTCTTGTGGGGACTCCTCAAGGCCCTCTGCAGCCCCTACTCACACATTCCAATCTGTACCTCTCAAGCACCACTATGTGCTGGCACTGAGGCAGGAACTGAAGTACAGGTGTCTGCTGCCCTGCTGGCACTCCCATTTAGGAGGTTTGATGTAATAAACCAATACATGAGCAAGACAATTTCTGCTCATGTCAAGGGTGATGGGGAGAATGAAGGTCATGTGATCCAGAGTGTAGGGGAAGTGCATAGAGTCCTGCAAGGTGGCAAGAAGGATCAAGGCAAGTAAAAGTCCAGACAGGATTTCTAGCAGGGAGTCCAGGAAGGGGGAAAGCCTAAAGCTGGAAGCTTACAGTTGCAGCTGAGGGCAGGAGAGTGTTTGCAGTCAAGTCTAGAGTGGGGCAGATGACCTGAGTCATGGTGAGGAGTTTGAATTCTGTTCCACTGCCAAGGAAAATCACGAAAGGCTTACAGCACAAGGGTGACATCATCCGGTCTATGCTTTTAAAAGATCACGCTGGTAGAAGCTGTGTGCCCCCCAGCTAGCTCACCATAAAATCTTTGGAGTCTGGCACCACTCTAGCCCACAATGGGTGCTTCAAATAGCTCTGATTTCTGTGTGATAGTTACTACTTTTCCTGCTTTTAGTTTCTTCACCTGAGAGACAGTCAATGGGAATCTCATGCTTGAAAACACCGGAGAAACGCGATTTAGGCTACCTGCCGTCAAAGTCAAGCCCAGAAAAGCAAATCCCCGTTTCAGAAAGAAATTGAAAAAGCCTTTACTCCCGCACCCATACCAAGTCTCAGTGTCCCGGCCCGGCCAGGACCAGGGTCCGGAGGATGCTGCAGCCGCGGAGGTGGGACCCACAAGCAAAGGCCCGCGCTCTCTCAGGTTCAACTCAACCGTGACAAAAGAGTCCATTCTCCAGCACCACAGCCAGAGCTTGGCGCCCCCACCCGACCAGGACCAGGGTCCAGAGGATGCTGCAGCCACGGAGGTGGGATCCAAAGGCAAAGTCCCGCGCTTCTCTCGCTTAATGGTTACACCCCTAATGAAATCCTCGCGATTGGACAGCCACGATGCAGAGGCGGGACCTGATTCCTGCAGTGGGGCCTTAGGGGCATCGTCAAAGCCAGAGAAGCTGCAGCCGGGGGCAATGGCCGAGCCACGCCCTATGCTCCGCGAGGTAGGTGCGGACCTGAGAGGGGACAGGAGAGGGAAAGGTGAGTGAGCAGGGTCCTGTCTTCCCCTCGGCCAGAGTCGCGGACACGCCCTCATCTCAGCCAGATAGGGACTCCGCCCTGGGAAGACCAGGACACGCCCCACATGGGCACAGGTATCAAGAGGTTGGTGGTTTGACGGGAGTCCCCCGAGGTCTTCCTCATAAGGATGAAACTTATGATAAGCTCCTCCATACAGCTGTTAGGAGCTCATACTGATGGGTCTCCACTAGCAATGGGCCGACTAGTATGCTTCAGCATCCTTTTGACTCTTCTTGCTGGCATCGAGGGACACAGCAGGAAGAGGAAATAGGAGTCACTGAATCTCCCAGCATCCTCGCGCCTACTAGTTAGGCTTCCTGTGAGAGCAGCTCAGACGCAACAGTAGCAGTTAACATGTAACAAACCTTACATGTTGCAGAGGAGAAATGAGGCCGGAACTGACCTAAGGTCATGCAGGCTCAGAGAGCTGGTCTGCTCCAACTGAACGTGAGAACAGAAAGATGCTCTTTTTACACAGTCTTTGGATATCAGGTGCTATGTGGCCCCTCAAATCCTGGGGAGATAGCTATAGTATTTTCCCTACGTTTTATGGCTGAAGAAACTAAATCAGAGAATGACAAGAAGATTCCTAATTAGTGATATTAGGATCTGAACCTGTACATTTCTCTTCTGAGACACCACTACATACTCTTTGTTTCTTGTGCCTCTTCCTATCAGGTCCTGGCCGCCACCCAAGAGGGGGGAAACACAACAGTTTCCTCAAGAAGCCACCGCGTTCTCTTTTGGCGCCTCCGAGACAAGCAGAATCGAGTTGGCCTTTTTGAGATCGGTCCAGGGCATGAACTACATAGGCTGACACGGATGATGCAGGAAGGGCTGTGGGCTGCCACCCAGGTCTTCATGGACAACCCACCCATGGTTAATGACCATTTTGTCTTATGCACCTCAAACTTCAGGAGGGAGACCCAGCTGCCGCTCAGTCTTGCTAATACTGTGTCACTGGGGATCAGAGAAGCATAGCAAAAAACAGGGAGGCAGGGATTTGTGTCAGGAAGCAGAGATTCTGGGGTGGGAAACTGGAAAGTCCAGGAGGTATGAGGGACTCCCTGCTTCAAGTGGTGGATCTGTGCTGTGGGTGGGCCTCTGTTTCTAGGCCTCAGTACCTTCATTTGACTAATGGGTGGAGGGGTTAGTACTCTCTGGTCTCAGAGGGCCCTCAGCCCTGGCAGCTTGTATAGTTAAGTAGAGACACCACCCCCACCCTGCCCAACCTCCCTTTAGCCTGTCAGGCTGAGGCCACGCTGGCTCAGCAGAAAGGGTCACCCAAATGTCAGCTCAGCAACCCAGTAGGCGGGTGAGCCTGTATGTCGTTTGTGTGTGTGTGCGCGTGTGTGCACAGACCGAGCCACAAGATCTGGAGGAAATTCTTTAGACCACAGGCCTGAGCTCATCACCTGCAGAAAATCTCCCATGGTTCCCCAGGACTAAGCCCTTGAAGACCCTGCTGGCTGCAGGGCTGGCTGTCCAATCTCATCCATACTCCACTGTACTTCTGGGCTTGAGACACTGCCTTGAGAACCCTGTTTCTCCTCTCCACCCCACTTCAGATTTCTGCTGAGGAATCACCTTCCCTGGGTAGTCTTCTCCAGTCTGGCTCTCCCAGGCTACACCTGACCTATCACTTGGTTTCAGGGCCATCTCCCTTTACTGGAATGGAATCTGGCTGTCCTCAGCCATCATGAGCATTTGAAAGCATGTAGCAGGCTTGAACACAGCACCTGGTCCCAAAGACCCAGAAGTGGGTGATAACACACACCCTCAGGGCTCTGCCTCAGGTCATGCCCATCTTTCCTCCTGCCCTGGGTGAACCAGAAGCCCAACTGCCAACGTAGGCTATCAAGACTTGTCAGGTCCCTTGTTTGCTAAAGCAATAGGCAAGGCCAGATGCTGAATTCACGATCTCTGGGTAGGCCCTGGCAGACTTTGACTTTTTCTGAACCCCTCTATTAACTCCTGCAGGGACCTCCCACCATGAAGGATTTCTTAGAAGTCATGACCCAAGTTCACGAACAGGTAGGAAGCCCAGGAGTCTTTGCCCTGGCTCCTTCCACCTCAGCTGTGAGTGGGGGGTGCTGGCTTGTTCCCGGGACCTTGCTGGGTCCTGACTCTCCGGAACCAGGGCCAGTTGCATACACCTAGACCCACGTGCATGGACTCCCTTGGGGCTGCTTTCTCCCCTCCAGGGCTTTGAGCTGGGCACCCTGGCTGGCAAAGTCTTTTCACGTCTGCGGCGATCCCTAGGCCTGACTGAAGAAGACTATCAGGCTACCCTGGGCCCTGGTGGCCCCTACCTTCAGTTCCTCAGCACCTCCAAGAGCAAGGCCAGCTTCTTCCTGTCGTGAGCTTGCAGCAGGGGTGGGCAGGGTGGGGGTTCGGTCCCAGGCTAGACGGATGGGCCTTGGGAGAGGAACAGAGAGAGTCAGAGCCAGATGAAAGTGGGACTAAGCCAGGGAGGGTGGCCAGACACATTCATCCTTGTGCAAAAGTAGGGGCAAGAAAGAGGCTTGGTCGGAGCCGCTCCAGCCAGGCCTGGGCAGTGACCTCTCGTTCCCACCCGCAGTCACGACCAGCGCTTCTTCCTGAAGACCCAGCGGCGCCAGGAGGTGCAGGTGCTGCTCTCCCGCCTGCCCCGCTATGTGCAGCACCTGCGGCGGTACCCTCACTCGCTGCTGGCGCGGTTGCTGGGTACGGGCGGGTCCAAAACCGCAAAGTGCCTAGGGAGACCCGGGGTCTGTGGACCGGGCGGATCCTGGGGCGGGGCCCAAAGGGGCGGGTTTGGGATTGGAGAGTGTTTTGGGGTGGGACATCACTGAGACAAGGTCGCCGGTCCCTGAGACACAGATCCAGCAAAAGGGAGTCTTGGGGCGAGACCTGGAGTGACAGTCTCAGGTATGCGGTGGATCTTGAGAAAGATGCGAGGCCGGGAGCAGGGAACCCTGGTCACATGGGTCCGGGACTGTGGAGTTTGAGGCCTTCACCTGGTGCCTTCTCTTTCAGGAGTGTACTTTCTGCGGGTGGCTCAGGGGAAAAAGGTGGGTGTGGCGGAGGCGAGTTGGCTCAGCAGTGGGGGGGATGGTGTAGGATGAGGTCCAGGTTTCCCTCACTCCCCACTCCTGTCCCCAGATGTACTTCATCATCATGCAGAGCATCTTCTACCCTTCCGGCCGAATCACTGAGAGGTGAGTCCATCAGGAGAGGATACAGGGTTCCAATTCTACAGGAAGCTATACTCTGAAACACCGATACATGCCTGCTAGACTGTGAAACAGGCCCAGGAAGAACCCAGCCTCCCAAGACCCAGGAGATGGGAGACAGAGATCACCACCCATTTCTCTTAAAAATATGTGGAGTTGTTTGCATTCTTTTATCTTTTGATGGGTCAGTATGATCCAGGCCTACCACTGGTCTACATCTACCTTCAGGTCTTTCAAAACTAATTTTTAGTTTGAAACACAGTCTCAAACACAGTCTGGGTTAGTATCCAGCTTTGTACCCTCTTGCCACCACCTCCCCCACAGTATGGGGTTACCGCCACCACACTGGACTGGCCACCCTCATTTCATAGTTGAGGAACTGAGCAAAGGTTGCTTTGGTTAGGATTTCTATTGCGGACAAAACACCATGACCAAAAGCAAACAGTTAGGGAGGGAAGAGTGAGTTTATTTGGTGTACCCTTTCTCATCACTGTTCACTGAAGGAAGTCAGGACAGAAACCAAAAACAGGGCAGGAATCTGGAGGCAGGAGCTGATGCAGAGGCCTTGGAGTGGCCCTGCTTACTGGCTTGCTCCCATAGCTTGCTCAGCCTGCCTTCTTATAGAACCCAGGACCACCAGCCAGGGGTGGAACCACCCACAGTGCACTGGGCCCTCCCCTACCAATTACTAATTAGGAAAATGCCATACAGTGGGATCTTATGGAAGGCATTTTCTCAATTAAGTTTCCCTCCTCTCAGATAACTCTAGTTTCTAATCAAGCTGACATAAGACCAGCCAGCACAAAGGCTAATAGAATCAGAGAGCATGGCAGGTGAAATAGTTCAGTTAGTAAAGCCACTTGCAGCCAAGCCCGAGGACCCAAGTTCAAGCCTCAGGACTCAGTAGAAAGAGACAACCAACTCTTTCAAGTCATCTACAGTCACTGTGCACTCACACATGCACATAGAAATAAATACATTGTAGTTAGAATCGGAGAACAAACCCAGCCGGCTGGTGAGACTCTCTCCTGGCAGACAAGGTGCTGAGTGACAGGCGAGGCAGGACTAACACCTGGGTTGGGCTTGCAAAGGCCTGAACTTGAATCTTTGTTCTGTTCTTCGCTTACCCTGCAACAAAGGCAAGGTAAAGGAATGCTTGAGCCTGTTTCTCCATCTTTAACATGGGGACGCCTTTGGAGGTGACATCCATAGTGATTTAGCCCATGCAGGAACAGCCACACCCAGGAAGCTCTTGCTTCCGATGGTTCCTGTGAAGTTCCCTGGGTGTATCCCACCTTCCAGGTATGATATCAAGGGCTGTGAGCTGAGTCGCTGGGTGGAGCCAGCCCCTGAAGGGAGCCCTCTTCTCCTGGTGCTGAAGGACCTCAACTTCCAGGGAAAGACCATAAACATAGGTGAGCCGTGTGGTGGTCATTGTATCATCTGCCTCCATTCAAGGTGAGGTTTGGAAGAGGGGTCCCTAGTACTGCCCTCTGCCCAAATTCTTAGTAGGCCAGAACTCAAACTCAGGTTCCAGACTTAAGCAGCTGGGGTTGCAAGACAAATTATAGAATGGGGAAGGTCACGACAGTCAGACCTCTGGAGCAAGTACAGGTGCAGCCAAGGCACGATGAGGACTCAGGCGGGGTCTGGTGCTCCCACAGGGTCACAGCGGAACTGGCTCCTCCGCCAGATAGAGCTGGATACTTCCTTCCTGCGGGAGCTGAACTTGCTGGATTACAGTCTTCTGGTGGCCTTCCAGCTGCTCCACGAAGATGAGAAGGACTGTTACAGCTGCCTCATTTTCCGCACGATCAAGTGAGCCGATGGCAAGGATGGGTGTGGGAAGATAGGCAGTGAGGTGTAAGACTACCTTCCCTCTGGGGACCTGGCACAGGCTTGAAAGGCTGGGAAGTACTGCGTGTGTGTGTGTGTGTGTGTGTGTGTGTGTGTGCACGTGCGCACGTGCACGCACACAAGCATGGCTGCTAGAGGCAAGGAACCCAAGCAGACCACAGCAGAGGACAGAACTGAAGGAATCTACCTGAGGAGGCCTTTAGTGCTGGTTTGAACGGTCTGCCTATTTTCTGGCAGGACATGTAGGACCACCAAAGGTTTTTGAAGCAAGACCCATTTCATTTGTGCCCTCTGACCCAGGCACTCCATCTGTAGACCCTGAGGTCAGCACCGCCAGCACCACCAGTAACTGTCACTCCTTCCAAGCTGACCATGACCCTCACTGCGACCACAGACTGATTTGCACTTTGCAAAGGTGACAATCAAGGCTCAGAGCACAGGAGGGAAGTTAAAGGACCCCTATTCTGATAGCAGTTTGCCAAGTCTCACCCCTGTGGTTGAACAGAAAGGCCATTTAAGAGTTCAAACCTGCTGAATGTGGCCTTTAAAACAGGCCTTTAATTCCAGCACCCAGGAGACAGAGGCAGGAGAACAGTGAGACCCTGTCGTCCAACACCACCAACCCTAGACCCCAAGCCTATTGGTCTAGCATTGAACAGGGGAGTAAAGAGTAGGATGCCCTCAGACCACATGCAGCTTCTGTTGCCGTCCCATCTGCGGAAGAGGCCTTCAGGGTGGAGGAGGCTCGAGCAGGGTACAGAGTGATAGCTCTGCACAGTCACAGGCCGGTGTATCCGGATCAGACGGGGAACTGTCTGCCTGGGGGCTCAGTGTCACGCAAACTCAGCTGTGTCACCAGCTGATGCCAGAGTACCGCTGTCATTGATCCGGAAAGTCCCAGTTTGCATAGGATGATCCTCATATGGAAATGTTGGCAACGCCGGGCTCTTCGTCTCTACCCTACTTCTCTGCTCCCGGTTTCCCGGTTAATTCCGCCCGAGGCTCTCCTACCACTGTTTCGGTTGGTTGGTACGGCAGCGGGGCTTTTCTCTCATGCTCTAGATCGGCCCTCCCCAACAGAAATATAATTCAGTCTCGATCCCCATGTCCCATTCACAGCCACTGGCCACAAATGGTTGCTGAGTCTTTGAAATACACAATCTTTTTCCTGGTAGCCTCATTTATGAAGGTTAAAAAGTTGGGGGAGGGGCGGGGGAGGAGACTGGAGATGTAGCTCAGTTGTCAGAGCACTTACCTAGGCCTGGGCTCTAAGAACTACATAAACTGCCCTGGGTGCTACATACTTGTAATATTAGGTCTCTTTAAAAAAAAGAAAAGAGAAAGAAAGAAAAGGAAAAGAAACAGGTAAGTTAATTCTAATAATATTATCCACTCACTGCTGAGCGCAGTGACCTATAAACCCGGTGCCCCGGAGCTGAGGCAGGAGATCAGGAGTCGGGGTCATCCTAGCTTCACAGCAAGTTCAAGATCAGTCTGAGCTTCATGAAGTGAAACCCTGTCTCAAAAACAAAACCGGAGTGTGGTGGTGCATGCCTTTTATCCCAGCATGGAAGAGGCAGAGGCAGGAGAATCTCTGTGAATTTGAGGCTGGTCTGGTCTAAAAGAGAGTTCCAGAACAGTCAGGTATCTCATCAACATAAAAGTTGATGAGATCATTTACATTATATTCAGTACTGACCTTTTTAAAGATTTTATTTTTTAATTACGTGTATATGCACATGAGTGCACTGTCTGTGGAGGCCAGAAGATGGCATTGGATCCTTTGGAGCACAAGCTAGCAGTTTTGAACCGCTCTTGGTGGATGCTGGGACCTGAACTCCCATCCTCTAGAAGAGCAAGATTGCTGGGCCATCTCTTTAGCCCCTCAGTATTGACTCTGAAGTTCCATTTATATTGAAGCCTGTTATTTCCGATGACACTGGCTATATTTCAAGCGTTCGGCAGTTGCCTGTGGCCAGTGCCTGTGAAAGGAACATTGTGGCTCGAGACTGTCAACTTAGCCCCCTCAGCCCCCTAAGTGTAGTTCATTGGTTGGGAGGCAGCAGGCTTATCTTATTCCCACACCTAGGTCTGTACATGGTGCATCAAACTCGGAGATGCAGGAAGGCCAGAACCGTCGGCTGCTGCCCAACGTCCCCAATGCCCTCCATATCCTGGACGGGCCAAACCAACGTTATTTTTTGGGCTTGGTGGATCTGACCACGGTCTATGGGCTTCGCAAACGGATGGAGCAGCTGTGGAAGATGGTGCGCTATCGAGGCCAGAGCTACTCCACCGTCAGCCCGGCTCACTACGCCCGTCGCCTCTGTCAGTGGTTGGAGAAGCACACCGAGTGACTTGCACCTATGTTCTCCCCATCTCGACGATAGGCGTGGGCCCACACTAATTTTCCAGCGGTACCCAGGGAGCTAGCCTGCAGTTCCTCCTATTAGCCACAGGAGGACAGCATCCCCTAACGAATGCTGTAACTATTCAGCTCCATTTGATGATGGTGCTGTGCCCTGCATAAAGCAAGGACACCTCCCTCATTCGCTCATTTACTATTAAAAAATGCTGGTATTCTCTTTTTACAGACTGCAAAATGGAGGCTCATGGGGTGAAGGGGGTGAACGAGACCATTCAGCAATAAGTTGTGGAACCAGCCTGCATCACGCCTTGGGAACTTACAATCTTGTCTGCCCAGTGCCTGTAGGCCTTCCTAGCTTCCCGCTCTGGAGAAGAACGGTGGAGGCTCTGCCCCTTTGTTCCAATGTGGGGAGCAACCCCATATGCTTTGAATCACAGGTTAGGAGCAAGACCATCCCTAGATACTGGGCTTTCCAATTCCCAGCTCTGGTTTAGGTTCCACAGGGTCCCTTTCAGAGACAAGTGGGCGTGAAGCAGAGGCAGGCCTCCTGGGGTTGGTCTTGGGGGTATTTCAAAGGTCACTGTTGCTCTTGAGTGTGACCTCTCAGTTCTCTGTCAAATGATGAATCTTCAGTGGCCAGCCTGAGGGTTCTATAGAATTGCTGACCACCTCTTTTCCTTCCTCTGGAAAACCAGCATGGTGTCTGACCCCAGTCTGATCTAACTCAGCTCAATGACCTTTTCTTCCAAGGTTATGCTTGGCTGGCTATGCTTCCAGGGCATGGTGTGGATCGAGAAGGGTGCACATATATGTCAGGAACACATTAGACACTGAATGAGCAACTGTCCTGTAAACAGGCTCTCTGCTGGGATGACACAGCCTTGGGGAGAAGTCTGGGGCTGAAGTCCTAGGGAAAGGAACCATTTCCAAATCAGCTCATGGGCCGGTGTCTGGAGGAAAGGGGCCTTAGCTTCTCAACCAGTGAGTCATGATCCCTTTGGGAATGGAATGACCCTTTCACAGGGGTCATCTTAAGACCATCTGCTTATCAGATATTTACATTACAATTCATAACAGTAGCAAAATTACAGTTATGAAGTACCAATGAAGATAATTTTATGGTTGGAGGTCACCACAACATGAGGAACTGTGTTAAAGGGTTGCAGCGTTAGGAAGGTTGAGAACCACTGCTCTAAACTTAGACTAAAAGAGTCAGACATGTCCCTGTTGGGTCCCAGGCCAAGGACACAGTGAAGGACCCCGAATTTGGGAGAAAGGAAACATCTTAGTAAGAGGTAGCATTGTGGGGCCATGGTAAGGATGAGGGCTGCCCATCAAGACTTGTCGGCCAGGACCCTAGAAAACCCTCTCAACAACTCTGTTCTACTGGTCCATCAGCTATGTACAGACTTTGAAAAGTACCTGGTGGGAAAGGGAAGTGTAAATGTTGATGCCAGATGCAGACATTGATTGAGGTTAAAAAAAGCAGTTTATTCTTTTTCTAATCCAATCGCTGATTCTAGCCTGAAGCCCAGGAATTGGCCTCCTTACAATCTAAAATGTTTAAACCTCTGTGACTCACCACCAACTGAGCCACCTGACCAGTTCCCTCTGAATTCAGACCTGGTTGAACTCAACTGACTCTTCTCAGTTCAACTCAATTGCTGTTCTGGCTCAAAATCTTTTCCAAGCTGCTAGTTAAAACTGATCTTCTAGATCTGGCTTACTGTTTCTGACCGAATTCTTCAGACTCTGACAGATTCTGGCTCACTCTCTGACTGCCTCAGACTGAACTGCTCTGCTCAGCTTCAAACTGACTCGCTCTTCCTGATACTGACTTCTGTTGAACTGCCTGTGTCTCTGCTTCTCCCTGAACTCTTACTGTTACATACTGCCTCAGTCAGCCTTTCTGATCCTCAGTCAGACTGCTTCATTGTTCCTGTCTTGTCCCCTATCTCCCTGCTTCAGACTGCTAGCCTCATGCTGCCTGCTATAACTTACCATGTAACTGACTCTGAGCTGAGAGAGCCGGCCTTATATATGATGAGAGTTGGGCATGTCTTCACTCTGCTAACTTTTCCTCTGATTAGTCATTTTTGCCTGCCCTTCAACCTGACTCAGACATCACTTACAATCTGACACTGACTTCTGAGCTCTGCTTCCTGTCTGCTCCCACACACTGTTTCTGTCTTAGGGATTAAAGGCATGAACCACCACTGCTTTCCGAATATTGGGATTAAAGATGTATACCAACATTCTTTCTACATTCTTTCTAGAGTAGTCATGCTGCTGGATTAAAGAATTAAACATTCCTCTATAGAGAGGGAAGGGAAGAACAGAAAGCAGAAGAGGCTGGCTTCAATGGGGTGTTCCAGGAATTGGCACTTTTCAAACAAACACATGGCCTGTTCTGGGTATTCTTGGGTGATTACTCAACCTCTCTGTGCTGGCACAGCTGCGGGGATTTCTTCTTGATTGGCAGGAAGTTGAGAAATAGTGTTCAGATTCTGATATCACCCAGAAGTGTACAGCCGGAGATGTAGGAAGGTAGCAGGGTGCCACAGTAGGAACTGGGATCTGCTGTCACATCTTCTGGAGTCTGCGTCCCATGGGAACATGCACTTGAACTCAGAGTCCTGAGGTCACACACAAAGGTGACAACTCCCCCTTCTGGCCAGGAATCTTGGCAGGGTCTGAGGCTGTGAGACCAAAGACTCCTGGCTCTCTCCCCATTTTGTGTGTGTTGGGTACCATGCAGATGCTGAAGGTCACGGAGAACATCACTGTACAGAGATGAATCTAATGGGCACATGAGAACAAGGGAACTGATTCACAGAGTGATTTCACAGTGCACTGCTGGGAGTGGGGGTGGCTAATGCCTGTAATTCCAGCATTTGTGAGGGTGAGGCAGGAGGATTACAGACTAGCCTGGACTGTGCAGGTGAGGTGTTTTTTTTTTTTTTCTTTGTTTTTTTTTTTATCAACTTGACACAAACTAGGGTCATCTGGGAACAGGGAGCCTCAGTTAAGAAAAGCCTCAGAGTGACCTGTCGGCAAGTCTTTTTATTTCCTTTTCATCTTTCAATTAATGATTGACCTGGGAGGGTCCAGCCTGCTATGGGCACTGAGACCCCTGGGCAGGTGATCCTAGGTGGTATAAGAAAGGTAGCTGAATGTGAGCCCGAGGAACAAGCCAATAAGCAGCATTCCTCCAGGGCCTCTGCTTCAGTTCCTGCCTCCAGGCTCCTGCCTTGAGTTCCTGCCCTGCCTTCCCTCGGTGAGACAGTGACCTGGGAGTTGTAAACAAAACAATCCCCCTCCCCAACACACGCACACTCTCTGCTTTTAGTCATGGTGTTTGTCGTAGTATAAGAAAGCAAACAAGGAGAGCTACACAGAAAGATCCTGTCTGAAAAAATTAATTTGGGGTGTACTGTTGGAAAGGGTGGTTGGCAAGAGTCTTTCTGAGGAGCTGAGGTTTGAGTTGCGTGACTAGGAGCCCCACTAGGTATGTGACTAGAACAGTCCAGATAGAGAATGCAGCAAATACAAAGGTCCTGAGGTAGGAAAGGTGGACCAGAAGATGGCTGCAAAGAGGGGATTGCATCCACACCCTCGGAGGCTCACAGGCCAATGAGAGGGCAGTGGGATTCCATGACAACCAACCAGAAGTGCCTCTCTGGAGTATGGAATTCCCTGGTAGTGCGCTGAGCCACTTCTGCCCTTTCTCATTGGGAGAAGGTTATTTTTCCCATTTTACAGAGGAGAAAAGCCCTGGCTCAGGCCAAGGCTGCACTGACATAATCAACACAAAGCAGCTGTGTTAAAAACAGCCTGAACCATTAATCCCAGCTCTCAATCCTCTGCCTCAGCTAGCAGAGGCAGCCGGACCTTGGTGAGTTTGAGGCCTGCCTGAAATATGTGAGACTTTGTTTCAAAGACAAAACTATGTTTCAACATTGCCTATCTGAAATTCAGATTCAAGTTCACATCTTGCCCTTTATTTAAGCTGACAACTCTACCAGCCTGAAACCCAAGGAAGCAAAGCCCTTGCTTCATTTCCTGCCCCCCTGTCGCTTCTCCGTCAATTTCAGAAATGAAGAACCTCAAGTCTTCATGGCCAGGCAGCCATTGCACAGTGGCCTCTGGAGACCTCCAGTCTTCCTCCCAGGCCCTAGGGTGGGATGCTAAAGTAGACAGGGCCCGCCCCCGACGTCGAGACCGCGCCCCCAGCCCGGAGGTCGCTGAGACCGCTACGCACGGCCGGCCCTCGCTGCGCAGACCCCGCCCCCTGTTCGCAGAGCCCCCGCCCCTCCGGCAGGCCCCGCCCACGCCCCCGGCCGTGCTGCTTGAGCTTCCAGCCGGCAGTAGCTGCGGCTGCTGCACCGTTTCTCACCCGGGGCCCGGTTCCAGCCCCTCTGGCCCGGCCCACTGGACATGGAGCTCCGAGCGGCGCATCGTGAGCCCCCAGCGCGCCCCAGCCTGCCTGTTTGGTTAGCGCCCGGCTTGGGGAGGGGACGGTGGAGTCTGACTGGGTGAAAGACCCACACCCTGTCCACCCCAGGCCTCTCCATGGCCCCGCGGTAGAGAGGCAGGATAGATGAGCAAGAAATCCGGCTCCTGGCTTTTTTTTTTTTTTTTTTTTTTTCTTTTGCTTGCCTCTGACCGAATGGGTCACCTTGAGCCGACAGCACCTCCTCTCCTCCTCTCCTTCCCCATCTGCACAATGGGGATTAGTGTGGCAGAGTCTCTGAACCCACATCATTTAGGGATGGACCACGTTGTCGCATGATTGGAGATTTTAAGGCTATTGGTTCCGGGTCCTTTTTTCCTTAACCTGGATCTGTACCTTCTTCCTTTGCCTCAGTTTCCCTCATATCCTGGGACCAGCTTCCAGCCTTTCCTATCCCAAGCTCTGGAGACAGCAGCCTCCCGACTGCTGAGGGCAGAGAGACAGCATGAAGGCCCCGGTAAGTGATGTGGAAGAAAGAAGACTCACTGGAGATTTGGGGGCAACCTGGCAGAGCTTCGAAGCCACCTTCCCATTCCAGGAGTCATAGTGATTTCCCCAACCCTTTTTGTCACTGGGGATGGAGCTCAGCCATGCACATGCTAAGCACATGCCCTAGCACAGAGTCCCACCCACCCCCTGCTCTGAGGCTGTGTGACCCCAGTGACTTCTCTTTTCGGTTTCATTTTGCTCTTCTCACCTTGAAATGGAAGTAACTAATTGTGATACAATGTCACTCGGTTGAGGGGGTGAGACTGGGTATGCAGATTCAGATCAGCTGCTCTTGCCTTTACTGGCGAGCCCCCTGAATGTTGGGGTGTGGAGATTAATCACCACTGCCTAAGTCAAGGTCTCTGGTCCCTTGTGGGCAGGGGACCAGTTGCTCGGCAGAGCTGGAGGCCTCGGGAGCTGTGAACCCTAACTCCTGGACAGCTGGCCACACAGAGAAGACTTATTTTTAGAAGCTGATGTGGTTTATGGACAGACAAGGAAGGGTGGGCCCTGGCAGGATATGCCGGGTGCTGTTCCGCTCCTCTGGTTCTCTGGGCATACTGGCCAGCTCCTAGCGTTTGCCCTGGAATGGTCTTGAGCCTAGAAAATTGGAGCTCTGAGAACCGCAGGTATTGAGCAGGCGCTTGGGGCGTGGCTTCTCCAAATCTTGATGATACTTTCAGGGAATGTGCGGATAGCCACCCCAGGTGAGAGGGCCAGAAGGTTTCTCCCAGTGGCCTTTGGTTTGTTTCCAGAAGTCGGAGTGACTGTGCAGAACCATTCTACACACTGAAAGCACTTTCTGTTTGTTTGTTTGTTTGGTTGGTTTTTGAAACAGGGTCTCAGTCTGTAGTCCAAGCTAGCCTGGAATTCACTATGTAGCCCAGGTTGGCCTCAAACTTGTAACAATCCTGCCTTAGGCAAGGGATGAGCTACTTCATCTTCTGTTGTTGTTGTTGGGCTTTTCATTTGCTTGTTTGTTTTGAGATAAGCTTTCTCTGTGTAGCTCTGGCTGTCCTGGAACTTACTCTGTAGATGTAGACCAGGCTGGCCTCAAACTCACAGAGATCTGCCTGCCTCTGCCTCTGCCTCTGCCTCCTCAGTGCTGGCATTAAAGGTATGCACCACCACCGCCTGATTTCATCTAATCTATTTTATCTACCTATCTAAATAATGGGTGGCTGTGAGGCGCCCTGCTTGGGTTCTTGGAACCCAGCCCCTTTGCAAGTGCAGAAAACTCTCACTACTGAACCCTCTTTCCAGCCCTTGAAAGCATTTCTTAAATGATGCTTTCCTCAAGTCCCTTCCCACCTCCTGGACTGCTCGCTCAGATCCTAGCATCATGGTCAGCTGGGGCCATGGGGGTAAGCACTGGCCTGGGCTGAAGGCCATTGAGACTGCAGACTGCATAGTGTATCTAGATTTAAGACCCCAACCTGTACCCTGCACCCTTGTGTGGCTTTGTGCAGTAAGTAGGCTTCAACCCCAAATGGGAGTCCTGACCTGGAAGAGGGGGTTTGGAGGAGTTATCTGTAGGTTCAAGGGCCAAGACAAGAGCTAGGCGGCCCTGGAGAAGGCTCATCAATGGAGATGGGACTCTACCTATAGGTTCTACACGGGAGGCTGGGTGCTGTCCACAGGTAATCCGCAGCCCCATGACCACTGTCTCCTTCAGAGTCGCCTTCTGCTCCTCGTGCTGTGCACCTTGATCTTTGCTGTCTACATCTTCCTGTGCTGCTGGGCCTGCCTGCCCCTCTGCCTGACAACCTGCCAGGACCACCACCTCCCTATGGCCCCCCGACCCACTGTGCCAGGGCCCCTGCACTTCAGTGGCTACAGCAGCGTGCCAGATGGGAAGGTGAGTGAGCCAGACAATGCTAAGGTGGCCAGCGTGTCCCTAGCTCTAGGAAGCAGTGAGAACTGGGCTGATGGCAAGCCAGCCTACACTCTGAACTTGGCTTCTCTGCTCACCAGCCGTGTGACTTGCGCCAGTGACTTAACTTCTCTGAGCACTCAAGGTCTAGGAGGGAATAGGGCTTGCACTAAGCAGATGCTACCTGGATACTCCCGATTGCATGCTGGGGATGGACAGTGGCTTCCCACTTAGGACTGCCGATTGGGTGTCTATATATAGCCTGTGCGTCTCTAGACTTCTGTGTCTCCACACCATATGCTCAACAAACATAGCTTGGTTCCTGCACTGTGTCTGACATGGTGCAGCCACTGAGGATAAAGAGCCAACATAGGTCAAGGTTATATATGGTCCCAGCACTTAGGAGACAGGAACACTGGGGTCCAAGAGTGACAAGACAGCATGGCTCCTGTCCATGGTGTCCACCTCTCCGTATTTGCTCTGGTATGGCATGGGGGCGTTCACATTCTGGCCCCATGCGTGATGTGTCACATTAACAGCTCCCTAAAGTATCTGGTATAGTTCTTGGTACTAATTCTGGTTCTTGGTGGCTCTTAGTCAGCCCTAGGGGCATGCTAGGAGTCCTGGCTTGTCTGAGACATGAGGGTCCCCATCCCTTTGAGTCAAACACCTTCTCATCAAAAAAGGACCATTCAACCATACTTGCCTATGTTGAGCTGACCCAAGGTCTCAGAGGGTGAGTGGCAGTCAGCGTATAGCGCACTGTGAGGCACAGCTGCTGTGGGCATTCGGTGCAGAGATAAACACACCTGTAGCTGGCTGGGACTGTAGATCAGTAGTAGAGGGTGCTTGCTGCACCCAGGGTGCTAGGTTCAATCCCTAGAACCAAAAACCAAAACAAAACAAACTTGTGGGAGGTGTGAACTTTCCACTCCCCTAGAATGGCCAGGTGGGACAAATGCCAGGATGTGTTGGGTGGACACCGTCCACTCTGCCATCGTGTGACCCGAGTTCTTTTACACTTAGGCCCTCACAAGAACATTATCTCTTCAAGCCGGGTAGTGGTGGCACATGCCTTTAATCCCAGCACTCTGGAGGCAGAGACAGGCGGATCTCTGTGAGTTCGAGATCAGCCTGGTCTACAGAGTGAGTCCCAGGACAGCCAGAGTTACAACAGAGAAACCCTGTCTCCAAAAACCAAAACCAAACCAAACAAAAACATTATATTTTCTTTTCTTTGTTTTGTGAATGTATGTGGGTGTGTGTGTGGGGTGTGTGTGTGTGTGTATAGAGGTCAACTTTGGGTTTCATTTCTTGGACATTGTCCACCTTTATTTATTTATTTCTTTGAGACAGGTCTCTCACTGCCTGGAACTAAGTTGGCTAGACTGGCCAGTGAGCCTTAGGGATCTAACCATCTCTGCCTCCTCAGTGCTGGGATCACAAGTTCATGCCGCAGTGCCCAGCTCACACGCCCTCCTCCCTCCCTGGGGGTCTGGAGATTGAACTCAGGTCCTTAATTCACCACTAAGCCCTCTCCCCAGCCTCATTTGTTTTTATTGAGTGGGAAATCAGGATTTTGAATGTCAACAGGGATAATTTTACACTTGTAATGAGTAAAAACAATTGTAGGTCTTTTGAGGGCCAGTATGATGGTACTTTTTGGGGCTGATGGTGACCAGAATCAGAATAGACCTCCCCGTTGCCGGGACAGCTCAGACTGAGGGCACAACATAGAAGTCTTTTTCTTTCCTTTTGTTTTGTTTTGTTTTCTGATTTTTCAGGAGAAGGACTCCCATAGCCCTGGCTGGCTTAGAATCTGCTGTGTGGCAGATGACTTTGAACTGATTCTCCTACCACACACCCAAGTGCTGGGATTACAGATTTGCCCACGTGACCTGATTTAGAAAGTCTTGTTTTGTTTTGTTTTCCTGCCCCCCCCCCCCCCCCCCCCGCTTTGGTTTTTCAAGACAGAATTTTTCTTTGTAGTCCTCTGTTCTGGAACTTACTTTGTAGACCAGGCTGGCCTTGAACTCAGGGATCTGCCTGCCTCTGCCTCCCAAGTGCTGGGATCAAATGTGTGTACCACCACTGCCTGTCAAGGTGGTTGTTGCTTTTAACAATGTGGTTACAGAAAATGGATTTATGAGTTCTTAAACCAACATTGTAGCACATAAACGTACCCGACTGGAGTTTGACAATGTCTTTTATTGAGTGGAATTAATGTCCTCATATCTTTTACATGCCTCTATAAATCCCAGTTCCTCCAGGTGAGAGCCCAGCCTTCTCCTGGGAGCCTGAAACTCCGAGTGTGTGCAGTCATGCTGCTTGGTGTTCATCTTGGGCGATAACGCACTGGACACAGAAGCCCTTAATGGGCCTCAGGTCTGTGTGGCACCCACATCTGCAGATGCAGTACTTGAGACCCTGAGAAAGTAAGAGCTGGAGTCCAGGCTAGTCTCTGTGTAACAAGACATCTTGGAAGAAGTAGGGCAGGATCGGGGAGATGGCTCAGTCACAAAGCTTGTGCCATACAAGCGTGGGGACTGGAGTGTGGATCCTCAGAACCCACCAGAAGCTAGGTTGGCATGGTAACTTGCTGTAATCTCTTCTTTGGGGAGGCGAGATGGGATCCCCAGTCTAAGATAGCTAGCCAGACCAGCCAAAGCAGGGTTCTCAGTGTATAGTGAGAAACCTTGTCTCAATATACATGGTGGGAAATGACACTATTTATTAGCCTTGGGCCTCCACATGGATGTGTACCCACATATACAAACACACACAAGGAAACAAATCAGATTTATTGACCTGTTTGACTGATTGATTTTGGTTTTTCAAGAGAGGGTTTCTCTGTGTAGCCCTGGCTATCCTGGAACTCGCTCTGTAGACTAGGCTGGCTTTGAACCCAGAGATCTGCCTGCCTCTGCTTCCCAGGTATTGGGATTAAAGGCACGCACCACCCCTACCTGGCTGAACTGTATGATTATGACAGAATTCACAAATTGTTAGTATACAGTTCAGTGGAGCTTTTTTGTTATAGGTAGGGTCTCACTGTGTAGCCCCAGCTGGCTTGGAACCTGCTGTATGGACCAGGCCGACTCTCAACTCACTGAGCTCTATGTGGCTCTGCCTCCCCACTGCTGGAACAAAAGGCCTGTGCCATCATGTCCAGCCCAGACCCAAACACTTTGGGCAGAAGTAAAAGAGCATGGATAGCCCTCACAGAACTTTTCTCTTGAGCCCTTTTGCAGCTCTCTCTGGCTTTTAGAAGTGCCGGGGAGGGGATTTTCCATTTCACTGTGTTCTAAGCAGCCTGCCCCCACGAGCTCACCCCGTGTCCTAGCTCTTTATTTCCTTGTGCTTTTTCTACTGCATTCTCACAAGAGGGCAGGGAGATGTCTCCACAATCTCTTCACAGAGATATGTTTTGCCCTGGACCATAGCTAGGAAGAGATGGAACTGGAATACAGGCTAAGAACAGACAGACTCCCAAAGCTGTCATGGTTGGACATGGATGACCCCTCTTACTGAAGACCCCTCTATTGTAAACTCAGTGCAGTATGGGTTGGGCTTGGGCGTGGCAGGGATGGGCCTACGTGGGTCTAAAGAGCTAAGGTTCATGTTGACTTAGCAAAACATAACAAGCAGTCTGTGCCAGAGACTACTATAAGTACTTTATAAATATTTGCTTTGGTAACCTCAAGGTCCCAGTAATGTAGGGACTTTTTAAGGCCTTACTGACAGCTATACTACCGGATGTGGCTAGTAAGGAAGCTTGGAAAACTCAATTTCATGTGCCTACCTTGCCAAGTGGCCAAACTTTGGTCTTTGGGGGCAAACTTGGTGGTGCCACTTCATGTCACAGATGAAAGCTGGGGCCGGCCAGGTGACCTGATGAGTGTAAGCACTTACTCTGAAACCCAGTGACCTGAGTTCTAGTCCCGGAACTTACCCGTGGAAGGAGAGAACTGACTCGCACAGGTTGTCCTCGGACCTCCCCATGTGTACTATGGCGTGTGCCTTCCCCCAAAAAAACCTAGGGCCTGAGGAAGTGGTTCTGTTGATAAAAGTAACCGGAGAGCGAGCATGGCCTGAGTTCAGTCTTGAGCATCCACATAAGAGCCAGTGCCTGGCACACACCGCAGTCCTGCGCCGAAGGCAGACACAAGGAGACCCCTGGGGCACCTGGCCAGCCGGTTTGGCAGAATTAGCAAGATCCCAGTTCATTGAGAGATCCTGTCTCGCAAAGTAATGACTGAGGAAGACAGCCAGTGTCCACCTGTGATGCGTACCCATCCCTGTTCACACACGTGTGCACATACGCAAATTTAAAAACCCAACCAGAACCCAGCACTTCTTAGTCCTTGGAACTGATCCAGCTGTCAGGCAAGTCAGTGGGCAGGTGGGTGGCCGAAGTTGACCTGAGGTTTCCTGATCTTTCTCAACTTCCTTCTGCAGCCACTTATCCGGGAGCCGTGCCATAGCTGTGCAGTGGTGTCCAGCTCCGGCCAGATGCTGGGGTCAGGCCTGGGTGCCCAGATTGATGGTGCCGAGTGTGTGCTCCGCATGAACCAGGCACCCACTGTGGGCTTTGAGGAGGACGTGGGGCGTCGCAGCACTCTGCGGGTGATCTCGCACACAAGCGTGCCACTACTTCTGCGCAACTACTCCCACTATTTCCAGCAGGCCCGAGACACGCTCTATGTGGTGTGGGGCCAGGGCAGGCACATGGACCGGATGCTGGGTGGCCGCACCTACCGCACGTTGCTGCAGCTCACCAGGATGTACCCAGGCCTGCAAGTATACACCTTCACTGAACGCATGATGGCCTACTGCGACCGGATCTTCCAGGACGAGACGGGCAAGAACCGGTGAGCCAGGGACCCCGGCATCTGGGGCTTGGCTTCTGAGGTCCGTTCCAGATAACTGAAGTGAGGGTTACAGGCAGAACAGCTACCTGCAGGCTTGGGATGTGGCTCCGTTCACAGAGTGCTTACCTAGCGTGCTTGAGGCTCTAGGTTCTAACCCCAGCGTACACCTCTGTAATCCCAGCACTCGGGAGGCAGAGGCGGGATGGTCAGGAGTTCAAGGTCATCTGCAGCTATGGGGGCGTGGGTGGTGGGGGTGGGTGGGGGATGGGGTGGAGCTGAGTTGAGTTAAGCTCCGGCTACATGAGACTCTGTCTCAAAAACAGCTAACCAATGAAAAGTCCAACTGTGTTCGGGACTCAGACTCAGACGCATCAGGCATCTCTCTAATCCCTCAGGACTCCCGTGGTACCTCAACTCGTACCCATGTGCCCCGCCTCCACCCTCAGATGGTCACGCTGTCCCCAGTGCAGTGCTTGCACATGCTCTCTGTCCTTCTGCCTAGAACATCCTTCCAAGAGTTTCCGTGATTGGCTCCTTCTGGCCGCTCTGGTCTGGAATAAACTGTCACTTCCTCAGGAAAGCCCTCTCTGGCCACACCCTCTGAAGAAGCCCTGACGCTGCACCTCCTCTAGTTCCCAGTCCTAGAGGTCACCATCTGACTACCCATGGTTCATGTGTTTCCCCCTGAGGGTGTTAGCGCCAGGTGGGGCAGGTGCTGGCCCTCTGTCTCAAGAGAGCTGGGGCCTGGGGCTGCCACCGCACCTCACCCCAGGTGGAATGTGGGGGCATGGGCAAGGTTAACAGTTCCCTCTTCAAAACCTCCTATAAGCCTCCCCATTTCACAACTGGGCAACTGAGGCTGAGAGCTTCAAGAGTGAGATGGGTGCATAATTCAGAGCAGGGTTGGGGTGGAAGGTGACTGACTCAAAACAGACTCCCCCGCTTTTACCCAGGCCTGGTTCTCTAGAGCCCCGATCCCATAATCAGCTTGGGCAGCAAGACTGAACAGACCTGGGTTTGCGTCCAGCTCTACCTCCGACCCACTGCTGACCACAGGCTGGCTCTTCGCCTCTTCCCCATCCTCCCCAGGTCCCCTTTCAAGTGGTCTTGTGGGGAGTAGGGGATCTCAGGAGGGGCCATTGACAGCGTTCCATCCTCCCCAGGAGGCAGTCGGGTTCCTTCCTCAGCACCGGGTGGTTCACCATGATCTTGGCCCTGGAGCTATGCGAGGAGATCGTGGTCTACGGGATGGTCAGTGACAGCTATTGCAGGTCAGACTGGCACCTAGGCTGGGGGTAGAGGGGCAGATGGGGGAGGGGGGAGGCCTTGAGCCAGAGGGTCTATGAGCCATGAGGGCTCATGGTGGGTGACCCAGGCAGAGATAACTCCAAATGCAGGCTTTTGGGAAAAAAATGTAACTTCTAGCCAGGCTTAGTAATCCCTGTTAGGAGGTAGAAGAGGCGGGAGAATCAGGGTCAAAGCCAACCTTGGCTCCACGTCAAGTTCAAGGCTAGCCCTTTTTTTTGAGAGCATCTCAAAAACCTCAAATCAAAACAAAGACTTGTACTTTTCTCAGAAGGTTGTTGAGCTACCAGAGCAGGCGTGTCTGACCTCCTGACATTGTGATGTGACATGCCAACAGGCTAACAAAAAGGGCTGGGGGTGTCACGGCTCAGTGGGTGCAGGCATTCACTAAGTCTGACAACCTGAGCTCAATCCCCAGGATCCACATGGCGGGAAGAGAGAACCGACTCCCACAAGTTATCTTTTGCCCTTCACGTGTGCACAGTGGCAGGTTCTTACCCCCGCCTCCCCAACATACACACACAAATAAACAATAAATACATATTTTTAAGTTACCAAAAAGATTTGGCAAAGCAGACCTTGGGTTAGATCCCCTTGATGGGATCATCTTTTAAAGTGTATTTGCTGTCCCCTTGCAGCCTGTGTCTATTTCAATAAAACACTGCAGATAGATTTAGTTGTGGTGTTACTTAGATACTGTCAGTTCAGATATGGAATTGTATTATAACAATGTCACTTTATTATATTTCACTGTTCTAACTAAGGAGCTTGGAAAGGTCCCAGGTCTTCACCCTCTTCCCTCAGAACCTGTGTCTTGGGCCTATGGGAGAGTGGTAAGAGCAGGCCCCTGCCAAGAGCCTCCAGGCAGGTGGGTGTACAGAGCTGACAGTTCTGGGCACGGGGAGTTCATCCTTTGAGTGACTTGTTCTCCCCGGAGCTGGATGCCCCACCCCATTTCCCAGATGGGCTGTTGAGGCTTAGGGATGCTTCTCTGATCCAGAGTCACCTGACTTGCAAGAAGCAGTTTCTGAGTCCTGGCGGCTGGGCTCCACACCTGCCCGCCCCCTGCTGTCTGCCCAGATGTGGGTGTTGCTGGGCCCGTAGCAGCTGTAGTCCTGGAGGCAGGCAGCGCTGAGCTCCTGTGACTGTGCGTCGGTCTCACTGGACCCTGTTCCCTCCCAACAGTGGGAAGAGTCACCCCTCCGTGCCTTACCACTACTTCGAGAAGGGCCGGCTAGACGAGTGTCAGATGTACCTCTTGCATGAGCAGGCGCCCCGGAGTGCCCATCGCTTCATCACCGAGAAGGCTGTGTTCTCCCGCTGGGCCAAGAAAAGGCCCATTGTGTTCGCCCACCCATCCTGGAAGGCTGAGTAGTTTTTGTTGCCAGTGGCCGCCAGGCCTCCACCAGGCCACCACACTCCATCATGACATGAACTTTATGACTCTCACCCGGTGCCAGGTGGAACCTGAGATCTTTGTTACCCCACACTGGGTACACTTGGAGAAATCTCGGGCCCTGTGACTTGAAGGGGAGCAAAGACAATGCCATTTATACCATCTCTGCTCCCCGGAGAATCCTCGTCTTCATCTTGGGATTCATCCCACCTCCAGGTTGTTCAAGTGGCCTTTGCCCCGGGGCCAGTGCCCCCTCACCAGCATCATGACTTTGTGCCAGTCTTGATCTTTCTTCTGCCTATCCCCAGCCACACGGTGCCACATTCCCAGGTTGGTGGCCCTGGTTGGTGCAACCTGGAACCTAGGATTTGATGGGTGCAAGGGCCTTTGGGCACCAGCCTCCCAGGACGGTCTCAGGAGTATACCGGTAAATGTATTTTCTGGACACTGTGTCTAGCGTGGTAACAGATGAGGGTTACACTGACCTGTAGCCTGTTCACTGGAAGGCAGACTGAGCCCTCCAGCCCCTCTCTCGGCCCACAGCTGTCTGGTCTTCCGGTAGTATATCCAGCCCCACAGCTTCCTGTCCCCATACCCACCAGCCAGGCCTTCTCATGGTCTGACCACAGGACTGTGCTGGCCTGGGAAAGCTATTGCAGTCCTTAGTCAGCAGACAGGCCTGGGAGGACTCTGGGTGAGAAAAAAACTCCACCCAACATTGCTTTCCTGTCCCATGAGTCAGATTCTAAAATCTTTGCCAGTCAAACTGCCTGTCAACTCTGAGGCTTCCACCTTTGCAAGATGTAAGGTAGGATGCAGCTCAGGGTGGTGCTGTCAGCAGAGGGAGTGGTCTCAGGCTATCCCTCTCTCTGAACTTTGCTTTTCTCACCCATGAAGTACTAAAACAAAGCCACCACCCTACTGCTAATGAGGGTGTGACAGCCTACCCACTCCCCAATCCCGGTGCTAGGGTCAAAACTGTGCGCCACCACTACCTGCCTGTCAGATTTTGGTTTTGTACTGGATCCCACAAATGACAGAGCCCATCATGCTGAGGATTCTAGTGGCCCAGCCCACTCTCCCTCCTACCCATTTCCCCAGGAGTGACTGGGGACCGGGCACCTGGCCCACAGCGCTGCCCCTGTCTCCTGTGGTCTCCTACCCAGTGCCAGGTGGCCCGGAAGCCTTCTCATAAGTAGGAAGAGGGAAGAGGAGAGTGGGGGGCAGATACAGGCTGGAAACCAAACCACTTCTGCAGGCCAGGCAGTGCTGAGGCTCTGAGTAGGAATAGGCAGAGGTAAACAGTGGGTGAGACCCTTGGCAGCAGGCCTGGCTCCACTCTGTGGCTCTGGTTGATTAGAACCCTGTGGATCTCAGTTTTCCCTTCTATAAAGGCAATAAAGTAGTTCCTGCCTCACAAGATTCCATGAGCCCAGAGATGCTGGGCTTCCCCTGGGGCTTCGAGTACACTTGGCACTTGGTATGTGGAAGCCACCATTTAAATGGGGTGGCCCTCCACCTTGGTGATCCTGCCCCACCCTGGTATAGGTGGTGTCAATGAAAAAATGATACAGTTCTCATCTTAATGGGAATAGTTTATTCTGGAGCCATTTTGAGGGATCATGGTCCAGGAACACAGATCTAGGTTACCTGAAATTCTGTGTCCCAGTGTGCCTGCAGTTTCATGAATTTTACAGAACAAAGAAAGTCACAGACAGCCGAGTGTAAAATGCATTGGCTGGGTACATCATAGAGGCAGATGCAGGGAGACGGAAGGAGCTTTTCTGTAGGCCCAGATGCTATCTGATGGCCTTAGCTTTCGGGTTGGTAGAAGCTAGTGATCTGCTAACCTAATGGCTTTGAAGGGTTTTATTTATTAGTTACAGGACATTCTGACAAAGGTAGACAAGGAATGGCTGTTTGAAGCTAAAACTAGCCCACAATAAGGTGATTTCTGCCCTCTGGGCCATCTCTGGGCACAGCTTCTTTCCAGGAGTTCTCATGCACAATGAGTAATGAGTTTTCCACCCATGCCCTCACCCTGGGTGTCAGGAGTGAAGACATCCCCTGGTCTTGATGGGATTTAGACCCAGGAAATGTTGGCCCCACCCGTGGGCCAGGCAGAAGTAATTCTATCCTGGCCCTGCCTATGGGTGAGGTATTTACTGTTGGGTTGGCCCCGAATACATTTCTCAGGGAAACTGATAACCATTTCCTCCAGGCAAACAGAGATGCCCTCTGTCAGGGCTGGTTGCTGGCATAGCGTCTGCTGAAGGCTCTCCTATGATGAGACTGCAGAGCTCCCACCTAGGCGACTGTAGGCCTGGTGCCTGCTGGAAGGTGAGGGGGGCGGGGGCCATTCATGTCCTTGAGTTGTTGTTGGGGGCACTCGGGTCTACAGACTCTCTGAGCTCGTGTGTTCCTGCACCGCCTCGAGTTCCTTTGTCTCTTAGGTAACCCACTGGGGACCCACCGACTTCCACCGAAGCCCGGAGAGGAAGCTAGGTGGGTCCTACAGCCCAAGTGAGGTGTGTTAGGACTCCTTCCTCCTTCCTCCTTCCTAGGGATCTCGGGTGGGGTGTGAGTTTCTCTACAGTATCTATTCTGGGGAGGAAAGTTACCCCATGCTTACTGGGAACTGTTGGGCACCCCCGGTTCATGCCCTCTCCATAGAGACCCGGGTACTTCCTGGCTTGCGACCATGACACGGGGCCTCAGAGCTCTCCTTACAATCCGGCTTCCTCTGTAGAGGTTGGGAGTTGGAGCCTGGCTTCCGTGTGGGCTCAGTGCGGATCTGTCTGCAAACTGTTAGACATGGAGAGCTGAGGCGGTAGGCGAGGAAGAGGCTCACTCGGAAAATTATAAGAGCACAAAGAAGTTTGCTAAAGGAGAGATTAATGTGTAGCTTAGTAGTAGGGGACTTGCTAGGCACACCCAAGTCTCTGGGTTCCAACCCCAACAGTGGAAAAAAAAAACCAAAACACAACTATATTTGGTCAGGTGTAGGAAGTGGGGGTGCCTGGCTGTCACACATGCCCCTTTCCTGGGGAGAAAGGAAAAACTGAGTGAGCTCCTCCAGAGATGAGGCAGGGGGTTGGCCTGGGGACCCTGAGTTTTCTTCCAGTTCAGCAGCTCAGTGGGTGTTAAATACACAGGCCCGGAGGAATCTTAGCCCGTCTCTGTTAATGATTTTGCAGCAGAAGAGCAAAAGGTTACTGAATAAGGTCTCATCAGAGAGGTTTTATTGGGGAGGAGTGGGGGGGGGACTAGCACCCGCCCAGGCTGTACTGTAGGTGGGTGAGGTAGAGTGGTTTGGTCGCATAGGGAGAATACCAGCTGCAGGAGGTGGAAACATGTCCCTCAGTGACGGTGAAGCCATTGGAGGTGGGGAGGGTGCTGGCGTGGGGGGTTCTGAGGAACAGGGTTCTGGGATGTGGACTTTGGGTGGTTCTTAGTTCTTCAACTCCACATCCCCCAAGCTGGGGTCCCACCTTCCTGAAAGTAGTATCCTCACCAGCCCCTCCCCCTCATCACAGGTTCCTTTAGGGATTCAGTGAGGAGTGTTTCAAAAGGGCTCAATGCAGAGGCAAGCAGTACCCCACCAGCAGGACCTGAGGCCCTCTCTGTTTCTCACTCTCTTTTCTGAGACAGGGTTTCTCTGTTGTAGCCCTGGCTGTCCTGGAACTCGCTCTGTAGACCAGGCTGGCCTTGACTTCAAATCTGCCTGCATCTGCCTCCCAAGTGCTGGCATTAAAGATATGCACCAACTCTTATCCCTAGTATTAGTACCACAAAGGGGGCCATTACTGTTCTTGGGGTCCAGGTGGGGAAACCAGCCCTCCTGGAACAAGTCCAGAAATTTGATGGATAGCCAGGTGATGGTGGCACATGCTTTCAATCCCACTACCCAGGAGGCAGAGGCAGACAGATCTCTGTGAGTTCAAGGCCAGCCTGGTCTACAGAGTGAGTTCCAGGACAGCCAGGGATACAACAGAGAAACCCTGTCTTAAAAAAAAAAAGAAAGAAAGGAAAGAAAGTAAAAGGAAAAGAAATCTGACAGGCTTGAGTGGGGGGGTCTCATCTCTTTTTTGGTCTGGGTCCCTAGGGCCTGGGGTAGGGACAGGAGTGCTTCCATGTGGGAGTGCCTCAACCCCCACTAGCTGTGCTTGCTAGTGAGAGCCCTCTGGTGGTCTCGGAGCGCTTAGCAGTCGAGTTCACTGATCTTTACCGGCCCTTCCTTCCTCCCTCCTCAACCCCACCCTCTGGTTTCCTTCTGATGCAGGGTGGTGTCAGGAGGCCTGGGATACAGATGGGCTGGGGCTCGGGAAGCACTAGAGGTAGACACTGGGCAGCAGGGTGTCCCGCGTCCTGCGTTTACTCTAGTTGAGCCTCCTGCTTCCCCACTATGGCTGGCGGCTGGAGTTTATCTCACACACACACACCACATTTTTTTCTCCAATTTAAAAATTAATCTACTTATCTGATGTGCTTGGATGTTTTGCCTGTGTACACTTCTGTGTGGTACCACCAGAAACCAGCAGGGGTCACTGGATCGCCTGGAACTGGAGTTACATTATGTGGGTGCTGGGAATCTAACCCAGGTCCTCTGGAAGCGCAGCCCGTGCTCTAAATCACTTAGCCATCGCTCCGGCCCCATCACACATGTTTTTAATAAAACTAACTAACTAGTTTGTTACTAACTGTTACCAAAGTGGGTTTACGTAGTGAATTTGAGGCTAGCCTGGGGTTGACTGCCTCAAACCAACCAACCAATCATAACTTACTAAATTCATGCAATGCAAACAACTTAGAAGTTTTTAAAGCCAAGTGTGATGGCAGCACCCCCCTCCTACTGCTTGCACGGGGGAGAGAGGTAACAAAAAAGTAGGAGGAGCCAGGTCTGTGGAGGGGACACGCGCCTTTGATCCCTGCACTTGGGAAGCAAAAGTTCAAGGCCTGCCTAGTTAACTGAGTGAGTTCAAAGACAGTCGGGGCTTCCCAGAGAAACCCCGTCTCGAAAAAACAAAAGCCAAACAAACAAAAAATAGAAAGAAAGAAAAAAAAGGAAGTTGAGGAGCTAGCTCACTTGGTAAAGTGCTGTGTAGAGCAAGCCAGAGGACTTGACCTAAGTCCTCACAGCCAGCACAAAGATCCCAGTGTTAGGGTACTCCTTCCAGTAACAGGAGGCAGAGACGGCTGAGTCCCCGAGGCTCTCTGGCCAGTCTGGAGTAACCAGCCACCTTTCGCAAGAAACTCTGCCTCACAAACAGAACAGGGTGGAGTTTCTTTCTCTGCCTTTACCAACAGGAAGGCCTCTAAGAGCAGCAGAGGTTAACCCCTGGCTCTACATTGACACCAACGCACGTGCACTCACGAACACACACTCACACAAAAGCTGCATCAGTTTTTAAAAATTTAAAGAGTGAGGGCTGGAGAGAGAGCTTATCAGTTAAGAACACTGGCTGCTCCTGCAGAGGAGCCAGGTTCTATTTCCAACACCCACACGGTGGCTCAGCCATCCAGGTCCAGGGCATCCAGTGCCCGCTTCTGACTGCTGAGGGCGCCAGACATGCACATGGTACACAAATATGCACATAGACAAAATACTCATACACATTAAATAACAGTAAATAAAATCTTTAAAAACTAAAAGTACCTTTAAATTAAAAAAAAAATTCAGGTATGACTTAGCAGGTAAAAGCACTGGCTGCTCTTTCAAAGGACCTAGGTTCAATTCCCACATGGCAGTTCACAACTGTCTGTAACTCCCATTTCCATTTTCTGACCTCTACTGGGACCAGGCACACAAATGATACACAGACATATATGCAGGAAAAACACCCATATATATACTAAAAATTTTTTAGGCGGGCAGTGGTGACCCACACCTTTAATCCCAGAACTCAGGAGGCAGAGGCAGGTGGCTCTCATTTACAGAGTGAGTTCTAGGACAGCCAGGGTTACAGAGAGAAACCCTGCCTCAAAAAAACAAAATCAATCATTTTTAATTATAAGCTTTAATTTATTGTATGTGTATATACCTGCTGATCTGTACATAAATCACATGTGCTGGTGCTCTTGTAGGCCAGGAGAAGGCCTCAGACCCTTGGAGCTGGAGTTCTAAGTGGCGGTGAGCTGCCTGATGTGGGTGCTGGGATCTTTGCAAGAGTAGCAGCGCTCCAGCCCACACCCCTTTTTAAAAATGGCTTCACTCTGTATCTCAAGATGGCTTCAAACTCAACATGATTCTCCTACCTCAGCCTCCTGATTGCTGGGATTACAGCTTTGAGCAACCTTGCCCAGAAAAATATACATTTTGAGATATAAAAGAATGTGGCTGGGCGTGGTGTGTGCCTTTGATCCTTCCTCAAGAGGGAGAGGAAGTCTGCTCTGTCCAGGACGGCCAGGGCTAGATGGCGAGACCCTGTCTCAAAAACAAAAACAAGGGGCTGGCTCAGCGGTTAAGAGCAGTAACTGATCTTCCAGAGAACCAGGGTTCAATTCCCAGCACCCACATGGCAGCTCACAACTGTCTGAAGCTCCTGTTCCAGGGGATCCGACACCCTCACACAGATATGCAGGCAGGCAAAACACTAATGCCCATAAGATAAAAATAAAATATTAAATCAAGCAAAACAAAAGCAAAACAAACAAATAAAAGGATTGTATAGTTATTTTGTTTAAACTTTTGGAAAATACAAAGCCCAAAGGGTAAAAAGAGTAGCCCAAATCCCAACAATCCAGAAATAACCCCCCTATATGGAGACGGTGTCTCACATAGCCCAGCCTGAGCTCCTGAATTCCTGATTCTCCTGCCTTCCCCTCCTGAGCGCCTGGATTATAGCCGTGGGCCGCTGCACCTCACACTTTATTTTGGGGGCTGATAGCCCAGAACTCGAGATTCCCTGCCTCAGCTTCCCCAGTAGCTGAGAGGACAAGCCTGTACCACCACACTCATTAAATAAAGTCCTCGAGATCAGACTCCTGGAGTTACAATACTGGCTACTGAGTCAGGTTGCCTTCTTGCCTACGCAGCCAGTTACTGTGCCAGGCCATGGTGGTCTCAGAGACCAGGCATTCCCAGACATGTTATAATGAACAAAAAAAATCTTATTTTTATCTGTTTGCTTTGCACCTTGCTTACTGTTACCTTTTACTTATTTATTTAGTGGGGGAGGGGGACAGTGAGAATGCTGACAGTGCGCACGTTGAGCTCAGGACAGCTGGCAAGAGTGGACTCTCTCCTTCCACCACATGGGTCCCAGGGACCCACTCGGGTCATCAGGCTTGGTGGCAGGCACTTTTACCTGTTGAGCCATCTCACCGGCCCTGAACTTTTCTAAAAATTGTGATATTCTGATCTGTGATCGGCTGAGTTAGTAAATTATAATGCCTATGAACGCTGAGCCTCTTGAACGCAGTATCCGTGGCTACTGTAATGCGCACGCCTTCTCAGCCTTTAAAACTTTAATCAACGGTACAGGCAAAGCTACCTCGCGCCCTTGGCAAGGCTGTGTAGGCTTCTTTTCCGTTTGTTTGTGTCCTAGTTCCTGTTCTATCGCTGGGAGGAGACACCAGGACCAAGGCAGCTTTAAGAAAGCATTTAATTGGGGCTTTGCTTACAGTTGCAGGGCTTCAGGCCAATTTCGTCATGGCGGGAGCGTGGTGCAGGTGCAGGAGCAGTAGCTGAGAGCTGCGTCCTGACCCGTGGGCACAGGAAGGGGTAACAGAAAAGGGGATAAAGAAGCTGGTCTTCTGTTTCTTTCTGTTTTATTTTGTTTTGTGTTTAAGACAGGGTCCCACTGTGTAGCCCTGGCTGTCCTGGGACTCACTCTGTAGACCAGGCTGGCCTCGAACTCCCAGAGATCCTCCTGCCTCTGCCTCCCTGAGTGCTGGGATTAAAGACGTGCACTACCACCGCCTCGCCAGTTTGGTTTTTAAGCAGAGTCTCAGCTGCCCAGGCTGCCCTTGATCTTTGATATTTAGCTGAGGATAGCCTCGATCCTACTGTTTACACTCCTTTAGCCACGTGCATTGTTTTATTCCCCGCATTTGTCCTTTCTACTCCTTGTTTCTCCAAGATTCGCCCACGCACCTGTAGCTTATTCACTGCTCCTGCTATGTAATATTCCACAGAGGGAATATTAAAAAAATTATTAAAAAAGTCCTTGCCAGGTGGTGGTTGTTGGGAAGGGTTTTTGTTGTTGGAATAGATGGAAAGAGATGGAACAGAGAGAGAAGAAAGATGGAGAAGCTCTTTTGTGATGGTCCGGGGACCACACAATGCCAGAGGGAGAATATCCTAACAGGACTGATAAGTTGCTCAGCCCAGCGGAGCTGAGGTGAAGTGTCCAGCTCTGCCTCGCCTTGCCTCCTGGAGATGATGCAGTTCTGAAGGGAGAATATTCCAACAGGACCAAGGAGCTTGTGGCCAGGTGTCCCCAAGGCTGCAGCTTTGTAGGGAAATATCCCAGGCGAGCTGTTCTTCTTCCTTCTGTACGATGATCTCAGCAGGCCAGTGACTGTTTCTGCTCCGAAGAAAAACAGCAAAAACTGAGGGTTGCTCAGTCCTTTTTAAAGGGTTCTGGAGGGGGTGGAGTTATCAACATGGCCTGTGATTGGTGGAGTTTCTTTGGCCTGTGATTAGTGGAATTCTCAGTCCAGAGAGAGTTGGGGGCCCCCAGCTCAGGGTCATTTGTGTTTGTTGAGACCCCTTCTGTGCTGTACTGTCAGGTTGGGAAACCCTTCAGCCAGATAAGAGTGGAGTCCCTGATAGTCCCAGGGAGGAGCTTTCTTATGAAGGGTTTCAAGTCCCAGAACTCCCCACCCTTGCAGAGCTAGATTCCCCCAAAAGGGAAAAATGCTGGCTCCTCGGTTGTCTTTGGCATCATTTGGGGTTCCTGGTGGGCATAAAGAATGGTGGCTGGGCTCCCAGAGTCCCCAGCAGGGTGGTGAGGGAGGCAAGTGTTAGTCTTGAATAACAGTTGGACTGTAGGAGAGGCTAGGTTTGCTAGTAAAGTTAACTTTGCTTCCTGGAAGAAACACAGATGGTTGTGAGGGTCCATCTTGGAGGTGGGGGTGTCAGCCAGGAGTGCTGATGGCTGTTAGGTTCATCTGTGAGGGGAGGGGTCATCCAGGACCGAGCACAGTCCTCAATCAGGTCCTCCTTTCTTTCGACAGCCAGCTGAGGGGTTGGGCCTGGCAAGGGGGCAGAGCTAAGGCAGAGCTTCCTTCACAGGGCTGTGGAGGCTGATCATAGATGAATGTGGAAAGGCATATCAGAGCTTCTCACAGAAAGTGGGAGTCCCACACTATAGACTGGGGGATGGCAGAACCCCTCAGAGGTAGCCCTGGGCTGTGGGCTATGTCTGTGGTCAGGGGTAGGGGGCAGAGCTCTCCAGCACAGAGCCATGCTGTAGACTCTGCTTGTTACAGAATCCTAACAGTGGTGGCACACACCTTTATTATCCCAGTACTTGGGAGGCAGAGGCAGTTGGATCTGAGTTCAAGGCCAGCCTGGTCTACATAGAGAAACCTTGTCTTGAAAAACCAAACCTTCCATTCTCCTGTTGGTAGATATCTGGACAATTTCCACTTCTGTGTTTCAAGCTGTGCTGCTGTGGGCGCCCCGTGCCTCCGCAGGGACTTCTAGGTACCTTGGGTATGGAATGGAAATTTTTACTACGTTGTTTTCCAAATTTCTACACAAAATGAAGCCCTTTAAGCTTGCTTTCTATACTTCAGCGTCCTGTAAATGTCCCAGCCATGATTTCCAGGCATTCACGCTGACCCTTGTGCCTCTTGGTGCACTATGGGCCAGCTATGGCTGTGTGTATTTAACCAGTCTCCTAACAGGCTGTGTAGCCTGGAACTTGCAACAGTTCTCCTAAGTGTTGGGCTGAGAGGCTTGCACCGCCAGGCCCATCATAAGCCACGTTTGAGACCTTATTCTCTCCATTTCCGGAGGTAAGGAAGTGAAGTCGTGTAGGTTGCTTCTGTAAGTGCATGTGTACATATATACCTGTTCATGTCTGTGTGGAGGCCATGGGTGAACCTCCAATGTTATTCTCTCGCTGACTTGGAAAGCCCAGAGTAGGATAAGCTAGCCAGAAGGATCTCCTGTCTTGTTGCCCCCAGAGATGGGATTTCAAACACAGGTCATCATATCTGTGTTACTTGACTGTCTCCCCAGCCCTCAAATTGCTGTTTTACAAAAAATTAATTTTATGTGTATGGGTGTTTTGCCTGCATGTATATCTGTGTACTACATATATTGTAGCACCCAGGGAGGCCAGAAGAGGGCGGCAGATCCCCTAGGACTGTGCTGGAAATGGACCCCCAGGTCCTCTAGAAGAATAGCCAGTATTTTTAAGTGCTAAGCCATCTCTCCAGTCCCAAGTTGCTTCCTTTTAGTCACATAAAATAATACAACGAATACTTTTTGGGGCAGGATGAAGAGAGGTGAGCCAAGATCTCCCTATGTAGCCCTGGCCATCTTGGAACTCACTATGTGTACCAAGCTAGGCTCGAACTTGTAACAGTGTTGGGCTTAGAGGCTTGCACCGCCAGGCCTATCATAAGCTACATTTTGAGACCTTATTCTCTCCATTTTCGGAGGTAAGGAAATGAAGTCATGTACCAGGCTTCCCAGGGAGTAATTACCAGGTCCCTAGGTAGGGGAGCCCAGGGATTTACTGACCAGAGTTCGAACACAGTGATCTCCACGTCTCAGTTTCCCCATCCAAGGTTCTGGTGTCGGTATGGAGAAAAAGAAACGGGGCCGACTCCTGTTGCGATGGGGGCTGTGTTGGGTAGCACCCCTCCTCTCTGGCACCTCCCTGGGGCGGGGCCACCCGCAGCTGTGGCTCCGCCCTCCTGTCTGGCCTGGACCCGGTCTGCGGGCGCCGGCGCTAGGACCCCGCGGGCCGGAGTTGCAGCGGGGCCTGGGCGGCCGGAGCAGCGCGGACCCCCGCTCTCGGCTCCCGGCGCCATGTGAGGGGGTTCGGGGGCCGCGGGGGGCCGGGCGCTCCCCGGCGGAGGTGAGCGGGCGCTGCGCGGGGGCGGGCCGCGGGGCGGGGGTTCGTGCCTGCGCCGCGGGGATGGGGAGCCCCGGGGCTCCCCGAGACCCGCTCCCCTTGCTAACCGCGCCCCGAGATCTAAACGCTCGCGGGGTTCGTCGGGCCTCCCGCGTGGAGACGGGGCCCTGCGGCGGCCCGCACCCGTCCCCTGCGGAGCCAGGGTCGGGATGCCCGGCCCCGGGGTGCCATCGCCGGAGCGGCGGCGCGGGGCTGAGCCTCCCACGCGGCCCCGGGGTACCGCGTTCCCGGCCGGCGGACTCAGCCGCTCCCACCGGGCCTGTCACCCCGGGCCGAGCAGTCCGGCGCGCGCACGGGCTGGCGGGGACCCTCCTGGGAGACCCTTTCAGGCTCCGCCCTGTAAACAAACGTGTCCGCGAGGCTCCCCCAGCTTGCGCCGGCGGCCTGCAAGGCGCGTCGCCTCTCTGACCCCTCAGTCTCCCCATCTGTGAAATGGGGAGCAAGAGCGCCTACCAGGCCGTGTTGCCAGAAAGATCCTGTAGGCGGGCAATGCTTAGCGTGGCTCCTGGGCATGTTCTGTAATAATGGTAGCCCCTGGCTCGGGGTCACGGGAAAGAAGATTGTTTCTGGGACAGGCGTGTGCAGGGGTGAGGCCTTGAATTGACTAACACTGCAGCCAGGGACGTCTGGTAGAACACTTTCAAGCCCTGGGCGCCCCTTATCACATCTGCATGCATCCTTCCAATCACCCCGGTAGTTACCAGTTCTTATCATTCCCGTTTCACAGATGAGGAAACTGAGGCTCAGAGAGGTCACATGGCTTGCTCGAGGCCCCCCCAGTAAGTGTGGACCTGACATTCGCACTGGCACCTGACATGCTGTCCTGACCATGGCCTTCTCAGAGCAGGACCGTGACGGGGCTGACCAGGGGGACCGTGGTCCTGGCTGAGGGCACTGCTCAGGCAAAGGTGGGAAAGTGGGGCGTGGGCCTGGGACCTGGAGTGCTCCAGGTGTCTGGAGCACGGGGGCATGGCAGGACAGGATAGTAAGACCCAGGTCTGCCTGGGGGCTGCGTCCAGACCCAGGAGCGCTTTCAATGCTGGGGTGGCAGCGCTGATGGGCAGGCTCTAAGATTCCGGATCCTGGACGCCTCCTGTCTTTTCCCCTAACGGTTTGAGTCCAAGGATGAGCCGCGCCTCCCTTTCCTGAACTGCCCTTTGAAGACAGATGGGAGTCTGGGGTCCCGTGACTGGAGGCGTAGGGATGGCCCAGGGGAACCCTGAAGCCTAGGGAGGGCAGAGGTGGGCGCCACGGGGCGGGGCCCGGCTCGGCGATGGGAGGGGTCAAGCCTGGCCAATCAGGAGCGGGGTGAGTGTGTGGCGCTCTGGCCTGAGGTTTCCAGCTATTCCTGGTGTGGGAGTAAACAGCAGCTAGGTCAAGGGGCGGGGATAGTGGCAGGAACCGAGAGGCCCCCGGGAGAGCGCGCTGAACCGGGGATCCCCTCCAGGGCCCAGTTTTCTTCCTTCCTACACCATCCCTTATTGCCTTTTGGGTGGTGGCTGCCGGAGGAGGTGGGCTCGATCCGAGTACTTATGGCCGGCTTACAGGTGGGGAGCTGGAAGAGCCCAGGGCCTAGGCCCAGCGGTGGGAGGCGAGGGTTAGGGAGTGAGGCGCGCAGCTGGGCCAGGGCAGCAAGGCCTGTCCTCCCAGGCTGTGATTGCAGCCGTCAGCTGAGACACCACCATGCCTCTGATAATCTCCGCTGTGCCCTTGACCCCGAGATCACACTGGCCGATGACTGCATTCATTGAACCATGTGCTTCAGAGGTCCTGGGGGAGTCGAGGACGGGGGAACTTTCGTACCATTCCTGCTTGGAGCATGAGTGGGAACCGGACGGAATGGATGCAGTCCCGAGCTTGTAGGAGACCTGTTGGGTAGAGGTGAGACTGTGGTCCAGGCGCACCCCGGGGTGGGCCTCCGGCCATAACCCTTTCTGGTGGCTTGCAGGTGTGACCCCACAGCCTTGTCCCCTGGGCCGCCGGCAGGACGCTGGCCCCTACCCCTCAGCAGACGCCGGAGAGAGATGAGCAGCAACAAAGTAAGTCCCATTCATTTCTTATGGCCATTTGAGCTGCTCACAGCCTTCTGTGAAATGGACTCCTTTAAACCTGTTGTCACTCTAAAGCACACAGGAAAGCCGGTACTTAGGAGGCCTGGGTTCAAACTTTGCTTCAGCCACTGGGGCGCTGAGTGATTTGGGAGACTCTTGCCTCTTTCTGGGCCCAAGGTCCTCTCTGATGTCCTGAGCTCAACTTAACTTACCTGTGAAAAAGCATTGGCTGTGACGGTGTCTGTGGACTGCTGTTCAGGAAATGGGGTGGGAGGTGAGGGGGAGTTGGGGGAGTGGCCATGCTCTAAGTCAGAGTGTCTGACTTTTCCATCATGTGTTCATTCGTGTTTCTTGAGCACCTATTATGTGTTTGGCACACAAACACCTTTCCCCAGGCTCCATGGCAGAATACGAGATTTGAAAGTGGGGCAGGTGGGTGTATTAGTGTGAGTCTGTGAGAAAGACAACACAGACCTTTGAAAGTTGTCCTCTGAAGGACGAGTCCTTTGATAAGGATATTTTAAATCAAAGAATTATCACTGGCAACGGGACATGAAGCAACAGAAATGGAACTCTTAGAAATGGTGGTTAGCCAGGCATCGTGGCTTTAATCTCAGCACTAAGACTAAGGCAGGCAGATCTCTGGGAGTTTCAGGCCAGCCTGGTCTACCTAATGAAGTCCAGGACAGCTAGGGCTAAATAGACCTGTCTCAAAACACAAACAAACAAAAAGAAATGTGGGAGTCTCTGACTTGTCATAGTTAGACTAAGAAAAAAAATTTTTTGTGACCTGGTCTCATATGTCCCAGGCTGGCCTGACTATGTAGCCTAGGATGACCTACAACCCTTCATTCTCCTGAGTGCTGAGACCTCAGGCCCCTACTGCCACGCCTGGTTTGTGTAATCCTGGGAATCAAAACCAGGGCTTTAGGTGTGTTAACTGACCCACACCCCTAGCTCCCGGTCTTGGACTTTTCTGAATTTTGGTGATGCAAAAAGTGGTAAGCACTCAGTGGGACCTGCGCTTTGAGATTTGAGGTTTCGATCGTTATGATACTCTGGTGACACTGGGTGGAGCCCAGGCCTGCAGCTTGCAGAGAGCCCCTCCCTCCGGCTAAGAGGGGACAGTTGACACACTCCGCCTTGAGATTGGTGCTGAGCTGGGGTATTTGGCTGGCCGCCTATGTTGGATGCATTTTCTCCCTTCAGATATTTCCTGCTTGCAGAGTGGCCAGGATGCAACCTAATTGCCAAGTCAAGGGCCAGGTGTAAGGCAGGCCCCTCCCCACGGGGATGTCTCCCATGCAGACGCAGCCGGGGGCAGCGCAGGGGGCAGCGCAGCCGGGGGCAGCACGGCCGTGGCCCACTCTCCTACTGCGCAGCCCTGTGAAGAAGCTGCTGCCTTCTGGGTGCTGCAGGTGGTCCTCGTGGGGACGAGAGGGACTGAGGGCCTGTCCAGACGCCCTTCATCCCCACAGTGTCTCTCCAGCACACTCTACCCAGAAATCTTAAAATGCTTTGGCTAGGGAAAATGCTTGAAGAGCCGGGGTCCATTTTCCCTGAGCAGGAAGAACAGATGAGCTTGGAGTGAGACGTGGCGTACTGTTTCCTATTTATCAGGGACTGCTTCCGGGATCTCCCGAGGGCGCAGGAATCCAGGGATGGGAGCTGAAGTTTCTCATGTAACGGCTTAGTGGTTGCCTGTAACCTGCGCGTCCTCTTCACAGTCTGTCATCTCCGGATAACTTACAGTGCCTGACTGCTGGTGTGGTGGCACGTGCCCGTCATCCCAGCACTTAGGAGGTGGAGGCAGGAGGATCGGTAGTTCAAAGCCAGCCTCGATTACATAGTGAGTTAGAGGTGGCCTGGGCTATGAGAGATGCTTTCTTACAAAAGACAAAGATCCCTCAGAAACAGCGGGATTACACTGTGTTGCTTAGGAGCTAATACAAGACAGGAAGCCTCTATACATGTTCAGAACTGGTACAAACATTGTAGGCCTGACTACACTGTTGTGGTTTGTTGATGTACCGAGCCTGGAGGTGGGTTGGGGCCAGCTGCACACTGACAGCTTATGGAGAGTTACCATTAGGGAAGACGTGGACGCTTGCGTCTGGATGTCCCCCTCCCACCTGTGCCTAGGCACCCTGTCCCCCACATCCAGTCCTGTCCAGCAAACCATTCCCAAAAAACATTTTTTTCCCCTGTCCTCTGTAGTCCAGGCTAGCATCAAACTTGCAGCAATCCCCAGGCCTCAGCCTCCAGAGCACTGGGATTATAGGTGTGCAGTACTATGCTGGGATGGTGCTTGACAACCTTCTGCAGGCCTCACCTAGGAGCCTGGGGAACAGGGCTGACCCAGCCTTAGTACTCAGAGAGACAGGTCTAGATTGAACGGATAGCAGTTTGCCAGAGACAGGACTGGGCTGGAGAGATGGCTCAGACGTTAAGTGATTGCCTCATATACACGAGGCCCTAGGTTCAACCCTAGGGTGGGGGACAGGTGGAGAAGTGGTACCTGAACTCATCTGGTCTGGCATGAAGGGCGTGGAGGGCTGTGGGCAGATGGGGTGCCCAGCCTGTGGTGTGCCTGGGCCCTCATGGTCTCTTCTCTCTCCAGGAGCAGCGGTCAGCAGTGTTTGTGGTCCTCTTTGCCCTCATCACCATCCTCATCCTCTACAGCTCCAACAGTGCCAACGAGGTCTTCCACTACGGCTCCCTGCGGGGCCGCACGCGTCGGCCTGTCAACTTCAAGAAGTGGAGTTTCTCCAACGCCTACTTCCCCATCCTGGGCAACAAGGTAGAGCAGCTTCTGTGAGGTGTGCCCTGGCTGCCATACTTTCCTTCCCAGTGCCCCTAAGCCTTTTAGAGGAGAGGAGAGATGAAGCTCACGAGTCAAGATCCTGGCGTCTTGCTTGGGGTGGCATCTTGGACATGTGTTCTGCCATTCTGTGGGCCTTTGTTCTCTCCAGGGTTCCACTTAGTGTTAAAAGGTCTACTGTCTTGGCCAGGTGGTGGTGGTGGCACAGGCCTTTAATCCCAGCACTCGGGAGGCAGAGGCAGGCAAATCTCTGTGAGTTCAAGGCCAGCCTGGTCTACAGAGTGAGTTCCAGGACAGCCAGAGTTACAACAGAGACACCCTGTCTTAAAAAAATCAACCCCCCCCCCCAAAAAAAAGTCTGCTGTCTTGGTCCAGTGAGAGGGCTCAGTAGGTAAAGATGCTTGCTGCCAAGCCTAGTGACCTGAGTTAGATTGATCTCTGGAATCCACACAGTGGAAGAAAAAGACCGATTCCAGCAAGTTGTCCTCTGACCTGCACACAGTGTGTTGTGGCATGCCCCCCTCCCCAAAGACACATGCAAGCGCATATTAAGAAATGATTTCTGTTGTCTCCTGAGTCAGACTTCCAGTTTTCATGGATATGTGGGGACATACCCCCATACACTTGAGAGGAGACTCCCAAGGTTCTGGAGAACACAGTGGCTACCTGTTACGGAGTGCCAGCTGCTAAGTGCAGTTATCTCCCTAGAGAGATGAGGGGATAAGACTCAGAGAGGTGAACCGTCTGGCTGAAGCCACACAACATGGGTGGGCAGAGTCTCCCAGGCCCTGCTAAATTGCAGCTAGGTAGAAAGGTCTGCCTGGGGTCCGATGGTTAGGATTCAGCACTCTTCACCTCTGCGGACCTGGTTTAACCAGTCTCGTCCTCCCTGGGGGCCTCTCTTTGCCTTAGGGTATCTATGAAATTCATAGGTCCAGGCTGTCCTGACTTTTTTTCAGAGCATCTGTGTGTTGTGGAGGGCCCTGGGCTCTGCACCACCTCCCTGGGAAAGGACCCATCGTAGGTGTTAAGTGGAAGTGGAGGAAGGAGAGACGGCTCGAGTGTTGGTAGTTTGAAGGGAAAGGCATCTAAAAAACTAGCTAGGAAAGTTGTGTGTCTGGGTGTGGGAGCTTGTTGACCTGGTGCTTTTGGAGGAAGCCTGCTCTTGGGGGAGCTGGGCTGCACAGCGGGGTGCCAACTAGCCTCCTGTTTCTCAGTGTGCTACCTGTATTTCTGCCTCTGTCATTTTGCTTGCTGCTTGCTGCTCCTCTGGCCTGGGACACGTCCCCTAAGTGGCAACTTTACTCTTCAGGTGTGACTCTAAAGACTAGTCTAAAGAAGCCTCTGTCTCTGTTTCTGATCACCTCCCCCCCCCCACGTTTTTTCCTAATGTGTATTATGTCTGTCTCCCCAACTCTAAGCTTCTTGTTTCTTTTTAAGGTTTTTATTAGCATATACTAATTATATAACGGGTTTCTTACACATTTCCATGCATGCATATAATGTATTTTGATCACTTTCTCCCCTCACCCTTCCCACCTCCAGCTCCTCCCCCCGCATCCATAAACTGCCTATAGCGACTCAGGGAGGGGTGGACCTCTGGAAACTGTGCTGGTCAAGATGGCAGACATCTTGAGGGGAGGAACTGGCTGCCCTTTGTTGCTGTCTCCAGCTGGTTAGGAATATCTGTGGAAGGTAGAATGAATGCCTTTTGAAAGGTCGCGCTGTTGTTCCAGCTCCTGCAGGCCTGGCCGTGTAGAGCACAGGAGCCTGCACAGAGCATCCTTGATAGTGTCCCTCTCCTTGTCCACAGACGCTGCCCTCCCGGTGCAACCAGTGTGTGATCATCACCAGCTCCAGCCACCTGCTGGGCACCAAACTGGGCCCCGAGATTGAGCGGGCCGAGTGCACCATCCGCATGAACGATGCTCCCACCACTGGCTACTCGGCCGACGTCGGCAACAAAACCACCTTCCGCGTAGTGGCCCATTCCAGTGTGTTCCGTGTGCTGCGGAGGCCCCAGGAATTTGTCAACCGAACCCCTGAAACCGTGTTCATCTTCTGGGGCCCCCCAAACAAGATGCAGAAGCCCCAGGGCAGCCTCCTGCGCGTCATCCAGCGGGCCGGCCTTGCGTTCCCTAACATGGAGGCCTACGCTGTCTCTCAGACCCGCATGCAGCAGTTTGACGACCTCTTCCGGGGTGAGACAGGCAAGGACAGGTACCAGCCTCCCGCCTGCCCGCTGCGGTCATCCCTGCCCTGATACTCCCAGCATGCACTGTGTTGAGAGTGTAGTCACCCTTTCCACCCTCCTTGTCAGGTTCCCCCAGCTCTCTTCAGCTGTTAACGAGAGTCATCTTCAAGTGTTCGCCATGGCCTCACTCCCTCTATCCCTGGCTTCTTCCCAGCATGCTCCACTCCAAGGCAACAGGGACTCCCAGAAAGCTCTGCGCTTAGGTTATGTAGGTGTTCCTAGCATCTTTCTAGGTGGTACTCCCCATAGTGTGGCACCTAATGTACGGTCTACTATTCCCAGCATGCCTCGCTTTAAGCACACAGCACGCTCTGTTCTAAGGAAATAGCTTTCCCAACAGGTTCTTCTCTGGCTTATCTCCCTAGAAATCTAGTCAGTCCCTTTCTATATAAATACAATGTAGGCCACATCTAATTGAAAATATTATGGTAGCTATGTCACAAAAGCTGACAATATTAACTTTAATGTTACTTAAACCAATATGTTCAGCATATAGCTTCTATATATAGGTTGATAGGTTTATATCTAATTATTTTTTAAAGATTTACGTAGGGGCTGGAGAAACGGCTCAGCAGTTAAGAGCTCCGGCTGTTCTTCCAGAGGTCCTGAGTTCAATTCCCAGTAACCACATGGTAGCTCATAACCATCTGTAATGAGATCTGTGCTCTCTTCTGATTATGCTGATAGAGCACTCATACATTCAAAAATACATAAATAAATTTAAAAATATATGTGTATGAGCCTTTGGCCTGCGTGTGTCTATACCACATGCATACCTAGTGCCTAAGGTCGTCAGAAAAAGGGCGTTCTATCCCCCGGAACTGGAGTTCCAGGCAGCTGTGAGAGATCATGTGGTTCTGGGAGCTGGTCCCGGTCTCCTGGGAGGGCAGTGAGTGGCTTCTAACCACTGGACCATCTTCCCGGCCCCTTGATACCAAGTTACTTCTAAAGGTTTGTAGCTATTATAAGTGGTACTTTTTAATTCTGGCTCCCAGTTATTCACTGTTAGTATGTTTTCTTCTGTATGTGTTCATGTGTGAGGATGTTTGTCCAAGTGTACGTGTATATGTGTGCACATGCCTGTAGAGGCCAGAGGTTGAGGACAGATGTTTCCCTAGATCTCCACCTTACATCCTGAGGCAGAACCTCTCGCCTGAACTCAGAACTCACTGACCTGGCTAGGCTAGCTAGCCAGTTTGCTGTGGGACTCCCCGGTGTTCTGGACACTTGATTGACAGATGGGCCACCATTGACATAGGCGCTGGGGTCCTACGTCCCGACGTTTGCAGAGTAAGTGCTTCACCCGCTGAGCTGCCTCCCTGGCTCTGTTGCTAGTATGTATCCTTTTTTTAAATGATTAGTTTGTGTACGTTGACTGTTAAACTCACTAGTTCTAGAGATTTTTGTGGATCCTTTGGGTTTTTCACACAGTAATCATGTTACACGCGGATACAGGTTTCTTTCTTTCTCCCCGATCTAGGCCTCTCTCTTTTCTTACCTTATTGCACTGGCTAGGATTTTCAGTAGTTGTTCTGTCTGGGTTTGAGTATTGTGGTCACACATTGAAAAGTATCCTTCTCTCCGAGTATTTGGTAGAGTTTGCTGGTGAAACTGTCTGGGCCCGGAGAGTCCCTTTCTAGAGGATGTTTATTTTACTTTATTATTATTATTATTATTATTATCATTATTATTATTATTATTACTGCTACTACTACTACTCTAGTTTTTAGTAGGAGTAGACCCAGGACCCAAAGCTTGCTAGGTACACATTCTGTTACTAAAGTAGCACCCTCAGGCCCCAGAATTACTGAATTCAGTTTCTTTAATAGTTAGAATGTTGAGGCAAGTTCTTTCATCTTAGGTAGTTTATGGGTCTTAAGGCGTTGGCCCGTTTCACGTTGCGTGTTAGGTGTATATATGTCGTTACGTGTGGACTTCTCCTTTAACAGCATAAAGGAGTGTGATTCTTTCCATTATTCCTGTCTTTGACAACTCATGCCCTCTTTGTTTTCTGGGTCACACTTGTTAGAGGTGTGGTTTTTCTTTTAAATGATACAAAGAGCCACTTTCCACCAAGTGTATACAAAATATTTTCAATTTAAAATGTAATTAGGGCTGGAGAGATGGTTCAGGGGTGAAGAGTGCCCGCGCTCTTCCAGAGGACCTGAGTTGGGTTCCCACACCTCCATCAAGACAGACTGCTCAGAAGCCTAGAGCTCCAGTTCCGCGTGAGCTGATGCCCTCTGCTGGCCCCCGGGAGCACTGCATGCAGACATACACAAAGCCCATGGAGATAAGTCATATACATAGGCATGGTGGTGCATGCCTTTAGTCCTAGCACTCACAAGGCAGGCAGGTGGATCTTTGTGAGTTTGAGGCCAGCCTGGTCTACACAGCGAGTTCAGGACAGCCGAGACTACATAGAAAGACTCTGTCTCAAAGAAACAAACAAAACAACTCTTATTACTTTTTAAAAGATATAATCAACACCAAAGCACTATGAACGACAGATTGTACATTCTGCTTTCCATGCCACCCGCGGGCTCCAGTGCACATTTGACAGGGCACCTCTCAGGCCTGTATCGAGTGCTAAGCCACATGTAGCTGGTGACTGCTGCTGGGTCTCAGCTGTTCTTCATGGCTTGCTCTGTGGTCACCTCAGCATCATCTTCTGGACTGGTATCCCCATGAGAGTTTGGTGCCGGGGAGGCACAGCTGCTGCTAATGTGCTTTATCCCAACCTGCTTTATTTAATTAGTCTCTGGAGTTTATTCCCAGCATGCCCTGTTTCCATTGTGCCCCTCCCCTTTGCCAGCACGAATGTTCCCACAGTGGGTGGTACCTGGGTGTCTAGTGGAAGCTGAACCCGGATAGACAGTGGTAGAGCTCCTGGGAGCCTCCAAGGGGATTGACCGTTCCTCCTTGCCTGCTCCCCGTCCCTGCCTGCATGTCCCTTCATCATGACTCCTCTCTGTCCCCAGGGAAAAGTCCCATTCCTGGTTGAGCACAGGCTGGTTTACCATGGTGATTGCGGTGGAGTTGTGTGACCACGTGCATGTGTATGGCATGGTCCCTCCCGACTACTGCAGGTGAGCTCTCCTGGCCAGGACCCACTGGGGGCCACGGCCAGGTGCTGACTACAGGGTGGAGCTGGGAGCTCTGGAGGCATTGCTGTTGGATGGAGTCCGTGCTGTTCTGCGGAGGTCTGCTTCTTGGAGGTGCCCCAGGGTCTTCCACTCCAAGCTGAGTCTTGTTTGTGATGATGACTACATGGAGAGCCTGTGGAGTGCTGGCTGTGTTTTGCTGGGTGCTTCCCATGTACCAAGCGTCATTTCTTACCTCACGTACTCCTCATACAGTGCCAGGGTACTTGCTTCCCCTTTCCACGAGTGCAGACAAATTGAGGAGGGTGTTTAGTGAGGGTGCTTAGGTCTCAGAAACTGTAAGGGGTGCCCAGCCTCTGAGCCCATGGTTCTTAACCACTGCCTCACCCTGGCCCCCACTGCTGCTCTGTTGGGAGAAGAAAAAGGTCCTAATTTTCTGGGTGGTGGTGGTGCACAGTCGGGAGGCGGAGGGGAGCGGATCTCTGAGAAGGGCAAAGATTTATTCCACCGAGATTTACTCCAGAGGAGGGGAGGGGAGGAAACAGAAGAGACCCTTTACAGGTGCCCGCCTTGCCCCGGTTCCCCTGACTCCCCTGTCTGTTGTGCCCAGCCAGCGGCCCCGCCTGCAGCGCATGCCATACCACTACTATGAGCCCAAGGGGCCTGATGAGTGTGTCACCTACATCCAGAATGAGCACAGCCGCAGGGGCAATCACCACCGCTTCATCACCGAGAAGAGGGTCTTCTCATCCTGGGCCCAGCTCTACGGCATCACCTTCTCCCACCCCTCCTGGACCTAGCCATCTGTGAAACCTCGGAGAGATACAGGCAAAGTGGCTCTGAGCCCAACCATTTGACCATGGCCATCTTCCAGCCAGTTCAGGCTGGCTGGAGTATTTCCCAGCCAATCAAATCAGGGCTTCGATGAGGGTTTTTTTCCTCCAGCCAATCAAGGCTGGGTTATCTTTTGGCCAATCAGGGATTTGGAATTCTGTATGGTTTAATCGGGTGTCAGGGGGTCTTTCTTGTTTAGTCAGGGTCTGAGCATAGTCAATCAGGGTATAGGGGTCCTTCTGAGTCAGTCTGAAGCTTGGGACGTGTCCTTTCCCATAAGGCCTTGCTTCAGAGCCCCAGGAATGGGCCCTAAATCACTCCCTCCTTAGCTGGGACAGTGGGGTCCTGTCCCAAGGATCTGGGGACTTGGTGTTACCCTGCAGTTGCCAGAATCAGAGATACTGTATGGGACACAGCTGCCAGAAGGCCAGGTCAGAGAATTTGTGGATTTCTAGAAACAATAGGGAGAGCTAGGAGGCAGGAGGTGGGTGTCCAAGTCCTGGCTTCTTCCTGAGTTGACAGGACAAGCCCGCCTCTCTTCCTGGCACACCATGATGACATCACATTCCCGTGTGCAGACAGAGACCCTCACTCTTCATTGTACTTGTGTAAATTCCCCCAGTTACCATCCCTGGCTGGGGGACTCGGCTCCCTGGAGATGGGAGCCTGGGGTACTGTACCCTTCCTCACCTCCTTCTAGAAACTTTAGGGTGTTTTTGTGCAGATGCCCCCGTGGTTGGGGAACTCTGGCGGAAGTGGGACAAACACGAAGCTGTTTTCATAGCCCCTTAGTCCAGCTGCCGTTAGCCTGGCTCTAGAAGGTCAGGCTCTTACCACTAGCAGGAGAGCGTTCCCTGCTGCACAAGGAGCCTTTAGGACTGAGAAAGGGGTATCCCAGCCACACTAGTGCCCCATACAGTCTTTGGAAATTCTGAGGGCTTCCTGTCTCCCCCAAGTTTGGGAGTAGAGAGCTGGGAGCTGGGTCGCCTGGGTTCTGTCCTTTGCTCGAGCACTTTACTAGCTGGGGCTGGGTGGAGTGTGCTGTTGCCCATTCTCTCATAGCCTGCAAGGGAAGGGGTTCCAGAAGGAAGCTGTGGAGTGGGGGTCAGGGGAGACTGTCCAGCTGTGAGCCCTTGCACACAGAGGTAATGGGGGGCAGCGACAGCCCCAGATCTGGTTTTGTAATGATTTATACAGAAATAAACACACCTAAGCCCCAGCTCAGTGTTCTGTGTCTTGACTCTGCATTTGCTTGTGACCTGTCTCCCAGCGGGAAGTACCCTAAGGACCAGCCTGTAGCCTTTGGGTTGGGAGCTTGCAAGAGGGGTGTCAGTCCTCTATTTCAGCTGCCTGGGGAGTCTCGGGTCCAGGCCCAACAAAGCTGTGTGATGTTAGGAAAGGCATTTTGTCTTTGGGTACCAGTGGTTAAATCCTGCTTTCAAGGAGCCCAGGTTCGGGGAGGAGGGCACCATGAGTCCTAGGAAGAATTCTGACAGAGGTTGAGGGATGTTGAGGCCTCAGAGAAGAGTTGAGGAAGAAAGAGAAGGGTTATAGGGAAAGAGCCGTAGACTGGGAGCAGAAGTCAACACTTGGGCCTGAGGGCAGGAAAATGTCCTTCCAGGGTGAGTGTGCTCGGCTGGCTGTATACATGGCTGCCAGCCTCTTATCCTGAGGACTGTTTACTCCAGACAGGCAGGAGGAGAAGGGTCCCTGACTCCAGAGAGGAAATTACAGCTTGTTACAGCAGATAAGATGCCCTTAGGAGGGAAGCCTAACAAAGGGTGACTGTGTGAGGCAAGGGGAAGCCTAACAGAGAGGGCGACTGTGTGAGGCAAGGGCGGGCTGCTGAGGGGGTCAGAAAGAGAGCTGTCCTGGGCTCTGGGCCAGGCAAGACGGCGGGCACCAGGGCAGGGAGGTAAGAGAGACACCTGGCATTTGTTCCTTGTCCTGTGTGGTCCATTAACCACCAGATGCCACAAGCCATATCAGGTAGTCTCCGTGAAAGGGTGTCAGCTGTGACCAGTCACCCAGTGACAGCATCACTGGGGAGTGGTGAGGTAGGAGACTCAGGGCATGAACAGTGGCCAGGGGTGCCCGCTCGAGGGTGATGCAGTCTTGGTGCCTCTTGTCTGCAGCCTTCAGTGGATCAGCAACAGGCCAGGCCAGGCCAGGAACTCAGCAACCACTGTGATGCAGGCAGCCGCGGGCCAGAGGAGCCAAGATTCCCTACAGTGTCATAATAGGGGTGTCTAGAACCCTCATTGGCCTGGAGACATAGCACGCTTCTAACTCCATGCAACTGGATCCTGTCAAGTGTGTCTGGAATAGAATTTGTCCCAAAGTCCTGGTGCCTCTGCTCACCCACAGGTGGGTATGAGAAGGTCAAATGCTAAATATGGACCTGTTACTGGGAATTCAGTCGAGCTGAGGGCTGGCGGGGTCCCAGGGCCTCATCCGCCAACCCCAGTTCTCACCGCAGGTGGGACCCGTTGGAAACCCACCTCTTGGTGGCTCTGAAATCTTCCATGGTTCCCCATTCATTCCCTGGCCAGGAGCAAACCTACCTTATTTGGCATTTGAGGTTTTCCAGCCCCTATATCTGTGTCTGCAGTCTTTAGGCTGGGGTGGGTGGGGGTGGGGGATGGAGGAGGCAGGGGAGGATTGTGAAGCCATGCCACGAGTCCCCTGTCCTCTTTGCCTCCTGCTGGGTCTCACTTCCAGCAGAGCCTCTCCCTTCTGCTCCTCTCGGCTTCCTCTCCAGATGTTTCCTGCGGATGTTGTGGCTCTGCCTGCTCCACCAGTCCACCTGGGGCATACCCACTCCTATGCCTTCTTCCAGTGCTGACCCACAGCTGATCCAACAGTGATCCTCAGTGTGGCTGGCCCACGGTCATCTACCTCTCCCACTCTCATTCCTGTGGGGTTTGTTTTCAAGCCCTGGAATTCTTTCTGTAGTCAAAATATTTATTTTTAATTATGTGCCTGTGTGTGGGCATGTACGTGTGAGTACAGGTGGTCAAGGAGGCCAGAAGTGTTGGCTCTCCCAGAGCTTGAGTTACAGCTGTCGTGAGCCACGCTGCTGTGGGCGCTCGGAACTGAGCTGGGGCTTCTGAAACAGCAGGACACACTCTTAACTGCTGAGCTCTCTTCCCAGCCCTTAGAATATTTTTTGGTGTTTTAAACCACTTGAACTTTTATTTGCTAGTGTGTTAGGATTTTCTAGCTATAAAATAACTTAAACTGGGGACCAGAGAGATGGCTCAGGGTTAAGAGTGCTTGTTGCTCTCCGGAGGACCCAGGTTCAATTCCCAGCACTCACCTCGAGTGGCTCACAACCACTTGTAACTCTAGCTTCAGGGGATCTGATGCCCTCTTCTGGCCCGTATAGGTACCTGAACACACGTGATACACACTCGCACATAGATTAAGAATAAAATTCTAAGGCCACCATGGTGGTGCTGCCTTTAATCATAGCACTCAGGAAACAGAGGCAGGTCAGTCTCTATCTCTGTGAATTTGAGGCCAGCCTGGTCTACATAGTTCCAGGACAGCCAGGGCTACCTTGTCTCAGAGAGGGGAGGGGGGCAGAGAGAGAAGAAAAGAAAAGGAAGGTGTGTGTGTGGAGCCGCTGGAGAGATGGGTTGGTGGTTATGGACACTTGTTCTTACAGAAGACCTGAGTTCAATTCCCAGTACCCACACTAGCTTACAACAGAGGCGGTGGCACAGCAGGTTGTCTGGCAAGAGGACTGGGGTTTGATTCCCAGCCCCACATGGTGCTTCACAGCCACCTGTAGCTCCAGTTCCAGAGGATCCGATGCCCTCTCCTGGCCTCTGTGGGCACCAGGTGGCACACACACCCATGCAGGCAAAACACTCACACATGAATAAATGAATAAATCTAATTTTTAAAAATTTAATTAAAACACAGAGCCAGCGAGACAACCCAGCGTGTGAGGGTACTTGCTGTCAAGCCTGAGTTCAGTCCCTGAATCCACCTGGTGGAAGGCGAGGACTGACTCAGCTCGTCCTCTGACCTCCACAAGTGTTAAACATGTGCGCCCACACAGTCCTGTGGCCCCACGCATACGACAAATGTAAAATAATTTTTAAAAATGAGAAAAGGGCTGTGGCTACAAGCCAGTTGGAAGAGAGCTTCCTTAGTGCACAGAGGGCTCTGGCTCCATCCTTAGCGCCACAGAAACTGGGCGTGGCGAAGTTAACTTCTAATCCCAGCAATCCATGAGGCAGGAGGATCAGAAGGGCTATGTTAGAGTAGATCTCCAAGGAAAAAGAAGGGAGAGAGAGAGAAAGAGGGGAAAAGAGAGAGGAAGAGGGGAAATGTATGGAGAAAAAACATGGGACCGGGCTCCACTGCACACACAGCAGGGGAGTGTGGAGGGGGTTGGGCTCCACTGAACATACACCACAGGGGAGGCACTCCCGAGCTGAGGTAGTCTATGCTAGGATTCCTCATCCTCATTGTTATTAATTTATTTCTTTAGATTCTTATATGAGCGTATTGCTTGCATGGATATCCGTGTGCCAGGTGTGTGTCTGGCAGTGTCAGAAGTCAGAAGAGGGAGTCAGCTCCCCAGGAAATGGAGTTATAGTGTGAGGTACCATGTGGGTGCTGCGTACTGAAGCTTGGTCCTCTGCGGGTCAAGGACTCCTGACCATTGAGCCAGTGCCCCTACCCCTTTTTGAGACAGAGTGTCTCTATGTAGCCCTGGCTGTCCTGGAACTCCCTATGTAGACCAGGCTGGCCTGAAATTTTGATAGCCACTATATAGCCAAGAATGACCTTGAATTCCTGGTCCTCCTCCTCCGTCTCTCTAGTGCTGGGCTCACAGGCTTGCACCACTGTAGCATGTTGCTGTGGAGTGCAGCAAGGAAGGAAGGCATGGAGGCATATTCTTTGGTGCAAACCCTGCCAGACCTCAGCAGAGGGAACCACCATTCTGGCCAGGGCCAGACTCCATAGTGGAGCCCTGAGCTCTGAGCTCCTCAGGTATTCTACTGATACCTCATGCAGATAATTAGCAATTAAACAACCCCCACCACCACAGAAATCCAACACCTGCAAACAATACAAAGAGCCCTAGACAGCCCCTCACTCAACAGTGCATAAAACAATTTCAAACATAAATAGAAATAAACTTCCCCAACATTTCCCCTTTTCTGTATAAAAAATAATTGCTTTACCTTTACAACACAATTTAACACTACATCAGCAAAACTTTTTATAAAAGGAACAATTATAAGAGTTTCCAATGCACAGGACCAAATGAAACCAAACATCTATCAAGATTTTCACAATGTCTTTGGACAGCAGAAAAACATTATCAATGTCCAATTATCTGGAATTCACTCATGATCTTCTGGGCTCCTCCAAAGGGCTTGGGTCACTTCTCTGGCTCTGCCCTCTGCAGCACACACAGTTTGTCCTCTAGGCTCCAGCTGGCTGTACTCCACTGCTGCTGCTGTTCTTGGTGGTCATCCTATGGCACTGGCATCTTCAGAACTGCTGGGTCCCTTGCTGCAGCTGGGCTGCACTTTCACCAATAGCCTCTCCTGGGCTCTCTTCATGGTAACAAGTCTCAACTTTTTTACATGACCCTTTCAATCTGGGCCTTCAACTGCCACTGAGCCTGCACCTTCTCTAATGGCCTTCCCTGGACTCTCATAGTGCCAAGCCTCAGTTGCTCTCCATGACCCCTTCATGCCTTCAAAATTAGTACCACCTGGGTGACTCTTACAGTACCAAGTTCAACTACCAGCACAAGACACAACCTTGGCCAGTTCTGGAAAACAGTTTCTGTGTGCTGACCCTGAGGAAACACTTTCCAGGTTTAAGATAGAGTCTGCTTTGCTGGAAAAACAACTAGACCTTGTCTGCAGAAAGAGTTCCCTCATGGTGTGGAGTTACCAATCGTAGACCGGTTTGCAGGGGGGATGAACAAAACAAAACTATTCAGTTTAAGAGGAATTTTTGGCTCTAAGCTGTGGCTTCCACAACAGCAGGGGGTCCTGGAACAGTGGGAAGAATGTCTGGCAAAGTCTTGGCAGTTTGGCATCCTTTTACACCACCGCTAAGGGGAAACATACAACCCCTTCCATAGATTTCAAACACAACATCTTGAGCTTCACACACATACACAGCTATCAGAAAACTCAGTTTATGAAAACGCAGACTACCACCAGTGACAGGAGGGAGTGTCAGCTCCATGATCAGGAAAAGCAGTAAGAACCTTGCTTTTTCCTGCTCCCAGCTGAATTCTTTATCTCTAAGGACCTCCATTCTGTGGCTCTCACCTCGGAGCTTTTTTTCTCCTTTATTTATTTTCACAGTCTTCTCTCTTCATAGAGGCTTATTTCTTTCTCTCTCGCCTCTTCCTTCAGGAGCCTTCAATGAATACCTTAATCTCTATCCTCTGGTAGCTTCCCGGAGTGTACTTTACCAGATTCTGTGAGGTCTGGAGTTTCTTCCTCTTCTTCCTTGTCTCCACATTGGATTAGCTGGTGTGATGTCCTGCCCCACGTTGCAGGTGCCATTTGTAGTTGTATGCCTACTGTGGTAGCTCAGCAAACAGGACAAGGAGGCATTTTTACACATGGGTGGAAGCCCTGCTAGACTTCAGCAGAGGGAACCACCGTCAAGGCCAGCTCCATCTGGACAGTAGTACCCTGAGCATCTGCATCCAGGGGTTTTTATTCTTTCAGAACTCCTCAGGTATTCTACTGATAGCACATGCAGATCATCAGCAATTAAACAACCCCCACAGAAATCCAACACCTGCAAACGAAACAAAATGCCCTGAGCATCCTCTCACCCAACAGTACATAAAACAATTTTAAACAATAACTAAAAATAAACTTTCCTAACACACCACCTCGCCCAGCATATATGGTGGTACCGGGGCTTGAACCCATGGCCTCATGCATGTTAGGCAAGTACTCTACCAACTAAGTCACATGCCTAGCCTCACCTGCATTTAGAATAATCTTTATTCAGGTGAGGTCAGAGCTGGGTAGGGTGCTTCATATCACTCACTAAGGGGGCTGCCACCCCAGCAGGGTCACCACCATGCCATGGCTCTGGTCAGTCCCAGCCGGCCTTAGGAACCTACCCGTGTGAACTCTGTTCCCTCAAGTGTTAGCGCGAACGGGTTTCTAAAAGTAGGATCTGGTAGAAGTCTGGATTGCATCATCAATCTGCTTGCCCCAAAAGTTGTGCCAGTCCTAGGACTTCCGGCTCACTGCATCTGCCCCCTCCCCTCCAACTTTGAAAGTCACATTGCTTGATGTCACCAGCGGCAGAGTTGAGACTAGATCAGGCATCTTGGTATCCAGGGTGCTGCTGCTGCTAAAGCACCACCCAAACTTTCTGTGGCTCCCTAGAGTTCACAAAACAATTTTCAATTTCATCCCACCTTGTCATTTGCAGCCACTGGCTTGGAGGTCTTATGTGGTCTGATGATTGAATACATGAGTTCTGAACCCTGCTGGTCCTGGGCTCCCATCTCGACCCTGCTATGTTTTGAGTACCTATTACCCTATGCCAGTTGTTCTGCAGAGTGCTCTGTAAGCAAGCACACTTTCTACCCAACAGCCTCAGGCAGCCTCTGGGTCCTGCTCTGTGCACAGCTGGAGTCTGCTGCTGGCATAATGCTCCCTGGAGTGCTCACAAATGAGAGCTCTAGTAATTTATAACTCCCGCCCCCCAATCTAGATATACAGCCTTCTGAAAGTTCCTATCTCCCTGCTCGACTATGGACACTGCCCAGTAGCTTCATGGGATCAAGGCTGGGTTATCATCTACCCAACCACCAGATCTTTGGGGTTCCAGAGGAGTTCAGAGTCTTTTCCAACTGAGGAGATGTCTCAGGGTCGGTTGGAGTCTCAGAGCATGAGGACCATGGCCCTGGGACCCAAAGTCTGCACCTTGGTCCCCCTCCCTCCTTACCTGTCTGGTCTGGCCTCTTTGCCACCAGCACACTGTGACTTCTTTCACACCCAACACATTGGTCTGAGCATCAGTTTTTCCAGCTATAGAACCCTTGTCTGTTGGGTGTAGTGTGGGCATGGTGGGGGTGGCAGAGGACCTTCTATGTGCTGGTTCAGTCCTCATGGGTACCCGGTGGGGATGCTCACTCTTAACGGGGGCTTTCCAAGTCCCGGCTTCTTCCTCTCCCCGCCTCCTTCCCCCCCTCCCCTCCTCCCCTCTCTCCCTGCCGTCTCGCCAGAGTGCTGGCTCCCGGCATGCCATGCGCTGACAGCCTTATAAATAGTCGCCTTTGCAGGCGGCTGAGAGGACGGGCAGGGCAAGCACTGGCCCCAGCGCCCACCACACCCTCCCCCAGGTCAGTGTGTGACTGCTCCGTTGTCTGCCCGTGTGGATGCCTCCAAGGGGAGTGGGGAGACGTCACCTGTGGAAGGTGGGGGTGCTAGTGTCAGGCTACCCTTGGGTTCTGTGTGTCTTGTGGGTTTGTATCCATGATTATGAGCTGTGTGTTTGCCTGTGTTCTACCAGCTCTGGGTGCTTGTGTGCTGTGTGTGTGTGTGTGTGTGTGTGTGTGCGCGCGCGCGTGTCTGTCTGTCTGTCTTCCCAGTCCCCCAGACCCCTTTGTCCCAGCTGATAGTCCTGGGGCTTCAGGTCTATGCCCTTGGCACATCCCTGCTGAGGCCCTAAGGGGAGAGGGATGGACAGTGGCCTGCCCCAGAGGACCTGGGTAAGGGCAGCCTGTGTGCTCCAAGAGCTGTAATGTCACTTCAGGTGTTGGGAGGACTTGGGCCCCTGGATGGTGAAGCCCTTCCAGCACCTCCTGCTAGATTAGGGGCCTTGGGGCCTGACTCACAGCTCGAGTCAGCTGCTCACCCAGGATACTTCAGCAATATCAAGACCGACCAGAGAGGGGATGGCAGCTGTCCAAGGTCACACAGCTGAGTGATGGAGTTGTGATTTGAACCCTACCTGATTGCTTGCCTCTGTGAGGGCTTCTGTTGATGAAGCATCTGGGACAACCAGGCCTGTGCCCATCTTGTTTTGTGATTGGCGCTGGTTGTTCCTTGGGGCCTCTGTTCCCTGAACCACCTAGACCACCACTCAGTCATGTTAGCAGTCGCTGGAGCCCTGACCCAGGGAGCCTTATAAGGCCTGGCTGCTTAGTCTGTAACCTTACTCTGCCTGGGACCCCTGGCTCCTGGAGGCCTCCTCACAACCTAAGTTATTTTAGACCAAGGAAGTGGCAGGTGTCTGTGGGACAGAGGGGCTTAGGTTACCAGGAGGGGGTGGGGCAGGTGGAGTGGAGTGACTTCCTAGGACATCCTGGTGGCTGTCCCGGGCCTGGGACACTCTTCCTCCTCCGGGCAGCTGCCAAGCCCCTTGGCAGCTCCACACCTCCTCCTGCACACACTGAGGCCCAGAGATTGGAACTCAGGCTGTGGATCTATGCAAAGCTGGTCAAGACCCTTGTCTGATTTGGGGCTCCAGGCCTGAGCTTGACCCCAGTCAGAGCCTGGAGCTAGTCTGCTTTCTTCTCCATGCCTCAGTTCTCCCCGCAGAGGGCAGCAAGGATGGAATGAGCTCCCAGTTCAGTGCTCATACCCTGCCAGGCCCAATCAGAGCCAGGGCAAGGCCCATGGTGTAGAAGAACAGCGTGACACCTTATGCTGGGTGCCTTGCAACCAGAAGTTCAGACAGAGAGCACCTGTCAGTGTGAGACAGTGGGGTGGAGTCCAGGAAGGCATTCCTGAAGGAGGTGACACTTGTGTGAGGCCTCCAGTAGCCTTGGAGAAAGGGATCCCCCAAGCGCTGGGTGTAACACTGCAAAGGCGCAAAGCCTGTGAGGGGTGGGGGGCACATTGCAGTGTTGAAGTGTGTGAGAAAACAAGAGCCAGAGACTGCCCAGCCCATGCATCTTCGTTGGGGTTTGGGGGTTCAGGTTTGGATTTGGGAGCCAAGAGGACCATGCATAGAAAGCTGTGAACAGGAGGGTCACAGGTCACATACTTGTTGCTTGCCATCGCCCAGTGTGGCATCCAGGGCTCCGTGGTTGGAGAACAGCGGGAGAGGAGGAGGTTGGGGTACGAGTGTGCAGGGCAGAGATGGGATGGGCTGGGAAGACATGCATGTGACATAGTGCTGACTCCAGGTGGGGATGAAGACAGAAGCCTGTATCAGGGACCCAGACCCAGGGCAGGAGGCTGACAGGAGTCACATTGATGTCTTGGGGTGGTGGGGCAGGTAGGAGTGGGGAAATAGTTTTCAAGAAGCTGGAGGGAGTTGGGGCAAGCTGGGAACAGTGCAGCAGGACCCCCAGGGGTGAGGGCAGGGCCGTACATGAGGTGGACTGGGACCTGCTTCCGGCAGGAGCCAGGGACCACCTTCCTTAAAAACTGGAGAGGTCTGGAGAGATGGCTCAGCAGCTGAGAACACTGGCTGCTTTCCCCAAGGACCTGGGTTCTGTTCCTAACACCCACATGGTGTTACCGTAACTCCCGTTCCAGGGATCTGCCACCCCTTTCTGGCCTCTTCAAGTTCCACATGCACGTGGTACACGCGTATGTGCAGACAAACTCATACACATGAGATTGAAAACAACAGCAAACACAAAGAGCAGGCGCACACCTGCAGTCCGGCACCGAGGAGGCTGGCGCTTACAGGGCGCTGTTATTTCTACACCAGCCTGTGCTATAGTGACCCCTGTCTCAAAACAGAACAGGGCTGTGCCCTGGGAGTGTCTCTGGGTCTCTGGGTCCTAGTGCATTCTTCTGCCCACCTGTCCAGTGCCCAGGCAAGAAAGCAGGGAGACTCTTGCCACATCCCTGTACCCTGGGGAGTGTTGTCAAGGCACCAGGCAGATTCTGGCTCCACTCACTGGGGACTCTTGTGGGAGACTCCATAGTGCTGTTCACGCCCCTCTGTGACCTCTACCCAGGTGCCTCCAGCAGACCCATGCACACACTGGAGGGGTGACAGCAGGAAGGTGACTTTTCCAAGGTCATTCTGCCTCCTGGGCGTCCCTCTATCCTTTTGGCTACCCGTTTGGAAATTGCATGTGGGAGCCTGGCATTTACCTGCCACTGTAGTGGGTGGGGCTCGGTGGAAGCTGAGTCAGGGGTGGGAGGAGGGCCCTCACCCCTGCCTGTGCCTTGTCTTGCAGAGTGCTGACCTAGCTCCCAGACCTCAGAAGGATGGAAGGTATGAGGTTCCCTCCTGGCGACAGTGTTAAGGGGTGGCTTCTTATAGGGATTGCTTGGGAGGGTTGGAGGAGGCCCCAGCCTTCCCCTCTGGCCCATCATGATATGCCTAGTTCCTAATCTTAGAAGCAACAAGGCCTCCCTGAGTCTTTTGGAACCCCAAGCTCACCTATGCTGGTATTTATAGCCAGGCCTGCCCTTTTCTGGGGAAGGAGGGTGCTGGAGACGGGGGCTGTGCTATCAGCGACTCTAGATGTACCAACTGTCAAGCCTGGGGGCGACAGGCACATGTCTGGCCCTTGCTGGGACTCAGTGTCCCTGACACACAGTGGGGAGGACCCTCAAGTCTTGAGTCTTCCTGGTTCCTATGCTCTGAGAGGTGGGCAGAGTGCCTGGAGTGGGTGGGCCCTGGCTTCTGGCAACGCGGTTCTCTGGCACTGGGCCTCTGCCTGGGGGCCTCTGTAAAGGCCTATGAGACATGAGTGCTGCTGTTGCCTGAAGCCAGTGGTCACTGGTCTACTTCTTAGCAGCCATTCTTGGCCTTAGACACTTCCCTGACAACCCCTCGGGCCCTACCCCCAATAGCAGTCAAGCCCACTCCTCCCAGGCCGGGGACAGAACAAGCTGCTTCTTGCTGAGGTCCCCGCCCAGCTCCATTTCCCTAACCAGGAAGAAAACCCAGGGTTCTAGTTTGGGTTCAGATGTCCCTTGGGTAAGCCCCTCCCTCTCTAAGCCTCAGTTTCCCTCTCCCCAGTGGGTTGTCCAAAGGGACCTCACACAGCATCGGGTATGGGACCCAGGCTCACTCATGCAAACTAGGCCAGCGCCCTGCCACCCAGCCACATTCCAGGCCACCACAGCCGTGGTTCTCAGGAAGCAGTTTGGGAAGTTTATTTACTTCCCTGTCTGAGTAAGAGTTCCATTTGCCCACAGCCACCTCCTCTCTGGCAACCATCTCTATGGTAACATATATTGTGGTTGCCAGCTCTACATTAGTACTCCTGGGGCAGGCCAGCAATGGGAGAGCCAAGCCAGGGAGCAGAGGGGAGGAGAGCATGGTCAGGATCATGGGCTGCTGTTCATCTAGTGAACCCCAAGAACAGGGAGACAGGAAGGCCAGAGATGGTGAATCCATGGGGTGAAGCCCCTCCTGGAGATGCCACAGGCTCTCTATCCCAGTTCCTTATCCTCCTGAGTCCTAAGCTGGGTTCCTAGCCTCTGGGCTTTGCTTGGACGGGCCAGGAACACTCTGTACCCATCGCTGCTCACTCTGCCCAACCCGGGTCACAGAGGTCTTCTGCCTGCATGTCTAGCCGGTGGCTGAGTCCTGCTCCCCTGTTCTCTCCACAGAGAAGCTGAAGAAAGCCAAGATCATCTTTGTGGTGGGTGAGTTGTAGGCAGGCACATGGCAGGCAAGCAGGGAGGGTCTGCACGGAGCTGGAGGAATCTGGGAGGTGTTTTGTTGTTGTTGTTTGTTTTTGTTTTGTTTTTGAGACAGAGTCTTTCTTCATAGCCCTGGATGTCCTGGAACTTACTCTGTAGACCAGGCTGGCCTCAAACTCAGAGGTCTGCCTGCCTCTGTCTCCTGAGTGGTGCTGGGATTAAAGGCGTGTGGGTCTCTTCCTTGAACTCTGCTCTTCTCTCATTGAGGGACCCTGGCAGTGTCCCTCCTGGGGCTTGTTTTTTTAGGGAGGTTTCTGAATGGGTGGGTGCTTGCAGGTGGGCCTGGCTCAGGAAAGGGCACCCAGTGCGAGAAGATTGTGCAGAAATATGGCTTCACCCATCTCTCCACTGGGGACCTGCTGAGGGCCGAAGTCAGCTCCGGGTCGGAGAGGGGCAAGACGCTGTCAGCCATCATGGAAAAGGGGCAGCTGGTGCCACTGGTAAGTGGGCCCTGTCGGGGTTGGGTCTGAGATGATTGTGGAGACTCTGAGCCTGAGTCCCCAGGGCCGGCCAGCAAAGCCTGTGGCACACAGCCAAAGGTAACTATGGCTCTCTCTAGCTCTGAAGTCTGCTGTGGTTCCCCACTGTCCTGGGCTAAAAGTTGCTTCCAGAAATTACTAAGACCCTGGGATGCAGCCCTGACTCCCATTCTCCATCCCTAGTGCCATGGCCTATCTCCACCACACTGCTTTATGGCTGGAATGATCTTCCCTGTCCGTGCTCAGACCTCCCTGACTCCCCAGCCTGGAGCTCAGACCCCCTAACTCTATACTGGAGTTGTCCTCTTCTGTTATTTTGTTTATTGGGGGGTGGGGTGATGCACATTTCATTGCACCCCTATGGCAGTCAGAGGACAACTTGAAGGAATTTGTTCTTTCCTTCCACCATGTGGGTCCTGGGGAATCAAATGCTGGTCATCAAGTTTGGTGGTAAATGTCCTTCCCCATTGAGCCACCCTGCTGACCCATTGGTCCCCTTCCTCACCTGTACTTTACCCTACATTCCATGTCGTGTGTAGAATTTTAAGCCAATTGTGTCCCAGTCTGTCCCCTCCCTGTGTCTCTGGGCTTGGTGAAGATGGGAGCAAGGAAGGCCTGCAGGAGCTGTGTGCTCGGGTCCAAGACTTTCCCAGGCTGGAAGGGGGTTCACTGAAGCTCAGCCCTGGAGAGAGGGGCTCCAGGGAAGAGAGCATCTTGGGTGGGCTAGCACAAGCGAAGGCCCAGAGGGGCGGGGAGAGGTGGCTCAGGATCCTCTGTGCTGCACAACAGGAGACCGTGCTAGACATGCTCCGGGATGCTATGATGGCCAAAGTGGATTCTTCCAATGGCTTCCTGATTGATGGCTACCCAAGGGAGGTACAGCAGGGAGAAGAGTTTGAACGGAAGGGTGAGACCCTTGACTGGCTATTGGCCAGGGGCTGCAGCTGAGTGAGAGCGAGGGGTAATGGAGGTGGGGCTGCAGGGCACCGTGGGGAGACCATGTGGGACCTATGCTAACTGCTTCAAGGCCTCAAGACGAGAGTCTTCATCCTTGTGGGGCTTGTCAGCCCTTAAATGCACAGTTCAAGGGTCAGGGAGCAGCACTGACCACAATGGAAAGGTAAAGCAGGTGTTGGGAGAACAGAAAATGGGGTCAGAGTCACCAGGAATGATATGGAAGAGCAACATTCAACCCTGGCTGGAACCTTGAATGTCAGGGAGAAGATCCATATTTTCTTCCAGCCATGGGGAACCTGGCTGGGGAGAGTCGGCATCAAGAATGACGGTTCTAAGTTCCCCCGTGCCTTTGCCCACCAGGAAAACACTGTCTATAGAGTGAGACATGTCTTCCAAACACACATGCACACAGACTGACATTTGTGCACACAAGTCACACCTACACAAGCAATAGACAATGTAGGATGCACACACATGCATACAGCTGGGTACACTGCACACACATGCACATGTGTCACAGGGGTGCGTGCATGTGAGCCTACCTGCTGGCACGTACATACATGCACACATTGACACCATACAAGGAAGGCCATGCAGGGGATTGTGGAGCTGTAGGCGCTGAGGAGGAGGTGGTCACAAGGGTGGGACAGGCTGACTGGGCCTCCTGGTGGGCTGGGGGCAGGGAACTCCCAGCCTCACAGTTGCCCACCTCTGTGGGGCTCAGCCTGAGCAGGAGACTGAATATCACAACCTCTAAGTGTTTGAAAGACCTCAAGAAAGTACTGCCTTGCTCTGAGTCTCGGCTTCCCAATCTGTGAAATGGGAGTGGGTCTAATTTCTTTGAGGCCACAGAGCCTGTAGCAACCCTGATGCATACCTTGCTTTCCCCATTTCCCAAGCTGTGTGAGGTCACCTGCAACCCAGGGCCACATCCAGTAAATGAAAGTGCCTATCAGTCCTGTGCTACTGTGGAGCGGCCAGGGACTTCAGGCTCTACCCAGGCTTGGTGGCAGCCTCTGGGAGTCCAAGTAGCTGAAGTTCTCAGAGCTTGACACTAGGGGGTGCCAGAACTGCACTGAAGGAGGAGGGGTGGGACTTGTCCTATTGGCTAAAATGCCCAGAGCCTCCTTAGGGCCAGCAGTGTCCAGGGCTCACTCCTCAGGCCAGATGCCCATTTCCAGACTGGGGAACTGAGGCTTCAGCCTGGAATGCACCGCCCAGAGTCTTAGCTGTTACCATAGCCCAGCCACCTCCACCCAAAGTGTGGCTAGAGCCTGCTGTGTTTGGCTGTTCTGGGAGGACCTCAGCAGCTGATGGACAGGTGGTGGCAGCCTTGGTCTGGCCTTTGCGAGGCTACTGAGGACTGACTCAGCTGGGGTCTGAAGGACAGAGGGCTCTGAGGCTGTATGAAAGTCCTGGCACAGGCTCAAGGCTATACGGGGAAGGGTAGTTTCCTTTCCTCCCTTCTAGCAAGACCCAGAGTCCTGCCCTCTAGCTCACACCAGGCTTGGGGATCTTGTGATGACTGAGAGACAGGCTCCCTGCTTTGAGGGATGGTGTGGCCTAGAAAGGGAAGGATAGTCATCATCAGATTCAGAGCAAGGCCCAGCCAGGGCAGGGGACATTGTGGAGGGGCACGGGTGACTGAACTGAGCTGCCAGGCCTCGTACCTTCCTACCTCTCCAAGCCATCTTTGTGATGGGTGGCTTATACCAGTGACAGTGACATCACACAGATTTCCTTAACAGTCCTCACCGTTTCCCTGCTTCTGGTTCCTTGTCAGTCAAATCTTATCCAGCCCTCAGCTCCCATCTTGACTGAACCTGAGGGAGAGGTCACTAAGTAAATACCTAGAAGCTGTCAAGGGGACGGATAGCCAGGGGACCAGGAATAGCGGGGATGGGGGGTGGGGTGGTGTCGTATCTGAGAAGATTGCCTGGGGGGGCGATGAATGTCTAGCTGAGGCTCAGCCTGTCTCAGTTGAGGGAAGGGTAGCAGAGGGACCTGTGCAGCCCTGCCATGGGAAGGAGATAGATGAAAGCATAGGTCGATGTAGGCGAAGGAAGGAGAACAGGGGTGGAGGGGGAGCAGGGCAGGGGCGCAGAGGTGCTGTAGATCTGGTAAGGACTTTGGGCTTTCTCTTGGAGGCTCTAGGACGCTGTGGGCAAGGCTGTTTTCGGAGGGCCTCTGTTGCCTTGGGGAAGGGACTGCCGTGCCGAGTGCGGTCTCATGTAGGACTTCAGAGCTGGAGGCAGGGATGGGTCCCAATGATCCAATGTCCGCCCTACACAGATTGGGAAGCCCACACTGCTACTGTATGTGGACGCAGGCGCAGAGACCATGACCCAACGGCTCCTGAAGCGAGGGGAGACCAGTGGCCGAGTGGATGATAATGAGGAGACCATCAAGAAGCGGCTGGAGACCTATTACAGCGCCACAGAGCCTGTCATTTCCTTCTATGAGAAGCGTGGCATCGTGCGCAAGGTGGGGATCTCCTCGTCAATCTAGCCTCAGCTCACGGTGGGGACCTTAGGCCCTCTCCTTCTGCCTCAGTTTCCCCTTTCCCCTCTAGTTCAGTGAGTGGTTTCTGAGGCTGTGTGTGCGGATCCTGTCCTCACTGCCCATGTTCCCACAGGTCAATGCCGAAGGCACAGTGGACACCGTCTTCAACCAGGTCTGCAGCTACCTGGACTCCCTGAAATAATTGGAGGCCTCGGCCAGCTCCCAGCCCACCCCACCCTTGCCCCCTGACCCCGGGTGGCCTGTCTCGAGCCCCGTGCCTCCACCCTGCTGGGCTGTGCACAGACACAGGAAGCCACTTTATCCTGTTCATGGACATCCGAGCACTAAAGGAATTGCCAAGGACGCTTGGGCTCACTCCCTTTTCTTTGCTTCCAATCGAGGTGATTCACACTGCCACGTCCGGAGGCTCCAGCACTGCCTGCCCAGTCTGGCCTGGGCCTAAGCTCAGTTGTCTCCCTCCAGCTCTGCTAGGGTCTGGGGCTCTTCCTTACCCAGCCTTGTCAAGCCTTGGGGGCCCTGGGTTGACAGAGGCTGCTTCCGGGGTCGGAGTTCAGCCTCCGAGCTCACAGCCTTGCTGTATGGCTCTGTCGCAGAGCTATCGGCTCTCTGGAGCGAGTTTTGAATGTCTCAAGCTAGCTTCAAAACTGCTATGTAACTGAGGACAGCCTTGATCCTCCTGCCTCCGCTTCTCCTCCTGAGTGCTGAGCACCACTTCTGGTTTGTGGGGTGCTGGGGATCAAGCACTAGGCCAGTACCCTACGCTTGGGCTGAGCCACAGTGGGCAAAGGGCTCCGGGTACACCGGTTGGGGCCACGTGGCTACTGGTGGCAGGAGCTATGCAATAGGCATACAGCTAGGTGAGAGATTGAGGTCAGGGGTGGCCTTCCTGGGGAGAGGACTCAAAGGCTCCCCTGGTATGACCTTGCCAGGCTGCACCACTTTTTGAGCCATTTCCATTTCTAAAACTGGTTCTGTCATGCTGCACCTCAACCCTTAGCCTCAGTGTTAGGACAAGAGCACACTGGTTAAGGAGTGTGAATTGTCACGGACATGGTTATGGGATCAAGGACCAGAGCAACCTGGCCAGAGGATAGAGGCCTGGAACCTGGAGGGGACACTGGGTCGGGGGGCCCAGAGAAGCTAGCACCCCTCTTGACCTCATCACATAGGAAGGCTCTGTTGGTGCTCACCTTGTCCTTGGCTACTGGCCTCATCCCTAGTGACTTCCCTTCGAGGCCAGATAGCCTGCAGCCAGCAACCACAACTGCCCCAGGGACTCCTGCCCCTAGGGTGACTGGTGCTCTCATCCCCTCTGTTCGCTGCCAGTGGGGCCGCCTTTCCTTCTGCACCGCCTATTTAAGCTGTTCTTTAAATAAACATATTTCAGTTATAAAGATGAGTGTATGGAAGCCAACAAATGTTAGGAGGGAGAGGGCAGGTGTCACCAGGCACAGGCCTCCTGCTAGGCCAGGGTTTCAGGGTGAAGTTCTATACCTATTCCTCTGTCTCCCATGTTGGCTTTAGGAAAGTGGAAGGCTCTGGAGCCCCACACCACTCTGTGACAACTCCTGTCAGGCACAAGCAAGCTCGCACGCGTGCACGCACGCGCACACACATACACACACACACGCACACACACATGCACATACATGCACACACACATGCGCACGCACGCACACACATGCATATACATGCACACACACATGCACATACATGCACACACACATATGCATATACATGCACACACATGCACATACATGCACACACACATGCGCACGCACACACACACACTTCATGCCCTATCTGTAATTGGGCTTGCATACGCTCTCACGTGGATTTCAATCACAGCCCTGCTGAACAGTATGTCTTAAAGTCAGAATAGATGTGAACAGAAAATGCATGGAAAGGAGAAAGCTGGAGTAAAAGGCCTGAAGAATCCCATGATCTTTATGTGTTAATTAGAACTTAATTCAACTGGGACCCAATTTATGAAAACCTGGCTGATTAAACCAGAAAACTCTCCAGGACTGGGTCAGTTTGTTGTACATTAGTATCTGAAGACACCTAGTTCAGGACCCACACCCATGTCAGGTCTCAAACTCACCAGCAATTTAACATATCAAAGTGAACCTGGCTGCCAGGTTCTCCCTCAGCCCCTCAGCCCCTCCTTGTTACAAGGTCCTCCTGACTTGGTAATCCCCACCACCTTGAACTCTCCAGTCCAGGGGGCTGGGCTGCCAGTCCTTATATAATTCCAGCCATTTTGGCTAATCTCCCTCTTGGCCTCTCCTGGCCTTGGTCTCCAGGTTCCCCTCTCTCCCCTCCCCTACCCCTCTCCTCACTTGGCCCAGCAGCTCAGCCTGGTCCTGTCCACCCTGGACTCTCCAGACATCTCAGCCCCTGGCTGTGCTCTCCCTCATGTCTACTATATGCTCCCTCATTTATACACTAAACTTTTCCTCCACCATACCTAGGAGCAGTCAGATTCCTTTTTCTTTTTTCATTGGATCCAGAGCTCAGCATACTTAAGCCCCTTGTGTAACATGCTGCAGGGCTGGACATGGGGCACTCATCTGTGTCCTAGCACTCAGGGACGCAGAGGCAGGAGGATCAGAAGTTCAAGGTCATCCTCCCCTATACAGTGAGTTGGAGATCAGCCTGAACTACATGAGACCCTTCCTTAAGGAGAGAGAGAGAGAGAGAGAGAGGGAGAGAGAGAAATATATTAATGGCTGATTAATGATTAACTGCTGGCCTGGTAGCTTACGTCTCTTTCACAAGGCCGAAGGATTGTCACAAGTGTGTGGAGACCAGCCTGGGTAAGAACTGATACCAAAAATTAAATAAAGCTGGACAGTGGTGGTGCAGGCCTTGAATCACAGCATCTGTGAGTTCCAGGACATCCAGAGTTACAACAGACAACAAAAAACCAACCAACCGGCAACAACAACAAAGGGCTGCTTGTGGCTGTTCACCTGTAATCAAATTCAGGATGTAGAAACAGGAGGATCACTGACAACTCAAGCCACCTGGTGTACCCCGAGGATCTCCAAGCAGCCTAGGCAATGGAGTGAACCCCCTCTCAAACTCTACTTCCTACTAAAATAAGAAAAAAGAAAGCAAAACCCTATGCTATGTTTTTTCTGAGTCACGAGTAGGTAGGATAAAGAACAGAACTTGAACAGAGGGGCCAACCTCAATGGACTGAACCCAGGGCTCACTTCAAGTTCTTTATTGTTGTGAGACAATGCTAACTGACCGTCCCCATCGGTACAATGGCCTTTTTTGCTTAATGAACAATCCCACCCCGAAGTTTTCAATGATTACCTGGCGCCATTGCTGTGCTTCAGGCAAATCCAAGATCTCCAGGTATTTTCTTGGAGTTGTTCTCTGCTGATTGGCTGTGGGGACAATAAGGACTCTTCATTAGCAACATCATAAACAAATGCCTTTAGCATGTAAGAAATTAAGGGCAAGGTATTTAACAGCAGTTGCATCAGTCAGGACTTTACATGAGGTACTGGTTATGTCTCAGGAAGCAGTCATTAACAGGTCACGGATTTACCGGAATTTCCCAAAACTAAGTCCACACATTCCAGGAAGTCCCTCACACATTCCAGTGTCTTATCCCTACAAAACTAGAACCTGCATACACCTTCCAGTGTACTCTATATGCTCTCTAGATCACAGATAATTCATGAGACAGTGTAGACAGTATATATGTGTCATACACTAATATATAGGGACCAGTGACAAGACAGTTATTTCTATGTAGATACAGAAAAAGAAATCTTTTTTGGGGGGGCAGGGGCAGGGGCAGGGGATGATAAGGTCTCGCTATGTAGCCCTAGCTGGCCTGGAACTAACTATATAGAAAAGGCTGGCTTTGAACTCACAGAGACCTGCCTGCCTCTGCCTCTGGAATGCTGGGGTTAAAGGTCTGTGCCACCACGCCCTGTCAGAAAGTCTCTCTTTTGAGATGAGGTTTGCTGTGCTGTCTGTGCTGATCTTGAACTCCAGGCTCAAGCCTCCTTCCTCTCTCTCCCAAGGTCTGAGATCCCTGGCAGAAGTCACCACACACAAGCCCCAAAGTGTTTCAAGAAGTTGACCCACTGAAGAAACTTCAGTCCTTAAGTATGAGTTCAAGAAAACTTGGAGGAATCAGGACATTTTCCCCAAACAGCCGCAGCCCATGTGGCAGCTGCGGGACCCTCAGAGCCACCCAGCCAGTATGTGGTCCTCCTGTGACTTGCCACTTCTTCCTGAATTTCCCTGTAGCTGCTTGGCGGCAGCTGGGGTGTGATGCGGGATCCACACTGCATTTGTGCCAGGGGATGGAAGCCCTGCAGGGCCTCTCACACCAGGCAGATGCTCTGCCGCTGAGCTCTGGCTGGGGCAATCCTCTCTCCATTGAGGACAGCTCTGTGGTCATTTGCTCTTGTTCTGTGATAGGACAGCGATCTAGCTGAAATCCCTCCTTGCAGGTCCTTCTCTGGCTTCCTCCTGGGGTCAAAGCTTTCTTTTGCACTGCCTTTCCTGCATACCTACCGCTAGCTAGGAAGGATGTGTTTAAGTGGAGCCTTCAGGACCAGGAATCCATGTGGATGGAGGGTTTACAGACAGGCGAGAAGGTCTGACTGGCAGACAACCAGAGTTTCCTGAACACAGGAATCCTGGAGTTGCTGAGGGGAAAGGGGGGAAGCAGGTTGGCCAGGTGATATGCTGCACACTTGTAAACCCAGCCCCTGAGAGGCTGAGGCAGGAGGGTTGTCACGAATTCAAGATCAGTCAGGGCTCCAAGAGTGAGCCTGTCTAAAAGAAAAGTCCCAACTAGTGCCTGGAGAGATGGCTCAGGTTAAGAGCCCTTGCCCCTCTTGCCCCACCAGAGGACCAAAGCTCCAGGGACCCACATAGGGATGAGGGGTGGTGGGCTGGGCTCACAACTGCCTGTGACCCAGACCAGGGGACCCTAGACCCTCTATGGATTTCAAGGGCACCCACATTCATGTGCACACACATATACACAAAAATAATAAAATAAGTCTTTTTTAAAAAAATCAGGTCTAAGGCTGGGGATATATAGCTCAGTGGGTAGAATGCTTGTCTAGCACACAGAAAGTTCTGGGTTTGATCCCCAGGGCTGAATAAACTAGGCATGGCAGCACTGACCTGTTATTGAAGCACTTGGAATAGGAAGCAGGACTATCAGAAACTTAAGTCCATCCTCAGCTACATAGCAAGTCTGAGGCTAGCCTGGGCTACTTGAGACCTTGTCTTTAAAAAATATTAAAAAAAACAAAGCAGGTCAGGTGCAGGGCTGGCCCTCAGGCCACACTGCTGTCGGCTCCGGAAAGCATGCTGCTCTTCAGCGGGAGGAGCGGAGGTCAGGGGAAGGCGAGCCTGCTGTGAGGAGCAGGGTCTTCTCTGGAGTCACTGCTAGAATAACGTGGGCGTGGTGAGCACCAGAAGGTCACTGGTGCTGTCATTGTCCTCTGTCTCGAGGGACACTCCGGGCAGCTGTTCACTGCCTAGCTGGTAGGATTAATGTCTCCACACCGCAGCCTCAGAGAGGGCATACTCCATGCAAGGTGTTGGTAGGGGGAGGGAGTAGGGGGGTTGGGGGGTTGGCAGGTGGCCTCAGACACCTCCCCTGGACTGCACCCCCATGTCTTGGCCTCAGGGTTCCCTGAGCGCCTGGGCCGGAGGCACTGAAGTGGGAGAGGAAGGAAGCAGGGAGCAGAGGAGGCCAATGCTGTCGCCTCCCAGCCCTGAGAGGGGCCTGGAGTAAACAGGAAGGTCTGGCGGCTCCACGATGGGGGTGTTTAGAGGGCTGGGGGCCAGGAGCAGACTGTGAACACAGGGTTTCCTTGCTGGGGAAGTGGGCCCAGAGAGGTTGTCTGGCTTTTCCCAGTTCACTCAGCAGCAAGACTTTTACCTGCCTTTTCCAGCATTTGGCCCCCTCCCCTCGAGTCTTAGCCCTCTCTCTCAGGACTCAGTTTCCTCTCTACAAACCCAGACACATAACTCAGAGGTCTGGAGCCCTGCTGAGGGGAGCTCTCGGCCTCCTGGATGTTTTTTGTGAGGTTTTCATATATATGAATATACATGAATATATGTGTGAATATATGAATATATATGATTTTTTTCATATAAATATATTTAAACCGATTATAAGTGTCTGGAGAACTAAGAAAATTAACGTAAGTACTCAGGAAGAATGCACTCTTGATTTTTTCTGAGACAGATTCTCCCTGTGTAGCCCATGCTGGCCTGGAACTCGGAATTCTCTGTGCTAGCCCTTTGGATCGTGGGGCACAGGTTGCTACAGGAAGGTCCAGGCACCTCCTGCCATTGAGAACAAAAGGCGACTTTGAGGGAGTCTGTTCTAAAGCAGGGGATACTGACCCCCCCGGGACCAGCTGTTCCTTCTCTGGGAGACTCTGCGCCTAGGTGCACACGCCTCTACACCCACATCCTGGGGTCTCAGTCTGTCACTTAGGAGACCTGGCGCTGTGCAAGCAGGTGACTAGTTCATCATCCGTTCCTGTGGTGTGTCTGTCTGCTGTGGTACCACTCCAGGTAATGTGGGTTTAACACAGAAAAAACAGCCGTGGGGCTGAGAGGGGGCACAGCAGTTAAGTGCTCTGGCTGCTCTTCCGTAGAAGCCGGCTTCAGTTCCCAGCACCCACATCAGGCGGCTCACAGCTCTGTAACTCCAGCTCCGGGGGATCCGACGTCCCTGGCCTCCTGGGGCACTGCATGTACCAGCAACACCCACACGCAGACTCACATAGCCCTACACATAATTAAAAATAATACGAATTGAGCTGGGAGTGGTGGCATGTGCCTTTAATTCTAGCACTGGGGAGATAGAGGCAGGTAGAGCTCTGAGTTCTGGGCCAGCCTGGTCTACAGAGGGAGTTCCAAAACAACCAACAACAAAACTGGTCTTTAAAGAAAAAGAAAAAGATAGCCCTGACCTTGGGAAACTTCTGCTCTGGGCAGGGAAGGACATGTTCATGGGATGCCCATTGTTCATGGGAGAGAGGCCTTTTATTTTATTATCTATTTTTATGTATGGGTGTTTTGCCTGTGTGTCTATCTGTGCATCCTGAATGGACCTGGTGCCCCAGGAGACCAGAAGAGGCATTGGCTCCCTGGAACTAGAGTTACAGATGGCTGTGAGCTGTCATGTAGGTAAGAATAGAACTTGGGACCTGTGGACGAGCAGCCAGGGTTCTTAAAGGCTGAGCCATCAGCAGAGGCCATTTTAAAAGGGTGGTCAGGGAATGAAGAGATGGCTCAGCGGTTAAGAGCACTGGCTGCTCTTGCAGAGGACCTGAGTTCAATCCTCAGCACCCACATGGTGTCTCACAACCATTTCTAACTCCAGTGCCAGGGGATCCAATGCCTCCTCTCATCTCCTTGGCCCTGCACACACGTGGTGCTCACTACATACACCCAGGTATACACGTATACACATACAACTGAATAAATGTTAAATGAGATGGCCAGAGGAAGCCTTGCTGACCATGTGATGCTTGAGAGGAGACTTAAAAGAAAGAGGAGAAAACCTTATGGTCCCTAGAGGAAGAAAGTAGAAACATCAGGCACAAAGGCCCTGAGGTCAACAAGAAACAGTGGAGCCAGTGTTGCTGGGGAGCAGGAGCAAGGAGGAGGCCGAAGAGGGGCAGGGCGAGTGTCCAGGGCAGGGCGAGGATAGAACTGAACTCAGTCAGCTCTAACAGGCTTCCCGCACAGGGTAGAGAACGGCTATGGAAAAGGAAGAGCGGAGTCGAGCTCCGTGGAGAGATGACCACACTGTCCCAGAGGGAATAGTGCAGAGGGCTGGGTGACAGCTCATGACCTTCTGCCAGCCCTGGGGACATGAGGGAGGCTGGCTAGGGCTTGTGCGGAGTGACAAGAGAGACCGAGAGGAGGAGGCTGAGCTGTTGATGAGATAGATCAGAACCGGGCTGGTGTGTAGGAAGTCAGAGGCGTCTGCGAGCCCTGAGCTGGGGGTATCCTGTGGGGAGGGAGGCAGCGAGGGTGGAGGGACTGGTGTCCACCAACATGGAAAGCTCTTTGTCTGCACATGCCACTGGGAACAGAATTTTCCAGTTCTGAACTGGGGAAGCATGCGAAATAGTCCCTGGAGATGCTGAGAGACTACAGGTCTGTCAGTTAGTGTGGTTTTGTTTTTTGTTTTTTAAGTAAAACCTCACATAATCCAGGCTAACCTAGTACTCACTGTGTAGTTGAGGATGAATTTGAACTCTTGGTCCTCCTGCTTCAACCTGCTGACTCTGGGATTACAAACAGGCATTTCTTCTGTTGTCACTATCAATTGAGCTGCACCCCCAGATCTAGTTTGGCTTTTTTTTTTTTTTTTCAAGACAGGGCTTCTCTGTTGTAACTCTGGCTGTCCTGGAACTCACTCTGTAGACCAGGCTGGCCTCAAACTCACAGAGATCTGCCTGCCTCTTCCTCCCAAGTGCTGGGATTAAAAGTGTGTGCACCACCACTGCCCAGCATAATTAGACTTTTTTAAAAACACTATCTATCTATCTATCGTGTGTGTGTGTGTGTGTGTGTGTGTGTGTGTGTGTGTGTGTGTGTGTGTGAATGTCATGTCATTCATATGAAGATCAGAGGACAACTTGTAGAAGTTAGTTAATTCAGCCTAGTGTGTAGGTTCTGAGGATCAGACTCGAGTCACAAGGCTTGGTTGCAGGTGCCTTTACTTGCCCCTATGCCCTTAGTTTGACTTTCTTTTCTTTCTTTTTAAAAAAAATTATTGAGGCCGAAGGAATGACTCAGCAGTTAAGAGTGCTGGATGCTCTTCCAGAGGACCCAGGTTCGATTCCCAGCACCCACACGGCAGCTCACAACCGTCTGTAACTCCTGTTCCAGGGGATCCAACACCTTCAGACATACATGCAGGCAAGACACCAATGTGTACAAATAAATTTTTTTGAATTAAGAAACACATTTTGTTTTATGTGAACAATGTTTTTGCTGTGTGTGTATATACGCACCATATGTATGTCTGATGTGCTGGTAGGTCAGATCCTTAGATCGGGAGTTACAGGTCGTTGTGAGCCACCGGGAACCGAACCAGGGTCCTGTGCAAGAGTAGCAAGTGCTCTTAGCCACTTAGTCATCATTTCTCTACCCACTGTCTTGGCTTTCTGAGACAATATGAAGTCTAGGCTGGCCTTGAACTCATGGAGGATCACCCTGTCTCTCAGTACTAGTGCTATTACAGGCCTGTGCCACCACGCCTGGATGAGTGCCTGTACCTGTAACTAGTTCATAGAAGAGACTCCGCCCTTAAACCCCAGCCTAGGAAAAACCCAGCATCTTCTGTTTTATGGTCAGGACTGTTGATGGACGCCAAATTCCAGTAGCTTGTCAGCACTGAGGGGAACAGCACAGGGTGCGTGCTATTTCAGGACACTGAAGTCATAGACGCAGGGGCACAGGTAGGTTCACAAGGTCTGTCTCTCCTTACCTGAGCCCAAGGCCCCCAGGTGATTTGTCCCTGGGCTAGGACATGATGTCATTGGTCACCAAGGTCTAAGAAAACCTGATTTGGGAGAGTAAACAGAAAAGGGAAGGGGTGCAAAAGCCAAGTCCCGGGGAGGAGCCTGAAGGAGACAGGTAAGGTGAGCTGGAATGTAGGGAGAAACTAGGACAGAAGGGTCTAGAGGCAAGGGGAACACCAACTGGTCCAACTCTGCACTTCCTCCTCCTCTCTCCAACCTCGCGGACCTGCACATCGGGCCTTTGGTTTCTCCCCTGGTAAAATGAGGACGGGCTGTGAAGAGGCATCTGGCGCTGGGCCAGGTAAGCTCTTGAGTGACTGATGGAGCCTCTCCACTCCTGTCCTGCACTCTGATCTCCACAGGCTAGCTGGCTGCCCTCCCATGGTGCAATTGAAGACAGTGGGGCCCCAGAAAGTAGAAATGCCTGGCTGGCATGGGGCAGAACCAGGTACCCAGACTCCTGACCTAGTGCTCCCCTCCCCATGCCTGAGCAGATCTGGTCCTGCTGTTGTTATTAACAGCCCCTGGCTGCCGGCCGGTACTGGAGACAAACAGCCGCCTTGGGGTCCTTAGGGGCCGCCTGACATTCCTTTGGTGGCCAGGGGCCAAGGCAGACGTGCTTCTCCCCTTCCTGCTGCTCAGTCCTTCCTGGCCCCGTCAGGAGGAGGATGGAACCCACTGCGCGCGCGTGTGTGTGTGTGTGTGTGTGTGTGTGTGTGTGTGTGTCTTGGAGTGTGCACAGGAGGCACCTGAAAACATCTACATTGGAATTAGGACCTCTGCCGGAAACAGGTGGCAAGCTCACAAAGGACAGCTTCAGAGACCATGATGAGGGGTATATTTAAGTTCATTACAGGTGTGGGCAAGGTGTGGGGAGCTGTCACCCTGAGCAGATGACCGCTTGTCTGATGGATGAGCAGAGGGACCCAGTGCCTGGGCAGTATAGAGTGGACCCTGGCTGAGTTATGGTCCTCAGGGGAGAGAGACCCTGATGTGGGCTCAGCCTTTCAGAGACAAAGCTTAAGAATATATCCTTCTGTCTTGCCCTTCTCTGTCCTTCAGGAGCAGGAGTGGGGAGGTGGCTGTACCCCCAGATGGAGGGGCATGCTGGAAGCAAACCACAACTTCTTAGGCCTGTCCCTGATGCAAGGTGCTATGATCACTGAGCTTCTGGGGACAGAAGAACCAGTCCAGGACTGGCCTTGTCTACTAGGGATCAGAAACAAGACCTTCTCTATGCCTCAGTTTCCCCATTCCCACAATCCTCGGTCCCACCTTAGCTTCTAGGGCACCTCATGCTTTCAATGAATATATCTTGTTTTATGCAGTGGTACACATCTGGAGTGCCAGAATTTGAGGCAGGAGGATTGCAAACTGACATAAAAATATCTCAGGAAACAAAGTCTCTTGGCTCTGTGAAGGGACAAAGCAGCTGAAGCCATGGAAGTCCCTGCCTTCCTGGGACTTTTGGTGCCGTACACTGGGCGCTGGGGTAGCACCCAGGCTGCCAGTGGCGGGATGTCCTCTCTGCTCAAAGCATCCAGGCCGGGTGGCCCACACCCTTCACTCCCTCAGGAAGTCTGCAGTCAGGGCCTCCCAAAGCCTACTGTAGGGCCTTCTCTCCCTGGTTCTTGTTTTAAATTACATTTTATTTCTTCACTTACTGTGTTTTTATATGTATGTGAACACACGTGTGCCAGGGCACACATATGGAGGTCAGAGGACAGTTTTGGGGACTCGGTTCCTTCTTTCTGTAGTGCCCAGGGATCAAACAAAGGTTGTCAGCTTGGTGGCAATCCCTTTGACTCCCTGGACCATCAGGGCTCTATAGCAAAGCCTTGTCTCAAAATACCAGGAAAGAAAGAAATGACAGGGGCCGGCAAGATGGCTGTGCAGAGCTGAGGTTGTAAATGAGTTCCATTGGCTGCCTCTGCACACGCACACGCACCACACACACACACACACGTGCACACACACACACGTGCACACACACACACACACACGTGCACACACACACACGTGCACGCACACACACACACGTGCACACACACACACGTGCACACACACACACACACACACCACACATGCAGGCTCACACACACACGTGCACACACACACACACACACCACACATGCAGGCTCACACACACACGTGCACACACACACACACACACACGTGCACGCACACACACACGTGCACACACACACACACACCACACATGCAGGCTCACACACACACGTGCACACACACACACACACACACACACATGCAGGCTCACACACACACGTGCACACACACACACACACACACCTAGCATCAGCCTAGAGCCCCCTGTTTTCTAGAGACCACCACTGGGTCTTGTTGGTGATTGGAATGGAGGCGGGTTGTGCAGCACAGAGATGGTTTGGGAAGGGCCTTTAAAGGGTCCTTGGGAGCCAGGCATGGTGACACACACCTTTAATTCCAGAACTCAGGAGGCGGAAGCAGGCGGATCTCTATGAATTTGAGGCCAGCCTGGTCTACATAGCTATTTTCCGACCAGCCAAAACTACGCAGTGAGACTCTGTCTCAGAAAACTAAAAAACAAAAGAAAACAAGGCTAAGAAAGGACCAAGCGTAGGCTAAGGCTCGGAGGTAGGGCGTGATCGGGTCGGCCTGGACAGCAGGGTGTGGAGGTCAGGAAGCCTGGAAAGGCAGACTCCAGCCCAGTTCTGGAAGGGCCTGGAACACAAAGACTTTATCCTGGGGGCCCAGAGGAACCCTAGCTATCATCTCACCCTGGGATGCTCAGTCTCTGTACCAGGCACCCCGTCAGTCCACACTCAGCTCAGACAGAGCAGCAGGGATGGAGCCCGGTTGCCATCAGGCAGCTATGAGGTGTCCACTCTCTGTGCTGCTTAGCAAGCTGTCTCTACCTGTGTAAAACAGAGCCCAGAGGAGCAGACCTCTTGTCAATGGTGGTAGCAATTTAGTACTGATAAGGTGAACACCTAGGGTGGACCCTGGTGTAAAGTCCCAGGGGCTGGGCTGACTGTTCCCCAAAGAGATTCTGTTAGGGCATGTAGAGAGACGCTCACAGCCACCCTACCACCACCATCCCTGTTCTGCCCTCTAGAGTGCTGGTGTCTATCTGCTGTCTCCATGATTGTAGGGAAGGGCAGAACCTGCAGTCCCTGAGAGGCCTGATGAGCCTAGGTCTCCTGTGCTCGCCTGGGTGAGAGCAAGCTGACCTTCCTCCAGCCTGCTTTCAGGAACCATGCCCACCCTACCTGCCTCGTGTTGGTTCCTACAGTGACAAATTGCTAGCCTGGCCTGGTCACTGAGGCACAAAGGACCAGGGGGCACCTAGGGGACTGGCCTGAAACCCCAGGCCAACGTCTCCTTGCAGAGGCTGCCCTTCCCAGCCTTCTCCTTCCTCAGGACAAGTGACTCCCACTGGACCCAGGGATAAAGTCCCTGTGCTCCAGGCCCTCCCAGATAAGGCTTCAGGCTTCTTAACCTCTCCATATCCTTGCTGTCGCCACAGGGTGATCCAAGTACTCTGTAGTCTAGGTTCGGTCCTTTCTTGGTCTCCTTCGCTTGCTGCCTCTGGACTCCCCAAGTCCCCGACATCATTCCAGTCAACTCAGACTTTCTTCCCTAAATTTTCCTGGGCTTGACTCTAAATACCACCTGGTAACACAGTAGGCACACAGTATGTAAATGTCTACCATTTGTAAAATAAGCATGGGCCATTCTGGGACAGTCACTTTATTGGGATTGGCAAGCAGCTCCTACAGGCCTTGCCCAGGGCTCAGTGATGTAGCTAGGCTAACATCTGGCCCTCAGAAATCTCCCAAGAGCCTGGGGAAGAGGACACAATTGTGCCCTGCATTACAAACTAGGACTCGGTCTCATGTCTTCCCTTGAAATAATAAACAAGTCAGTCCAAACCCAGGGCCATCCGATTTCAGAAATGCCACGGAAAGTCTGTGCCTGGCCCTTCTTTGAGACAGGGTCTCGCTGTGAATAGCCCAGGCTGGCCCCCAACTCACAGCCCTCCTTCTCTGGCCTCCAGGGGGCAGGGATTACAGGTGTGTGTGCCACCAAAGTCAGCTGGATGTCCCCTGCCTTGGGGCTGAGCAGGGCCTTGAGCATCTCCGAAGCCTTCTCTGGGTGCAGAGACTACACTCCGATGAGCACTGTTCTAACCTGGGAATGTTTCTTTCTCACACTGGGCCTCAGTTTCCCCGTGTGTAACACAAGGGGCACAGCCAAGAGCAATGCTTCTGGAAGTCTGTATTGGTGCTGTCAGGGGCCAGCTAGAATCCCAGGCACCGTCTTTCCAGACGCCTATCTCAGCCTATCATTTGGTCTCTTCATCTGTAGAAGGGAACCCAGCTACTGGGGCTTCAGCCATAGCTTGTCCCCTGTAAGGTTTCCAGATGTGTCCTCTCTAGGCAGCCTTGGCAAGGGTACATGGAGGGTGGGGTGCCTGGGGGAGGGTCTGCCGCCTGGGCCCTCCCATTACCCTGCCTCCCCTATCCCAGGGCCCCCCACCCAGCGACAAAGCCTGTGGCACTTCCTCTACCCGCCTGGCAGGCAGCCTGGCCCGGCCCCTTCTCTAAGGAAGCGCATTTCCTGCCTCTCTGGGCCGGGCTGGATGAGCTGAGCGCTCTGCCGCGACCCCTGCCTCCATCTGTGTCCCATCCCAAGGCCAGAACCGCCACCAGCTGCTGTCCAAGAGTCCAGTGTCTCTTCCCCACCATCCAGTCAGCTAGAGACCCCTGCCCTGCTGTGAGTCTCTCTCCCACTTCTCCTGACTTCTCAGCCGCCACCTCAGAAGGCTGGAGCAGGGACGTCTTCGCTCCGGCCGCCTGCTCCCCTCGGGTCCCCGTGAGAACCCACGCCGGCCCAGGCGCCCACCCGCAGCCCTGCCTCTGGACACCGGATAAGGCCCAACGCACAGACTCACGGGCGGACAGCATGGACTGTGGCATGCTTCCCTTGGCCATTACCCTACTGCTGGCCATCTACGGCTTCGTGCCCACAAGTAAGTGTCCAGTGTCCCTGGGTGGGGACACAGCCCAATCCAGGCCCTGGGAGTTCTAGGTCTTATTCGTGTCCTGAAGCGCATAGCTGGTGAAGCCACCCCCAGTGTGTTAAGGAGCAGGAATGGGACCACCAACTATTTCAATTTAGTGGGACTAAAAGATTTCACAGGACGCAGGCTTAAGCACAAAAAGTCTGGGGCGAAGTGGGATAAGCTATTTACTTTAGCCCTGGCATCTGCTTGCTAGCCTTCCTGCCGTGTTCAGCTATCAAGAAGGCCAGGAGCCAGGATGCTGGGGACCACTGGGAGAATTCCTTCCCTTCTCTGAGCCTTGAGTGTCCCATTTGAGACAGTTCAGGAAGGAGAACACAGGAGAAATTTAGGCTCAGAGTCCACTCTGACCCCCTTGTTCCCTTCTGTGACCGTGGGGGATGACCTGGAGGGGGATGACCTGGAGGGGCTGAACCAGGAGGGCTGAGGAAAGGCTGCTGGTGAGGTCATTTGTCCTAAGAGTTTCTGTTGTTACCAGCTTCAAGTTCTTCCACTTTTCCCGGGCTTTGTTCACTCCCGGAACACCATTGAACCCACAAAGGCCACGTGCTCTACCCCATGTCTATTCCCCTTCTCAAGAAGGGCATATGCTCAGTTGGGGGCTCTGTGGGTCTTCTCCACCAGGCTGATTATTGAAAGTGATCTAAGGAGGGGTGGTGAGGAGCCTGGACCCCAGTCCCACTCACCGTGGGTCTCAGAGGAGCCACTTCTCAGCCACCCCTCCCTGTGGACACCTACCTGCCCACCTGCAGATTCAGGGGCTTGTTCATGGATCGGGATGGACTTCCAGGAGACGAGAGTGTGGGGAGCAGATTGGGGCCACCCCTGCATCTTAAAGTCCATAATTGATGGAAAAATCTCTTACCACCACCTCATTGGTCAACCAGAAATTGGCACTGAGTGACTTAGCAGGGATTTTACTCTAGGCCTGTGCCCCCACCCCCAGAACCCTTGCTCTGATCACATGTGACCCTGCAAGATGGCTGCCATGGCTACTCCATTTCCCAGAAGAAAAAATGGAGGCTCTGACCCTCCAAGTTCACCTACTGTAACAGAGCCTGGCCAGAGCCTGGGACCTCTTCCTCTGGGCTTGGAGGTCTGACCTGCAGGATGGAAGGTGGTGTCCCTGTGTCCAGGTTAACTGTCCAGACTAGAGGTTGATTACCGTTGCATGAACCCCTCAGGGCTGAGCACACTCAGTTCTTAGAAATCAGAGTTCAGTGGCACACAGCAATCTCTACCCCTGTAGAGGTGACGGGCACAGACACCCTCAAGATGATGGTAACGTGTGTAAAATAATTAGGAAATGATGGGTTCTGATAGTTATTACCTGTATGTAGCTTAATGCTAGAGCTCTTGCCTGACATATGTCAAGTCCTTAGGTTAAAAAAAAAAAATTTTACCTACAGGCAGGAGAGATGGCTCAGTGGTTAAGAGCACTGGCTGATCTTCCGGAGGACCCAGGTTCAATTCCCAGCACCCACATGGCAGTTCACAACTGACTGTAACTCCAGCTCCAGGGGGTCCGACACCCTCACACATGCGTACATGCCAGCAAAACATTGTTGCATGTAAAATAAAAATGTGTAAAATTACACACGTTTACAAATGCATGCACACACAATTTGTTTTTGTTTTGTTTCTTGAGGAAAGGTCTCACTATGTAGCCGTGGCTGGCCAGAGCACGGAACTCAGATCCTCAGTGGATGGGGGTGGCAGCCACCTCACGCGTCACCCTCTCCGCATGGAGGGGCCGAAGCAGGCCAGTCTTCCCGGCACAGCTCAGCAGAGTTTTCTAAAGCTGTAACTTGCATATAGCCAACTTCTCACCCTCACAGCTCAACTTCAAAAGTCAGCCGTAAGCCGGCTGTGGTGACGCACAGCTGTAATCTCAGCACTCGGGAGGCTGAACCGTAGTATCCGCATGAGTTCCTGGCCGGCTTAGGTCACGTAGTGAGTTCAAAGCTAGCCTGGACTACATAGTAAGATTCTGTCTTAAAAAAGAAAGTCAACCCTAGAGAGTCTTTGTTGTCTCTGAAAAGACATGTGGTCTGTAGGTACCTGTAACAAACTCCAAACTCCCACAGCCAGATTCCACCCAAATGTCCATCAGCGGGGGTCTCATTGAAGAAGACATGATGTCAGAATGCCCCACAAAACCAGCAATCCATTTCTACTAATTAAACCGCGAGGGTGCAGTTTACACAGAGAAAATTCTGGAAGGACGTGCACTCAGTGTGGCTGTTCTCCATGTGAGATTTTCTCTAAGACAGACTTTTCTGTCCTGGATTTATTTGCTTTATTATTTTATGTGTATGATTGTTTTGTCTACATGTATGTCTGTGTACCTAGGGAGGTACAGACAGTTGTGAATCCAGGTGGGTGCTGGGAATTGAACCTTGGTCCTCTAGTCCAGCAACAAGTGCTCTTAACCAGTGAGCCAACTCTAGAATTTCCTGAAAGAACACGCATGTGGAGATTCTTTTTTTCTTTTTTACTATTTTGTTTATTTATTTTATGTGCACTGGTGTTTTGCCTGCATTCATGCCTGTGTGACAGTGTCAGATCCCCTGGAACAGGAGTTACAGACAGTTAACTGTCTGCGAGCTGCCATATGGGTGCAGGGAATTGAACCTGGGCCCTCTGAAAGAGCAGCCAGTGCTGTTAACCTCTGAGCCATCTCTGCGTCCCCATGTGGGGATTCTTAAAGAGCAACTTAACCATGTGTTTGCTCCTCAGAGAAAACAGATGAATGAGGGGTACTGGGAACGTAGGTCTGTGGCAGAGCCATGCTTAGCAGGTGTGAGGCTCTGCAAAGAAGATAGCAGAGGGGAGGAGAGGGGAAGGGAGAGGAGAGGGAGGGGGCATGGTGGGCACACATGGAATACCTGCACTCAGGAGGTAGAGAGGCAGGATCAGAAATTTGAGCTCATATCAGTTCAAGGCCAGTCTGGACTAGGTAAGGACCTGTCTCAAGAGAACAAAAAGAGAGAGAGAGGGGCAAGGGAATGGAGCTGGGGAGAAAAAGAGAGATGAGGAAGTGACTTTTAATATCTTAGGTCCATGGACCAACAAAATGGCTCAGTGGGTCAAAGCTTCCTGCCAAGGCTGGCAACCTGAGTTTGGTCCCCAGAATCTGCATGGTGGAAAGAAACAGCCATATGCTATCCTCTGACCTTTACCTGCTATGGTGGGGATGGACACACACACACCTCCTGATTAAGTGGTTATCACTCAGTGGCAGAGCATTTTTCTAGAATATTCCAGGTCCAATCCTCAGTTCTGCAAACAAACAAACATCCCAGGACTGTCAACAGCTATAAAGCTGCCTTCTGGGCTTTGCAAGGTGATTTTGATCCTGCAGACAAGCATATGAGGGTCTTGTGGACCCTTCTTAAGTGCCATGTTACTTCCACCTGGATTCTATAACTGTGCCTTTGCAGTTCTGGAATATTCTGTCTCATCCAAGTGCCATGATTCGATTTGAACAGTGAGCCCCTTGCTGTTGAATATTTAAGTGGTTCCCCCTTTGTTCCGGTTTGGAGTATGTACCTTTCCTTGTATTTTGGCTTATTTTGTTTGGAAACCTTTGGCACAAGTAGCCTGAGCCTGGCGGCTGGAACTAGGTCTCTGGGCTGGAGTGGTGTTCTAAACTGTAGGTGGCTATTTGCCAGCAGCTGGGGCAGAGTGTGGCCTGGAGCCTTCGTATTGCCGACCACTGGTCTGAACCTGGGACTCAATGCAGAAGGGGCTGATGACACAGGCAGAGATCAGGACTGACTATGGCTTAGAAGCCATGTTCCAGAAGCTTTCCGGGAGGAAAGCAGGATGGGGCAAGAACTGTGTTAGACAGGACAGAGCAGCTTCCTAGGTAGGACCTGTGGGGACAGACCCACTAAGCTTCTCCCTCCACACCTGCAGTAACTCCAGCTCCGGGGAATCTCGTGCCCTCTGGCCTCCACAGCCACATGCAGGCATGCATGAGCGTGCATAAACTCATGTAGGTGCACACACACCACACAGGGACAGAGGACTTGCTCAGTGTCACATGTGGGCTAGTGCTAGGACAGGCCTGCTCCATGAGCTCTAGAACCTTCAGGCAGATCTGGGCATGAGGGGGGTGATCACCTCCCCTGTGCCCTTGGTGTGTCAGGCCCAGTGTACTGAAGAGGATGTCCAAGTTCACAGTAAGCGACAGGTCTCGATTTCTACCCCAGCCTCTACCCACCTCTACCCCTAATTTCTACCCCCATGGTAGCTAGACACAGGAGACTTAGAAAGCTGGCTGCCCAGTTCTGGGCTCCACCTCTGCTTCCAGACCAGGCTTTGGGGCAGCAGTCCTGCAGGTTGAGGGGGGACCCTCATCTGAGAAATTGGATTCCACACTGGTACATGAGTGGGGTGATGGGTGTGTCAGCTGACATTTATTGGGCTCTTGCTGTATACCAGCACCAGCACTGCTCCAGCATGTGGCTCATACCCTCAGGCCTAGCTTCTGTCACCTCTGTGCTGCAGATGAGAAGACTGGGGTCTAAGAGGTAAGAGAAATTGTGGATAACACACTCTAGAGTGGACAGCTGGGCCCCAAACCTTACCATTTGCAAGAGCTGTCTCAGGGAAGGGACAAGCATCTTCCTGTGGCTTGAACTCCTCATTTCAGGGACTTGGCCTCTTATCCTGGCTCTGCCATGGCCTTCTCTCTTAGATGTGACCCTGGGACTCTACCTCTGATGTCAATGTCCTGTCATCTTGCCTTTATCCCAGATAGAACCTCAGGACATCTCTCAAACTCAGAGGGAAACTGAGTCCCAGAATAGTAGGAGGACTTGATAGCAAGTTAGAGATAAGTCTGACAAACTTACAGCACAAATGTCTGTTCTGGTCCACCCTAGCCCAGATGAATGACAGGGACATGGTGAACCAGACTGTCCACGTGCTGTCCTCTGGGAGGGCAGACACTTAGAAGAATCAAAAGAGCTGCAGCCAGGTGTGGGTGCCATGGGCTTTTAGTTCTGGAACTTGGAGGCTGAGGCAGGAGAATCAGGAATTCAAGATGAGTTCCAGATACATAGTGAACTTTAGGCCAGCCTGGTGTGGGAAACCCTGTTTCACAACAACCCAGCGCTGGGAAGACGGCTTAGGAGACAAGAGCACTTGCTGCTCTTGCAGAGGACCTGGTTGGGTTCCCAGGACCCATGTCACACAGCTCACAAGTGCCTTTAACTCCAGCTCTAGGGGATCCAATGCTTCTTCTGGCTTCTGCAGGCACACACACACAGACGCATGTAATAATTAAATGGATCTTCAAAGAGAAAACTGGGGCTGGAGAGACAGCTCAGCAGTTAAGAGCACTGACTGCTCTTCCAGAGGACCTGAGTTCAATTCCCAGCACCCATGTGTTGGCTCACAGCCATCTATAATGGGATCAGAAGCCCTCCTCTTGTGTGCAGATGCACATGAAGGTAGAGCACTCACATTAATAAAATAAATAAATCTAAGCGAGCGAGCGAGAGAGAGAACCAGAGGTTAGAGAGATTAAGTGTTCAAAACACTTGTTCTAGCAGATGACCCAGGTTCTGTTCCCAGCACCTACATGGTGCCTCACAACATCTATAACTCCAGTTCCAGGGCATCTGACTCCCTCTTCAGACCTCTGAGAGCAAATGTGTGTTACACATACACACATACATACACATACACACAAAACTCCCATACAGATAAAAATAAATAAATCTTAAACAACAAAGTCAGGCAGAGGTGGTGCATGTCTTTAATTCTAGCCTCAGGAGGCAGAGCCAGGAGGATCTCTTGAGTTCGGGACCAGCCTGGTCTACAGATTTCAAGGACATCCAGGGCTACACAGAGAAACCCTGTCTCGAAAACAAAACAAAAACAAAAAACCGGTTCAGGCCAGGTGTGGTGACACACACCTCCAAGCCCAGCACTCTGGCGGTAGAGACGGCAGGCAGGATCTCTGTGAGTTTGAGGCCAGCCTAAGTTACAGAGTGAGACTTTGTCTTAAAATTTAAAACACAGGCTGGGGAGATTGCTCAGCTAGTAAAGTGTTTGCTATGCAAGCATCTAGGGCCTGAGTTCAACGCCCAGAACTCATACAACAACAATGATAACAACGCTGGGTGTGGTCTGCACATGAGAGTCCCAGTTCTGAGGAGGAGGAGGCAGGAGGATCACTGCGACTCGCTGGCTAGTCCGCTCAGCCTACTCAGTGAGCTCCAGTCTACTGGAAGGCCTTGTACATATACACAGTGCACAGATGCATGTAGGCAAACACACATACACATAACATAAAAAGAAACAAATCTTTAAAAAGAAATGTGTGCCCTAGCAAATTTGCTAAACTTGGCTAAACTTGGCTACTATCCTCGACTGGTTAAAATCGCACCACTCACCCTGTTCTCGATCACTAACTCACTGTAATGAGAGTTTGTAGAAAACAGAATAAAGCAAAAGGCAATGTAGGAATTGTCTGGGGTTGGAGAAATAAGATGTAATGCTGCTGGCTTTCACATGCACACCCGAACAAGCACACCTGCACACGTACACCCACACATAAACTAGAAACAAACAGCCCAAACCTATCTTTTAATTAATCAATTAATGAATTTGTTTTTCGAGACAGGGTTTCTCTGTTGTAACTCTGGCTGTCCTGGAACTCACTCTGCAGACCAGGCTGGACTCGAACTCACAGAGATCCTCTTGCCTCTGCCTCCCAAGTGCTGGGATTAAAGGCATGTGCCATCACCACCCAGCAACTTCTCCATCCTTTGACCCCACTTTAGGCTGCAGTGGGTGAATTTGACCCTGTGGGTGTTTGGAAACTGTGGGAATGACATATGGTGTGGGAGCTGTGTCTTGCTGGTCTGGCTGGGAGCTGGGACATCACTGGACTCTGACAGGAGCAGAGGGTGGCCAGGTGGGTGGTGAGCTGACTGAAGAAGACTGTTGTCAGAAAGTGTCTTCTTTGGTGTCGCCTTCATAGCACCTATAGGCACCAAGTACTTGATGCATCAGAAGTGCTGTCTTACACAGACACAAAGCACATGCCGGCTGCTAGAACCAGACCCTCAGAGTTCAAGGCTGGCTCTGCCGCTGGGTCTCTCTCCTAGGGAAATCCTTTAGCCTCCTTAACTACCTGTAAAATGGGCATAAGACCCATCCACCACCTCCAAGGTCTGCTGTAAGGATCCAAGGAATTTACTCCCGAGACAGGGAGCATGATGGGAGCTTCTGTGAGGAAAGTGAGACCCATGCAATAGTCTTTTACAAGCTCGGGATGAGGCACAGAGAGCTGACCAAACTTTGGAGAGGCTGAGAGTTTATGACCGGGCCACCTGATTCCGAGCGATTTTGTTTTTTGGGGTGTGATGGGGGCTGTCTGTGTAAGGCCCTGTGCTTGTCCGTGAAGAATGAGGAAGAGAGGTGGGGGGTTGCTGCAGACTCCCTCAGGAGGTCAGGGTCACCCAGTTCTCCAAAGGTGACTTCTAGGCTCCCAGCGGCGCCTCCTGTGACGGTTCCCTGGAGGCTCCGAATTCCCCTTGGTGCCAGGAGATTGTTTTCTGCTGGCCTGGGCCCGCCTTGGGCTGCTGGAGACAGGCTCAGGCGTCACACTCCCTCCTGTCTCCCCATTCTCGTCTGTGGGGTGGGGGCAACCAGTATTCGAAAAGGCCCCAAAATAAATGGCCCGCTTATCTGATCTCCCAGCCTGGCCTGTTATCTGATCATTACATAATGGCCAGGCCCGTGGCCTCTCCTGCTGGCGCTGGCTGACGGCATGGAGGAGGCGGCCCCAGGCAGCCCGGCAATGCCAGAGGAACTGGGGTTCCTGGAAGTCTGGGGAGGGGGCAGGGAAAGTCCAAAGATCTGTAGGCCAGATCCTGGGTCATGCGGGGAGAGCAGTCAGAGACCCAGAGGCCAGCTGTGTAAGACCTCGGCTTGGGGACCCCGCCTCTCCAGCTGCAGTCCCCCTGGGGAGGAGCAGCCAGGCAGCCTGTGTTTGAGAATGGGAAGGTGTGAGGTGGCTCAGAAGGGAAGTTGACAACAGGAGAGGGTACCAACCCTGGAGTCTAACGGGTGAGGGAAACCTCAGTGATCGGCCATGTCCTCCCCTCACCAGCCCTGAAACGGTCAACTTCTATAGCAGATGCAGGCAAGAGAACAGCAGAAAGATCCACCTATGCCCCGCCTCACCAGGGTTCCCAACAGCCCACAGGGCTGCATGGTTTCCTCTTCTATTGCCATGATACAGACCAGAAAAGTAAATTCTCCCAGACCACACAGCTAGTCAGATGTAGATGTTGGGTCTGGCTCCCAGGAACCAAAATACCATATCGCCCAAACACACCGTCCCTAGCACGCCGCAGAAGGGACCAAGGCCATGCTGAGGAGGTTTGGGCTCCTATGGCAGCCCAATATACCTGTCCCAATTCTCTTCCCAAGATGGAGATGAAAGACAGTGTTGGCAGGCTGTGAGGCAGCCATCTTACCTCCTCCTCTGACCTCAGTGGCTTTGGGCCCGACTAGCTAGCTACAAAGGTAGGGAAGAAGCTGGTCGGGCCCCAGGAGCCTGGGGTTCAGGAAGAGCCGGCCTGCCCCATCGGCGGCCTGGCGTCGGCTGGACCTGAAGCCTGGCCCTCCCCCATCTTTGATCTCCAAGAAAACAGGAAGTGAGCACGACAAGATGGAGACATAAACTTCCAAACAGTCTCCCCTTCTCTGTCCCTCCTCCGCAGCCCCCCTTCCCCCTCAGCACATTCCTTAGGACGAGGTGTAGGGGCCTCATTTCCTCTTCCTCCTCTGCTGGGTCAGGGTGAAATTCCAGTCCTCTCCCTTGGGACCCATGTTTCCCGGCTGCCCTGCAGCAGGCTGTAAGGTCTGCTCCATCATGGACCTCCAACCTGGGCTGCTCCCGGTGAGGCAGGAAATTCCCTCCTCAGAACTGGCCTCAGAGGGACACCTTGAGGTCAGAAGAAGGGAACTATCTCTCTACCTCAACCCCCACCTTTCTTTGGGTTGAACTGGCCTTAAGACTTGGGATCCACCATGGGCCCGGCCACTTGGGGTAACCTGACACAGCAAATACAAATAATGGCTAGCTGGGCTGTGGTGACACATATATTTAATCTCAGCACTTGGGAGGCAGAGGCAGGTGGATCTCTGTGAGTTCGAGGCCAGCCTGGTCTACACAGCGAGTTCCAGGACAGCCAGGACCACACAGTGTGACCACATCTCAAAAAACCCAAAACAACAAGAAACAAACAAAAGACATCAGTTCCCCCACAAAACATAGGAACATTTGAATTTCAAATAAACAATGAATGTTTTTGTAGTGTAAGTATATGATTATATATTGAAAATTATAACTTGAAAAATAATTCATGTTTATATGAAACTCAGACTTAACTAATACCCTTTTACCTTCCAACCTTATACCTAGTAACATTATGACCCTGGGAGAGACTTGCTCTGACTGAGTCACAGTTTCTCCATCTGCGGAATGTATGAAATGTTATCTGCCATGTAGGGTGGCTCTGAGGATCCCATGATAGCTAGAGCTCTGAGATCATACCAAGTGTCTAGGAAATGTACAGAAAGTGAGTGAGTTTGTATCCGGTACACCTGTAATCCCAGCATTTCCAAGTGGAGGCAGGAAGAGCAGGTCAAGATCATCACTGGCTCCATGACAAATTCAAAGCCAGTCTGGGCTTCATCAAACTCTGTCTCATAATGGTAATAGTGATGATGGTGATGATGATGATGATGATGATAGTAATCTTTAAAACGCATAATAATATAATTAGTACTTTTTCCTCCAGCGGTGGGGATTGAGTCTGGGGCCTTACCCATGCTAGGCAAACATTCTACCACTGAGCTACGCTCCTGGCTCCGTCACCTCCTTACCTGACCCACTTTTCCCACTGTGCTTTACCGACAGGTCTTGCAGAAGAGGTCCATTGTGACCTACAGCCTGTGGACCCCACAAGGGGTGAGGTGACATACACCACCAGCCGGGTCTCTGAGGGCTGCGTAGCTCAGGTTGCCAATGCTGTGCGTGAAGTCCATGTTCTCTTCCTGGATTTTCCCAGTGTGAGTACCTCCAGCAGGTTCATGGGAACCCACAGGAAGTAGAGGTGATGGGGTGAAGGCTGGCTTCCCATGGCTAGGGTTGGGGCAGCGGCTGACGCTTTATTAGGACCCCAGCCACGAAACTGACAGTTTCGTGGGACAGTTCCCGGGAGGGCCCCTGAGGACCTATGGTAGCAGGGATGGTCTTCTGGAAAGCATCCTAAGACCCAGCTGGAGGGCCAGTAAAATGGCTCACCAGGTAGGAGTGCTCGCTGTCAAGTGTGACTTGAGTTCAATTCCCTGAACCCACATAGGTGTAGAGAACCGACTCTCTCGAGTTTGTCTCTGACTTCTATTTCTACTGCACACACGTAGAAAAGAGCTAGGTAAGAGAGTCACTGTAAACCAGGGGAGCTCGTGACAAACACCTCTCGTGATGGGCTCTCATAGGTTTTCAGAGGACTGACTCCTCTCTAACCTAGACTTTGGAGAAAGGATCACGTTCCAGGCTCCCTCACATCGAATATCTGTGACTCCACCAGGCATCCTCTGAGATCCAAACCCAGCAAAGCCAGCCTTGGTCTGACCTCCAGCAGGGTCTTCTTGAGCCTCCAGCTTGTCTAGGTGTGTCTCTTCAGAACAGTAACACCCCATTTGTCAAATTTTTACTGTGTGCTAGGTCCTGGGCTATAGCCTACTATCTGCTAGGAACTAGCATTGTTTGTTTGTTTGTTTGGTTGGCTGGTTGGTTTTTTGATTGGTTTGTGTAGCCTAGGTTGGCCTCAAGCTAGCTGTGTAGCTGAGGATGACTCTAGACTGATCCTCCTGCCTCTACCTCCACAGTGCTGGGACTAAAGGCACAGGTCACCACATCTGATTTATACGGTGCTGTGTTTCAGACTTAGGGCCTCATGCCCGCTAGACAAACGCGCTACCAACTGAGCTACATCCCTATCCGTGTGTGTGTGTGTGTGTGTATGTGTGTGTGTGTGTGTGTGCATATGTGTGCATATGTGTGTGTGTATGTGTGTGTGCATATGTGTGTGTGTCTGTGTATGTGTGTGTGTGTGTATGTGTGTGTATGTGTGTGTGTATGTGTGTCTGCATGTGTGTGTGCGTGCATGTGTGTGTGTGTATGTGTGTGTTTGTGTGTATGTGTGTGTGCGTATGTGTGTGTGCATATGTGTGTGTGTCTGTGTATGTGTGTGTGTGCGTATGTGTGTGTGTATGTGTGTGTGCATATGTGTGTGTATGTGTGTGTGTGTGTGCGTATGTGTGTGTGTTTGTGTGTATGTGTTTGTGTGTGTGTGTGCGTATATGTGTGTGTATGTGTGTGTGTGTATGTGTGTGTGTATGTGTGTGTATGTGTGTGTGTGCGTGCGTGTGTGTGTGTTTGTGTGTGTGTGTGCGTATGTGTGTGTGCATATGTGTGTGTATGTGTGTGTATGTGTGTGTGTATGTGTGTGTGTGTATGTGTGTGTGTATGTGTGTGTGTATGTGTGTGTGTGCGTGCGTGTGTGTGTGTTTGTGTGTGTGTGTGTGCGTATGTGTGTGTGTGTATGTGTGTGTGCATATGTGTGTGTATGTGTGTGTATGTGTGTGTGTATGTGTGTGTATGTGTGTGTGTGCATGTGTGTGTGTGCATATGTGTGTGTGTGCGTGTGTGTGTATCTTCTTAAAATATCTAACTTCTCAAGGGCTCATGAGAGTCTACTATTCTCATTTCTTGGAGGAGGAAACCCAGTTTGGCCTTGAGAAGTAAAGCATGAACCTAAAGCCAGAGGTCACACCAGAATCCCAGGGATCTCGAGCCAAATCCAGGCGCCGCTGGCCTGCCTGGGCTGCAGCCCACGCCTAGCTGGTGGTCGACTAAGGCCACAGAACGGATTAGGAGCGTGGGGTAAATTTATGGCCAACCTGCCCCTAAAACTGTTGAGTTGCCTTACATTTGTGCAGTGATAAGAAGGTTCCAGGACCACCAATATCGGGGCCCTGCCCGCCACAGGACTGTGAGCTTTGATAACCCCCAAGGTACAGATAGCACCAAACACATTTTATGTGGCTTTCATGAGCATTGTAATTGTTTTTCAAGCTTGGTAATGATATGGAAAAATATGATCACTTCCTGTAAGTTCATTCTGTTTGTTTTGAGGTTTAGGACCTCGCACCTCTACTGGATGATTGCGCTTCCCCCTCCCCCTGCACCCCTGACAGCAGAGCCAGGCAGAGGAAGGCCCCAGCCAGATAGCCATGTCCCTGGATGCAGGTGTGCAGACAGCTCTAGCCAGGACTCTGGGGGTGGAGGGGAGCAGGGCAGGGTGCTTCGGCTGCAAAGGGATTAGGCTAGGGTTGCTGGAGGAAGTGACAGCGCGGAGCAGCTAGGACCTCTGTGGTGGGCACAGCATGGGAGGGAGAGCACACAGAGGGAGGAAGCTGCCTGCTAGGGATTCTGCATGTGACAGGACCTTGCAGTTCACCTAGGAGCAGAACTGGGGAGATGGGGAAGATGTGTCACCTTATTAGAAGTCTGGTTTTTAATCTGTGAGCAATGACAACCACTGAAGGGTTTTTAGGGCTATGGTGGGGTGTCCCAGTAACTTACAGCGTAGTCCAAGGATTCTAGAGTTTGTGACAACAGAATCGCCCTGTTGCCCTCTGCCCTTTGCAGAGAACTCAGTCTGTAGATCATGAGACCACTGACCCACCAGGCCAGGCTCCTGGCTCTAGAGCTCTGAATGGCATGCGTTTGAAGGGGTGGTGGAAAGGGGTGGTGGAAAGAGCTGGGGTCTGGGACACCGGGGTCCATGGACCTGTCATGGCCTGCACCTTGTACAGTGCACAGGATGCAGATACATTGTGTTCAGAGGCTCGTCCAAGATTTGTGAACTATAGCGTCTGCTCAGGGCTTGGCCTATTCCAAATAATTAATATATTCCATAGACGAATGCATGTTTGTATGATGAATGCCAAATGTGACCACGATACAGAGTCTAAGAACATAGATTCTAGTCGGGCATCGAAGCACGTGACTGAAATCCCAGTTACTCAGGAGGATGGCTTGTAAAACTACAAGTTTCAAGTTGTCTTGGGCAACATAGTGAGAGTTTGCTCAAAAATCAAACCAAAACAGATTCTGGAGCCGGTCAGTCCGCACTTGAACTTCGACTAACTTCATGGTCGCATTGCTCTGCGGGTGAACTGTGGGAACCATGGTCTTCCCTCGGGAAACATGGCGATGATGATAATCTCTCCTACCTCACGGGGTTCCTAGGAGACTTCAGTGGGTAATGCAGGCAAAATACAGAGCTCAGAACCTGCCCAGAGTGAAGGCTGTAGTCTGGCAACTATGAGTTTTGTTGCTATTACTATTATGTTTTTCTGGGCTCAATTTCTCACCTGCAAATACCTGGGTGTGGTGGTTTCCACACATCTTCAAATCAGATTACTCTTTAAGCCTCACACTAAACTCTGTAAACTCTGCAGTTTGAACCCTACAGAGAACTAGAGGCAGAGACTGCAGATCCATTTTTAGACAGGCTAAATGAGGTCGAGTCTCACGGAATTCCTGGCCTCCACCCAGGAGCCAGTGACCTCGGAGAGTCTCCAGGGGTGAGGTTCACTCAACAGCCCTTCGCCACCAACTCTAACCAGGGGCTTGCCATGTGCCCAGCCTGTGGGTGATACCGACGGAAAGTAGCCCTGAGCCACTCACAGGCCAATTGAGTGATTTGTGTAATTGAGTGATGGAATCAGCTGTGGGGAGGGGGTGCGTGTGAGAGGCCGTGGGGGGCAGGAAGATAATCACTGAACAGAGAAAGAAAGGGATGGGGGGTGCTGGAGATGGGACTCAGTTGTTCCAGTGTTTGTCTACCGCACATGAGGCCCTTGCTCTGATCCCCAGCACTTGAGAGACAGATGCAGAAGGATTAGAAGTTCAAGGTCAGGCTAGAGCACTGACTCAGCAGGCAAGAGCACTTGGCTGCCCTTTCAGAAAACCCAAGTTCTATTCCCACATCCACCTCAGGCAGCCCACAACCGCCTGTAACTCCAGCTCCAGAGGGCCCAACGCCATCTTCTGGTCTCCACGGGCACCCACATGTAGACACATAAACTTATACGTAATTTAAAATATTTTTTCAAGTTCAAGGTCATCCTTGCTTATATGGTGAGTTTGAGGTCAGCCTGGGCTACATGAAGATGTTGTCTCAAAATAAGTCTATTTCTAGCTAGAAAGTAGAGCCCAGAGACAGAGAGGATAGCATGTGCAAAGGCCTGGAAGCTTCAGGCCTGGCTGGAGGACCTCGTGGGGCAGTACTGTCTCTACTGATCTATGGCCTCCTTTGTCAGTTGCTGGCACAGAAAGATGGCTTTCCCATCCATCCCCACATGGACTCAGAACCCCCAGATTTCCTGTGCGTGGGTGGCAGATGAGTGGCGGCAGCCAGGAGCCCCAGTGGCATTTGGGGAGTGTGTCTCTGCCTGCCTCTGTGTGTGTGTGTGTGTGTGTGTGTGTGTGTGTGTGTGTGTGTGTGTGTGTTGAAGTACACTGTAGACAAATCAGGGCCTGCCGGGCAGGGGTTATCTCACTGGGTCCCCAAAGGACAGGCTGGAGCCTGGATTCCGGGAGGGGCCTAGGGTCACATCCTGACCTCTAGACAGGAACAGGCCTGGTGTCTCAGCCATTCCCAGCAAGCTGACTACACTGCTCTGCTGTCTCCCAGACTCCTGGGCAGCCAAACTCCCCTCCTGAACAAACTCAGGGAGCCCCTTCCTAAAGATAGGAAGGAGCCAGCCAGGCTCTGACTCATGCCTAGCCAGAGAGAGGGCAGACAGGCTGCTGAGGCAGAAAGTTAGCCTGTCATGGGAGACTGAGGGGCTGTGCAAGGCAGGGAGGCCCTCAGAGGAGTACCACAGTGAGCGGCCTCTCTGTCACTCTTTCCCGTGGCGCCCCTGCTCCACAGTAGGAAACCTTCAGTGCTGAAGGAATGTGCCTGGACCCCTCTCCTACACTGCAGATCCCGTGTGCGCTCAGGACCCTGAGTTTCTTGCTCAGTCATCTCAGAGCCTATTCTGCAGGCTGAAGGGGAGTGGCTTTTATTATCCGAAAAGAACCTTTGCTGGGCTGACCTGACAAGTGGTAGAGGCAGCTCTGGGGACAGGCACAGAGGGGTTGGGGCTTCTGGGGGCGCTTCCCATATCTGGACACATGAGTACCCCTGCTGTGCCATCAGAAGCAGGATGAAGAGACTAGGGCCCTGAGACTGGAGCACCTGAGACTCGTGTCCTTGTCTTGCGAACGAGCAGGTTAGGGGAGGGATGCAGATAGGGTCCTAGGATCTGGTGGCTGGGTGTGGAGTCTTTCATCATCTCCCCAGCTTCAGGGCTGAATTTGTTGCATAGATGGACAGATGGACAGATGGACAGATGGATAGATGGATAATGGAAGGAAAAAAAGAGAACCATAAAGCCATAAGAAAATGGAATAAAATATTTTAAGTCCTGAAAGGAAACATCTGTGAATCAAGAATACTATAGCCTGCAAAATTGTCTTCCAAAATGGACGGAGAAGTAAAGGTATTTTAAGACAGACACAAATGAAGGCCACTCATGATAAGTACTCCGGCACTACAGAACATTCTCAGTGGAATACTCTACAGGGAAGAAGATGAGAGATAGCCTAACTACAACAAACTGGCCTGGGAAAGGAACCACAAAGCCCAACCCGGCAGCTCGGCAAATCCTCAAGCTCATATAAAAGTAGGAAAAGAAATACTAATAACCCAGCAAAACAGGACAAACCCCCCTCTGCAGACCCCTCTCTGCAATAATCTTACACATAGATGTTCCTATGGTTTCTCTTAGTGTTGATTCTAGTTTCGCTGTATCATGGTCCAATAGGACACAAGGGATTGTCTCAACTATTTTTTTGTATATATTGAGACTTACATCCTAAAGACCAGTTTTGGAGAAGTTCCCACAAACAAACAAACTTGTATTCCTTACCCGTTGGGTGGAAAATTCTGTACAAATCTGTTAGGTCCATTTCACCCACGGTGTACTTAGCTCTGAAATTTCCTTACCAGCTTTTAGTTTGGAAGACCTGTGTGAGTATGACAGCGGAGTGCCGACTCTCCCGCTATTGTATCAGGACCTATGTTGCCTTTGTATCTTTGAGTGTTTGTTCTATGCAATTAGAGGCGCTAATATTCAGAGCATAAAAGTTTGCAGTTGTTCTGCCTTCTTGAATTGTTCCTTTTATTAATATGCAGAGTCCCTTTTCATCTCTTCCAATTAGTTTTGGTTTGAAGTTTACTTTGGTGTGAGGACAGGCTTCCATTTGCTTGGCAGTTTGTTTCCCACGATTCAGCATTAAGACACCCAAGGTATCTTTGCTGGCTACGTGTGCTTCTTGGAAAGAGCATATAGCTAGTTCTTGCTGCTTTTTATCTAGTCTGTCAGTCTGTGTTGTTGAACTTGTAGTAGCAATTCTTGTGACTCCTGAGTGCCAGGATTACAGGTATGTGCCACTGTCCCTAGCTCAAACAGAATTTCTTTAAAAATATTTTCAGACAAGACATGGTGGTACATGCCTTCAGTCCCAGCACTCAGGAGGCAGAAGCCGACAGATCTCTGAGAATTTGAGGCCAGCCAGGTCTACACAGCGAGTTCCAGGCCAGAGCTATACAGTGAGACCCTGTCTCAAAACAAAACAGAACAAAACAGAAAGCCGGCAAGGGTTAATCCCAGTACTGGAGAGACAGGTGGCTCTCTGAGTTCAAGGTCAGCCTGGCCAGTCAAGGCTACATGGCAAGACCCTGTCTCAAAAACAAAAAAACAAAAAACAATTTCAGAATCAGGCTGAAGAGATGGCTCGGCTATCAAGAGCACGCCCAGCTCCTGTAGAGGCTCCTGTTTGTTTCCTAGCAGCCATGTTAGGTGACTCACTACCGCCTATAACCCAGCTCCAGGGGCTCTGACTCCCTCTACTGGTACATGCGCACGCGCACGCACACACTGGGAACATTTCTTTCAGGAGGCAGACATGATGGCACACACCTGTGACTCCAAGGGGCTGAGGCAAGAGGATGTTAAGTTTGAGGCCAGAGCTACACACAATGAGATCCTGCCGCAAAACAAGATTTAAAGAAAAAGCCAGGGTGGTGGAGCACGCCTTTAATCCCAGCACTCAGGAGGCAAAGGCAAGCAGAACTCTGTGAGTTCGAGGCCAGCCTGGTTACAGAGTGAGTTACCCGGGACAGCCAGAGTTACAACAGAGAAACCCTGTCTCGAAAACAAGAAGAAAAACAAACAATTGGGCCAGGTGTGCTGTCTCATTCCTCTTCTCCAGTCTCTTGGGAAGCTGAGGCAGGAGAATCACTTGAGTGCTGGGTGAGGCTCCATCTTTTAAAATAAAAATAAGGTTAGTGGAATCAGCCAGTGGATGCAGAGGGCTGCATGACCTGGGCCCCACACAGCCCGCTACGAGGCCGAATCGTACTACATCCTTACAAGTACCTGAGTGAGCACATTGTCCAGTTCATCCTTGAGATCAGGAAACCGAGGCACAGAGAGGAGGAATGACTGTCCAGAGTCACAGAGCCCACATTTGAACTCGGGTTTGTCTGGCTCTGACCCTGTCCCTTGCCACTTTTCCTGTGTGTACTGTCTGAATCTGCAGAGGCAGACCTAGGGCCTCCTCTGGGCTGGCCCTGGGAGGGTGGGGGATGTAGGCAGCCCCAAAGCTCCACTCCTAGAAGAATTGCTGGAAACGGCTTTCTATAAGTGGCTACTGGTACTCAGGGCCTCTTCACCGAAATCCCCCTTTCCCGACACCAACCACTGGGCTAACAATGGCTTCTGAGGGACAGCAAGTACAAAAATAGCAACTGGTCTCCCACCCACTCAGGGAGGGAGTGGGGCAGGCCCACGCTGGCAGGCCTGGGGGCAAGGAGCGGGCACATATGTCATCCTGGCTGGGCCTTGAGATGCCCAAGGGCCCATCCTGAAGCTGGTCAGCTGGTCAGTCTGGGCTGTGGGCAGGCAGGCCCTTTCTTTACCTCTCAGGGGATGAAAGAGGGAAATCAGCATGAGTGCAAATGGCCGCCACCATGAGTCAGGGTGGAGGGGAAGGGAAGTGTTTACTGGGAAACCCTGGCTGAGTTGTTCTGGTAACTGGGAGTCATCATGAGGTCTGGGAGCGCAGAGCCCCCAGGAGCCCTGCTTTTCAGCTACCCTATGTTCCCATGCTGCTCACTGTGTGACCCTGGCTGTAACTGCCCTGCTTTGGGCCTCAGTTTCTCTTAAACCCTTCCTCCATAGGGAAGAGCCTGGTGACAATGGAGTGACAGGTTTGGTTTATGAATTCTGGAAGAATCGCTGAGACTTGTCACAAGCATCCTGAAGTCCCAGCCTCCTGACCCCGGGTCCCCCACAGCATGACCTCGCTGACCTCTGCTTCCCTTTCTTTACTTCCTCTATCCAGAGCCCCTTCTGATCTTGGTTTCTAGCCCTTTCCTGCCCCCATTTCGCAGATGAGGAAAGGGGAGGCACGAGGGATAGGAGCTATCAACAGGGAGCTGCAGCACATTCCTGGACTCAGTTCCAGCTGCCACAGCCCATGAGCATCCACCCAAGGAGAGAGAATGTTTGTCCGAGCACGTCGCTTGCTGTAGTCTGCCAAACTACTGAGCCCACCTATTTGCTATGTGTCTGTCTGAAGTCTCTCCTCCAGGGGAACATGGATGGAGCTGGTGGCAGTCTGGGTTAGAGGGAGGCAGGAGAGGACACACTCTTGGGTTACTGCTGGGTGGTCAGGAGCTGTGGGTTCCACTCAAGCATAGGCTGTGTGTCTGAGGCTCTTGACTGCACAGTCTCTCTGGGTGACATCCCTCCTTGAGTCTCTATTTCCACATCTGTAAGTTGGGAGAATACCTGTGCGTGCTCTGGTTGGCATACCATTGTTTTACTGATGTAAAATCCACTGGTTCGAAGTGTGCAGTTTAGCTGAGATGACAAGGTTCAGTTTCAGTGAGAGACCCTGTCTCGAAAGAAAATGTAGACACATAGCTGTGTAATCACCCTGCTTTGTTTGCACTAACAGTACCTAGCAGTCAGGGTGAACAGGCTGGGTCCAGTTCACCCTCAATAACACCGGGGGGCAGGGGGATGTCACATGCTTTCCTCCAGTAAATGTCTTTTTCTTTCTTTTCAATTATGTATATACAGGAGGCAGAGGTGGGTAGAATTCTGTGAGTTCAAAGTCAGCCTGGTCTACTGTCCATACCAGCCAGGACTACCTAGTGAAACCGTGTCTCCAAAAGGGAGGCGGTATTATTATGCATGTGGGCGTGTGCACCTGCGTGTGCGGTCGCCCATGGAGGCCAGAGGTATCAGCTTCCCTGGCGCTGGATGGAGTTACAGGTCATTGTAAGCTGCCTGATGTAGGTGTTGGGAACCAAACTCAGGTCCTTAGGAAATGTCACGAAAACTTTCACTCGCCAAGCCATCCTTCCAGACCCTCCATCCTTCCAGACCCTCCATCCTTCCAGACCCTCCATCCTTCCAGACCCTCCATCCTTCCAGACCCTCCATCCTTCCAGACCCTCCAGAACTTGACTTTAGTGTTTGAATGGGGGTGGCTTTTTTGAGACAGTTAACTGTGTAGCCCTGGCTGTCCTGGAACTCGTTATGCAGACCAGACTGGCCTGGAACTCACAGATCCACCTGTCTCTGCCTCCTGAGTGCTGGGATTAAAGATGTGTGCCACTACACCCAGCCTGAAATGCATAATATTTTTTAAGATTAATGAAACAAGATACTTATGGAGTCAAGTTTTTAAAAATAGTTTATTCATTTATTTTTATGTACATTTTTGCCTACATGAATATCTCCATGAGAGATATAAATCTGACACTCTCAGATCCCCTGGAGCAGGAGTCACAGACAGTTGTGAGCTGCCTGTGGGTGCTGGGAATTGAACCTGGGTCCTCTGGAAGAGCAACCAGTGCTCTTAATCCCTGAGCCATCGCTCCAGCTTGGAATCAAGCTTTAAACCCATTAGTAAACACTAATGTGGGCTGGGGAATACAGCTAGATAGTAGAATGTTTGCCATGCATGCACAAGACTGGGTTTGTTTCCTAACATTGCAAATTATTTCATTATTTATTATTATTATTACTATTATTATTATTATTATATCCACTCTTGAAATGTATCTTATCATTCTACTATAAGTTACTGTGAGAATAATTATTTAAGAATAATAATCTAGGGGATCTCAAGATGGCTCACTGGATAAAGGCACTTGTCACCAAGCCTGATACCTGAGTTTGAGCCCTAATTCCCACATAGTAGAAGGAGAAAACTGACTCCCTAAAGGTATCTCTGACCTCACTTGTACGAGCACACACACGCGCGCACACACACACACACACACACAAAGTAAAAAAAAAAAAAAAAAAAACTAACTAAATGTAATTAAAGAGGAAAAAATTACGTCGGGCTTGGAGACGGCTCAGTGCTACAGGAGTTTCAGGGCCCAGGTTTGGCTCACTAGCACCTAAATAAAAGCCAGACAAAGCTGTGTTCACCTGTAATCCCGGTGCTGGGGAGGAGACAGCTGAGTGTCCAGGACTTGCTGGCCAACCAGTCTAGTCAAAATGGCAAGCGCCAGGTTTAGTGAGAGACCCTGCCTCAAAAAACCAAGTGGAAAACGACAGAGAAAGATACCCCAAATCAAACTCTGGCCTCTACACACATGTTCCATACATACCAATTAGAATTAAAATAAGGGGGCTGGGGAGATGGTGCTTAAGGGCACTAGCTGCTTTTCCAGAGGACCCAGGTTCAATTCCCAGGTCATGACTGCCTGTAACTCCAGTTCCAAGGGATCTGATGCCCTCTTCTGGCCTCCACCATGATCCATAGACATACATACAGGCAAAATACACATACACATAAAATAAAATAATAATACATTTTTAAAAAAAGAATTAGTGGGGGGCTGGAGAGATGACTCAGCGGTTAAGAGCACTGGCTGGTCTTCCAGAGGACCTGGGTTCCCCCAGCACCCGCATGGCAGCTCACAACTGTCTCCTAACTCCTGTTACGGGGGTACACCATCCTCACACAGATATATATGGATGCAAATCACCAAAGTACATAAAAATAAATAAAATACTAAAAGAATTAAAATAAGAATGATAATCTAAAAAGAACACTAACATGACAAAAGCCATCTGTGGCACATTGGAAGCAAGGCAGTATCATTTGTTCTTTTCTTCTTGTTTTAAAGTGAGCGTGAACACAAAGAATGACTAACAGGGTCATTTACTGAGTAGTGGAAATATTTCTGAGCAGATTTTTCCAGGGCCCGAAACGCTTGTCTCTGGCTTTGTGACATCAGTTGGGAAACAACAGGGAGACGACAGCAGCCAGCCCCTAAAACTCCCCGCAGAAGTCTGTGTCACCAACCAGAGCTCTCCTTTCTGATGGAGGAGACCTTGGGATCCGCTGTCTGGGCTGCGTGCTGTTGGCAGGAACTGCCAGAGACTGTGTCTGGAAACATTTCCATTTGTCTTTGTTCTCCATGATACCGTGCAGCTTCTGAGGCTCTGGCTGGCCAGGCATCCCCCCTTCACTTCCCCAACCTCACCCCACCCCACGGGCTCGGAAGACTCTGAAGAGCTTTGATCTGGACATCTTTTCCTTCTTACTCTTATTGAAAATAAGAGAGTGTGACATCCCAGCCTTCCATGTGGTCATGGGCAAGTGACCTCACCTCTCTGTGATTCAGTTTCCCGGTTGCTGAGAGTTTTAAGGAAACCTCTTAGGTTGTTTGCATGGGGCTCATGCAAGAGAGACACTCCCTCAAAAAATAAAGTGGAAAATTACAGAGAAAGATACCCTAAATTGAACGCTGGTCTCTACATGTGCACACACAGGCAAGTAAGTCCATGCATGCACACATGCACCGTCTCTACCGTAAATGCGGGTGGAACCAGGGCCTCTGCAGAGCTGCGTCCACAACTCTAGGGACAACTGTGAGCCAGCGTCAGAGAAGAGAGGGTGATGGGAGCGGGGTCACTGCTTCCACACAGAGGGTATTCTTTAGATGCTTAGAGGCCCAGTGTACAGCAGGCACTCAAGAGAAGCCATCCTGAGTGGATGTGGAGGCACATGCCTGAGATCTCAACATTCGGGAGGCTGAGATAGGCAGGGAGAATGAAGAGTTGGAGGCTAGCCCGGGCACCTAGTGAGGACCTGTTAGGAGAAGGAGGCGGAGGAGGAAAAGAAGGATCAATCTTGCAATCTTGTCTGTTGGATGAAGCTCAGACTCATCTTAGTGTTTCCTCTTTTTCGGTTGGCTGGGACGAATCTCATCCACTCGCTCAGTATGCCTTCTTCCTTTTTTAACTTACTCATTTTTCTTTAATTTGTACTTATTTACTTACTGTGTGTGTTCTTGTGTCGCAGCACTGGCGAGGAGGTCAGCGGACGCCTGGCGGGGGTCGGATCTCTCCTCCCACCATGTGGGTTCTGGGAATTGAACTCAGGGTGTCGGGCTCAGTGGCGGTGCTCACTGAGCCATCTGGCCCGTCTCTCATGTTTTCTAGGCATTTGAGGGGCCAGGTGCTACTTCACACAGTGGTAACCATCAAGGGTAGTCACGTAGGGACCGTGGAATGACTGTCAACCATACCCGAGTCGGCCCTGCCCCACCCCTGCAAATCTGACTCCGTGTGTGTTCCTGCCTCTTCCCCAGGCACTGTCGCAGCTGGAGCTGACTCTTCAGGCTGCCAAGCAAAATGGCACTGGGACCCGAGAAGTGTTCCTGATCCTTGTTTCCAACAAAAATGTCTACGTGCAGTTCCAGGCCCCAGAAATCCCCTTGCACTTGGCCTACGTGAGTGTGTGACCCTTAACCCCAGGCCAGCTGTGAGAGAAGCCTTGCCTAGTGTTTCTCTCTGTGAGCCACAGCCTGATGTCCAGGCCATGATTCAAAATGGCCATGCCCTGGGTTCCACGGCCCTGATGTAGAGCACTAGGGATGAGTACGACCCACAGGTCTGGGATGATCAGGGATAAGTAAGACCTGGAACAAGAGTCTGGACAAGGAGGTGGAGACAGGCCAGGTGTAGCAATTCAGGACAGGACCAGGAGGTAGGCCCAGAGGAGGCAGAGGCAGGAAGGAGCGGTGAAGACCTTCTCACAGACGAACACATAGCCCAGTGTGGTGGAGACACCATGGAAAAATCCCCTCCCAAGTCCAACTACAAAGGCCCAGCTTCCCTTTCCAAAGTGTCTTTCCCCATATCACTGAGAAGGGGGAATCACAGTCCCAGAGAAGATACATGCTTCTCAGGGTCCCTCTCCTCTCATTCTCGTTCCCTCCTCTTCCTGGGGTGGGGGAGCTGGTTGGGTCCTCAATGACACATGAAGCAGGAGCTCTGGCTGGAGGGTCGCCGTGTCCATCCACTCTAGCTTGGTTGCATCATTTTCCCTGGGTTGAGCACGTGCAGTGGCAGCCGTGGACGGCCTGTGTGCACATCACCACCCCCAGGCCAGAGCCTGCCTTAACCTAAGCCAGAGCCTAACACCCACCATGCTCTTAGTCACTGCAGTAACCCTATTCACTGAGATGAATGCCTGCAGACCCTGAGGGATCTTCTGTCTTACCTCCTCTCACTGTCAGGCCTTCCTCCTTGACTGAAGCCCTTCTGCTGCTGAGAGAAACTTGGAGTCAATGGCTCCTACTGCTTCCTCTGAACCAGTGGTTCTCGACCCGTGGGTGGCAAGCCCTTTGAAGGTCAAAGGACCCTCACGGGGGTCACCTAAGACCATCTGTATATCAGATATTTGCATTACAATTCATAACAGTAGCAAAATTACAGTTACAAAGTAGCAACAAAAATAATTTTACAGTTGGGGGGTCACCACAGAATGTGGAACTGTATTAAAGGGGTACAGCTTAGGAAGGTTGAGAACCACGGCTGGAAACCCTTCTCTCCTCAGGATCACCTCTTCCAGGAAGTCTTCCTCACTTCCTTCCTTAGCCCAACAGAGCCCAAGGGAGCCTAAGGAAGGCAATGAGGATTTGGATCCACCCAGATTTCCTGTCCCCAGACAGCCAGGGGACTGGTCTTGGTTTTTCTTTTTAAATTTTATTTTATTTTATTTTATGTGTATGGGTGTTTTGTCTACATGTGTGTTTGTGAACCCATGTGTGCCTTGTGCCTTCAGAGGCCAGGAGAGTGTTGGCTCCCCTAGGACTGTAGTTACAGACGTTTGTGAGCTGGTAATTGAACCTGGGTCCTCTGGAAGAACAGCCAGAGCTCTTAACCACTGATGCATCGCTCCAGACTTTTTCTTGTTGTTATTACGTATTAAATAATGTCCTCTGCCTTCCATTACTCCAAGTGACGATGTCTGTCTAGTTTCTGAAGGGCGAGATTCCCAGGGCAGGCACCACCCAATCTGGCTTTCATTCATTCGTTATTTTTCATCCGTTTTTCTCTTCCACTTTTACTCCCTGCGTCACCATGCATCAGGAGCACCGACCACGTGGCAGGTGTGGGGGGGCAGCTGGAAAGTCAGAATCCCCAGCAAAGACTCAGTGCCCGCAGTACATCAAGTACTGTGGGCACGGGCACCAAGGCTTCTCACACCCCCCCGGAGTTTAGAGGGACACAGACAGCAGCTACATGGCGCAGTTATATATGGCTTGAATGAGTGACTCGTGGCGAGGGACAGCTGGGGCAGATAGAGGCGTGCCTCTATCTGTTCAGCACGCATGCGTGTAAGGCACATGCGCAGAAGGGAGACGTGGCAGCTATGGCTCTGCTAGAAGAGATATCCCGGGGGCTCTGAGGTGACTGGTCATCTTCGAGCCTTGTCATTCTCAGTCCTGACTCTCGTCTGCTAATGGACTGAGCTGACTCCTCAAACCTGCGGGGTGGAAAGTGAGTCACCGCTCTGTCTCCCCAGAATTCCAGCCTGGTCATCTTCCAGAAGCAGCCAGGAGTCAGCATCACACCATTGCCCTCGTTTACCACCAGGACACAGGTCCTTGACTGGGCAGCTACAAAGAGTGCCATCGCCTCGGTGGCGACGCTGGATGACCCTGAAAGCATCGTCCTCCGGCTGGGCCAAGGTCAGCCTCCTCAGTTGCCTCTGGCTTCAGGTTCAATTGCAGAGGAGACTGAACAAACTTCAGACTGGGCTACTACTGCCCCACGGTGGCACGTGATTTGTCTGAAGTCACACGTGGCCGGATGGTACCTTCTGTGGTTAATGACAGTTTCTTCACCGAATGTCACATGAGCGATGCCAGCTTTTCCTTTTAACCTTGAAAATCCCAGCACAAGGAGGTTGGGTGTGGCTCGGTTGGTAGCAGGCTCGCATAGCATTAAGCTCTGGGTTCCATCTCCAGCAACACAGAAACGGAACATGGTGGCACAGACCTGTAATCCCAGTACTCGGGAGGTGGAGGCAGGAGAATAAGGAATTTAAGGTCGCCCCCCAGGACATAGCAACTTCAAGGCTAGTCTGGGCTTCCTAAGACCTTATTTTTAAAGAGGAAGTGTTGGGGAAGGGGCTCAGTGGGTAATGATTGCCACACAAGCACAAGCACCTAAATGGGGACCCCCCCCCCGTCCCTGTGTGAAAAGCTGTCATGGTGATACACACATGTAATTCCAGCTCCGGGGAAGCAGAGACGGGAGGATCCCTGGGGCTCGCTGGCCAGCCAGCCTAGCCAAACTGTGAGCTCCAGGTTCAGTGAGAGACTGTGTCACAAAAAATAATAATAACATGGAGAACAATTAAGGAAGACACCTGACATCAATGTCTGGCCTCTCCCTACACGTGCACGGGTGTGCACGCACACGTGAGCTCACGCACACAAGCACCAGCACAGAATCAAACAAACCCAAGCGTTTCATATTGTCCATTAAGCATCTATGTGTCAAGTTCAATTCTAGACTCCTGGGTACAGCGCCACCCTCCTGGAGTTGTCGCTGTGATGGGAGAGTACAAGAAATATGTGCACAGATAACTAACTTTCTGTATCCCAGATAGGCCTTGAACTTGTCATCCTTAACCTTCTGAGTGGCTGGGATTACAGGCCAGTGCTACCATGACTATAGGTCTTGGTAAATGGTATGGGAAAGACTAAAGTGGGCTGGTGTGCGGGAACGGGGGTGGCGGGGACCACAGCGTTGACATTTGCCATGGGCTCACTTGTTAACCCTGTGTTGACACCTATGGAAACGAAGGCCGGGCACTGAGCAGGTAAGTCCTCCATTGTCCCCCACCTGGGAAGCTCTGTCCTGAATGTTCCCTCTCCTGCCTTTGGTTGAAGGGTGAGGTTGGGCTCTCTGATGCGTTTGTCTCCACAGCCCCAAAGGCACTACCCTACTGCTTGCCAGAAGCCCCTCAGGACATGGGCCACACACTGGAATGGCAACCGCGAGCCCCCACCCCAGTCCAAGGCTGCCACTTGGAAGGAGTGATTGGCCACAAGGAGGCGTACATCCTAAGGGTCCTGCCAGGTTCTGAGGCCAGGTAAGGGTGGTGGCCTCCCACCGCAGGGCCCTCCCCATCAGACCTGGAGACCCCAGCCCGATTGGATCCTATCCTTCAGGCGTATTAGTTACTTTTCTATTGCTATGGATAAACACCATGACCAAGGCAGTGTATAGAAGAGTTTATTTGGGCTTGAGGTTCCAGAGAGTTCGAGTACAAGATGGCAGGCAGCTGGAGCAACAGCTGAGAGCTCACATCTTGAGCTACAAACAGGAGGCAGAGAGCACACCCAAAGCCCACCCCTAGTGTCCTAGTGTGGCCCACCTCCTAAGCTCTCCCTAACAGCATCACCCACCGGGGACCAGGTATTCAAATGCCCGAGGCTTACAGGTGACATCGAATGCAAACCAACACACCAGTCCCCATACTCAAGCCTACAGTCTATTTGCACTGACCAGCTCTTTGCCTGCTGCAGGCCTCGGACAGTGACCGTAAAGGTGGAACTGAGTTGTCCATCTGGGGACCCCGGTGCGGTTCTCATCCTGCAGGGTCCTCCATATGTGTCCTGGTTCATTGATGCCAACCACAACATGCAGTTCTGGGTAAGTCCTGCACCCCAACCCCAGCCTGAGTCCTTGCACAGCATGGTCATTCCACCTCAGCTTCCCTCTGTCTACTACCTGTTTTCCTTCAGTTGTTAACTCAGAGGCCACTGCCTCCAGGAAGCTTTTCCTGATGGGCCAGGGAGTCCTTTAACTAGACTGCTGGGTCAAGGAAGCCCCTTGGAGAGACAAACTCTGAGCTGGGTTAGAGGACAAAGGGAAACAAGGGGATGAGGGGAAGGACCTCAGGGTGGGGGTATGGGGGGGGAGAAGGGCAGGAGTCACCATAGCTGATAGTCTCTGCTCTCCTTTCTGCCTTCAGACCACAGGTGAATACTCCATCAAGATCTTTCCAGAAAAGCGCATGCAAGGCTTGGTGCTCCCAGACACACCGCAAGGCCTGCTGGGAGAGGCCCACAAGCTCAATGCCAGCATGGTAGCCGCCTTCGTGGAGCTCCCCGTGGCCAGTGACATTTTGCTGAGGGCCTCTAGCTGCGGTGAGCTGTGACCCTGTCCCTTCTCCCATTGCTGCCCTCAGATCGCTTGCCACACTGTTCTTTGAGCTTCTCTGAGCCTCCCTGGCCCCATCCGTCACGAGGACCATGAGTAGTCAGCCATCTAGGAACTCAGTGGCTGTCCACTCTACCCACCTCTGATGCACTACCACCTACAGGTGATGTACCACAGACCTCACCTGCCCCAGTTCTGACCACACCTCCCAAGGAGAGATGCAACCCTGAGCTACTCATGTCCATGATCCAGCCAAAGTGTGGCAACGACATCATGACTCTGGCACTCAAGAAAGACCATGTGCGGGTAAGGAAAGCCCTGCCCACCTCCCCAGGATGACATGGACCTAGCCAAGAATTTCAGGAGCCTAGCCCAGGCAGTAGGGCAAGTCACATTGCTCTGCAAGCCTGTTTTCCTCACTTGTGAAATGCAGTTTGAGGCTAGCACAGTGTCATGCACATGTAGTCCACAGACCCAGAAGGCTGAGCCATGGGTGGTGGTGGGGGTGGGGTGAGTTTCAGGCCAGACTAGGCTACACAGAAGGCTGATATATGAAGATGGAGTTCAAGGTCATCTTCAGTTACATAGGGAGCTTAAGGCTAGGCAGGATTTCATATGAAGTAGTCGTTATTAATCTTAATGCTGGCTTATATGGGTGGTCACGGAAATTTGCACCATGTGGCCTTTGCTTGATTGATAAATACAAAAAGACAACGAATAGGGCTGGGGAAATGGCTCAGTGGTCGTGTTTGCTGTACAGACAAGTTTGGATCCCAGCACCTTTACAAAAAACAGACCCCAGCACTAGGAGGCAGAGAAAAGAGGGTCCTTGGGTCTCTCTGACTAGCTAGGCTAGCCAATCAGTGAAGACTAGGTTCAGTAGGACACCCTCCCTGTCTTAGATGTGCTAGCACACTCTTTTAATCCCTGTGCTCGGGGAGACAGAGGCAAGCCGACCTCTGTGAGTTCATAGGCCAGCCTGGTCTACAGAGTGAGTTTCAGGCCAGATAGGACTATGTAGTGAGACCCTGGAGAGAGAAGGAGAGAGACAGAGATAGATAGATAGATAGATAGATAGATAGATAGATAGATAGACAGACAAAGACTTTCACTATGTATTCCTAATTGTTTGATTCCCAACACTCATATGGTGGCTCACAACCATCTATAACTCCAGTTCCACGGGGGTCTAATGCCCTCTGCTGGCCTCTGTAGGTACTGCATGTATGTGGAAAACACCACCCACCCACTCGCCCACACCCACACACATGTGCCCTGAGCTCAATTCCCAGCAATGCCAAAAATAAAGAGGACATTCTACTGCCCATCCTCCACTGAGTAATTTTTTCCCACTGGCTTTTCTGGTCTCTGTCAGAGCTTTGATAAATCATCCATGTCCCTTCAGAGACATTTAAATAAAATTCTGTGTAGGGTGTCCATGGAGACCAGAAGGAGTCATCCATCAGAGCTGGGGTTACAGGTGGTTGTGGGCATCTGGCATGGCTTGAGTGCTGGGAACTGAACTTGGGTCCTCTGCTAGAACAGCCAGTGCTCTTAACCGCTAAGCCATCTCTCCAGCCCCAGTGAGCAGTTCCCACCGTGTTTGGTAGTGACTGTGAGGCCCAAGGAGGTGCAGGGCTTCCTGACAATACCCTTTCCCCCTGAGCCAGACTGTGAAGTGCACCATCACCGGCCTGACTTTCTGGGACTCTGGCTGCCAGGCTGAGGAGAATGACGGTCACCTGGTCTTGCGCAGCACCTACTCCAGCTGTGGCACCAAAGTGACAGCACATGTGGTCAGCAATGAGGTAAGGCCTGGGGCCAGGAAGGTGTCAGGCTCCTTGTAGACACTCTGGGGTGAGGGGCGTTTGGGGAGCAGGGGGTAGCAACACTCAGAGATGCCAAAGTGTGGCCATCGCTTAGCTCAGCCTTCCCATCCATAACACAGGCCTGGGAAGTGGAGACCCTCTGGGGCCTTTCTGGCTTTGACCAGCTTATTGCTCTGTCTTTGCAGGTGATGGTCAGTTTCCTGTCAGGCTCGTCACCGCTCCGGGTGAGATGCACAGCCTACCATGCTCTCCCACTGTTTCGGGTGTATTGCTGAGGCTGGGGCCCCTTTCTGGCCTATCGGGGAGTGGGCCTCAGGAAACAAGCCTGGATCCCAACAAGCCCTGTGTTTCCAGTGTGCCTCAGTCTCCCCTTCTGTACAATGGCAGCAGTGCTGCTGAGGGTTACATTTTCAGCCTCTCAACCCAGGAGTCTAGCACACTGTGGCTGTGTGACTTTGGGAAAATCAGTTAACCCTCCTTGGGCTCAAAGGTCATTTATTGGCTGTAAACTATGGCATGAGGAAAGACCTCACCCATAGGGGTCTTAGAGCAGTCCCTGAGATGTGTGGACCTTCTTCCCATTAGCCCAGTGCCAAGTGAGTTCTTGATAAACACGAGCTTGTTTTAAAGGCAAGGATGGGGTCAGGCGATTCCCGCTGTCACCCCATCCAAACTGACAGTCTCCCTCCCGTCCTCCCACAGAAAAAGGTGCAGTGTATTGACGTTGAAGGCATTTCCTCCCAGCTGGGCCTCTACCTCAGCTCGCACTTCCTCCAAGCATCCAGCACCATTGAGCTGGGCCAGCAAGGCTTCGTGCAGGTACCTGACTCCTCGAGATGTCTATGCCTTTTCTGCCCAACGTTGTTAGCAGAAAGATGAGATTTCCCCTTCCAGAGGAAAGAGGGAGCCAGCCTGGGTGTGTGGAAAGGACAGATGGAAAATGAACTGCAAAAAGGAATGCCACCCTGGGCTTCCTGCTTGCTGTGGGGTCCCTGGTTGCCTTCTGTTCAGAGGGCGGAGACCCCCATCTAGCTTATTTCCATAGGGTGTCGTAAGGGCTCAAGGGTATCTGCACATATCCCACCCCCTACCGCTCTGCAGGTGAGCCTGTCCCCACTGACCTCTGAGATCACAGTCCAGCTAGACAGCTGCCATCTGGATCTGGGGCCTGAAGGGAACATGGTGGAACTCATCCAGAGCAAAGAAGCCAAGGGCAGCTGTGTGAGCTTGCTGTCCCCAAGCCCCGAAGGTTACCTTCGCTTCAGCTTCTTCCTTCGTGTCTACATGGTGCCCACACCCACAGCCGGCACCCTCAGCTGCAACATAGCCCTGCAGACCAGTTTCTTGTCCCAGGTGAGTGGCCATGGCCCAGGTCTTACTTCAAGGCAGCCTATGGGTCTGGGGTTTTCAGTTAAGGAGGTGACCGTGCAGTGGGATCAAAGCTGGGCAAGAGCCTGGCTATCAGGGTGCTCACTGCTACCTACAGCCTTACTCAGTCTGTGGCGTGAGCATCTACATACAGCTGCAGCTACCCATCCATCCGTTTATCCTCTACCTACTTAACCATCCATCGACCCGCCCACCAGAAGCCTAACCATTCATCCATATATACCCACCCACATATCCAACCATCCACTCACTGTCCCACACCCCCACGCCCACTCATCCATCTACCCACCATGTACTTAAACACCCATCCATCAACCCACCCACCCATCCATCCACCAATCCACTAGTCTATCTACCTATCCATGCACTCTACTCAACAACCCATCCACCCCCCTCCTCCACCCATCTGCGCATCCACCTATCTCCCCTCCCTCTACCAGCCATTCAGCTATCATCCACCCACTTACCCTTCTATCTATTCATCCACCAACCCTGTATGTCTAACATTCTCGGTATTTCCACTAGCCCACCTAGTCACTCACTTCTTTAAGCATTCCACTAACCCCTCCCCCACACCCACATGGTAATCAACAATGTAGCCAATCTCAATGAACCAGACAGTTTATGGAAGAACAACAGAGAATTCTCTTTGCTGGCATCAGTAGGTCACTGTCCAATGAGTTTCCATCCCAAGCCCTCTGTCCTGACACACTCACAAGAACACTTGATGTGTCTGCACACTGATTTCCAGGATTCAAAACCTCCTGAAGCTGGGGCCACCATAAGGCCACACCTTCCAGGCCCTGAGCCCCCAGCCTATGAAACAGGGCTGGCCTGCCTCCCAGCTTGCACAGGGTAACAGATGCTGTGCTCCCATTAAACACACAGGCATCAGAGGCCTCCAAGAATCCTGGGAACCATTCATAGCAGCCACAGGCTACCCCACTGCTCTCCCGAAGCACGTGTTCCCTAGGACTTGCCCACAGGCTCCCAGCTAGAAAGCGGTGGACACGGGACTCAGTGAGGCTCATCTGAGCCATCATGGTGGCTCATCAGAGCTGCAGAGCCAGCTGAAAGCTGGACCGCTCATAACTCTCTTCCCTCCTCAGACAGTCTACAAGACGGTCTCCATGCGCCTGAACATCGCCAGCCCTGACCTGTCTGGTGAGTGGGGAACAGTGGACAGTGGAGGGATGGAGCCGGGTACTGGTGGGGAGATGGGGCAGGGCAGCCCCTGGGAGGGGAGACAAGGCTTCCAGGCCCAGCAACCCAAGGAGCCCCCAGTAGGACACACCTCAACAGGGAAGGCTGCAGAGTGCCGACCCAGGCCTCAGCTCCATCCCAGTCACTGCTCTGCCTTGCTGGAGGACTTGAGCTCTCGGATGAACCATAAGGCACCTTAGGTGTGGTACAGCCTTTACATTCCCTGACACCCCAAGGGTGCAGGAAGCCCCGTCGGCCTAGCACCCTCTGGTCTCTTTATCTGTTCCTCTGGGCCCAGGCACCGCCAGGCAAGAGTCTCTGTTGCTAGGGGCAGATACATGCCACATAGGCTAGGGTGGTGTGTGCTCACACCCAGCCAGGACAAGAATAATGTAGGGCTTCTAAGTGCCCTGCACAGACAGGAAGCCAGAGACCATGGCCCGTGGCCGTGTAGAAGACAGGAGCACGAGAGGAAGGAAGCCTGCTGCAACTCAAGCAGCAAACACCTTGAGAGCCGCTCTGGCCACTTGGATGTGGTGTGAGGCTCAGAGATGAGCAGGGCTGACAGGCAGCGCAGGCACCTTCGCTCTTTGCACCTATTATGCCATCCGTAAAAATGTTTCCCTGCGAGCCTTTGGAGACAGGAGGGTGGCCCAGAAGGCCTGGCTGGGCCCTCGGGTGTACCGGGCCCTCGTGCCCAGTGAAGACACTAATGCTTGGGGAGGTCAGGGGTCGCTGGCTGACCGAGGCCAGCATGACAGCGCGGGGACAGACCGGAGACCAGGGCACAGCAGCACTACCATTGGCCCCCCTTTGCTCGCACAGGCAAAGGACTCGTCCTGCCCTCTGTACTGGGCATCACCTTCGGTGCCTTCATCATTGGGGCCCTGCTCACAGCTGCACTCTGGTACATCTATTCTCACACACGTGAGTATCCCACCCACATCCCGCATGCCCAGTGAAGCCTCTGAGGAGTGGGGAGCCCTGGCTGGGGCCCTGACCTCCATCCCTGCCCATGCCCCTCAGGTGCCCCCAGCAAGCGGGAGCCCGTGGTGGCGGTGGCTGCCCCGGCCTCCTCTGAGAGCAGCAGTACCAACCACAGCATCGGGAGTACCCAGAGCACCCCCTGCTCCACCAGCAGCATGGCGTAGTGCCCAGCCTGGGGTCTCAGAGGCACCCCAGCCAGCCCCTGCCCCACAGAAGACTGAGCAGCCACAAGCTGAGAACCACTGGCTATGAACTTGTCCCAGGAGTCAAACAGCTCCACTCAGCCAAGGATGGAGCACGCCCCCTGTACCTACCACTCCAGCCTCCCTCGCAGAGGCTTCTTGCCAGTGGAGACTCCAGCTTGGAACAGATTGGGGTCTCCTTACCCCACTTCACAGAACTATCCAACCCAGAGTCTCTGGGGTACACTCACCCAGGACTATGGAAAGACAATGCATTGCCCTGTACATCCTCGTTGCTGTAGAAGCCCAAGTTACTGCCTTCAAGCTGCGTCCCATACTGAACAGGGCATTGTGGGAAGTGATAACTCCAGATAGGCCCAGGTAGAGCTGCCTGCATCTGGTACTGGTGGCCTCCTCACATGGTGGAGGAAATAGAAGCTGAGGGTGCTCAGCTGGCAAGAACGGTAGGGTAGGGGAACCAGCCACTCCCAGAAGTGCCACAGAGACCTCCTTCCAACCCATCCATTGGAGGGGTAGCAGGAGGGGAGTGGCCAGGCTGCTGGTCCTGGGTGAAGCCCTGCATATGCACCAATAAATCAGACATGAAACCAGTGCCCCTTTGGGTTGTGCTGGGAGAAGGGGAAGGGCCAGTATGACACGGAACAGGGCTGCACATCTCTTGGGCTGGCCTGGTAGCAGATGGCCAGAGCACATGTTTGAAGAAAGCCAGTCTCCTCTTCTGCTCATTCATTTGGTGGCCCAACCCTGGGACAGAGGCTATAGAAACCAAACACCAAGATGCCCTGTCTACAGTCTCTGGGTTTGGGACACAGCTGCCCCCATAAAGCTCTGGGTTCTAATTCTGCAAATGCTTCTTCTCTGCAGTGGGCCTGTGGACAGCTCCATGGCTCCTGGAAGCCTGTCACTCTCCCTCATCTCTAAGATGGGCATATAGCTTGAACATACGGTTGGCAGTGTCATGGCACGTGGCTGACATCATTCCTGTCTTTTACACAGGCCTTATGCTTGTCCTAGGCCACACAGCTAGCTTTCTTTACCCACCCACTCCTACACTCCTGCAGCTCTAACCCCAGATCCCCAAAAGTCTGATGGGGGAGCTAGGAGCTAGAGGTTAGGAGTCAATCAAACGTTTTGTCATTTACAAAAAATAATAAACAAAACGATTTAAAAGCTTCAATTAGTGTCATCAACCCTAAGTCCCAGGAGAGGGCCCTCTCTTCCCAGAAGACAGAGAGAGGAGGAAGTCTCTGGCCTAGCCTCAGGCAGGATCATAGGCTGGTCAGACAGCTCACACAATAAGCTGGGCCCAAGCCAGGAGGCAGCAGGATGGGCAGGGAGATGGGCTGGGCTGAAAGACTACCACATCGGTGGGGACTCTAGGAAGCCCCCTGCGGTCTATGTCAGAGGAAGGAGCACACAGAACCTCTCCTGTCCCTTCACTCTACCAAGAGCCCAGGACCCTGGGCCAGTCTCAAAATAATCTGAAAGCAGAAATCAAAAGGCACTGAGTATAAACGCCTGTGGAAAGGCAGCATTGGTGTGGGAAGTCCCATTCTGACCCCAGCCTTGGCTACTGGGACAGGGAGGGCTCCAGCAGCTTCAGAACTCCACCCACAAGGTGCAGGCTTCCCGTAACCAGTACATGAATGGCAGCAGCCTCACGAAGAATGCTGGCTCCACTGCTGGCCGTGGGGTGGCTGAGGAGGTTCCTCGGAGTACTGGGGGGCTGAAAGATGGGATCCCGGCCTTGGCTGATCCATTGTAGGGCGTGGGAGATGCAGCTAAAAACAAGGGAGCTCATGCCAGTAGGCTGGGGCTTGTGGGGAGCCAGCAGCAGGGAGGCTGGCCCACCAGGCTCTGGGCTGGGGCTACTCCACAGGTCAGGGCTGGCCTGTTTCTCGGCCAGACAGTTCCAATGCTGCTGGTGTTGGAGGCAGCGGAGCAGCACCTGGTCCAGAGTCACCGTGAAGTTCTGCTGGTCTGTGGGGTCCAGAACAAGGCCTGTCACTAGGGGAGGGGGAGAGGGGCTACGGCGGCACATTGAGTATCTGCACAGCTCCTGGACTTTCTAAGCATCACTTAACCACACCCGGCAGGTTGACCACGCAGTGAACTGTGACCAGTACAACCTGCTCACTGCCATGGGAAACGGTGCCTGGTAGTCCAGCTCCCCAGCTCCCACCCCCATCTTTACAAAGTGCCCAGCTAGCGTCCCACACCAGGAGGGCATAAGCTTCTCAGGAAGCTGGTTAAAAATACAGATCCCAGAGATGTCTGCCATGTGAGACCTGGAGATCTATATGCATGTTTCACATACCTTCAGATTTTTTAAATACAATGCAGCATAGTACGAAAAGCATTTTAGAAACCAGTGAGACAGCTTAGTGAGAAGGGGTGCCTGCCACCAAGCCTGGCAGCCTATGGCTAATCCCCATGGCCCATAACCCACAGGGTGGAAGGAGACTCAGGTCTTCACCAGGCAGTAAGTGCCCATCTTCCACCACTGTACACTGATATCTTCCATTCTATTCAATAAATATTGGTTGAGACCCACTAAGCTGACTTCAGTAGCCATCAGTGGGCTGTAACCTGCCCTTTTAAAAAATGCTATACCGAGCCTGGTGGTGGTGGCGCACTCAGGAGGCAGAGGCAGGTGGATCTCTGTGAGTTCGAGGCCAGCCTGGTTTACAGAGTGAGTTTCAGGACAGCCAGAGTTACAACAGAGAAACCCCGTCTTGGGGAAAAAAAAAAAGCTGTACCTGATAATTCTTTTACAGTGTTATGGCTACGTTACGGCACAAATTTTAATATGTACTAAATGGTGTTTCTATAATAAGATCTATACCCCAGGGCTGGAGAAACGGCTGAGTTCAAAGCCCTTGCTGCGTTGGCAGAGAACCCAGGTTCAGTTCCCGATACCCACATGGTGGCTCACAACCATCTGTAACTTCAGTTCCAGGGGATCTGATAACTCCTGGCCTCCACAGGAGCCAGGCACTCAGATAACTTGCAGGCACTCACACATACACATACAATAAAAATAAATCTTTTTTAAAAATGCTACCTTCTACTACAAATGTACCAGTTGGAAACCCTCACTCCTCACTGAGCAGTCAGAATCAGCCATACCACCTGTCCCCTCTCACCTGCGTTTTCTGTGGATGACACCTCTGTCAGGTTGGGGCAGAAGACAGCATAGTCAAACTGGCAAGGCTAGGCAGCCAAGGGGAGACGTGGTATCAGTCTTCGGAAAGGATGTCCCTCGGCCCCCAACTTGACTTGCAAATAGACCCCCCCAGGCCCACGTTGCTGGACACACTGCCCACCCCTGAACTAGTGATATCACAGAAAGCAGCCACAGCCCTTCAGCACCCACTCCCATTTGCCTCGGTTTACTCCTCCTGGCTTGTAGCTTGCATCTGTGTACTGTACTGAATGGAGATTCGGCAGCCTAGCCAAATCTAGCCTAGCAGGCCCCAACCCCAGGCGGGGACAGTTTCTGGTTTGTGCTTTGTTTCTTTTTCTTTAAATTTATTTTTGGTTTTTTGAGACAGGATTTCTCTGTTTTTACTCTGGTTGTCCTCGAACTCGCTCTGTAGACCAGGCTGGCCTCAAAATAACTCACAGAGATCCTCCTGCCTCTGCCTCCCAAGCTCTGGGATTAAAGGCATGTGCCTCCACTGCCCAGCTGGGATATGTGATAGTTTCTGGATACCACCACTGGATACAACCCACTTTAACCTTCTGCTCTGAAATGGGAAATGATCTTAGCCACTGTGCCCTGATAGCCTAAAACAGACTCAGTGCCCCCAAGCAAAGATGTGACAGGGGAACGGCTCCATCTTACGGCTGAGGCCATCCAGGCCTGCAGTGCTCACGCAGCCACCCTCCTCCCTTACCTGCAGCAACTTCAGCAGGGCAGCAGGGTCCCTGTCACCAGTGGAGTTGAAGAGCAAGACGTGTACCTCAGGTCCACTGCACCAGGAAGAAAGGAGTGGGGCATGCCTTCCGCCTCCTTCCCAGCCCATTCCAGCCGTCTCCCCAGAATCCACCCCTCCTTGAACTGGTCCTGCCCTAATGCCGTGCATCAGATCCCCCGGAACTGGAGTTACAGATGGCTGTGAGCCACCATGGAGCTACCAGGAACTGAACCCAGGTTTTCTGTGAGAGCAGCAGAGGTTTTTAGCAACTGAGTCATTTCTCCAGACCCAGGCTATAGATTTTATTGTAGAAACACCATCTAGTACATTTTAAAATTTGTGCCATGTAGTAAAAGAATTATCAGTATAACATTTTTTGTTTTGTTTTTCCAGTCAAGGTTTCTCTGTGTAGCTCTCTGGCTGTCCTGGAACTCCCTCTGTAGACCAGGTTGGCCTCGAATTCAGAGATCGCCTGCCTCTGCCTCCCAAGTGCCAGGATGCTGGGTAGGTTACAGCCCACTGATGGCTACTGAAATCAGCCCTAATGGTGTCATCACCCAGGGCCCCACTCTCTGCATGCCCAGGCCTGCAAGGGAACTTACCCACTGGGGCATCTGCTGCGCTGCAATGACTGGCAATACCAGCGCACGCAGGCCTGCACACTGCTAGTGGTATGAGCACCATCCAGGTACCAGGTGAGGGGTCCCCGCCGCAGTACCTGCGTCCGGCCAGGCCACTCTGTGTCCCGCAGCCCTGGCAAAAGCAGAAGAGACAGTGCTTTGGGATCTACAAGGCTGTAGCCTTCTGGCCCTGCAGGCGGATCCGACGAAGAATCACTTACTAATGCCAATCTCGGAGTAGACTGCCTCGCTATGGAATCTTCCAGGCAATCTTGAGATGGGGCGACTATCATACAATCCTACATGATTTCCACGTGACAGCCACAGTTTTGAGCTCTTGCAGCAAGTAAGGGCTGGGGCTAGCAGTGTGACCTAAGATCTGTTCCAGGGCACACTGAAAGTATTCTAAAGGGGTCTAACAGTGTGAGCACCTACTGTGGGCTGAAGGCAGTTTTAGAGGGATGGGAGCAGAGGCGGCCTAATGGTCTGATGACAGAAGCAGCGACTGCTGACTGGCACTTTTGCTCCAGAGCCTTCGGGCTCTGGGCTCAGCACCTCAGTGATGTCACATCATGAATCATCACACCATTCCTTGGCAGTGGGTCCTATCATTATCTCATCTGGCAGATAAGAAAACTGAGGCTCCAAAGATTGGTGAACGTTTTGAGGCCAGGGAGGAATGCCTACCCCGAGGCACAATCTAGAACTGCCCCAACCACCAAACAGGAAACCAGAAGATCCATCTCAAAGGGCACAAAGATGCAACAGGGGGCTAAATATACATCTCAGGAAGAACAAAGCTGTGTGGTGGTCCCGGGTAGGCAGGAAGCTCCAACTTACCACGTCTCATGTGGGAGGTGGGATGAAACACAGGAGCCAGGGGCAGCTGCCACTGTATGCTTGGCCTGGACACCTTCAGCTCCCGGATGTCTGTGGGGCATGAGTCTGTGTGCTCAGACCCCTGCGAGGCAGGCTCTGTGCACTACCCACCCACATGCCCACACCGGCCCACCTACCCCGGTGGTCCTGCTGCTCCAGCCAACAATGGGCCAGCTGCAAGGCCAAGGCTGCATTGGACCGCTGGTGTTCTCCCTCCAGGCCCAGGGTCAACGGCAGCCCGCCCTCCTCCAGGGCTTCCAATGGTGGACACAGGTACAGAGGACACTGTGGGGGAAAGAGGCAACAAACAGCTGGTCCGCAGACTTGCCACCACCGCCACTGTGCTAGAAAACCCTCTGACTACATCCCACCCACCAGGGCCTACCAAGATCTGCTCCGTGGACCAGACACGTTCTGGAGTATTAACAGCTGCCCCCTCCCCCTGCACACATTGCACAGATGAGAAACCTGAAGCCCAACAGAGGAGAGTGTCCCCCTATTCAGCATGTGCCTCCACCCCACCGCCAAACTACCCAATCACTCACTGAGATCTGCTGGGCTCGATCCCTCAGCACGGCCAGGGGACCTTCTGGCTGTAGCACAGTGAAGGCGGGGACACCAGGCTGCAGGCAGGTCAGGGAGAAAGTGGCAGGGCTGCTGGGGTCCTCCATCTGCCCTCATTGGCCCCACAGACCGGTCACTAGATCTAATCTCAACTGAGGCCATAGGGGGCGCTCAAAACACACAGAGAGAAGGATGGGAAATCAGACCGGGCAGACGGCTAGGACCTGGACTAGGACCTGGACCCGAGTCAGAACACTAACGGTCCTGCCATAGCCACTCTTTGCTGGGCGTTAAAGGGACAGGCCCTGGACTCCCAGGAACCTCTCCTGCCTCAGAGACTGCTGTGTTACCTTAAAGATGCCCCCTTTCTGCCACGCTATTTTCTCCACCGTGTCTCCTAGCAAGCTGGTGTGGTCAACACCAAGGGAGGACACTCCACACACCACTGGCTTTCTGAAAGACACAAGAGGGTCCTGAAGCCTTAGCTGAGCCACCAGGCACAGACTCCTGGCTGCGCCAGGCGCTGGCAGCTGCCTTACCTGATGATGTTGGTGCAGTCATAAGCCCCGCCAATGCCCACCTCCACCACCGCCAGGTCCACCTGCAGACAACCAGACAGCATGACAGGGGAGGAGACAGCCAGATGTCACCCAGAAGCGGGAAGCCCCCTCCATTCATATTCTGTTCCCCAAGGCCTCAGTCAGATACAAGGTCCAGAGAAGACACTCACCTTCTCTTGGAGGAAGACATGGAAGGCCATGAGTGTGAGGAAGCGGAAGTAAGCAGGCATGGAAATGTGGCTGCCGTCCTGCACATGAGAACAAGTCAGGGGCCATGGTCCCTCGGCCCCAAGAGACCCTGCTCTTGGGAGAGAGGGCCCACCCCAGCCCTCCAGCCCCAGCACCTTGAATTCCTCCAGCTGGTGATAGAGGCGCCAGAAGTGCTTGGTGAAGAGCTCAGGACTGATGGGCTTCCCATTGATTCGAATCCGTTCACGCACCTGCACCAGGTGGGGAGAGCTGCAGAGAGACCTGGGGTCATCGGGACTCCCTTCCCGAGCCTTGGAGCCTGCCCTGACCTAGTCAGACTTCAGAAACAGGCAACTGGGTCCCTCCCTTGTTCCCAAGGCTCTGCGGGATCAGGAGTCTGAGCTCTACCTAGGGCCTCCCAGACCCCACAGAGGCTGAGCCCCACCCTAGCACCTCAGAACCTTCATCAGGTTCATCGGACTTACTATACCACTCTCAACTAAGACACACCCTCCAGGAAGGGAGATGGCCCTGTCCCCAAAACGGACTGGCATGTTCTCTGGGCCCCAAAGAAGTCCCATGCTTCCTCATCACAGATCAGTGACCCTGTTAGCAGAGGCCTTTCAGTCACAAAGCAATAAATCCAGGGGGAGGAACCGTCAGAGTCACTGCCTGCCCCATCCACATCCCCAGGCTGGCTAGAAGGCCACACGGGCCCAGGTCACAGGTTAGAGCTTTTACTCATAAAATTACTGGGGTCCAGCAAGATGGCTGAATGGGTAAGGGCACCGGCTGCCAAGCTCAACGATCTGAGTTCCATCCCAAGACCCACATGGTGAATGGAGAGAAACTACCACTAAAAGTCGTCCTCTGACTCCCACAAGCACTACGGCATGTGTGCACATACAAACGCTCATACACTAAGTAAATAAATAAAGATAATAAAAATGATTATATGTTCTCAAGTTTTTTTTTTAAAGTGTTATTTAGCTTTTTTTTTCTTTTTTTTAAAGGTTCGGTCTCATGTAGCCAAAGCTGGCCTCCACCTCGTTACATAGCTGAGACTGACCCTGAATTCCTGAACCTCCTGCCCCTATCTTACAAGCAATGTGTTCACATGCCTGTGTCATCACAGTTCCCAGAAGACTATTCTAGAAGACAGACAGTTGTCTTATATAGTCATATACTGCTTCACAGCCTGTGGTCAGTGACGGAGATACTGTCCTTCCCTTTACGGTCAAATCGCCTATGGATGAAGCAGCCGCGTAATGTAGGAGTGTCAATCACACAAGTCACCTAAGGACACATTTCTCAAGCCTCAGTAGGTGACGTGTGTCTGCTGGGGGCTCCCTGGAGATGCTCTCACATTCTTCCCCGTTTCTTTCTATTTTTTTCAAGACAGGGTATTTCTGCATAGCCCTGGCTATCCTGGAACTAGCTCTGTAGACCGAGCTGGCCTCAAACTCACAGAGATCTGCCTGCCTCTGCCTCTCGAGTACCGGGAATTAAAGGCGTGCGACACTATGCCAGGCTTCCATTTCTTTATTCTGAACAAACACCAGTTTAGAGAACACATGACCTGAAATGGCCGTAGCCAACTGGCTTCCGGTGCTTAGGGAGGTAGCCTGACAGAACTGATTAAGAAAAAGGAAGCAGAAGCCGGGGATATGCTCCTCCCTCAAGGAACAAGCCGGAGGGGCACAGCCAGATCCACTCCTCTGTTGTTCATTTAAGGTGACAGGACACAGGATCTACACATCTCTTTGGCTTCTGGGTGTCTGTGTGCCACCACAAGGGGCGCTGCCTCCAGAAGAAAGTTGCAGCTAAGTTGGCAGATCTCTACTGCCTACCTTACAATTACCTGTGGAGACTGCCTTTACCTGCGTGCCTTTAAGAGCCAGGTTTCTGCTCCTTACCACAAAGACATCTTAACTGACAAACATTTCTAAGCTACTCAAAAACTGTATCTGGAGAAACTGGGAGAGGGCTGTCGGTAAAGTACTTGCCACACAAGGATCAGGACCCGAGTTCAGATTCCCAGGATCCCCCTACCAAAAAAAGGAAAGCTAGTAAGTAGTGGGTCTATAATCCCATTGCTGGGGAGGCAGAGATAAGAGGGGCTGGGGCTGGCTGCTAGTTAGTGCTCGTCCAGAACCCAGGATCTCCAGGTTCAGTGAGAGAGCCTGTCTCAAGAAGGAAGGAAAGAAGGAAGGAAGGAAGGGAGGCAGGCAGGTATGCACAATAAAATAAATAAAATAGAGATTGATAGAGTAAATAATCTGACATCTGGCTTCTACACACGCACACACACGCACACACACACACACACGCGCACACGTGCACACGCACACACACGAGCACACACACGCGCACACACACGTACACACATGCGCGCGCGCACACACACACACACACGCACACATACACGCACACTGGAAGGTGGGTGAAATGCCATATGCCCTTAATCTCAGCATGCAGGAGGCAGAAGCATGTGGATTTCTGTGAGTTCAAGGTCAGCCTGGTCTACATAGAGAATTCCAGGCCAGCCAGAGCTACATGGGGAGACTCCCCCCAAAAAAATCAAAATAAAAAATAAAAAAAGCAAGCAAAAACAAGCTGGATGTGGTGAACTCTGGGAGTCTGAGGCAGAAAGATCCCCCAGGGGCTGTAGGCCAGCCTGGGGTACAGAGTGAGTTCCAGGTCAGCCTGGGCTAGAGTGATACACTGCCTCAAGAAATAGGGACGGGAGTGAATGGTTCAGCAGTTAAGAATACTGGCTGCTCTTGCAGCAGACCTGGTTTTGATTCCAGTGCCCACGCAACGTGGTTCAGAACCCTCTGTAGTTCCAGTTCTAGCAGACACACACATAAAGCACATACATGCAGGCAAAATACCCATACACATAAAAATAATAATTAAGAAATTAAAAAAGCAGCCAGGCGGTGGTAGCGCATGCCTTTAACCCTAGCACTTGGGAAGCAGAAGCAGGCAAATTTCTGAGTTCAAGGCCAGCCTGGCCTACAGAGTGAGTTCCAGGACAGCCAGGGCTACACAGAGAAACCGTGTCAAAAAAAAAAAAAAAATCATTTAAAGAAATAAATAATAGCAAACCAAAAATTCTATTTGGAATTTAAATTAATAAAACGTCATCTGACTCTTCTGGCCAGGTACTTAGGTCATACCTTTAAGATACTGTTACTTTCCCTCAATTTTTTTCCTTATGAAAATTGGTGGATCTATTAGTTGAGCAATATATAGGCATTGCGGATTTAATGTTTGCTGAATGAATAAATACTGGCGGACAGACACATAGGCTAACCGTGGCTCTAGTTTCACAGCGCTAAGAGAACCATCCCTCCAGAGCCCAGTACCTAAAGAAGCCTGTCTTCAGGCCATAATTCCGCAGGATGCGTTCCGTGAAGGCACAGGTGGAACCCTAGAAAGTGTAGGGTGGGGCGAAGCCATTGTTAATATAGATTGTCAACTTGGCAGCACCTAGATCACCTAGGAGATAAGCTTCAGGGCAGGTCTGTGAAGCAATTTCCTGACAGGGTTGATGGAGGCAAGCTGAACGCCAGCATCCGGCACTTCCTGACTGAGGATCCAATGCCATCTCCTGCCATGCATCCCCCGTCATGCGTCCCCCAGAACTTATATAGCCAAATAAACTCTTCTTCCCTTATGTGCTGGATAATTTTATGTCAACTTTACACAAGCCAGTCATCTGAAAGAAGGGAACCTCGATTAGGAAAATGTCTCCATTAAGACTGGGATGTAGGCAAGCCTGTAGGGCATTTTCTTATTTAGTGATTGATTGGGGTTGGACCAGTCCATTGTCAGCGATGTCACCCCTGGACTGTGGTCCTGGGCTCTACAGGAATACAGGCTGAGCAAGCCATGGGAAGTAAGCCAGTAAGCAGCACCCTTCCATGGCCTCTGCGTCAGCTCCTGCCTGCAGGTTCCTGCCCTGCTTCAGTTCCTGCCTTCATTGCTTTTGATGATATGGAACTGTGAACAAAATAAACCCTTTCCTCCCCAACTTGCTTTTGGTCATGGTGTTTCATCACAGCGATAGTAACCCTAACAAGACACCCTAAGTTGCTATCTGGTAGCAGCATGTAGAAAAGCAACTAATAAATAATAAAGACGGACAGGCACCAGCCCACCGTGCGGGCTCCTCCTGGGTTACTCTTCTTACCTTTCCTTTGGTCCCAGTGACATGTATAATGTTTAGCCTGTTCAAGTGCTCCACCTACAACAGACAGAAAGGTCCCTGCCTCAGTCACAGGGCTCCCAAGCAGATAGAGTAGAGGCATTTCACAGGTCCCACACCTCACCTGTAGCCCACTCCGTGCCAGGTACATCTCCATGGCTTCCAGCTGTGCCTGAGGATCATTCCGTTGCCGCTTTACCTGCTGCAGGTAGCTGGCATTGGTCTGCAGGGTGTTGAGCATGCGCACAGCATCCTGGCAACCACAGTCCAAGTTTACTGAGGGTCCTTAAAAGACAGAGGTACCCAGCCCACCAGTGGCAAAGCTAGGGCAAGAGGCCTGTAACACCAGCCCTGCTGCCACTGTCTACGGTTACTTGATAGGGAGAGAACCCTGGCATAGTTTCAATTCTGGCAAAGATTCAAGCCTAGGGCAAGGAAGCCCCACCCAAGAAGTGCCAGGTAAAGTTGGCAAGATGAATGGACCTTCGGCTTCCTGTGTTGCTTTCCAAGCTTCTATGCCCTCAGCCTTCACCCTCATACCCCTGGGCCTTATTCTTTCTACCACTACATCGTGAGCCCATTGGGCTGGGGCCAGGACCATAGACATCTAGGGACTTGAAATTCTGCAATTCCTTGAGACATTCTAACCCCAAGACAAGCTGATGAAAGAGATTAGATCTGGAAGAGGAGGTACAGAAGGAGAAGATGTGCCTGGGTCATCCAGCCAGAATCCAGAGGTGGGTATAGCCTCAGGAGAGACGGCTTTGGGGAAGGCAGTGGGAACAAAAAGTAAATGGAGAGAACAAAATGAGAGGTATTTGAGGTTTTAAATCCGGTCATGTGTTTGTTTCAATTATATCTACATCCTGAGAAACATGTGCTTTAGACAGTCCCCCCCCCCCCCCCGGGCATCAGTCCAGTATCCCTTGCCCTCTGAGCCTCAAGGCTTGGCTGGAAGCCTCACTGCCCTCAAACCGGTGCCACCTGATTGACTAACATCAAGTTCTGGTCATTAACAACTGACCCCTGGCACAGCAATCCACAGGTATTTTCTGTTTTTCAGATATTTGGTCTCTTTATTGTACCTTTTCCTGCCTGCCCGCCAGCCAATTCCGAAGACTGGATTCCTGGAGCCTCAATCCCAGATCCTCCTGGGTATTTCCACTCCGGACTCCAGACTCCGCCCTTCCCCCTCATCCCGCACTGCCAGTGCATTCTCTGGCGTCACTGGAACTTCTGAAACTCAATTCAGACGCTGGCGTCCTGGTGTATCACCAGCGCCCCTTCCCTCTGCAACGCGCGACACACACCTCAGAATTCCCATATCCCGCCACCAGAGCCCAACTTTCTGGTGCCTGCCACTTCCCCCGGACTCCGGGATGTCCCTGTCTCCCGAGTCAACTTCAGGTTTGGGTGCCCCCAGCAGCTGGTGGTGCACCCATCAGGCTCCGGCCCAGCCCACGTGTCAGTGGGGGACCGTCTCCCCGCCCGCGGGTCAGAAACCTGGTACTCCATGCCCGGCTCCTGCGGCGCGGGCCACGCGCTCAACCTCCGCCGCGCCGCGCCCTCGGTCGTTGCACCACGCGCAGAAGCAGCTGCCAGGGACAGAGCCGACCGCAGGTGGCTCCGCGCCGACGACATAGTCCTGATACCCCTGCAAGCTAGGCCTGGGCCGGAGCCGCCCCGCCCCGCCCCGCCCTTCCCGACGCGCCTCTGAGATCTACCAATCAGAGGCTTCCAAGACCCCTGGACCAATGAGAAGCGTCGCCTTGTCGCGGCCATCTTCGTGAGGGGCAGAACGCGGGGCGGAGCGCTGCTTTCGCCAAGCTTCCGAGGGAAGCACGAGGCGGGAGGGTGCGGGGGACGTGAGGGGGGGGGGGGGGGGGGAATGGAGGACCGAGGGAGGGATGAAGGACGGGGGTAGGGGGGAACCGAGGGAGGGATGAAGGACGGGGGTAGCACCGTATAGTATTTGTCTTGGCGCTGGGGAAATGGCTCAGTGGTTAAGGGCACCGACTGCTCTCACAGAGTCTGAGGTTCGAGTGCCAGACCCACACTGCGGCTCATAACTGTGATTCCAAGCTGGGGATCTGAAGCCCACTTCTGGCCTCCAGAAGCACCAGCCATGCAGACATAACACTGTAGTGCAAACAGAAAAAAATATAAAATAAAATAAAAAAAAAATGTTGAGTAAATTTGGCTAAGATTAAAATGGCTTTAGGGGGAAGAGAGTGACCAGATTAGCACTTTAGAAACTCCCTCACAATGGAGAGTGGATTTGGAGAGAAGATTTGAGGGCAATCTGGGGGAGGGGACAGAAATCTAATTGTGGGTGAGGAAGTCCTTCCATTTGTGGAAGGCACTGGATAGAAAGTGGCCCTTTGAATGGCGATGGGTCCCTCATGCTTTCCTACATTGGGCTTAAATACTTAGCAGATACTGTTTCTTGTTCAATAAGTAAGCAAGTGATGTTTTGGGGAAGAATCAGGCCTTTTGCTCTCTGACTGTGCTGCTGGACTCAAACTCACAGTAACCTGCATGTGTTGGCTCCTGAGTGCTGGGATCAAAGTGTCCAAGTGTGTATTTCAGTGAACACCCTCATTCTTGGCCCAATTCTTTCCTTCCTTCCTTCCTTCCTTCTCTCCTTCCTTCCATTTTCTTTCTTCCTATCTATCTATCTACCTATCTATCTATCTATCTATCTATCTACCTATCTATCTATCATCTATCTATCTTTTGTTTTGTTTTTCCTGACTGTAACCCAGAAGGACTTGAACTCAAGATTCTCCCTCCACTCACTGAGTGGTCTTACAGCCCTGTGACCCATTTTGTGCCTCTAGAAGTGTGATGAGAGGCAGAGCTCCAGCCGGGCAGTGGTGGCACATTCTCATAATTTCCTTTTATCTTTTAATTTATTTATTTTATGTAGTTGTTTGCTTGCATTTATCTATGTCTGTGCAGCATCTTGGTATAGTGGTGGCAGAGGGCAGGAAGAGGCAGGGAGATCCCTGGAACTGGAATTATAGACAGTTAAGAGCTACCATGTAGGTGCTGGGAATTGAAGCTGGGTCCTCTAGAGAGCAGCCAGTGCTTGCAACTGCTGAGACATCTCTCCAGCTGCAGTTCTCTTTATCTTTGCCATGATCAACACAATAGAGAGGCTGGGGATTTGGCTAAACCACAGAGCACCTGCCCCAGCCTTTCCCTAGAGCAAGCACTGAGGCTCTGAGTCCTTGCACTTAGACATCAGCTCTAATTGCAAGTAGAAATGCAGACACGGAGGGCAAAGGCCCGGAAATTCTGTGGGTCTGAACACCGAATTGTGAGTGGTCCCTGGGCCTTGGGCATGTCACCTCTGCCTTGGACCTATGTATATTCTGTTGTCCCCAGGGACACTCATGATTTCCCATTTATTTATTATTTTGAGATAGCATCTCGTATTTCCCACACTGGCCTCTAACTCACCATGTATCAAAGCTCCCCATGAACTTCTGACCCTCCTGCTTCCACCTCCCAAGTGCTGGGATTACAGGAATGCATTTTATACAGTGCTAGAGGTCCAGCCCAAGGCTTTATGCATGCTAGACAAGCACTCCAACTGCACTTATGCCCAGCCTTCCCTTTCATGTTCACAGACAGCGATCAACCCTGTACGGGTGACTCTTTCACATACGTGTCCACATGGCTTTTCCTCCCTGGTGCTAGTGTTGGCACCCACACTGCATGCCATAGCACGTCTGTGGAGGTCAGAGGACAACTTGCAGGAGTTGGTTCTCTCCTTCCACCTTGTGGGACCTAGGGATCAAATTCTGGTTGTCAGACTTGGCAGCAAGTGCCTCTTAGCCACTGAGCCATCATGCCAGCTCACCTGCAAGCCTTTCTATCCAGGGCCTTATTCTGGACTGATGGTAGATGTCCCTGGGGCTGGTTGGCTTTTCTGAGCTGTGTGGTACTCCATGTGTGGAGACATTGTTGTATCCTTGGCTAGTCTCCTGTCAGCTAATGGTTGGCTGTTTCTAGTGTTTTGCTGTCATATGCAAAGATACAATGACATCGTTTACCTCCTTATTTCTTCCCCGTGTGAGCGAAACCTAAGATTAAGAAGTGCATGACTAGGTCAGGGGTGATTGCAGTACACATGCTTGGAGGTGTGTGCCCAACAGGGGCAGCAGAAGCAGTTCCCTCACTCCAGGGGCTCCCTCACACCCTCACACCCTCACAGGGCAGTGCTGTCACTTTTCAGCTATCTCATAACCCTATGTGAATTAGAGACTGTCCTCATTTTACAGGGAGAGGACTTGAGGCTCAGAGAGATTAATGAACTCACCCAGCAAACTCGGATTTGCTGACTAACATCTACCTTTGCTCCCGCCACCATGTGTCTACCTGTCTGCTCCCCTGGCTCTCTCTGCAGTTCCTGGGGTTGCTGTGTGGCTCTAGGAAAGTTGCCCCCTGTCTCTGATTAGTCTTCTCCACAGCAAGATGAGGTCTGAGTGAAGAGGTCCAGTTGCCCCTTCCTCACCAGGGTCTCTACACCCGGGCTACTATACAGAACAGGGTATTCAAACTCATCAGTAGGTTTGTGCAGAAGCCTAGCATTCGGAAGTGGGGCGCATCTCTGTACCCCCAGTACAGACAAGGATCCTCTATATTCCAATGTCTACCAATGACCTACAGAGCCCTCCCCCCCTTTAAAAGAGTTTCATACCCTTGCAGGCCGCCTCTCTGGTGTTCAGAGCCTCTTTGCCTTTGGCCACAAAAGAGTTAACTGATTTGTTGTTATTGTTTGGTTATGAGACAGGATCTCATGCAGCCCAGGCTGGTCTATCACCTCCTGACTCCACCTCCCAAGAATTAAGATACTAGGCATGCTCCACAATTCCTAGCTCAATTTGTTTTAGAGGAGAGCAATGGGACCTTGAAATAGGCCTCCTTTCTTTTTTTTTTTTAATTAAAAAAAGCTTTTTATTAGCACATGTTAATTACACACAATGGGTTTCATTATGACATTTTCACACATGCATATGATTCATTTTGATCATATTTATCCCCATCCTGCTCTCTCGTCCTCCTCCAACTCCCCCTCCCCCTTCCCACCTAACCCTGCTTCTACTCGCCTGTCTTTATTTTTAAGTATTATATTATTTTATGTGTATGGCTGTTTTGCCTGCATTATGTCTGTGCGCTCTGTGTGTGCCTGGTGACTGAGGAAGTCAGGCACCAGATTCCCTGAACTGGAGTCACAGATGATTACAGGCTGCCATGTGTGGGCTGGGAATTGAACCCAGGTCCTGGAAGAGCAGTTGGCGCTCTTAACCAATAGGCCATCTCTCCAGCTCTCTCATCTTTACACTTTCATTAATTTATTTATTTTGGTGACCCGATGAGTTTAACCAGGGTGACTTACAGGAGCACAAGAGAAGATCTGTTACAGTAACATGGGAGGATCACCAATGGCTGCATTGCTGAAGGAAGCTTCCCCTCCCCCAGCAACCATTGCCTGAAAAATAGGCTTCCTTTGGCCCTGCAATCATGGCTTCTAGAATGACTGGAGGAAACAGTCATTCCTGTGCTCAGAATCCCATGTGCTTCCATCTCACAGAACAGGTGACATGGATAAACACACCTCCTGCCCTTCTGATGCCCTTTCTTTTCCAGGCTCCCTGCCACCCACTCTCCTGTCTGTCGCAAGGGTGCACTTTGCTAGGCTCACTCTCTCTGCTCTGTTTTCTCAGGCCTCTCTGCCACACTGTTATCCTGTCCTATGCTGGGAGCCCCAATACCCTGGTAACATGGATTAAGTCTACATGACAAGGTTCCAGACTCCCTGGCTGGGGAATTTCAGCTCATCAGCCATTTTGCCCCTTTCTCCTCTTTGCTGTAATGGGGACAAAAAGCCTTTCATCAATAATAATAATGTCTGAATGGCCTAGTAGTATCTGAGCTGGCTGCTGTTGACTGGGAAGGAGACACACCCATTTTAACTCAAAAGTAATTGCTATTGTAAAATACCTTGCTGGCTCCTAAGTCCTGGCACGGGTAGAGCTATCTATGCATACAGATATACATGGTAAGGCTATACCTGGAGTGGGTGTTGGTCCTCCCAGGAAGAGACAAGCTTTTAACAGACAGAAGCAAAAACAGTCTAGATAGAGAAAAATAAATATGCACCAAAGAGCTAAAACCATAAAAAAAACCCTTTGGTGCCTACATGGCACCCTGCTCTGCTCTGAGGCAGATGGAGATATTATTCAGCTAACAGTAACATTCAACCAATTATGGGTTATTGAATCAAATATTCTTTCATAGTAAACAAGAAACCTTGAAGTTTGTAGGTCACCGGAGGAAGGACACCATGCTACGTCTGCATATCAAACCGGTTCCTCTGGAAACCAGACCAACATCTGGATGCCACTTGGCTTTTTAAAGTTTTTGCCAGAGCGGTTCTCTCTCTCTTTCTGGCGTGGTTCTCCCCTGGTAATGTACATTGTCAGTCTCTCCCTCCTCCTTTTGGTGAGGCTTTTCCACTGACAAGACACATTGTCAGTCTCTCTCTTGCTCCTCTTTTTCTTAATATGTATACTGTTAATTCCCCTATTAAAAACTCTTCTGCATTTTACTTCTAAAGCGTGTCCCATATGTCATTTTAGAGCATGATTGTGCGTGCCATTTCCTTGGGTCCCATAAAAGACCGAACTACTCTGTTCGTTTGTCATTCCTCATTTTTCCTGCACTCGTACTCCCTCCTGCGTAGAGTTTTCATGAACCCATTTGTGGAAAAGGCTGGTTCCCTCCGCAGTCCCAGGTCTGTGATAACTTCACTGTGCCACAGACATGAGTGTCCAGCTGCCTCCTGACCTCACACCCACAATGTACACAGTATCTTAAACGGTCATAGTCATGGCAGCTGCCTTCTGGAACTGCCAAAGCCTGCTTATGCTGGCACAGGACAACACAGTTGAGAAGCATCTATCCAGCTGTGGAATGGCTCAGAGCCATGGCCAGGTCTCACTCTGGGTCCTATGCCAAGCTCCCTCCGTTTCCAAGCTCTCCACTCCCCAATAGGCTCCTGAGTCCTTTCCCTCCTAGCTACTAGGTCCTTCTGGCAGTCCTCTTGTTGTCTCTCCCTTGACCCCTAAAAGTTCTCTTAGAGCAGCCCTTGTGGGTTCCACTGTACTCATGATGAACTCTGAACTCTGCATCTCCCAGGCTTGGACCATCGCCCAGGCCCCTTTGCAGATGTTCACACTTAGTGATCACCTAGCACCAATGGTTTAATCCGGTTAGCAGCCAGGCAACACTAAGATCGCCGTCACTACAGAGTGCAGCAAACTCAGGTACCAAAGATCACTCAACCAGCCCAGGGTCACACAGAAAATGAGGACAGAATGTGGGGTCTTTGCACCGGTCTGTCCCTCTGCCTGGACAGTTCAAAAGTTTGCATGACTGACTCCTCCCCATTCTAGGACACTCTCAGCACATCCATTCCCGTTGCCTGTTAACCTTTTGTACCTCTGGGATTTTGAGCCTTGTGGTTGTATTACCATTTCAAAAGAGATACTTCTTTGGGCCAGTGGAGATGGTGCAATGAGTAGAGGTGCCTGCAGCTAAAAGTGACCCTGTCGCACTAGGGAGGCAGAGCAGGTACATCTCTGAGAGTTCACGGCCAGCCTGGCCTACACAGTGAGTTCCAGGACAGAGCTACATAGTCAGACCCTATTTCCAAGAAATCAGAAAAAAAAGACTTTCCCACCTGAGTCAGATTCCTAGAGCCCACATAGTGGAAGAAGAGAGCAAGAGAAATGACTCCAACCTACATACATGCTGTGGTGCATGCACACACGCGCGCGCACACACACACACACACAGGCACACAGGCACACATGCACACATGCACATACATGTACACACACACCAAAAATGTTAATTTCAAAACAAATACTTTTTAGCAGGGCAGTGGTGGTGCATCCTTTAATTCCAGCAATCAGAAGGCAAAGGAAAGCAGATAAACCCTGTCTCCAGAAAAACAAACAAACAAAACTAAACACATGAGGAGGAGGAGGAGGAGGAGGGGAAGGGGAATGAATGGGAAGTTTTTTGGGACATGGTCTTTTGTAGAGGAGCACTTGGAAGAAGTTTTTGTTATTTTGGTTTCTGTAAAACGCAACATGGCATTTGGATTAGGTTTGTGTTCCCAGCTGTGGTACAGTTGTTTACGAGTTGGGTTTGGAATGCTTGATGCAGGTGGCTATTATTTGGTTTGGTGCAGTCGTTCTGGCACATGTAGCTTGTTTTTGGGATTGTGTGCTGCTTAGGTTTATGGGAACTCTTGGCTTAGGGTATAAAAGGTCTGAAGCCCCGAGAGTCAGGGTGAGTGTTGTTTGGTGGTTCCTTGATTGGGTTGTCATCGTTAGTGTGTTAATTCTTAAAAGAACAAAGGTTGGAGGGATTGAGCTGAGACGCTAGTCTGACTCACTGTCAGCTAGTCCTCTTCAAGCTTAGGACAGCCTAAAAGAGGCTGTGAAGGTTTCTACCTTTCTCTCTTTCTATATCAAGGCCGCCTGCAAAAGCACTTAAATTTTCTATCCTTCCTTTCTCTTTCCCTGAATTGAGGGTAAAATATTGTAGCTTCCTGCTACAGTCTTTCCTGTGTGTCCTCGGCTGTCCTGGAACTTGCTGTGTAGACCAGGCTGGCCTCGAACTCACAGAGATCTGCCTGCCTCTGCCTCTCAAGTGCTGGGATTAAAGGCGTGCACCACACCCACATGGTCAGCACTCTCTCCGCATTGTTTTGTCTCACCTTTGGAGATGGCGTCACACTACGTAGCCAGGTTGCTGTCTCCTGACTGCTGAGATAAAGGCATGAGCCACCATGCTGTTTTACTTATTTATATTTATGTGTATGTGTGTGCCTGATTATTTGAGTAGCAACCATGTTTGTGCTGAGTCACTGGAGGCCAGAAGAGGCCATCACAAGCCTGGAACAGGCAACACAGGTGTCTGAGCGGCCTGATGTGGGTGTTGATGACCGAATCCTGGATCTTCTGCAAAAGCAGTAAGTACTTTAACTGAAGTCATTCTCCAGCTTCTAGCTTTCTTCATCTGTAATTTGAGTTTTCCTAGATAATAGCAAAATGCTTTTTCTGTTTGAGACAATACCTCATGGATCCTGCATTAAGATGACCGTGAACTTCGGATGTTCCTGCCTCCATCTCCTGAGCACTCGGGTTGCGGTTGTGTACCAGCACACCTGGTTTTATAGTGCTAGGAATCAAACTCAGGGCTTTGTGCGTTGTAGGCAAAGTATCAATTGAGCTACATCCATACCCATCCCCAGTAACAAGATTTTTCTCGACATGGGTACTGCTCTGGCGGTGCACGAGTCTTGTCTCATTTAATCCTCATGATCGCTTCTGAGGAAGGTTGTGTTCTGAGCCCCATTTCCCAGGGGAAACAAGAACCTGTGGCAACAGCAGCTTAGTCATTTGCAGGATGTTATACTAGGTTCCACCCCAGGCCCCACCTGACTCTGGCCCATCTGCTCCACGCTGTTCGGAGACTGCTGTCACCTGGACATCAAATGGGGGGAGGTGGCTGGTCTTGAGCTGGGTGTCTCACCTGCCTACTGTAAAACACAGGTGATAGTAGTCTGCTCCTGAGACCCCCGAGACTCCCATTCGCCTAGTGATACACTGGACAGGGTTTCTGAGGGGAGCTCCTGTGGAGAGTGGAGCTGTGTGGTGAGCAGGTTCCTTACAGCATCTGCTCAGGAGAGAGCTCCTAGTGAAAAGCCTTCCCCTGGGGCCTGCAGTGACTGCTGTCCTTGAGCCTGGAGACCTATTTATCCACAGGAAAGCGAGACAAGACAACATGAGGAACCCAGAATCTCCTACCTGGAAGGAGGCAGTCTTAGCTTCGAAAGCACTCCCAGATGGACCCTTCCATTCCATGACCACTCCCCACCAGGACTTCTCGGCTACAGGCCAGGATGAAGCGGCTCCCCTAATGGGTGACGCCCAGGTAGAAGTGGCTCTGGCCAAGCCAGCTCTGCCCAGCTGTAGTAGGTCTGTAGGCCCTGCTGGGAGGCTCCCAAGGGCTCTCCTACCCTCTCCACCAGGGAGGTGTTACCTGATAGGTCCCCACCTTCATCTGGAGCACAGCCAAGTAACTTTCCTGGCCAGTCCTAACTGGTGTCCCCACTGCAGGGCTAGCTGGCCTCCCCTTGTGAGTTAAATAACAACTTTGTGGAGGTTAAAGGTGAGCAGTAGGAGGGGTAGGGTGGAGGGAGGCAGGGATATGAGATGTCCAAGCCCTGGTGTTGGCCTTCTGCCCAGAGAGACTGGCTCTACCTGACCTCTTCTAGCCCTTTCTGTCACAGCCCCGCCTCCCCTCGCAGTTGGACCCATTTGGCCCTCGTCCTAGCAGGGACATAGAAGGGACATGGAATGGAGGATGAGGTGCCCTTGACTCTGTCCAAGTCTACTGGAGAAAAGGCTTTGTTTTATCAGGTCCAAAAAAAAAAAAAAATCAGGACACATGACAGTCCCTAGACTGCAGGATGGCAACAAGAAAACGAGTCTAGGCCTTTCCTAGTGTTTCCCTGACTTATTCTAATGTTCCTTAGACTACACACAGGGGTCTAAATATTACTGTCTCTGGTGAGTTTCAATAAAGAGCAAAGACAGCTTCCTGAGATAGAAAACCTGGACGGTTAGGGCAGAGGGTCTCACCTTGCTAGGTCCCCAAAATAGCTCAAGCAGACACTGAGATATATGCACGGTCATACAAAGCAGTTTATTTCCGCAGAGCATATTCTGCCATGCCAGAGTCAACCAATTAAAAAAGCATGGGCAATGACCAGATGCAACTACATGGTCTTTTTAAATGACACAGGCAGTGGCTAGGGTTTCTCTCTGGTCAGGAGCTGAACACTGGATTGGCTTGTTATATCTCTTGGGGAAGCAGAGATCCAAGGTCAGGGCCTGTCCACCATGAGGGAATCCTGGTCCTCTCTCATGGCTAACTAATAGACCTTCACCTCTTATGACTCTGACCTGCTTCCCATGGTCCCGACACAACCACGTGACATGTAGGTATTTTATTGAAGGGAAGCAGCACCCACCATTACACAGGTCTTAATGCATAATGAACAGAACTTCTACAGTGCACCAAAGCCCAATGTCAGCTGGCTGACATGATGCCAGTCAAGTCCCTAAGCAAGGTCTTCCCTGACTGGTGCTTAGGCTGAGGGAGGACACATCCCCCCACCCATCAAGTTTCTCCATTAGCATTAATACAATCAGATACTTCCAACACAAATTAGAACACAATCAGGGCCACCAGTAGAGAATTGCTGGTGCTCCAGCCTAGCATGCTTTCTGCATTCCAGAGTCCACTCCTAAGAAGCTGTTCCAACGGCTAGGGAAGAAAACCTTCTGACAGTGGCTCAGGCTGCTGGATAAACAGCTGCTCACAAGTCTTATTACTGAACAGAAGTACATGTAACTTTATAATATTTGAGAATATGTTCAAGTATACCACAACACATGTGGGGTTCACACTAATTAGACACTGAGAGATTTGTATGGCCATACAAAGCAGTTTATTTTCCATGGTGACTGGGCTGTCCAATTAAAAAAAAACATGGCAGCCTAGAAAGCTGGCCAGGAGGGCCATTTAAACCAAACAGGTGGTGCCTAGGTGATCCTTCTGATTGGTCAGGGTCTGAATTCTGGATTGGCTGTTACATCTCACAAGGAAGCAAGGACTTCTGGGAAAGCGAATACTTGACAGAGGAGAGGCAAGGTCAGTGCCTCCACCTCCACCTCCACCGCTAGGGGGTGCTGGTCCTCTCACACAGGGGTGACACTGTCTAGGAGCTGGGAACAAGACCTGCCTCTCTTCACGGATGGGGATAATACCCATGTCACATCAGGCCATCAGGGTTGCACACCAAAGCAGGCAGGCTCCTCCCTAGGTGGCCCTGGAGGGGAAAGGGATAAGGGAGAAGCTGGGATTTTTACAAAAACTTCAGTTTCACGTGTGCATGTCTTTGTAGTACATCACACACAAGATGGAGGTCAGAGGGCAAACTGTCAATCTGTTGTCGTCTTTCAGCACGTGGGTCACCAAGATGGAACTCAGGTCATCAGACTTGGTCAGGTACTTTGACTGAGCCATTTCAGCAGCCCAGCTCCAGAGTTTAAGGCCTGCTTTCTGGTTTGTCACACAGGAAAACACAGTATTAAATGAGGGAACACAGAAGCACTGCAGGGCAGCCACCCAGTTGCACAAGTTCAGAAGGCTCTATGGCCCTGGCCATTGTGGCTGCTCCAGCCCCGCCAGCCCAGCTTCTGCTTCCACATGCCGGCTGCTCTGTACTGTCCTCTCCTACATGAGGGTGTGTGTGTGCATGTGTGTAGTGGATCCCGTTCACATTCATGCTTGTGGGTATGTGTACAATGTTCATGTGTGTGCAAGTGTGGAAACCAGAGGCTAACAGGGGTGTTCCTCAACTGTTCTCCACCTTTCTTTTTGAGACAGGGTCCCTCACTGAACCTGAAATTTCTGCTCAGTCTGACTGGCTCCCATCTTCACTCCTCAGTGCTGGGTTATTGGTAAGAACCATTGTGCTCAGACTTTATGTAGGTGCTGGGGCAAACTCAGTTCCTCACAGTTGAACAGGCACTTCACTGACCCGGCATCTCCACAGCCCCTCGCTTTTTTAATAGAACCTACTCTATCCATTAGTTTAAATCTACTGGAGCCTGAGTCCCAAGGACATAGGGGTGAGCCCTTGCTGTGTCCCTTACCATGAAACACACCCAGAAAATGGTGCCAAATGGAGGAGTCATCTAGGTTGTGATGAGGGTTGAATCCAATATGACTTAGAAACTCCTGAGATCAATGAATACAAGCCCTGGGATTGGGATGTGGCCCGGTGGTAGAGAGCACTTGCCAGCCCTGGGTCCAATCTCTAGCACTGGGTGAGAACGCTAATACTTCAGGGAAAACATTCTGAACGGGGACAGCTCATTTTGCCGTCATGTTACTGAACATGTGAAACCTGCTGGTAGGCACAAGGACTGTTTCAATTTCTAGTTATACTGGGCTGAATGGTGTCCTCTCCAATCATGTCCCAGGAACGTGGCCATGACTGGTTAAGAGGGGGTTATACTGGGTCCTGAAGCCAATAGCTGACATCGTCAAAGACATAAACAAAAAAGGAGTATGTGGGAGCTGGAGATGGCTCAGCGGTTAAGAGCGCTGGCTGCTCTTCCAGAGGACCTGAGTTCAATTCCCAGCATATATGTGGCAGCTCACAACTACCTTTAACTCTAGTTCCAGGGGAATTCCTCTTCTGGCCTCCCTGGGTACCGGGCATGCACATAGTGCAGACACAAGCAAGCAAAATGGTTCAAAAACCACAGGCCAAGTATTCCATCATCTACCAGAGGCAGGAGAGACCTGAAGACTGTCCTGAGACCTCCAGCAGGAAGGGACTCTGCCAAACCTCCCTGAATTCTGGGCGCCTACCTCCCAGAGCAGATGGTCTAAGATTGTCCTTTTCAGCCGGCATTTGTTGTGTTACTAAAACCCCACAAAACTCTTGGGACCTACCACCAAATAGGTTGGTCCTCTAAGGGTCCTCACTCTGTGTCCTTCCCTCTGCCCCCTCACCACCTCCCAAACGGTGACCCTGCCCACTCTGGTCACTTCTGTCTTGCTTCCTCCCAGACCTATAAGCTAAAGCTGTCACTCCAGTGATTTAAGTCTGCAGCACCCTGAGGTCCCAGCCAAAGCAGCCTGGGCCCAGCTGCTCACCACCGCTGAGCTCACCACAGACACTTGCCAACAGCAAGTGCAGGACAGTGGGCATGTGGATTTCCTTCTGGGGGTGTGAGAATGCAGAGGAAGGCACCCAGGAGGAGGGGAGACCAAGACAGACACTGATAAGGCCAGCTTACCAGATCAGACGGTTCTGGATCGAGAGTAGTCTGAATAAACGGGAACACGCACACACTGTATCTTGAGTTCACAGGGGCCGAACTGGCCAAGTAGTTTATTGTCCAATTCTTATACCCTCTCCCACCAGAGACATACGTGAGGTTGCCAGGGCAACGCTCACAAGGGGCAAAACCAGGTGTGCTTGCAAGCACAGGGTTAAAATCACGAGGTAGAAGACATAGGTTTGATCACAAGGTTACAGATCACAAGGGAAAAAGGCTTATGTGTGATCACTAGGTTACAATCAGCAAGGTAAATCAAAATATATACAAAACATTATTGTTCTTTATTGTTCTCTCTCTGGCCATAAAGCCAACCTCCTATTTTATGAGATTAAGGTCTTTGACTTCCTTAAAACGAACTGCCTCTGGGCTAGTCTTTTACAACTTAGCCTTGCTTAGCCGCTGTCCGAAATGTGAATTAACTTGAAGACACACAGCAGAACTTCAGCTCAAGATCAGGGGGCTCTCCACAGATATCTACAGTGTCAGGCTGTGAAGGATCAAGACTTCCTGCATCCTGGCTGACCACAGCCTAACTTCTAGTGTTCTCTACACGCAGGACAAGAGCTGAGGGTCTGAATGCAGACACTCACTGGAAAAAAAAAATCAACTTTTAATTTTAACCAATCAAACTGCATCCAGAAACGTCTCTGAACTAAACAAAACACAATAAAATTCTCCTTCTGAAGAAACCAAGAGTTCTCCAGCTCCAGCTTTTCAAACAGCTCATACTTGTCCACGTTTGGCCACACCTGAGAGAGAGAGGTGTTGAGAGGATGGAGCCAGAGGGTAAGAACACATATCCCAGACACCAGTGGTTTGGGCTCACTAAGACTTCTCCCAGATGCTCCCTGACCCACCCCTCAACAAGAGAATCGGGTCCTCGATGAAAGCAGTGGTCACTCCAGATGCGGCATACTCCCAGTGCCTGGGCATTTTATGTCAGCTGGAATAAACATGCCGGCCCCTGCCCAGGACATTCCTGCTTCACAGTAAGAGCTTTAAATTGCCCCCAGGAGCTCGTGTGCAAAGGCTTGGTCCCAGCTGGTGGTACACCTGGGAGGCACTGGGACCTTCAGGGAGCTGGGAGCCAGAAGGGAGAGTTCCCAGGAGGCATGTTGCTATCTTCTGTGTGCTGAGGCCTCTGGCATAAGCCAGCACACCACCTCTGAGCTACGCTCTCACCCTGAGCATACGGTGACACTGGTCCCTGCTCTTCATGACAACTCTGCTCTCCTGCGGACTCTCTGCAAAGGCTAAGCATTCTGAAACAGCAAATCTTTCCCGTGTTTGCTTTTCTCAGGTACTCTGTCACAGCAACAGGAAGTAACACACCAAGCCCATAAAACCAACAGGCTTAGCAGTGAGGCAGGCGCCCACAAGGCTCTCAACAGCAAGCCCATGTCCCCAGCCTTCTCTCCAGAAACAACTTCACTCTCCGCTATTGGCCAGAGGGAGCAGGATCTCTGCACCCCTGGGGACCACTCAGCCTGGCTACGCACCTCCAGCATGATGGAGCCACAGAGCTGGCTGATGAGGGCAAGCTGGTGCTGCTCCGTGTTGCCCTGCATGATGCATGTGCATGCGAGTCCACATCTCTGCCATGATGCACCCAGCACCCCACAGGTCAATGGGTGGGCCGTAGTCCCACTCTCCTGAGAAGAAGAGTGTACCAGGAGGGCTCTTTAAGTCCAAGAGCCTCCTGAGACTCAAAGTCCCAGGGCTGATGGCTGTGGCCAGGTAGGTAACCGGCCCCTGCCCCCCTCTGCCTGCTGGGAAGTTCTCACCGAGCAACAGCTCCGGAGGCCGGTACCACAATGTCACCACATGGTTGGTATAGCGGTTGGGCTGGCTATTCTTGGCTAGGCTGAAGGCACGGGCCAGCCCAAAATCTGCCAGCTTCAGGACCCCATCCCGGGTGATGAGCACATTGGCAGCCTTCATGTCCCTGTGCAGGATCTGCAGGGAGGACACAGGAAAGGCTCAGTCAGGTTTCACAGGGCCCTCTATCCCATCCACACAGTGGTAAGAACAAAGGCCGAGCGCCAACCTCAGTCTCTCCTTCCACCCCCAGCCCTTACCTTGTTCCTGTGGATGTAGTAGAGGCCGTTTAACAGCATCTGCATCACCCTCTTGATCTCAGACAGCGTGAACTTGACTAGGACATTGCTCAGCAGCCCAGCAAGGTCGTGCTCACAGAAGTCAAACACCAGATAGATACTGCCCTTGCAACGGTTATAGGGGGAAGCTGGTACAGAATGGGGAAGGGGAAAGTCAAAAACCTACACCCTCCTCGTCTTTCCACAGCCAACTCCCAACCCTCCAACCCCCAGTCAGCCGTGAGTGTCCACGGGAAGCACCAACTCCAACGACAGAAGACCAGAGGACGGTGTGGTACATCTGGGTCAGGAGGAAGCAATTTGAGCACATCTACCTTAGCGTGCACACAAAACCTTAAGCGGTGAGCCTCATCTGCTCACAAGATCTGAGCAACATACCTTTGGCTCGGCAAATCTCAATCAGGTTGACCACATTCTCATGTTTTAGGAGCTGTAGAATCTTGATTTCCCGCAAGGCTGTGATAGGGAACTAGAGAGAAAGAGGAAGTGGTCAAAACTGAGCGTGTAACAGACCAAGGCCCTGGCGGGAGGAGGTCTACATAAGAGGCTGAAGGCAGGTGAGGGAATGATTCCTGTGCGGTGCTTCCTGTCTGCAACCCAATCCCAGTACTAAGGAATTACAGACAGCAGAACTGCCCCAAGTTCACGGTCAGCAGGGTTACGGGAGATCCTGCCTCAAAGGGTAGGGAGGAAAAACTATAGATCACACTCACACACACACACACACACACACACACACACACACACACAAGATGTAAAGCTCTGCAACCCGACTTTGCAAAGTATAGGATAAGTGCATAATGCGCACATCTCGTGGAGCAGCTAGACTTTACCATCAGACTAGGCTGGCCTTGAACTTGTTCATTCTCCCTAAGCCTCCCGGGTGCTGGGATTATAGTGAAAGCCTTTATGCTGGCAAGGAATGTTTTAAACAATCCAAACAGGGATAAAGTCTTTGTCACTAACACCTGTGACCTGTGGGTCAAATTTCCTGGGACTGGAGAGTCAGCTGAATGGTTAAGAATACTGGCTGTGGCTAGGCATAGCGGCAGAGGCAGTGGGTGAATTTGAGGCCAGCCTGGTGTACACAGTGAGTTCCAGGACAGCTAGAGGCTATGCAGAGATCTTGCATTAAAAAATATGTAGAGAACCTATTACACACACACACACACACCAAAACAAAACAAAACAAAAAAACCTGGCTGTTTTTCCAGAGGACCCAGGTTAAATTCCCAGCACCCACAGGGTGGTTCACAACATACCTATTTTTAACTCTAGTCCCAAAGGATCCAACATGTCTTTTTATATCATCCTCAGGTACCAGGCAAGCATGTGGTACACAGACTTGCACAAAAACAAAACACAATACACATAAAATTAAAGAAATGTTTTCTTTGCTATGAATGTGGTTGCTAGGGAGCTGAACTGAAGCTAAGATAGGGATGGACAGCGAGCTTTCAAAACATCCCCTTGAGCTCAGTTGCCTTTTAAAATACCTGTGCACTCACTGTCCCTACACACAAAACTAAACGCAAAGCTAAAAGTGTTTTGAGGAACCTGCCTGACACAATTTTAAGGCAGGAGCTATTACTCTGTATTGTTAAAAATAAGTTTTCATTTACTCTAAGAGTTAAGTAGCAGTTTTTTAAGTTTGTTCCCTGGAACATGACCTACCCCAACCCATGACCTTGACTTTGTGAACACCCTAACCCATTGTGTTTGAGATTTTTCTGTATTTCCTTATTGTCCCATTGTCTCACCCTATAAACCTGCATGTGATTTTACTCTTCAAAAGGGGCCCAAGAAACGGACTCCTGGCTGCTCTCTCTCACCAGATTTAGGAGGAAGTCGCTGGCCGGCCCTTGGTGCACCCTAAAAAGTAATAAGCTTGCTCCAATTTTGGCTCAAATTGTGGTAGTAGTCTTACTCTCCTTTGGTGGGATACCATGTTATGGAGCCCTCAGCAAGGTAAAAACCATTTCACCAAATTCTGGAGCTTTGCTCTTCACTCCTGGATACTTGAGAGTCAGTAAGCAACACCACAGACGGATCTGGGCCTGGGGGAAGTGCTTTTGGATCTATGAACTCCCAAGGTGAATGGCTGCTCTTGGAATGGAAACAGCAAGCTTTTTTTTTTTTTTGTGGAGGGTAAGTTATAGAGGTTTTCTATGGCCATCTGCTTCTGGTTTCTGTGTGGAATCTCATCTGTGAATAGGTATTGGTCTGATGAGACCAGATTATCCTGTTCTAGGGCAAAGAAGACATTCTATGGTCCATTGGTTACTTTATGGTTAATTGGGCACTGGTGAAAACTGGGGACAGAGAATAAAATTTGGATAGGCCCAACACCTGCGCCCACAGGTGGAGTTGGGAACAGAGATGCCTCACCATGCTGGGAGTCACTCAAATGGTACTGATTTTAAGATATAAAGGGGTCATAAAAAACAGCTAAAACTTGTGACTGTAGAAAACTTTGTGGCAATGTTTTGTGTTGATCAATTTGGGATTTACATATGGAGAACCCAGTGAGATTCAGACCACCCACCCAAATTTTAAAGCTGGAGCTTCTCTCTAGAACTCTCTAGACTCCAGAGCTGAAGTGCAGCCTCAGCTCAGAGGCCAAGTGCTCAGGCGTGCTTTCAGCTTTTCTGTCGATCAGAAGTGAACTTCCGAGCTAAGAATCTAAGGTCTCCTGGTAAGTTTTAGCCTGCTTCTGTTCTGTGGGATCCTGATGTGGTATGAGGAGGGGGTTCAATAGAACCCCAATACTCTTCCATCTAGTTGCACCACCCACCTGAGGTCTGGTTTTGTGTCTTGTCTCCATTTCACCTGTGTTCTGTGTTAACTGGTTTATCTTGGAATGGGGGGAGGTGACTGAATGGATGGACAGTATGGGTAATAAGACTAGCAAGCCTAACAGCCCCCTAACCTGAGCTCTAAAGTACTTTCACAAAATTAAGCCTCCATAGTCAAGGAAGATTATGATTATCCTATCACCAAGAGTCGCCTTCAAATATCCTGTGAAGCTAAATGGCTGCCCCCCTCCCCCAGCAATTCTCAGACAGCCTTGGAGGTGATAAATGTCATCCTTGGTAAGTCTAGCCACCCAGATCAGATTGATACATCTTGTCTTGGGCTGAAGCAACTTCCAACCGGCGCCCCTGGATGAAGGTCTGTATGGTCTAAAATGGGCAGGGCGGCCAAGCCCTGATTCTCAACAGGAGAACCTGTAGCAGAAACCCACCCAGGAACTCCCTCTTAAACCCATTCTGCAGAACTCACGGGAAGAATTTCTCCTTCCTTCATATAACTATCTTTATCCCTCCTCTGCTCACCTGAACCCCCACCTTCACCACCTCAGTTGCCAGCATCAAGGACTTTCCCCACACACACTATCTAGTTCTTCCCTATGTCCCCAACTTCTCCCCTCCCCACACCCGCCAGGGGTCCCACATGAGCTCCTGATTCCTCCTCTGATCCTGGACCAGCACCTGCCTTTCTTTGCTCTCCCTGACAATCAGTACCTGTACGTCCCCTCCACTACAGATCTCTACAACTGGAAAAGCCAACACCTCTTTCAGCACTGCATCCATTCCTTACTTTCTCTAATTGATTCTATCTTTTTAGATCACCTCCCCAAGTGGGACAACTGTCAGCAGATTCTCTGCACCCTCTTTACTACCGAAGCGCTCCCCGGAAGAGCTTCAATGACTAGTGACCAGAGGCTAGGGGCGACTGAACGAACGTGCTCTGCCAATATATGGAGACCCCAATCGGACTACAGCACAAAGGGAAGGAGGCCACTCGGTGAGTACCAGGCTCTGTCAGAAGGGATCAGATGGGCAGCCCAAAAGCCTACTAACCTACCTAAGGTAGGAGATGTAAAGCAGGGCCCTAGGAACTGCCTTCTGCTTTCCTGGAGCACCTTCTGGACACATCGGTTATACACCACTTCAGATCCAGGGGACCAGGCAAATACAAAAGGTGGATAGGTTTACAGGAAAAAAAACCAGATCAGAACTATTAGAAATAGCCCACAGGGTATGTGACAAAGGAGACAGCAAAGATCTTTTGGCAAAGAAGTCGGTGCAGGCCACTGTGGCTGCACCACAGCCCCAGGCACTTTGAACTCTGCCCGTGCACCCACAATGAAAGGAGGAAATCTTTATAAAAGGACCAGTGTGCCTCCTGCAAAGAAATTGGAAGAATGAATTGTGGGATATTTTACTCTTGTGTGCTGTTTTTGGTTTGTAAAAGGGCTTCCTATTTCCTAGCAGCTGTGAAGCCTGATGCATTGCAGCTCTCCTTCCTAAGCATTTACACCTTTGTGCTAGCTGCTCAGATCTCCACAGGTAAAGGCCACTGTTTACAGTTGAAGGTGACTGATCACATCAAAAGTCTGCAGCTGGATGATCAGAAAAGACTCTGATCACCCCTAGCCAGTATGCTAAGACACCATTGTGTTGTAATGAAAGCCTGTACATGGAGAAGGGGGCTTGGGGAAAAGATTAAAGGAGCTAGCAGGGGAAGCAGTGGAGGGAGAATGGAGAAGCAGGGGAATCTGTGGGAGAGAACGGTGTGAGAGGATGATGGAATGAAGTCTCTGCCTAGCCGCCCAACTATTGAATTCCCTGAGAATTGTCATGGCTTGTAATTAATAAATACCTTGAAAAAAACTAACGATGGACTTTTATTAAGCATTGGACATTTATTAACAATGAATGCCTGGGACAGAAACAGCAGCACCGGCTCCTTCAAACTAGGCCCCAGGAGCCGATGATAACTTTCAACATGGGGGCCAAACTGTAAATACACTGGTGGACACAGGGGACACCCACTTGGTATTATGGGAAACCCTAACACCCCTTACTAATCAAACAATGGAAGCACAGAGGACAACAAAGAATACAAGTGGACTACTGAACAGACTGTTAACCTAGGAAGAGGAATCATTTTTTTACTGTTATTCCCGAACGTCCCTCCCCTTTACTGGAACAAGACCTCTTGAACAAGCTCCAGGCAACAATATTGTTCTCAGGAAATACTCTTAGGTTGCATTTAGGAGGCTCTGCTAAGGCCTATAACCTGCCCAACAAGTGAGGAAATATCTATTCCTCCAAAATCCAAACCATTCCCTGGAGGGGAATGGAAAAAGCTGATCCAGGAAATTCCTACAGTGTGGGCAGAGGACAGTCCTCCTGTCTTAGCCAAACCTGTGCCACCTGTCATAGTGCAGCTAACATCTGCAAGTCAAGCAATGCCCCATCAGCCAGAGAAGGGATTAAGGTTCACATCAGATCTTCCTTGAAGCAGGAATACTCGTTCCTGGCCAGTCAGCCTGAAAATCCCTTGTTGCCTGTGCAAAAGCCTGGAACTCAACTGAGACTATATATCAGTATAAGACTTGAGGGAAATGAACAAACAGGTAGAATCAGTTATACAAAAATCAGTTATTGTATAACTGATTCTACTAGACTTTTTGTATATAAGTCCAATATATTGTATTGGACTTAAAAGATGCATTCTTCTCCATTCCCCTGTCAAAATTAAGTCAGCCCATCTTTGAATTTGAACGGGCCAACCCTGAACTGGGGATTTTGGGACAGCTAACCTGGACCAGAATGCCTCAAGGATTCAAAACCCTTCATCTTCCATGAAGCACTCAACCAGGATTTAAGTCTCTTCCACAGTAGTACCCTGAGGTAACCTTGCTTCAGTATGTGAATGATTATTGGCTGCTAAAGACGAGAAAGCCACTTGAGACCTTTAGGGAACTCTGGCCCATTTAGGCTACAGAGTTTGAGAGCCACTTGAGACCTTTAGGGAACTCTGGCCCATTTAGGCTATAGAGTTATTAAAAAGAAAGCCCAAATTTCTTTGCACCAGGTTGTCTACTTGGGATATGAACTGAGAGAAGAAAGACTGTGGTCTCAAGCCCGTATTGCGGCCGTAATGCAAATCTCAGCTCCAACCACCAAGAAACAAATTAGGAAGTTTCTGGGAGCTACTGGATATTGTCTTTGGTTGCCTGGGTTTGCTGAAATTGCCAAATCCTCATATTCATATACATCCGGAGGCAACACCCTTTTGGAATGGACTGAGAACCATGAACAGGCCTTTAAGAATTTAAAAGAGGCCATTCATTGTGCACGTCCGCACTTTAACTCACCCTGACATCTCCAAGCCCTTTCATCTTTACGTGCATGAGAGAAAGGGCACTGCCAATGGAGTTCTGAGACCCTGGGTCCCTGGAAAAGGCCGACAGCTTACATCTCAAAGACACTGGGTCCTGTAGCCTCAGGATGGCCCCCTTTTTTAAGAGCAGGCAACAACCGGACGACCTCGGCCGGCGCCCAGACGTCCCCTAAAGTGCAGGCCCTGGGATTCCGGCCCCACGCGGCCTAATCTTACCCAAATTAGCCTTGGCCGATCTTGGCAAGTTTCTCGTATTTGGTGATCTCATCGCAAAACGAGCATTCCATTGAGTCGTACTGCTTGGCCATGGCCGCCTCCAGCGAGCCAAAACCACCACCAAAAACAGCTCCCTGTCCCGCCACACTCCAAGCCCTTCTGCTGCCGCGCCACTTCCGCCTCCAAGGCCACTTCCGGCCTCGGGGTGCCGAGCCCGCCTCTTCCGGTCTCCGCCCGCCGCCAGGCCCCCTGGGACATGTAGTTCCCGGGAGGCCAGGGGCAGCCGGAGCTGCAGAGGAGCCTCCGCCGCCGCCACTGCCCCCGCCTCCGCCGCCGCCGCCAGTGCTGTTGGCGGCCCCGATCGGGGGCGCAGGGAGCCGTGGCGCTGGGGCTGGGGCTCGCGGCGGTGCGTCCCGCTGCATTGGCCCGGGCCGCGCTGCTGCCGAAGCTGCTGCCGCTCTGGCTCCCGATCCGGGGCCAGCCGCAGTGCCCTGCTCCTCCTCCTCCGACGGCGCCGCCTCCGCCGGGCTGCGCGGGGCGGCGGGTGGGGGGGAAGGAAGGCCTGGGGAGGGGTGGGGGAGGAGTGGGGGCGGGGGCTCCCTGGCCGAGCCCGGCCCGGGGCTGCCGGGCAAGGGAGTGAGACGGCAAGAGCTGAAGAGGAGGCGGCCCGAGAACCCGGGAGGGGGCGCGTTATAAAGGGGGAGGTGCCCTCCTGGCCTCCCCTCCCCCTCCGCCCGCCCCCTCCCTCCTCCTCCCACCCTCCGCGGCCGCACCTGCCGCCGCCGCCTCCCGCCCGCCCGCTCCAAGTCCAGCGTCCGCCCTTGGCGCGTCACTACCCACAGCCCCTCCTCTGCCTCTGGAGGTGGGGCCCCGCAATCGACACCTGCCTGCGGCGCCTTGCCTCGTGCCTCAGTTTACCCCCCAATGCCAGCTGCCACGGAATGCCCTTTCTTCCAGGGCTGGGCGTGTGTTCCCGGTGAGGCGGAGGCGGGAGGTGCCGAGGGAGCCGCCTGAGGCCCTGGGAAGAGAGAACTGCCCCCCTGCCACCTCCGTCGTCTCAGCTACCCGCCGTTGACATGGCAACCGACGGCCGCCAGGGGGCGCGGCGACACTGGAGGCGGCGAGCAAGCTATGCTCAGGCCTAAACCCTGGATCCTGTGTTGTGAGGGAGCAGGGATGAGACCCACCATCCTCCCTCACCAGCTGCGTCAGAGCTTGTCTGTCATGGCTCAGTCATCGAAAATAGTCGCCACTGATCCAGCACTCCTGTTGCTTTAGAAATGCTGGGCGTTCGGGCTGAATCCCGAACCGATCCTTTGAACCAGCTTCACTCACCCATTTCACAGAAGAAATCGCTACTCACAAGTCGGAGGTTGTTTTTTCAAGGTCGCACAGTGACAAGGCTGGCTCTAGCTAGGAAGAGGTTTTTCATGCCTGGCTTTTACAGTGCGTTTGAGCCCACTGTCCTTAGGCAAGCCGGATAACCACAGTTCACCCCCACCATCACCTTCCTGCTTCCAGGAGCCTAGATGCCAGCCAGCAAAGCTGTCCTTTCTACCTTCTCCATCTGTGCCCTCCTTTCTATCAGTGCCCCTCCCAGGGATGGACCCTGGGTCCTGCTCCCCCAGTGTCCTTTCCCACCTGTCCCACCCCAACCTGCTCCAGGTCATCTGAAGTCAGGTCTCCCTCTACTGTCTTCAAATTGTGCCTGACACTGAAGCTCTTTTCAGTGTTTACCTCCTGGGCTGTGGTCCTGAAAGTGGCCTGCTGTTTACGAGCTTCTGGAAGCTGTCCTGCCTCCAGAGCTGCGATCCCTCCTCACAGCACCCCACTTACTGCCCAGGGTTGGCTGAGTTTGCTTCCACCTCTTGTTCTGTTTGATTGAGACAGGGTCATGTTATATGGTCCTGGGCAGACTGGTGCTCACTGAGTAGCCTCTGCTGACCTTTAAACTCTAGGCAATCCTCCTGCTTCAGTCTGCAGGCATCAGTATGTCCAGTAGTGCTTCCTGGTTTTGTCCCACAGTCTTTGGGCTTGAAGCTTCTAGGGATAAAGGATGGTTGTGGTGACCCTGGTGTCCCAGGAGTACTTGCTGTGAGAAGGGTCCTGCCAGGGAGACCTTTCAAGACACTCAGTAGAGCCAGCCAGCGGTTTAAATCAAGCCATATGTCAGGGACTGATCCAGAGCCCATTTTCATGGATGTACTGCTTATCTGAATCGAGAAGTAAAGAGGGTAAAATCAGGGGTGAGAGGGAGAGAGTGATTACAGTAATTACAGCTATAGAAGGAAAATGAGTGGCTAAGCCGTACAGTTAGCCCTGTGTGCGAGTTGTTTCTGCTGTCAGTCATATGCAGGACACTGCTCTTACCTCCATTGCACATGAGGACCCTGACACTCAGAGGTGAGATTATTGGAGCAGGGTCACAGGGCTAGCCAGTGGCCACACTGGTGCTTGAACCAGTTAAGTTCAGCATAAACCGCAAACAGTTCCTTATGTCAAGGCCCCTCCCCATCTGTGTTCAGAGTGAAACCAGGGCAAAACTTGAGTGCAGTCTGACCTGCCTTGGTGCTCATGGGAGATGTGGTAGGTAACAGTAGCACCAGTGGGAGGGCTCTCATGGGCTTGTGTGGATGGTGCTATCAGATTTTTGGGCTATAGCTGGTGCCTGTTTCTCATGAGCTCTCCCCAAGTCACATCCTGTGGGCAGAGGCGTTAGCAGAATTTCCTGTGATGTTGTCACCTCTACCTCCCACAAGGGCCCTGACATCTTCCAGTCACTTCCTTTCAGAGCCTTGGGCCCTCCACCCTCCACAGGGAAAGCAAGAATGGTCAGGAGGCTTTGGAAGGCTGCCCAGGTCTGGAGCCTCGGTTCTCCACAACTGGTAAATCCAGGAGGGCAGCAGCGACAAATTAGCCATTTTGAATCCATTCTGACTTTGCTTTGTTGGCTTCAAATATTGCCTGCTATCTGTGAATCGCCAAAACCACCAAGACCAGCATGTGAGCCAACCTCGGTCAACACCTGCTGACTGGCTGGTGACATCATTTAACAGCTAAGGAAGGCAGGCCTGGTGGCTTAGGACTGAAATCCCAACTGCTAAAGAGTTTTAAACAGGAAGGATGAAAGTTCAAGGCTTGTCTGGGCTAAAGAGCAAGTTCAAGGCCAGTTTAGAACCCAGGGAGACCTTGTGTAAAAAATGAAAAAAATTAATCTGAGCGTGGTGGCACACACCTTTAATCTTAGCACTCAGGAGGCAGAGGCAGGTGAATCTCTGTGAGTTTGAGGCCAGCCTAGTGTACAGAGTGAGTTCCAGGACAGCCAGAGTTATATAACAAGAACCCCTCCCTCTCTCACAGAATGCGGGCGCGCGTTCACATTCACACACACACACACACACACACACACACACAGGCCTTGTAGTATCATGGTTTTCTAGTCTAGCCATGAACTCATACAGATCACCTGCCTCTGCCTCCAGAATGCTGGGATTAAAGTCATGTGCTACCATCTGAACTCCAGTGTTTTACTTTACTTATGTAGTGTTTTGAGTCAGAATGACCTCCATATATTTGAATGCTTAATGACCAGAGAGTGGAACTGTTTGAAAGGATTAGAAGGATTAGTAGGTGTGGCCTTATTGGAGTAGATGTGGCCTTGTTGGAGGAAGTGTGTCACTGGGCGTGGGCTTTGAGGATTCAAAAGCCCATGCCAGGGTCAGTCTCTTTGTTACCAGTCTCTGTCTGCTACCTACAGATCAGGACATAGCTCTCAGCTTCAGCTCTAGCGCCATGCTAGACACCATCTGACACTGTAAGCCCACAGCTAAATGCTTTCATAAGAGTTACTTACCTTGTTCATGGTGTCTCTTCCCAGCAACAGAACACTAACACCTGGGCTCTGTTTTCCTCTCCCAAGCTTGGACAGGGCCAGGTTCTGTGGAGGGAAGTGGAAGCCGGCTCAGAAGATGGGAGCTGGTAGCTGTGGTATAGTCGCTAGCTGAGGAATGCAGAACAGAGAACAGTTTGTGATTCCCAGGGCCCCATCCAACCATGGACGTTCTGCTCTCACTGGTTCGCTACCTCTGCCTAGCCCTGTGTTGACTCATATCATCCCCCTAAGTGTCACTGTAGTCCTTTTAGCAGGCTGCTAGGCCTGGACCCAGGTGACAGAAGAAGAAACAGGCTCAGTATCTTGGCTAGGGCCACACAGCCCAAGAGCTGTAGAGCTGGGATTCAAAGCTAGGCCTCTGCTACATTGCCTTTTTTATTTTGTTTTGCTTTTCACTTTGTTTTTGTTTTGTTTCTCTCAAGACAGGGTCTGGCTGTCCTGGAACTCACTCTGTAGCCCAGGCTGACCTTAAACTCACAGAGATCCACCTGCCTCTGCCTTGTGAGTGCTGGGATTAAAAGCCTATGCCACCACCTCCCGACTTTCTTTTGTTTTTTGTTTTTGTTTTGTTTTTTGTTTTTATACTGGGCTTAATATCAGGCAGCCAGTCACCAGGTTTTGCTGAGTAAGCATCTATAGTACAGCCCCAGAGCAGTGCCAGTATGGACTGGGAAGATGTTTTCCAGGAAACAGTGTTGGGGTGGGAGGAAGCACACTCAATACTACACTGGAGGGACTGGAAGGAAAGGACTAAGGGCGTAGAGGAGGGGAAGCATGGCCTGGCAGTACAGGTTCAGCCTAGGCAAAAATTCTCACTCTGGAGGAGGGAAAGCACTAGGTAGGTGGTCAGGGCTACAGCAGTGGCTGACTGGGTGGACCTTCAGCACAGGCTGTGCAGGGCGTGCAGGACAGCCACAAGCCAGCAGGTCTCCCTGACCACACTTCCAACGGCCACTTAAAGTAGCACAAAGCGGGCTCTGAGCACAGCCTCCTCACCACACTGAGCCCCATTCATTCTCACAGCGACACCAGCGATTCTGCTGGCGCCTGGGCCAACGGCAAGCCTGGCCCTGACAAGGCGTCTGTGCCATAGCAACAGATATGCTAAGATTTAGCTTCCCGGGTCCCATACCATGTGCCTGCCTACCCGCCACAGTTGGCCTAGCCCACTGAAATCCTTGCCCATATGACCACTCCAGCCAGAGTCAGGGCTTGCCGAGGGCCACTGTGTACTGGCCATAGACTTTGCCGTGATTCCCACTTCATAGCTAAGGAAACTGGGACCCAGAGAAGCACGATACACACAGCGGTTAGAGAACTGGTCTGGCCAGAGAACCAGCCCTGGTCAGCTGAGGCCTCAGCCTGCGTCATCAGTCCAAGTCACACTGTAACTGTCTCCCAGGAGAGAAGCCAGGGAACTACACTCTTCGTTCCAGGCTATAGGCCCTTCCCTATCTTCTGACACTAACCTAGTGAGGGAAGATGCTATCACCCCTGGAGCCTGGTCTGGAATCATGAGTCCCAATAAACTCTTTTCTAAGCTGTTGCAGTGTTTTATCACAGCAACAGAAAAGTAAGTCAATGATCTAGAAACTTCCTCTTTGGCCATCAAGCAATGATCCATGCAAGGCTACATAAACAGGACCTTGCCACCATAACCGTGTAGGGCTGGGACTCTCTCTCAGGACCTTGGAGGTACTTACTCCATCAGGAGTGTCAATCTGACCTCTCTTCCATGGAGGCCAGCGGCCAGCGGTCGGGCAGCTGTGGAGCCACAGGCCTGGAAGTCATCTCCCAGGGCTCTGGAGTTGGACCCGCAGCTCCTAGTTCCAAGTGACTTGACTTTGGGGATAAGACTTTGATGGAGTATGCAGGGCAGACCTGACCACCAGCTTCGGGGCCAGGTGGGTTGGTTGCACACCCGGAACCCTACGACTTGGAGGCAGGCTGAGACAGGTCTCAAATTTGAGGTCACCTGGACTACATCAGATTTTTATCTAAATACAACAAAAATGGCCACTCTGAGCTGCTGGGGAGTGTGGCCCAGTGGTAGAGAACTTGCCTAGCATGTGAAAGACCCAGAGTTCTAGCCCAAGCACAAAAGAAGCAACAAGAAAGGTCAAGTCTTGGTAGGATGCTGCATGCTTTGCCCTGTTCCTATTGTAGAGATTTGGCAGCTGAGGCTAAGGGGTGGCATCCCTCAGAACTAGATTTGACCTTACTGCTCTCCAGCCCCAAGAGTGCTACTACCCTCTTCTACAGGTGTGCATGGAGGTTTCATTTCCTTATATCTGCTCTGTGTGGACACAGAGCATGTGCGTGTGTGCACACGCGCGCGCACACACACATAGACACACACACACACACACACTCACATGCACACACATGTTTGTGATTGCAAGGCACCAGTCTATATTTATTGGAAGGACAAGTTGTAACCCAGTCTGTTCCACCAACTCTCTCTGTGACCTGGGGCAATTTTTTTTTTTGGCCTCTCTGTGCCTCAGTTTCCCTATCTCTATTTCCCTATCAGGGAGGGGAACACCTGCCCTCACATGTCTCTGCTAGCTTGGACAGGTACAATCATGTCTGAGCAGGTACTAACTTTATGCCTGGTCCTGTCCGGTGCTCTGGCCTCTGTCAAATTGGCACACCCTGCTCACCAAAAGGAAACTGAAGCTCAAGCAGGTGAATCTTCTCTATGATCACATGGTAACAAAGTAGCCAATCAAAAGTTGAATTTGGGCCTGAGTAACCCAAGCCCACAGGCAGTCCTACCTCCAGCTTCTCTTCTTTATTACTGCCGGTCCATCCCCATTCTAAGCCTGGGTACTGAGGCTTAGAATAAACTGCCCTAACCATGGGCCTGTCTCCTTGACTTCCCACCCTGTGGGCCAGGGCCCCTGACAGCTGTTGGCAGGTCCCCAGTGGCCCCCAGCCTAGTGGGCTCTGTTCCCAGAGCCTGCGGTTTGTTCCTCAGGCCTTCCGGGTCCCACGGGTTTGTGGTGTGCCCCCTGCCCCTGCTGCTGGCTGAGGAGGCCCTCGGGGGCTGGACTGGGGAGGCCCCAGCCCCCGCCCCCTGTGGAGAGGGTGGGAGGGTGGGGCTGTGGGAGTTTCGCTAGTTTAAAAATACACAGAGGAAGCGAGTGAGAGGGCAAGAGAAAGGGGAAGGGGTGGGGGGAGGCCTTCAGTCTTGATGTTCTGAGCCTGGAGCCGCCACATGTTAGCAAACCAGGGGCTTTGCACAACTCATCGAGATGATGGAGATGCCCAAGAAAACCGGCAAAAAGTTCAGTGAGTACAGACTGTCCACCTTCCCTCTGTCCAGCTTGGCCTCCCTGCAGGTTCTCACGGCTGTCTTCTTTCTCTTTCTCTTTCTGTCCATCTCGCTCTCCGGTGTTCCCATCTGACTGTGCTATGGCCAGGGAGTCTCTCTGTTGCTGTCTCTCTGTGTCTGCCTGTCCATTTCTGTCTTTCCTTCACTCTGCCCACCTCTGCTTCCCTCTTGCTACACCCAAGCCCCTCAGCCTTTCCAGTGGTCTGTAGCATCCTGGCTCTCTCTAACCCTGAGGCTGTGCAGGGAGAGACCCTCACATACCCTATCTTGTCCAGAGCCCTGCTCAACACCAGATCTCAGGGAGACCTCTAGAGAGGGAGTGGATCTGGGGACCACAGGCCACGGATGCTGTCATATGTTCCCACCGGTAGTGAGGCTGAGAGCTACTAGAACCTAGTTCCTGGGTGAGCCACAGCCGTCCACTATATTTCTTTCTCCCGGTCCCTACATTTCAGACCCCAAATTTCTCCTGTCCCTTGACTCCTCTGACCTTCTGGCACTGTGTGTGTGTGTGTGTGTGTGTGTGTGTGTGTGTGTGTACGTGTGCGTGCATGCTATGACTATACCTTACAGACGGAGACACATACATCTGTAGTCCCGGCACTCAGAGGCAGGAGGCTCATGAGCAGACTAGACGAACACACGAAACAAGACCTGTAGTCCTGAGAAAGGTGCTCAGAGTGGCCCTTCTGCTAAACACTGGTGAGATCTCTGTCCCAGGCTAACTGATCTAGGACAATAGCCAGCATTGTCCAGGCTGAGACCAGGGGGAACTGCCAGGAGAGAATCCTGAAGTCCAGAGCCCAGACTCAGCCACCGTCTCGCCGTGTGACTGTAGGCAAGCCTCTTCCCCTCCCAAGGACTTCTGTCCTTGTCAAATGTGGCCATGCCGCTTATATCCCATCAGGGGTGTGGGCACCTGGATGGATGCAGAGGAGGCCAAGGAAGTGGAAAGGCCAGTGTCTCCCCCTTTTGCTGGCCTGGAGGCCCCACGGAAGTCAGAAGGTGGTGCTGTGAGGAGGGACAGTCCCGCAACCTGGAGGTGACGTGGGGAAGAATGATCACATAGACCATCTTCCGCCCCTGCTGGAAGATGGTATCACTGGAGCCCTGCCTGTGGAGTCTGGAGCTCGGGTTCTGCCCACAGGGAGGAGAGAGACACTGCAGACAGGGGCCAGCAATCCTCAGGCTGGCAGCCTCCCCCATCTTTACACCCAGGTGCAGAGGCTGCCTCGGACACCACTCCTTACCCGGCACACACGCACTGTGATTGACAAGTGACAGGCATTTCTGGTCATTATTGTCTTCATAATTTTTGATACCTGTTTTTGAGAATATCTTGTATGCCAGACAGCACATGAAGCATGTTCCTTACAAGATTTGCATGTGTATATATGTTCATATGTGTGTGCATGGATATGATCAGGTAAAACATCAGATATCTTCTTTGATTCCTCTCCATTTTATTTTTAAAAATAGATTTAAAAAATTGTATTAAAAAATTATAACTAGGGCTGGGCGGTGGTGGGGCACACCTTTAATCCCAGCACTCAGGAGGCAGAGGCAGGCAGAGCTCCATGAGCCTGGTCTACAGAGTGAGTTCCAAGACAGCCAGAGTTACAACAGAGAAACCCTGTCTCAAAAAAGCAAAAAATAAAAAATTAAAAAATGTCTATTTGTGTACACCACATGTGTATAGTCATGGATGCCAGAGGCCAGAATAGGGCCTTGGATCCCCTGGAAATGGAGTTACAGATGGTTGTGAGCCACCACTCAGGTACCAGGAATCAAACCCGGGCCCTCTGGAAGGAAGATCATCCAGTAGTCTTAACAGCTGCGCCATTTCTCCAGCCTCGGTGTTTTGTTTTTTAAGATTTACTCTGTGTGTGTGTGTGAGTGTGTGAGTGTGTGTGTGCATGCTCACAGAAACCAGAAAGGGGTTTTGGATCCCTTGGAGCTGGAGTTATGGGTGTTTGCGCTTTACCTGATGGGGTACTGAGATCCCAACCCCAGCCCTCTCATAGAGCAGTGTGCCCCCTTACCTGCTCACTCACTTCTCCAGCTCCTCCGTCTTTTCTCTTTTTTTATTTGATCTTTTGTATTTTTGAGACAGGACCTCTCCATGTAGCCCTGGCTGTCCTGGAACTCACTCTGTAGACCAGGCTGACCTTGAACTCACAGAGATCTGCTTGCCTCTGCTTCTTGAGTGCTGGGATTAAAGGGGCATGCCACCATGCACAGCTCACAGCCAGCTTTTATATGGGTGCAAAGGATTCGAACTCAGGCTGTCTTGCTTGTGTGCTGGCATTTTTTCAGAGTCAACTCCCATCACTTTATTCCTGTGCTTCTCAGTCCTCTCGCTGCTTATAGGGAGGAGGGAACCATAATGCTTGTTTTACTGATGTGGGGAAAGGGGATCAGAGAGATCTAATGATTTGCCTAAAGTCACACAGCTAGAATGTGGAAGAACAAGGACTTGAGTTCAGGGCTGTGACTGCAAAGCTGCCTGTTACCCCACTTCTGGGAGTGTAGAGGCGGGGCGGGGTGACAGCTCGTGGGAGTTCCAGCATCCACTTTGGGTAACTCAGGACCCTTGTAACTCCAGCTCCAGGTGATCTGATGCCCTCTTTTGGCCTCTGAGGGCACCCACATTCATGACGTGTGTTCAATGACCCGACATACATACACATAATTAAGACAAGAAATACTTAGAGAGAGCGAGAGAAAGAATTAGCAGAGCGAGAAGCTGTCCTTAATGTCCTGACCGTCTACGCGCCCTCACTGGGTAGACCTGTGGTGACGGTGACTTTTATTGTTACTGCACTCCTGCTGACATCGTAACTAACTCTTCCTCCTCCCCTTGCCAGAGTTCTTCAAGTTCAAGGGCCTCGGGAGCCTTTCCAATCTCCCTCGGTCCTTTTCTCTGAGACGATCTTCAGCCCCCATTAATACTCGGCCTCATCTGGAGCCTGACACTTTTGAAGCCACGCAGGATGACATGGTGACAGTCCCCATGAGTCCTCCTGCCTACGCTCGTTCCAGTGACATGTACAGCCACATGGGCACCATGCCTCGCCCTAACATCAAGAAGGCTCGGAAACAGCAGGCTGCCCAGAAGGTCCAGGAGGCTGGCCTTGAGTCCCAGCTGGTGCCTGCAGGCCTACCAGACCCTCTAGGCTTAGAGGCAGCCAAGGAGGCAGTTGAGGGAACTGATGCCCCACTGGGGGACACCCCAGGAGAGGGACCTGCACCTTCAGCAGTAGAAGTGGACCCTCTAAGGAAGCCTGAAGACCCCACCGTAGACACAAAGGAGGAACAGATCCCTGGGGATGTGCACCCAGAAAGGTAAGTGCTACCAGGGCAGGGAAGGCAGGATGCACATTGCGAGTTTCCAGCCATCTCTAGCTGGTACTGCTCCAGCACAAACATCTGGGCTGAAAACAGAAGACTGGGGCGCACGGGGTGGTACGTCTTGCAATCCCAGCACTGAGGCAGCTGAGGCTGGAGGATTGCTATGAATTTGATCACGGAATGAGACCCTGTCTCAAAACAAAACAAACAAAACACAAAACAAAATAAAGAGGGGATAACGTGAGTTGAGCGAGCGAGCAAGTGAGCGAGCTGGGTATATAGATCAGTTGGTAGAGTGTTTGCCTAGCATGCAGGAACCCTGAGTTTGATCCCTGTCTTAGTCAGGGTTTCTATTGCTGCAATGAAACACCATGACCGAAAAGCAAGTTGGGGAAGAAAGGGTTGATTTGGTTTACACTTCCACACTGTAGTCCATCATTGAAGGAAGTCAGGGCAGGAGCTCAAACAGGGCAGGATCCTGGAGGCAGGAGCTGATGCAGAGGCCATGGAGGGGTGCTGCTTACTGGCTTGCTCTACAAGGCTTGCTCAGCCTGCTTTCTTATAGAAGCCAGGACCAGTAGCCCAGGGATAGCCGCACCCACAATGAGCCGGCCCCTCCCTCATCAATCAGTAATTAAGAAAATGCTTGTCTACAGCCCAAACTTTTTTGTTGTTGTTTTGTTTTGTTTTGAGACAGGGTTTCTTTGTATAGCCTTGACTGTCTTGGCTGTATACCAGAATGGCCTCAAACTCAGAGATACACCAGCCTCTGTTTCCCTAGTGCTGGGATTAAAGGTGTGCGCCACCACTACCTGGTCTACAGCCCTGTTTTATGGAAGCATTTTCTTTTTCATTTTTTTCTTTTCTTTTTCTATTTATTTACTTATTTATTTTTGGTTTCTTTGAGACAGGGTTTCTCTGTTGTAACTCTGGCTGTCCTGGAGCTCTCTTTGTAAATCAGGCTGGCCTTGAACTCACAGAGATCTGCCTGCCTCTGCTAGCCTCCTGAGTACTGGGATTAAAGGCATGCACCACCACTGCCTGGCCGTGGAAGCAAGCATTTTCATAATCAAGGGAAAGTTTCCTCTTTTCAGATAACTTTAGCTTGTGTCAGGTTGATATAAAACTATCCAGCACAGTCACCGTCGCCACATAAATTGGATGTGGTCACACTTGGGAGCTGGAAACCAGATGATCAGAAGTTCAGGGTCATCATTGCCTTTATATGGAGTTCATGGACCCAGGGGTGAGAGACTAAACAGGGAAGGAGATGGAGCATTCAAGTGCTTTTCACAGAGGAGGCGCTGTTTGGAAACATTTGTTACTAATTCTCAAAAGAAAACCAGCTAGAAGTCTACCGTTTCTACAGCAGATAAGGAAAGAGATTCCGGGAGGGGAAGTCATCTGCCCCAGCCAAGCTGAACAGCGTCCTGCTGGCAATGGAGCTGTGTTTGAACTGAGATCCACCTGACTCCATGACCCAGCAGCCTGTAGCCCCTGTGCCGCACACTGAATCCCAGCCCCAGAGCCCTTTACCTTTAGTTTTAAGGGACAACATGGCCAATGTCTGGTCTAGAAAGCCACTTGTCAATGTAATTTGCTTATAGGGTGAGTTAAGTTCATGCAAAAATATAAATAATGGCCAGCAAGATGGCTCAGTTGGTAAAGACGCTGCTGCCAAGTGGCAACTTAAGTTTGATCCCCAGTACCCGCATAGTGGAGGGAGAGAATTGGCATATGGTGGCATGTGTGCCTGCCCTCCCTCCAAAAAACACAAATAGGTAGACGTTGAGCACTTTATTGCTTTTGGTTGTTTTCTGTTTGTTTGTAGTTTTTTGTCTTTGCTTTCTTTTTCTTTTGAAACAGGGTCTCTCTGTTTAAACTCACTATGTAGACCAGGCTGACCTCGAACTCACAGAGATCTGCCTACCTCTGTGAGGCAGAGATTAAAAGCGTGCACCACCACACCTGGCAAGTTTTAAAAGGTTTCTTTTTAAAAGATTTATGTTTACTGTATGTGGATCAATGTTTTGCCTGCATGTATGTTTGTGCATCACATGCTTGCAGTGCCCACAAGAAGCCAGAAGAGGGCATCAGATCTCTGGGTCTGACTTTAAAGACGTTTGTAAACCACCAAATGGGTCCTGGGAACTGAATCTGGGTCCTGTAGAAGATCAGCAAGTCTTCTTAACCGCTGAGCCACCGCCAGCCGAGGCAACAGAATTTTGTAAACCTGCACAGTAGCACCAGATCAGACTCTTTGCTTTCTTTCTTTTTTTTGTTTGAGACAGGGTTTCTCTGTTGTAACTCTGGCTGTTCTGGAACTCACTCTGTAGACCAGGCTGGCCTTGAACTCAAAGCTCCGCCTGCCTCTGCCTCCCGAGCTCTGGGACTAAAGGCATCCGCCACCCTGCCCAGCTTTGGAAACGTTATTTTTATGATTAATAAAATTAAGGCTTTTCCAACATCTTCTTGCTGCCTGAGGCTGCCTTCTCCAGCTACATTCTTCAAAATTCGACTTCACTCTCTAGTTAAGAAGAAAGGATCTTATTAGTGAGGAAGGCAGATCCCTAAGGCTGTGAGCTTTTCCAGGTCTGAGGTTTCACGAATAGTTTGGTTCCTCCCGCTCAGAGACGCTGATTGGTTCGCCCGAGCTGGGCAGGGCGAGGCAGAGGGGTGTATTCGGTTGGGGGCGTGTCTTCTCCAGGCCGGACAGTGACTGACAGGGAGGGGAGGAGGAGCAAGAGAGGAGCACGTTGAGGAGGGTGTGTTCTTCGTTGTATCGTAGCGGCTCGGGGGCGTGTCGGGGGCGTGGTCTTCAGGTCTGGCCCTGCCTCAAGGGTCCTACTCTGAGCTCCGTAGCTCCCAGTCTGTTTTAGCCGGAGTGTCAGACTGAGACTGTTCCCGGGCTGCAGGCGGTGAGCACGGGAAACCATGACTGCCGTGAGTCGAAGGTGCTCTGCGCTGGGGCCCCGAAGGTGAGTGACCGAGCTGGCTTAGCCAGCAGGAGCGGTCCAGTGGGGAGATGCTCTCGGGCAGCTGACACACGCGGCTATAGGTTTTAACATCTGGGGTTTCCTTCAGCTGTGGTTGTCCCCTGCCCTGTCCCTGCACTCACACAACATCTCTCTGCTCCTCCTCTGGCAGCTTCAGGAGAGGGAACCCATTCTGTACATAAAGACAGAACAGTTAGCTTGCCTGTTTGACCCGTCTAATGGAAGTCAGATCTGTTTGACTCCACCTCCTAGGCTCATTCTATCACCTTCTAGGAGCAAGTGCCCCCCCCCACCGCGCTACCGCACCCCTTCCCCGGGCAGGGGCAGAGCCAGGGCCTCTGAGGAATGGTCTTGAAAAGGCCTGGGTGAATGCTGAGTCTAAGACCGAGCCGTTATAGCAGAGCCCTGTTCTAGAGATGCCCTGATATCTAGCTTCGCCTGGGTCCGACCAAGAGAAACATTTGATACTCCGCCTCCCATTTCCCAGAGTGTGTCGGGCTTCTTGGGGTGGGGTTAGCAGGTCAGATCAAGCTCTGTTCTGGTGCCTCAGGACCCAGTGTCCCTGCCTCACCCCATCCTCCAAGGACTAGTGAACATTTGTTACAGGAGTCCCTTGGAGTCAGGAGAGAAGCTGGGCTCCCAGGCTAGCTCTGTCCCATCCTGGGCCTCTGGTTCCCCAGGAGCCCACATGGGTCCGAGTTGCTCTCTGAAGAACCACCCAGCTGTACAGAAGGCTAGCTAAGAGTGCCAGTGAGCAGGGTGGGGCCCACCTTCCTGAGTGTCCCAGTGGGTCATTCTAGTGGATGTCAGAGTAGCCCAAGCTGGGGGGATGATGTGCCTCCCCCTCCCTGGGAAGGCAGGGTGCACCTGGAGCAGGAGGAAGGAAGGGGAGGAGGTGAGGCTGCAGGGATTTCCTGGTGCCCTGTCTCTGCTGAGATCATGGAGGATGCAGGAGGGGCCTGCAGCTGGCCAAAGGGAGCTCATCAGCCTAGCCTGCATCCTCCACCCAAGAAACACAGTCTTCTGCTGGGGGGAATGAGACAGCAGGGCCCAGAGAACTGCCCCTAACTCCCAAACCAGTGTGACAGAGGAGGAGGCCAGGCCTGGAGAAGGAAGGGAATCCCACATGCTCCATCTACCCACACAAAACTGTCAAGGCAGGGTCCTATTACTTACCTACTAGCAAGCCCCCAAAAGGCCCTGGAGTGAGTGTCTCTATTGCTCCATTTCCCCAGTGGTTAGACCAAGGCCTGAAGGGGAGGATTCTACACATTGAGCTTTTGTGAGAACCTAAGTTTGCTTGCAGGCTTGACCAACACTCAGCTCCAGATCTTTTTCTTTTTTCTTTGACTTAGCACTTCACTCACTTTAATTTATACATATGTGTGTGTGTGTGTGTGTGTGTGTGTGTGTATTTAAGCTTGCGTTTATTATTACACTGGAGTCGGTCTAGAAAGAGTGTGTGTATGTGTAGGCCTGAGGACAGCTCTGTGGCCCTCTCCTTCACCTGTGTGTGGGATCCAGGGACTGAGTGCTGACCAATCAAGCTCGCATGACAAGCACAAGCTCTTTACTCACTGGGCCATCTCACCAACCTGAGGTGTACCCGGCTTCAACCTTGACTAGGCTCTGAGCAGAGAGCGGTGAGCACAAAAGGTCGAAACTTACGGAGGCCTCATCCCAGAGTCGGATGGCAAAGCAGATAGATGGGTTATAGGAGCAACAGAGACAGCTAACTGTCACGCAAATTTACAATCAGGAGAGGAAGCTGGTCCTGGGGGAAGTGGCTAGTGACGTCAACATAGGAAAGTCAGAAACGAGCCAGCGTGGTGGCACACGCCTTTAATCCCAGCACTCCTAAGTCAGAGGCAGGCAGATCTCTGAATTTGAATCCAGTTTGGTCTACAAAATGAGTTCCAGGTCACTCACCCAGGGCCACACAGAGAAACCCTGACTTGGAAAAACAAAAACCAAAAACAAACAAGCAAACAAAATAAGGTTAGGGAGAGAAAACCACTGAACAAAGAAAGAAGGAACAAACACACTTGCGGTCTGGGAAAATGCGAGCCGAGACGTGAGTATAGCATATGCAAAGGTCCTGAGGTGGGAGCATCTTTGGCCTATTTTATCAGCACAGAGTTCAGAATGTCTGAAGCAGAGGATGAGATAGGAAAGCAGAGAGCAAACGGGTTTGGGGTCCCACACTGACTTGTTTCAGGAGAATCTTTCTCCTTGTACATGTGGTCAACCTTTTCTGTTTATGTATTTATTTTTCTAGTCAGGGTCTCATAGAGCCCAGGCTGGCCTTGAACTCACCACAGAACTGAGGGTGACCTTGATCTGATACCCCCACTTCTCAGGTGCTGGGATTACAGGTGTGCACCATCATGTCTGGTCTTATGGGGTGCTGGGGATGGAACCCAGGGCTTCCTGCATGCCAGGCAAGCACTCTGCCCACTGAGCTACCTCCCATGCTTGTGTCCAGCCTTTTGATATTGTGACATTATCATCGACACAGCGAGTTTACAGCTGTGTGTCTGGCTGCATTCAAAGCTGTCCTGCGCCTCGTGTAGCCAGGAGATTGGGCACATTCACAGGGGGATCTGGACTTAGCTCTGACCTTCTCTGCAGTTCCTCCCTTGAACGTCCCTTGCCATCCTCCCAGACAACCAGACCCCCGCCCCTACTTCCAAGAAGGTTATTTGGATGGACACTAAGTCTGGGATAAATGGCACCCTAAAAGAAAGCTAGGGCACCTTATGTTGTCCAAGCCACAGCGCCAAGCACTGCAAACAGGCCAGGACACCCTCCTTCCCCATTTCCTTTTGGAATGTTGATTCTGGTTCAAGAATTTCCAAGTCTCCTCAGAGTCCCACGACCCTCTCGGCCCGCAGAGTGACGTCAGCTGCCGGGCATCTGGTAGCTATTACCCGATTACCCATGGAGGGGGCGGTCACTGTGGGCTTAGCCTGCACAGCCTCCCGGGGCTTGGGGCGGCTGGTCCATGTCTTCTGAAGGGGCCCAGCTGCTCCTGGCTCTCATTTCCTGTGGAGAGTTTCTCACAGTCCCGGAGACCCCAAGATGCCTTGGGCTGTGGGAACCAGCTTGTCTTATGGAAGATGAGCTGTTCCTCACACCGACCTCCCGCTTGAGTCGCATTGCTTCCAGCCCTTGAGTGGCCCTGTTTGCATGTTGCTGTGCCTGTGAGGGCTGAGGGCTGAGGGCTGAGCAGGGCAGGGTCAGGCACCCAGTGAATGTGTGTCGTTGAATGAATGAGTCTTTTCTCCCTCTGAGCCTTAGTTTCTCCTGAATAGTGAAGACCTGGTAGGAGGGCAGGTAGACTAGGCCTGGACCTGGACCAAGGAAGTCCAATTCATGGCAGTTACTCACGCTGTCGGAGGGGAAACTGAGTCCCATGGAAGGAAGAGTCTCACTCAGGGTCACAGCTTCCTACTTCCTGCTTAAGTGCCTTTCAGAATCCTCAAGGGTCTTCTCGAAGCCCTACCCACCCCATTTCCTCTTCCCGACTCTGTCTCTGGTCTGTCTGAGTGAGATGCTATTTACCACTCTCTCACCCCCGCCCAGTTTCCTTCTGTTTCTACCCAAGGTTAGCTCCTCATTTCCAGGGGTGTCACCCCATATGAGGGACACAACACATACTGACCTGAGGCCACTGTAGCTTTACTCTGAGCTCTGTGCCTGGGGTCAGCACCCCACTTCAGTTGGACTCTTCTTGCTCCAGTGTTGGCCATCACAGCCAGCACTGCACCACACCCCTCACTCTCTGAGGACCCCCTGTGGCTCCCTCCAGCAGGTTCCCAGCTGCCCTTGACAGTTCAGGCTCTGCCTCTCCTTCTAGGCCAGTGACTTTCCGATGGCTCCCCACAGCCAGGAGACAGGGATCAAGGATGTGGCTGACTCAGTGGCAGCCTGTACCATGGGGTGAGGTGGGGAATAAATCCCAGAGACTTCTTGGCAGAGAATCTCACCCCCATGGCTATCACTGTCTCAGGAGGGTCCGGGCTTCCTGTGCCAGGGCGCTGAAACTGAAAGTACACATAGAAGGTGCCCACTGCCACTCCAGGGTGAGCAAAACTTAGAATATTGCCCACCTGTAATCCCATCATTCAGAAAGAAGAAGCAGGGGGTTTGTGAGTTCAAGGCCAGCCTGAGTTATAGTGAGACCCTGTCTCAAAATCTAAAGACAAGCCAGCCATATACAATAGCAAACATATGTGTAATCCCACCCAATACTTGGGAAGTGGAGGTATACAGATCAGGAGTTCAAGACCAGTCTTGGGTACATAGCAAGTTTGAGACCAGTCTAGGCTTTTATTTAGAATAGATAAATAAATAAACAAACAAACAAACAAACAAACAAATAGAAATAGGCTCGATGCATGGAAAGCTATCTGCCAGGAGAGTGGCATTGGAATCTGGAGCCCACATAGGCAAGGGAACCTGGCTCCACCCTCATATGGACACCATGGGCTTCCAGTGTAGACATAATGTACCCTCTGAAGATGAGGAAGCGGATCCTCAGATAGATTCTCTACTCAGCCTGTATGACTAGACCCTGAGACCCAAAGGAAGAAACTCAGGGACAGAGAGAGGGCAGCCAGGTCTGTGAGAGGCTAAGGCCACACATGGTCGAGGGGTGGGGCAGCCTCCTCTCCACTTCTCCAGGGTCCTTTTGGAAGTTCGTCCTTCCTTCTGGTCCAGGCCAGAGGTCCCCAGAGGTGAAGTTCTGATTCCAATATGCATTAGGGAAATAAAGGATAATGGATACTAATTACTGCTCATTAATGCAATTAATTAAACTGATATATGCAATGCATGGTGTCAGTTATCAGAGTAAATCAGTTAATACAGGCAATTAAGGGGGTTGGTTATTTAGATAATGAATGGTACTGATGAGTGGGTCTGATTTAGCTCAGTTGTCACTGTTGCTTGTTAATTGATTTCACCGCTAATATTAGAGGGGAAGTGTCTTTTAAGTATATAACGTAAGAAATAATTGATTAATTCACGGAGCTGAGTTTTAACGAACACTTCGATTCCTGTATTTGATCGTAACAATGAGAGGGGGCGTATTCTAAAATCGCCACGCAAACTGACAGCTGAAGGCTGAGCAGGAATTATCCTGGCCCCTGACTCTAAGGCAGTCAGGATGGCCCAGGCAGAGGGCCTGTCATGTGCAAAGGCCCGGAGGTTGCAGACCCTGGAGTTCTTTGGAAATAGTTTATGGAAAGCAAGGGAAGGTGAGGAGGAAGAGGAGGAGACATGTCCAGAGGAGGTTCATGGCTTAGCAACACAAGGCACTGGGGCAGGGAAGATGGCTCAGTGTGTTAAAGCACTTCCTTCATGGGTGTGAGGACCTGAGCTCAAGCCTATAGAACCCACGAAACAGCCAGATACATAAGCACAAGAATGTGTAATCTCCGTTCCTAATGGGAAGGTGTCTGGGTGGAGACAGGGGAATCCTTGGAAACTCGCTGGCCAGCTAAGCATGGTGTATGCAGTTGGAAGCCAACAAAGAGACCCCATCTCAAACAGGGTGGACAGTGAGGACTGACACAGGTCATCCTCTGACCTCCACGTGAATGTGGTGGCATCCTGGGGCCCGCATTCACACGTGGATACACAGACATACACAACACCCCCAACACTGGGTGCTTATTCGCTTCTCAGCACTGTTCTGAGCCCCATGTCTGGAGGGAAAAGTACAGGGAACAGAAAGAACAAATCCCTGCCAGGCGGTGAGGACACACACCTTTAATTCCAGCATGTAGGAAGCAGAGGCAGGTATTTGGATTTGAGGCCAGCCTGGTCTACTGAATGAGTTCTGGAACAACCAGGGCTACACAGAGAAACTCTGTCTCAAAAAACAAAAACGTGCAAACAAATAATGAAAAGGAAAGAAAAAGGAGAAAAAGGAAGACAGAAAAAAGAAAGACCACCGCCTCTGAGGAGCTGGTGCTGGTTGGGAACTCAGTGTCCATCTGGCCTTGGCTGGAGCAGCCCATATGGAAGGAGCCTGTCCCCAGGCATCTGCTAGGAACCTTGCCTCCCAGGCTGGTGGAGCTGGGCCCCCGCTGGAGAGGGTGGGGAAAGGGAGGCTGGGCTTGTCCAACTTTTATTTTAACAGAGCTGCTAGAGGTTTGTGACTGTGTGTCGGCCACAGATGGAGGAGGGTGGCCCGTGGTAACCTTCAGGACAGTAATGGCCGTAGGTTGTCCATGGACATGGTCATGTTGTGTCCCGGCCTTGCGGCTGTGGCTGACAAGTGGCGGGCGGGGGGTGGGGGGGGCAGTGAAGGGGTTCAAGCTCCTTGGCCTGAGCTTTGCCTTGGGCAACTTCCCTGGCTCTCACCACGTACACACGCTGATCCCCGGGGCAGCACCCCATCCTCAAGGCTGTGTTCCTGCCCCAGAACCTAGAGGAAGTGGACAGGAAGCAGGAGGAAGCACAGGGTTGATCCCAGTGTGTCCCTGACAGTTTGTTCCCAGCAGCGGGAGGATTTCCGGGCCTGAATGGCCGGAAACGTTGGGATGGGACACTTCACCCGGGAAGAGTGGATGGAGCAGACAGTGGAGGGCTCCACCTTGCTTGCAGTATGAAACAGACCAGGTTGGCCTCAAATTCAGTGTCACTGGCCAGGGAGTGCCCAAAAGGCCTGGGAACCTGTGCTGTCGCAGACTGCAGCTTAAGGACACAGGTCAGAGGCCAGAAGGACTTTCTAGGAGGGAAAGTTGGTAATAAAGGACTTTAGAATGTCAGAACAGGGGGCAGCTGTGGGGAGCCCCTGACTTCAGGGGCTGGGGAATCTTTTTTTGTCCCTCCCACCTCCCTCCTCCTCTTCTTCTTCCTCTTCCTCTTCCTCCTCCTCCTTTTTCCAGCTCATCTTTGCTTTGACTGTTAGGCTCCTGTATTCAAGCATACATTTCTTTCCCACTTTGCAGACAGAAAACCAGAAGTCATTGTCTGGGAACAAGTGTTCGGCCTAAGAGAAAGACTGGCATGCTGGCTGCTGTCAGGGACTTACTAATCATATACTCCATTACTCTGTGTTTGTTGGTCCCTTCTTCTCCTAGATAGTATCTGGCACCAAGATGGGGACTGGGGTTCACTGGTAAATGACAGTCTACACCCTCATGCAGGTCTCTGTTGTGAAATGGTTGTTGCAGGTGGGGAGTAGAGAGACTCGGGGAACGGAGGCAGGTGGGAGGCAGAGAGTGAAGGACAAGGGGTTGTTGTAGGTGGGGTGGCCAGGGAAGGCGTCTCTGATGAGGTGACTTTAGACTGAGCCCTGAAGAAAGTGGGGGAGGAAAAGCCTTGTGAAAATCTGGGAGAAGAGATTTCCAAGTAGTTTCTCCCAAGTAAGTGCAAAGGCCCCGTGGCAGGAATGAGCTGGCAAGGCCAGTTCAGCCTGGACAGAAAGGTTGAGGAGACATGGTAAAGCGTCGGTGGTGGAGGCAGTCAGGCACCACCAGCACACAGAGCCTCAGAGGTTAGGGACCTACAGCCCAGCTAGGTCCATTTTTATCACAGCAGGAGAAGACCATTTGTTCTCAAGGAGATAAGAAGTTTTGATTTGGATGATAAATTACACTGCTGTGCGGGAGGTGTAGATTCTGTTCTTCAGCAGAGAGGGCTGGGATGTGGCTCAGCCGTGAGGTCCCGCCCACCCTCTCTTCCTCAGCACCAGAATGTTAGACAGTCTGCAGTTGGGGACCTACAATCTCGGCTACTCCAGAGAGTGAGGCAGGAGGATTGCTTGAGTCGAGGAATCCAGACCAGGCTGAGAGGCACAGTGAGACTTGGTGTGTGAGCACTGCTGGGGAGCCGGGCCTCCTGCCGTGGCTATCCGCTTAGCTCTGCTTGGTGTCATAGCTGAGGCTGACTGTGTGGGTGAGTGGATGCGGGGAGGCAGCAAGAAAGCCACGGGAGAGACTGTCTTAGTGTGATCTGCAGGGAGGCTCTCCTACCGGGTGGGGTGTAGCCTGTTACGTGGATCGAGGCCAGCTGAACAGGGCATGGTCCTCTGGTGGCCAAGGGTAGAAAGTGAACCTGGAGCTTTGGTGTCACAGCAGGAGGGAGAAAGCTGGTCCCCAGCCCTGAAGGGAAGACAGTGGGGGACCAGCAAGTGCTTGTGGGTGGTGAGCTGGCCATGTGGAGGGAACAGGAGGACACTGGGTGAGGAATGGGCTGATTAGAGGAAGGTTTGAGCTCTTTCGGCCATGACTGGGCTGGGTGTGGTGGTGTGCCTCTGTAAGCCCAGCGTTCAGGTTGGAGCAGGAGGATCAGATGTTCACAGCCAGTTTCACCTACACATAGCACACTTGAGTCCAGGCTGGGCTACATGAGACCCTGTCTCAAAACAAAAGTAAGGAAAAATAGCCACCTCCAGCCTCTGACCTCTGTAGGCTTCATCCCTGCTACCCCGAAGGCAGGGAGAACAGGTGTGTACTGACTGTAACCAGCCGTGGTTAGCTAATATGCTGGCAACATGGACCAAGGGCCAGAGGAGAGGCTGAGTGTCAGCCTAGGTCCACTAGGGTTTAGAGGCAGGGATAGGGATCAGGTTGGGGAGGCAGAGAGCAGAAGCAGACACCAGGAAAGCATGTGTCATGAGCTGGGTGAATTCTCATCCTAAATCCTTCAGACAATTCCATTAGGTGGTGGCTGTCTTCGTTCCTGATTTATGGAGAGGAAACCTAGGATCAGAGAGGTGAAGGAACTTTCTCAGGGTTGCACAGCTGGCAGGGGTGGAGCAGCCACAGGTGCACCAGCCCTAGAGATAAGCATTCTGGGCTTCCAGGGCTAGGCCCCAGGTCAGCAGGCAGGAAGACATGCAGGAGATCTGAGAAGCACTTGAAACACTCACCTCTTTTCCCTTCTTCCAGGGCCGCTGGAGAGCTGGAGGCTGCGGGGGACTATGTGCAGGTAGGAGGGGCAGGCAAAGGGTGGCCGTGGAGTGATAGAGCTCAGTGCTTGCTATGGACCAGGCTTCCTCCTGAGAGGAGAAGGGGGTGCGGTTCCTGGGGACAGGCATCACTCTGGGCAACTATTTCCCATGCCTCCTGTCACTCTGCTGGCCCCAAACTCACCAGCTGGACAGGGTCCCAAGCATGCCCCCATGCAGTGGCCACCACCCCATGAGATCCCACCTAGTCTTGGGGCATCTACTGAGTGCTGGGGACTGAGGGGGCAGCAGGAGGGGTGACTCGGCTCTTTAGGGCAGACTGGGCACAACTCACAGGCATCAACAGCCTAATTTGAGGGCTGGGGATACGGCTCACTTGGTAGAGTGCGTGCCTCGTGCTTGCAGAAGGCCTTGGGGGTCAATCCTCAGCACCATATACACGGTATGGTCCCATGTGCCTGTAATCCCAGCACCCAAGGGGCAGAAGGATGAATTCTAGGTCATCCTCAGCTACATAGTGAGTTTGAGACCAGCCTGGGTGAAACAGACACAAAGCCTAACCTCCAGTTCCAGGCACTGGAGTGTGTACGATGTAGTTTGTGTGTGTGCCTGTGGAAGGCCCAGGTGGACCCCATATTTGTTCCTGTCCACCTTGGGTCTCACTGGGACCTGGGGGCTCACTGATTAGGCTTTGCTGACAGGCCGTTGTGCTCTCAGGGTCTTTCTATGTTGGCCACCCTCCCGTGCTGGCACTTCTTCCCAGTCACAAACCAGCGCCATCACGCCCGTGTGCCAAACACGGTAGAATGAGCCAGCCACAAAATGTAGGATTTTTGTTTTGTTTCGTTTAGTTTTGCTGAGCATGATGGCACATGACTGCCATCCACGATTTGGGAGATTGAGACAGGGGGATTGCAACTTCCAGGCCAACTTGAACTACAGTGTAAGACCCCGTCTTAACAAGAAAACATCAGTTTTGCAAATAACAGTAATAATGATAAGGCTAAGTGAGATTTGGAAAGCCAATTGTCAAGCTGGGCAGTGGTCGTCCACGCCTTTAATCCCTGCTCTTGAGAGGCAGGGGCAGGCGGATCAAGGACAGCTTGGTCTATAGAGCAAGTTCCAGGACAGCCAGAGCTACACAGAGAAGCCATGTCTCGGGGGAAATTATTTATTTATTATTAATCAGTCAATTTATTTATTTATTTACTTACTTATTTTGTGTGCACATGCCAGGGTGTACATGTTGAGTCAGAGAACAACTCGTGGGAGTCAGTGCTCTCCTTCTACCATGGGGGTTCTGGGGCTTGAACTCAGGTCGTCCGCCGTGCCGACAAGTGCCTTTACCCACTGAGCCATCTCCTGAAACCTTTGTTGTTGTTGTTCTTTAGAGAAACCCAACTCATATTGGGTTTTCCATTTGCAGATCAGAAACTTCTGACTTCCTCACAGTGACAAGGGATTTTTGGGAGCAGAGCCGGCCCTGTGCCCCAAGCTTCATGCTCAGACTCAAGACAATGTCCTTAGCCGTCCGCCACCTGAGCCAGGCCTTGGATGAGTAGCAAATACTGCAGAGGGCAAGGAAGCGTGCCAGACACTCATGCAGGCTCTCAGGCTGGCAGGAACCCGAGAAGAACTACACAGAGTTCAGGCATGTCTTATAACCCAGCAGACCTAGGATTTTTGTTTTTCTTAAGACAATCTCACAACGTAGCGGTGGCTGGCCTGGAATTTACTATACAGAACAAGTTGGTCCCAAATTCCCAAAACCAGCCTCTCCCTCCTCAATGCTGGATATGTGCACCAGCCTGTGAGTGTGTACGAGTGTCTGTGTATGTGTGTACATGCGTGCGCGCACACACACGTACACACCAAGGTCGTACGTAGCCCAGAGTAACCTCAGTCTTACCATGTAGCCAACAAGTACCTTGAACTTCTTATCCTCTCACCCCAGAGTGCTGGGGTTTCAGCCATTCACCACCATACTTGGTTTATGTGGTGTTGGGCATCAACCCCAAGGCTGCCTGCATGCAAGGCCAGCGCGCTACTCATGAAGTCAAATCCTGGATCTAGATTTTTACCCCACGTCTGGCAGAGATGTGGGTGGCTTGCTTTTATGAGACTTAGCATTGCTTCTGTGAAATGGGGATTTTGGGGGCTCATTGAGACTGTGCCCATGAGGGAACGCTTGAGCCTAGAGGAGGGCAGGCTGGCTTGACCCCATATTTTAGGGCCATCAAATCACTGAGCCTCTGTAGTGCAAGGGAGTTACATGGGGGAGCTGAGCCAGGGGTGGGACACAAATCACACAGATAGCCACATATGTCAAGACAGTGAGAGCCCTGTGGGGGTTGGTGGCTCTTTCTTGTCTCTTTATGAGTTTAAAATAGAGTTCAGGGTTGAGGATACAGCTGGGTACAGCCTTTGCCTGGCTTGCCTGAGGCCCTGGGTTCCCTCTCCAGTAGAGGTTGTGTATGGGGGAGGACTTAAAAGATCATAAGAGGAATACCTGTTCACTGGGACTGCTGGGGTCACCCATAACAGACTCTTAGCTTTGCTTTCAGTTTCTCTGCTGCTGAGGGTTGCAGTTTCCAAACTCCATTCCTGCCCGGAAGTGCTCATCTTTGGAGAGAGTCCAGATGACAGGAATCCTGATTGGTTTATTTTTTAAGATTTATTTATTTTATTTGAGTGCTCTATCTGCATGTGCACCTGCATACCAGAAGAGGGCATCTGATCACACCATAAATGCTTATGAGTCACCATATGAGTGCTGGGAATTAAATTCAGGCCCTCTGGAAGAGCAGCTAGTGCTCTTAACCGCCGAGCCATCTCTCTAGTACCCATCAGGATTTCAAAATACCAAGGCCATAAAATTTCAAGCTCCACGCTCATGGCTTCAGAATTTTCTACAGAAAATAATCATCTGGAGCCTAGAGAGGTGGAATCACCTGCTGAGGTCACACAGCCCGTAGAAAGGATTTGGGTGCCAGATCTGGAGGGTGGTGGTGGTGGTGGTGGTGGTAGTGGTGGTGGTGATGGATTAGGAAAGGTCTCATGTAACCCAAACTAGCCTTGAGTTTACCATGTAACCAAAGATGATCTTGAATTTGTGACATTCCGACTTCCACCGCCTGAGATTACAGATGTGTCACCACAGCTGGTTTATGTAGTGCTGGGGATTACGAATGCTGGGCAAGCAAGCATTCTATCGACGTTAAACCATGTCCACAGCTTTCAAATCCAGACTTTGATTGATTGATTCCTTCTGTGCTGGCAGTGGACTAGGTGTCTAACCCTTGCTGGGCAAGTACTCTAAGTGAGCTCTAAGGAGCCCCAAAGCCAGGTTTTGTGATAACCAGTTAGGACCTGGTCCGGCGTCTTTACTAGATAATTATATATACCAGGCAACCTTTTTGATTGAGCTTGGCAACACTCACAAAGTTCAGTACAGATCTTCACCGTGTACAGACATCTCGACACAAGCCAGGCAGGGCTCAAAGAGGGCTTCAGGGTGGGAAGCCCCACGAGTTAGAGAAGCAGGTGAGCAGCGCTTGGCGCTCGGACAGCCTTCGGACTGTCGCACCGCCAGAGTCAGCCAGTCTAACCCTGCTATTCTCAGTCAGAGATGAGAAACCCGAAGCCACAAAGGATTGGGTTAAACATGGGGATTTTTGTAGCTTTAGATCGGATTGAACTCAGAGTCCCTGCCGGCTCCAGGTCTGGAGGAGTGCGAGAGTGGGGGAAGCAGGAACCTCTCATCGCCCGCCCCGGGGTCCCCACTCCACCCCGCTGCCCTGGATGGGACCTCTCTTGGCAGGTCCTGGGGAACCCGCACAGAGGAGTGGGGTGGTGGTGGAGGAGGAACAATGGTCCCCTCCCCTCCCTCTCCTCGCTCCCCTCCCTCCCCAGCTGGCTGGAGGGTGGGGTCTCCCCGCCCCGCCTCCCCGCTCCTCCCCCGACCAGGCGATGAGGTAATCGCGCCGCTGAGAGGCACGCGCAGCCGGTGCCCAGCCCGGTCGGTCCCCGCGCCCCTGCCCCTTCGGCCGCCGCCCCCGGCACGCTCGGGGGACCCGGGTCTCCCGGCAGCACCATGACCGAGCGCTGCAGCCTGTGGAGTGCGCTGTCCGCCGCCGCCTGCTGCTTCTACCGCGGCTCACTGGTGCAGGTGCAGGTGAGGGGGCGGCGCGGGGACCAGGGTCACTGTGCCCGGCCGCTGAGATGGGGGCCGCAGTCCGAGAGCATCCCTGCAGGGTCGTGTTGGCCCGGGCTGCAGGCGAAGGGAGGGGGCGGGGTCGCCCCAAGCTCACCTCGGGGTACCCAGGGCGCTTCTCGGGGCGCGAGTCCAGGGAGCCATTCCTCAGACTCTGGACTGCAGGAGACGTGGGAGCGAGTTGGAACTGGGACTCAGACTGAGAGGTGGGCGTCCTCCAGTCCGCTCCGGGGTCCCTGCAGCTGACCCCGGACCACCTGGCTCTCCATTGTACCAGGAAACGCAGGACTGGGGTCTAGAGGCTGAGTGAGGGGCAAGATGCTGCGGGGCATGCTGCATGACCACAGTGTCGCCACCCTTCTGCCATCTGTGTAAGCTTGGGGTGTTGAGGGTGCAGGTCTCCCAGCTCAGCTGGCCGGGCAGCGCAGGAGCGCGCAGTGGCGGTGCGAGGGTTAAACGGAAGGGGGTGGAGGGGAGGACCCGGACCCCGCCTCTCTGCAGAGCATCCTCTGGGGTGGCTGTGCCAGGGGTTGGGATACCTAAGGGAGCCGAGGGAGTAGTGCTGGGCACCGGTGGTGGGAAGAGGTTGAGTGAGACCCTGACAGAGATTCTCCTCACTCCTGCCTCTCGGGCTTCCTGGGAGATGCGGGGCACCTCACCTCTGAGCTCCCCCAACCTCACACACACACTTGCTCCAAGCCCGCCTGAATGACGGCCCGCCGGCGGCGGAGCGCAGCATCCCCGCACGGGCCAATCAGGCGTGCGCAGGCCAGGAGGCGGTGAGATCATCTCTGGCCAATCGCAGTGCTCCAAGCGCAGGGATGCTGCATTTGCACCTACATCGGTTCCCCCCCACCCCAACTCTTGGGAGCTAAGGACCCTGAGGCCTAGGGTGAGGAAGAGGTCACAGGATCCTAGAGCTTCCTACTTTCAGGTGTATGGGAGGACCAATGTTCCCGCGACCCAAGCTCTGACCATTGATTAGGGCTGTAAATGAGGTGCCGCCAGTCTCCAACACCCTTTTTTATAGAAGAAGCTACTCAGGCCAGTCAGGAGAAGTGACTGGTCCAAGGTCATACAGTGTCGTGTCGTAGGGCCACGCTCTTTAGTACATAGTTTGCCCCTATTTTGCTTCGGAATTGGGAGGGGAGTTCCAGTGTGCTCTGTTAAGAGCAGAGTAGTGTGTGTGTGTAAGGCTGGGTACCGGTTCTGTTTCCCATGTGCCTCTCACCTTTCTTTCCCAGAATCCTGTGTGATTTAAAAGGGGAGGTCTGGGCTGGGGTGAGCACTTCAGAGGAAAAGGGCTAATGACTCTGAGGAGTAAGGGGACCTTTCCGAGAAGTATGGGAGTCTGGAAAGGCTGAAATCCCTAGCTTTGCTGAGACCTCTCTGCCATGCCAGGGAATTGATTTCTGCTGTGTTGTGGGCAGAGGCCTTGCAGCAATCCCAGCCCAGTCCCTGCCTTCCCCCTGTGCAGCCAGACCACTCTGCTGTCTGTCTCCAAAGCTCTGGAGGCTTCACAGACCCACTGCCACAGACGTTCCTATTCCTGCCTTAGTTGCCTTTCAAAGAACAACCCATCCTCCCAGGATTTCTACTGGCATCCATCCTGTCTGGCCCCTTGACCTTTTCCCTTACACTCGACCATTGGCCACCTAACACCCTTCTGTGTTGCTGGGCCAATGCCTCCTGCTGCTCTGCCATTGACCGAGGGCCTCAGCCACTCTCCAGAGAAGAGTGAAACTGACACTGAACTGTTCTGAGGCTTCTGGGCGATCCCCCAGCTCCCCGGATAGCATCACAGCCTGCTCCACTTGCCCCACCTTCCACAGACCCAAATCTGCCCACAGAGTCCCACCTGCACTTCCCTGATCATCTCTCCTCTCCACCCCCACTTTTCTCTGTTTCTGACCTGGTAGGGGGACACCACATCTCTGAAAATGCAGACATTGAGTAGAGGGTCTTCTTCATAGAGTATCACTCCTCTAGGGAAGTGATCGCCCTGGGCTCCATCCCCAGCACAGGACCCAAATTGAGGTGGTCTATGTTGAATGAATGAAGTTGGAGTCTAGCCGCCATTGGAGCTGGAATCATGGTTGTTGAGAAACAGTGGAGAGGAGGATGGAGCCAGTGTGCGTCTCAGGTCTAGAAAGGTCTGAGAAGTGGCTTGCCCACTCCAGGAGTTCCCAGGAGAGACTCCATTTCCCTGCCTCGCCTGTCTGTATGCTTCTGACCAGTTCTGGGATGGGTCTAGAAGCAACCATCTTTGGGAGTTGGCAAAGCCCCACAGAGACAGGAATGGCCCTGGTGAAGCAGGTTCTGGAGTCCCTCTCATTTCGCTGAGGAGAGAGTTAAGGCCCAGACTGCTCACATGGGGTGGGCTTGCCTCTGTGGTGGGATGTGCCTGGCAGTAGGATTCTCCTGACAATAGGATGCCTGGGATGAGTAACGTCTAAAACTAGGACTTCCTACCATTGGTAGCTGGGAAGGCAGCCCTGGGCATTAACTTCAGTGAGTAACCTTAGACTTCTCTGCAGGGCAACAGTCTCCAATATGGCAGCATTGCTTGAGATTGCAGCGGAGAGGAGCCTAGAGGGCTGAGCTGGTCGGTGAAGACCCTGCTCCTGTTCATGACTGCCTTTGGGCCTTTCTACCCACAGTTCACGTTTCCAAATGTAGCCTCATCGGCCAGCTAATTGTCCCAGGCACTTGCTGCCTCTCAGACTGACCTATAGGTGGTCTCCCTTCAAGATGGCCCTGGTGTCTCTAGAGGGCTTTTGTTCCTCGGTCTCCTCCAGGAAGGCTTCCTAGGCCCTCATCTCTCACAGACTTAATCCCCTAGTGGAGAGAGAGAGCAAAGGCTCTTTGCCGCTGTCCAGTACCGTGGTGCTGATGGCAGCCGCTCTGGTTGGCCGCTTTGACTCATCTTAGCCTGTGGGCTTTCCGGAGGACAGGGCCTGACTTAGGTTTCATTGCATCCACCCCTTGCAAAGGTGCATTCTGGTAGAGATTTTACTCTAGCTGGGATAGGGACCCACAGGTGAGGACCATCCAGCAGGGCAAGGGAGTTAGTGTTATCAGCAATCCCAGGATTAAAGATGAATGGGGCACACACCTTTAATCCCAGCGCTCCAGAGGCAGGGGCAGGCGGATCTCTGTGAGTTAGTCCGAGGCCAGCCTGGTCTACAGAGTGAGTTTCAGGACAGCCAGAGTTCCAACAGAGAAACCCTGTCTTAAAGAAAAGAAAAGAAAAAAGGATGACGGAGGCAGGCCGAATCGGGAGGAAAAAGAAGGGCACGTGGAACCAGATGCTAATCTCCCTCTCCCCATGCAGTTCTCCAAGGAGAAGTACATTCTCGACTCCTCGCCAGAGAAACTGCACAAGGAGCTGGAGGAAGAGCTGAAGCTCAACAGCACAGACCTCCGCAGCCATGCCTGGTACCACGGACGCATCCCTCGTGAGGTGAGCAGGGCCCAGGCAGGCCAGCCCCGGCCCAGGGCACCAGTCACCAGAGACTCTCTGGCCTGTTCATTGGCGAGGGTGAGATTTGGCTTTACCATTTACTATGTGACCTGGAGAGAGTCACATCGCCTCTTGCAGACCCCAGCACCCTCATCTATATAGAAGGGAGAGAATATCTCCTGGGAAGGCAGTCCTGTACTACGTAGTGAGGCCCCGTTCAGAGGGAGGGACTGTGACGGAGGCGGAATGAGATGTTTCAGGCAAGGTGGGATGGCTGATCCAGTGAGTGTGAACCCAAGGAGTGTGTTGTTCTTACTGTTTTCTTATGCCTGGTTTATAGATCAGCCTCACGTGAGTTTGACTAAAGAATATCCATTTGGGGGCCACTCAGTTTTGGCCAAGTTGAGTATCTGGGCTCAAGTGACTATAAACCACAGACTAGACTGATGGGTTACTTGGCCCTGGGCCCTAGCCCAGGAATCAAGATGGATACAGTGGCAGCTTCCTCAGAGGCAGGAGGCAGAGCATCAAGCCTTTCACAGAAGTGTGAGAGTGGAGTGCTGGGCAGAGATGCAGATGGTCTCCAAGGCCACTGAGTGGAGCCCTTGGGAGATGTGTGGGTTCTCTGGATATAATCTAGGCAGAGTGGGTGTCTTGAAGGAGCAGACACCCAAAGCTGTACTGGGCCTGGGATGGGTGGAGAAGAGTGACTGTAACTTACTTTGCCTGAGAGAGGCTGGGTCTGAGACCTCCGTCTCTCATCACAGTGATTCCAGAATTTCTAGTCACTGTACCCTTGTATCCATTCTCAAGTGCCAGCTTCTGCCATTCCTGGGCCTCTGTGGCCCTGACCTCAGAATCTGGTCCTAAGCTTCACATGTCTGATGTATATTAACTGAATCCTCTGTGCTCTGAATACTATCTTGGTGTCCCCAGTTCACAGTCACCATGTCCCCTGACCCTGACTCTGGCCTTCTTTTGCCATCACACTTAGCTTCTCCGTACCTTCTGTAGGTCTCTGAGACCCTGGTACAGCGCAACGGCGACTTCCTCATCCGGGACTCACTCACCAGCCTTGGGGATTACGTGCTCACGTGTCGCTGGCACAATCAGGCCTTGCACTTCAAGATCAACAAGGTGGTGGTGAAGGCTGGTGAGAGCTACACCCACATCCAGTACCTGTTTGAGCAGGAGAGCTTTGACCACGTGCCTGCCCTTGTGCGCTACCATGTGGGCAGCCGTAAGGCTGTGTCCGAACAGAGTGGGGCCATCATCTACTGCCCCGTCAACCGCACCTTCCCACTGCGCTACCTCGAGGCCAGCTATGGCCTGAGCCAGGGCAGCAGCAAGGCTGCCAGCCCAGCCAGCCCCTCAGGCTCCAAAGGCAGCCACATGAAGAGACGAAGCATCACCATGACCGACGGGCTCACCACTGACAAGGTCACCCGCAGCAGCGATGGTTGCCCCAACAGGTTAGCCAGGTCCCCCCTCCCCTGGCTTCAGTTATGGAAGTTCTGATGTGGAATGGCATGTGACTGGGGCCTCTGTGAGGGGGAGTGGGAGGTCGAGCTTCATCGTGGAGGCTGGAACACAGGTTTGCACTAGCTGAGGGCACTAGTGAGAGGCTGTCTATTCAGAAAATGGGGTCCATGGTTTAATTTACAGAGAACATTAGGATAAGCTGGGTTCTGGCCTGCATGTCACTTCCCATCATTCCTAGGGACAGGAGAGACATGACGGAGCCTGAGAAGCCTCAGCTCAGCCAGGTATCCCCAAGCTGTGTCTCTGTCTTCTGAGACTAGGAGAAGAGAATTCTGGGTAGGAACAGAGAGGGAGAGCCAGGGTAATTGAGGGAGAAAGGTGACTAGAAAGCAAGCAAGTAGGAGAGGATGGGACTGTGCCCACTGAGGGCCAGGGCTCCCCCCTGGGGTGTATCTGGGAGTTGGGAACAGCTGTGGGTCAGCTGAGGTCAAGAGCAGCTGGGGAACGGGAGTCCAGTCCATTCCACCTTAGCTCAGCTCCTCCTCTTCCAGCTTTTATATTTGTACATTGAGAGATTGAACTTAACAGTCACACCTTTTCTGCTTCTGAAGTTCAGGGGGTACAGAGCGGGGCCCTAGGTCAAGTCCCCTGACCTCTGCCTTCTGGACTCATGGGATTCCCTGTCCACAGCACCTCACTCCCACATCCTCGGGACTCCATCAGAAACTGCGCCCTCAGCATGGACCAGATCCCAGACCTACACTCACCCCTGTCTCCCATCTCTGAGAGCCCCAGCTCCCCTGCCTACAGCTCTGGTAAGCTAGCATTGGCGCAGCCTGACTGTCTTTGGTGGGGACCACTTATTACCTGTCTGTTTCTGCCTCTGTGCTGAGAGCAGTGCCCTCAGGAATGTGCTAGAAAAGCCTGTGGCAGAATTGCTGGTATTGACACATAAGCAATGTTGATAGAGTTCCCAGGTGTTGCCCGATGGTGGGCACAGGGCGGGTTCTCAGGGTGAGCTCTAGGATGGAGGAAACCTGCTGCAGATGCAGCATGTCTTGGGCCAGGGCTCAAGGCTGTGGCGTGCACCCACGCCACAAGCCACAGCGCTTCGCCCCAGCAGGCAGAGTTCCCACGGCAGCTGCCTTAGCAAGGACCATGGTGACAAGTGCATCCCTGGATCCTAGTGTTAGCTTAGACCAGGCTAACCCATGCTTGTAAGATAGCCCAGGTTAGTGTGCTTTTCTCTTTCTCCTCCTCCTTCTTTTAACGTTTTACCTTTTAGAGCAGTTTAAGGTTTATAACAAAATTGAAATCATGGTATCCTGTGCTGAAATTATAAAGGAAGTAAAAAAAAAAAAAAAAAAAAGAAGCCCCCAGTTTATTTCTGAAAATAAAGCAAAACAAATGCCCCCAAGACAGTCACAGCCTCGAAGAGGGGAGTCTCTCGGGAGCCTGGCCCGGAGGACTCATTCTGCGCCTAGAGTGTTAGTATGCGCCCCTGGAAGTCTTTCTTAAATCCAAGGTCATCAACTTTGTCATTACACGCACTGCCTTTCAAAACAGCACCGTCACGTGAAAACGTTTGTTTATTCATTATTTTTTATACAGAAACTCTCCGTATAGCCCGGGTGACCATAGTTCACTATGAGACCAGGCTGGCTTCAAACTCACAGAGCTCCGCCTGCCTCTGCCTCGCGGGTGCCGGGATTACCGGTGTGCGCCACCGAGCCCAGTTTGTTTGTTTTTTTTAACTGGAAGTGTTTAGTTGGACAATTTCTAAGCAATGGGGAGTGATCAGATAGCTAGGATGAGGTGAAGGCTCCCGCCCTAGCCTTACTGTTTGCAAGGTGAGTGACCACAGACAGGCAAATTTCTTACCTCCTCTGAGCCTACATTTTCTCAGCTCTAGATTGAGGACCATAAAAGTCCTCACTGCCAAAGGGTGGGACATTGTATTTGTTTTGTGAGACAAGGTCTCACTGTATGTGTCTGGCTGGCCTCGAACTTACAGAGACCTGGTTGTTTCTGTCCCCTGAGGGCTAGGATTGCAGATCTGTGCCATCACACCTGATTTTTTGTTTGGTTTTGTTTTTAAATTCTTTTACATTTATTTACTTATTTTCGTGTGTGATACGGGGGACATGAATGGACCACAGGACGGGTGTGCAGGTCAAAATGATAACTTCCCAGAGTGTTGGCTCTCTCTTTCCACTGTGTGGGTCCCAGGCATCTAATTCAGGTTGTTAGACTTGGTGGCAAATACCTTTACCCACTGAGCCATCTAACTACTCCTCACCCCACCCGCTTTGTGGCAGGTCTCTAACTAGAGGCCATCCTTCTACCTCAGCCTCCCCAGTGCTGTGATTATAGACGTGTGCCACCATGCCTGGCTTTCACCTTTTTGTTGATGGTTTTACTGTTGACAGTAACTCTCCAGCACTTTACCAGCTTTTGGCGCACCCCCTCCCATATCCAGTAAATTATTACTGCTAATTCACTGGGTGACAGTTCCACGAGGCACCGTAGACTCCAGCAGGCTTGGCTTCCCTGTAACATCTTTGTGGCTTCCTGATGTTGCAGCCTCTTTGAGGTGCATGCAAGCTCCATTGGTCCAGAGAACTTGCCCAGAGGGTCTGCATCTACATGCTGGTGGACATCACCTCCATACACAGGAAGGACCTGTTCTTTGAGGGAAGAGAGAAGGGAGACTCCATTTTTAAGGGTAGCTGAGATAACCAGTCTCTCTCTCCTCTCTGCAGTGACCCGTGTCCACGCTGCCCCTGCCGCCCCCTCTACAACAGCACAGCCTGCCTCTCCAGTCGCCCGCCGCTCTAGTGAACCTCAGCTATGTCCTGGAAGTGCTCCAAAGCTTCCTGGGGAGTCAGACAGGGGCCCTCATTCAAGCCCTTCCCACACCCTCTGCAAGGCCTCGCCATCGCCGTCACTCAGCAGCTACGGTGACCCGGACTCCGGCCACTATTGTCAGCTCCAGCCTCCTGTGCGCGGCAGCCGAGAGTGGGCGGCAGGAGAGACCTCCCGGAAAGCTAGGAGCTCTGGAGAGAGGCAAAAAGAACTGTCAGAAAATGGGGTCTCTGAGGGAGAGTGGGGCAAGACCTTCACAGTCCCTGTAGTGGAAGCCACCTCTTCTTTCAACCTGGCTACCTTCCAGTCCCAGCTGATCCCCAAGGAGAACCGGCCTCTGGAGGTAGGCCTTCTGCGCAAGGTCAAGGAGCTACTGTCGGAAGTGGATGCCCGGACACTGGCCCGGCACGTCACCAAGGTTGACTGCCTGGTAGGTTTTAGGAATGCACCGGGGAGGGACAGCACCTTCATCTTCTGGCTTTGAGGTCCAGAGACAAGATGGTGAGGGACCGATTCCAAATTCCCTGAGACAGTGAAGCAGTGGCCTGGACTCTGACGTCACAGGTGTCTTTTTTGGTTCAGGGACTCTGGGCTGTCTGTCTGGCACGTGGGCCTCCATTTTCTTCTTTTAGAGAGTTTTGTTAGGATCTCACTATGTGGTCTTAGCTGGCTCAGAACTCACTCTGTAGACCAGGCTGGCCTTGAACTCACAGAGATCTGCCTGCCTTTGCTCCGCAGTGTTGGGATTAAAGGTGTGCACTCTCACCCCCTGCCCATTTCCTGCTTTTAAAAAGTCAAAGCCAAGATATTCCTACAGCTTCCAGATGTTAGTTTTGAATGAGGTCTGACTTTTTTGAGGAATTTACAGAATATCCTGGTTCCAAGTTAAAGAAGTCTGGTTTAGGGAAGAGAATAACCGGCCTCCATACCCCCTAGTAGACAAACTAGCAAACCGATCCCGGCCCTTAAACTGTCAAGGTCCCACAGTACAAGGCTTTGAGCTCTCTAAGAACTCCAGTTCTTTCCCTGTACCTCAGTTTCTCGCTCTGTAGTTTGGGATGTATGCTGGTCTGAGAAATCAGGAAGTGAGAGAAACACGGAGGAGACACTGCTGGAAGGGAGAAACTGGGTTGCAGGCCTAAGTATATGAACTTGGGCAAGTCCATTCCCTCCTGGGCCTTGGGCTGGCAATCTGGGATAATGGCATCCTGGTTCTTAATCTTAAGTGAGTATTTAACATGGCACACACCTCTGGGCACTTTCCCATTCCCCATTTTACAGATGGGGAAACTGAGGCTCACTCAGAAAGGGGAATCTCTCGCTCTGTTCCCGCAGTGGAGCTGGGATTGTTACCCCCTACCCCCTGGACTCTAGGTCAGGACCCTCTTAGATGAAGCTCTGACTCCCAGATGGCTTGGGCTAACCCTGACAGGAAATTAATCAGCCCTTTGGGCGTCTTTGCAGGTTGCTAGGATACTGGGCGTTACCAAGGAGATGCAGACCCTAATGGGAGTCCGCTGGGGCATGGAGCTGCTCACCCTCCCCCATGGCCGGCAGCTAAGACTAGACCTGCTGGAAAGGTAAGGTGTGCACCAGCTCACGGCTACCTTACGGACTGTCCCTGGGATTCTGACCACTCTTCCCATCCCATTAGCCAATCGCAGCCCCTTGATACTGGGCTCACAGCCAGCCTGATTTCCCAGAGACTGCAGTTTATCGACCGGCTTCTCCTCCCGCATCCCCTTGTCTATCAGCCTTGGCCCCGCCCACCATTATTGTCCACTGTGTTCCTTCTAAAACTCTGCCCTTTGAATTTCGCTGATGAATCACAAGCTCCTCCTGCTGGCATCCTGATCCCGCCCCTAACACTGTCCAGTTGAGCTCCCTTCGCCTTGCCGGTCACTCTGGCTGCGCCCCTTGTCCTGTGAACTACTCTGCTTTGCGCCTCGGCAGCCGCCGCGTGTCACGCCCCCTCTGACCCGACCTCTCTCTCACAGGTTCCACACCATGTCCATCATGCTGGCGGTGGACATCCTGGGCTGCACAGGCTCCGCGGAGGAGCGGGCAGCGCTGCTGCATAAGACCATCCAGCTGGCGGCCGAGCTGCGGGGGACGATGGGCAACATGTTCAGCTTCGCCGCGGTCATGGGCGCCCTGGAGATGGCCCAGGTACTGCAGGGTCCGGGGGCAGCTAGGTTGTCTGAAAGAGGCCCGGGGCTCCCGTGTGCCCAGGGGACGCCTTCATGGAGAATGGAAGCGCTTCTGACCCTAGGCTTCCTCCGTGAAAGATGAACCAGCAGAGTCTTTCTCCCGGATGTTAAGTTCTGATCCCTTCTCTGGGCCTCTGTTTCCCCACCTGTAAAAAGAATAAGAAACACTGAGTTTAAAGAATATACAGTGTGTTGATAGGACGGAGTGGGGGAGGGGTGGCTGGAGAGTTGGCTCAGCCTTCAAGAGAACACAACTGCTCTTGCTAGAGGTCACAGGGTCCATTCCCAGTCCCCACGCCAAGCAGCTCACAACTACCTATAACTGCGGCTCCCTCTTCTGCACAGACATATAGTAAGGCACACACGCATGTGCATAAAACACACATATCTTTTAAAAAATAAAACAAACGGGGGCTGGAGAGATGGCTCAGCGGTTAAGAGCGCTGGCTGCCCTTCCAGAGGATCCTGGTTCAATTCTCAGCACCCACCCGGTGGCTCACAACTATCTGTAACTCCATCCCTACCGGATCTGATGCACAGACATGCACGCAGTCAAAACACGAATGTACATAAAATAAAAAAATAAATAAAATATTTTTTTAAAAAATAGAACATATAGTGGGACTGGGTTGCGACTCGGTTAATAGAGGGTGTTTGCCTTAGCATGTTTGACCCCCAGCACTTCATAAACCAGTCATGGGGGTGCATGCCTACAATCCCAGCACTTGGGAGGTGGAGGCAAGGAGACCAGAAATTCAATACATGACACCCTGCTTCAAAGCAAACAAGACACACAATGCCTGTCATTTGATGGATTTGCTGTATGCTAGGTGCTACATTGAGCACTTTCCTGGCACTGATCCCTCAAATCAACCTCAGAGCAGTAACCAGCTGAGGTTACAGGGTCCAAAGCTGGGATTTGGGTTTTGTAAAATGTGTTGCCATGGCTTCCCGGATGACATATGAAAAACAGCACGGTCAGTGGGGTGGCCTGTGGCCAGCTGTCCTGGAGGCTCCTTCCCTAGCCAGTCTCTCACAGTCTGATCTCCCCAGATTTCAAGGCTGGAGCAGACATGGGTGACGTTGCGGCAGCGACACACAGAGGGCGCCATTCTGTATGAGAAGAAGCTCAAGCCGTTCCTCAAGAGCCTCAATGAGGGCAAAGGTACCTTACCCCTGTGCTTTAGACACCTGCTGTGTGATTTTGCGTAGGTTTCAGCCTTCTCTGGGTCAGCAACGATTCCCCTGGGGTGGCAAAGATGAACGCTTGACTGCTTTACTTTCCCCCACGTGGTAGCCATGTGTGCCTTGTCTACGTTCTGGGTGGGATCACACGGGAAGAAGGGACTGTCGTCCTAGGTGACCTCGGGGCTCCCCCTGCGGCCTCAGGCACCTCCTGGACTGTAGTGGATGGCAGGGTCTTTGGTCTAAGTGCTGCTGCCCCTCTCTACAGAAGGCCCGCCGCTGAGCAACACCACCTTCCCACACGTACTGCCGTTCATTACTCTGCTGGAGTGTGACTCGGCCCCCGCCGAGGGTCCTGAGCCTTGGGGCAGCACAGAGCATGGTGTGGAGGTTGTGCTAGCCCACTTGGAGGCTGCCCGCACTGTGGCACACCACGGGGGCCTCTACCACACCAACGCCGAGGTCAAGCTGCAGGGTGAGTAGCTGTCCCGTCCCAAAGACCCTGCCCGCCCTGGCTTCCACCCATCTCCCTCTGCCCCCACCGCTTCCCTGTCTCCAGCCTCCGCTGACACTTCCACTCCTGTGTCTTGACTCCTGGCTCCTTTATCCCATCCGTCTTGTCACTCGGTGGCTCCACAAGCAGCTGTTAGCGAGGCAGGCTGAGAGACACTGAGCTCCTTAGCTGTGGATTTCAGGCAATTGCACCTCAGTGTTCTCTCATCCAGGAAGTAAGCGGCTGTCTTTCCACAGCTGTTTGCAAGATGCCCAGCCAAGGCACTCGAAGAAGACAAACTGATCTTCAAGGGGCCTCGGCTGGGGAAACATAGAGTTCTGGGAAAGGAGCAGAGAAAGCGGCTTCAAACAGTAGCTCTTTTACTGCTTTGGGCATTATTTAAGCCACAAAATATCTGGAGGGCTGAGGGGGTGGTTTATTTGGTATGGTGCTGTCCTAGTGTGAAAGACCCTGGGGTCAGTCCCCAGCTATATATGCTGCAGGAACTGGGGGTGGTGAGCCGTGACAACACAGCGCTCAGAAGGGAGAGCATTGGAAGCTCAGTCACCCCCAACTGTGTACTAAATTCAAGGCCATCGTGCAATGCAGGCAGTTCTGAGTTCAAGGCCAGCCTGGTCTACATAGCAAGTTACATGACAGCCAGGGCTATATAGGGAGACTGTCTCAAAAAAAAAAAAAAAAAAAAGGATTTAGAAAATTATCTACTTACCCAGAGATATATGGTTTGGATATTCTGGTATATCTTTTTCATTTTTTTTCAGAAAGAAAAGAATTATATGCAGTTTAAAAATGTGTTGCTTAAAAAGCAAAACAAAACATGGAACTAACAGAAAAATATAAGGAAGATCTTCTGAGATCGCCCCCAAAATTTACAGGAATATTTTACTTTTTAAGGGCTGGGGAGGTGGCTGAGCGGTAGAGCACCAGCCTTGCACGCACAAAGCCCTGGGTTCCACCCCCGGCTGCGCCCACATGCCTAAAACAAGTTATTACCTAGTCATTTAAAAATCATAAATTGCAAATAGTTGAAGAAAGACTGGTGCCAACAGCAGGCTCATGTTCTTCAACACATTTTGTTGGATCCCTGCAGGGCTAGGGACGGATCCCTATGAGCAGGGCCCTGAAGAATGTGAAGAGACTCCTGACCATGTCTTCCCACCTTGCAGGGTTCCAGGCCCGGCCAGAGCTCCTGGAAGTGTTTAGTACAGAATTCCAGATGCGTCTCCTATGGGGCAGCCAGGGTGCCAACAGCAGCCAGGCCCGTCGCTATGAGAAGTTTGACAAAGTCCTCACTGCCTTGTCCCACAAGCTGGAACCTGCCATCCGCTCTAGTGAGCTGTGACCCGGACGCCTTGCCTCTCTGCAGCTGCAGGCAGCATCTGGGGCAGAGGGGCTCAGGACTTTCCCCAGAGCACCGCAGGGACACTGTGATCAGCCCAAGAATGTTCTGGGTTCAACTCCAGGATCCCCCTTGCACTTCCAGGGTCCTGAATGGACTCTGAGCTCCGCCTCCCATCACACATGCAGCAAGTCTCCCTTCCAAAAGGACAGGAATCTCCATTCCTCCCACCGGCCTCTGCTGCCCCATTTCTGCCGAGTTTCCTGTTTTTGAGCCATGGGAGGCCCCCCAAACCTCTGCCTTCCTCCAGGCACCTGCCTGGAGGTGCCACGGCCTCCATCTTACTGTAAATAAGTCTGATCTGTAAATACATGTACAGAAGCTATGCTCTCTCTTTCATATAATAAACTTTAATGACTCTTTCCTTTTTCTTGTGAGGCTTGGGTGGAAAGAAGCACTTTCCTCAGGTGAATGAAAAAACTTTATTTAACAAATACCTGGTTAACACCAAGAATTTTGCAGATAAACAGAGAACCAGGGTTGCAGCAGACAAGAAGCTACTTCCTGATCTCCATGAGCTCACACATTAGCATGGGAGACAGCCAGTCTAAGCCAATTCGAGGAAGGGCCTTCCCTTCACTCCTCTGAGCCCAGGGCCTGTGCAGAGAAATCATAGTACCTGCCACCCCCGCATACACAAGCAAGAAACCCAGAATTTGGAGTAAAGGGGCTTTTAGAAGTCTAGGGACCTGGAGAGATATCTCGGTGCTTTAGAGCATCTTCCTGAAGGACTCAGGTTCAATTACCCACACCCATATGGTGGCTTATAATCTATAACTCCAGTCCCAGGGGATCTGATGTCCTCCTCTGGCCTTCTTGGGTACAGGTACACATGTCATGTGGTGTGCAGGCAAAACACCCATATACATAAAATAAAATAAAATCTTTAACCTAGGTGTAGTGGCTCATGCCTTTAATCCAATCACTTTGGAGACAGAGGCAGGCAGATCTGGATTTGAGGCCAGCCAAGACTGTATAGTGAGACTCCCACCTAGAAATAAAATATTTAAAAAATGAAATCTAGTATTCCAATTTCCCTTAGAGACTGACACCTGGCAGGAGAAGGAATTTTTTCTAAGCTGTAACAGCAGAACAAGCAAGTAGGTGGGAAGGTGGAAGTTGGCAGATGATGCTCCCAGGCCAAGCCTCGGACCTTAGGCACCTGTTCACTGAAATCAAGACATCAAGCTCCTTTGCCTCTGAGTCCTTTGACTTCAAGTGGCTGGGAATGCATGACTCAGGGTACTAGATCTTTGACAGTAACTGGAGGTGTGTTTATTTCTGTTGTTCAGTAGCTGGGGAACTTGGGTAAGAGGCTTGATTTCTTGGCTTCTAAATTCAATAAAACCGGGACAGTGAGGGAATCTCTCTCCTTGGGTCTATATGAGTAGTGCTGATGAGAAAGAGAGCCATGTTTTATGAGCAATGTTAATTTATTGTTCTTTATTTTTCTTTTCTTTTTCCTTTTTTTTTTTTGAGACAGGGTTTCTCTGAGTAGCCATGGCTGTCCAGGAACTCTGTCCTAGACCAGGTTGGCCTCAAACTCACAGAAACCTGCTTGCCTCTTCCTCCAGAGTGCTAGGATTAAAGCTATGTGCCACCACCACCAAGCTCTTGCTTTTGCTTTTTCAAGCTCAGGTGCAATCTTACTAGAGTTTAAAAGAAAAACCCCAGGCAGGCAAGCAGTGAATCTCAGTTGCTGCCTGGAGGAGGAAGATGGAGAAAGAAAAAGTTGTGTCATTTGAGTTAGTTAACAGTGAGGTCAGCCACATGACAGTCATAGAGGGCATGGGAGCTTTGGAGAAATAGTGAAGCCCAAAGCATGAGAGATGAATGTTTAGAAAAGAAAAAGAAGAATTTGGTTTTAATCCTAGCAGTCAGGAGGCAGAGGCAGGAAGATCTTTGAGTTTGAGGCCAGCTTGGTCTACAGAGTGAGTTCCAGGACAGCCCGGGGATGCGCATGCGCGTGGAGGTTAAAGGACACCGTGCAGGAACTGGCTTTCTTTCCACTAGGCAAGTCTGGGGGTTGAACTTAGGTCTTTAATCTTGTTGGCAAGCATCTTTGCCCACTGAGCTATCTCGAAGGCTCTGCTGGCCATTTTCTGAGACAAAACACTTCCTGTGACTGCATCTCGCTGAGCATCACCGTCCCTGAGAAGAGCAGGTGCTGATATAGGAGTGTAAGGCACCTGACAGTGGCACAGCGACTCTTCTGTCACATAAACAAAGTGTAAGTTTCCGCACAAGTTTTGTTATTATTGTTGTGTAACCCTCTTAATAATCCATTATTCTTTCCGCGGTAAGGCTATGGGGCCCGTAGTTACTCGTGACCATGAAAACGCGGACCACATCCTCGGATTGGGTGGCTTTCGGGCGCCCCCTGAAGGCCCATTTGCAGTATTGCTGCAAGACGGTTTTAGAGACGCGAGGGGAGCCGGGAGTTGTAGGCAGTGGGCGTGGCTGGCGCGGAGCGGTGCACACCGGATGCTGTAGTTCACAGGTCCAGACCGAAATTGGGCCTCAACCGGATGGAGGTTGCGAGGCGCCGCTGCCAGCCTTGGGGCTCGATCTTCGGGCTGCTCGGGCTGGTCTTGTCCGCCACCGCCTCCTGGGACGTGGCTTCTCTGCGCTGCAGCTTCGGGTCGTTCTGCGAATGCGACTTCTGGCCGGACTTGCCGGGTGAGGGGTGGGAGCCGGGGCGGACGGGCGGACGGACGGGCGGGCAGTCGGGAGCTCGCAGGGACCCGAAGCGGCTGCGGTCCCGCCGGCGCGGGCTGGCAGGGGATCTAAGAGCCTCTGGCACAAACTTGAGGTGAGGGTTTGGGGGTGCCGGTGGAGAGAAGCCTTTGACAGCGGGGCTCCCGGAGGCTCGTGGTAGGCCTCCCTTAGGCGGACTTCGCGCCAGGGAGAAAACTGCGAATGAACCAGGTCTGGGCTGAACCTGTCTGTGGACTGCGGGCGCTCACTCGGGGTTGGTGCAATCCGGAGAACAGCCTCGAGGGGGCGCTGCCGAGCTGGCTCCTGCCCCTCACTTGGACTTGTAGTCCAGAGGTCTCAGACATGCCTTCCCCCCCTTGAACCTCTACTTTGATGGCTTTTGGATTTGTTGTTGTTTTGTTTTATTTTGTTTCTGAGACAGGTTCACTTTTTTTAAATTATTTTATTTTATGTGCTTTGGTGTTTTGCCGCATGTATGTCTATGTGAGGGTGTCAGATTCCCCTGGAATGGAGTTATAGACAGTTGTGAGCTGTTATGTGGGTGCTGGGAATTGAACCTGGGTCCTCTGGAAAAACAGCCAGTGCTCTCAACAGCCAGTGCTCTTAACCACCAAGCCATCTCTCCAGCCCCAATAGGGTCTCTTTACATAGTGCTGGCTGTCCTGGAATTCCAGTGAGAAGACCAGGCTGGCTTCAGATTCACAGAAATGCCTCCAGAATGCTGGGATTAAGGGTTTGCGCCACCACGCCTGGCTGATGGTTTTTTGTGTTTGTTTTTGAGACATCTCACCATTGTAGCCCTGCTTGGCCTGGAACTCACGGAGATCCCGTTTCTGCCTCCCAAGTGCTGAGATTAAAGGCAAGGGTTAAAGGCACTATAAGCCCAGGCTAGCCTTGGATTAGCTGGGATATTACTGCCTCTGCTTCCTAAGTGCTGAGGTTACAGACATGAGTCACCAGGCAGGCCTGTCATCTGCTTTGATATGCGTTCCTTCTGTGGCTCTAGGTCTGGAATGTGACCTGGCCCAGCACCTGGCTGGCCAGCATTTGGCCAAGGCCCTGGTGGTGAAGTCACTGAAGGCCTTTGTACAGGACCCGACCCCCCGCAAGCCATTGGTTCTTTCCCTGCACGGCTGGACAGGCACTGGGAAGTCCTACGTTAGCTCCCTGCTGGCACAGTACCTCTTCCAGGGAGGCCTTCGCAGCCCTCACGTGCACCACTTCTCCCCCATCATCCATTTCCCACACCCCAGCCACACTGAGCAGTACAAGGTAGGCTAGATGCGTCCTGGATCCCCTTTCTCCCAGAGTCCTAATCCAGAGAGGGTTCCAAACCACACAGCCAGCTGGAGCCTCAACCTTCAAAACCTTTTAGGAACAGAGCTTGCCATGGCATCATGGAGGCGCTTGCTTTCTGTGATACAGGGGAGGCAGCATGATTGGTGCCTGTGGACTGGAGACATCATGAGACGTGTGGGGATTAAACAGGGCAGATGTGACTTACAGAATACCTGTGTCTGTGTTATCATCCTCCCAGGCAGCTTAGCCGGGTTTAGTGCTTAGGAAGCACTCCCTGGTAACTCCCAGGTCTGATTACTATTGTTGCCCATTTGTCTTAGCTGTCAACACTGTGGAGCAGGTTCAGTCTCCCCTGTCATAGAAGTCAGTAGCTATCATGAAGAGTTAGGGCACATGGATTTGTGTCCCTGCCCTGTTGACTGGCTGTGTGACCTTGGACAAGTCTCTGCACCTCTCTGGACTACCCTTTTACCATCTGTCTCAAGGGGTTGGTGCTCTCTGAAAATGTAGATCATCTTTGGGGAGTTTTCTTGGCCTGGGAAGAAGTTTGGGGCTGGGCGGGGGGTGTCTCGGGCTCCTTTGGAACTCTCGTCTCTACCCCCATAGAAGGAGCTCAAGAGCTGGGTCCAAGGGAACCTCACTGCCTGCAGCCGCTCTCTCTTCCTCTTTGATGAGATGGACAAGCTACCCCCTGGCCTGATGGAAGTCCTACAGCCTTTCCTGGGCCCCTCTTGGGTTGTGTATGGGACCAACTATCGCAAAGCCATCTTCATCTTTATCAGGTATGGCCAGCATTGCAGGCAGGCACAGTGTGGGGGACACTTGTTGGTGGTCCAGCTCTCCAGCTAGGTGCTCCCAGCAGGGCACTCTTCCCAGAGCCCATGTAGGCTCTCCCAGCTCCTCATACTGTGCCTGGTGACTGTCATTTGAGGTGGCCAACTTCCCATTTGACATTCTCAGAGGCCTTCTGGGTTCTGACTTTTCCATCCTTCCCGCTGCATGGAATCCCTGCCTGGTCACATCGCCCCTCTTTGAGAGCTGAGAGGACACAGGCCTGGGAGAAAAGGGCCAACGTGCCCACCCTCTGTTTCCATCTGACTCCTAGAGCAAAACTGCTGAGCCTCTCCATGCTCTGCTTCTGAAGCCGGGTCGGTCAGTGTTAATGCCCCATGGCTCTCCTGGGAAAAGCTAGTTAAAGGGTGCAGGAAATGTAACTTGAGTGTGCTGGCGCATACTTGCAATCCCAGCATTCTGAAAGGTGAGTCAGGAGGATGGTTTTCAAAGTTGAGGCTACAATAGCAAGACCTTGTGTCAACCCCACCCCTAAACTGTTTTGTGAATTGTAGGGTGCGTGGTATATATACTTGTTATGAAGACTTGGTTGTCACTGGACCTGGGGAGGGGAAGGAAATGGGCCACTTTACCTACTCTGAGTCACATTAGATGTGACCCTCTAGAACCTCAATGAGTCTCAACCTGGGTTCTTATGATTTTAGCAATACCGGTGGTGAGCAGATCAACCAGGTGGCCCTGGAGGCATGGCGCAGCCGCAAGGAGAGGGAGGAGATCAGCCTGCAGGAGCTGGAGCCAGCAGTCTCCCGAGCCATGTTGGACAACCCTCACCGTAAGCTGGCACTGGGACCCATCCTGGTGAGACTTTCACGCTGAAACTTAGTGGGTTGGACCCCTAAATCTGAAGCATTGTCCACTGCACTATAGTTTTTCCCCCAGGCTTCTGCACACTGGGCACTGTGACCTGAGCAGGGCGTACAAACAGCCCCACCCCGCAGCTGGCACTGCACTGCGACTGCCCCTGTGGAGCCTCAGTTCCTGACCTGAAGAGCTCACCACCCCACCACCCCTTCCATGCCTCCCTGCCCCTTGAGGAGCCTCAGTTCCTGACCTGAAGAGTTCACCACCCCACCACCCCTTCCATACCTCCTGCCCCTTGAGGAGCCTCAGTTCCTGACCTGAAGAGCTCACCACCCCTTCCATGCCTCCCTGCCCTTCCTGCAGATGGCTTCTGGCGGTCTGGCATCATGGAGGAACACTTGCTAGATGCTGTAGTGCCCTTCCTCCCACTCCAGAGGCATCACGTGCGCCATTGTGTACTCAACGAGCTGGCTCAGCTGGGCCTGGAGCCCCGGGAAGACGTGGTCCAAGCCGTGCTGGACAGTACCACCTACTTCCCTGAGGATGAACAGCTCTTCTCTTCCAACGGCTGCAAGACGGTGGCCTCCCGAATCACATTTTTCCTCTGAGAACCCTGGGTGGCACTGTTGCCTTCTCTGCTTAGACAGAACAAAGGAAAGGCTTGGGGTCTCTGCTAGAGGGAGTCTTTCCTAAGCTGGCTAGCAAGTGGGACCCAGAGCACAAAGTTAAGATGAAGAAATGTTAGCCAGACCAAGGAAGAAAGGCCTGGAGGGCATCCTTGCCAGGAAACTCCCGGGCACCCCAGAACCTCATTGCCTGGCCTCTGCCCTGCAGATGGAGCCTTCTCAGTGTGAAGTGTAACTCAGGGATGAAGGCTCATGCTGCTCCAATGCAGGCTTTTACCCGCATGCCTAGCCTGGCTCTGTACCCAGATCTAGACCCACAGCCTGGGGCTGGACCCAGACATCCAGCAAGGCCAGGCTGGCGCCTAAGTTTCACCAAATGTTGGGACTCAAGCTGCCATCTGGGCCTGGATTTCAAAGTTTTTAATTTTGTACAAGAAGAGAACAGGGATAATAAAGTTAGCCATGGGATCAGAACCTTGACCAGGGTTTCTTGTTGCCCTGAGGAGAGGTAGCTCTGCTGAAACTAAGGTGTTGGGCAAGTCTGCTCTGTCCTCAGCAAGGGCTTCATTGGCCCTTTCAGGGAACAGCATTGTGGTGAGGGGTGGTCAAAGCCTCTGTCTCTGATTCTGGGTATTCTTGGGTTTGCTGAGGTGTGGGCTCCGTTCCAGAGGTGTCAGTCTTGTTGGAGCTTGTATGACTGCAGCTTGAGCTATCCGCATCTTTGCTGATTCCGGGTGTCTGGTACAGGCACTCACTGATACTACTGAAGCTCCCCACTTTGGTAGGGGAAAGGTAGGACTTGCTGGAAGTCTTTCTTAATTTAGTCTGGCTGATGTCCTGGACCTTGAATTTCCAGTTATGGGCATGAACAATCTTGGCTCTTCTGAGTCTCTGCCTTGGGCTCAGGGCAGCCCGGCCCTTGCTAGACTTTGGCACTGGGGCCGCGGTGTCTTCTGTTGGACTGGAGGTCTGGCCAGGGCCCTGGGCAATCTCTGTATCCCAGGGCTTTGGCTTTGAATCTTCGGTGGCCTCTGCCTTGCTGGAGCTGTGCCTTTGGCTGCGGGAGGCCTCAGTCAAGTTCTGCTTTGTGGAGTCAGAGGCCTGGCTGACCCTGGGGGCCCAACTCTGGACTCGGTGTTCTCTGTTCTTCTTAGGCTCTGAGGACTGAGACTTTGGCAGTGAAGAGTCAGAGGGCATCACAGATGTGGTGGAACTGCTCTTGTACTCCTGACTTGTTGATATGTCCATCCCTGAGGTGGTTATGCTCATAACTGGGAAAGGGTGCAAGAGCAGCCATTAGGTCAGCCTGCCTCTCTAGGCAGCTCTGGGAAGAGGGGCCCATAGCCCTGATGCCTGCAAACTCCTGCCAGACCACATCTCCTCAATGTGCCTGGGCTGTGGGGTGACGAGAAGCTGCCCACAACTACTGACCCACCGGGGCCTCTCTTCTGGATCTCCCAGCCCTCTTCTCCCACAAGCCTCTAAACTCTGCAGCAGCAGTGCCCTGCCCCACCTGTCTCACACTCTAATTCTTGCTCTTCCTTCAACTCCTTGAAGCTTACCTTGACCCCCTGCAAGGTCTAATCACATGGCCACCCTCTGAGCCCCACCCCCACATGCCTGGCTGGCTGTGCTGGCTGCTTCCCCAGCTGACTTAGGACTCATGTCCTGAGACAAGGACTGGGCCACTCCCCGTCACTAGCTGTCAGTCACAGGCCTGCCTCAGGGCACGTGGGCCACCACAGAGCGGTTTGGGGGATGATAACCAGATGGAAGAAAGGGACCACCCTGCACCACAAAGCCCTCTCTGCTGCTGCCAGCCCACACCAGGGGGCTCTGGGGAGAAACCTTTTTGCTTTGTTCTTTCTTTCCCTCTTGGCTGGTGATAGCAAAATTAAGAGTCAACCTATTGGGTATGCATGAGGTGTCTAGCTTAGTTCAGGGACACACCAAGGAGCAGAGAGAAAAGGGACAGGCCTTGGGAGGACAAGGAAGCAGTAGTAACAACTGGGAAGGGCCTGAGGGTGACTGGTCCTGCCTGTGCTGGGCACCATCATCCCACTCAGTTGTTACCACATGACTTGTGAGGTAGGGGCTGTCACCCCTAACTTAAGAGTCACTTGCATACCGTCAAAGCTATCCACTGCAGAACCCGAGGTCATACTTAATACTTGACCTCTGACCTCTCTGCTGCTCTGGTCTACTAGGCTTAGGAGGAACATCAAGGACTTACTGCTATAGACTGAGCCTGAGGAGGTCTGGTCCACGTAGCTGTCCGACAGGGTTGTCACTCTGTGAGAGATCTTCTCCTATAGCAAAAATCAGGCTGAGGAGCTGCAGACTGATAGACCCTTGCAACCACAGCCTTGAGTCCAGAAGGCCACAGGACAGTCCAGCCATTATTGCCCAGCCCCGCACTGGAAAGGGTTTCTCTGTCGCTCTGGCTGTCCTGGAACTCACTCTGTAGACCAAGCTGGCCTCAAACTCACAGAGATCCTCCTGCCTCTGCCTCCTCAGTGCTGGGATTAAAGATGTGTGCCACCATGACTGGCTAGCAATCTTTTTAAAATTTATCTTCCCCTTTTAAAAATGTGTATGCATGTGTGTTTGTGTGTACACAAGAGTACAGGTGCTCAGAGAGGCCAGAAGAGGGCATCAGATACCCTAGATCTTGAATTACAAGCAGTTATGAGCAGCCCAATGTGAGTGCTGGAAACCAGCTCAGGTTCTCTACAAAAGCAGTATTGACTTTTATTCAGTGAGCCATCCACCTCCCCCGCATCTAGCGCTTAGAGTTTCTAACACTAGGTTAGGATGGGTGGGAACACCCAGGGGCTGAGACAGCAGGCAGGGGATTAGTCAGGCCAGACAGGCATTGTACCCTGGAAAGGTAGTACAAAATGAACACTGGTTTACATGGGGGCCAGGCTTCTCTAAACCAAAGTGCTAAGCCCTGGGAGCACAGGTTAGGGATGGAGGAGTCCGTTTCCCACAGTGCATTCTTTCATTAGCCCAGCAGGGATACTTCTGCTATGACTATTTCATAGTTCAAAGAACCAAATCTCTGAGCACCTAAGCAACCTGCTGGGGCCACTTGGTGCCGAGGAGAGAGCAAATATTATATCCAGCAGGACTAGTGGCTTCCTCCACCTGATCACATCTGTAGGTGGGGAGAAAAGGTAAAGCTGAGAGCAAGGTGCATGGTGGCCATCCCTGTGAGCCCTGGGGCTCTGCACTGTGCCCATCTCAGCTTATCTCCCAGAAAGACGATGCCACAATGACTTCAGGGGGCACGCAGGTGGGTGTCTGTCCTTTCCTGTTTCATGTACACTAGGAAGGACACTGGCATAGCATTCACTAGAGCTGCATAATGTCTTTGAATACAAGCTTTCTTGATATTTGTTGGCTGCAGAATAGGTTGATAAACCAGGTGAAAAGCTCCTTGGGTGAACCTGATAAATGTTAACACTTGGAACCAGGTGACAGGACAGTGGGCCATACTTGTTCATTTAAAGAAAAGGTAAACCTCACATATAGAATTACAAATGGGGGCAGCGCCTAGGAGAGCATGCACAAAGGGACTTCTGGAAGCTGAGAATGAGTCTGTTGACCTAGGTGAAGAGGCCATGGCACACTTGGTTTGTGAAAAGTCAGGAAACCTTTCACTTAAGACTTGTGCACTTAGCTGGGTGGTGGTGGCACACACCTTTAATCCCAGCACTTAGGAGGCGGAGGCCAGCCTGGTCTACCAAGTGAGTTCTCAGGACAGCCAGAGTTACAACAGAGAAACACTGTCTTGAAAAAAAAAAAAAAGACTTGTGCACTTAAAACTGGTTATGGTAGTTCATGTCTATAATCCCAGCACGTTAGAGGCTAAGGCAGGAAGACTGCTTAAAGTTTGAGGCTACCTAAGTTCCATAAGGAGTTCTAGGCCAGCTGGGCTACACAGCAAGACACTGGCTCAAAAACAAAATAGGTTGGGGGCCAGGTTTTGCACACCTTTAATCCCAGCCCTAGGGAGGCAGAGGCAGGCAGGTTTCTGTGAGTTTGAAGCCAGCATTGTCTATAAAGTGAGTTCCAGGCTAGCTAGAGCTAGAGAGTGAGACCCTGTCTTGAAAAGTAATAATAGACAGGGAAGATAGATCATCAGGGAAAGCACTTGCTATGCAAGCGTGAATTTTGAATACCCAAGTTGAAATCCCCAGCACCTACATAAAACCAGGGAATGGCTATATGCACTGTAACCCCGCACAGAGGAAGTGGAGACAGGAGGATTCCTGAGGCTATCCAATAAGGTGGAACATAATGAGAAGGGAGGACACCCAACATCTTCCTGGCCTGTACATGTGTCCTGCACAGACAACACAAGATACATGAAACACACACACCTGTACTTGTTCTATGTTATAGTCAATGAAGACTTTAGGACCAGTTTAGTAAGGAAAGCCAGGCACAAGTGCCCAGTGTCCCAAGCCAGAATGAGCAGTGGCACAATCACAGGGTAGCCCTTGCTTGCGTCTCTCCATCTCGGATGAGGACAGGTCAATCTCTCATTACTCCAAAGGCCTCAGGCCCTAGCATGAGTTCCACTCACCTTCTTCTCCTCTGCTCCAGCTTTCTTGAATTCGGTTGTATCCTCCACGGTCTTTTCCTGCAAAGTCTGGGAAGTAGCCAGTTCCTCTTCCGGGATATCAGTGAAAAACAGTTCCTGCCTCCAGGACTCTAGCAGGGCTCGGGCTTTCTGGCGCTCCATTAGCCGCTGCCTGTCAAGTCATGGTTCCAGGGCCCTGGGTCAGTCTCTGATTCCCAGACAGTGCAGGCCCTGCGAGGCAGCTGTGGACCAGCGGAGTTCTGAGTCCCCACCAGCTCCTACCCCTGGCCAGAGGCCCCTGCTCCACAAGCTTACTCCACAATGCTCTGAGGGTGGTGGGTCCTTGGACCATTCTCTATCATCTGTTTTAGCTGGAGCTTGGCCAGCTGGGCCACTTGGCTCTTAAGCACGTCCTCCACAGTCATGCCAGGGAAGAGGTTGTTCATCAGTATGCCCATCTGCCAGAAAGAGTGACCAGAGTTGGAACAGTGGGTCCTCAGGGATGGACAGGGGAGGCCCGCAAACTTTTCTAAGATGGGGTCTTTTATCCCAGAAAGAACAGGAGACCATAAGAAATGGGTTGGTCCCTAATGGGGAGCAGGACCATGGGATTGGGAGCCAGACAGAACAGGACCTAGCTTCAGAGTGGCAAGCCCTGTATTGAGCCTCACTCTGTTCCTGTGGATGGAGCACCGTAATGAGGAGGGCTAGCAGCTCATTGTTATTAGTTTCTTTTGGGGACAGGAACAGCAGTCGAGTGGCCAGGGTGTGAGCCTTCCTGGCTCAGCAGGAGCCCACCTTTGGATATTTGGGGTTCAGGAGCAGCACAGTGGCAACATCTTCACGGGCCCCCAAAAGGTTCTGCAGGAGCTGTCGGCTCTTGGCCCGGTGCAGGTAGTACTGGGGTTTCTGAGGGTTGTGCTTTATGGCTCTTGAGAAGTGGTCTTCTGCTGTCTGGAACTGCCTGGAGGACATGCCCAAGGCTGCTATGAGCTGGGCCACTGAGAAGAGATAGTGAGTACTGGATGCAAAGGCGTTGAAGGAAAACTAAGGGCTCTGCTCCTGGCATGCTCCTCTGTCCCATTCCTGTCAGCCGTGTGCTTGAGGCCCTGACACTTGGATACTACAACTTTGCTGTACTTTTTCTGTTTTTTTTTTGAGACAGGGTTTCTCTGTGTAGCCCTTGGCTGTCCTGGAACTCGCTCTGTAGACCAGGCTAGCCTCAGACTCAGAGATCACCTGCCTCTGCCTCCCGACTGCTGGAAGTAAAGGTAGCACCACCACACCTGGTAGCACCCTAATAGTTTTTGTTTTATTTCTTTTTTTTCTTTTTTGAGGCAGGATCCTACTATGTAGCTTTGGCTTTACTAGAACTCAGTAGTAAACCAGGCTGGCTTTGAACTCTCAGAGATCTACCTGCTTCTGCCTCCCAAGTGCTTAGGCATGGCCGCCACATCTGGCCCTAACATTTTTTAAAATGTGTATGGGTGTTTTGCAGAAATGAATGCTTATGCACTATTTGTAAGCTTGATGGCTTTGGAACTGGAGTAACAGATGGCTGTGAGTTGCCACATGGTTGCTGGAAGTCAACCTAAGTCCTGGAGTAATCTTTAGAGGGAGGCTAGTGGACGGATAGGTAGGCCTTGAAAATTCATTCTGAATCATGCATTATTGAACATTTAATTTCCTCATCAAAAAGCTTAATTGCTAAAATAATCAAATGAAAGTATCAGTGGTGACAATGTAAATAAAATCTCTGTCCAGGAGACAACTTAGCAGGTGGCTTCTGGTGAGCCCATTCCCTCTGCAGCCACGCTCCTCTGACAACCCCACCCCTCCTGTCCGCCCGTGGCTCACCTGCGAGTCTGTTCGCAGAAGCCCATCTTCTCCTGCAGCACACCCATGCGCAAGTTGGCTCCCTCGTCCTGCGGGCTCAGCACCAGCGCCTGCTTGTAGTCCGCCTCTGCGAAGGCCAGGTTGCCCAGCTGGAAGAAGCAATCTAGGACCCGAGGGTGAGCTCTAAGTGCGTCTCCAACTCCCACAACAAAGCTGGGGCTCAGCCTGACCACCTTGGGCTTCAGCAAGGCCCTGACCACCACCCGGCTCACCCCCACGGTTGATGTACAGGCCCTTCTCGTTCTGCTCATCCCTGATTGCCTTGTTCAGCAGTAGCACACCCTCCTGATAGGCGCCATGGTTGTAGCAGTGCACAGCAAAGTCATTGTAGGTCAGCAGCAGTTGGCGCTGCGTCTGCTGCATCAGGTCCTCCTGGGTGTCTTTCACCATGTCCAGTGCCTTCAGGAAGTCTTCCACAGCTGGGTCGAATTGCTGGAGCCGTCTATACAAGATGCCCCTATGGTGGTGGACAAGGCAGGTAGAAAGGAGAGATACAAGGGCCAAAGCATCTCATTTGGCTTGACGGCCACTGCTCACTCTGGGCCTTCGGCCCATGACCTTTGACTGTAGTCATGAATTCTGCCTCAAGCCCTAGATCTGTCCTCTGGGTTGGCCCACATTGCTGCTTGGATAACCTCTTATTCATCTGTATTTGTTATTTCTCAAGGATAGTTTCCGCATCTAGTGAGTCAAGTGTGTGCTAGCTTCTATGTTCAGGACAACTTTGTGGATGGAGTCAATTCTCTCCTTCCACCTTTATATGGGTTGTGGGAATTGAACTCAGGATGATAGATTCGTTCAGCAAGCTACTTTACCAGGTGAGTCATCTCGCATGCCCCTGTTCAAGCCTTCATGTACACACACTTTACCCAACTATCTAAATGAGAAAACCCAGGATTAGAGAGGCTGAATGCATCAAATCATGGCTGGGTCCTAGGATTCCCAGGCTATTATGGAGACCACCTCTGTGGTGCCAATGAACCCAGTCAGAAGCAGATGAAGATTATTAGGGGCTAGAGAGAGAAATTGAAGCCTGGGAAGGGCCAGAGACTTTGCTGAGACCATACAGCAGATCTGGAGGAGGACCAGCCCCTTTACACCCTGGTACCGGAAGAGGAAGAGGTTGGGATCCAGGGGGTTGTTCTCAATGGCACAGGTGATACGCTTCAGTGCGCGGTGCAGCTTGCCCTGCATGGCCAGGATGCTGGCATCTTGGAGGGCCTGCTTGGCCTGGTCCACCATCATCTGGAGCAGCCCTTTGGCCTGTGGGTGATTGGGTTCCAAAACCAAGGCGCTTCGAAGGTCCTGATAGCAGAGCTTGGCCTGTGGGGTGGAGGGGTGGCATGGTGGGGTGGCACTATCCCAGTAGGGGGTAGAAGAGAGCAGGCCTCTAGGTGACAGGCTAGCACCACACCATCCCTCCTCTGTGACTCCTGCATTATCGTTCTATGTTTCTGGCCTCTTGAATGAGATGGGGGGTCGACCATCTCCAGCCTCAACATGGATAGCTCTTTTCCAGGTGTGACTCAGTGAGGCAGGTCAGCCCTAGTGATTCGTGCTGATGTTCTCTTCTAGTAGGAGTCCCGTGAGTGAGAGCACTGTGAGAGTCAGTCAACAGTCTCAGAAAGCACCCCATTGTCCTGTGGGTAATTGGTTGGAGGATAAACTGAGAGAGGACTGGGCAGTGGGTGTGAGAGGAAATGGGGGGAGTGGCTGAGGCAGGCTTGGGCTGGAGAATCAGCTATAAGGCCTCGATGAAGTCATCTCTGGTATGCTTTATTGTTTATCTTCCTCCAAGAGTTTCTGGCAGTCTTGGGGTTGAACCTGGGCAAACATCTGGGTTCAGAGCAGCCCTTCACAGGGCACAAATGGAGGAGAGAGTCAGCAGTAAATAGTAATGATGAATAGACTCATTCCTTTGTAGGGGACCACTGTGTCACCTGTGTGACACCAAAGCCCAGTCTCTAGCTAGAACCTGCCTAAGTACCCTTACTCAGCCACTCCCCCTGACCCCTGGCCCAGTGAAATGAAGTGAATCTACCCTTCCCCCTCCTCTCAGCCTCTCTGGAACCTCCCTGTCTTGTTGCCAGCACTCAGTTCACCTAGAGTGCTGCACACTGTTCTGCAGCCTTCTCTTCCATCATCGGGACTGTGGGACGCACTCCTCATCCCCCCTCACCCCTTCCTCTCACACTCTGCCTCTTCCTAGGACTGCTCCATCCAACTGACAGTCTCCACAGCAGCTGGAACATCCCCCAGAGGTCACTGCCCCAGGGACCACTCTACTGAGGAAGGTTGGGGACCCACTCCTCTCTGCCTACACTCTCCTCAAACTACTCCCTGTGACCCAGAATCCCCTGTCCCCGAGCTGCTTCCTGCACTCTGTCCCCATGCTCAGCAGGGAGGAGAGGAACATTAGAACTTGTCCACTGTTCAAACGAGAAAGGCAGGCTGACAGTGGTGCATGCCTTTAATCCCAGGAGAGTCAGGTGGATCTCTGAGTTCCAGGCCAGCCTGGTCTACAGAGTGAGTTTCTGGACAGCCAGGGCTACACAGAGAAACCCTATGTCAACAAACAAAAACAAAAAACTAAAGAACTCCCCCCAAAAAAAGAAAAAAATAAGAAGGACAGGAAGGGGGTCAGTCAGCTGTCTATGGTGTCCTGGATGCCACGCAGTGGAGAGCTGGGGAGGTGGCTCAGCAAAGTGCATCCTGCGCAGGCTTGAGGACCACAGCTTGGATCCCCAGAATCCATGTCTCAGTCGAGAGTTGTAAAGATACAGGGGCTTGCCCTTTTGTGGTTACCTTAGAGCCTGGCACAAGTCTGGCACAGAGCCAGAGCTGAGTGACGAAGGTGGCTACCTGTGGGCAGGGTCCTCAGGCACTGTGTGGACACAGAGGGCTAAGACTTCCAACTGGCCTTGCCTTGTCTATAATCTTGGGACACACTGGGGGCTCCCGGCCTGGGGAAAGGCCATTCACCTGCCCCACCCCACTGTGGACTACCTTCTGGAAGAAGTTGTAGATCCGGGCTCGGAGGATGTAGACATCAGCACTCGCCCTGCCCTGCTGCATCTCCCGGGTGATGAGTGAGAGGCAGTCCTGATACCGCTTGAGGGCCAGCAGGCAGGCCATGCTGGGGCAGAGGGCAGGAGTGCACTCAGCAGGGGTAGGAGAGGCTGCTGGGAGGGGCAAGGCATGCTGTGCGCTCACCATCGATAATTGAAGGAAGGGCTTTGCGGTTGGAGATCGGAAGCTTGCAAGAAGATAGACAGGGCTTCCTGGAAGTCACACAGCTCATATAGGCACTGGCCCTGAGGAGACGGGACAGTCGGTGCTGTTAACCCTGGCTCCACTGAACCCCACAGTTGGCAGAGGACAGGGAGAGAGACGTGGACAGAGACTTCAAAAGACAGAGATGGGAAGAGATGAAGATCTGAGGAGAGAGAGACACCAAGATACGTGGAGGAGTCCAGTGACACAGGGATGCGAGGCAGGAATGGGACAGCAGATAAGAGCGGCAGTGGGGCTCTGGCCCAGTCTGAATTTGTCATTTCACTGGAACTTACAAGCATTCCCTTCACATGATGGAAATAAGGCTCAGAGCGGTGAAGCCACTTTCCCAAGGTCACACAGGACAAAGGCCCTCAACAGTTTGAACAGTTGTTTGAGTACCCCAAGGGCTCTCTCATCTTCTCCCTCTCTGAGACTTTGTTTTGTTAGTGTTCCACTGCAGCCCATGCTGGCAGGGACCTATGTAACCCAGGCAGACCTTGAATTCATGACAGACTTCCTGCCTCAGCTTCTGGAATGCTGATTGCATGCCCGAACCACCAGCTCTGGCCCAGTGTTTCTTTTGAATTACATTTATTTATTTTGTGTCTGAGTAGGGGGCAGGCACACATGACAGCAGGCATGTGGAAGTCATAGATAATTCGAAGGAATCCGTTCTCTTTCCACCGTCCTTCCATGACGGTCTCAGATACCAAACTCAGGAAGTCAGGTTTAGGGGCAAGCTCCTTTAACTGCTGAGCCAGCTCACTGGCCCCCAATGCTTTATAAGAACTGAATGATTTGGCGTTTTGTGGTATTGGGACTCAAACTCAGGCCCTTGCTATACTAGGCAAATGTTCTTCCACAGCTACACTCCAACTCAGCTCCTTCCCAATATTTGGCCTTAAAAAAAGAAAAACAAAACAGATATTGGGGGTAGTGAGGTGGTTCAGTGGGTACAGGCACTTTGTTACTAAGTAGACCTGAGTTTTATGCCCAGGGCCCACATGGTAGAAGAAGAGAACTGGTCACAGCAAGTTGCCTTCTGACCTCCCGACGCACATATATACGCACATGAATAAATAAATGTAAATTTTAAGCAATTAAACTTTCACTTAGTGCTAGGGATGGTACCCAGGGCCCCCTGCATGCCAGGCATCCTACCCCTGCTGACTCACCCAAATCAAATCTAAAACTTAGTTCAGTCCCTCTTGCCATATTGTGAGAGCTCAACATTTCCATGTGGCCAGTGGCGACCCTATCGGACAGTGCAGAGCAAGTCATATCCTTACTGCAGAAGTTCTATTTAGGTGCCCCTTGCGGGAGACCAGTGATGGGGGTGGCAGGTGAGGACACAGACACAAGGACCAGCAGTCTCCGAGCACTCAGATCTGACCCCAGGAAGGCTCCCTGTAGCTGGAGGACAAGCCAGTGGCTGGGTAGAAGGGGAACACTCCTCTGGGGGTGGGGGAAGTCCAGGCACCTGCAGATAGAGTATAAACGCCAGTCGGTCCAGGTACTTGGGATTCTTTGGCTGGCAGAAGTAGGCCCTGCGCAGGTTCTGGAGGGCAGAGGAGAAGTCACAGAGTTGGATGAAGGCCTCGGCACGGAAAATGTAGAAGTCTATCTGAAAGCACAGAGACCTGGGCTGTTGTTTCCTCTCCATCTGCTGTCCCTCGGGGTAAGGAGAGTTAGTGTTCTGGCTTCTCAGGGTTTTGCAAGAATCTGATGATCTTGGGAGGAAGGGCCTAGCAGGAATGACAGTGAGGGAGGGGGAATTGTATGCTGGCCAGTGGCTTCTGGCGGCCACTCTGACTCTCCTCTTACCAGCTTGGAGTCCAGGTGGAGGGCACGGGAGAAGTGCAGCACCGCCGTCTCCCACTCCTCATCCTCCAGGGACTTATGGCCTTGCTGGTAGCTGTGAGGACAGGGGGGACAGGCAGCGGGGCTGCCTTCGACCTCGGACAGGCCAGGACGCTCTCAGGGACATAGAAGGGAGGGCCCAGGGAAAGAGGCTAGAAAAGTAAGTTCCAGGGAGGGCAGGCTGGCCTTCTTGGAGCTCTTTCAGGCCATTACCCTTTTCTCTATCCAGTAGTGTTCACTGATGCTCAAAGAGGGATAGCAGCCAGCTCAAGGCTGCACTCCATGTTAACAGTTGTATGGAGCAGGAACCTGGGGCTGGGACAAGGAAGTCACTCACTATTCTTTGACTTTGTGGGGCACTGTTGACCCTGGAGACCTTGGTTTAATTTCATCAACATTGAAGAACACCAGACTGGTCCCAAAGATGCGTTGCAGTCTCTTCTCCCGGGCCTCAGGAACCAGTACACTTGGCATTTTCTTTGAGTGGCCACTGTCCAGCTCCTGGAATTAAACCCGTAAGCTCAGAAGGCTCCAGGGACCACCCCACATCACCTCCCGGGGAGCCCCATCTGGTGGAGGGGTATGGAAAGGCCTCCTGGTAGACGGTACACCCAGTCCAGGATTCAACAATTCCTCAGTGTGTTCCAACATTTCTCTAGCCTGCCTCTCTCCCTCTCCTGTGGTCAAGATCAAGGGGCTGAGAGTTCTTGTAGCTATCACACCACCCTCTGCTCTCCCCCCGCTCTGGCTGTCCATTGTTCTCAATGCCCCAGCTCAGACCCTGCTCTATTCAGGTTCTTTGTAAGCCCCCTGGGACTCTCACACTTAGCAGGCCACACTGAGCAAGCACTTTGCCTGACTTCGTTCCAGGATTCTTCACTTCTGTGTGGCTGTCTTTGCCATCATCACCAGAATCACGGACCTATGTCTCTCTCATCAGTCCTCAAGCCTTGTGTTTCACTCCTCAAAAATCTCTTCACTTGGGCTGAGTGCCCGCATGCCTTTAACGCTTGTGCTTTAGAGGCAGAGGCAGGCAGATTTCTCTGAGTCGGAGGTCAGCTGGTCTACATAATGAGACCCTATATATATATATTTTTTTTTCAAAGAAGAACAACCACAAAACGAAAAAACTTCAACCTAACCTCCCTCCTCCTCCTCCTGCTCCTCCTCCTCCCTTTTTTTTTTTGGAGACAGGGTTTCTCTGTTGTAACTCTGGCTGTCCTGGAATTCAATCTGTAGACCAGGCTGGCCTTGAACTCACAAAGATCTGTCTGTCTCTGCCTCTGCCTCCGGAGTGCTAGGTTTAAAGGCGTGCATCACTACTGCCCAGAGCCTTGACCTAGGCCTCCCTAAAGTTCTAGGCTCTACCTCGAGCCCTTCTTGCGGCCCTGCTTTCTGCCTCAGGTTTTCCCTTCTCCCCAGCCCTCACCTGGCTTTTGTCTGCCATTCCAGATTGACCTCTGGCCGGAGCTAACTCCCGGTTCCCTGCCTCCGTCGTCGTTGCTAGGCGCCAGCTCCAGGATGCGCATAGGCTCCGCCCACTTGGCCACGCCTCCGCGAGTCAATCGAAACTTAGACCGGCAGGCCAAGGCCTATGTCAAGGAAAGGCCTTGCGGGCTGTGCGCGCCGAGGCGCCGAGGCGGGACAGAGCAGACGTAAGGAGGCGCGGGCGAGAAGGCTGAGCAGAGGCGCTGGGAGACACAGCCTGCCGAGACCTTGGATTGCACCTGGACGCTCTCCGAGGCTTGCGTCCCGCCCACTTCCGCCCCCCAGAAACATGGCGGCCGCCAAACCCGGCCCGGATTCGTCGTCTCTGGAAGCGTGGCTATACTATTGGCTTAAGGCTGCCTGACGTGAAGGGGCGGGGTCCTGGCCAGGAATGGGGGCGGCATGTGGCAGTTCGGCCTTTTTCGCCTTTTTCGCTCCGAGATGCGGCGGAGTTGGGTGTTACGCCAACGCGTTTCCGAGGCTCCATTCCCGGGGAAGCGGTGGCTGGTGAGTGGGGCGTGGGTGACTCCGCAGGGACTCCGGCCCGGCTCCCCTGCTGGCCCTGTCTCCTGGGTAAAGTCTCCCAAGTTCCTTGTCGGTTTTCTCTCTTTTTTTTTTTTAGAAACATTTAAGATTTTAGGTTACATATGTTTACGTGCGCGTTTGTGTGCGTGTGCTGTGTGGCTGTCAGAGGGCAACTAGGGAGTTGGTTCTCTCCTTCCACCATGGGGGTCTCGGGGATTGAATCTAGGTTGTTTGGATTGGCAGCTAATGCCCTCTCCTGCTGAGCCATCTTGCCGGGCTCCTTGTCAGTTTTTCTACTTAGTTCAATAGGTTCTATATTGACCGGCTCCAAACTTTTAGGAGTTCCGCTCCTGCACCGGGGTGCAGCAGCCTCAGCTTGTGCGGCCACCAGGAGTCCCCAGACCTTTCGCTGCGTCCCGACCCCGGCGCCCCTCTCTATTTCCTGGCCACTGTTTGGGTCCTATGTGGTGAGATTATTCGGTCTCTGTTTTTTTGTGATGTTGCCCGCAGGTGGCTGGCCTGGGGAACCCCGGGATGCCCAGCACACGGCACAGCGTGGGCATGGCTGTGCTGGGGCAAATGGCACGGCGACTAGGAGTGGCGGAGAGCTGGGCTCGCGACACGCGCTGCGCTGCTGACCTCGCCCTGGCCCCGTTTGGGGATGCCCAGCTGGTACTGCTCCGGCCACGTCGCCTCATGAATGTCAATGGGCGCAGCGTGGCCCAAGCTGGTGAGTTGTGGGCTTTACAGATACAAGGAGGTTCAATTGTGACAAGTGCCTGGTGAGCCCCAATTACTACAGTGAGGACTTGTTGAGCCTGTTTCTTTATGTATGGGGTCGCTGTGATCCCTCTGAACAGAAGGGCAGTAACTAGGGTGTTGTTTCCCTGTGCTAAGCGGAGCTGTTTGGGCTGACTGCGGAAGAGATCTACCTGGTGCATGATGAACTGGACAAACCCCTGGGAAAGCTGTCTCTGAAGCTGGGGGGCAGCGCAAGGTGAGGCTCCAGTGTACTCAGGTTTGGGTAGGGATGCTGGCCTCTGTTGAGGTGGAGTAGGGTTGTTGAGCCTATCTCTACAGGCTGGGCTGCTCTGAAGGAGGCCTGGGCAAGGGGAGGGAAGAGGGGTCCTGCCTCAGGAAATACTAACTGCTCCTCATATTCCTCTGAGGGGCCACAATGGAGTGCGTTCCTGCATTAGCTGTCTGAACTCCAGCGTGAGTCTACCCCTTTGCCCTGCCCTGGGTGGGGGCGGCCAGCATGGGGTCCCCAGTGTATCTCACCAAGGCCCCTCATTCCCCTGGTACCCCACAGGCAATGCCGAGGCTGCGGGTGGGCATTGGGCGCCCCCCACACCCTAATATGGTGCAGGCCCATGTCCTGGGCTGCTTCTCCCCGGAGGAGCAGGAGCTACTGCCCCCATTGCTGGATCAGGCCACCGACCTCCTCCTGGACCACATCCGTGCTCGAAGCCAGGGGCCGTCATCGTACCTCTGACACCAGTGGACAAGCCTACCTGTTTGACTGCAAGCCCAGACACAGACACAACTGCCACAACACATGTGGTACCTACTGTTTATGTAATTTTTCTGGGTTGCCCCAGGCCACTTGTAGATTCAAGGAGGGACTGTGGCCACAACAGTCTATTTCTGCGGTGGCTTGCTCTCTCCATGCATTACTTGTGGCGTATGAAAGGTTTAGGAAGGTTGAACTTTCTGAACCTTTTGAGATGGCCAGATGGATAGATCTGCAAGATTAAAAGATGCTGGCTTGAAATCTGAAACCTCCTGGAAGGGGGGGCGGTAATCCATTCCTTTATAGGCGGATGGGGACAAAGGGTCTAGCAGACCCTCTTCTCAAGGGATGCATAGGAACGCTATAGCATTTTTGGTCAGGGCATTTTACAGATGGGGAGGATCAGAGAGGTCCCACCATATCCCCGAGGCCACCCAGCTACAGCCTGGCAGAACTAGGGCCAGCTGTCAGCTTGCTGTCCCCAGCAAGGTCCCTGGCACCCTACCTCATTAGTGTTCTGTAACTGGCAGATCCCCATTCGGGTGACATATGAGAGAGACCTGAGGTCCTGGGGGTTGGGTAGGATGCGGACCCGTCGAGGCACCAGCCCTAGATCCCCCGGCTGGTAGGTTGTGATGGCAGAAAGCTGCTGCAGCAGAGAAGCAGCCGTCGGCTTGGGTGCCTGGGTGCTGAATCGGCTGTGGGGAGGGACACCGGGTCATCACCTCCATCTCCACAAGAGGAGGCTGAGGTTCAGAGAGATATTGGAGAGCCAGGGTCTGCTCACCCCCACAGGGCTGTCTGCTCACCTCTCTTTGGGTGGGGCCTGGGGCTGCTTGTCCTGGAGGCAACTCACATCCAGCTGTGGTCTTGAAACCATAGCTGAGCTGAGCAAAGCCAGCAATTGCTGCAGCAGCTCCTTGCGCTGCAGTTGGAACACCACATCGAACTCACCGTCTTCCGAATCTGGCCGCATCTGTTGGTGTGGCGTGAGGTGGGTTAACGCCACAGTGGCCTAGATACCCACTGCCTCCATGGCAGTGCCAAGGCCTGCCTTCTCGGGCCCCTGATTTGTGGTGGGACACAAATTATAAGGCCTGGAGGAACTCAGCTCTTTGGAGATATAAAAGGAACCTTCTTCCTTTCATTCCTTCCTCTGCCTGCCAGGGCCTCCCAAGTGCTAGGGTTAAAGGCGTGCCCACCACACCCGTCCTTGCCCAGGCTGGCCTTGAACTCATTTTGTAGTTCCTGTCAGGTCTTAAATTTAGAATTCTCTTGTCTCAGCCTGTCAGTAGCTGGTATGATTGGATATTTGAGGTCGAGAACTAGAAAAGGAGTCTGGCCAGGAGCCTCTTGGAAGAGAGGCCTCTAAGCTTGGCCCCAATGGCCAAGCCGTCTTTTTTTCTTTTAAAAGATTTTTTTTTTTTATTAATGTATTTGAGTGTATCTGCATGTACACCTGTATGGCAGAAGAGGGCATCTGGTCCCATCATAGGTAGTTGTGAGCCACCATGTGGTTGCTGGGAATTGAGCTCAGGTCCTCTGGAAGAGTGGTCATTACTCCTAACCATTGAACCATCTTTCCAGCCTAGTGACCAAGTTTCTTGAGGCCAACTTCTGTCTTGGTGTCTTCCACGCTTGCTCACCCGCATGATGTCCTGTAGGAGGGAGGTGGCATGGGCCAGAGCTGTTTCCAGGCTGGCCCGAACCTTCTGTTCTTCCATCAGCCTCTCTTGTAGCTGATTCGCCTCTGCCTGCTGCTCCTTCAGCTGCTGTTCTAGCTTTTCTTTCTCGTTCCTGGTCCAGGACAAGATAAAGCCCACAGCTTGCCCTGCCTCCCAGCTCCTCTTCCCCGGTCCTGCCTTTTCCTTGCAGTTCATCTAAATCCAGGCTTCAGTATGTCTGACAGACCAAACCCTGAGGCCCTCTAGGGAATTCCCTGGCAGGCTTCCACCCAGCTCAGGCTCACCTCAGGGTCTGGTTGTCGTTCTGCAGCTTCTGGAATTTCTGCTCCAGTTGGGACATCAGGAGGCGCAGCTGCTCTGCTTCCTCTGTGCCCTGTCTCTGCTGGCGGCACTTCTCAGTCAGCATGAGGATGATCTGCATCAGTGAGCGGTGTCCATGCTGCTGACTCCATGCCGCTGACTCATGGTGGGACCCCAGCCCACCCCTGCCTACCTTCTGGACATACAGCTAGGATTTGCACCCCCATACAGGCGGGCCAGCATCACCTCAGCTAGGCGGGAGGTGGGTTCCACTCAGCTATGGGAGCTTTGGAATGAACAGACTGCTAGGCCAGCACCCCCACAAGGCAAGCCTGTGCCCTCGCTGCAACCCTCCCCCACCTCATGACTTGGCTCTGGCCTAGGGTCCACTCTCATTTCCCATGAGGAGGAGTCACGGGGGACGTACCTTCTTATGGCCTCTGCTGTTCCTGGCCATGACCTCTTGGGTGTTTTCCAGCATCTCCAGCTGTTGGTACAGCTTATCCTGGACATCCTTGAGCTCCTCGTTCTCCTGCAGCAGCTGTATGCCTTGCTGGGATATCCTGGACAGCTGCAGTGTCACGCTGTTGTTCTCTAGGATGGCCCGCCTGGTTGTCTCCCACATCTGGTTGGTGGCCACCTTGCGGAACTCAGTGGCCACCAGGTTCACACGCTGGATAATCTCTTTCCTCAGCCTGGCCAGGAGGGTGGGGTTGGAAGGGCCCCCCCCCCATAAATCCCAGTTAGGATTCTGGAGCACAGTTTGGGGAGTCCATGATCCCCTTCTAGAAAGGGAGAGCTGAAGACTGATATGTGTGGCCCCAGCAGGTTCCCAGCCTGCCCACCTGTCCTTGTCCAGCACCGACTTCTTCTCCAGGTTGTACACATAGTCCTTATATTCACCCTCCTGCTTCAGCAGCTGCTCCTGCAGCACCAAGTACTTGTCCGTGAGCTCCTCTTTCTGCAGCCGGAATTCTTCCAGAGCAGCCAGCTTTCCCCCTGCCCGTCAGGGGCCACAAGGCTAGTGAGCTGCCTCTGAGAGCCTTGAGTGACACCCCTCCAAGGCCTCGCCCTTCTTGACTACCCCACCACACACACGCTCTCTGCTCCAACAGGCCTGGTCTGCAGCTGCCATGGCTCTGGAGCTTCCCATCCACTCTGGCACCCTCGCCAAGCCCACCTCTTCAAGAAGCCTCCCTACGTGAGGGCACCAGCGACAACAGCAGCTGAGCCTGTCTCAGCACTCCTCCCAGATGAGTGGGACCCTCTTTCTGAAGCACTTTACCATCTACGCACTGGGGAGGGGCAACATTTCTGGCCCTGGGAATGCATGGACAATTATGGCGGATAGTGTCTGAAGTGGCATGCAGCTGTTATTACTCAAGGAAGCTGTGTTATCCCCAATTGCCAGGTGAGGCCCAGTCACAAGTTGGATGTGGGCCCTGTAGCTTTCCCTGGCAATTCACACAGGTGTGCTGACTGGTCCCCCTGTTCCCCCTGGTCCCCTCACCAAGGGCGATGTTCTCTGTGGTGAGTTGGTCCTTGGTCTCCTGGAATTCATGGCGCACCTGGGCCAGCTGTGCCTCGAAAGCATCCTTCTCCATCTCCTTCGCCAGCTGGAGGCTCTGCAGCTGGTCGTTGAGGTCTGTGATCTCATCCACCCTCTGGTTGAGTGTGCGCTTGAGGAAGGCCACAATCTCCTTCTTGTTGTTGGCCAGCTGCTCAAACTCTTGGCGGAACAGCTTCTCTTGCACCGCCAGCTCATCCCACTTCCGCTGATACCTGGATGGAGCAAGGTGGAGATGCAGGGTCACGCTGGGGCAGGCCTGGTCACGTGTGCCGCTGGACTTGCTCTCCCAGACTCTCTTTCCATAAAGGGCCATTTGAGATGTCTCATGATTTGATTCCAGCCTCATGTCTCGCTGTGCCTCCCACCTGGAGTCCTTCACCTCAGCCTGAGTTTGGCCTTTGGACTGTCTGTTTTAAAGGTTGTGTGTGTGTGTGTGTGTGTGTGTGTGTGTGTGTGTGTGTGTGTGTACATGCGCCCGCATGTGGAAAGCACCTGAGTCAATGTTGAGTGTCTTCTATGACTCTCAACCTTTAGTCTTTGAGGCAGAGTTTCTCACTGAATCTAAAGCGTAACAGTTTGGCTAGGCTAGCTGGCCTGTGAGCTCTGGAGAGCCACTAATCTCCACCCTCACCAAGGCCAGGGTTATAGGGACTCATTGCCGTGCCTGGCTTTTTCAAGGGTTCTGGGGATCTGAACTATGGTCCTTCTGCTTGCTTGTTGGAGCTTCTCCACAGCTACCTTATTATATTTCTTTTTTCCCCCCTAGTTATATTTCTTACCTCCCTAAAAACAAAACACCTTTTTTTTTTAGATTATATAGTTCTGGCTCTCCTGGAACTCACTATGTAGACCAGGCTGAACTCACAGAGATCCATCTGCCTCTGCCTTTCCAGTGCTGAGATTTAAGTACCACCATACCCGGCTACCTCACTCAGATGTAAGTCTTGTGGGGGCTGAGCCTGTACCATGCCCACAGTGGTAACAGATGTTCACACCTGTTTCTGGTTTGTAGGAGATATGCAGAAAGACTCCCCAGCAACACAATCAAGGAAACAGGCTCAGGGAGATGAAGAAACTAGAAAGTGACAGGACTAGCACTTGAACCCAAGCCAATCTGACCTGAAAGGTGAGGCTCTTACCCACCATGCCTTTCTCTACAGTCAGACCTTTTCACTTGTGCCCTATCTCTGCGTTTCAGGGCCTGACACTGGCAAATATTAAACACCCAATAATTGTGGTGAATGTATTTTTCCTCATACATTCCATCTCGTTTCTTAGATAAGGGAAACTTGTAAGATTTAAGGGTGCCGTATTTAACTGGCTTCAAATGGGAGAATTGAAGATTTGGAAAGTTGTTCTGTTCATAAGTATTAAGTCTTTTGAATGAGCACGGTGTACAAGGCCTTTCAGGGTGTGGGTGCCTTTGTGGGGAGGGAAAGCAGCCTGCCTTCAGAGAAGTCAGGCCAGGGCTGTCATCCTGCTGCCTCTTCCTGGGGGTGACTTCCGCTCTGAGGCTTGGCCTCTGTCTGGGCTTCTCTTGTGGGACTGCTATGAAGTAGGGAGATGGCACAGAGCTTCCCAGGTACACAGACTCAACACTGGCTGTGATTTTCTGCAGCATCAATCATATGAACAGTCGCTCCTTATCTTTTGTTTATATATTTATTACAGATGTGTGGTATTCATACATATATGCGTATTCATGTGTGTGTATGGACGCCAGATGTTGGCATTAACTGAAACCCCCATGTAAGGATGTAGGTGCTATAATAATTATACCCATTTTATAGATAAGGAGAGTGAGGCTCTCTGCCTTATATTGAAACAGGGTCTCCTACTTTAATCTAGAGCTCAGGAGTTCACTAATCTAGCTAGCTGGCTTGCTTGAGGGGATCTTTTTTCTGTACCTCCCAGGCTCTGGGATTATAGGTGGGCACCACACCTACCCATGTGTGTGGGTGCTGGGGATCCTCACATTTGAGAGGCAGGCGCCTCAGCCACTGAGCCATCTCCCAGCCACCCACTTCTCTTTTTAAGTGTCAGCCTCCAGGGCTGTGGCAGGTGCTTCAGAAGTGTCATCAAATTAGCTTTGTGTTGCTTTTGTTTCTTTGAGACAGGGTCTTACATTATAGCCCAGGCTGGCCCAGAAATCAATGATTAGCCTTCAAGCTAGCCTTGAGCTTAGAACAATTCTGCCTCTGCCTTCCAAGTGATTGTAGGCATGTGCTACCATGCCCAGGTTAGAAACCGTATTTTTACACTTTTTCTTTTTATTGGTTGTGTATGCAAATGTATGCATGTGGGCACAAGTGGAGGTCAGAGGGCAACTTGCAGGGGTTGGTTCTCTCCCCCCACCACGTGGGTCCTGGGGATAGAACTCAGGGTGATCAGGCTTGGTGGCATGTGCCATCGAGCCATCTCACCGGCCATAAAAAACAAACAAACAAACAAACAAAGAAACCGAGCAAATGTAATGTCTCTAAATGTTAAGGGTCCCTTCCCTACCCTCCGCCACATACAAACCCAGCTCCAAGAAAGGATGCCACATGTAGGAACATCGCCTTCTTTAGTTCCCATTAGGAACTCAGGGTGATTCACACTTGTAATCTCCGCTCTTAGGAGCTGAGGCAGGTCGACCAACATGAATTTGAGGTCAGCCTGGGTTAAAGGATGAAACCTCCCTGCCCATGAAAAGCACCTAGGGAAACAGCCCCCCCAAATAACACCAGGTCTTTGTCTAAGGAGGGAATGAGTGACCTCCCTGGCCACCAGGTGGAGCCATTTCCCCCACTGATTAAACTAAGCTTTTATAATACTTAAGATCTCATCCTGTTGAGGTGAGAGTGGGGCTTACCTAGGATTGACCCTCTTAATTAACAGTGTGCTCTGCAAGCTCTGGGGGTTGCGAAGGGTCAGGGAAATCCATTTGCCTCTCACCACTTTCAGGTGTTACCTGTTTACTTGAGGAAACTGAGCCAGGGAGGGATGAGGCCTGAACATCCCATAGGAGGCCAGAACTCAGACCTAAGGTCCCTGTCCAAGCTGAGGGCTTCTGGCTCAGTAACACTAGCACCCCTGCCACCCACCCACCGGGCCAGCCTGTCCTCCAGGTCTTGGATCTGTTTGTGGTAGAATTCCTTCAGCTCCTCGATCATGGTCGGCTCCGCAGACTTATCGGCTGAACCGGTATCCTTCTTGCCCCCTTTCTTCTTCTTGCCCTCTACCTCCTTGACTCCTTTGTTCGGCTTCTTTTTGGGAGCCATGGCTTATCTTATGGCAACCACAGTTTCAAGTCCCCTTTAAAAAAGCCTGGTGGTTGCTAAGGAAGTTGGTCCTATACATAGCAACTGCCTGAGAGAATGAGGCTGGGTTTTAAAGGCCCACTGTCCTCTTTCTGGCAGGGTGCCTGTGTCTGGCCTAGGCCTAGTCTTTCAGAGCAGGATGCTAGGTTCTTGAGCATAAGTTTGGGTTCCAGTAAGACCGTTTCTTCCCTCAGATGGAAACAAATAACGTGCGAGATTCATTATAACCATCAAGGGCCTCAGGAATCCCTAGCCTGCCACTTTAGGGCTTTGGGCTAATCAGAAGATGGAGATCCAGCCGGTGGGACCTCCTCATAGACTATTAGCCGAGACCAGAAGAAACAGTCACTGAACCCCCGGCTAGGAGTGTCTTTCCTAGACCATCCTGTCAATTCTTTAGTGGCACAACCACACATTTTATATCAGAGGCTCCTGGACTGGGGTCTTGGGATATCCTTAAAATTCAGTGGCAGCGTCCATCTGTCCAGTGCTACCCCAGACAGATGAAGTTCTTCTTTAGCCTTGGTCTTGGTGGTAACATGGCAGTGAGGAAAAGGCCCTGGGGTGGGGGAGGCAGCATACAGGCATGGGATAGGGGACAGTAGGTATCCAGCTGGTAGATACCCTAGCTGGCCCTCTCACCAGTCACATTGGGGTTTCTTCGGTTCATGAGCACGCCTGTTCTTTAGTCCCCCAGGCTTGCCTGGGGCCCATCATCATGCTCAGCAATGACTGAACACTTAATGGGTTCATCATGAGTGGGGCTCTACTTTGAGGATGTCACAGGAGGGAACATCCATCATATGCAGAGGCCTAGGGGGGATTCCACTCAGGTCTGCCTGATTCTCCTAGCCACTGCCATTCGGGCTCTATGGGAATGAATGCCTAGTGTTACACACAAGTGGGTTTAGCCTCACTGGCACCTTTACTGAAACCCTGCCCAGGATCTGGGCCCCTGGAAGGACAAAGAGCAACCACAGCTCATGGCTTGGATTTCAGGGCTTCTGGGCTAGTAGCTGTGCTTTGACTACGTTTGGCTGCTGCAGTATCTTCCCTCGGATGGGAAAACATAGTACTTCTTTGCTGCTTGGTGGGATTGGGATGGAGAGGAGTGACAGAAAGCCTGGGCCAAGGGAAGTTGGAAGAAAAACAGGAAGAGGCTAGCCAAGCGTGGCTAGGCACACCTGAAATCTCACCTTGGAGGGAGGGGCAGGAGGAGCACAAGTTCAAGGTCAGCCTGGACAACTCAGCAAGACTGTCTCAACATAAGAAACCGTGGACAGGCTATATGGCTTACAGGGTAAAAGTGCTTGCTGCAACAGCCTGATGAGCTGAGTCCTATGCCCAGAACCCATGGTGGAAGGAGGGAAACGACTCCTCAGAGGTCGTTCTCTGACCTCTGCATGCATGTCACTGCATACCCTCACAATGAGAACAAAACAGAACAAAGAACAAATGAGCAAAACTCTAAAAACCACCAGGAGGCAGTTAAAGAGCCATTCCATAGTGAGGGGCAGGTGACCCCTGGAAAAAGGAATAAACAGGATTTACTCGGCTTCAAGTTACTCCATTTAGAATTCAAGTCCCTGTGTTGGATCTCATTCCAGGCATTCCGGGGACGAGACACACTGGCTGTCTGAAGTCTTCCAGGAGAGTGAGTTTTGTGAAACACTGTATCCCTCTGTGGCAGAGGACCCACCTAACCTGCCTGAGAGGCCTGGCGTGATTGCTAGATGGCTGTCTTCACCACTGTCTTCTTGCAAGTCTTGCAGGAGCTGTGTGGGATGCTCCACAGGACTGTCCTCCAGGCCAAACTGCTACCATCTTCAGGAGTTCAACTGGGCCTGCTTGCAAAGATCATCTCAGCTGAGCCCTCATAGAAGGTGAGGAGGGTCACTGTACCCACCGGTGCATCCAGCCGCCCCTCCCAACCAGCTGTATGCCATGCTGCCCCAACTGCACGTGGCTCAGGGAACTGGGAGGAGACTAGCATGTACAGTCTGGGGAAGATCAGAGGAAGGGCCTGCATCTATGCAGCCGCAGGAGTCATTCACCTCATCTGCAGTGGGACTGCTTTGAGTTTGCCCACGCTCCCATTTGTAACCTCTCACTCAGGCTTTGTGAGAAAGCCCAATAAACTCATTGGTTCCCCAGGTGGGCCTTTGGTGGAATCAAACTTTGTCACCGGGACCTTAGAGAGGTAAGTAGATGTTCAGTCTGCTCCCCCCCCCCCCACCACCCTAGGCAAAAATTCTTGGGACACGCAACATCTACAAAGTAGCCTTGAGTTGATATATCCCTCCATGTAGTGAAGGTGTCATTTTCTGTTACTGTAACAAGAGACCTGAGGCTCGATAATATATACAGAGGTCTATCTTAAAAAAGATTTATTTTTGTGTGCATGGATGGTTTGTCTCATCTGTGTGTAGTGTCCATAGAGGCCAGAAGAGGGGGTCAGATCTCTTGGAACTGGAGTTATAGGAGGTTGTGACTCACCCTGGGGGTCCTGGATATCGAACTCCAGTCCTCTGAAAGAACAGTCAGTGCTCTTAACTGCTGAGCCATGTTACCAGCATTGTGAGATTTGTGTTGTGTGGTGCTGGGGTGACGCCTGAGGCCTCATACATGCCAGGTGTATATATGGCTTCATATCCCAACTTGCAAGGTTTTTATTTTTTTAGTCTTGAAACAGGGTCTCACTATGAACTTGCTTTGTAGCCTAGGCAGCCCTAGAATTAAAAATCCTCCTGTCTCAGCTTCCTAACAGCTTGGCTTACAAAGCTTGTGCCTCTAGGACTGGCTTATCCAGTTCTTATGGAGGCCTAGCACTTCATAGCTGATGGTTGGAGCAGGTGAGAGAGAAATCTGTTATGAGCTCAGCACGGAGAAGCCAGGCTTCACTCCTCTGGCAAGAAGCACAGTACCCTCAATAGCTCAGTCATTCCCTCAGTCATTCCCCTTTTTCCCAGGACTGCCACCTCGAGAGCCAAGCTCCCCGCACAGGAATGCCCAGGGACAACCATATTCAAACTCCAGTAGGAGAGCATTTAATGAGCCCACTGCTCTGTGCCCCTTGAATTTTCAGTTTCTCCATAATGTTGACCTGGTGTCTACTCCTCTCTGATCCAACCTGATAGCAGACTCTCCAGGTCATAGGACAATACCAGCTTCCAAAATGGAGGAAGCTCTTTTCTGCACGTCAACTGGGGTAGGGGCAATGACACCGATGGAGGGACTGACATCCCAGTGCCTTAGATATACCAAATATACTGGGACTCTGTGCTCAAGTTGGGACAGGTTCCTGCAGTGTAAAGGAACAGGCTGAAAAGAAGCTTGCTCCATGTCTAGGCAGGTCCTTATTTATCCATTTGAGATAGGGTCTCAACTATGTTGCCTTGGCTGAGGCTGGAAGTCCCAAGTCACTACATAGACTTGGCTGGCTGAATTCAAAGAGATTCCCCTGCCTCTGCCTCCCAAGTGCTGGGACTAAAGGTGAATGCCCACTGAGGCAGCATCTTCTTGCTGCCTGAGGCTGAGTCCCCAGATGGGAGTCAGGTACAGATGCAATGCAATCTCTAATCGCCTGCATCCAGAAGACTCCAAGCTGCAGCTGTTGGGTGGCCAGCCTCCTCTGGAGTCCCCAAAACAAAACCAGCTCTGCAGTGGGCCTGGGCACCACGAGTGAGCGCTGATGTCTTTATTAGACTCAAATGCTGCAGTACAGGACAGGACAGAGTGGTACATGGTTGTGCTTCCATACTTTAAACATGGAGATTCCAAAACTTCAAGTTAACAAGTTTCAAGACAGACTAGCTTTTTTTTTTTTTAAATATCCTTTAGATAAATTATTTATATAAATAACATAAAGGAAACCCCACATGTTGGACAAACAAGGCCCTGAAGCATGAGCATTGCCTGACCAGAGGGAAGGGACAAAAGAAGCAGCTACAGAAATCAACCAGTGCTACTAAGGTCCAGTCCTAAGGAAGAAAGGTCACTGGAGGGAGAAGGGCGAGGGGCGGGGACGTGAGAACTGAGGAGAGGAAAGAGACTCTAGCCAGGAAGGGAGAGGGACACAGGTCGCCTGCAGGAGGAAGGCATACAGCACGCTTGCTAAGACAGCACTAGACACAGTGACACACAGTCTGCGGGAGGGAGGGCAGGGGCTGGCTGGGGACATTTTTGTGACTTCCACTGTCTGTATTTCACAACGACAGCAGCAGAGTGGCGTGCTCAGGGAGCTGCTGCGTCCTGAGGATGGAGACCATCCTTCCAGCATCTGCTTCTGGAATTTCTGCTTTATAGCTAGCTATGTTTTATACAGCGACAATTTTAATACAAAGAATAAAATGATCATTTTTTTTCATACAACCACAATGACGTATGACTGTACATTACACAAAATTAAGATTGATGAAGTATCTTAAACTGAGGACGCTCTGACTGATGTTGCTTGTGGAGTGGGGATACGATCAGCAGGGACCCCACTCAACCTAAAACCCTTCTATGGCAAAGCACCCTTTGACCAGAATACAAACTCACATCTTCCAGTGCATTCCTGACCCTTGACCTCTATCCAGGCTGACACTGTTCAAGTGAAGCCTAGGGAAGGAAGGGGACTGGTCATGCCTGACTCCAAGCTGAGGGCATCTAGGCATGCTGATTTAGGCTGGAGGACTTAAGTTACAGCACTGTGGACAGAGGTCAGGGGAAGCAGTGCCAGGCTCTGGACACAACACTGGCTAGTACCTGGACTGGCTTCCTGTGGACACCCTAAGCCCCACCCACAGCTGCAACAGTGGACAAATAAGAAGTCAGCTCCATGCTGGCCTCAGCCTTGGGAGGTGTCTGCTCATTGCTGCTTCCCAGCCTCTATGCATGAGAACAGGCAGGGAGCAGGGACTGGAAAAACACCACGTCCTCAGCGTAGAGTATCTGGGGAACACAGACACCTTATGATTCCCAAAAAGAACAGAAATGAGCCCAAACAAGCTTTGAGAAACACCCACACGTCTACCTTTCCATACTTAAGCAAGGTGCACACACAGCATGGGGCTATATACATGTCACAAGAACATAAATAAGGGGAGAGTCCACTCAGTCTAGAGTTTTGACGCTTCTGCAGTATGGTGCTTGCATGTGAACTTCTTGTGGGATATTACAGAAGATACTCGTTTTAAAAAACAACACATTACTCTCTTGCTTTTCAAAGGACAAGATGGGGTGTCATCGCACAGGAGAAGAACTCAGCGCGGTAACGGGGTGGCCAGGGCGTGCAGGGCTGGGGAGGCAGCAGAGTAACCGAGGCGCTGGGGAGCTGCAGAGCACTGTGGGAAGGGAGCCAGGGATTTGGAGGGGTGGCTTATGTTTTTTAACTGCTTATTTCTTCATCTGTTTTATTCAGCTTCTTCAGCGTGTCCAGCAGTTTCTGTGGGGTGAGAATGTGCGTGGATCCTGGGAAGGCAGAGAAGACAGTGAGCTTGCTCACCTACTGCAGCCTGAGGCTTCTTTTCCCCATTCTCCATCCCCCCCAACCCTAGTCTGGGTCCAGTGGAAGCTGGAGGGGGGTGGGGGTGCAAGCCTCGGGCCCTGTCAGAATGGGCTTCGGAGGCTTTTAGGCTAATGCAGGGTCCCAGGCTGAACCTAGGAACCACCTTTCCATCAGAGCCCAGCACTGTCCGCCAGGTGAGGGCAGCTATGCCTTGTTCATTATCTCCTGAAGTCAAGGTGAAGCCAGGGCAAGAAATTTCAAATGTGGCAAGGGACGGTGGCTGAGAGTAGGGGCTGGCGTCTCTGTGGAGACAATGGTGCCTGGTAGGTATGGGGACCCACTGACACCTAGGAGCCGGCATGCTGGTGCCGGCATGGTGCGGGACCTCAGGTGTGCAAGGGAAAGGGCGGGGACCTGAGGCCTTACCTTGTGGAGACCAGCATTGTAAGAGATTAGAAATGCTTGCAAGAGTTTAAGCTAATGGAATTAGATATATTTCTAGAGCAAAGGTAAAAAAAAAAAAAAGTATTTAAAGATGAAGGCCTTTTTCATAGAGATGTAGGTGCACTAAAATGATACATGGACTGAGTGGTTTGGACATGGGCTTAATCAAACAAGATGGAGGTGGCGGGTGGTGTGAGCATGAGGCGTGCATGCACGCAGCAGTGGGTGCAAAGCAAGGTCCTGTGGGACAGGAGAACTAAATGAAAGGCCCGATTTTGAAAATGTGCCTCCCTGGGGGCCAGGAAGCAATAGGCCTCTGTGGGAGTGGGGAGCTGAGCCCCTACTTCCAGACTTCCCTTCCAAGGGCAGGCGCTAGGAAGCCTGGTTCCTCTGCCTCTGACCAGCGCTTGCTCAGTGACCTGGAAGCTTCCTGGCCAGTCTGGACCAGCAGAAAAGCAACAACCTGAGAGGCTTCTTCCAGCGTCCTGTCCCTGCACTCACTGTCCCTGGCTATGGGGTCAACAAGGAAGTTGCCATGAGCATTCTCCCTGCTCTGGCTCTGAATGTGAAGGTGGTTTCATTACTCTGCAGATCTGCAGCTCCTAAGCAGAAGGGACATGTGGTTAGGAGTGCCCCTGAGTGTTTTATAGGCCCCCTTCTGCTGAAGCGCACAATTCAGTGAGCCTGTCAGTCTTCCAGGGAGCCCTAAGGCAGGCCAGAGGCTGCTACACAGGCTTGTGTCAGCATGAGCCAAGGCCAGAGGGAGGCCTTCCAGACCTCTACTCCATGCAACTTGCTCTGGATCCAGTAGGGAGTGGCCTAGAGCTTCCTAAAGTCAACAAGGAGCGTACTGGCCAGAGAATGCCCTGCTCCCCACCCTGGACACTGGCCCAGGAAACGGAAAAGCTGCTTTGATCTTGAAGGCAAATTTGGAGGGGCTGAATTCATCAGAGGCCTGCTCCAAAATGCTTCTCCACTCTTCTACATTCAGAAATTCAAGGTCAGAGAAAGGTCAGGGTACATGTGCTCTAGAATTTTCCAATATTATCTCATTCCTAACTATTGGATCTTCCTATTCTTTACTAAAGAATCTTGGAAGGCCAACTGCCAGGCCTTCACTCAATCCAGGTCACCCAAAGCCAGCTCCTGGCACCCAATAGTCTGAAAGGTTCAGTACTGCAGTTGGAACTCTGTACCATCAACACTGCAGAGTGAGTGAGGTGAGCCCCTAAGTTGCATTTTGCAGTTTATCTCATTTTGGGCCCCAAAAGGTTGGCTATGTTAGCCTTCTACTATAGAGGACAGTGGCACTCCTCTAGTCCACATAGCTGTGTGAATATGAAATGCCTGCAGAGGCCTCCTATTCAAATGACCACCTCATGCTTCAAAGCCTGGGGTGGAGGGGCCGTCCTCTTGATTAAGGGATCCTTGGAGCCTCCTGGGAAAGAAGCCATCCTTATTAGAGGGACATGCAAGGGGTGCTTGTATGTGAGAACCAACAGCCCCAACCGTGAACACAGCAAATCGTTCTCTGTATAAGCACACAAAAACTTCACAGGTGGTATGTGCACTAAATAAGTCTAATCTAGCCTGAGATTTCTTGGATTTTTTAAAAATTATTTTTATTTTGTGCTTGTGTTTTGTCTTCATGTATGTCAGTGTATCAGGTCTGTGCTTGGTGCTCAATGAGGCAGAAGAAGGCATTGGATGCCCCGTGACTGGAGTTATAAACAGTTATGAGCTTCCATGAGGAATTAAACCCAGATCCTCTGGAAGAGCTGCCAGTGCTCCTAACCACCAAGCCATTTCTCCAGCCCCTCTCATTTGTCCTGGCGGCTTCTTGGCCATCCCCTCATGACTGGCACTGTTGGCCCATGTCACTAAGGTAGAAGACATCACTCACGGGCAGTCTGGAGGGATGGTTAGCAGGGACTATGACAAGGCTTACTGGAGCTGGGGTTCTTCAGTGGTCAAGATCCCTTTGACCACAGCTGCCTCAGTGACTGGAGAGGGAGGAGCTACGAAGACACAGCAAGGCACTGTCTCCCAGAACACATGGTACTTGCTAGGGACACTCCCTCATGGCTTGGGCCTCATCTCCTCAAAGGTAAGCTACAAAAGCAAGGCTCTCCAAGGGTCTGCACTGTCCTGTATCTGGATAGTCACAACAGAAGCTGGCGATTCGCCTTTGCCACCGGCCTCGCTGGTGTGAGGGCTCTGCGGCTTGTTACTGCCTCATCTCCCTGCTTCTCTCTATGCCTATATTTTTACATTTTATTTATTTTTGACATAGGGTCTCAGTCTAACCCTGGCTGTCTCTGAACTCTCATGTAGACCAGGCTGGCCTCAAACTCACATAGATCTGCCTGCCTCTGCCTCCCACGTGCTAGGATTAAAAGTGTGCACCTCCATGCCCTGCTTATTTAATCAGTTTTTAGATACACTCTGTCTATTCAGTCTCCTGATGTCTAGGTTGACAGCAGTGCACTTCTGTGCTCTATCTCCTATTGGCCTTGTTTTCCAGAGGAAGGGGAGCACAGGAAGGATGCAGGTGAGGTCCAGGGCCATGGGCAACTCCTTTTTCTTGGCTCATTAGCTGTGGTCCTGGAGATAACCTCTCTGATGAGGGATTAGGGAATAAATGGAGTAGCTTGCTATTTCTTCTTTCAGGATGAAAACCACACTAAGCAAGCCAGCTTCTGGGGTATCTGGTCCTGCTTCGGAAGGGTCATGCCCCTGAGACCTACCAGGAGGATAGAGATAAGCACGCCTGAGGCCTGCATTTGGCCTACTTGAGGGAGCCTGGGTGCCCTGATGCAGCCTCCCTGTGCTCTGTGGCCAGGGAGTGCAAGGGGCCACCTCCCTCACCCAGTCCTGGCTACCAGTCTAGGCCTCTCGCAGCTGCTTAGAGGCCACCCCAGCTAGCTGACTCACTGGGTATCATGTCAACCTAGGGTAAAGAGACATTTTAGGGCCCATTATAAAACAGTAAAAACACTGAAGGATCACTAGCACAGGATGGAATGAGGAAGGTGTGGAAGACGAGAATATGGTAGATCACCAAGGAATAAGCCTGGGGTGTCAAGACAAGACTCCTCCTGAAGGCTCTTCACCTTACCAAGAGGCCTCAGTGAGACAGGGAGAGAGAGGTATGACCCTTCAGCTCTAAAAGATCCAGAGTACTAACACAAAAGCAGTATCTTCCTCCCTCTCTTCCTTCTAAGCCTTACTCAAGCTGGACAAACAATCTACCACTAAGTAGCAGGTCCTCCACTAAGTAACTGGCTTTTCTTACCTTTAAAAAAGTTTTATTTTAACTAAGTGTAAGTATGAGTACATGCTCATGCTACAGGTGCCCAGAGAGGTCAAAGACATCAGATCCTCTGGAGTTATAGGTGGTTGTCAGCTGGGTGATGGGAACAGAATTTGAGTCCTCTGCAAGAATATATGCTCTTAACTACTGAGCCATCTCTCCTTGAGACATGGTCTTGTTAAGTTAACTAGGCTGGTCTCTTTTTTTTTTTTTTTTTTTAAGATTTATGTATATGAGTCCTCTGTCTACATATACACCTGCACGCCAGAAGAGGGCATCGGACCATTATAGATGGTTGTGAGCCACAATGTGGGTGCTGGGAATTGAAATCAGGACCTCTGGAAGAGCAGTCAGTATTCTTAACTACCGAGCCATCTCTCCAGGCTGGTCTTTAACTCATTGTATAGCCCAGGTGGGCCTTGGACCTGCCTCTGCCTGCTGAGTAGCTGGGATCACAGCCTGACCCACTAGCCCACTAGACTAGAATAAAAGCAGGACCCAAGTGCAGTTTTTTGCAGAGAGCAGTGGTGTCACCAAGTCTACGGCAGCTGGAGGCTGACCATCCCAGCACTGACTTCCTCAAAGTGCCCATCCTGAGCAAAGGTGTCTATCCCCTGTCTTTCACTGGCCTGGAGCCTCCTGTTGCCACCTGCCACTCCTTTCTCACCCTCAGGTGCTCTGGGCATCTCCCAAGTGTTGGCCTTTTGCACGTGGCCGTCCTGAATATCTGCTGGCCGGGCTCTCAAGCTTACACTTCACCCTGGGCAGCAGGCTTGGGTACCTCCTAGTACCCTCTGTGAGGAGCACTCAGGCAGTTACTGTCACTTGGTCTAACCCCTGTAGCCAGCAGCTGTCTGACTGCTTGGCATCACCCAGGGCCTGGGTGAGCTGACAGGGGAGCCCAGGGTGTGAAGGCAGCACCGGACACATTTTCAATTGGCGTTAAGAACTGCAAGCATTTTCTTGGAAAAAGAAATCAAATAAATAATAAAGTAAAAAGAGAAAAAGAAAAAAAAAAGAGTGACGGAATAATCAAAGAAAGCCCTTCAGAGCGGAAGAGTTTCTTTCTGTAATAAGCTGCTTTTACTTTGTTTCTTTGGCTCTCACTCCATTGTTGGAGCCTGATCCTCAAAAGATACCCTAGAGGACTCCCTGAAGTCGGGGTGTCTCAGGTCCATGAGGAATTTGGTGGGAGTGAGAATGTGAGTAGAACCTGTGGGAGAACAGAGGCCGCTGAACAGAGGCGCCCCCGGACATGCCAACGGAGGCCCCAGCGCCCGCAGCTAGAGAGGCGTGAGAGGCGAAGCATGCACAGGCACAGGCAAGCACTCATGCAGCCAGCAAGGCGCTGGCGTGAGGCCACACATTGGATGGTGGCTGTCTGCAGGAAGCCCCGCCACAAACCCGCAAGGGCAGCTTTCTGTCCCTGGGTCTACACCCTCCCCCTGCACAGGCAACCTTAAGGAAGGTCCAAAGGGGAGAAGGAAGGTTCATACCCAAAGCCTGACTGTGACGCTGATGGGCAGAAAAGCTGTGTTTGCCTCAGTCTGCTAACACATTCATGCAACGCATATGAGAGCAGGGAGCAGGGTGTGCTCAGGGGGTCTATGTCACAGACAGAGACACAGGCATGGAAACTAGAGCACCGATACCTGTCGGAGCTGGAGCGGGGTGTGCAAAGGTGATGACCCCTTCATGCCCATCTTGGTGAGCCCAGAAGCAGCTATGGTACTGCTCTATGGAGCCTGCTTGCTTGGACAGCTTGGGGGGTGCTGTGACTTGGTCATCCAAGTTGAATAAATAGAAGTGACACTTGCTGAGATTGCACCTGGGAATGTGGGCAGTGGAAGGCACCTGTGGGCTGAGGGGAGCCTTTCTAACAGGGCAGCCAAGGGCCTCCTCTTTTAGCACATGTAAATGGCCTGTGTGGCACTCCATAGGCCCTAAAGAGGATCATTTCCCACTGGGTGTCCAGCATACTCCTAGGGCCACAATTTCTGGCCTTATGCTTTATCCAGCATGTGTTCCCACAGAAAGTGAGCCTGGACTGGTGAGCCTCTTGAGAATCAGTGGCACATAGAACTCTGGGCCAAGAGGAAGACATCTGGAAGAACCCAGATTCCTCCCTTGATCACTTGCCAGCCCTAGAAGCTACATATGATCCTGGAGACAGGATGCAAGAAGGGCCACCTGCTGCAAGAGACCAGCTTCTACCAGCTGCTCCTGCTTTTTTGGAAGTGAACAGGAAATACATGAAAGGGTGTGGCAGACCAGAAGGTGGTGGGGCCTGGCTAAGGAATTCTTATGACCCAGCCAGCAGGCCAGCGGGCTGCAGCGGTATCCATGGACACACAGTCTACCTATCTCCAGCAGAGTGGTGGAGGAAGACAGCAGGGATAGCCCTGCCATCAGGTGTGGTCCAAGGCCTGATGCAAGGAAATGTACAACTCCCCCCTCAGCCCTGCTCCAGTCCACAAGTAGGTGTGACAAACTGTTTTGTTGGCTAAGGAAATGGCTTGGAGAGATCCTCCCAAGGTGACTCCACTTGGCAGTGTCAGTGTACAGATTTGAGACTCTATGACCAGGTTCTTTCCATCCCAAGATGCTGTCTTTCAGCAAGAGACACAGTAGGGCGGATATCCCTAGCTTCTGCCATTCGCAAACTGTCCTCCAGCACTAAGTTTTGCTGGGGGTGAGGGAGGACCTAAGACAGAGTGCCACACAAAGCATGGGATGGAGTGACAGCGTACGCACAGGCAGCACTCTCGCAGAACGCGTGCTTTGCTCACCTATCAGCACTTCCCACTTGCCGTTGGCCTGGGTCACTTCATAGGCACAGCGCATCTCATTCAGGCTCACGCCCCCGAGGATGAAGATTATGAGGCGGGGGCCGCTGCGGTACTCCCCGGGGGCCTTGTTCTTGTGCCAGTGTCCATAGCGGGCGCTGAGAGAGGAGACAGGACAGGTGACCTGATATCCAGACCTGATATCCAAACAGCAGCACCTGTGCTGCTCAGCCAGTGGTGGCCCAGCTGACCCTCACTGCAGGCGTCTGCGCTGTGACTTAGAAACACACAGGTAACAGATGGGCTGTTCTCAGCAGCTCTGCCTGCACAGTTCTCATTCAGGTGTCTGTTTCAGACCATGCAGCACTGAGCAGCAGGGAGAGGTGGAGGGCTGCATCAGGCTGGCACACCTACCACAAGCAAACATGTGCTAATGAGGCCTGTGTGGGCCAGGCTTCTTGGTGCTATCTCCCCAGGGAAAGACCTGCCCCCTGAGAAATAAGAGTCTAACAGACAGGAACTGCTGAACGCCGTGGGACAGAACAAGGACCACAGCGCACTGTGCAGGCTTTACCAGGGAGGTGAAGAACAGGTGAGCCCGAGAAGCATACACCAGCAGGGACCTCTGCCCCTGGACTTCCTCAGCAGGGACCTGGACTCTGACACAGGGGAATGGGTTGTCCAGGCTGAGAAAATGGGAAACACAAAGGGGAGGAAGCAAGCCCCTTCTGGACACCAGAGCGCTCTGCCCTGCTTCCTCCCTCACGACAGCTCTGGGAGCACTGGGCACTATCCCAGCCTAGGCAGCACTGGAGGCTGTAGTTTATTCCTCATTTGGCAATGGCCTTTGCACCTTTGCTGCCATCAGAGGGGATGCCAATGCCACAGGAGCCATTCCAGACCTCAGGTCCAGGCCCAGGCAAAGGCTGAGGGTGAAGACAGAAGAAAAGCCAGAGAAAAGGGGCAGTGACTGGTGTTGCCGATCATGGTGGAGCACACTTTCAATCCCAACCTCAGGAGGCAGAGACAAGTGGATCTCTGTGAGTTCAAGGCCAGGCTGGTCTACATAGTTAGTTCTAGGACAGCCAGAGCTGTCCTGAGACCCTGTCTCAAAAAACAACAAAAGAAACAAAAGAAGGTGTGAAGGAGTATCAACCCCGAGAGCCACAGCTGACCCTCCCTGCAGCACTGCCTGTCTCCGGGCTCCAGCACAGCTCCAGCTCTCAGGAGCCAGTTTGAATACTTGTCAGCTAGCAGGCAACAGGGTCCTCTCCATGCTAGGCTACTATGAATAGAATTGCTATGAATGCCAGAGTTCCATAATTCAACAGGTGGTTAGGGAAGATAAAGAACACTTAATAAAAACCTCCAGATTAGAGGGGGCTGTGCAGTTTATCTGGCTGCAGATAATGTGTGGAGGTGGGGGGGGCACAAATGCAGAGGTCCTGAGGCACAAGGTCCTGGCTTGTTCAAGGATGAGCAAGGAGGTAGTGGCTGAGGCAGGCAGGGTGCATGAAGGAAGAAAGGGGTGAGTTCTTGAGAAGCTGGGAGCCAAAGGGAGAGCTGCATGGCCTGTTGCACCCTGGTCATGATGGCTGACGTGGGAGGGCTGTGATGGTTCATTCACAGCCAGAGCACTGCAGTGACTCCAAGACAGTCACCCCTGCTTTCCCCACATCTACCCACCTGACAGCAGTGGTGCTAAAAGAAGCAGAGGAGCGGGTAGAGATATACGGGTAGTGCTTTGTATCCAGTTTGTCTTCAATAGTGTCCTAGAGAGGAGAAAGACAGAGATCAGGCACCATCTGTTTGAAAAGGGTGATGGGAGCTAAACCAAGAGGATGTAAAGAAAAAGTCAGGCAGTGGCCATATCTGCAGCAGGCCCTCTTCCTGTGCCTGCTGCCACTGCCAAGGCCCAGCAGAGGCCAGCAGCTATGGCACTCACTCTGCAGCAGGCTGTCAGACTGCCTGGCCCTATAGGTTACTCTAACTGTCAGACATACAAAGCACTCATTTCCCCTCATCTCTGCAATGTACTCCACTGTATAAGCCATTGAGGATAAACACCTTGTACTCTGTCCACTAAATTCCTGAGATGTGCCAGCCACCTGGAGAAAACTAGGTCTGGGTAGACTCTCCCCTGCAGCTGGCCAAGGGCTAATTGTCTGGTGAGTGGATTCCAGCTATCTCCTGCTACTTGGAAACCCACACTCCTCTTAGGAGCAGCATGAGAAACCTACACAGGGAGCAGGGAGGAAGGGCAGGGGAAGGGGCAGAGAGGCGGGGGGCAATACACCAGAGGGCTGCTTCCTCCATCCCACCACCAGACGGGCAGGTGGTTCCCAGGTGTTTCACAGCCACTTAGGACACCAACTCACCCTACACAAACACACCTCTTCTGGCGTACAACGTGGTAGCCATACCTAAACTACCCAGGGATTTGAGGCAAGGCCCTATTCTCTGGACTCCCAATTTGTTTGCCTATCGAATGTAGACATTGAGCAGACTGCCTTGTCCAACCTTAAAGACTTAGTAGTGTAGGACTCTGCAGGGTACCTGCTGCAACAGGGAGAGACAGTCACACTGTCTTGCATCCCTTGGTGGCCAACAAACATGAAGCCACAGCTTAGTGTGAGGCTCTGTGCCACGGACACAGGGTACAAGATGACAGAATCACTCCATTAGAAGATGACCCTAGGAGAGGTAACTCAGTCAGTAGAGTACTTGTCTAGCATGTATGAAGTCCTGGGTTGATCCCAGTATTGAATAAACTAAGCATAGTGGTTCATGCCTTTAATCTAGGAAGATCAGATGGTCAAGGTCATCCATGGCTACATCATAAGTTCAAGGCCAGCATGGGCTTGAGACCCAATCTAAAAAATAAAAAAAAAAAAAGATGGCCTCAAACTAGGAAGCAAAGATGTATGCAAGCAGCATTGCTTCAAGATTCAGATTGCAAGCAGCTCTGTGACACTGGATAGCTAGTCATGTGAAGTCCCACACAGGCTATGTGAGACCTGGCAGAGATGGAAGGGAAGCAGGACTCAGGAAGTGGAGACAAGGACAAGAATATTCCAGTCTGAGGCACAGAGCCCAAGTCTGTCTGCTGGTGTGGGAGAGCTCAGGAGTGTGTATGTGCGGGGGGAGAGCAGGCTGTAGCCTCCTGCTGAGGCCCTGCCACAGCTGGCTTAGGTGTGATGTAGGACCCTGTCCTCAGTAGAGTGTGTGCATGTTCCTCATCTGAGCTTGGCATGCTGACAGGAGCCTGACTCTTCCAGGTACTGCACCACAGAGGCACTTCTGCAGCGTGGGACTGTGTCCCCAGAGACTGGAGCAGTGGGCAAATGGACCCTGGTGTCTCCATGTGTCAGTCTTCCTGGATAGTTTTACTTGACATGAGAGGAGGGAACCCTAATTGAGAAAATGTCTTCTTAAGATCAGACTGTAGGCAAACCCACAGGACATTTTATTAACTAGTGATTGATGCAAGAAGGCCCAGCCTGTTGTGGGTGGTGCCACCCCTGGACTTATGTCCTGGATGCTATAAGAAAGCAGGCTGAGTGAGCCAAGATGAGCAAGCACAGCCTCTGCATCAGCTCCTGCCTCCAGGTTCCTGCCCTGAAGCCTTCGATGATGAACAGTGATAAAACATAAGCAAAGTAAGCCCTTTACTCCCCAAGTTACTTTTGGTCGTGGTGTTTCATTGCAGCTTTGGGAGGACTGACAGAGCCCCAGGAATCTGGGTGCTTACCCTCACAGGAACTAAATCACAGGTGTCACTGCTACCTGAGAACAGGGGTGCTGGAACCTGGACTACCTACTGAAGAGCAGCCCTGGCTCCTGCTGCCACAGCACAAACTTACCTCCATGATGTCCTTAATGATCGGGGTCCATCGTGAGAGCTGGTAGGTCTGCTCACTGATGCGCTCTTTCCGCTCTGGCTTGCTTCTGCGGCGTAGTGTGGACTGAATGCAAACACACATAAGGTCAGGCTCCAGTAAGGGCCACCTGGATCTTGGTGACTTCTAGAAAGTCTCTCAAGGACCCTCAACAGAACAGCATTGGAAAAGAGTGATGAAGGACAGGTTCTGCCCAGTGTAGCCCCCCAGATGCACCTCTTTAAGAAACTCCAAAACCCGAGTGGTGGTGGTGGTGATGGTGCACGCTTTTAATCCCAGCACTCAGGAGGCAGAGGCAGGCGGATCTCTGTGAGTTACAGGCCAGGGAGAGTTTACAACAGAGAAACCCTGTCTCGAAAAAAAACAAACAAACAAACAAACAAACAAGTGTAGCCTTACTGGAGGAAGTGTGTCAACAGGGTGGGCTTTGAGGTTTCAAAAGCTCATGCCAGCACAGCCTCTCTATCTCAGCCTGCAGATCAGCTACTTTTACCGCCATGCACCCTGCCATGGATAATATACTAAACCCTGAAATTGTAAGCAAGCTCCCAATTGAATGCTTTCTTCTATGAGCTGCCTTGATCATGGTGTCTTGTCAGAACAATAGAACAGTGACTAAGCCAGGGGCTTAAATATGTAAGTGCTGTGACAATAAAAAAATCCACATTGGCACAGACTCAGGCTGTAATCCTAGCTCTTGGGAGGCTGAAGCAAGGGTATTATGAGTTCAAGACCAGCTCTGCACTACAAAGTGAGAATCTGTCTCAAAAAAAAAATACAGGTAGTTAAAAATACTTTGCTGTTGGCTGGAGAGATGGTTCAGCAGTTGGGAGCACTGGCTGCCCTTTCAGAGGACTCAATTCCCAAAATTGGCTCACAGCCATCTATAATGGAATCTGATGCCCTCTTCTGGCATGCAGGCGTACATACAGACAGAGCACCCATGTAACAAAATTCATAAATAAATAAAATTAAAAACAAATAATTTTCTGCCTACTAAGAACAACACACTCCTTGGGTATGACTTGGGTTTCTGCATCATGTTAGCAACATGGGCTGCTCAAGGTGAACCAGTTCCACTCTTTTGAGCTTTTTGTGACCCAGGTTCTAAAGACACTAAACCCTGCCAGCTACAGGTCACTGGTCAGGTCACTGGAACCCAGTTCCTCTTGGAGATCCCAGTTGGCTTTGCTAGCTCTGCTCCATGGGGAAGCACACAGTGGGGCTTCTCCATTTGGGGCTCAAGGCACTGTCCAAAACAGCGGATCTGCCTGCTCTCTCAGAGCACACTGTAGTCCCTGACCTGAGCTATCTGTCTGATGCTGTTCTCAGTCACCCCACTGCCAAAGACACGGAGCAAAAGAGCTGTCTGACAATGTGGTACTGCCGTCCTTCTGGGAGGCATGGAGTCTGTCGTGCCTAAGGCAAGGTCACATGAGATTTGACAGGGGAAATTGGGGTGACCCATCTTGGATAAATTCAGAGACAGCTCAGCTTTAGTGACCGTGTGACTCCTGGATATGTGTCTAGTTCCTGACTTTGAATTCTGTTTCATTGACCTCCCCTCATCTCTGATCCCCCATCTCCCTTTCTCTTTCCCCTCTTCCCCCTCTCTCCTTTCCTGATGCTGAGGGTGGTACATGGCTGTATCATAGGGGACTGCCAATCATGAAAGTGGAGAGGATACAATATGCCAACTTCTCACAGCCTCCCTGCCTATAAACTGGCCCTTACGTCTGTGACGATGGGCACGCCAAGGTGAGCCATGTTGGTGATGATCTCACTGTCCTCCGGGGGGATCTGGGCGTGCTGGATGAGTTTGTTTAGATTTTCCTCAGTGATACCTGAAAAACAGGACTCCTGGTCACCACACCTGCCATTTCCACCTCCATAGGCGGAGCCAACGGCTTCCCTTTTCGTCCCCAGAGTTCCAGGTGGTGATCTGTCAGCCATGTTGAAAGTGGGGTGAAAATAACCACTAGCCACTCTGCGCTGACTGATGGCCATGGGACCCCTGCCCCTCCCAGTCTGTTTCCCACTCTCACCCTGTGCCACAGTCACACTAGATCAGTAAGTTTCATTACCCTTTTTTGTACAATTTGTACAATATTGTACAATTATTATTATTATTAGACAGGGTCTCATGCAGTCTAGGCAGGCCTTAAACTTACTTTTGTAGCTAAGGCTGGCCTGAACTCCTGACAGCCCTGCCTCTCCCTCCCAGAGGATTACAGGCCGAATACCAGCTGTTGAAAGATCTTGATTACTAATGAGATGCAACTTGGAAACATTTGGCAGGCTGAGTGCTCGCAAACTGGCTGGAAAGTCAGGGGCTCCACCTGCGTCACCTGCTTCTCGTCCACACGGGGCTGCTGAGCAGCTCAGCCCGTGGCCCCTCTACCTGGCCCCCTCCAGCTCTGGCAGGAGGAGCCCCTGGGCCCTCTGTTCCCCCTCCCGGGCTGCTGAGCCGGCACCTGCACTGCCTGCTCTCTCCACACTCCTCTTCCTGCCCAGCTCGTACCGTTCTTCAGGAAGATGTAGAGAAGGATGATGCGGATTTTGTCGTAGGTGCTGACGTTCGCATCCAGCAGGATGGGGACAATGGCTCTCATAGGGTCCTTGATTTTCTCCCCCTCGGCGTCTGTGCCCATTGCCAGGTCCTGTGGAAACATACCCTGCTGGCCATGCTTCTGGTGACAGTCTGGGCAGGCGGCAGCTCTCAGAGAGCTCATGATCTATAAACGCCTGGTTCTGTGGTGTGTGGCTGGGGCAGGCTGTGAGTGGTCTCCTCCAGCACCAGCTGACACAATATCCCAGAATGGCTAAGCACGAGAGTCCTGAGATTACTTTGCAAAACAGACACAGTAGCTGGTCACACCTGGAACAAAGATCTATCGTTCTCTGCAGGGGAGTGTCAGGGTACCTGTGCCTACATGACCCTGATGAGGGATTCAGGGTTCGCTTCCCACCCATGAAAAACTCTGGCATCTCAAGGGGTCTCTGCATGGCTGGGTTCTTTCCACTCCAACTCTGCTGGCATGGAAGGGCACATTGAGTTTTAACAACTCTGAGTTTCACCTCTGGTTTTAATCTTCCTATAGCTTTTCAAAGGGTGAGGAGAAACAAGAGGAACAAGAGGAAAGGAGTCCCAACCCAGAGATGGAGGACAGGAAAGGGTGACAGAATTGAGATGAGGAGACTGAATGACCACAGCCATGGTTCCACTCACACAGGAGCAGCGCATCATGTCACCCTCAGCAGCCACAAGTGCCTGCCCTCATTCTGAGAACAGACATGGCTTTCTCTGTAGCTCCTAGGAGAGTGCCGGGATTCCTTTTCCTCTCAAGACCCCAGAAGTTTACCCAGATGGTGACCTCACATTCAGACTTGGTCTGAGGAAGGCAGGCCTCCTCCCAGGCCTCTCACCAGCTCCGGCAGATCTGTGCTCAGCAGGAAGAAACTAGCACCTTCCCCCAGTTTCTATTCTTTTTTTGAGATAGGGTCTCACCATATAACTCTGGCTGGCCTGGGACATGCTATCTAGCCCAGGCTGGCCTCCAACTCAGAGATCCTCTTGCCTCTGATTCCTGAATGCTGGGATTAAAAGTGTGAGTCACTACACCCAGCCTCATTTAAAAAACAAAACAAAACATATCTACATCTATATGTACATACACACATATATATGAATGTGTGTATATATATATATATATACACATATTTTATGCACACACACATTCATTTATTGTGTATGTGTGCCATAACACGCATTGGAGGTCAGAGGACAAGTCGTGGAAGTTGGTTCTCTCCTTCCATCATGTAGGTTCCAGGGATTGAACTCAGGTTGCTTGGCAGCAAGCACTTTTATCTGCTGAGCCATTTTGCCAGACCTAGAACATGCTATCTAAGCTCAGTGAAATGCAATTAATTCAATCTTTGTTGTTGTTATTGTTTTTAGAGACAGGGTCTCACTATGTAGCTGTCCTGGAACTCACTATGTAGACCAGGCTGGCCTCAAGAGATCCACCTGCCTCTGCCTCCTGAGAGCTGAGAATGTAGGTGTGCACTACAACCAGCTTAATATTTCTTCATATTTTTAAGGACTTTCAAAAAAATTGTGCTTCCAAAATTAATCCGAATTTGTTTCTTACTGACTAGATAGAACTTGCTTTCTGAATGGCTAAGCCCTTGGGGAGAGGATGTATGTTTGCAGCAAATGCATGAGAAGTGGGTGAACTTTCAGTGGGGAGGCTGCTTCCCTTCTAACCCAGGCAACACTACTGGACAGAGCATTCAAACCTACACTGAGCACAGCAAGCCAAGAATGAGAACCTCAACTCCACACTGAGAGCATGAGTAGATGTTTTTCTGTAAAATGAGACTTTTAGCTAAGGCTTCAGGGTGGCTTTTGGTAATGGTGGTGGGGTGTGTGTGACAGGATCTCACTAAGTTGTCCTGGCTGTCCTGACACCTGTAGTCCTCCTGGCTCAGTCTCCTAGGCAGCTGCGATTACAGGCCTGTGTCACCAAGTCTGGCACTTCAAAATCTTAAAGTGTCTTCTTCCTTCCCTTAGAAGCTGATACACAGGGGTAAGAGAAGGGCTCAGCGTTCGAGGGTCTGTTCAGCGTATTATGGATCTGGGTCTGAACTCTTGAGATCACTAACCAAGGGGGTTGAAATCAGTAACCAAACAGTTGCCACACAGCTTAGCAGCTTTGCCATGCTTCTGGTTTTGGTACTCTACACAGGTAAAAATGATGTCACTGCTGTTGAGTTCCTGCTAGCCAACAGGGAAGGAATCAGAAGACACCAAATACACCGGCAATGGCAGAAGTCTAGTCCAAACTCAGTTCCCAGGCCTGAGAGTAGCATGGGGAAAACTCATGCCCTGTTGTAGCACTGGCACACTGGGCTCCAAAACACATCAGCGCATAAACACCAGCCAGCCCTGCCACTGTCAGGCTCACAGTTCCTCGGGTTGTCTTCTGCTGTTCCCGGAAAAACAGAGCCTTTTTAAAGACCCAGGCATGCAAGATCCAAATGGCACAACACTCCAGATCCATCTAGGTCCTACCCACCAGGGTGGAGGAGCCACACTAGCTCCAAAGCCGAGACAACCTTGGGCCATACGCTCTCCCTCCTCTAGTTCCTACGATCTGCAAGATGTTCAAGGTCAGAGGTTAAAATTCAGTGGGGTGAACAGGCAGAGCAGAAGTTCTGCCATGCAGAATAGAAAGTAAGACAACCCTACCTGCTCCACGCGGCACAGTTTGTCCACGGTGCCTTGGTAATGCTTCATACAGTCCTCTGCAAGGTGCAGGTGAGTCGAATACTAGGAAAGGCACAAGAGGCAGTTGCTGTAGAAGCTTATTTTTAGTTGTATTTAAAATGTTTTGTGCACTGTTGGGTGAGTGTCTCTCTACGTCTTAGTGTTTTGTATTGTCTGTAGGTGTTGGATTTCTGTAGGGGATGTTTGATTGCTTATGATCTGCACCTAGGGAGTTCTGAATCAATAAAACACCTGAGCTTAGGTGCTCTGGGTTCCACTGTCAATGGCTCTGGCCAGGATAGTGGTTCCCTCTGCTGAGGTCTGGCAGAGTTTGCACATATGAGAATGCCTCCTTGTCTTCCCTGGTGAGCCACCACAGCAGCGTACTACTACAAATGGGATACTACCACCGTGGGATAGGACATCATGCCAGCTAGTCCAACATGGAGACAAGGAAGAAGAGAAAGAAACTCCAGACCTCACAGAATCAGGTAAAGTACACTCAGAGAAGCTACCAGAGGACAGACATTAAGGTATTAATTAAAGGCTTCTGAAGGAAGAGGAGAGAAAGGAAATAAGCCTCTATGAAGAGAAAAGGCTATGCAATTAATAAATAAATGAGGAAAAATGCTCCAGGAGGTGAGAGCCACAGAATGGAGGCCCTTAGAAAAATAAAGAATTCATCTGGGAGCAGCAGTAAAAGGCAAGGTCCTAACTGCTTTTCCTGATCATGGAGCCTATGCTCCCTCCCGCCACTGGTGATGAGTGTGCTGTTCCACAAACTTGAGTTTTCTGATAGCTGTGTTGTATGTGAGTGAAACTCAAGATATTGTGTTTGAGATCTATGGAAGGGGTTGTATGTTTCCTTTTAGCAGTGGTGAAAAAGAATGCCAAACTGTCAGAATGTTTCAACTGGAGATTCTTCCCACTGGCCCAGGATCCCCTGCTGTTGTAGAAGCCACGACTTAGAGCCAAAAAGCCGCTTATTTAAACTGAACAGCTTTTTTTTCCCCCTGCAAACCTGACTACAAGCAGTCCAGATGCTGGTGATGGTGATGCGAACTCCACCCACAATGGGACCTTTACTGCAGACAAGGACTAGTTGTTTTTCCAGCAAACCAGACTCTATCTTAAAATCTGGAAAATGTTTCCTCAGGGGTAGCACACAGAAACTGTTTTCCAGAACTGGCTGAGGTGGTATCTTGCACTGGCAGACAAACTTTGTACTGTAAGAGTCACCAAGGTGGTACTAGTTTTAAAGGCATGAAGGGGTCATTGGAGATCAGCTGAGTCTTGGCACTGTGAGAGGCCAGGAGAGGCCATTGGTAAAAGTAAAGCCTCTGTAGCAGAAGGCCCAGATTGAAGGGGTCATAAAGAGAAGTTGAGGCTTGGCACCATAAAAAAGAGCCCAGGAGAGGCTACTGGTCAAAGTGCAGCCTAGCTGCAGCAAGGGACACCAGCATTTTTTGAGATGCCAGTACCATGGGATGACCACCAAGAACAGCAGCAGCAGTGGAGTGGAGCCAGTCAGAACGTGGAGGACAAGCTGTTTATGGTGCAGAGGGCAGAGCCAGATCCAAGCCCTTTGCAGGGGCCCAGAAGATTGTTAAGCGAATTCCAGACATTGATAATGTTTTTCTTCTGTCCAAAGACAATGTGAAAAGCTTGATAGATATTTGATTTCATTTGGTCCTGTACATTACCAACCATCTTGATTGTTCTCTTATAAATAGTTTTGCTGGTGTAGAGTTAAATTGTGTTGTAGAGATGAAGCAATTCTTTTTTATACAGAAAAGGGGAAATGTTGTAGAAGTTTATTTTTAGTTGTGTTTAAAATATTGCCTTGTGCACTGCTGGGTGAGGGTCTCTCTAGGTCTTAGTGTTTTGTATTGTTTGCAGGTGTTGGATTTCTGTGGGGGATGTTTGATTGCTTATGATCTGCACCTGAGGAGTTCGGAATCAATAAAAACACCTGAGCTCAGACGGTCAGGGTTCCACTGTCCAGTATGCTGTGATAGTGATTCCCTCTGCTGAGATCTGGCAGGGATCCCACCAATGAATATGCCTCCTTGTTCTGTTTGGTGAGCTGCCACAGTAGGTGTACTACTACAGACAGTAAAGGGATAAACCACTGATTCTTGTAAGACTGAGTGTCCTCACAAAGGACTCCAATACCAAAGGGTACAAAAGATAATGTATTATTGGGAGAGTGGAGCAAACCACAGCCTACAGGACAGGAAGGAGAAAGAAACCTTAGGAGGGTGGAGTGGCACGAGGCACACTTCCCTCTAGAAGTAACTTCTTGAATGTGGGATGGGTGTAGCATCTGGTAAATGCCTTGCAGGTAAGTGATATCATTTCACTTTACAACCAGGACACAGAAGCCCTGACACCCTCCCGGCTCTCTCTATCAGCCCCTCTGAGGGAGGCCAGCATGTGTGTGAGGGCAGCCAATACTAGCTAAGGCCCATGAGGTGAGGAACTGAGGCCTCTGGTTAACAGCAAGGGAAGAGAGAGGAGAAAGGAGGAAGGTGGAGAAGAGAGAAAAGCTCGACAGGAAACAGGACTCCAGCCTTTCTTTAGTCTTCCTTCTTTTCCTGATCAAAACTGAAGCTAAACTCTGTAGATTTTTGTGAACTGACTAGGACAGCAGAGTGAGAAGCTCTGAGCTCAGGCTCTGCTGAGTCAGGTAGTCTGGGTTGGGGATCCCGTACCTTGCTGAGCTCCTTCTGGTACTGGGGCATTTTCTTCAGCATTTGGGACAGGTCCCGCATGGTGGTCTATGAGGAAGGAAGCACAGTGTCAGCAGACCTAAGGAAGCCTTGTGAAGCTGTGGGGCACATGACAGGACAATAGTCACACTAGGCTTCACAAGTGTATTGATCCAAATGTCACAGTTGTCATCAGGTAGTGACTTAAACCCTGAAGTCTAGCTGCTAATTTAAAAAATTATATAATTTTTAATTTTTATTATATATACTTAAAAGACTTATTTTAATTACATTTCTGTGTGTGGGTTTGTGCACATTTAAATACAGGGGCTGGTGGAGGCCAGAAGAAGGCATCAGATCCTCTGGATCTGGAGTTACAGGCAGTTGTGAGCCGATGTGGGTTCCGGGAACTGAACTTGGGTCCTCTGCAAGAGCAGTAAGTGCTCTTAATCACTGAGCTATCTCTCCAGACCTTTAAATTATATTTTACTTAATTAGTGTGCATGCAAGTATACATGCCAACAGCAGACTTACAGACATCTCAGGGGACAGCTTGCAGGGTCAGTTTTTCCCTTCTGATGTGTGGGTTCCAGGAACTGAACTCAGGCTGTCAGGCTTGGCAGCAAGTGCTTTTTGCCTTTACTTGCTGAGCCCTCTTGGTTGGAATTAAAGGTAATCACCACTATGTTTGGCTGGGCATGACATTTCTAACAGTAAGAGAGGCCAGAGCCAGGGATGACCTCAGCAGGTCAGGCTATGAATTCTAAGTCTAATATAAGCTAAAAACTCATGTTCTTCTGGCTTAAGATCAGTTAAGTTCCTAAATGGTAAATCATAACCATCCAGGTATAAAAATGCAGCTCGCCACAAACACTGAAAGACAGGGGCTCCCTATAGTAGTCTGTCCTTCTGGGGATCAGACCCAAGGTCTGCACATGCTAAACAGGCACTCTATCACTGAGCCACATCCCCATGCTCAGATATGAATCTTAAATGCAAAAACAAAGCAACATTTAATGAAAGAAGAAATGTGTCCCTGCCCACTCCCTAGTGGGACACAAAGAAGGCAGGGGCTGACCCTCAAGGTGTCTGGCACTGACATGACTTACTGACTCCCCCAGGACATCTGGATACCAGCAGGCTTACCTTCTCTCCAGTATTCATCCTCTTGCTGGAGGAAAAGTCCTTCAGAGACCGGGTGACCTCCCTGAAAAATGAGGGTAAGGCAGCCATACTCAACGCAGTGCCCAGGGTTCTCTGCAGAGAACACTGAAGCCACATGAGTAGCCTTCCTTGAGACTAAGTGGCAGTTCTCTTCCTGCTGAGGTATGCATTTAAAGTGAAGGACACATGCTGTTCAGATTGATACTCTAAACCTCTAGTCTCCAGATAGAGTGTCACGATTCAAGGGCAAAGAGGACAGTACTGGACTGTCCACTTGTGTTTATTTCTTTTCTTCCCTTCCAAGGGCACACAAATTGAAACATTCATGTTTATGTTGGGAAAATATAGACATATGTAGTATATGACTAATTCATAAATAAATTTAATGACAGGAAATGTGGGTCATGTTTCCTCCCCAGTATCAGTGGTGCAAACCTTTAATCCCAGCAGAGGCAGGGGACTTCTGAGTTCCAGGCCAGCATGGTCTACAGAGCAAGTTCCAGGACAGCCAGGGCTACAAAGACACCCTGTCCCAGAAAAAAAAATTCCCCTCTCCCAAAACCCTATTTGTTTTTGTGGAGCTGGGGGTTGAACCCAGGGCCTTGCCAGAAGAGGGCTCTACCACTAAGCTACAGTCAAGCCTATGGATCAATATGTCTTATGGCTGAGTGATCACAAAGTTTGGCAACCACTTCCCTAAGCGGAACCACTGAAGGGTACAAGGCTTTCCCACTCTTCCTTGTGAATTTTATGAGGATATCCTAACTAAAGGAGACAGTGTGCCTTTCCGAAAGGTGGTCATCTCCTAACAGCGTTCACACACAGGAAGCATCATGGAGCTCCTCTTCAAAGTGCATCTCAGTGCAAGGACTTAAATTCTCACTCAGAGATGCAGAGGAGCCAGCAGAGGCCTGCCTGGCAGCTCGAGGCAATGTCCACAGTGGAATGGACTGGCGTTACACTCCATGTTTATGAAGCATCCTCTCAGAGTGTCACCCTTGCTTTCCAAGAATCCTCAGAGCAACTTTCCTGAGGGGGTTGGGGCTTTTTTTAATTGGTTAAGTTGGAGAAGCACAAGTGCAAAGAACAGGAGGGATCTGTCATTCTTGGTTAGCATGTTGGCAACTCTGCCAAGGGGATGAGCTCACTCCCCAAGCTGCTCAGCGTGCATGGTCACTGCCCACCAGGGGTAAGGGCCCACCCAGGGGTAAGGGCCCATCCAGGGGTAAGAGCCCACCCAGGGGTAAGAGCCCACCCTGGGGAAGGTGCCACAGGGTTCTTACTGGGACACCTCTGCAATGTGCTTGTGGCGCAGGGCAATCCACAGGTCATCGTCCTCATCCAGAAGCACCTCCTTCACCCGTGCCTCTCCGATGCCGCTGGTCTCATACCTGGAAGAGAAAGGGCTTGGGTGGAGCCCGGGTCCCCATGGCATTTCCTAGGCTCCCTTTAGGTTTTTGGTTTGTTTTATGAGACAGGCTTTCATGCATCCCAGGCTAGCTGCAGTCTCCCTAAATAGCTCAGGCAGGCCTTGGGACTCTTGATCCTCCTGCCTCCACCTCCCAAGTGCTGGATTACAGCTGTGCACCTCCATACCCAGATGCCACCTTTGGTTCCTAAGGATAATGCCTATGTTCTCAGCTGCCAGTGACCCTAGGTGTGGCTCGTAACACCACTGGCCATCTCATAGGCTGGCAGATAACCTGGGGCAGCAAGGACAAAATGCTCTCTGCTCAAAGCAAACACTTGGGAGTTTTGCTTCAGCTCTTCAGAGCTGGCTGGGAGCAGGTCAGGGCCTGTGGCAGCTACATGTGAATCCAGAGATACATACAGAAGACAGACTACCTGTCTGCTGGCCTCCTCTGGAAAGGGGAGGGAATGTATGATGCCTGAAAGGTTTCCAGCAGCTTCTTCATTGGGTCCTCAGCATATTATTATACAAGGTATCATCAATGGCCAGAGGAGGCAGGAATCCCAGGAACCAGGAGGGAGAAGAGCTGAAGGCCCTTCATGGACATTTTTAGAATCTTGTTTTTAATTAATTAAATGAGGCAAGGTGTCTTTGTGTAGTCCTGGCTGTCCTGGAACTTGCTTATGTAGACCAGGCTGGCCTTGAACTCACAGAGATCTTCCTACCTCATCTCCCCAGCGCTAGGATTGAGGCGTGTATCACCACATGCTGAAGAACTGTTATTTTTTAAAAATGTATTTATTTTATGAGTATGGGTGTTTGTCTGTGTGTATGTATATGTACCATGTGTGTGTGCCTGGTGTCCACAGAGGCCAGAAGGTGTCAGAATCCCTGGAACTGGAATTACAGTTCTGAGCTACCCTATGGGCTGGAAACTGAACCTTGTCCTCTGTAAAAGTAGCAAGTGCTCTTAACAAGTAAGCCATCTCATCTCTTATCTCTCTTAGAATCATTAGCCCTAGAATAATTTTGTTTATTTATATATTTTATGTTTGTGTTTTCCCTGTATTTATGTCCATGAACCACGTGAATGCCTGGTCCTGTGAAGGCCAGAAGAGGATGTCAGATGCCCTGGAACTGGAGTTACAGATAGTTGTTAGCTATCATGTGGGTTCTGGGGATGGAACTCAGGGCCTCTGGAAGAGTAGCCAGTTTTCTTAAGCACTGAGCAATCTCTCCAGCTCCAGAACCTTCATTTTGAGGCCACTATTTGTTTTGAGACAGAGTCTCACACTAAGCTGTCTGGACTGGCCTCAAACTCATGACCCTCCTGCCTCAGGTTCCTGAGTGTTGAGATTGCAAGGAAGGAAGAAAGCAGTCCCACTGCAGAGAACATTCAGGTAGAAACCCTGTGAGGCCAGGGGTGGTGGCACACTCCTTTAATCCCAGCACTCAGGAGGCAGAGGAGGGGAATCTCTGAGTTTGAGGCCAGCCTAGTTTTCAGAGCAAGTTCCAGGACAGCCAGGCTACAAAGAGAAACCCTGTCTTGAAAAACCAAAAGGAGGGGGAGGAGGAAGAAGAGAAGGAGGAAGAGGAAGAGGAAGAGGAGGAAGAAGAAGAGGAGAAGGAGGAGGAGGAAGAGAAGGAAGAGGAAGAGAAGATGACAATACCCTGTTGGAATGTTTTGCCACAATCATATTTTGTGATCTGTAATTAAGATCTTTCAATTCTGAATAAGACACACATAAAACCAATCTGCCAACACATCTAAGAAGCTATGGACTGAAGCAATGTGAGCTATGAAAACAAAGATCTAATGTTCTGTCCTGTCAGCAAGTGCTTAGATGCATTGGGGAAGCCCACAGAAAACCTCACAGGCTTATCTAAGAAACTGTACCAATGCACATACTTTTCCTAATACCAAAACCATTCTTTTTAGGGCTGGAGAACTGGCTCAATAGATAAAGGACTTGCCATGAAAGTGAGGAAGGGTTCAGATTCCCAGAACCCACACAAGTGGGGCAGGCATGACAGCTGCCTGTAATCCCAGCACTATAGTGGCAGAGACAAGGGGTGCCTGGGGAAAGCTGGCAAGATAGAGCAGGTAAAATTGGCAAGCTCTGGGTTCAGTGACCTTGCCTTAATAAGAAGCAGCCAAACAAGACAGCCATCATTAATTAAGGGCCTGCCCTCATGTACACACAGCACCCCTCCAAATGCTACCACACATGAAATGTATGCATACTATACACACACGTGCAAAAAGAGAAAAATAAAAACAAAAAAAAAAACCCCACAAAATACCCTTTTCTTTCCAGCTTTCTGCAGAGCTAGTCACTGTGGACCCTGTGTCACTTTCTACTTACTTGTAAACATCATTTTCAATAGGCAGTAGATCATAACTCATAGCCTGGAAAGTCAGTTCGTGAAGCACAGGGGAGCTAGGGTCAAAGCCGCGATCCAGGATCAGGAGCTGGGACCGTGCCTTGTCAGGACCCTGGGAAGACACAGAGAGATGCTTCAAAAGCCACTTAACTAATTCCTTACTCCAACTAGTGGAGCCTCTTTGTTACAGGGCAGCAGGAAGCTAGGTATAAGGCACAGTCCCACCAAAACAACACCGGCACTGTGCCTGCTGCCTGAGAAGACCACCAGCAATTCCAGATGAGGCATCAATTTACTAAGGACCTTCTGACATAGCCCTGAAGCTATGGCTGGGGCCAAAAGGAGCTTATGTAACAGAGTACCAGTTAATTACAAACGGGATGACCTACTGTCTGGAGTGTCCAACACTGAGGGGTCCAGTCCATAGCACTAATGGAACAGTTCTGTGCCTAGGGAATCAGCTAGGGACTCGCACCTGCTAAGTAAGCATGCACTCTGCCACTGAGCCGTGTCCTAGCCCCCAGCTCTGTATCTTAATGGCAGTGTTGGTTACACAGACCTATGTATGTGTTAAAAGTGCACAGAACTGTGCACACATGGTACATGCAAACACTAGGGAAACCTGAGGTACAGAGGCTGCATCTCTGTCAGTTTGCTGTCTTTGCTATTTTGCTACTGCAGAGTTCCATGAATACTCAGGCTGAAGATGAGAGTCCTAGCAAACAGGAACAAGCTGCTCACACTAGCCAAGCTGAGCGTTTCGGAATCAGTCCGCCCCAGGGGCACCGGGCACTTCACTGGGCAGCAGGAGAAGCAGCGCTCACATATGCTGTGTGAGTCCAAGGTCTGCCACATAAACACTGTTCACTCAGAACAAGAACCTTGTGGTCCACGGCCAGACTTACCTCCCCCATTGTTGGGTCATCAGCTTTATAAGCGTCCAGCTTGTCCTGGATCAGCTGAGCCAGCAAGGCGTTGTCCTTGTATTCCCTGACAAAGGAGAATGACAGAGGGTAAGCCACCTGTGCATCCAAATAACGTTCCAAGTGCCTCCAGGCAGGATGCAGGATGCAGGGCAGTGCCGGACGGACAGGAGAGGTGGGAGCATTGTCTAGATTAGGATTTTTACAGTAAGAATGTACCCGTGTATGAGGCATGGCGGCACATGCTTATAACATAGCACGTGGGAGGCTGAGGAGGGAGGACCACCAAGTTTAAGGCTAGTTCAGGCTACATAATAAGACCTTGTCTCAAAACTAAACAAATAAATCCATGTGTTACATACGTATTTTAAAAAGAAAAATAAAACACTCAGCTTAGTGCCTAGCCTGTAAATGATTTTTCTTGCTTCTTTTTCTAGCCTCAGTGGAAGCAGAAATATTCTTTCCTCCATTCAGACCCCCTCGCCTCTGGCCAACACCACTGCCAACCTCGGTGCCACTGCAGCTCAGTTCCCAGCTCAAGTTCCTGCTTCTGTGTCAGCCCCTATTTTTGTTTTCTTGAAACAGGGCTTCTCTGTGTATACCTGTCTTGAAACTTTCTCTGTAAACCAGGGTGGCCTCAAACTCAGGGACCCACCTGCCTCTGCTTCCTAAACGCTGTGATTAAAGATGTGCACACCACACCTGCACTAAATCTTATTAAAGACTATAGGCTGGAGAAATAGCTCAGAAATAGCTGCACCCTAGAAGACCTGGGCTTAATTCCCAGCACCCACATGGCAGCTCACACTCTTCTGTTACTCCAGTTCCAGAACTTCTGACACACTCACACAAATAACATGTAGGCAAAATAGAGTTCAAAGACTGTCCTTTGGAGAACGATTAACCTGCCTCCACCTCTCTTTCAATTTTGAGTTAGGGTCTCATGTAGCCCAGGCTGGTCTCAAACTTACTATGTAGCTGAGGGCAACCTTGTCCTGATCTTCCTGCCTCAGCAAGTAATTCCAAGTACACACCATGCCTGACTTTATATTTTATGTTCAAAATCTCTGCAAAGATGATGTTGGTTTGAAAACATTCCAAAGAGATTTAAAAAACTAGGAAATTGGGATGGCAGTGGCATAGAGGTTTGTATTCCAATTATTCAATAACTAACTATTATGTTCTTTCTTTTTCTTTTTTCTTTCCTTTTTGTCTGTATTTTGTTTTTGGTATTTTTGAGACAGGGTTTCTCTGTTGTAACTCTGGCTGTCCTAGAACTCACTCTGTAGACCAAGCTGGCCTTGAACTCACAGAGATCCGCCTGCCTCTGCCTCTGGAGTGCTGGGATTAAAGGCATGCATCATCACCTCCTGACTTATGTTTTTTTCTTAAAAAAAATAAAGTCACTGAAAGAATATCTTTATTATTTTGTGATAGGTGTGCAGAGGTGTGTGAGCATGGCATAGACATTGAAGATAATAACTTTGTGAAATCATTCTCTCCTTCCATCTTTTCACAGGTTCTAGGGATTGAACTCAGGTATTTGTGGGACACAAAAGATGCCATCCAGAGCAGTCTGCATGCCTCCTTACCCCCGATACCGCACAGCTGGGTACTCCTTCAGGGTGGCACACAGGGTTGCGATCTGCTCTGCCAGGCGTTCCAGTATAGGATTCTTCATCTGAGCCTTGTGAGGGCTGTAGAAGCTTTGGAAAGAGTCAGCAGAGTCCAGGGAATACACCTAGGTGTAAAACACAGGCAGGGGTAGAAGTCCTGGTGGTGAGCTCCTGGAGCATCCTTCACCCTGGTGGCCTGCTACATGCTTGTGTTTATCCCAGTGCCAGGCAGTTCAACTATCAGTGACCAAAACATCCCTGCTCCCAAGGAGTCTGACACATATCAGGGGAAATCAGACATTAAACAGAATGAAAAGTAAATTGTTTGGGGTTGGGAACTTGTTAAATAGCTGAACAGAAAAGAATAAAGCAGGTAAAGAATGCCCTGGACAGCTGGGGGTGTGCCTGGACTCATGGAGGAGGGAGGGCTGAGAAGGGTTTCAAGGAGGTGAGCTGTTTATTGTCAAAAGATTTCTCTGAGGAGGGAGGCCGATACAAGGATCCAGGGTGTGTGCATTTGGGGTGTGGGGAGGTCAGTGTAGGGTCCAGAGGCCAGTTTGAGTTTGCTTTTAATAGACAAAGGATGAGCTGGAGATTGTGCCACAACTGTGGGTAAATAAGAGAGCTTTTTATAGGTTTAATAATATCCTGTCTTCAGCAAATTTAAGTCCTCTCCTCCTCCAACTCCTCCTACCCCTTTTCGTGAAGGGCTAAGGAAATTAGAATTCTCTCTTTAAGATGGAGTGTACCCAGCTATCAGAATTCTCTCAGGACTCATTTGGTAAACTACCTGGGCCTCCTTTTAAAAGTGATATTATTATTATTTATTATTATTATTATTATTATTATTATTATTATTATTATTAAGACTGGCCTTACTCCATAATTCAGGCTGACATGGAACTCAGTACTTAGCCCAGGCTGGTCTTGGATCTGAGGTACTTCTACCTCAGAATCCCAAGTGCTGAGATTATAGGGATGAGACCTTAAAAGGTGATTTTTTTTAAGACAGGGTTTTTCTATGCAGCCCCTGCTGGCTTAAAACTCACTATGTAGACCTGATTGGCATTAAACTAACAGAGATCCATCCGCCTACACCTGCCCCCTGAGTCCTGAGACTAAAGGTGTGTGCTACTAAGCCTGGCAAAAAGTGATTTCTTTGGGGTAGCAGTGGTTTCAAGACAGGGCTTCTCTATGTAGCTCTGGCTGTCCTAGAACTCACTCTGCAGACCAGGCTGGCCTCGAACTCACAGAGATCCACCTGCCCCTGCCTCTCGAGTGCCACAACTGCCAGCAAAAAAAAAAAAAGGATTTTTTAAAACTTATCACTTCTCATGTTTTCTGAAATATAATATGGCTGTATGTACTAAAGCTGGATTTTGTTTAATTCAGTGATGATGAGGCTTGCAAGGAAGGGGGTAAATATAAACAGCTCCCTAGAAGGAAACAAGCTTCAGGGCAAGCAAAAAGAAAATAAGCCAGCTCTGTTCATATTCTCTCTCTCTCTTTGACAGGGTCTCATGTAGCTCAGGCTATCCTCAAACTTGTTATAATAAAATTGAGGATAACCTTAAAATTCTGATTTCCTGCCTCCATCCACCTCCCAAGTGCTGGAAATATACTACACTCAGTTTATAAAATTCCAACTCAGGAGTCTGGCAGGAGTGGCAGATGCCTTAAATGCCAGCACTCAGGAGGCAGAAGCAGGTGGATCTCTGTGAGTTCGAGGCCAGCCTGGTCTACAGAGCAAGTTACATGACAGTCAGGGCTACAAGGAGAAACCCTGTCTCAAAAAACAACAGCAGAAAATCCAACTCAGGGCTTTGTTAATTCTAGACAATACTCTACACCCGAGCTACACCTCTAGCCCCCCTCTCTAACAATAGGTAACGCTATAGTTCTAAGAGCCGATCTGTAAAGATCCAGTATACATCTTTCTTCGCCACGGAACACACAGAAGCACTGTGGCTTCTGATTTCTTTTGCCAGGAGGAAACATTTGGACAAGTCCTAAAAATACTAAATAAATCTCATATATCTCTTCACAGTCAGCGTTACCTTTGAGGAACTAAAAGCTTTCCCTATGGGGAGGACTCTGATGTTGGGACCTGCGGGTGAGTGAAGTGCTAACAGCTGATGACGGAGGTGACCATCTGTTCTCTGAGCACATGACAAGCTGGGGTTATTGCCAATGAAAACAGACTCCTTTGCAGCAGATGGGGTGCTCTCGTCTCTGCCCTTCCTTTTCTTCCCTCTTTTAGGAATGGCTACTTTGGGTTATTCAAGGAGTTGGTGAAGAGGACTGAGAGTGAGTAATGGCGACACACCGAGGAGTCAATAACCAGTAAGAAGTAGCGATAGCAAGTAAGAGGACAGTACTGAGCAGACACCACCAAAGACCATGTCCCTTAAATAAACACCTGCACAGAACACAGCACAGAACTCGATCCCGCCCCCTCCCCAGCTCTGATGGGATAACTAGCAAACAGACTGCACCTGGGACTCATAGGGGAGAAACGCAATGTTGATTTCCGTCAGCGTCTTGATGACTTTGGCTGCTCGGGATTTTACCAGCTCATTAAACAGGGCATCTGGACATGCTGCAAGGACAAAAGACAGTGGGGTTTCCGTCTGTCTGCCGGCTCAGTCAACAGCTCTGATGTCACTGCACCCTTCGTTTTACTCAGACTTTTAAAAAGGCACCTAGCTGATCACATCCTCAGATATCCAGCACCTTGAGGTACAGAGAAATGGAAAACTACCTGCAGGGCCCTCAACATAGCAAACAGCAAACTGAGAGAGAGAGCTAATTAAAGCAGTCTGCTGATCCCTAGGAAAGGAGAGCAAACAACAGACGTCATTAAGAAAGGGTGAGGAAGAACACACCACATGTCTGATGTGTCTGTAATAAAGTAAGATAGAGAAAAGACAGGGCTGGGGAGGGGAGCACTGAGAGCCACAGCACAAGAGGCCTCTGGTGCGCCATGATGCCCTCCAGACCTTAAAAACAGCTGAGGCATCAGGAAGCACCTCCATGGCTGATGGTCACCAGTGCAGTCTCCCTGCCTCTCGTCATCTGCAAGGTTATATTCCTTGTTACTCCCTCTTTGTATTCTCAGGAGTGGCCTGTGAGGCTGCGTAGGGAGGAGATCGGGTGAAGTCTACCACTTTATCCTCTGTAGCAACTCGGCTCCTAACAGCTACTCCATACACAAACCTGTGAAATCAGAAAACCAACTCTGGGGCAACTGACTGGAACCGCTACAGTGTGAAGACCTGATGGAAACAGAACACAGGCTATGGAGACCTCTGACCATCTGTGTAATAAAGGGCCAGGGAACATTCTTCTCAGCAGGAAACTCCTTGTTTCCCAGAGGAGGAGCTTGGTGGGCTATTTTTTCATCAGAAAAACTGATTTTTCTAGTTCTCTCTCTTTCTCTTTCTCTTCTTTCTGTGTGTGTGTGTGTGTGTGTGTATACATGCATGTGTATGTCTTAGATCATGCTCATCTTTTTTTGGGAGGGGGACTGGGGTTTTGAGACAAGGTTTCTCTGTTGTAACTCTGGCTGTCTTGGAACTCACTCTATAGATCGGGCTGGCCTTGAACTCACAGAGATCTGCCTGACTCTGCCTCCCGAGTGCTGGGATTAGCATGTGCCACCACCACCCGACTAGATAGCTCTTCTTCTGAAGAGAGATCAGATAGCTACAATACAACCTATTTCTTCTCTTGCCCCAACTTGATTCAGGCTCAGTGGAGCTGTGAGGAAATGCTAACCTGGGCCAGCAGGAGCACACGGGGTACTTACAGTCTGTGAAGAATACATGCGCAGCCCGGTATTTAGCAGTAGGTGGGTCCTTAAAGTCACTGATGAGAGAGTGGACAGACTGTGAACAGGAACAAAAGAGGGCAAATTCTAAATTCAATTTTAGAAGCCAGTGCAACTGGTATCTGATTGAATCCAATCTGGCTTTAGACTCCGTGCACAACAGCAGGGTTTCTGCTGACAGCATTCCCGTTTGGTCATAACCAGCACTTAAAGGTAGGATTGTTCCAGAATGTGGCTCACCCCAAAACGATAGTGTCAGTGCCACTGGAACTTGGATTCCTGAGAACACACTCACAAAACTGCTTGGAACCTCCCAGGAGATTCACACTGATGATGCTCTGGCAGTTTACAGAAACTCACCTAAAAGCCAGTTTTTGAATGTGAAAACAAAGTATGAAAAACATGGGAATTTTTAAATATAAAGACCCCGAGTCTTTGGGGTTCTATTTCTGTGATAAAACACTGTGACCAAAACAGCCAGGGGAGGAGGGAGTTTACTTCAGCTTTTACTCTCACCGAGGGAAGTCAGCAAGAGCTCAAGGCAGGAACTGAAGCAGAGGCCATGAGTGCTGCTTACTGCCTTGCTCTCCTGTTCAGCTAACTTTTGAAAATATTCATTATCCAGGACCACTTGGGTCTAGGAGTGGCACTGCCCAGACTGGGCTGCGCCCTCTCATACCAGTCATTGATCACAGAAATGCCCTACAGACTTGCCTACAGGCCGTCTGGTGGGGGCATTTTCTCAGTTGAGGTTCCTTTTCCCAGATAACTCTAACTTGTTGTCAAGTTGGGGTGGAGGGGCAAGGCAACAACTATCAGTCAAAACAAGGGAGATGGCCCTTGTGTGGATCTGACCTAAACCAAGGTGGATAAATTTGAGTACTAGCTTGATACTGAAAAAATAAACCCAGAAAACATAAAACACCAAAGCCTGGAGGTAGATCTACCTGGATAGAGAGCACGAGGAGCACTAGAATGTTGGGTGAGGGGATGTTCAGGGTACCAGCTCTGCACTGCTGCTGCATTTCCTAAGGCTTACTACACTCCTCCCTGCTCAGTGCACGAGTGTGCACATATGTACACGTACGTACACACACACACACTGCCAGCCTCTGACCACATGCTTAAACAGAGCAGCGTGTTAAATGCATGCTTAACCTAGAAATGTCAGGAGCTCTGTGTGCCACGGAGCCTAAGCCCAATGTCTTAGCTTGAGCTGGGAGCCTGAGCTGGGAGCACTGGGGGATTTACCTTCTCAGATGGGGTGATGAGGTACACGGCCTCGAGGCTGGGGAGTGGCTCTCTGCGCTTGTTGATATCCTCCACAACTAGACAAAGACAGAGCCCACAGTGATAAAGGGAACCGGAAGCAGTCTGGCTAGGCCCTCAGACTAGCACAGATGACATCTACAGAGAGCCCGTGCCCCTCCTTAAGCATCATGTTCCCTGAAGCATCGTCTTCACCCAAGATGTCAGAAGCCCTGAAATCTCACCATGGCAGGTCCTCCCAACTCTGGCTGACGTCCTCTGACCTGTTCTGAGAGGAGAGGCTGCACTCTGTCAACTTTGCCCTCAGTTTCTTCCCATCTAAATGATCCCCTAGAGTTCCATTGTGGGTTTATCTGTCAGCAACTATCTCGAGCTGGAGATACAGCTCGGCACTTGCCAAGCACACTGTGGCTGGAGGTTGAACCCCAGCACTGCACACCAAGCCGCCAAGCTCATTCCCTGCGCACTCCTAATGAGGCAGTGCAAACACATCTTCCATGTGCCCGCACCTCTTCCAACAGCTCCAAGACCAAGCAGAGCCAGGAGCTTCAGTTCGCTTGTTTTCCTTATTGATACAGGGAAGGTAATGTAGACCAGGCTGGCCTTGAACTCAGAGACCCTCCTGCCTCTGCCTCTTGAATGCTGGGATTATAAATGTGTGCCACCATGCTTGGCTAGTCCACATGATTACACTGCCAGCACTTTACTGACTGAGCTATCTCCTCAACCATTTTCTTTCTGTTGCTTGTATTTATCAGTTTCAGTAGTGTAACTGTGAGCAGTAAGAGGTTGCTAGCTTCCATTGCTATAGTATAACTACCTTTCAAATTTAACCATTCTACTCTTCTTTTCTTTGACACAGCATCTCACTCTAGTCCAGGCTGGGCCCAAACCTCACTTTATAGCCAGGCTAGTCTCGAACTTTTATGGTAATCCTCTGGACTCCTGAGTGTTGAGATTACAGGCATGTGCCACCAACTTTAACTAACCATTCTTCTCTCTTTTTTTTTTCCTGGTTGTTTTGTACTTGTTTGCTTACTGATTTCCTGGGTATGTGTGTGCATGCACATGGAGGCAGGAGGGAAATCTATGGAAGTTGGTTCTCTCCGTCCACCATGTTGGTTCCAGGGATCAAACTTGGCAGCAAATGTCCTTACTCACCAAGCTGTATCACTAGTCCTAACCTTTCTACACTAGATGGACGTTCCATGTGTGCCTCTTGAGCATGTGAACACTCCTGCATGTTAGTGCCGTGCTGAGCACATGCCCAGGTTAGTTCAGAACACACACCTAATTCTGAGTCTGTTGCGTCACAAGGCACGCATACTTTGAACTTTGCCACATATTGCCTGGTGCTTGTTGGAGCAGCTACACCAACCGACAATTCCATCACACTGGCCACTGCACTTTCCTACCACTTCACTGAGCTTACCGACCCTAAGCTGGAGCATTTGGGTGTCTCAGCTCCCCGCAACAGCATGAAGGTGCATGCTTCCCATCTATGTATTAGTTATTTGGGTTTCTTCTTTTGTTAAGTATTTGGGTTTTTTTCCCTATTGGATAGAGTGCCATCTTGCTTTTTTAAAAAAGGTCTATTTTTAAATTATGTCTATACGTGTGTATATGCACATGAGTGTAGTGCCCATGAAGGCCAACAGAGAGCACCGGATTCCCTGTGAGCCACCTAATGCGGGGGCTGGGAACTGAGCCTGGATCCTCTGGAAGGGCAGTATACACTCTTAACAGTCTCTCCAGCCCCAGCCTTTTTTCTCCTCTAATCCTTCTATTCCTTTATCATGCATCTGAGAAACACCCAGCGCTGCGTTCTGAGGGCTCCCATCAGGAAGAGCGAGCTTCAGGCACCACAGGAGCTTACAGTCTTACCACACAGGTTGCTGGAGCATCTAAAGTCACAGGACAGTAATGAATAGGGAGGGTACAGCATGCGGCAAGGGGAGGCGGAGAGTGCCGTGCTCACTTGTGATGCCCTCGGTCATGATGTCGGTCATCTTGCAGCAGGAGGACAGCATCCTCATGCTTAATTGGTCCACCACCAGCACCTGGGGGGAAGGGAACAGCTCAGGACTGTGCAGCTCTCTCTGGCCTCCTGCAGAAGGCTTCAGAGACAATATGTGGGATATAGAATGTGGGAAAAGCTGTTCCCTACGGCCCAGAGGCATGTTGGGATACACATTTGCTTTTACTTCCCAACCTCACCTTCTGGACAATAGTGTTTACTCTTGCTGACTTCATAAACTTTAAAATACTCATAAGCATGTATACAAAAATAAGAGAGGAGGGAATCATGGACACTCAGAAGCTGTCACATTTGTGAGTGTTTTTGGGTCGTAACTTGTTCTCAGGGGAGACTAGCCAATGTTCACACGTGTGGTGGTTCTCAGGACTCGGTGCAGCTACCATCAGGGATCCCCCTTCACCAGCGCACAGCTCTGTCCAGACCAGGAGCTCAGAGTGTCCCACCCCTGCGGTGCCTATCCGATTTTTCCTATGCCCTTTCATCCCAGAGTAGAGAGAAAGAGCCAGCAGTGAAAAACGGCTTTTTCTCCTCCTTCATGATAGAAAGCAAGAACAGGACACAAATGCGAACCCATTAGCGCAGACCCCAATCAGAAAGCCGCTGCCCTTAGCTTCATCTGATGAGGCAGCTGGAGATCCCCACGTCTACAAACCCTGCCTGATGGAAAGGGTGAGAGAGAGAGAGACCAGATGGCCTTCCCTCTGGAAACTGTGAGAACCAAAACAGAACCCCACAGGGCCAGAATAGGGCTTCAAAGTCCTTTGCCAATTAGCTCTCAGGCCCAGTGAACTTGAACATGTGTAGGCTCCAGGAAAACCTGAGGTTCCATGGACAGTGTAGACCCTTCACCAGCACATGAGGGAGTTCCAGTGGAGTCCCACCAGCTCCTGGCCAGTACATGCCCACCTCAGAGAACTTTTACCTGCCTCATTGGCTCCGTGTCCAGGGAGAGACTTCTGAACCAAGCCATACAAGCTGCCATACTCGGTTCCGGAAAAGCCCTGTTCCTATCATCTCCCCTTGAACTCCTCTTTGTTTCTTTCATGTGTGTAGGTGGGGGAGTGTGTTTGCATGTATGGTTTCATGTGCGTGTGAGGGGTGCACATGCTGATGATAGGTGTCTTCAGTAGCTCTCCACCTGATTCTGCTAATCCAGTTAGCCAGCTTTTCCAGAGATCCAGTCTCTGCTTCCTTAGTGCTGGGATGGCTAGCAGGTCACCATCCTGCCCAGCTTCTTTATGTGGGTGCTGGGGATGTGAACGCTGGTCCTTGTACTTGACAACATGCGCTCTGTCCGCTGAGCTGTCTCCCCAGCCCCTTATGCACATTCCTATTCTTCTCACATAAGTAATCCCACCTTCAGGGTCAGAGCTGCTCTTTACTTACCTTCCACTCCCCCTTCTTCTTAACCTTCTTGATCACATCATGCATGATCTCTAAAAAAGGAGGGAGGGAAGACGGAGAGAGGAAGAGGAGGGGAGAGAGGAGAGAGGGAGGGAGGGAGGGAAAAGAGGGAGGGGGAGAGAGAGAGAGAGAGAGAGAGAGGGAGAGAGAATGTTACTGTCATTTCGAAGACTTCCACACCTGCCTCTTAGACTGGGACTTCTTCCCTAGGCCTTGCTCTCTCCAGTCACATAGTCCGAACAATCTGTTGACAGGCACGGTCACCGCCGCAGAGGCAGTTCTTCTCCTGTCTCCTTCACTCACTGATTCAGATGTTTTACTCTCAGGTCCTCTTTGTGGTTTGAAAAGCACACCTGAAATCCCAGCACCTGGGGGGCTGAAGTAGGTGGGTTCTGATCTGAGGCCAGCCTGGGCCACAGAGGTAGTAGAACGTTAGCCTGGACACTATAGGGAGATGTTGTCCCCAAAACAAACAAAAGTAACTGAAAAAATATTTACCAGTTCATTAAAAATAATAAACCAGTATATGTTAACATAAATAATATTTTAGTGAGTGGACAGTAACTGAATTTTCCTCAATAAAAAACTTTAGGGGGAAATGTTGAGGTTTTACATCTTTGTAGCTCTCCTTAATGTCTGACTTCAAAGAGGAAGCTATCTGTCCCTTCTGCTTCTGAAGCCAATCTATCTGGAGTCAGGTGACATCTGGAAAGGCTCAGAGGAGCATGAAAACGAGACCAATGACCTCATAGCCTTTCTATGGACTCAGCTGTGACCTGAGTCCCCTGAGGATGTTAGATTTGAGAACCACATCTGTAAGTAAATAAAAGGCTGTGACCAGGTCACAGGCCCAAGAATCTCCCTCAAACTCTACAGTCAGGAGGGGTTTGAAGTCTCCCACGCTTTGAGCTCATTTGTGCCAGGATCTCACCCCTGTTGTCATGTCAATGGGCGAGTTTCTATGGCACCACAGCCATGCAGGAATGGCCACAGAGGCCTCATAGGAAATATGATTTTTGCTGGTCCGAAAGCCCAGGCCACATACTATCCTGGACTGACCAGAGGCTCTCAGCAGCTATCAGCAAGTGTATTTCAAGCATTCAGGTGTCTGCCTGCCCTTCTAGGATACAGAGGTTCTTAACTCTGCTTCTGATCATCTTCAATAATCCAACCTGTCATAAAGTGTTCTGAACTTTTCTTCTGACTATTAAAAACAAAAATAGCCAGTTGTTGTGGGTAGGACATGCCTGTAACCTCATCAGTTGGAAGGCAAAAACAGGAAGGTGCTGAATGAGAAGCCTAGCTGGGCTATGAGTTCAAGATCAGCCTGCCTCAAAAAAAACCAAGGGCTGGAGATGTAGCTTGGTGGTAGCATGCTTGTCCAGCATATGTAATGCCCTGGGTTTGAATCCAAAATAAAGCAATGCAAAAAATCATTCAAGTAAACTTAAAACTTAAAAAAACATAAATTATATTTTTAAATACCAGGTATTACTTGTATACTTTAAAACAAGCACCTAACGCTTGCTTCAGGAGGTTGAAGCACAAAGATGCAAGTTCAAAGCCAGACAGGGTAATAACTAGGAAACTGTCTCCAAAGCTCAGTGGAGGAGTGCTCGCCTGGCCAGCACGAGGCCCTGGGTTCAATCCCCAGTACAATAAAAGGGAAAAAAAATCATTTGTAATCTTGCCAACTTAAAATATATTTAGTTAACATTTAGTTCATTTTATACTAGCCTTCTCTATGTAACTTCATACAGCTGAGATTATATTTCATGTTTCTCTTTTACTTTACATACTCATTTTTCTATATTAATAAAACTGCACCTGGGAGTGGGGATATGCTCAGAGTACACTACATACTTACATCGATAGCCTTATGTAACCCTGCCTCAAAAATTAAAATAAGCAAAAATATAAAAATAAGATTAATATGGGGAAATACTTCTACTTCCTGGGATTTTAATTGTTTGTGGTGATTTGGGGGGATTGAACTTAGGGCTCCATACATGCTAGACAAGTGTTCTACCACTGAGTTACATCCCCAGCCAGCTTCCTAGGGTTTTAAATGCCACATTAATAGTCTACAGCTTACTCAAAAATATTCCCAGTAGACACTTGATTTACTTATACTGTGGTATGGTGAAAAATTGGACATGATTGAGTAAATTAGGTTATATTTCTGTGATAGACTACTGTGTACCCATTGGAATAATGATACAGGCAAACACACATTCATGCCTTCACTCCCTCGCTCAGTAAGCATTGCGTCAGACACTGCTGCACTAGAGGAGCAACACAAGCTCCAGCCAGCACCCCTGGGCTCACAGGCTCATGATGGGAGCAACTACCGATAAAAGCAGCGCTCGAAGCTTCTCCAAAGGCCCTGGACAGATTATGTGAGGAGCAAGACACAGCAGGAACAGGGATGGAGCAACGCCATCCCAAGGGAGCTGGGTCTGACTAGGAGGCAGCCCTCAGAGAGGAGAGGAACAGTCACAAAGGCGTGTAGGGGACAAAGAAAAGACACTTGATGTTTGCTTGGGGCTGAAGAGGTATGAGCTGAGGATGGAGCCAGACCACACAGGACCCTGGGGTCCATGGCAAAGGGTATGATTTTATTTGCTAGGTGCTGTGAAAACATGGAAGGTAGGGCAGTAACCTGATGTGCTGTGGATGTCTGAGATGGCAAGAAGAGGGTACAAGTGACACAACATATATAACAAATGCCAGTACTTGGGATGAGAACAAAGAAACCAAGGCAGAAATTACCAGAGGGCTGCAAAGGGAGGAGACTTGGTCAGAAGGAGAATACGGGGAGTTTTACTTTGCCTTTTTAAAGAATGAAATGTGGACCTGGAGAATAGCTCAGTGGTTAAGAGCACTGGCTGCTCTTCTAGAGAACCTGACTTCCATTCTCAGTGCCCACATGTTGGCTTACAACTATCTATAGCTCTAATTCCAGGGAATCAAACACCCCTTTCTAGCCTCCTTGGGTACCAGGCACACACACGATGCACATACATACACACAGGCAAAACACCCATACACATAATAAAACATTTAAAAGGAAGGCAGAGGCAGGAGGATCTCTGTGAGTTCAAGGCTAGCCTGGTCTACATAGTGAATGCCAGGACAGCCAGGGCTATGTAGAGAGACACTGTCTCTGAGGGTAGGGTGGAGGAGTAAGGTGGATGAGAGACATCTGAGGGGAGGTTTTGGGTAGGTATTTAGAGACAGTGCCAATGCAGAAAAATGTCTTAGCAGCAGTTACAAATTGGGAAACTGTGCCTTCAGTCCCAGTACTCGGGAGACAGAGGCAGGTGGATCTCTGTGAGTTTGAGACCAGCCTGGTCTACAGAGTGAGTTCCAGGACAGCCAGAGTTACAACAGAGAAGTCCTGTCTTTGAAAAAAAAAAATTGAAAGGTTATCATATAAAAATAGGAGGGGTCTGAAAAGATAGCTCAGCAGTGAGGAGCATTTGCTGCTCTTCCGAGGACCCGAGTTCAGCTCCCAGCACTCACCATGGGCAGTTCACAGCCTCCAGTAACTCAGCTCCAGTAGATCCAATGCTGTCTTCTGGCCAACTCAAGCACCCACATAGACATGGTGAACACACACATGTACGCACACATAAATAAAACAAAAACTAGAGCTTTAAAAAATACATAGAGAGAAATAGGAGGTAAGACTGGAAAAAAATCCCTAACTCTGGAGATTTGAACTTGGCTGACTTTGACAAGACGGAGCTTGTCAAACTAGAGAGAGAAAGGAGGACAGACAGATGAACTTGACAATCCTTCTAGGCAGACTTGCTAAAAGGTAGCAGAGAACAAATGAACGGATGAGAAAGCAAAGCAGGGTTTTGTTTGTTCTGAAAGATGTGAGAGAGCAGAACATTTGGTGTTGGCAAAAATAAGCACAGATCTAACAGAGAGGGTGGATTAGGAAGACTGCCCCCTTCTAGGGAAGAGGGGGTGGGGCTGAGACGTGCAGCACCGCAGGACCTGGGCAGGCTTCTGTGACAGTGTGGGCAGTTCTGGAGGTGAAGTCACCAGCAGAGGGGGACTGGGAATAGTGTTAGTGGAAGATTTGATTGAAGAAGAAACCATGCATCTTCCCAGAGATGGGGAAGTGAATTTCTACGTTTTAGCATTTCTGGATACTTCCAAGAGCTAATTTGAAGTTTGTGACCACAATTCTAAGTGAAATCCAGGAAGCCTGGGTGAATTTTTATTTTATTTTTGAGACTCACTATGTAGTCCAGGTTGACCTTAAATTTGCAATGGTCCTGCCTCAGCCTCCTGAGTGCTGAGATTATAAGGGTACCTCTATGGTTGGCTTTCCTTCCATCTTTAGGGGGCTCTAGGAATGGAATTCAGGGCAGGTCTAATGAGCCACCTCTCTGGTTGTTTTTTTCCCCACTTTTTTTTTTAAGTAAATGAAATTACAAAGCCACCTCTAGGGCACCAGAATCGCACCTATCATTTAGGCTAGCATGTCAATGTTTCAAGAACAAATAACAGGTTTTTTGTTGTTGCTGTTGTTTTGTGATCTTGAAGTTATTATTCTCTGTGTGCCTTATTTCCACACCTTTTACCTGGGGATAATAGTTCTTGTGGGGCTATTGTGTGTCTTAATTTTTTTTATTTTTTGAGATTGTAATTATACTGTAAATAATAATGAATATAATAATGCATTACATTATAATTTTATCATGTTAAATATATAATAAAATAATATACAATAGTACAATTACCTATAATATAATCATATCACGTCATCGCTCCCTTCCCTTTCCTCCCTCCAAACCCTCCCAAACATCCCTCATTGCTCCATTCAAATTCGTGACCTCTTTTTTCTTTAATGTTGTTAAATAAATAAAACTTTTGAATCCCCCCCCCACCCTCCCGCCACAAGACAGGTTTTTTTCTGTTGTAACTCTGGCTGGCCTGGAACTCACAGAGATCCACCTGCCTCTGCCGCCTGAGTGCTGGGATTAAAGGTGTGCGCCACCACCGCCCGGCATATAACTGTCTTTTAAAAGCACATATTCACAGGCAAATTAGGAAAATGTAGATCAAAATGTTACTTTTATGAGAAAAACGATTATCTTTAATTGCTGATGTGTTCCAATGTTGTTCCATGCATCTGCTATGAAAATAAATAGGTAGGTAGATAGACAGACAGACAGACAATGCTCTAGAGGAACCACTGTGCTACACTGCAGAGGACTTCTTTGCATTTCTTTGCAGTCTCTGCTAGGAGAACTCTTGGAGTGTGGAGGGGGCACATGAAAGCACAGGTGTTCTAGGCTTCTGTTCAGGCCAGCTGAATTCTTTTTCCAAAAGCAGAGCAACCTCAGCTGACTGCATGACCCTCCCACCGACAGGATGCCATCATTTCTACAGCAGAAAGGTGTGCTTCCCTGTGGCTGCTTTGGTGATGCAGAAGAAATGGTACCCAGGGGCCTGGACATGCTAGACAACTGCTCTGCCATTGAGCCACTTACAGCGCCCTCTGCTTTATCTGAACTTAAATGACTGACACCGAAGATATCTTTTGCCACCAAAAATTAATTTAAATGCACTGAAAAAATATTGCTCAAGAGACATTTTGACTGGGGAAGGTGGAGATGCAATGAGAAAATTCAAACCAAATACAAGTGTTTGAAAGTGAAACTAACTGGCAGCCTGAGGCCTCCCTTCAGTCTCACCTCCTCCCCAGATTCTCAGAGCATATACTTGTCCTGGGTATTATTAACAGCCAATCCCAGCCCTGCCCTACATTCCTTAATCCAATACCAAAAAGGAAACATGGATTAGAGCCCATTTTAGCACAGAGAATCAAGTGGCCTGGGCTATTTTCTAGCATATAATCCCACCTCATTCGCTCTACTTTGCAGCTTTCCTCTGTATAAAGAGAGAGACCAAGAGCCTTCTGGAGCTGGTCAAACACTCAACATGTCGTCTCCACCATCTACCTCAGGCCACACAAGCATGACAACCTGAGTCTGACCTCAGCATCCACATTCAAAGCCGGGCATGGTGGCATGTGCCTATAACCCAAGTGCTGGAGAGGCCGAGAGGAGGATCCCTGGGGCTCAGCCTTGCTCAGGTGAGCCCCAAGTCCCAGTCACCTCAGAAAGCAAGATGGTCAGCTCTAAAGAAACAGCACCCAGCGTTGTCCTCTGATGTCCACATGAACCCACACACATGCACTTCACACATACACACACAGTCACACTCGAGTACGTGCATACTCTTTAATGAACTGGAGTGTGCTGGGGGATGGGGCTTTGAGGGAGGCATTTTTCAGGCATGAAAGCAGTCATAAAGTTGCAAAGATCAAGGATAGTAGAGTGAAGGGACAGAGAGAGGACCAAGCGAGAGCCAGAGCTCTGGGAGGAAGAGACTCAGGCCATTTAGAGAGTCCATTCAGGCAGGCTTTTGCCCTGGTCTTTAAGACAGCAGGACCTGACGAGGACTCCCACAGGCCCTAGTCATCTTCAAACATGTCAGCTCCTTCTGGTCCTGCATCCTCATTCCCACCCCATCCCTGACATCTGATATGACATGATGATTTGGCAAAATGCCCACAGAACCTTCTGGCATAGATGAGTGGAGATCTGTGAGTGAGAGCAACAGTGATCTACAGCGGGCCTCATAGCTGATGGAAGTAACTCAGCTCAGGGGTTCTCCCACATGGCCTCAGTGTTCAGAAGACCCAGTCTGCAGCTTGAACAGAGACCTCACGAGTCTTCTCACAGGGCCTGCTGGGAGGCCTGTCTTCACTCTTGGCAAGGACAATACAGGTTACAGTGGGTGTCCTACAGTGCAAGTCTGCAACCAGATGTATCAGGAAAACTCTTCCCTTAATCCTCACACAAATGCAGTAGGGACTGTGGCAACATCCAATGCTCAGTAAGAACAGTTGCCATCTTGGACTTTCTCTGTACACTCACTTGCTGGGCTACTGTTTTGCACTGGGACAGACCTAGGATCCTATGTAAGACAAACCCGTGCTCTACCACCAAACCGTACCCCAACCTATACACTATTTAATTTATTTTATTTTTTCTAGTTTTTCTGAGACAAGGTATCACTATGTAACTCTGGCTGTCCTGGAACTCACTCTGTAGACCAGACTGGCCTTGAACTCACAGATATCTGCCTGCCTCTGCCTCCACCTCTGAAGTGCTGGAATTAAAGATGTGAGTCACCACACTTGTCAACTATTTTTCAAAATTAGATCACAAATTATTTTCAAATATCTTATTTTAAAAAAACTGTAAGATAAAGTCAAACTCTTGCAAACTCCTGAGGGGAATGAAAAATATCAGAGCCATTGTGTGTGTCTGTGCAAAAACATTTTATGTGTGTATATGTGTTGTTTTGTATAAATACACATATACACGTCACACATATACGTAACAATTAAAGAAAAAGAGTCCATGAATTTGAGAGCAAAGGAGGGCACATGAAAGGGTTGGAAGGAGGAAAGGGAAGGGGAAATGATGCAATTATAATCTGAAAAATTAAAAAAAAAATTTAAAAAATATTTTAAGAGTCAAAGGTCAGCTAGGTTTGGGTGGCACAGCAGAGACAGGTGGATCTCTGAGCGTTTGAGGCAGCCAGGGCTATATAGTAAGACCCTGCCTCAAAAAACAAACAAAAAAGAGTCTAAGATCCTTGGCTACATAGCGAGCTCAAGGTTAGCCTAGGCTAAATAAGACCCTGCCTCAAAAAAAAAAAAAAAAAAAAAGTAGGAAATCAGGTATGGTGGCACATGCCTTTAATCCCAGCAGTCAGGAGGCTGAGGCAGGTGGATCTCTGTGAGTTCCAGGCCAGCCTCTGTCATTTTATAATGAGACTCTGTCTTAATAAATAAATAAATAATCGATCTATATCCACTGACAGACCTCGGACAGTTTGTGATCGTTCTGGTCTGCACTAGGATGCAAAAGAAATGCTCCCTGTGCTTTCTGCCTGTCTGTGGCAACCAGATTGAATTGGGGAGTGTATCTATATGGTAGGAAAGCTGTGCACTCAAGCTGGGAAAGCTCTTAATGTCCTTGTTTTGCAGAAACAAATTGGTGATTACTTTGGAGCTATCACTTTGACACCATAACTGGCTTCTGCTTACCATCTATACAATACCAGGACTTAGGAAAAATGGGACAGGTAGCATCCTGAGCTTTATTTTGACTGTGATTTATTAGGAGTGGAAGCACTGTTTTTTAAGAAAAGACATGTCATGTAGGTTGTCTAAAAATAAAGTGCATTAAAATCACTTGAAAAGAAAGAATAGATAAATAATGCAGTTTTTCTTAGCAAGGGACTGTCATACAAAGCCTTCAGATAACAGGTCCCCACAACTTACCCTTATAAAATAGCATTTATCTAAGATCTTAATTTACTATTTGTATCTAAGCTTTACTTTGCAAATGTAAGAAAGACCAAAATAGAGACCACAAATCGTCAGTCACAGGGTAAGAACAGTATGTTCCCTCTGTAACTGCTGAGTGGCCACTGACTAACCCATTTAAGATCGACTCTGGTGTGGCAGGGAATTGGAGTAAAGAATGGGGCCCAAGGGTTTGAAGCTGGGGTGACAAGGACTTGATTACACTGCTGAGCACACCCAGATGCTGCAGACACCCATGGCATGGGCTGCCTGCCAGGACTTGAGAGGAGTAAATGACAGTGAATACCTGCTATCAGAGAAGCAAGCCTGAACTAGAGACCAAAGGTGCTAGGTCAAGTTACAGGAGTGATGTCGCTTTCTCTTTCAAGGGAAATCCTTCTTGTATTTTACCCTGTTTTATGATGCAAGAGCCAAAGGGTCAAGAAGCTAGCTCTGTCATGCACTAAAGCCCCATTTGGTCTCCAGTCTGAATGCATTTCTCTGCCAACCACTGGGTTCCTCTTAGTGCAGAACCTGTGACAAGCAGTAAGTCTGTGAACATGGGGACCCGAGACGTGGGCAGGACCTACATTAGTATAAGTGGCATCTAACAGTTCTCAGTTACATTTCTGGTCATGAGTGGAGTTTCCGGAGACCAGCATTCGAGGGAAAGCATAATCTGAGGCGAGGAGAATGGAATAGAGTGCTTCCTTGGATCTCAGAGATCCAGTGATTAGAGGCAGGGAGGGAAGACTGTGACCCCTGAGACTTGTTTGAGTACCTTGGCCAGAGGGTGCTACTAAACACCTACAATTTGACTGAAAATATCAAGAGTGCCAAGGCTGAGACACCCAGAAAGTCCTCTCTGGAACCTTCAATTCAGACTTCTCTAGCTATCACATTGACATGAGAGAAAAGCTTCAGGGAAGCTCCTAGAGGCAGGAAATAAGCACCAGAAGTAAGCACACAAAGAGGTCCATTTTATAGGGTGCCACTTCCTTTTCCCAAATCCATGCCAATTGATTACAATAAGATACTGGGGAAAATGGGGCCGGAACCATGGCTCAGCGGTTAAGAGCGTTTGCTCCTCTTGCAGAGGACCCAGGTTTGATTCCCACAGGATGGTTCACAACCGTCTGTAACTCTAGTTCCAAGGGATCTAAAACCCTCTCCTGACCTTTGCAGGCACCAAGCACACATGTGGCGCAGACATCCAGGCAGAACACCCACACACACAAAGTAAAACAAATAAATCCAAAAATATCTTTTGAAGATTAAAAGAAAAAAATGATAACCAGGAAAAAGACACATCCTATTTGGGTTTGGGCTCAGGATCAGGAAAAGGTGGGGTCCCGTAAGAGAAGAATGTTGACAGGCCAAGAGGAAGGGCCAATGCTAGCTTCCACTGAGTACACAGACCAAGTGATTTTCCCAGCTAGTCTTCCAACTCACAGAGCTCCTTCTGCCTCCCTATCTTTGGGTCCTTCCTTAGCTTACCAAGGTTACTTCTTCCTGTTGACCAGTTCCCTCACCCGGCCTGTTCTGCCTCGTTCTGTCATTTCACATCACTTCTCCTTTGGGTTCTTAGTTCATGACCTTCAGAGCTGAGAACAGTTAAAATTGTTCTCCTTGCATGTGTCTTCTTCTAGAATAAACTTTGCATGGCCTTTGCTGCGTTCCTCCTATAAAATGTTTGCAAATGCTGGACTCGGTGTGGGGTGGATACAAGACCAGGAGTTCAAGGTTATCTTTGGCTACATAGTGAGTTCAGGGCCAGCTTGGACTTTATGAGACCCTGTCTCCGAAATCCCAGGAGAGGAAAACTGAACAATTTGTTACCATCTTGGCTTTTTGAGGATCTCACTATGTAGTTCCACTACGTGCCCACAAACGACATTTTTCAAAATACCTATGCAGACATTTTATTGTTCTTTTCCACTTGAAATGACTGGAGGCAGTTTACTCTGGTTCTCTATGAGCCATATGTATTTCCCCAAGTACCTAGGCATGACTGGAATATTCTGCTAGAGTATGAAATGAAGGCTGGTGCTGGGGTGGTCTCGCTACCCCTCAACTGGGCAGTGGGAGGATGGCAGAGGATGCAGGAGTCTCCACATTGTGTGACTGAGTTAAGGCCCGATGTCCAAGGCCATGTTGTTGACAACATACACTGGAGTCTGGGAAGTAAGTTCATCATAAGATTCCTGGATTTGGGCTATCCCCAATACTTAGGATTTTTATTTACTTTTTATTTTTTGAGACAGGGTCTCACTATATAGCCCTGGCTGGCCTGAGCTCTCTCTATATAGACCAGGCTGACCTCAAACTCACAGAGAGCCTCTGCCTCTCAAGTGCCAGGATTAAAGATGTGCCATCACGCCGGGCCCAAATACTTGTTTTTAACCTATAGCCAAGCTCTTGTTTGCTGCTCACATAATCAGCCCTAAAATACTGAGATTTATGACTGCTTATCAGTGAGAAAGAAAAAAAAAAAAGTAGCCCAAAGAGCCTATCACTTGCTGTTAGGGGATTATCTAACAGTCTGGGGTGTGGTGGACCCCAACATCTGTGTGATGGCCACTTCCCTCTGCCCTTCCTAGGATGCAGTTCTAAGTGCTGTCTCACTTTACATTGAATCTGTGATCTAACAGACATGGCACCCATGGAAGCTAACATCCCAAGGGAGTCCTGACTCAGCAATGAGGACATTAAAAATCGGCAAACTGAAACAGAACCACAGAAGCTTTAGCAGCTGGCAGCACCCGGGACCTGTGGGACTTAAAAGGAGAGGGACATGAGACGTGTAGTCAGACTATGCGAGTGTTTATACCTAGGTACCTTTCACCACTTTCACCACCTTCCGACATGGCAGAACAGCGGTGTTTCCCCTCGGCCTGAAGGACCCCAGACATGGTGTGAGTATGGGCCTCAAATCAGAAAGAGAAGAACAAATGATATGCATATACAGCTTGTCAAAAATCCCCTTCCTGCTGGGCATGGTGGCGCACACCTTTAATCCCAGCACTCAGGAGGCAGAAGCAGGCAGATCTCTTGAGTTCGAAGCCAGCCTGGTCTATAGAGTGAGTTCCAGGACAGAAAAACCCTGTCTGGGGTGGGAGGTCCCCTTTCTCCACCCGCCCCACCCTGTCTTCTTCATCCTCCCAGTTCCTAGAACTTCTGCAACTAGACTATGATCTCCGAGGCAGGAGGAGACTTCTTAGGGACTTTGAGTCTAAGGAGAAAAGACACTGATTTTGGGGTCCCTCAACAACACACTGGATCTAGCTACCCACGGTCTGAAAGCTCCCAACTGGTGTCTGTGTCTCCCACTCTTAATCATAAGCAGACAACACAGTTTGCTGCACATCTGAGGGAAAATTCCTGCATGGAAAATAGACACTAAAACAAACAAAACTATCACCAAAACACCTGGAGGAAATTCAGACTAGGGTGTGTGTGTGTGTGTGTGTGTGTGTGTGTGTGTGTGTGTGTGTTTAAAGAGAAAGACTTAAAAATTACTGCATCCTTGAGACAAGACTTGGAAGTCATTAAAAAAAGAAGAAAAAGAACTATTTGAAATTTTGAAAGAATGAGACAGCAGAAACAAAAACTTAAGCAGAAAAATAGAATGATAAATTTGAGGAAATCTCCTAGAAAACACAGCAAAATCCAGATAGATAATTGGAAAGAAAAGGAAGTCTGAGCACCATGAGGTCAAACACTCAAATAGCAGAAGTTCCACAGAGAGGAGGCATTCATGAAGCCAATTAAGACACTTCCCCAGCAGGTAACCCACCCTGAGCATATCTAAAGGGAAACTAACTGGGGGACACTTGGAGGAGGATCACTTCACCTTAAAATCCTAAGCCTTTATGTCCAAACAAGATGTGTCTGTAGGTTGAGTCACTTTTTAAACATTTATTTACTTATTTATTGGGGTGTGTGTGTGTGTGTGTGTGTGTGTGTGTGTGCACATTCATGCCGTGACACACAAAACTCCTCTTTGGTGCCAGCACTCTGACCAGCGGAGTAGTAACAAGGGTTCGCCCTTGGTAGCCTAGTGTCTAAAGACCACAGTATGAGGTGGACCCGAATCACAGCAGACCCTTGCTTGGCTCCTTTGCTTCACTTTTCTCCTGAGAAGAGGGCATGGGCTGGAGAGATGGCTCAGCCATTAAAGGCTAGGCTCACAACCAAAAATATAAGATAAGAAGAGGGCTTGTCTCTGGATGCACACCTGGCTACACTACAGACTGAAAGTCACCTCAGAGACATGGCCACGGCTTGGTCACTCCTCACTCCTGAAATTTACCTACACTGTAAGTTCTTCCACCCCTGCCTCCAAGCTTGGTGCAAGCTGCCTTTCTGACCACAGCTGCAGTCCTCCTGGCCTTTGCTTGTCCTTGTGAGTCCGCGTTGGCACAGAACACGAGTACAGCGCTGTCTGTCCCTGGAAGTCACAGAGAATGCCTGATGAGGTGACCCACCTCCTTTAGACTGGGGGTTCTCAGATGCCTGCCAGAGCCAAGATCCCACTGTCTGATGCCATGTTAACACAGCACAAATGCTGCCTCTCTGCACTTCCTCCTCCAAGCAACCAAGAGCAATGAAGTCAGAACAGCTACTGACTCTGATAGCAGGGAAGCATCAAGAGGAGAGCACTCCTCAAGTTTCCAGCTACAACGTCTCCTCACTGGAGGGTGGAAGCTTGCCCCTGAGCTGAAGACCTGCAGCTGGCTCAAGGTCACTAAGAATTAAGGGCAAGGGCCCGTGACTCAGACTCACTGCCCGACAGATCTGCCTCCCAGCAGACGCTCAAGCCTTCTGCTGCTCTGGCTAAGCCATCAGTCAATGTCAGTGTCTCTCTCCTTCCTCCACTTTTCCCATCCGTTCATCTGTCTGACTGTCCCCAACAGCTCAGGTCATCTCACAGCCCCCAGCCTGCACCTCCATCATGACTTCTCCATGGTCTTGGATGCCCCTGCCCACTGCCTCTTAGCACATTCTCGAAGGCATTGCATAGGTGCTTGGGAAGCTAAGGTCCCCCCAAAACTGCTATTTCTCTTACCCTTTGTCTCCCAGTGAACAATGTGACCTTAGGATTTGCTGTGAACCCTCAAACTGGGACTGTTTCCAACATCCTCTTCTCATTCTTCGAATCCAGTGACCATGACACAACCCTCAACACTCCCAAGACTTCTCCCAGCTCACCTCCTTCTCCCCACCCACTGCTCTGTCTCAGTCCTAGGTTAGTAGACTCCCAAACATCGCCGCAGTCTGGACCCCACCACAGCCCCTAACTCACTGCCTCTCATCCGATCTGCACACAGAACCAGAGCATTTTCTAAACTATTTTACCCCTGGATCCCCCTGACTTAAAATCTGCATGTCACCAGAGCTTCTGAAAAACAACAAAAGGACCAGGAAGATGGCTCAGTGGGCAAAGGAGTGTAGCACCAAGCATGACCTGCGTCCAATCCTAGGGATCTACTTGTCTCCCGTGGGTCCCAACGTTACACAATCAGGGCAGGTCACTGCTGTGTCACCACCACTGGCCTGGACCCCACAAGAACCAAGTCTAGCTGGGCCTGGTGCAGGCCTGTAATTCAGCAGTGCGGAGGCCAAGGCAGGAGGCCCAGGTTTGCTCAACTATCACTTGCTACACAGCTTCTAGCACTAAGAGACTGTCTATAGAGTGGCCGAATGAACAAATGCACTGGAGTCAGACCCCTTGGAAGCCACTGAGGGAAATCCAGGTGTGTTTGATGGGCCTTGAGAGGTATTTTTGTTTTCCCCTGATATTTCCGAAGGCCACCTCAGAAAGACTGACTTCTAGAGATCAATCTGAGCTTGTACCTTTACAACTAGGCTCTGCTGGGGATTTTGTTCTCATTGTTGATTGGTGGGCTTTTTTTCTCTTTTTGCTTTTTTGTTTGTTTGTTTTTGTTTTTCGAGATAGTGTTTCTCTGTTGTAACTCTGGCTGTCCTGGAACTCACTCTGTAGACCAGGCTGGCCTCGAACTCAAAGACATCCACCTGCCTCTATGTCCTGAGTGCTGGGATTAAAGGCGTGTGTCATCACCACCTGGCGTTAATTGTCTTTAATTTATTTGCGTATGTGTCACAGCATGACTGTCAATATCAGAAGACAAATTGGGGGAGTCAGTTCTTTCCATTTACCAGGTGGATCTAGATTTTGACAGAAGCAACGACAGGCAATAGATATGACCTGTCACAATGGCTGAGGATTCCATTTGCTCTACTTGGGTGAAACCTACAAGTAGATAGCCACAAGTAGGGCATCCTGAGCCCTTGAGTGCCAATGGGCTTTAGACCTAGAGGCTGATAGCTTGAGGCCCTGAGACCTAGAGACTCATGACTGCAGATGTCAAAACCAGGGGCTTACAGCTCTCACCGTTCAGGTTAGAGTAAGCAAGCCCTTCAAAGTTGGAGGCTTATGGCTGGCTCCTGGCTGGAGACTTGCATCTCTAGGTCCTCAGGGTAAAGGCTTGTTGCCCTGGGCTTTGAATGCTAGTAACTCAGCAGCCAGAGCTATAGCTCCAGAATCCACTGTGGGTGCCAGGAACCCTCAGCTCTAAGCCACTGATGGCTTTCTGAAGTCATCCAGCAACCAGGACCCACATACGGTCTTGGCTCTGTCTGGTCTCCTGCCTTCAGCTTCTCACTTTGCATAGTCTCAGCTCCCTGCTCTCTCACCCTCTCCTGCATCTGCAGAGGTATCTCCTCATCTCAGCCCCTAGCTTGTGGCCCCTGATGCTCTCTAGGACTCAACTGCTTTCTCGATGCTGCTGCTTCTGTTGCTGCAGGTACAAGCTCAGCTTTCATTTGTTCTGAGTGTCATCAATCCAGTCCTCTGTACTCACGACCGCAAAGTGGGGCCTGGCATGCTGGTACATACTTGTAATCCCAGAACTGGGCAGCGGAGGCAGGAGGATTAAGAGTTCATTATTGGGTACATATCAAAGTCAAGGCTAACTAAAGACCAGTATGCAGACAAAGACTACTTGGGTGGAGATGTTTTTTGGACCTAATGTTGCAATACTTGGGTAGGGTCACAGCAAAGAAGCTTCCTGGACTGACCTGACAAAGTGAGAAAAGGCTTGCTTGGAAATAGCTGGAAGGTGGGCATGGAATGCTGCACAAAGCTTCTAACTCACCACCCATAGCCTTGTTTGTGCATGGCTTAGGGTTCCACCAATCACAAGCCTCACTTCTGTATCAATCATAAGCCTGTAAGCACCCATCACCAGCTTTCTGCTTATTAGTTGCTATAACTGAAAGGGACATCTCCTCCAACCCTGTGGGGCTGTCCTGGAGCTAACAGTGGGTCAAAACATGTTTTGAACCCAGGAATTCTCACCCTGAAAGCGGCAGGAGTTCGGTTGCTCCCCACTTTTTTAGCCCTGGCAAAACTCTGTTAAATTTTAAATACTGCCTTCTTCACAGAAGGTCATTGGCAAAGGAATGTGGCTCAGTTGGTGCTTCTCTGAATGCTGTAGCTGGAAGCCTAGGGCAGAGCCCATTTTTCTGATAAGGTTTCTTCCTCTTTTCCCTGTGGGACCACAACTTATGCAGAAGGTGCTTTGCAGGACACTGACCCTTAGACAATGAGTTTCACATGCAAATGGGGCTACTCCAGTATCCCTGTCTTAACCAATGGCCCCTGTCCCTGGGTACCAAGGACCCTCTCCTGCCTTTTTTCCATAAATGTAACCACCCTTGCTTCAATAAACTGAGACGTTCCACTGACAACAGTCTCCAGGGAAGTCTGTTTCCAGCGACTCTCAGCCCACCAACCAAAGACATGCCCAGACCTACACAGACCCGAGATTACTTCTTCCGCTGAGCTGTGCTGCTGGCCATGGCTTGGCTACCACCCCGGGAGGAGAACACGAGACGAGATCCACACAACCCTAAGTGAGAATAGCTCATACATGGTCATGTAGAGCCCACAGAGGCTTGTCATTTTTTTGTCGTTCTTGCAAGTTGTCTGGAGAAGCTGTGACTAAAGCAAAGCCTCCTTGAGTTTCTGTGAACTGTTCAAAGCAAGTGGGCTGCCATGATGGTTATTTGGTTAGCTGCTGAGAGGCTAATTGATTGACAGTTCCCTGCTTAAGACAGCCAGGCACAGGGGAAGGGTGTACCCGCTATCTATGAAATGGCCAAGACACTTGCTCTTGACAGCTTCAATTACTCAGAGGAAAAACATTAGAGGACACTTACAATAAAGATCCATCTGGAATTAGCATTCACAGCAGCGCTTCACATTGCTTAACCCCTAGCTGAATAACCTAAGTGCTGGGTCCTCTGATCTGCCTAAAAGCTGGCATTCCCGAAACAGTTCTCCTAGGACAAGGTCAGGACCACAGAGACACAATTTAGGGCTGCTGAATTGCCAGAGGTAACTATAAAACTTGGCCTGATCACTTCACTAAGGAAACAATACTTCATTAGCTGCCAAACACCTGTTTGTCTCAGAGGTGCTATGTGCCAAAAAAGCCAGTGAGAAACCTTTTCAACGGACAGTCAATAGAGTAAGCCCTTGTTGGATACAAGGCAGATGCAAGCCCTCTCACAACTGACGAAGGCTCAGGGATGCTACTTGGGCCCTAAGCTGCCGCTTAGGGAATTTTTGCCTCAACTTAAATTGTAAATCACATCATTAACAACCAGTTCGAAATAAGGACTATATTTAGAAATAAACACCAAGAAGCCAGGCATAGCTGGGCATGGTGGCACAGACCTGTAAACCCAGCAGTAAGGAGGCTGAGGCAGGAGGACTGCTGTGAGTTCCAGGCCAGCCTGAGCTACACAGTGAAACCCTATCTCAAAATTAAGTAAGTAAATAGCAATAGGTAAAATAAACTAGGAATAAAGACACAATGAGGTCACTCAAAAATAATTTTTACATTTTAAATAAGTGTCTAAAAAATATAAAAATCACAATTATTATATCAAAAAAGTTATTTTTGTTAAAAAATAGTCAAAAGAGGGGAAGGAGATGAGGTAGAAGGAACACTTGAGCCTAAGATTCGAGGTTAGCCTGGAACAAATAGAAAGATTCTGTCAAGGGAGGAGAGGAGAGGAAGAAGATGAGGGAGGGAGGGATGGAGGAGAGCAAGCCTTGACAGGAATTTGTAAAAGACACCTTGAGGAGAGGTGAGGGGTGCAGCTGTTCTGGAGCCTTCAGAAAGTTAAGTACTGAGGGCTGGCGAGATGAGCTCAACAGGTAAAGGTGCACACAAAGAGAAAGACACAAAACAAGTCCATGTGAAAAAAATTCTGGTTAAATACTGAGGTGCTATACAACCGAGAAATCGTAACATGCTGTTAATGTACATACCAAGAGAGTTTGAAGACATTAAAAAAATAAAAATACCACGAAAATAAACGTGCCAGTTTCTCAATCCATGAACATAGTATATCTATCTATACCTTCTTGGGTTTCTTTGTCATGGGTTTATGCTTTTCAACACACGGATCTGCAAAATATTGTTAGATTTACACCTGAGCACTTCCCTTTTGGGAGGTAAGTCAGGAAGGCTGCACTGGAAATCTACTCCTGGGCCTCTCAAATGCTAGGTAAGTATCCTAACACTGAAGCTTGTCTCCCCAGCTCTATAAATAGTATTACTTTACATTTTACTTTCTAATTATTCATTACTAATTTAGGGAAACACATTAATTATAGTAAACTTACTTGTGTTCTGGGATTCTCTTTAACGTGGCACTTGCTCCCTTATTTGTGAAATGAAGAATTTGGATATATGCATTGCAATAGAGCAGATAAAACCAACTAGTGAAAGTTGCTGAAATGTCAAATCTCCTTAAACTGATCTATAGAGTCAATACAATCATAACAAAAATTCCAGTTTTTAACAAAAATCAACAAGCTGATTCTAAAATGTGCACAGATAAGTGAATGAACCAAAATAATCATGACAAGGAACAACACTGAGAGAATCGCAGAGTGGACAGCCTCCTACACTTACTCTAGAGCTGAGACGATTACCAGAGCAGGTGCAGCTGGAAGAGTTGGTGCAGCAACAGGACAGCAGGACAGGACGTCCAGGAGCAGACCCACCCATGTATGCCCAGATGATGTCAGCAAGGGCACTAGGGCAGTTCAATGGTGTGGGGACAACTGGACATTCAAACACAAGAAAAAATAAATAAACCTTGACCATACCTCATATATTGTATAAAAATTAACTCAAAATGAGTCAAATCTAAATAAAATGCCCCTAAGAGTAAACAACCTTCAAGGAAAAAAAAAAAAAAAACTTAAGGGAAAATCCTTGTGAATTTAAGCTAGGTGAAGATTTCTTTTTTTAATTAATTTAATTTTATGTGTATTGGTGTTTTGTCTGCATTCATGTGTAAGGGTGTTGGATCCCCTGGAACTGGAGTTACAGGAAGTTGTAAGGTGCCATGTAGGTACTGGGAACTGAAGCCTGGTCCACCGCAAGAGCAGCCACTGCTCTAACCACTGAACAATCTCTCTGGCTCCCTAGACGAAGATTTCTTAGGAAACAAAAAAAGAATCAATAAGAAACATGTGATGAATGACATTTCATCAAACTTAAGATCCGTTCTTTGTAAAACGTTGAAAATGAAAAGACAAACCGCAAGTGCGAGAAGACATTTGAAACTCTCACATCTAATACATATTTGAAGATCTTAAGACCCAATAATAGGAAAACAAACATCCTAGTTTAAAATGTGCAAAGATTTGGAAACCTCACCAACGACACACAGAAATACATGGGAAAACCCTCAGCAAATGGAAACTGAAATTTCGAGCTGCCACAACCTCTTAAGACACCCTCCAAACACCAATGGCTCACAAGACAGAGTATCACTACATGGCCCAAGTTGGCCTAGAAATCATTACATAGATGAGGCTGGTCTTAAAATCCCAAGTGCTGTCAATAAAGCATTTACCACCATGCCTGGCTAGGAGGAATTTTAAGAGTCGCTGGTTGGAATAACTAAATGGTACTGCCATTTCAGAATTCTGTATGACAGTTTCTTATAAAGTTAAACACATGCTTATCACACAATCCATTAATCCTTAACCCTAAGCATTTAGGTAGCCATATGATACAGTCACATAAAAATCTGTGTGTATATGCCAGCAAAATGGCTCAGAGGGTATAGGTGCTTGCCACTTAGCCTGACGACACTAAGTTCAATTCCCAGGACCCAGATGGTGAAAGGAGAGAACCAACTCAGGACTTCAACATGTATGCTATGGCATGCACGTGCACACACACAGACACAGACACACACACACACACACACACACACACACTCAAAAAATAAAAAAATAAGTGCAATAAATGTTTTTTAAAATCTGTGAGTGAGCTTTTATTTGTAATTGCCTGTAACTGGAAATAGCTCTAATGTCCTTGATTTGGAGGACGGAAGACATCCACATGACAAAACAGTAGTCAGTGATGAGAAAGAACAAATACCAAATACACGCAACAGCAAATGCAATATGCTATGTGAAAGAAATCACTTTTAGGGAGGATGGAGGCGTTGAGATAGGGTCGCCACATGGCCTTGACTGGACTCAAACTTTTCAGCAGTTTAGGGTAGCCTAGAACATGCTACCATCCTCCTGCCTCTACCTCCCTAGTGCTGAGATTGCCTGCATGTACCACTATCACTCTGCATGAAAGAAACCAAGTGTTTAAAATTTATGACCAGTAGTTCACACCTTTAATCCCAGCACTCTGGAGGCAGAAGCAGGTGAGTCTGTGAGTTTGAGGCCAGCCTGGTCTTACAGAGTGAGTTCCAGGACAGCCCAGGCTACACAGAGAAACCCTGTCTCAAAACAAAAAAACAAAAAGAAATGTATATATTGTGTGTATGATGTTTGTGTGTACATTTGTATATGTACACCTGTGCATGAAGTACATGTTTATGTAAACAAATAGAGGTCAGGGGCCAACATCATAGTCTCCTGCAGTCACTCTTCACCTTAACTTGTGAAACAGTTTCTCTCTGTGCCTTCTGCTTATATTGGTTAGACTGGTTAGCCGGTGTGTTCCAGGGACCCATCTCGTTCCTCCACCCACTCCCTGCTAGCTAAGGTTACAGACGCATGTCTATACCTGGGTGCTGGGGCTCTGAACTAAGCTCCTCATGTTTGCACATCAGGCCCTTCACAGCAATCCTCTTCCCAGCCCCAGAAATCACATTGTAAAAGCTGGATGTGGTGATGAGCTGTTGTAGAAGTTTATTTTTAATTGTGTTTAAAATCATTGTTTTTGTGCACTGTTGGAGAGGGGGATGCACAGGCCTTGGCATTTTGTATTGTGTGCAGGTGCTGGATTTATGTGGGGGATGTTTGATTGCTAATGATCTGCACCTGAGGAGTTCTAACTCAATAAAACACCTGAGCTCAGATGCTTGGGATTCCACTGTTGATCGAGTATGGTGCTGGCCAGGATGGTGGTTCCCTCTGCTGAGGTCTGGCAGAGTTTGCATGTATGAAAGCACCTCCTTGTCCCTCTTGGTGAGCCACAGCGGTGTACTACTACAAATCACACACCAATGTAGGGTATGACATCATTCCAGCTAATCCAATGTGGAGACAAGAAAGAATGAGAAAGAAACTCCAGACCTCACAGTCTGGTAAAGTACTCTCAGGGCAGCTCCTAGAGGACAGACATTATATATATGCAAAAATAAAAAGTCTTACAGACTTATTGCAGGCAGTCTCCTGAAGGAAGAGAGTAAGGAAGGAAATAAGCCTCTATGAAGAAAGTTGTGAGAAAGAGGGCTCAAAAGTGAGAGCCACAGAATCGAGGTCTTTAGAGAAAGACATTTTCATGGTAAAAACAAAAAAAAATCAGCTGGGAGCAGGAGAGAAGCAAGGTTTCAATGGCTTTCCTTATGGAGCTGATGCTCTCTCCTGCCACGGGGGGCAGCCAGAGCGTGGGAAACTAGAGCGTACTGTTTATAAACAGTATGTATAAACAGTTTGTTGATGGCCTTGTGTGTGTGTGAAGCCCAAGTGGGTCTTGTGTTGAGGTCTATGATTCCCCTTAGCGGTGGTGAAAGAGACCGCTAAACATCCAGAGTGTTTCAACCTGAGATTCTTCCCATGCCCAGGAACCCCTGCTGTCATAGAAGCCAGGGCTTAGAGCCCAAAAGTCACTTAGTTAAACTGAAGTTGGTTTGTTTTTTTTTTCCTGCAAACCTGTCTACAGACAGTAACTCCACACCATAAGGGAACTCTTTCTGCAGACAAGGACTAGTTATTTTTCCAGCAAACCGGACTCTATCTGAAAATCTGGAAAGTGTTTCCTCAGGGTTAGCACACAGAAACTGTTTTCCAGAACTGGCTGAGGTTGTATCTCCTGCTGGTAGCCGAACTTGGTACAGTAAGAGTCACCCAGGTATTACTGGTTTTGAAGGCAGGAAGAGGTCTTTGGAGAGCAGCTGAGGTTTGGTACTGAGAGAGGCCAGGAAAGGCCACTGGTAAAAATGCAGCCTCCAGTGGCAGTTAAAAGCCCAGATTAAAAGGGTCATGTAAAGAAGCTGAGGCTTGGCATCATGAAGAGAGCCCAGGAGAGACTATTGGTGAAAATGGAGCCCAGTTGTAGCAAGGCACCCCAGCATTTTGGAGGTGCCAGTATCATGGGATGACCACCAAGAACAGCAGCGGCAGTGGAGTAAAGCCAGTCAGAACCTGGAGGACAAACTGTGTGTGTTGCAGAGGGCAGAGTCAGAGAAGTGACCCAAGCCCTTTTGAGGAACCCAGAAGATCATGAGTGAATTTTCCAGATAACTGGACATTGACAATGTTTTTCTGCTGTCCAAGGACATTGTGAAACACTTGATAGATGTTTGGCTTAATTAGGTCCTGTGCATTAGCAAACCTTGTGATTGTTCCTCTTGTAAATAGTTTTGCTGGTGTAGTGTTAGACTGTGTTGTAAAGGTAAAGCAATCTTTATACAGAAAAGGGGAAGTTTATTTTTAGTTGTGTTTAAAATAATTGTTTTTATGCACTGTTGGAAAAAGAGATGCATAGGCCTTAGCATTTTGTATTGTCTGCAGGTGTTGGATTTCTATAAGGGATGTTTGATTGCTTATGATCTGCGCCTGAGTTCTAAATCAATAAAACACCTGAGCTCAGATGCTCAGGGCTCCACTGTTGATCAAGTATAGTGGGGCCAGGATGGTGGTTCCCTCTGCTGAAGTCTGACAGGGCTTCCTGTATGAATATACCTCCATCTCTTTCTTGCTGAGCCCACACAGTGGCTAATTACAACAATGGGCGCCTTTAATCCCAGCTCTAGGGAGGCAGAGAAGGTGGATCTCTTGTGAATTCAAAGCCAGCCTGGCCTATATAGCAAGTTCAAGCCTAGCTAGGACTACATAGTGAGACCCTGTCTCAAAAAACAAAACAAACAAAAGCAAAACAACTACACACTATATTCCGCTGACACAGCACTCTGGAAGAAGCACGACTACAGAAGAGGGGAACAGTTCAGTGGTTGCCAGGGGCTGAGAGCAGGAGAAGGCACTGCTCATAGGGAACAGCATAGGAAATTTGGAGTTTGAAATTTTTGTTTGTCTGTTAATCAAGACAGGATCTTCCAGAGAACCTGCATTTGATCCCAGCACCCACATCCAGTGGCTCCACCTGTAATTCCAGCTCCGTAGGATATGACACCTCTTCAGGATTCCACAGGCACCCACACACTCAGACACACAAATAAAAATGAACCTTTAAAAAAGAATTAAAACCATAGTCCTGGGTCAGCAAGTTGGCTCAGTGGATAAGGGTACTTGCAGCCCATCCTGACCTGAGTTTGATCCTGGGACCCACATGGTGTCCCGCAGGCTGACCCCTGAGAGTCCTCCCACCTCCACATGGTCTGTGGCACACTTCCACCCCAAATAAATACATAAGTGTAATTTTAAAAACTAAGCTGTAGTCCTTTAATGAATAAAGTTTAAGTTTAAACTTAAAGTTTAAGCTTAAGTTAAAGCCCTTTAAGTTTGGGAGATGGCTCAGCTGGACAAGCATGGGGACTGCAGTTCATCCTCAGTAAAAAGCCAACAAGACGCACAAGAACCTGTAATCCTAGCAGGCACAGGGTCTGAATTTTTCCCATAAATCTAGTTATCAAGTCCATTCTCTCTCAGTAGTTATTTGTGAAACATTAAGCAGGTGTCAGAACCTAAATCATACATGGAGGACAGACCCCTCCTCTCCCCTTAGGAAACTTACTATGAACTAGTTGGACAAGACCAACACTCATAAGTGCCTTGCATCCATCCTAGACTGTGCTGGGGAAGTAAGGGAAAGTTTCCCAGAGGAGCGTCTGTCAAGTAGGATCACTAGTCCCATTTTGTTGATGTTGTTTTTGTGTTTATTTTTGTTTTCATTTTGAGATGGGGTCTCACTATGTAGCCCTGGCTGGCCTTGAACTCACAGAGATATACCTGCCTCTGCCTCCCAAGTACTGGCATTAAAGGCATATGCCACCATGCTTGCTTGGCACAGACTCACGTTTTATTCAGTTTTCAGCTTTGAAACTCCCATAGTTCCTTGCAAGTTTTAAACCAGCGGTTCTCAACCTGTGGGTTTTGTCCCCCTTTTTTGGGGGGAGGGGGATTGGACAATTCTTTCACAGGAGTCACCTAAGACCATCTGCAAATCAGATATTTACATTATGATTTGTTAAATTACAGTTATGAAGTAGCAACAAAATAATTTTATGGTTGGGGGTCCCCACAACATGAGGAGCTATATTAAAGGGCCGCAGCGTTAGGACGGTTGAGAAGCACTGTCGTAATCAAATGTCTGTCGAGTAGTAGCTAAGTCAACTCATGTCTTCTTTTCTTACACCTACAGCTGTAGACTATGCAATGAAGCTCAACTCAGAAGGACCAGGAGGGCACTGGGGCTGGTACTGCACATGCGTAAGGCTCTGGGTTAGACTGGGGCAGATTACGAGGAAGGCAAGAGATTCAAAACTACAATTTTTTTTCCTAGACAGTTTCTCTTGTAGCCCTGGCTGTCCTAGAACTCACTCTGTAGACCAGGCTGTCCTCGAACTCACAGAGATCTGCCTGCCTCTGCCCCCGAGTTCTGGGATTAAAGGCGTGCACCACCACCGTCTGGTTATTTTACTTTCATCCATATCCTAAAAGACATTTGTTCATTCAACAAATATTTACCAACTGCCAACTCTGAGCCATTTGCAAGTTTGGGGTCCAGAACCCATATCAGATAGAGAACTTGTCTGCAAGTGACATTCAAACGGATGCAATATTCAAATGCGGGCCTCCTCCAACCAAAACAAACAAACAAAACACATCATTTTCTACTTATCATGAAAAATTTTGACAGTGACTGTACAGGCTAGTTTTATGTCAATTTGACACAAGCTAGAGTAATCAGAGAGGAGGGAGCCTAAATTAAGAAAATGCCTCTAGCTGGGTGGTGCATGCCTTTAATCCCGCACTCAGGAGGCAGAGGCAGGAACATCTATGAATTTGAGGCCAGCCTGGTCTACAGAGTGAGTTCCAGGTGTGCCAGAGTTACAACAGAGAAACCCTATCTAGAAAAACAAACAACAACAAATGCCTCCATAAGATGGGGCTGTAGGCAAGCCTGTAAGACATTTTATTAGTGATTGATGGGGCTACCCAGGGCAGGTGATTCTGGGCTCTGTAAAACAGCAGGTTGAGCAAAGCATGGGAGCAAGCCAGTAAGCAGCACCCTTCATGGCCTCTACATCAGCTCCTACCTCCAGGTTCTAGCCCTGTCCTGACTTCCTTCAATGATGAACTGTGATGTGGAAATGTAAGCCAAATAAACCCTTTCCTCCCCAAGTGCTTTTAGTCTTGGTGCTTATCACGGCAATAATAACCATGGCTAAGATAGTGACTGTGGGATGTTAATTTAGATCAAGAGGACCAGACTATGAAGGTGACATTTAAACTGATGCATAGTGGTTTTTAGGAAGCAGCTTTAGCTGCAAATGTAGCTCAGTAGGTAGAGGGCCAGCCTAGCATACCAGACCCTGGGTTCAATCCCTAGCAATGCTTAAAATGAGACAGTGGCAGCAATTCCAGAGGTCGAAGTTGAGGAGCAGGATTTAGCTCATCCTAAACCTCAGTTAGCTCCAGCATACATTAGACTCTGTTCTCAGGACAGCAAAAAAGAAAAAGGCATCTTTATTTCATCCTTATTTTTAGAGAAAAAAGCTCTAGAGACCCCACCAAAAATTAGGAGGTAGCATTAAAGTAAGATTCAATGATATATTTTTCTAAAGCACATGCCTAACTCAATTGTTACAGAAATAGAAGCCTGTTCACACATTCACCAATTTTTTTTGTAAAATTGGATTTATTTTTGTACACCACGGTTTCACTTCGTTTCAAAAGAAATTTTGACCATATTGCATACTGATTTTTTTTTTTTTAATCTTCTAAAAGAGGCGAGGCAAAAGGGCTATGGTGACACCTACATAATCAAGGGTCTCGGCAAAAGGAAAGAGAAACTGTATTTCTGAGTTGGGTGTGGTGGTGCAAGCCTGTAATCCCAGCATTTTGGTAAACTGAGGCAGGAGGATTATCATTAATTCAAAGCCAGCCTGCACTGGATAAGCAAGTATCAGGCTAGCCAGGGCTACAAAGTGAGACCTTGTCTCTAATAAACAAGAAATTAAGCTGGACATGGTGGCTTATACCTATAATCTCAGCATTTGTGAGGCTGAGGCAGGAGGATTAAGATAAATTTAAAGCCAGTCTAGGTTGCATGGTGCCTTCTGGGCTAGCAGTTTGGACTATAGCCACTGCCTTGGGAGTGTGTGTGGAGAGGTGACTTCTGTAATAGGTATTGTACCTTTCAAATGTATTATCTAAATATAACACTGGAAGGAGTGAGGCATGACATCCCACCCCACACCTCTAGCCCTTGAAAAGGAGGTACCTATGTAGACAGAAAGCAAGGAAGTTATTTTTACTAAAGTTGCAAGCAAACGGACACTAGGTTTTAAAAAAAAAATAATTAACAATAATTTCAGCAAATCATTTAACTGCTTCAAGCCTCAACTTCTTTCCCACGGGTAAAAACGAAGATGTTGACATTAGAAAATCCCGCTGGATCCTCCTGATGCTTCTCAGAAAACAGTTCAAGTAACCTTTACAGCATGGGTGTTAGAGGTTTGGTTTTTTTTGTTTTGCTTTTTATTTTTTTAATGTTCATTTTGGGTTTTGTTTTTTATAATTTCTTCTGCTATACTAGATCAGGGAAAGTTGTACATTGAGGGCTAAATTCTACCAAAAGAGTATTCCCCACATACGGATCAAAAGAATACGAAGAGGGCAGTTAGGTTGCTCGACAGTTATGCTGCCTTTGGGGAAAGGGGGTGGCAAGAGCAAGCTATCATAAGAGAGGCTCACTGAAAAGGGAAACTAAATTTCCACCTCTCCTACAGGGAAAAGGGACTTTCATTTTCTCTTACTAAAAAGAGGTAGCGAAAGCCACAGCAGTCATCACACGTTTTCATTGTAAAGACGTGCCAAAATATTGAAGAGGCGCTATTTTTCTACCTAGGTCACCCATCTTATTTGAGAACGCCGTTTATATGTATACCCACAACCTGTCCTCGCTTCGACGCTCACTACCATCGAATATAAAAATAAATAAATAAATAAATTTAAATATGTCTGCTGTGCCTTTCATGCAAACCCATCAACAATCGTATCTTCCCCGCAGCGACGCCCGGGGCCGAGTCCCGCAGGCAGGAGACTGCAGACTGCGGCGCTGGCCGGGCCACTCCTCCCGCACTCTGAAGCGCCCTCCTCCTCCCTTGGGATTTCGAGGGGTTCCGGACCCCGCTAGGACCCCGCCCTTGAAGTCCAGCCCCGGGAAGGAGGGGCGGGGAGAGCCCTGCGGCCCCTGCCCAGCGAGAGCAGCGCCGCCGGAAAACCCAGGGTGCCCCCAAGCTGGCAGGAGCGGCCCCCGCGGCGCGCGCCCAGCCGCTCCCAGGTGCGTCTCTGCAGCCGGGGACAGCGCCCTGCTCCCAGGAGAGGGAGGCGGGGAGGCAGGAGGACGCCGGCCAAGCTCCGATCGTCACGATTCACGAGGGAGGGTGGAAAAGAGGGAGGGATTGGAGACAGGAAAAAAAAAAAAAAAGCGTATCGGGAGCTCTGGAAATGCAGAAGGCAAGGAAGAGAGTATGGAGAAAAGGAATGAGAGTGGAGAAGAGTTGGGGTGCAGAAGGATGATGCTGCAGAGGAGGGTCGTGGGCTAGAGGGGATAAAGGTTGGGGAAGGGGAGATGGGGTCCAGGGTGAAGAGGGAGAGAGAGATGGCGTGATGAGGTGACGGGATGAGGGTAAAAAGGAAAACGGGATGTTTATGAAGGCAAGGTGTGAAGAGGAGGGACGGGATGTAGGAGAGATGGAGGGATAGAGACGAGGAGAGACTGAGGAGGCGTCTGGGGTGAGGAGGACCGAGGTAAAGAGGGGATCGGGAGAAGCGTGCGTCAGGGAAGCCTGCTGGCCGCAGGGAGCCGGAGGGGCTTCCTCCCGGGAAGGCAGCGCCTGGATAACGGGTCCCGTCGGCCACAGAGGCCCCCGGGCGGCACCCCGACGCCACTTACTCTCTCCGACCACTGCCTTTAGGCCAATGGGGGCCATGGCGTTGTGCGAGTCTCCGGGCTCCGACGCTCCTCCCGCGACACCGTCGCCTCCCCCGGGCCGCGCGCCCCGCTGTCTGCAGCTGGTCGCCCCGCAGACCGACTGACGCGCGGACGCGGAGCGGGGGCGCGACTCGGGCCAGAGCGAGGCTGCTTAGCGGCCCGCGCGCGCGGGAGGGGCGGGATGGCGGAGGCGGGGCCTCACGCCAGCCGTCATCGTCACCCGCGCGACTTCGCCAATCAGAGCACGGCCCTGGAGCGAGGCCCCGCCCTCTAGGATGCGGATGGGCTCGGAGCGCGCCCTCCCCTGCGCCTTACGCGCGCGCCCCGGGCTCAGGGTCCTAAACTCCCCTTCACCAGCTCTGCACTGGAAGCCCTGGCCACGAGAATCTCCCGAAAGCCAGGCTGTGTGATGCTCTTTCTGCTTTCTGGGAGCCTTCCATTTTCTCCTGCCAACAGGAAGAATTCCGAGAGCAGATTCTTATTAGCTGTGCCCATTCCCAACCACAAGAAAGGCTTACGGCACATCGAAACTAGCCCTGTGTCTTCGTGGTCTATTTACCCATCATTGATCCAGCGCTGCTAAGCTCTGTGCCTTTCAGGCATCATTTTACTAAATCCTGGCAATTATTGAGCATCGCTTCTAATCTCCTCTTTCAGATGCAAAACAAAACAAACAAAATATTTGAGGCGCTTGCTGCTGTGTTATTTATCTATTATTCTCATTCACTAATAAATATTGTTTTCCCATTACTACGTGTAAGCTGATATTCTGTACAGGGGCCTGCACTCTTGGACAAGACCTGGTACAAAGTAGTTTCCAAGATTCAAATCTAATTAGAAAATGCCAAAAAATCAACTCTGGACTCAGCATCTCCTTCCTGGAGTCTGCATTACCCAAATGATCACATAACTGTTTTCACTCTGCCATCTTTGCTAATGAAGAAGATTGCTTTTGCAATATAGAACAAGAATGGGAGCTGTATCCCAGTGCTTTTTATATGCAAGGCCTCAGGTTTGATTCCTGATAGTGAAAAATAAAATAAAATGCAATGGATGTCAAAGAAAAACAAGTCCTGCTAATTTAAAAAAAAAAAATCACAAAGGATAGGGCAGAAGAGATGGTTCAGAGCACTGGCTACTCTTTCAGAGGTCCTAAGTTCAATTCCCACCCACATGGTGGCTTACAATTGTCTTTGACTGTAGCTCAGTGGGATCCAAAATGCCCTTTTCTGGTGTTCATACATGCAGACAAACAAAATACCTATATACGTAAAATATATACATACATAAATCTAAAAAAGCATTTTTAAAAAAAAGAAAAATCACAAGGGGCCAGGTGTGGTGGCAAGGAGACAGGAGCAGGGGGATCCCGAGTTCGAGGATATACATACACACCCCACACATCATACTCAAATAAACACAGTAATAATTAAATTTTACTCACAACGGAGTGCTAGACACGGTGGCAAACATCTGTAATCCTAGGCAGGAGACTTTCTGTGCATTTCGGCTAGCCCTGGCTACATGGCAATCCCGTCTCAAAACAAGACAAGTGGGCCTACAAAGTTTGGCTCAGTGGATAAAGGCATTTCCCAGAAACCCTGATAACCTGAGGTCAGTCCTCGGAGCCCACATAGAGAGAGGAGAAAGCTGGCACCAGAAGTTGTTCTCTGACTACATACCATGACAAACATGAAGCACTCTTCATACAAAACAGCAGTAAATAAAAACAAATCACAAAGGACAGGAGATGTAAGAGTGAAATCAGTGAGGACCCCATGAATGTGAGCAGCCCTGTAACCTGCGATGTCATTCATACCATTTCTGCATAATTAGGTGATTATTTTACAGACAAGGACCCTGACGTTCAGAGAGATTTCATTGAGTAGTGACCAAGTATCAATCCAATTATTTTTAAAACAAATGTATTATTTATTTATTTATTTAGATGGGTCTTACTATGTAGCCCCAGCTGGCCTGAAATTTACAGATATACACCTGCTTCTGCCTCCTGGGTCTGGGATTAAAGGTATTCATTCTTTATGGTAATTTATGGTAATTTACTTTGTTTTGTTTTATGAGACAAAGTTTCTCTGTGTAGCACTGGCTGACCTGGAGCTCATTCTGTAGACCAGTTGCTTGTGCCTCCAGAGTGCTGGGATTAAAGGCATGCACCACCACCACCCCCCGGCTTTGTTTGTTTGTTTGTTTGTTTTTGAGAGGGGTTCATGTAGCACAGACTGGCCTTTAACTTGATATGTAGCTCAGAATGACCTTCAATCCCTCATCCTCCTGTTACTGCCTCCCAGAAGCTGGGATGCACCAACACTCCTGATTTATGTTGCTATCAGAAACCTCGCTAAGCAAACACTCTACCAACAGCTATAAGCCCTACCCCCTCGTAATCCAATTCTATACTTTGAATTCTGAACCAATGTTTTATACTGTACAACAAGAAAAGGAATGCTTTTCCAAGGACATGGAAGTGAACTGTGGCTGAACCTAAGAGACCATTCATATATCCTAGTTCAAGCCACCAGCACTAGGATGAGATTTGACTGTGTTCTGGTATGGTGCGTAGTGTTGATTATCAATTTGACAAGATCTGGAATCAATAAAGCAAATCCCAGTGAAGGATTATCTTGATTGGGTTAATTGAGGTGAGGAGATCCTCCCACTGTGGGTGGCACCATTCCCTAGGCTGTGAGCTAAGTGTAAATGTTGTTTTCTGCTTCCTGATTGTGAACATCTCAAGCTCCTACCTTTATGCCTATCCTACCATGATGGACTTCCCCTTGAACTGTGAACCAAAATAAATCTTTTCTCACTTAAATTGCTTTTGTCAGAATATTTTATCACAGCAACAGGAAAAGGAACCAAGACATATGGCCTCTACCCTAGTCTGCACCCAAAGAACTTTTTCTTTCCTTCCTAGACAGAAGGTACAATACATCTTCTATCCATGTCTCAGTTCTGCCTTGAATTACAGAACACATTGGTAGACTCTGGGTGCATCTGGAGAAAGAGATAGTGTGTGTAAATGTGAGGGAACCCCGGGTACAGTTGTGACACCACATGCTCCTTCCTTAACCAGCTGGCATGTGCCAACAGAGACTTCCCAGTTAATGCATTACCACAAAATATGAATTAGAAGCTTGAGAAATCTCTTATTGTCAAGGAGTAGGGATGTCAAGGGCTTGACTGCCATTCATCCAACCAGAGGGCCAATAAGGGTTAACTGAGTGGCATCAGATGTTCAGGCCAAGTGCTGTGCTATAAGCAAGGCATAATTCCTGCCCTTGAGAGGCTGGTGGCAAGGACAGATAGTAGTGAAGAAGTCGTACATTCTGGAAAGTACTGAAACAGGAAAGGTGGCTATAAAGTGTGTGACAGGGACACCTGATCCAAGGAACTAGCTAGGCTGCAATCAGAGTGGGCTCCCTGAGCCAAGAAAAAGGTAGCAGGGGGGGATGGGAGAGCATCCTGGCAAACACAGTAGGTGCAAAGACCCAACAACAGAAATGAGTTTGGTTTCTCAAGGAAAAGAGGGTTCATTGTACCTACATTGGAGAGCCTGAGGGTCAGATTGGAAGGCAGAGTTCTAGGGGTGGGGTTGGCTGCAGTGCTCAAGGATTTTCAGGTGGTGTGGCATCTGTGCACAAGGGGCCTCCTCAAAGATCACAGCAAATATAGCAACTCCTTATTTGCAGGAAGAGGGATCAAAAAAGATTGTTTCATGCAGGTGTGTGTACCTAGGATGTTCCCTGACGATAGTTAAAATCAGAATGGATGCTATTTTAAGAAGATAGTCCAAATAGAAAGTGGGATGACAGACTGAACTCACCACGAAGCCCTGATTTTGGTGGGTGCTGGCTCCTAAATCCCAGCATTCGGGAGATGGAGGCAACACAGGGGAAGAGATCAGGACTGCAAGATGATCCTTTTATCCTTGGCTACATAGCAAATTCGAAGGCAGTCTTAATTTACATGAAATCCTGACTAAAAAATAAAAATCCCTACCCTGACTTTGAGCTCACGATCAATGTGGAATCCAAAACCTGGCTGCAGGCTTCCTGACATGGCTGAAACTTGGTTTCCCCATCTATTAAGCCTCTCTCTCAGGGTGGCTCTGAGGATCCAGGAAAATGACCAACACAACAGTGTAAAAATATCTCCCAAGCAGACATCACACACAATATATTGGGGGCAGGGGGTGGGAGACGAGTACTGAGACAGAGTCTCTCTAAATAACCCAGACTGGCTTCAAACTAGCAATAATCCTCCTGTCTTGACCTCTGGAGTTCTGGGATTATAAGTGAGCTGCTACGCCCAGCTGTCTGTATTCTGCATTGGCTGAGTTCGGCACAGCACAGAAAATTCAGTAATTTTCACTGGATCCTCATTCCTACCCTATGAGGTCGGTGACATTATTATTTCCTCAGCGCCCGCCCTGGTCAAGCCACCTGGCCAGGGTCATAAGGCTATAAGTACAGACAGGTAACCCCACTTGGGCTCTGACTTCCTAATGTCCACTGGAGAACGGCAGATCCCAGGACGCAGCCCCAAGGCCCTGGCGAAAGGAGAGGTTTGGCTCTATGGGCAGCTTGATATGAGTCTATCAGGAACAAGAACCAGATCACCTCGGGAGTTTGGGCCCAATCAGGTTCTCTGTCCATCGCTACATTTTAGCACCGCGACCATACAGGGTTGATACCCCAGGATGCTCAGAGGAGGTCTGGCCTCCTGGGCCAACAGAGGCGCAGGTCCGCCTACAGCTACGCATGCGCTGGCCTCAGCCTCTGCAGAGCCGGCTGCTGCAGCCGCGGTGGGAAGAATCCTATGATTTACACTTAGGTCATGTGACAGGGAGAGCTGGCCAGGTGGACAGCATGGTAAGAGGAGATGCGATTGGAGCTGAGTGCAGTTTACCAGGGAGCTGCCTGGAGGATCCAAGAGTAAGAAAACAGACTAGCAAGAAATAGGAATGCGGTGAATTAGAGAGACAAGCACGCTTGGTATATTTAGATCAAGCCCCGAGGGCAGAGTGTGGGCCATTTCTCCCGCCGCGGCGGGGTTGCACCTGCCTCGCTATGCTTCAAAGCTGCATCGCCAGCTGCGTTCTTGGGTGCCCACCCCACCCTCTCTCTCCGACTGCTGGGCCATTATATTCTCCATTTCCTGCACTATTTTAGGAATAATCTTTCTTTCTTTCTTTCTTTAAAAATTTTGTTTATTTATTCCTTCGTGTGTGTGTGTGTGTGTGTGTGTGTTCACAGGGGCACTTGTGGAGTTCAGAGGATAGCTTGTATGAATGGTTAACTCTTGGACCAAGGTATCAAACAGGTCAGCAGATGGGGCTGCAAATGCCTTTACCCATCTCTGGCACAGAGACTAAAGAAGTCAACAGGAGAGGACTGAAGAAATGGCCCAGCAGTTAAGAGCACTGCTGCTCTTCTGGAGGGCCCGGGTTTGATTCCCAGTGCCCACACATCAACCTACAACCCAGTTACAAACCTCTAACTCCAGTTCCAGAGGGTCCAACCTCCTCTGACTCTGGCATGTATATGGTGCACATGTATGCACTAAGACACATACACATAAAATAAATAATTTTCTAAGAAGGGAAATGTGATGTCCACACACAGAGACCTTCAGAGAAGAGCTGAACCTGTAGCACTTGAGTCTGGGATCTCACCCTCAGGTTGACAAATATGTGTGTGTATTTAAGATGAAATATATTTTCAAAAACCTCAGGCAAGGTCTGAAGTTCAAAGGACTACAGAAGACAGGCAGATGTGAATGACAGCTTAAATGTGACCAACCTCAGTGTGTATACTGTGCCTAGGGAACAATCCATACTCAGATCCTGGCAGTGATTTCCACAGAGATTGTAGAAGAAATTATACAATACCACTGTATGTTTAAATGTTGCAATAGATGGGTGGAGGGTAGGTAGCCAGGGTCTCATGCTCTCATGCTACCTAGGGCTGGCCTTGAACTTCCTATGCAGTAAGGATGAACTTGAACACTGGAGCTTTCTTCCTTCACCTCCCAAGTGCTGGGATTATCAGTGTGGGCCACCACATCCAGGCTTTGCAGTGGGATTTTTAGTTTTTTAAAAATCTGATTATTATATATATTATATATATATATATGTATTATATTATATGTATACGATATATATATCATATATATATATATACACACTATATATCATCATCATTACTGACTTTCGAGTCAAGGTTTCTCTGTTGTAACTCTGGCTGTCCTGGAAGTTACTCTGTAGACCAGGCTAGCCTCGAACTCACAGAGATCTGCCTGCCTCTGCCTCCTGAGTGTTTGGATTAAGGGTGTCAGATCTCCTGGAGCTGGAGTTATAGACAGTTGTGAACTGCCTTGTGGATGCTGGGACTTAGATCTGGGTCCTCTGGAAGACCAGCCAGTGCCCTTAACCACTGAGCCATCTCTCCAGACCAGATTTTTAGATTTTTGAAAAAGCATTTAATTATATGTATGTGTTTGTCTGTGTATGGGTTTGTGCATGTTTGTACAGGTGTCCACAGAGGCCACATCACCTGTAACTCCTGTATCTGGAGTTATAGGTGAGTGTGAACTACCTAATGTAGGTACTGGGAACTGACTTCAGAGTCTTCTGCAAAAAAACAGTAACTGATTTTAATTGCTGAGTCATCTCTCTATCTCCTGCAATGGAAACATGGGCACCGCCGGCCCAAGTGGTGATGGCTCATGCCTTTAATTCCAGCATTTGGAAAGCAGAGGCAGGTGGATCTCTGAGTTCGAAGCCAGCCTGTTCTACAGCCAGGACAGTCAGATAGTTACAACAGAGAAACCCTGTCTCAGGGGGAAAAAATGTTGACATCACTCTGGGGCAAACACAACATATCAGAGGGTCATGTCACATTCATCCCAAGTACCTGCTTTAAAAGTCGGGGAACTAGAAGGCTTCCTCCCAAAAGAAGAGGTTGGAGATACCCACAGAAGAGAAGCTACAGGCACTGATGTACTCCACTCACATGGCACCCCCTGCTGGGCACAGCTTTGCACAAGGGTGAGGTGTAGCTGTCTCACACCAAACTCCAGGATCTTCTTCACAGGAGTGGTCCCTCTGCTCAGCCTGGCTCTGTGCAGTGGGTAGAGACAGTGGGGCCAGCACTTTGCATTCACCAAGGACCGCTGTAGTAAGAAGCTCTGAGGGATACAGACGTGGGCAACTCAATTTTGTCTGGACATGCAGGGCCCATTAATTTGAAACAAACCCAGGAACAACAACAACAAAAACAAATTAAGTCACACATTTGAAGTCTCAATGGACTCTACCAATGAAGGCTTAAAGCGCTTTTTAATCTGGTTTGGGAAAATTAACTCAGCAAGTTTTACACCGTGGGTATCAAAGAACAATTCATGCCTTTTACATAGATTAAGTTGTGGTTCGATCCCTGAGGAAGTTTGCATTCCAAGGGAGGAAGTTGTTTTTTTGTTTGTTTCTGGTCAGTTTGGCATTTGAAATGAGACTGGGGGTTGAGAAAGAGAGAAAATTCAATCTAAATGATAAAATAAATAAATAAAATAATTGTTGTTGTTTGACACAATGTTTCTCTGCGTAGCCCTGGCTATCCTGGGACTCACTCTGTAGACCAGGCTAGCCTCGAACTCAGCTCTGCCTGCTTCTGCCTCCCAAGTACTGGGAAGCCATCACTGCCTGGCTGAAATAAAATAATTTTTTAAATGCTCCAACCTCGGGTTCCTATGCTTCGTCTCTGAGGTGCCACAGTAAACCAATGAGAGCGTGGTGGCATATTTAGTGAAGAGTGAATGTGGTGACACTAAGAACTGTTCAGCATTAGACCCTGTGACATTCCTCCTTCTGGACTCACAGCTTGGTGAAACTGGGGGTTTGACAATTGATATGAAATGTAAGTAAGAATTCCAGAGATTTGAGGTTCGGTATGGATGGGAAAGTCAGTGCGGTGTCTGATGGGACACCGATGATTAAGGTGCCCTGTCCCATCAAGTCACGGAAGTCATGTAAGAGCTTTAATTTTTTACTGCATGTATTTATTAAGTGTGTGTGCGTGCCTGCCATGACAAGTGTGCAGAGGTCAGAGAACGATTTTCAGAACTTGGTTCTTCCCTTCACCATATGGATCCTGAGACTCAACACTCAGATCGCCAGGCTTGGCGGCAGGCGAGCCCCGAGCCGTCTCACTGGCCCAAGTTTCAATTTTTTTATTTTACTTGTATGGATGTTTTGCCTAGTGTCTGAGGAGGGTAGAATTGGGTATCAGATCTTCTGAAACTAGAGTTACAGTTGGCTGTGAGCCACCAGGTGGGTGCTGGGAATTTAAACCTGGTTCTCTGGAAGAGCAGCCAAGGCTCTTAACCACTGAGCCATTTCTCCAGCCACTTTAAAAAAAATTTTTGAGGCAGTGTAGTCCAGACAGACCTCACGCTTGCAAGCCTTCTGCCTTAGCCTCTCAAGTACTGGGATTACAGGTGTGCGCCATCACACCCAGCTAAGAATTATATTAAATTATTTTTCCTTTAATTTGTGAGTATCCCTTGGAGCTGGGAGACTGTTCGTTTTGTGGTGATGGGGATGGGAGCCAAGGCTATTTGCAGATGCACCACTGAGCACACAGACTTAGCCCTGGGGTATGACTTATTTATTTATTTATATTATTTATATATTTATATATATATAATATATATTACTTATATAAATGGACCAAGTCATTAGGATATACATAAGCCACTTGGTCCCAAATCTTATTTTATTTTAGTGTTTTCTTTTTTTGTCCCTACTATTATATGACCAGACAATTATTAGATATCTCCTTTGGTCTAGGAGTGCTATGGGAAAAAAACAACTGAAACACCAAGACAGCCATGTTTGGGTACCTCCAGCATAGGCTAAGTGTGCCCGAGGGCGTTCGCATATTTACTAGATTGCTTGGTATGTAGCCTTTTCTTTCCTGATTACTGTTACACAGTATTTTCTTTCCCTACCACAAATGCCTTTTGAGCCACCCCCAAGTTCCCTTATAACTCTGAGGTCAGTCTCTCAGGATGGCAGTCCTTGAATAATGCTGATTTGGTGCTGTGCTATATATACATATATATGTGTGTGTGCTATTTTTGTTGTGGGGTATTCACCAGAGAAGACTGCTTGGACATGGATTTAAGCCAATAGAAAGTTTTTACCAGCCAACTGGAACTACACTGGGTGTTCCGGGTCCCAGTGTAGCCCCAGACCTTTCTCAAGATGAGTTTTTAAGCATAAAAAATATATTCTGGGTTGATATACTTCAGCTAAAAGAACGGTTAGCCAGAAGTGGAACTACAGAAGCTAAAAAGCAAGGTTAGTACATTTTGAGACTTCCCCAGAACTGTATGGACTTCGATGGATTAGGCCTTTTAGATTAGGTGTTTAATTTTGGCTGGTGGTGGTGTCTCTGTGCTGAGTCTTACAGCCAGAATGGCACTTTCATCACGGAGCCAGTTGTGCTAAGGTCTCAGGGCCTACCAAGGTCTGGGGCCTTGTTACTATTTTAACCTTGACAGTGATCTTCAGGAATCCAATAGACTGTCATGCCCACTTTACAAATAGGAAAACTGAAGTGTCAAGAATGAAGGGCCTTTCGGGTCATGCAGGAAGTGGCTCGGCCAAGTCACATCATCATTACTCCTATCTCTCCCTACCTCTCTCTCAGGAATGGGATTTGGGTGACAGAGGATGAGAAACGGAAAGTGGAGAGGTAGAGGTAGGTCAGGCTCCTAATGCTGGTTCTCTTTTCAAGGATGCCCCAGATTATTGAAGCTTCAGAATCTCTGAAACCTGAATCTGACCTGGCTCTGCGGGTGACTGGGAGGATGAGTGGTGTTGTATAACAGTTCCTTCTGAGATGGAAACCTTCTATCCTTCAGGGATGCTTCTTAATCAGGAAGGTAAACAACTCAAAATAGCTTCAGGAAGTCCACAAAACTGAACAGACTCAATCGTCCCCTCCCTGCCAGAGTAAACACTAAAAGCTGGGAGTCCCTCTGAGACCAGCCAAACAGAGCTGGTCTCTGAAGACTCTCAGACAAACTAAAGTACAAGGAAGGCTCTCAGAGGAGAAAAGGTGCACAGAAGACTCTAGAGATCAGACCAGCTGCCTGGAAGAAGTTTAGACCAAAGTCACTTGGAAAGATCACTCTCCAGCCAGTTGAGCCGTCTGCAGGCTGTGCAGTGAGCTCCAGGGTCCCAGCTTTTTTGTTAGCCATCACCCATGGTGGGGTGGGCTTTGATGATATCTGTGAGTCATTTCTGCTCCTGTAAGGAACCCCTCAACCATATTCCTGAAAGTAACCCAACCAAACTCACTGGTTCACCAGGCTGGACTTGGGTGCTGTCTGTACTTTGGTCTGTTGTGAGTTCTCTGTGTGTTGCGTGCATCTTCCCAGGAAAAGTTTTATCACGCAGCAGTGTCCCCTGCTTAGATCCAGAAATCGACACTCACTGGAGGTAAGGTCACTTCTTAGCACTACTAGTCCTCTCTCAGCTCCTGTCCGCATCGCAGGCGTCCTCATCACACACACCCTTCCCACCCCCCACCCTACCACTGTGTCCTGAAAAGCACCCAGCACTCTGAGGAAGGAAAGATCCCTCCCAACAACTTAAACACAGGCTGTGTCTCTAACCCCTACAAGCCTCCTGCCTCCCCGCCACACTCCCTGCCTCCCCTCCTCCATCCTTTGTCTACAGGTTCCCACCTCTGCTTTCCACACTCATCCCTGTGTGTCAGCAGCCACCTTCTCTCTCACTGCTCACCCCAGAGTCAGTCCCAGCTGTCGATGTGGCTCAGCCTAGGGCAGAGCTCCTCAGGTTCCCCCTAGGGCAGAGCTCCTCAGGGACCCCCTAGGGCAGAGCTCCTCAGGGCCCCTTAGCTCTCTGTGAGCCAGTGCTCTGGGTTTGCCTCTGCCTTTTGACTCACCCTGGTCAGCTCATTCTTACTTCTAGAAAGGAATTTCTCCATTTGCACAGACTTGGACCCTGGGCTCCTTGTCCTGAGTGGTATCTCTCCCCAAATCAGGAAGGGGGGGGGGTTCGGGGGCAGCATTCCTAGGGGCCGTGGTCCTGGCCTAGCACCTCTCCTTCCCACTCAGGATCCTTGCTCTGTTGGGGTATCTTAGATGCCTGCCACTGGGAAAGCAGGGGAGGCTGGCTGTAGGTCCCTGTCTGTTGTCCATTACTGGAAGTTTGCTGCTCTCTGTGGGTCTCTGTCCTCCTCTCCACAGGAATCCTTCCCCTCTGATATTGTCCTCCTAATTACCAAGAGGCTCCCTCTCTTCTTTCTAGGCTGTGACTTAATTCCCCCTTGAACACTTGGAAGCCTCCACCTAGGTCCCCAACGGAGCTGCTGGAGCAGATGTTTGGTTCCCAGAACAAAAATAGCAGTTATTGAGTGGAATGCAGCCCCACAATCTGAAGACATCTGTGTGCTGCATCCCACCCTGGGGCTTAACACGCCTTCAGTAGCAAACAGCACCAAGAACTGTTTCTGTACATTTAAAACTGGTTTTCACTGAGTGTCTCAGAAGACCCCTACAACCTCGACTGCCTGTGCTGAGGCCCCATGGGGTGGGGGAGAAGGTTGTCACACACTGAATCCAGGCCAAGCCCATTTCTTTCTCTGTGTGTTGTCTTCGATTTTTGTTTGTTTGTTTGTTTGTTTATCTATTTATCTATTTATTTTGGTGTGTGTGTATACATGTTCACACGTTTGTGGGGTGGAGTATGCTTTTGGAAGCCAATGATTGATATCCTATCTTCCTCAATTACTCTGTCTTTTTAAAGATTCATTTATTTATTTATAGATAGGGTCTCTCACTGAACCTGGAGCTCACCAACTTACCACACCGGTCGGCCATCAAGATCTAGGAATCCTCCTGTCTCCACCTCCCTGACACTGCGATTACAGGCATGGGCCACCAAATTCGAGTTTTCATTCTTATTCTTTTGAAACAAGAGCTCACTATGTAGCCCTGGCTGGCCTGGAACTCATATGTAGACCAGGCTGGCCTCAAATTCTTAGAGATCTGCCTGCCTCTGCCTCCTGAGTGCTGGGGTTAAAGGTAACATCAAGCTCCATTCTGAACCCAAGATGGGTGTTGGGAATCCTAACTCAGCCCCTCAGGCTTAACAGCAAACACTTTACTGACAGCCATCCCCCAGCCTCTGCTTATTTATTTATTATGTATGAGGCAGGTTTACTATACAGCCTGGGTTAGTGGAGAACTCTAGATCCTCCTGCCCCAGCCTCCGGCAGTGCTGGGGTTATAGGCATACCTACCTATCCCCCTTTTTAGTTTTTAGTTTGTTTGGCTGGTGGGTTGGTTGGTTGGGGTTTGTTGTTTTGAGACAGGATTTCACCATGTAGCCCTGGCTGGCCAGAGCTCACTACGTAGAACAGACTGGCCTTTAACTGCTTTCTTTGTTTTCTTCTCTTTTTTTTTATTAGATTTATTTTATCTTACGTGTATGACTGTTTTGCTTACACGTATGTCTGTGTATCATATGCATCCTAGAATTGGAGTTATGGGCAGTTGTGAACTGCCATGTGAGTGCTGGGAATGAAACCCAGGTCCTTTGCAAGAACAGGAAGTATGCTTAACTGCAGAGTCATCTCTCCAGCCATCTTGTCTGACTTCTTGCGAAGCATGATTAGACCTTCTGATGTTGCCATACCCATCTCCATTGTCAAATCTTGGGTTCCTCCCTCTCAGCACAGTTGAGGAAAGCTCTAGAATGAGGTTGAGGTTGAGTCCTTTCTGGTTTTTTGTTTGTTTGTTTGCTTTGCTTTTCATTTCACAAGTAATAAAAAAATCAATGGGAAATAGTTAAATCTATATTCAGAATTAAATTAATCCAAGTTGCCTCAAACTCATGGTTTTCCTACCCCAGTCTCCCACGTGCTGGGACTGTAGACATGAGCCTGGTTCTAAATAATTACGATTTATTTTGATATTATGTGTGTGTGTGTGTGTGTGTGTGTGTGTTGTGCTAAGCACACACTTTGTCTATTGCTGAGCCATATCCCCAGCCAAAATTTTCTTTTTGATGCTGGAGCTCAAGCTCAGGGCTAAATATACACTTTACCATTGGGCTGCACCTCCAGGCTAAGGTGAAAAGGCGGCTGTGATCCAGCATTTGGGAGATGTATGGAGAAAGATTAAGAGTTCAAGGACTGGGGGAGGGTAGGGGGTGGAGTGGGGTTGTGGGGCAGAGGGTATATGTGTGTGCACACCTTTAATACCAGCACTCAGGAGGCAGAGGCAGGCAGATGCCTGGGAATTCGAGGCCAGCCTGCTCTACAGAGTGAGTTCCAGGACAGTTAGAGTTACAACAAATAAACCCTGTCTCTAAAAAACAAAAAACAAAACAAAACAAAAAAATTTCAAGGTCAGCCTGGGCTACAGAATAACTAAACTATTGTTTAGTCAATTGAATTTGTTTGTGTGTTTAAACAAGGAAGCACACAAATTCAACTGACTAAATAGTAACAAAATAGAAGCAGCTGTACCATTAGGATGACTATAGACAGAGGCTCTGTTAAAAACTCACAGATCTCTTTCATTCTTGTGTCTGGTCCTTCTAAATGGATTGGTGGATACTCAGGGTGATTGAGAAGTCTGGAGAGGAAATCTGAGATCAGAGAGTGTAAGAAGCTAGCTATCTGGAGCCAGATCAGCTGGCTCACAACTCTGGAAAGCAGAGACTCGGTGGGAAACCATTGTCCAGATGCAGGCTGACCCCGCCACCTGCTGGTGGTCTGGAGGAACATCAGGAGCCTGAGGGCTTCGTCTAGGCCAATGGGGAAGCTTCTGCGCGAAGCAAGCCCCCAGGCTCCACCACTGAGCAGGGAGTGCACTCTAGATTACAGTTTTTGCTGTTGTTACACGAGTCAGCCCATTTATTGCAGACTGGGGATGTCTCAGATGGTCGCATTTCTCCTGGTCCTTCAATTCCTTCAATCCGCTGGTGACCGGCTTAACTTATGACAGCAAAAGTGTTGATGTAGGTAAAGCTCGGACCCCCACCCCACCCTGACCCCCGCATCGCCCCACCCCCATCCACCATTTTCATGCAGAACCTCGGTATCAGGTGCTGCCCTCGGCTTTCTCTTCTCTTAGAGAAGAGGCAAGTATACTTGGCATGCTAGTCAATTTTGATTTTCTTCAGCATTTTCCAGAAGGAAGCACCATGGCTAGTCCCATATTTTCTGACAATCCTTCTTGGTGCATTTTGCCGTGTCACTGAGCAAGAGAAAACCTGTGACATTTCTTTTTCTGAATCTGGCTTATTCCAGATAACATGATGATCCCCAGTCTGTTCCATTTGCTCTCCAGTTCTATTGCATTGCCTACAGAGAACATAACTTTGTTCTTTATGGCTGAATAAAAGTTAATTGTGGGGGCTGGCGAGACGGCTCAGCAGGTGAAGGTGCTGTATTCATTCATTAATAGACTTTAGGTTCCATTTCTTGTGTGCTTTGAATTGTGCTGCAATAAGCGTGGATACACAGGTATCTCTGTAGCACGCTGACTTGAATCCCTTTAAGTATCATGCATTTCTTATTAATAATTTTGGCTTTTAAAATATTAGGTTATCAGGATAGTTTGGTGGGTTCTGGCACTTGCTATAAGATTGATAACTTTAGCTCAATCTCCAGGACCCACGTGGTAGAGGGAGAGAACTGAGTCCTGCAAGTTGTTTCCTGATGGAGACTCCTGGCGTGTGCGTGACCACATGAGTACATACACACAAAACAAACACATAAATAAATACATAAATAAAAACCTTAAAAAGAAAAATAGTATACTAGCTTTGCAGGTGAAGCTCAGACATACGGCTTCTTTCTTCTTATTTTTTGTTTGTCCGTTTTTTGAGACAAGGCTTCTCTGTTGTAACTCTGGCTGTCCTGGAACTCACTCTGTAGACCAGGCTGGCTTAGAACTCACAGAGATCCGCCTGCCTCTGCCTCCTGAGTGCTGGGATTAAGTGTGTGTGCCACCACTGCACGGCTTCTTTTTTAATTTTTAATTTTTGATCAGGCGTAGTGGCACATGCTTTTAGTCCCAGCACTCAGGAGGCAAAAGCAGGTAGAGCTCTGAGTTTGAGGCCAGCCTGGTTTATAGAGCAAGTTCCAGGACAGCCAGAGCTACACAGAGAAACCTTTGTCTTGAAAAAACAAAACAAAAAACTATCTTTTTATGTGAGTGGGTGTTTTGTCTAAATGTATATCTGTGCACCCCTTGTCTGGCACCCAGAGAAGAACCAGATCATTGAACCCCCTGGAGTTGGGATCACAGTCCATGTGAGTCCTGAGATCCCAGGATCTCCGAAAGAGCAGCCAGGGCTCTTGAGCGCTCAGTGGTCTCTCTGTCTACCAGTTACATAACTCTTGCCTGGTATTCATGACCTGGGTTTTTTCTTCAGTACCGCAGTGTACACATACATGTTCATGTATAAATACAAATGCACTAGATAAATATTTGTCTTGCTTACTGAGGTTTTGACACGCCCTTAAATTTTGCACCCTAAATGTTAGGTTCCTCCCTTGCTTTCTTTTCCTACAGCTTTACTTAGTGTCTGTTTATCTGTTTTGGGGACAGGGTTGCATGTAGCCTAGGCTGGCCTCAAACTCAATGTATACTTGAGGATGACTTGAATTTTTGATCCTCTGCCTACACCTGGGATCACAGGCAAGAACCATCTTGCCTGCCTCTCCCATGGCTTACTATTCCTAAAGACTGGACTACTGGCAATGAGGGCCAGGGGATGGAAAGGGGGTGTGACGTCAGCAGGGGAAAGCAGGAATAAGTCTTCTGGATGGGTCAAAGCAAGCTCTTTTTTTATTTTAGCTTTTTTCTTTTCCCCTCTCTCTCTCTATTCAAGCGTTTTCCTCTATACAATTCAAACTTTTCCTCTCTGTACAACTTCTTTTTCTTATTTAAACTTATGTCTACTATATTTTTCCATAAAATCCCCCCTCTCTCTCACATACACACACGCACACATCTTGTGCTCCAACACACACTCACCTGACGCACACATACATATTATAAGTTTTAACACACACACGTCTTGCTCATACCCATCTTGTAAGCTTCCTCTTGTTCTTGTGGAAGAAGCAAAGCTCCAACATGCACACATCTCAGTCATACATCTTATCAGCTTCCCTCTGTAAGCTTCTTTCTTCTTATGGAAGAAGCAGTGCTGCAATACACATGGATCTTACCTACACATCTTGCAAGCTTCCTTCTTCCATTCTTTCTTTCGCCTCTTCTCCTACTCCTTCTATCTGTTTTTCCATATGCAATATATATTTCTTAGACAAAGCCCCTCATGGGGAAAGATCACATTACATTCACATCTTAATCATAAACTTCACATAATGATTACAGGCTTTACATTTCAGTGGTTACAAGTTCCATATTTTTTAAAAACAAGATATCTTAAAACTCACACCTGAATGCCTAGTTCCCTGTAGAGGGAAGTTTTGCCAAGGAAAAGCCCCTCCTCCTTGTGGGTGCATGCTACTTGGACTTCTGGGAGCAGCTTGGAGGGGATTATAGACTGACAGTTGGAAGGGCCGTTGGCAGTTAGTTGGTTAGGGTTAGAGTTAGAGCTACTGCAGGACAGGGAAGAGAGAGCACAAAAGCTAATGATAGGAGAAACGGGCAGAAATAAGGCTCAGATAGAATGAACTAACTGGGGTTTTAGAAAAGTTACAATTTAGATCTTCTCAGTAATTGCTGTGCTGGGAGAAGCTGAATCAGAGTGGGTTAGAGTTAGCTCAGTTCCCCAGACATAGACAGATTAAGACAGCCAGAAAAGGGCTGTAAAGGTTTCTCCTTCCTTCTTATCCTTTCATTTCCTAACTAACCCTATGAGCTAACTGAGGTTTTAAAACGTTACAAGTTAGAAATCAAGCATCCAGGAACAGAGGGGCGGAGTCAAGTTGCCAGTGAGAAAGGTAACAGCAACTTTTGAGAGCCCAGACTCAAATGGCAAAAACAGCCACCCCCAGCTCCCTTTTAGAAGAAAAACTGTAACATTCTAAATAAATTTTTAAAACCATTTGCATTCCCCAAATATTTTCTCCCCACAATACATCTATATCCTAGAAGCAATACTTTTCTATTATAGATTAACAGAGTTTAAGCAAGCCAAGTGATTTTACAACCAGCTTCTATCATAGCTGGCAGTTGCTAAGGAACAAGTACATGTCATAGTTTCCTAACACACACAATTCTTATTTAGATAAAACAGTGAAACAAGTTTATTATAACTAAGAAACTTTAAGTCAAGGGTCTTTTTGCTTTTCTTAGGTAAAAGGAGAATCAATTGTGCGGCTCTATATCCCCAAGGCACATACCACAAACTCATCACTAAACTTTTGATTATAGAAGCCACGAAAGAATCAATTTTATTTGTGGTGGAGGAAGTTCAAGCCTAACAATGGGGACTGAAACTCATTTGTTATTTCTTGATCCTGGGTCTGTTTTTCAAAGGAGAAACCGTGGGCCCTCGCAATCAGGCTTTCTTTTGTTCTTGTTTTCTAACCCTGACCAAGTCTTCAGCTACCGAGAATGTGTTTTCCTATGTAGTTTCCTAAGTTACTTGTTTCAAAGCAGCTTGGCGGAACACCCTGATCTGATGTTACTGATTAGTTATTCTTTCTGGAGTTTCAGTAGAGTTACTGGTTTAACTGAGTGGCACTGCCTTGCCCAAGTGGCACTGCTCGAGGGAAAATCATCATCACCACTGTTATGTGTGCCAGTAACACTGCCCAGTGAGGGGTTAGAGACCCCCATAGAACTTTCATACCACAAGAGAGACAGGGAGACCATGGTAGCAACAGCACGATAAGGCCCAGCAGTAGAAAAGGGCGTTCAGGAGACAACCCCCGGAAGGCTGCAGTAAAAACCTACTGTCGCCCTGCTAAACAGTAGGCTAACTCCTGAAGCTCCAACACTGGCTGTTGTTCCCCTCACTGCTCCCAGAACTGGACTATTCTCTGTTCCCAGTTACTGTCTAACCAGCACTGTCACCTGTCAGAGGGCCTTACCTCTGCCAAGCAGCCATTAGCAAAAATCCTTCTCTTTTTCCCTTCTGCCCTAGGCCAGGCAGCTTCGCCAACAGATCAGCACATCCCTGCCACTGCCTTCAGGCAGCTGTTAAGTGAGGAGGCATACAATGGCATAGTTTCAAGAGCTGTTTGCATCTTAGCCAGAATCTCACTGTGTCTCCCATCTTCCTGCCTCTGCCTCCTGAGTGCTGGGGTTACAGGTGTCTAGGCCACCTCAGGTTGCTATGGGAACTCTCTGACCAATGGAAGGGATACATCAGGGATAATGGGGAGGAAACACCTAGAAAGCCTCTGCCCTGGTTCCCATCCTTGCAAGCTGCTGCATCCATACTGGAACAAGTCCTGAATCCCTGCAGCTAAAATTCCAATCCTGGGGGAGACCTAAACAGTGACTTCCTCCCCTCAGGGTCCCAATGACAAACCAAAATATGATGTCACAAAAGTTCTCCCTGGGGCACCAGTGGATGGGTTTATTGGGCTTACTTACATAATATATTTGAGGGGTTACACACAGGAAAGTGGGTGATCCTCTTCTCTCCAAAAAAGGCCTCACTAGAACATCTTTATCCAGAATTATGATTTTTCCTTAGCCATATAGATGAAGGCCCTTCCCTTGATTCTTCCCCACCTATATACCCTTGGCCAAGTGCACTTAGAGCAGAATTGCAGGCAACCAGTTAGGAGTGGAGGCTGAATATTCAAGTAAGGGCCCAGCTTGAAGAATGTCTGTGAGTGGACCCTGCTGAACACCTGAAGAGTCTAGAACTTTGGCTTGGATGAGCAGTAGATCCAGGAGTCAGTGGACACCCCGAGACAGAAGTACCACCTTCCCCTTCTTTTGTAGACAGAGGAAACAGAGCAACGGGGCAGTCTGAGGTTGCCCTGCGCAAAGCTCATCCTTATAAACACCTTCCCTCGTTCACCAAATATTTTTGTATGTCCCAGGTGTGTGTGCTGGGACCTGTTCCGGGTGCTGGGGATGCAGCAGTAAAGAAAAGAGTTCAAGGGCTGGTGTGGTGATGCACACCTTTAATCCCAGCAAATGAGAGGCAGGGGTGGGTGGATCTCCAGGTGTTTGAGGCCAGCCTGGTCTGGTCTAGATAGAGTGTTCCAGACTACCCTGTCTCAAAAAATCAGAAAGAGTGAGGGGGTGCAGGAGGGGGGAGCTAGAGGAGAACGAGGACAGGAGAGGGGAGTTGAGGGCCAGAAGAGGAGGGGAGGAGAGAAAAAGGCTAGGAAAATGACTCAGACATTGAAGCTCTTGCTGCTTGGTGAGGACCAGAGTTTGAATCCTTGGAACCTATCTAAATGCCAGGTGGGCATGGCAGCCACCTGTAATTCTGCCAGGAGGACAGACACAGAGATCCCCCTGAGTAAGCTGTTTATTGAGACTGGACATATCAGGCATGCTCTCAGCTTACCTGGGAGACCTTGCTTCAGTGAATAAGGTGGAGAATGATCAAGGAAGATACAGAGACCTTGGGGTAGTAGTAAGGTGGGCATGCTGTGGAAGATGGAAGATCGGTGTGGAAGGCACAATGACAGAGGAAAGGGTAGGGGGTGATGAGGCCCGGGGCGAGGTCTCATGGAGCTCAGCCGGCAGTGCTTTATGCTGAGAGTGATGGGCCTCACCATAGGCTGGGGGCCTATAATGCCCTGGATCAGTTTCTGAGTGAGTGTTACATGGGTGATTACCTACATATTGAGCTGTGCACCTAAGATCTGTGGTTCACTATTCAGAACGGTTACTGAAATCATAACTGTTGAAGAGCTTGTCATTGCTTTTGTGTAGACACTGAGCCATGGACCAGAGGGACAAGCTGCTGGGAGGCTTCGCAATGGTGGGGATGACTAACAGGGGGAGTTCCAGGGTGAGGCGGCAGGGTGGGGCACACAGGAGTTACTTCTTCAGAGGAGGAAAGGAAGCCTGACGGGTGAACACGTCACACAGCTCTGTGTGTGCATGCATGCATGTGTGCGTCTGCGCCCACACTAGAGCCTGAGATGGGGAGTACCCTCCAGAGAAGCTGGAGCTCCAGGCCCTTCCCTATCTATCCTCTTTACCCTAGAGGCGCATCCCATCGGTGGCCATGTACCATCTACCACCAGGGGGCAATGGACACCTTCCTGATCTATGAGGCAACCTGAAGTTGGACCCAGGAGTAAGTAGGGAAGACCACCAGTCAGAAAGCAGTCATCCCAGGGAAACTGGTGAAGCCTGGTGCCCAGGTGGCCTCAGTCTCCAAGACCATGCATTCTTTTTATTCATTTTTGTCTTTTTGTTTGCTTGTTTTTTGTTTTTTATTTGAGACACAGTTTCTCTGTTGTCACTCTGGCTGTCCCGGAACTCACTCTGTAGACCAGGCTGACCTTGAACTCACAGAAATCCACCTGCTTCTGCCTCCCAAGTGCTGGGATTAAAGGCGTGTGCCACTGCCGCCTTACAACCATGTATTCTTTGCAGAAGAACAATTTAGGAAGGGAAAGATCAGAAATTAGATCCTAAATCAAACCCTGGATGCCTAGAATCTGAAAATCAGGGCTCTATTCTTCTTTTCTTTCATTTTGTTTTAAGATTTATTTATTTTGCATGTGTATTGTGTGAGTCAGCTTGAGTTTATGAGTACTATGTGTGCACAGGAGCCTGTGGAGATCAGAAGAGGGCGCCTGATCGCCTAGAACTGAAGTTCCAGGTGGTTGTGAGCCGTTCCAATGTGGGTATGAAATATTATGTAGATTCTGTGCAAGAACAGTAAGTAAGCTGGGCGGTGGTGGAACATCCCTTTAATCCTAGCACTCCAGAGGCAGAAGTAGGCAGATCTCTGTGAGTTCAAGGCCAGCCTAGTCTACAGAGTGAGTTCCAGGACAGCCAGAGTTACAACAGAGAAACCTTGTCTTGAAAAAGTAAAACATCAACAACAATAAAAAGCAAGCAAACAAACAAAAGAATAGTAAATAAACTAAATAGCTGAGCCATCTCTACAGCTTCCTTTTATTTATTTTAAATCACATTTTTAAAAATTTATTTTGCATGTGGTATGTCTCCTTGTAGGACTGAGGAGAGGTATGTGTGTGGTGTGTGTGCGTGTGAGAGAGAGAGAGAAAGGGATCAGGAGTTGTTTCTCTCCCTCTACCAAGTTCTGAGGATCCAACTCAGGTTGTCAGGCTTGGCAACAGGTGTCACTACCCACTGAGCCGTCTTGCTTTAGTTCTCGTTCTACTTAGGGTGCTGCCTATCTTCTGACCACAGTCCCCAGGTCTCTGTCCAGAGCCCCCACTTCACCTTCTTCCACCTTACCAGCCTCCATGCCACCCAGCCTGCCTTGGGGTCTGTCTTTCTCGTCTCTCTATCTCTCCACTGGGCATCCTGAATATCTCTAAGGGCACCTCCTTGCTGGTCCTCTGCTCTCCCTGTTTCTATCTCAGGTGACTGTCTTCCAGGTCAGTCTGTCTGGCTGATTCTTTAGCTCCTCTGTAGCATGGCTTGAAAAATAGTTGTTAAAAAAAAAGATGAATGAAAGACTTGGGATGTAGCTCAGTGGTACAGCCTCACATGCATGCGGGCATGGGTTCAATGATTAATACCTCAAATATAGATGTATAGTAATCAGCCAGATGTGACAGCACACCCCTGAAATCTCAGCACTCTGAAGGTGGAGGCAGAAGGATCAGGAATTTAAGGCCATCCTCCCCTACATAGAGAGCTTGGTACTAACCTGGAATACATGAGACCTTGAAAAAAAAGTAGGGAGAAACGAATACCACTGCTTGTTATCAGAACGCTAGAATGAAAGGCCAAGAGTGGCAGACGTCAGCAAGAATATGAAGCAGCTGGAACACATCATCTGTGTGGGCACCAGGCAGGACAGGCATTTTGAGAAAAAAAAAAAACCCGGTGATTCTAGTATTACAAACACTTCCTCTATGAACCAGAAATTCCATTATTGGCTATTTATGTAAGACAAATGAAAATGTGCACTCGGCATAAGACTTCTATACATAGCCACATTATTATTCATAACTCCTCAGAATCTAAATGTCCATTTTCAGGAGAGTAGAACTAGCGAGACACTTTGTAGTGTCCACATAGTGGAGTATTTACAGCAATGAAAAGGAATGGACTAGCAGCAGGCAATCAAATGGAATCCTCTCAGAAACAATGTTGTGCAAAAGAGGCAGACAGAAAAAAAGTAGCCAGGTGTGGTGATGCATGCCTTTAATCCCAACATTCAGGAGGCAGAGGCAGATTAGATCTCTGTGAGGTCAGTCTGGTATGCATAAGGAGTTCCAGGTCAGTCAGGGCTGCACAGTGAAACCCTGTTTCAAAATAATAATAATAATAATAATAATAATAATAATAATAATAATAATGCATTAGCATTTGATCCCATTTATATGAACTTCTAGGACAAACAAAATTGTCTTATTATGATAAAATTCAAAATAGCAATTATCTCCAGGAATAGTGCCACACACCTTTAATTTCAGCACTCTGGAGGCTAAGGCAAGTGAATCTCTGGGAGTTCAAAGCCAGCCTGTTCTACATAGCAAGTTCTATGACAGCCAGGGAGATCCTGTTCCTTTTATTTTTAATTTAAAAAGTTTATCTTAGGTGTATGAGTGTTCTGCCTGCCTGTATGTCTGCATACCACGTGTGTCCCTGATGCCTACGGGAGCCAGAAGATCAGATCACCTAGAACTAGAGTTACAGACGGTGATGAGCCATCATGTAGGTGCTGGGTCCTCTGGAAGAGCAGCCATCTCTCCAGCCCGGAGACCCTGTTCTTAAAAAAAAAGAAAGTAAGTGGTGTAACTTGTCAGGGAGGACTCTCTGGTTTTCTGCTTTCTGAAGTGTTTTGGTTTCTTTCTTTCTTTTCTTTTTTCTTTTTTGAAATTTGCTTTATTGTATGTGCACTGGTGTTCGGGTGTCAGATTCCCTGGATCTGTTACAGACAATTCTGAGCTGCCATGTGGGTGCTGGGAATTGAACCCAGGTTCTCTGGAAGAGCAGGCTCTTAACCACTGAGCCGTCTCTCCAGCCCTCTGACGTGTTTTATATAAGAGATAGCATGATGCACATACAAGAGAGCACTCACTCATGCACATGTGTGTACCACATACACACACAGACAGGTATCATGTAGCCCAAGCTTGTCTTGCAATGGTCCTCTTGCCTCAGCTTTCCATAATATATACCATTGCATCCAGCCCGGATCATACTTTTATTCATTTATTTATTTTGCTTGTTTGTTTTTCGAAGCCGGGTTTCTCTGATGTAACTCTGGAACTCACTCTGTAGACCAGCTGACCTCAAACTTAGAGATTCACCTGCCTCTGCCTCCTGAATGTTGGGATTATAGGTGTGCGCCCACTGCCCGGCCCCTAAATTACACTGCTAAGACTCATTGAGAAGGGCTGGGTGCTGTGGCGGTAGTATGTTTGCCTCAGAGCTCTGGGTTTCATGCCTAGCACCACATACAGTTGATGAGTCACCTAGCATTTGGGAGGTAGGGGCAGGAGGATCTGGAATTCAAGGCCATCTTGGTTACCTGGTAAGTTTGAAGCTTGCCTGAGCTACATGAGTCCCTCATTCAACAAAACAAAACAACAAAAAAACCATCACCTCCCACTGAAAGCTGAGCCTATTTGTAAAAGCAAACGAAAGAAAGAAAGGGAACAACCACACTGAGTGTCTGACCTTGTTCCCCAGATCAGCCTTCTGGCCTTGCCTGAGCCCCGAGGGATCCTTCTTTCCCACTGCAGGCAGCCTCTGGGAGGATTTCCACAAATCAGGCCTTGGCAGCTTAGCTAGCACACCTGTGACACTGGTCTCTCCCTCCCTAATGGCTTACATGCCACCTCCTCCCACAATGCCATTCTGCCTCCAGATACACCCTCCCCATCAGGGACTTTCAGGGCCCTGCCTGCCCTCAAACCCTCAGAATCAGCTTCTGGTGGGATTGAAGCTCAATGGTGGAGTTCTTGCCTAGTGTGAGGAGTTCCTGGGTTTCATCCCAGCACTGCACCCCCCAAACACAATTAGATTCCAGTGTAGACCACCTGCACCCACCTGAGATGAACACAATACTACAAGCACTCTTAGGAGCATCTCCCCAGTTACTGATAGTGCCTGGCCTAGGCTCCTCTGGTCCAGAATGACCAACCATGCAAGTACAGCTGACTGTCTCAGGGGTGCCAGAGAGAGTCAATTTCTAGTCTCTGGGACTCTTTGAAAGTCCATGGAGACACCTGATGGAGACCTAGGGACTTGCTGCTTTAAGGTCAGAGGCACTTCTGGGCAGGAAGAAGCTAGGAAGTCCTGGTGTCAGGGAAGGAAGGATGTTGACTGATCGCTAAAGCACTGGAGGCCGCATGAATTCACCAGTCGGGGACTGGGGAGCAGTTCGTATGTGTTGTCAAGCCGGTTTCCACAGCCAGTCAGGGCCTAAGAGCCTGGCTGGAAAACTGGCTTCCTGACTTCCCACCCTTGTGACCCATATCCCTTCTCTTAGCTCTCCATCTGAAAAATGGGGCCGATGAATGTAACAACACATCTGAGAGCCAGAGAGAAGGCTCAATGGTTAGGAGCACTGGCTGCCCTTGCAGAGGACCAGGGTCCGGTTCCCAGCACCTACATGGCAGCTCACAACCATCTGTAACTCCAGTTCCAGGGGATGTGAAAAGTCTTCTGACTTTTGAGGATCTCAGGAACCCGTGTGGTGCACATACATACACGCAAACAGAATACTCACGCACATAAAATAACTCTTAAAAAAGAAGAAAAGAGAAAGGAAGGAAGAAAGAAAGAAAGAAAAAAAGAAAAAAGAAGGGAAAAAAGAAACAAGTCCCAGACCCTGGGCCTCATTGGTGTCATATCGACGCCAGTGCGTCATGCTCACTATGAGACTGGCCTCTTAGCGGAATGCATAGCATCCCTTGTTTCAGGTCAACAATGCAAACAGCATGCTCTCCAGTACACAGTAGCCTGCAGCAATAAGGATCCAAACAGCTCTAAGAACCCATTTCTAAATGTCTCCCAGGAGAAGTTGATGCCCCAGTCTCCCTGAACAAGTGTGACTGGTGGAGTGGGTGACAGGGACCGAATCCAGCCTGCTGCACTTGCCAAGCCAGCTGGGGCCCTGGGACAGACTGGCCCAGATTCTTGGCACTGACTTTCCCAGTTCTCATGGAGACATCACATGGGGAAGGGTGGTCCTCTCCTTGCCAGTTTCCTAGTCCTGGTCCCTGACTAGTCCTTCGCACTGGGGTTAGGGGTTCTCCCTACCACCTCTCGCTCACTTCCCTTTGCCTTCTCCCTGTAACTCCCAAAAGATGGTATCTATCCGGTCTCAGTCCCCCTGGTACACTTGGTGCTCAGGAAATATTTTTTGGAGTTCAAGATTGTTCCCATTCTCTGAAGAAGGCCCAGAGGACAGAAATCAACAAGACCAAAGGGATGAGGAAGGAGGGCCAGGATGGTAGAGGGGCCCCGCCTGCCTGGGGAGCTCAGCCCAGCCTTACCACAAGCTTAGTCACCCGCCCAGAAGGCAGGGCTGGGCTGGCAGCACTGCCATTCTGGAAGGCTCTGAGTCACAGGCTGGTAAGGGACAGCTGTGGCCCAGCAGGAAACCAAAGCTAAAGTGGAAGAGGTGTGTGGGGTGTGGGTTGATGGGGCCTGAGTCCCTTCCCCTTACTGGTGGGATGGAACTAGGAGGGACTGCCCAGTGTCAGTGGGCTTAGTAGCACACAGCTCCTAGGGCCCACCAGGAGTCAGGACCTCCTGAGTCTTTAAGGGTTCTCACTCTAGAGAACAGGGGGTGAGTAGTTAAGATCTGTGTATAAGTCACAGCGACCAGCAGGACTCCCTGATAGGAGACACAAGACAGACGTGGGAAGTGCCTGAGAACAGAGACTGCCACAGTCACAGTCACCGCAGTAAGGCAGTTAGTCCCAAGCCTCGGAAGAGGTGCAGCCCAGCAATCTCACTTCTAGGACTTGTTCTCAGAAATAGTTATGAAGCTGGGCACTGTGCCACACACCTCTAATCCCAGTATTTGAGAGGTGGAGGCGTGAGGATCAAGAGTTCAAAGTCATACTCTCTACATGGTGAATGTGAGGTGGGCCTGGGCCACACAGTGAGACCGTCTTAAAAAGAAAACAAGACTAAAAAAAACCCAAATCTACTTGGGATGAAGGTGTGGGCACGCAATCCTAGCTACTCTGGAAGTCTGGGAGTTCAAGGACTGCCTGGCCAGTTTGCTGAGACCCTGTCTCAAACCAAAGGAGGGCTGAAGACAGAGCGCATGTCTAGTGAATGCTGAGGTAGGAGTTCAACTCCCAGTGCTGCTGTTGTGCCCAGTTTTTGAAATCCCATCCACCCCAAGTACCATCAGGAGACCACCAGTTCTGATACAAAAGCAAGGAGCCTTTATTCTGCAGAGCAAACCACCATACAAGATGGCCGACCCATAGCAGCTTCCTGCAAGGCTTTTTAAAGGAAGCAGGGGATTTCTCTGATTGGTCAGAACCCAGGCACTGGATTGGCTTGTTATATGTTACACGGCAACAAGGATTTCTGGGAAAGTGAGTATTTGCCACAGAGAGGTTTATGGGAAAGCAAGTACTTGACATTAATCCTAGGAGAGGTTAGTGCCTTCACCACTAGGGGTGCTGGGCTTTTCACAGCAAAACAAACATCCTTCCACCTCCGAGTTAGTAGACTAAGCCAGGCATGACTGCACAAGTCTGTAATCCCAGCATTTGATGCAGGAGGACCTCTGTGAGTTCCGGGGCACGGGTTACATAGTGAGACCCTATCTTAAAAAAAAAAAGTGAGGGATGGGGCAGGAGAGATGGCTCAGTGGTTAAGAGCACTGGCCGCTCTTCCAGAAGACCCAGGTTCAATTCCCAGCACCCACATGGCAGTTTACAACTGACTGTAACTCCTGTTCCAGGGGATCTGGCACCCTCACACAGACACACGTGCAGCCAAAACACAAATGTACATAAAATAAATAAAATTTACAAAAAAATTGCTATGTGTAATGTTATGAATTCCCAAAGCTGCCTGGGTGCCGTTCCCTGGAGCTCACCCAGCCCCACACTCCAGCTGCACTCCCACCCTCTGTGCCGGGTACTGTGTCCTGAGCCACTTACCTGTGCTATGCTCATCAGCAGGGGCTGGCACCGATTCCCATATGACCCAGGTGGGCTTCAGGCTCTGTCTCTTTTGCCTCTCTGCTCTTTGTCCCTCTTCCTCTGTCTCTCTCTTTATCTCCTTCTCTCTGCACCCTTCTCTCTGCCCTGTTCTCTCTCTGTCTCTCACCCCTTCTTCTCTTCTTGGTCACCCCATGTCCTGTCTCCCTCTTTCTCCCCCCGCTCCACCTTTCTCTCTGTCTACAGGGTCCTGTTCTACCCCACTCAGCATCCCTCACGCTTCCCTGTAACTGATAAACCTTTACTGAAACTCACCAACATGCACCAGTCTAACTTTTGTCCAGCGCCTCTGCACATATAAAGAATTATTACAAAAATAAATAAATAAAAATAAAGTGGGGTGAGTGGTAGAATGGTAGAATTAGCTCCAATGCCTAAGGAGACTGGCTTGAAGTGTCCTATCACTTGTGAGTGAGGACAAGATGGTCAGAAGTTCAAGGTCATCTTTCTGAGCTATATAGTGAGTTTGAGGTCACTGGGATACATGAGATTCTCCCCTCCCCACCAAAAAAAAAAAAAAAAAGTAAGTAAATAGCCATTGATGTGGAAAGTGTTCGTGTGGGCGTAGTGGGAAGAGTCCTATCTTGGGCCTGAGAAATGGATGAGGGGATAGGACTGGGCATACAAGGTCAGAGGTGTGGGGTCCGGTGTCTGAAATAACCAGAGTGTGACGTGAGGGACTCTTCTCTCTTCTCCAATTCTGATCTTAAAGATGGGACCCAGGCCTCGTGCATGCCGAGAACATGCTCTACCCCTGCACTACATCCCAGCCCTTCATCCCTTACTTGCTTTGAACCTTCAGACAAGTTACGGCATCCTTGAGCCTGTTCGTCTCCCAGAAGATGCAGGACCTGCAGTGGTGGTGAAGGGTCAGTGGGGCAGAGGTTGGGAAACCCAGAGCCCACCGCAACGGGCCTGCCTGCTGTGGGAGCTGAGGTCCTCCTGTCGTCCTTACTCTCTGCCTGCCTGGCTTCTGTGTTATTGGGCCCGACCACGGAACCATGACCAGGAAAGGTGGTGAGCCCTCCGTTCTGGGAGTTATGCAGAGACTTATTTTGCCGTCGTGAGGTAGACATGGCTGCCGCATGTACGATAATAACGCAGGTCTCCAGGTGAGCCTGCTAGGTTCCAGGGCAGGTGGGCCGCACATGGCCAATGGTTTGTGCGCCCGGGTACTCACTCAATCTTGTGTTACGTCGCGTGCAGTGAGGTCAGTCCTAGTCCTCAGGACATCTTAGTTACTCAAACACACACACATCCTTGAATGCGCTGACGGTAGTGAAGGATAGTTGTTGAGGTATATTTGAACTTATTCTCAAATATTGTTTATCCAGCAGCCTGAACCACTGTAAAAACGTCACCTTCCTTAGCTATTGGAAACAGCCTCTTAGGAGTGTAGTCGTACGTTGTTGTGTGGGCTCACCAAAGACGACCAGGAGGCATTTTCATACGTGGAAGCCCTGCCAGCCCTCAGCAGAGGGAACCACAGTCATGGCCGGTGCCAGACTCACAGTGGAACCCTGAGCATCTGAGCTCAGGTATCTTTATTTTTCAGAACTCCTCAGGTATTCTCCTGATAGCTCATGCAGATCATTAGCAATTAAACAACCCCCACAGAAATCCAACACCTGAAGACAATACAAAATGCCCTAGACAGCCCCTCACCCAACAATGCATAAAACATTTATTTTATATATAACTAAAAATAAACTTCTGCACCGTAGGAGTGTTTTCTGGAATGAAGAAAGCATGCTAATTGCCTACTCAATAGCAATTGTCTACTCAGTGGCCTAAGATTGGAATAATTGTCATTCTGATGTTGTCTGCCCACTGAGATAAACTGTGTTAAAAGCATCCAATTGTATTCATGCTAATGGAGGGACTTTACAGGGTCCTCCTTCAGCCTAAGCACCTTGCAGGGAAGACCTTGTGTGGGGACTTGACTGGCTGGTAAAATGGCATCCTGTCAGCCAGCTGAAGTTGGGGGTGCACTGTAAAAGTTCTATTCATTATGCATCAAGGCCCGTGTGATGGTGGGCAATGCTTCCTTTCAATAAAATACCTAGAGGTCATGTGCTGGGGGTCAGGGGACCAGAAGAAGCAGGTCAGAGAGAATGGGAAGCTGAGGCTTGTAAGTCAGCCATGAAAGATGAGACCTTGTACCTTGGCTGTCCGTGTTTTCTATCTCAGAAAGTTGTCATGGCTCTTTATTGTTACCTGCAATATTATTAATTTAGATTCTTTAACAGACAGTTTATTTAGAGTTCTGGGAAGAGCGATGATGGTGGATCTAACCTGAATTCAGGGCTCTCTGATGAAGGATACTTTTATCTGAGATCTGAACATGAATGGTGGTTGCAGGGGCAAAATGGGAAAGGGTTGGCTACTCTGTGAGCTCTAAGAGAGTAACACAGGGCTAGTTTGAAGATGAGAATCCAGGGCGACTGGCAAAGGGGAAGGGAAGCAGGATAAAGGAGGGGCTGGGGCTGCTGGGAGGGCTCAGGGGGTAAAGGCTCTTGCTGCAGAGCTTGGTGACTGGAGCCCACACGGCGGAAGAAGAGGGAGCAGACTCTTGCAAGTCTGAAGTCCGCATTATGTGGACTTTTAATTTTAATTTAATTAATTTCAAACAAATAAATGTAAAAATCACGTTTTTGAGAAAGGAAAGGCTGAAAGAACTCCCTAAATGTCACATTTAGGAATTTGGCCTCATCCTAAGGACAGTAGGAGCCACAGAAGGCTTACGGCGGGGAACAATGTGAACGTGTTTGTGTTTTAGAAGAATCCATGAGAGGTAAGCTACGGACAGGCAGGCCAGCCAAGGGCTGGGCAGTTGCTGGGCCCTGGACGAGGTGACAGTTGCACCACTAAGGAGCAAGCAGGCAGTTTCGCAGAGGCCAGGTGATGGGTGGAACAGGCTGCGAGCTGAAGTGCCTCCCACTGCCCAAGGGGGCAGCTTGGGCCCAGTGCCAGGGTCCCTTCCGTGCCACAGGGCATGCCAACCGGGTAAACAGAGGTGGACACATGATATTCCTTAAAAACAAAATCTCTATTCGTCCACACCCCCAACAGTTTACTGGACGTGCTTGTTTTGTTTTTTTTTTCTCCTCCTCAATTTCAAGTCTGACAGGTTTGTGGAGCAAGCAGAGCCGTGGCTTGAAGCCAACCTGGAGGGAGAGGGACCTGGAGGGGCAAAGAAGGGCCTTTCTCCTTCCCATAGAAGGAAGGGTGCTGGGGAGCCCCTCCTGGAAACCCTGGAGAAGTGCTTGTCCTGCTCTGGGCTTTAGTCCAGGCTCCTCCAGTCTTCGGGACCCTCCCTTTTAAAGTAAAGCCTCTTTATTCTTCACCTTCGGGTGGCTGTTTCCAAATGTGCTTTAGGGTGGGGTTGGGCGGGGCCGCCTGCTGAGAAGCAGGCTGGCAGAAGCCGCTTCCTGACAGCGCTGGTGAGTCAAGGGCTGTAGGTGGCTTTCTCTGTTTAGGAGGTGGACAGCAGGTGGGCAGTGGGGTTCCTTCCCTCCTTGCCCCAGATCCTAACATTTTTATCTTTCAACATTCCTGGAGTCTTGACTAAGGAAAGGAGTGGAAGAGCCTTCTGGATAGAGACAGCCTCTAGGTTGTAAAAAACAAACAAACAAACAAACAAACAAAAAAAAAAACAAAGAACACTTTGCAAGGCTGAGAAAGTTTCACTCCAGAAAGAGTTCTTTCAGAAGAAGAAGACAAAAAGGACAGAGGCTGGAGAGATGGCTCAGTGGGTAAGCATCAAGACCTGAGTTCAGATTCCCAGCAGCTACGGAAGGCTGCAGGAGCCTGTGCGGGAGCAGAGCATGCATCTGTAATCCCATCCCTGGGGAGCCAGAGGGGGGCAGCCAATCTAGCTGAGTCACTGAGCTCCAGATTCAGTGGGAGACCCTGTCTCCAAAACTAAGTTAGAGAGTAGTTGAGGACGACACTTGATGTTGACCTCTGGCCTACAGATGCAGGAAAAGGCATGTGTATTGCACACACACAGGGACAGGGACATAATATACACACATGCACTCAACATTCCAATAGAGAGCAAGCAGCAGATACCAGTGAAAAGGTAAACGGACCAAGGGTGCAGGTAAGTGTAGGTAGCAGAGGACTGACTTGCGTCTCATACGTCGTGTTTGAGCCCCAACATGACGCGAGGAAACACAAATGACAGAGTGAGTCCCAGGACAGCCAAGGCAAAGGGCTGACAAAGTGACTCCGAAGTCCGGTGCTTGTCGAGCACGCACAAGCCCTGGTGTGCTCACTTGGGAGGAGCACAGGGAGGGGGATGGGTGTGCAGTGGGCAAAGGACAACGGTATACAGTATATGAGAGTCCCATCATGCCCACTATTTTGCACACTTAGTACAAAAGTTAATGAAAAACAAAGAAATAAAAAAGTAACTGTGGAAACGATCCCAGGCCATTGGGAAATTCTTTGCTGTCTGACTTCCTGGAATCCATCATGCTGATGTCTAGATTCTATTTTTTTTTCTTTTTTTCATAAAAAAGGGAAGGATTAGGGGATAGCTCAGAGGTGGAATGCTTGCTTAACATAAGCAAGGCCTCAGGTTCCCTCCCTAACAACAATAACGAAAAAGCAAGTGGCAAAACCCTTCATTCCTTCCTGTCCCAAAAGCCATAACTGCCCTGATTTATTAACACAAGGTAGACAACCCAGAGCGACTAGAGAACTTTACAATTTCCTCAGAACAAACCCTGTTCCGCATGCTCCAGCTGCCTCCTCATCTGGTCCCACCCTTCCTCCCCTCCCCCTCCTGCAGGAAGTCTTGATACAGCCATGTGACCCTAGGGCCTAAGTGGACTCTTTTGCTTGCCCTCTCCAGCTGACACCCTTACCTTCTACACATTGCTTATATCTCTACCCACCTATTCCAGAAGTCACCTGGAATCCCAGCTCTCAGGGGCCGAGGCAGGAAGCCTGCTTCAAGTTTAGAGCCTAGCCTAGGCTACACAGTGAGTTGTAAGCCAGTTTGGGCAATGTGAGACCCATCCTCCATCCTTCTCCCTCTCTCTTTCTCTCTCTCTCTCTCTCTCTCACACACACACACACACACACACACACACACACTAGTGTTTGAGGCAATCTGGGCTACACCACAAGTTCAAGGCCAATCTGAGATAAACATACAAACATGGAGGGCTTGTCTCAATAGGCCAAGACTCAATACAGCAGAGTGCTGTGTTTGCTTAGCAGGTACGAGATTCTTGATTCAATCCCCAGTGCCACACACGTAAATGTATAAATGACATATACTAAAGCGTCCGTTTGGGGAGTTAGAGGTTTAACTCGGTGGTAGAACACCAGCAAGCACAGGCCCTGGATTTGGTCTCTAGCATCTGGGGAGGGGACAACAAATTATGTCTATTTTGAATGTACACATCATTAAGTTTGGGTAAGCATATGCTCTGACTGTACCCCTCAGCCCGCCAGAAAGACAAATTGTTTTTATCCTTTGTCGCTCCAGGAGCTCCATCTTTTTGAGTCAGGGTCTCTCTATTGTGTAGCCCTGGCTGTCTGGAATTCATGCAGACCAGGCTGGCCCCAGACTACCAAAGATCCTCCTGCCTCTGCCTCCTGAGTGCTGGGATTAAAGGTGTGTGCCACCAGACCCAGTTCACTTTTGTTTTTTTTTAACAGTCAATGTTTCTGTGTGCATTCAATGAATCTAAAAATGCTAGGGACTGGCCTCAAGAAGATCACAGGCAACCATTCACAAACACTCAAGTACCTACAGTTTGCAGAACCTTCCCACCTTTGAGGCCATTGCTCAGGGAAGTCAATGACAGTAGACAGAGGTCTAAGCCAAGAGGAAAGGGTCCTTCCGCCGGGGAGCTGGGGTGCATTCTGGGAAGAGTGTGTGCTCCAGGCCTGAGTGCACCATGAAGGCTAGGGACAGGCTACAGTCAACCTTCTCCTCCCCCTGGCCCAGGCCTCTTGCCTGGCTGAGGAGATGGTGGTTGTTGTGGGCGCCAGCTAGCAGACCAGACTTTTCTAAGCTCTGTAGTTGAGGCTGAGGGAAGGATAAATTTGCCTCTGGCAGCTCAGAGAACATGACATCCCGTGTCAGGAGTGTTGGGCTTGGCCCTACTGTGAGTGAGACTTGGACAAAAGTCACTTTCCTTCTCTGGGCCACTTCTGCATAAGGAAACTGTAAGTCCTTCCAGTTTGACTTCAATCCCGATGACTCTGCCACCTGAATGTGTTCTGCCTTGCAGAGGGCTTGGCTTCTGTCTGTGTGGGGCTCCACTCCCTGACTGTTCAGAGTATCTGCTGTCACAATTCTTGTTTTTCAACTTTCAGCTCTGGTATTAACCTTAAAGCACCATCCTTAAAACACAATGTTCTGTCCCTCTCTCAGACTTTAGGAGGACAGGGGAGGGAACAACATTCCTGCTTATTGAGAGGTGACTGACTATTCCAGGCACTGTGCTAGGCACTGGATCACTTTTGACCCTCCCCAGGTTCAAAAAGGAATGCTGCTCGTCCAGAGTCACAGAGGGTAGGGTAGCTTGGACTTCCTCATCTTTTTACCCTCAATATCTGTGTGTGCATTCATGTGTGTCCTAGAACTCAGTCTGTAGACCAGTCTGGCCTCAAACTCACAGAGATCTGCCTGCTTCAGCTTCCCGAGTGCTGGGATTAAAGGCGTGTGCTACCACTGCCCCAGACATTGGTATGTTGAAAGAGGGTCTTCATATGTATCACTGGCCTCAAATTTGCTATGCAGCTTGCTTAGGCTGACTTCAAACTCTTACAATTTATTTCACTCATTTATGTGTATGTGTGTTTTCCTGCATGAGCTTATGTGCCCCATGTGAGTATAGGAGCCTGTGAGATGTAGCCAGAAACCCTGGAGCTGTAGCTACAGGCAGTGTGAGCTGCCTGACATGGTGTTGGGAAACAAACCCCAGTCCTCTACAAGAGCACTAAGTGCTCTAACCCCCTTAGCCAACTCACCAGCCCCATAGCCTCAATTTGTGAAAATTTAAAAAAAAATGTCCTCCCCCTCTCCCCAATGCTGGGATATCAGCCATGCACCACCACGCTCAGCCTCACACAGCATCTTGCAGAAGGCGTAGCAAACGAGTGTTTACCACGGTGACTGAATGATTGGTGAGTAACTGAAAGATGACCGCATCGCCTCAGTCCTTTCCCAACCTACCCCTACGGTGGTGACAGAACTGAGAGACAGGTGCTTAGCTATGCTAACTGTTATGATCCTCATTTGTTGTCAGGTGTCAGAGTTACAGTGAGAGCAGCTAATAACGGGCGGAATGCACAGATGTGCTGGGTAGAGCCAAGAGGTGCAGGAAGCAGCAACTGGCCAGTCGTGGTCACACACAGGACATACCTGAGCCAAGGCAGTGCAGGCAGACTAGTTCTTAGTCGGCCTCCTCTTGGGAGGTCGAGAAACTGAAACACTTGCTGGTGCTAGCGACCCACCCATGCCCAGCCCTACTGACCAAATACCCAAAGTTCGAGGTCCTGGATTTTCAGATAGTCTTTTGCAAACTGTAAAGAGGCATTCCTGCTTTGCAAGCCGTCTTCAAATGAAATGCCCACGGGCTTGGCCTGAGGAATGCTCTCCTGGGTCTGGGGTCCTGACATCTTTAGGCTTCAGCCCCCACCTCATCCTTTCTCTTCCCATGTCCCATCCTGGTCCATCCCCCTTCCCCATCTGCCCCTATCTATTGTGCAAGATGGGCTGGCACACCTTCTAGGGAAGGTCCGATCGAGGCCAGGGGACTTCCCAGTGCGGGCAGCTGCGGGCCATACTGGGGGCAGGAGGCAAGAAGAAAGGGGCTGGAGGAATGCTGAATTCCTGCACGTCCGTCCAGGAGTCCCCTTGCAGTCCCTACGTCCTCCTCGGAGAAAGGAGGGGTGCGGAGGGGAGACACTCAGACTGCAGTTTCCAGGACGCCCGGTTTTCTGTGATGCCCTTGTCAGCCTTTCTTCGCTGATATCTGAATATAGCGCACACCCGGCGCGTCGGTCCGGGGTCTCCCTTCCTGGGATCTTCTCTTTGTCTAAGTCTCCCCGCTGTCCCGAGGTCCCCGCCCGCCCAGGACTGGAGAGAGGGCGTGGCTCTGGCGGGGGCGTGGCCTGGCCTTGCGGGCGGGGCAGGGCGGACAGCGGGGCCTGGGCGCCGGCTCGGGAGGCTGTAGCGGCCGGCGGAGGGACGGGGAGGGATCACGGTCCGAGCGGAGCCCGGGAGGCTGCGGGGCTGCGGGGCGGCGGGAACGGGGCCTGAGGACTCCATGGCGCCAGCGGCGTCCCTCTGAGCAGTGGCGGGCGGATCCGGCCGCGGCTTCTCCTCGCCATGGGAGACGTGCTGTCCACACACCTGGATGACGCACGGCGCCAGCACATCGCAGGTGAGGACTGCTGTGCGCCGCGCCGGCCCGAGGCGCCGCCAGGCGCCCCGGATCACTCCTTCGTCCTCGATTGGCGGGCGAGTGGGTCCCCGAGAGTCAAGGCCCGAGGCGGGAGGGAGCCGGGCAGACCCTTACCCTTCCTCTGAACTTTTCCCTCTCGGTCTGGCGGCCCTTCCAGGCCCTTCTGTGTGCTCCCTTCTCCCTCTTGAGGAGCCTGAGACCCCATTTCACTCCTGGAACTTGCTCCCCTTGGAGCCTAGTCTAGCCAGAACCCCGCACCTATACCCTAGATCGCGTGGCGGAGGGTTCGCCCTCCCACCCCCCAATCCTGCCTAGCAGTGTTCCAAGACTACCCTTTACTCTGAACTCTGCTCCACACAATCAGAGCTTCCTGACTTCCCCCTCAGCTGCCCTTGTCCCACCTCGCCCTGGCCCTCAGCCCCCGTACACGTGGCTGAAACTTAACAGGGGTTGGGCCCTTGGTGGGCCTGGGACCGAACGTGGAGAGTGGGGCCAAGGAAAGATGGGGTGCCTTAGAGGGGGCGGATCCCTGGCCTTTGGCTCCAACTCCACAGAGTGCTTGCTGTTCATGGCCAGAGCTGGCTCCCTCAGCCTCCTGGTACCTTCCTTCAGAGAGGCTTGCAGTCAGCCTGTCACGGATAGGTGGACGTTTCTTAAGAGGGAGTTGCTCCCAAGTCTGTGGAGGAGCCCAGGATCCTGGGTTCTTTGTGCAGAGTGGGAAGTGGGGTGAGACTCTCCAGCTGTCCCAAAACTCAGCCAGTCAGGCCGGGCAGTCCTGGATGTAAATTCAGCATTTTTGCCCAGCTGTGTGATCTTGGACCAATCTCTTAATGTCCTAGAGCCTCAGTGTTATCTTTCAAAGGGATTGGTGTTGCCTTCTTACTGATAGTTGTTGAGAGACTCCTGTGAGCCTTGTTTAGTACAGGACATGGAGGAGGCACCGAGACACGGGGTGCCTGCCAGTTAGGTTTATCAGAGATCATGAAGAGGAGACAATTCCTCTAGTCTTATTTGTCTCCCTGTCCATTGAACTGAGGGTGGTGTCCACTATATTATCGTGATGTCCTATTGAGTGCTCACCTATATTCTCCACATTCCTTTGGTAGCAGTGACCCTTGAGAGCAAGGATAAATGTTCTTTACTCACCCCCACCAACGGGGTTCTACTTTAGCGGGGCACAAGAAGGTGCCAGAAAAGGACTGCCCAGTGATTGGGCCTGAGTTTTCCTTTGTGCCAGGCCTGGAGCTGGGCACATGGGAGGGTGCTTTAGAACAAACCAGACCATTTCTCACCTCTGAACAGCTGTAGGTTAGGTCCTGGAAAGTCTCTTTGTAGGACCATGTCTGGGCTCAAGGAATGGCTTAGGAAAGGCCTGGTGGAGTTTTCCTGTCCCCTCCCTGTTGGTGGCAACCTCCTGGAGTTCTGTAACAGTCTCTTCATTCAGGGCCTCCAAGTCAGGGCTCTCAGCAAGCATGGGGGGTGTGCCCTACTTCAGTGGGTTTTTTCTTTTCCCCACACCCAGATCTCCCATCTTCCCAAGTCTTGGGCTGAGAACCTATCCCTGCCCTACTGGCCAGTTCCCGGAGTGGGCCCAAGCCAGAGCCAGGGAAGGTAAAGTGGCTCCTTCTGGAGAGGGCTGAGTTTGTTTTGTGGATACAGGCTGGGGAAAATAGTGTTGTGCCCACTCAGAGTCTGCTTGCCTCTCCCAACACTTAAGTGCTATTAATACTCCTCTTCAGATGCCTCGGATTCCATGGCAGTCTCACCTGGGACTTGGGGGGGGGGGGGCTCCTGCAGTGCAAGGGTGGGGAGCCCAACAGAGAGAAAGAGAACTTCCTTAGGAATTTGTCAGAGGGAAATGGGGCTGTTTCTTTGCCACCTCCAGCCATCCATTGACTCTTCTCACCCCACACTAAGGTACTGGACCATTTCCTTAGAAGATGATTAAAATTGCAAGCCCTCCCTACCTGTTGAAGTGTCAGCTGTGGGAACACCCCTTCCCACAGGGCCTTTAGCTCCCAGGCCTGGTAGGGTGCTATGGCTTGGCTGGCAGCCTTGTGCCCTCCCCTAGCAGGTGAGCAGGTGAATGCCAGCCTGCAAGTCCTGGCAAAGGTCAGGCGCGCTCTTACCCAGGGTGCTGTTTTGCTGCCACGGCACCTTTCATCCCGAGATTTCAAAGCCTTTGGCAGGCAGGGGCTTGTTCTGACCCCGTGCTGGTGATGTGGGTAGCAGGGCGGCTTCTGCACGTTCTGTAGGAATGGGCCTGAGAGCTAAGACCTCTTTCTTACCCAGGGGCTGCTTATTTCCCTAGGTGTCAGTTTGCCTAGATATGAACAGAATGGGGTGTGGCACCTGGTGGCTGAAGTGAAACTCTCTACAAGTGTTAGCTGGCTGATATTGGGCCAGCTTCTCTAGCCCAATTTTTTAGATATTTTATATGTGTGAGTATTTTGCTCCCGTATGTGTCTGTGCACTGGATGTGTTCCTGGTCAGAAGATGATGGGCACCATTCCCTGGAACTGGAGTTAGAGATGGTGGTTAGTTGCCATGTTAGTGCTGGGAACCCAAGTCCTCTGTAAGAACAAGTGCTCTTGACCACTGAGCCATCTCTCCAGCCCTCCTTTTCTTTGTAAGCTTCCCTGCTGATATACTGATGTGTGTGTGTGTCTTTTTTATGTTACTTATCTTTGAGACCGTTTCACTAAGTTGCCCGGGCTGCCTTGAACTCTGTAGCCCAGGCAGGACTTGAATCTGAGCTCCTCTTGTCTCAGCCTCCTGACTAGCTGGGATTATGGGCCTGTGTCACCAGACTCTCCCGCCCCCACTCTCACTGAGGATTGGATCTCAGTTTCTTATCAGTAAGATGGGAGTGACAATGGCAGGTAGGTACTGCTGGGAGGATCTAGTGGCTTTGTGCAGATAAGATTCTGCCAAACCTCGTACTTGGCAGAACTACTCAGCAAACCATCATATGATTGAGATTGTTGGTAGTTTTCTGTAATTGGGTTCTCTCTAGTGTTGGGAGTTCAAAGCGATGGGGGCAGCGGTAGCTATGCTCTTGAGGTTTGTCCTGTGTCTGGAGTGAGGGTGGCCAGTACCCAGGATATGATGACAAAGCAGGGTCTTCAGAAGTCCCGATTTCTGACTTCCTTCTGCTGTGGCAGTTATGTATGATGGATGTGAGCTGTCTGGCACAGGTTGAGCGATTACTGACAGGGACAGTAGGGGGTGTAGAAGGAACCAGAAGATAGGTGCTGCTGAGCTATGCAGACCATCCTTTCCCTGAAACAGAGGGCAGGGCTCTCATATGTATTCTGAGCCCTTAGAGGGATTTTATGCAAATGGCTAGAGCCCCAGAAACCCAGATGCTACAGGTGAGGGGCGGGGCCTAGAGCCAGAGCTGCCAGTGGAAGAGCTGGTGTTGGCTAAGATGGGGCAAATCCTCTTTCTCCAGGACATCCTCAAGGGGTTCCACCACTGGTTCACCCCTCAGTAAAGGTATCAGCTTTGTCCCACAGAGCACAGGCTGTCCCAGCACCCATGTTTCTGTGGGCTCTACTTACCGGCCTGTCTTTCCCTTTTGGCTAATCCTTTTAACAAACCAACAGCTGTACTGAGACCCGATTCCACACCCCGCACCTTCCACCCACAGAAAGTGGTGGTTTTTAGTGGATTGACTGAGGTGTGCAATCATCCCTACACCTAATCTGAGAATATTTTCATCTTTCTTGAAGTAAACCTTGGACCCACAGTAGCCACTCCTACCCCGTTCTCCCAGTCCTCTCCCAGTCTTGGTTCAGTGTGCCTGGACACTTTAGGAGGGATAGTATGAAAGCCAGATCTACCATCTTTCTTTCTTGGCCATGGCTATCCAGAAGAAGTCATCTGGCCAGCCCCCACTTCCAAACGAGCGTTCATTCCTATAGTCAGCCCTTTCCTTTCCCTGAAACTGCCGTTCTGAGCCCCGGGCAGTGTTATTTGTCTAGGGCCTGGTAATGGCTGCTTGTTCTTTTCTTTTTACTGGTGACTTGCTAGTATGCATTGTGCTGCTTAAACCTCCCTGTACACATCTTGTGCTAGGAGCTGGTGTCAGAGGCCTCAAGGAGAACTTCCTAGCAATATACTGAAATATCCATACAGAATCTTTGAAAGGCAGCAAACATTCCATATACCCCCTGCCAAGACCTACTTTATTATTGAGGCTATCACTCTTTCTGATAACTGGGTATGAAAAAGGGATCATGTTTATTTGCCAAGAAAGGCAGATTATACCTGTTTGCAAATTGATCTTAGCAACCCCCCACCCCTCCCCTCCTAAAAGTGGCTGCAGGTGCAGGGGTGAAGGATGGGGTGTCCCCTCCCTGCTCTATTGCCTAGGCAGGCCGGATGCTTAGTTCAGGCCTGGGTCAGCCTCTAGGGGTGAAGCTGTCTGGGGACTCTGCTATATCTTGTGTTGAGTCTTACATAATGTGCTTTTGTTGGCTTCGACCCTGGGCTAGCCCCCACCCCCAAACTCCTCTAGTCTTTTATTTGGTCCTCTCCCATCCTTTAGCCTGTGCTCTGGCCTCCTGGGGGCCTCCCATCTCACCCTCCAGGCCTTCCCACACAGGCTGCCAAAAGAGACCTTTCTAATCCCAAACTGGGCCATAGCCCGCCCTCCCTGCCTCCTGCCGTCTAAGGAATGAATCTGAAAGACTAGAAGGGCGGCTCACCCCCACCCCTGCTGACCATGCACCCTTTTGTGCTCCCTTCTGCCCTGTTTATTGTCATAGGTACTGTGACTGTGACTCAACTGTGTGTCTTGCTTCTTTTTCTAAACCATTTTTGCAATAGACATCTCTCCCAAAGGCCGCAAGTCCTTCCAGCCCTCGCAGGCCGCACAGACATGGCCTAGCTTTCCTCCAAATGTTGGCCTTTGGGTTGGCTTTCGGAACAGAGTCTGCTATGTGTGATCCCTTCTTGACTGTGTTCGCTTTTCTGCTGAAGACAGATCATCTCGAGCCATACTCCACTCCTACCTGCCTGCTTTTCTTCATCTGAACATACCCAAGAAGGTTCCCTCTTAGGAGCCCAGGGAAGCCCCAGCCTCTGTCAGATCCTAGGGACTTGAAGGGACTGCCATGAATTGGTAGTGTGGACTGAAGTTTGTGGCCTCAGGGTATGTGGCCACATAGTAACTGCTCCCTGGCCTGCTGCCACAGGGGACTGGTCCATTTCCTGTCTGAGAATGGCGGGTGATAGAGGAGGGAGGGGCACTTCTCCTGCTGTGAATGCTAAAATAGGCATCATTTTATTTTATTTAATTTTGAGATATAATGTAATCATGTAATCCAGGCTGGCCTCAAGAGAATGGATGACCTTGTACCTCTTGAGTGTTAAGATTTCAGGCAGAAGCCTGATAGTGGTGGTGCATGCCTTTAATCCCGGCACTCTGGGGGCCGAGGCAGGCTGGTGTTTCTGAGTTGAGGCCAGCCTGATCTACAGAGTGAGTTCCAGACAGCCAGGGATAAACAGAAACCTTGTCTTGAAAAATAACACAAACCAAACCAATCCAAAAAACTACCACCACCACCAACAAAAGATTTCAGGCCAAGGCCTCATGTGTGCTAAGCAAGAGCTCTACCAACCGAGCTACTACGGTCCAGACCAGATTAATTGAACACTTATTATGTACTATGCCATCCTCTGCCTGGATTATCTCATGGAATTTTCATCTCCATGGCAGACAGGAAACAGAGAGAGCAAGGCCTTAGTGACTAAGTGCAAACCCCACTGTGACTGCATAGCTATGATGGAGAGGGGGAGAGTGTGTGAAAGCCTCCCCCCACCCCCCCAAGAGAGACAGACAGGGGCCTGGAGGGAGCGGGAAGAGATGAGTGGAGACTATACAGCTTTTGTGTCAGAGGCTCTGTTAGGTGGCACAGATCTCTCCCACCCCATAGTCATTACTCAGTCTGAGGCGCACAGCCTCCCTTTGAGCAGCCACCCCCTCCCCCCCTTGCCCCCCCCCCCCCCCCCCCGCCCCCTCCTCCCCAGGCACTCTTGACTCACTACACCCTGTCGCAGAAGCATCATCCTGCGGTTACAGATTCCTGCGTTGCCTTTTCCTTCCCCGGCCCCACCCCCACCCACTTCCCTGCCCGGGGAAGCAGGGCTTTCTGAAGCCTGAGTGGGGAGCAAAGCCACTCTCCTCTCTTGGAGTTTCTGGGTCTGAGTCACTGAGGAGGCTTGATGGTGAAACCGGGAGAACCGGAAGTGCCCGCCTGCGTGCCGCCCTGCCCACCTGGGACCCAGCCCCGTTAGGAAATGTACTGAGCCTGACGCTGAAGCGGCCACTGCTGCCGGTGGGTGGTGAATAGGAAGCAGGGATCCGAGAGGGCCCCCAGAGCAAGGCTTTGTATGAGTGTAGCTTGGGCCCAAGTCTGCGCTCTGTCTCTACGTGAAGTGGTGTCTCTGGGCGGTCACATTGCTCTCTGAGCCTCAGGGTTCTTTGTAAAAGACAGATGGTTCTGCCGTTACAGGTCAGCTGGGAGGGTCCAGGATGGTGATCTTTGGACACTGCAGCGCAGGGTGGGTGGGTTGTGACAGCACAGTGAATAACAGTTGTTTTGCTTTGTTTTGAGACAGAGTCTTATGTATCCCAGGTTGGCCGTGAACTTTCTCTGTAGCCAAGGATGAACTTGGATCCTTTTCTCTACAGTGTGTGGGCATTACAGGTATATATTACAGGTCTATGACACTGGCCCTATTTCGTGGTGCTGGGGCTGGAACACGGGGCCTGGTGCCTGTACCAGCTGAACTATGACCCAGCTCCAATGATAGCTGCATTTTGTTTTTGTTTTTTCTTTCTTTCTTTTCTTGGTTTTTGAAGATTTATTTATTTTTACATGCACTGGTGTTTTGCCTGCATGCATGTCTGCATGAGGGTGTCAGATCCCTGGAACAGGAGTTATAGACAGTTGTGAACTGTCATGTAGGTGCTGGCAATTGAGCCCGAGTCCTCTGGGAGAGTGGCCAATGCTCTTAACCTTTGAGCCATTTCTCCAGTCACCCCTACCTCCCACCCGACTTTTTTTTTTTTTGGATACAAGATTTTCTGGTGTAGCTCTGGCTGTCCTGTACTATGTAGACCAACCTGGCTTAGAACTAACCTATGTCTCCCAAGTGGAGTGCTGGGATTAAAGGTGTGTGCCACCATGCCCATGGGTGGGTGTGTTCCATGGTGCACATGTGGAGGAGGCCAGAGGACAGCTTTGTGGAGCTGGTTCTTTCCTTCCACCTTTACATGGATTTTGGGGAATCGAACTCTTTGTCATGCTTACATGGCAAGGGCTTTTAAAACCCTTGGACTTGTCTGTCCCAAGGGAAGGCCTTTTTGGCTGTTACTCCACTGGGCTTACTAGACCTCTGCTTGGCTAACCTTGTAATCCAGGCAGCAGGCATGTCCCAGCCTGAGCAGCACCTGCCTTTGGTATTGGAGGTATTCCGCCTGTATGTGCAGAGCTGTTGAGATGGGGCTGTGGTCCCCAGCATTGTCTGTCAGTGTCTGCCATGAGGTGGGACATGAAAGATAACAGCACGGTGCATCCAGAGTTAGACCCATGAGTCTGAACCTGGTCCTGTCACTGTTTGCTGAGTGATCCTGTACAGAGGCTGTGCCTCTCTGATTGTTCTCTTTTGTGACTTCAAGATCAGTATCTTCTTTTGGGAAGGCAAGTCTGTGCCTTTGAAAACCCTTTCCCTATGGTCTAAAGGTGCCTTTGAAGACAGGACCAGGTGGGTTAGATGTGGGAAGAGACCAATATGCCTCTGAGACCCTCTAAAGGTGCTCTGGCCCCAGACACACTCAGCCGTTCTTTTTTTTTCACTCAGTCAATAGTTATGGAATTTCATCTGGGCTTAATGGTGCAGGCCTGTAATCCCAGAACCCAGGAGGTTGGAGCAGGAGGGTCAGGAGTTCAAAGTCATCCTAGGTGCTGTATCCAGTGGATGCTAGCCAGGGTTACATGAGACCCTGTCTCAAAGTAACAGCAAGGCAATAGTGGTGAGGATCTGTGAATGGTCCAGCAGGCAAAACACGTGCTGTGCAGGCCTGACATATGAGTTCAGTCCCCAGAACTGTGCTGGAAGGAAAGGGATTCTGGGAAGCTGTCTCTCACACACATGCTGTGGTACTCTTGAGGCCTCTCTACCCCCAAACATATACATACAATTAAAAAAAAAATTCTGCTGTTTTAAACCCAGTGACAAGAGTGCTTGCTTTAAAAAAGGAAGCAGGGAATAGTTTGAAAGCCCTTTCTGTGCTGGGGACAGGCTGATCATAATTTCTCAGTGGCCGTAGTTTGCTTGGAGCTTCCTGGCTGGCTGAGTTCTCACAGGGGAAGGTTGGGGAGTCGGGCTGGGAATGAGCCGTAAGCACTGGCCTTGGAGAAGAGGGGTCTTGTCCTGAGAGGCCTGGGAAAGCCTTCAGTCATTTCCAGGTATGGTGGTGGGCTGAGCATGGGGTGGGTGATGAGAGGCGGGGCGCAGTCAGAGGGACATGACCATGTGGGGGGTGGAGTGGCCAAGGCCTCAGTGACAGTGACGAGTGATAGGAGCTATCCGGTGTGCACCAGCTAGGGCCCTGTGGTGTTGACCTCTACAGGGCTGACAGATCCTGCAGGTTGTTGGATTCAGGATGACCTCTGGGCCCTTGGCCTCCCCTTCTACCCTTCTGATGTCAGGAGGGCTCACTCTTCTCTGAGAAGTGGGCATCACAGTATCCAGCCCTACTGGGTGGCTATGTGGGGGCAGTGAGACTGAGTGACGAGGCTTCCTGGTGTCTCAGCTACAGCTGCTGTATAGAGTTCACGGAAGGATTCTGACTCGGGAAGTGCAGGGCTGGGGGCCGCTGAGATGGCTCAGCAGGCAAAGGAGCCTGTCACCAAGCCTGATGACCTGGTTTTGATCCCTGCAACCCACACAGGGAAGGAAAGAACCAACTGCTGCAAGTTGTCCCCTGACCTCCACGTGTGTGTAGTGGTGTGTGTGTGTCTTCCCCAGGCACACAAAATAAATAAAATATAAAAAAGAAACCGAAATAAGGAAGACGGTTGAGAGCAGGATTTGTGTGCAGGGCTGGGCGCTCTGGCAGATCCCTGAGCATCCAGGATGAGGAAGAATAAATTCGGCTTGTAAAGTGTGAACCCCACTTTCCCTGTCCCTCTGCGGGGCCGCACAGTACGAGTGCCAGCGGACTTTGGGCAAGTCCTTCCTCTCTATCTGTCCAGTGGTCACTAGGCCATGTCCAGAGCCCAGCTGTATCAAAGTACGTTTTAGTCACAATGGATGTTTACTGCACAAAGATCTTGCCGAGGGAGGTAGAGCTTGTTCCGAAAGCTGTCTTGGACACTGGGGATGAAGCTGTGACATAAGCCTTGATTTTGTGCAATTCTTGTGCAGGCCAAGAAGGTTCCAGCAAGACTGTGGTTTGTGTGACAGATGGTGGGTGCTGGCTTTGAACGCTCCATCAGCCCTGTTCAGGAGGTCGTGTGTCTGACTGTGATGAGGTTGGCAGTGGGCTTCTGCCAGGGACAAAGCTGTGTGGCTTTGGTCATGGTACTCTCCTCCTTGGAGCCAGGTGACAGAATGGGGTGATTACAGTGACCCCCATTTCTCACTTCTGGTGTGTCTAAAGGTTCTGAGAGATGCTCTATAGCAGTGCTTCTCAACCTTCCTGACGCTGCGACCCTTTAATACGGTTCCTCATATTGTGGTGACCCCCAACCATAAAATCATTTTCGTTTGCTACTTCGTAACTGTAACTTTGCCACTGTTGTGAATTGTAATATAAATCTCTGAGATGCAGATGTCTTAGGTGACCCCTGTGAAACGGTCATTGGACCCCCAAAGTGGTGACCCACATGTTGAGAACCGCTGCCCTATAGAGCTTTTGGCCTATGTCAGGTGCCCGATGGCCTAACCAGATGACCGTGAACTTTCCCCTTCCTCATGCTGGGATTACATGTGCACACATCTGGTTTCTTGTGGTGCTGGGATTGAACCCAGTGCCCTGTGCGTGCTCTGCAAGCACTCTGCCAACTGAGGCAGCACTCTGCCAACTGAGGCAGCACTCTGCCAACTGAGGCAGCACTCTGCCAACTGAGGCACAGCCTTAGCACTGAGGTTTTGTTTTGAGACAGAGTCTCATCATGTAGTCCAGGCTGGCCTTGAACTTGCAGTAATCTTCCTGCCTCAGCTTGCCTGACCTCTTTAATTTACAGATTATGTGCCACCATAACCTGGCGCGCGCGCGTTTGTGTGTGTGTGTGTGTGTGTGTGCGCGCGTGTGTGTGTGTGCGTGCGTGCGTGTGTGTGAGTATGTGTGTGTGTTTTCTCCAGTAGCAGAGCTGTCCTGAAACTCACTCTGTAGACCAGCTAGCCCTAAAACCACACAAAGTCTGCCTACCTTTGCCTCCTGAGTGCTGGGATTAAAGGCGTGAGCCATCACACCCCTGCTGTGTGTGTGAGTGTATGTGTGTGTGTGTGTGTGTGTGTGTGTTTTAAGGGTGGAGTTCTTTGGAATGTGAAGGATGTAGGAAGAGTGGAAGCAAAGGGAGCTTAAGCTTTGGGGATCCATGACCTGCTAGACTCTGGGAAATTTGCTCACAGTTGACTGGCACCTGAAGTCCTCTGCCTTGACCTTAGAGTTGCTGACGGGTAGAGGATGATTTTTTTTGCCCTCTGGCCTGGACTCTTCTGGGAAGACTGAAATGATCTAAATGTCAGGAGGCTGGAGGGTCACAGGTAAAGGGTAGCCTGGAGGACATAAGGAGACCCTGCCTCGGAAGGGAAGGATGGAAGGCAGGACAAAAGGAAATATCCAACCAGTCTTGTCCTTCATTTCATCAGAGAGTAAACTGAGGCTCTGAGAGTGGGAAGGAGGAGCCCATGATCTCAGGCTGCAGAGCTGGACTCAGGGCGCCTGACTGCCTTCTCCCAACGGACCAGCCCAGGCACAGCCAGGGAAGGGTGATTGGGCAGGGCCAGGCTACAGAGGTTATAATTTTGAAAACCGAGTAAACAAACAAGTCCTCGGCAAGCAAGGCGGGCCCTGTGCGGGCATCACAGACGGCCTGTGTCTGAGGACAGCCCAGGCTTGTCTGCTCACAGACGGTACACTGTACTGATTAAAAATAGCCAAAGCCCTGCTCTCCTCCCACCCCCACCCCATGTTTAAAGCTGCCAGGAAAAGGGGAGGAAGGGCAGATTGCCTCTCCTTGTGGGGAGCTGGGCCCAGTCCCATGGGGATGACTGTTGTACGGCTCTCCAGGCTTTGCTCAGGACAGTCACTGTGCGACTTTGGTCAAGGCTCCTTGTGTCTCTGGATCTCAGTTTACCCTTCTTTAAAATGGTAGTGATCCCATTTCATGGTGACAAGATGGGGGAGGTAGTATGAGACAAGTGGGTGGACATAGCAAGCCCTTTGTGTCTCTGCTCTGGCTCTGGCTGAGGCCTCAGAAGCTGATCCTTTAGTCTTGGCCTGAGGCAGGGGCTTCTGCACTGAGCAGAGGCGATGTTTGCTTAGAGACCTAGGACCTCTCTGGCCCTAGGAGGTCCTAGGAGGCCAAACCTCCTCCTGGGCGGGGTTATTGCGGGCTACACTCCTCAGCTTTTCTGTTTTCCTGTGGAGGTTGTAGTGGAATCCAAGCCTAACTACTTGGGTTCTGCCCTGCTGGCCTGGGCCCCTCCACCCACATGGGGCCTAGCAGACTTCCTGTACAATTAGGGGCTGCCCCCCCACCCAAGTCACATGGAGAGCTTTTAAGAGGCCAGCTCTGTGTAGCAGACCAATCAGCAACAGGCATACTCAGAACTGTGGATAGCCTTGGAGGACCCCTGCCTTCATTCTGGGACTCTTTTTCCCCATAGTGCAATGTATCACCTCCTCCAGATCCTTCCAGGCCCTTCTATAACTTGGGGTCATGCTTAGATACTACAGGACTCTCAGCCTCATTGTGTAGCCCCTGTGCTCTGGGTAGGGCCCTTGCCCTGGTGGCCGTCCTTACTAACATATTGTAGCACCGGAGTGTTGTCTCTCCTTGACTTCCCTTGGTGGGCAGTGGCTTTGGTGGTGACAGCCTGCTCTTCCAGTTACTGGCCATTTGCCCTTAGGCCAGTAACTATTTTATTTGCTGTAAAGTAAGATGTCACTAATCCTTAACGGTTTTAAAGGTTGTGAATTTGCAAGTGGCTGGCAGTTAGTCATTGCTCTGTGATGATGGACATCATGGTGCTTAATATGGGTGTGTGAGAAAGAAATGATACACTTGGGGCTGGAGAGATGGTTCAGTGGTTAAGCACATTTGTTGCTCTTGCCAAAGGATCCAGGTTCAAGTCTGCAACTCCAGATCCAAGGGAGCCAAAGCCCTCTTCTGACTTCTGTGGGCATGTGTGTGTTGCACACGTGCCTGTACACACAGGTACAACATTCATACAGACAAAATAAAAACATAGACAAATGAATTGCAAAAACAGAGATGCCACTCTAACCACACTGCAGAGGGACTTTGGGTGGGGTGTGTGCACAAGTGTGTGGAGTGTGGATTTCGGGTGCTGTGGTCCCGGACTTTCTCTCTGTTCCTCTTGGAAGGAGCAGCCTGGCCTGTTGTGTCTGAGGCCACAGACACAAGGTGTGTGCGTCCACACGGGACTTCCTTCCTTCCCGCTTGTATTCCCCTCAGTGTGACTCACTGGCTTTCAGATCTTTATCCTTGTTCCGGATGGTAAGGCCAGAGATTTGTTCTTGAATAGGCTGGTCTTCCTCCTGGGCTCCTGACCCCCCCCCCTCCCCCCGTCTCTGGTCTTGGCAGAACCCTTAGTATGAGAGGCAGGGACTCGGCAGACTCAGCCCCATTCCTGGTGTTTAACAAAAGTGTACTCAGACTGAAAGGACCCTGTGGGCAGCACTGAGCTGGAGCCTGCCAAGCCCAGACCCCTAGGTCCTGCCTGTGCAGAGACCGTGCATTCTGCTGTGAAGTTGCCACCTTTCCCTGACAGCCTGCTTCTATGCTATGGGATAATCACTGTTATTTGCTCTCCTGTTGCAGATGAAATAGCTTCCTGGTGGCCTGGGGTCCCCTGAGGACGTTCAGGCCTGAGGCAAACACTTTTGCCCTCTTGGTGACTGCATTCGTAGTTACCCATCTCAGAGAGGTGTGGTGACTGTGGTCTTCTGGTGGCCTCATGCAGGCTGAGGTGGGGGAGTTAGGAGCTTGTGTCCCGAGGCAGAAAGATGGAGTGCTAGAGTTGTGGTGGAAGCAATGGGAACTTCTAAAGGCCAGGCAGAAAATAGTGGCCTGAAGAGATTGGTGGTCCTCCCCTCCACACACCCACAAAGCTTAGAGGAAAGAGACAAGCCCGGGTTAAACCCATGCATCCACTCTACAAGAAGAATTAGCCTAGCCTACATATGACCAAATGGTATCACAGAGAACTGACTGAAATAAAGGGAAAGCGAAACAGTGTGTCAAAAGGTGTTATTCTGTGGTACGATATGTAGCCATGAAAAGGGAAAGATAACCTCCCCCTACACACACACAGGGTTTTTTCTGTGTAGACCTGGCTGTCCTGGAACTCTCTGTAGACCAGGCTGGCCTTGAAATCAGAGGTCCACCACCTCTGCCTCTGCCTTTAGTACTGAGATTAAAGGAATTCGCCACGATGCCCAGCTAAAAAGTATAGTTTTTGTGTGTCTAAAAAAAGTATGCGCTAAAATATAAATAGAGATAATTTTGAGATAGCAGGATAATATATTATTTAAATTTTTTCCACATTCCTGACTTTTAATGTATTTATTTAGTGTTTGTGATGCGTGAGCGGGTGTTCACGTAGCTATGCTTGCCAATGCACTCGTGTGGAGGTCCGAGGTTAGCATCCGGTGTCTCCCACAATCACTCTTCACCTTATTTTTTGAGCCATGCTCTCTCACTGAACCTGAAGCTCTCTGTTTTGCCTAGACTGGCTGGTCAGCAAGCCCAGAGATTTACCTGTTTCTGTCTCTCATCAGCTGGCGCCATGACCAGCTTTTACCTGGGTGCCAGACATCCGAACTCAGGTCCTTCTGCTAGCGCGGCAAGGACTTCACCCTCTTAGCCGCTCCCCAGTCCTTTCTTGATTTTTTTTTTTTCCCCAGCAGCCAGTGTATTGAATTAAAAAGAATACTGTGACTCTGTTGGTTGTGTTTTCGGAGAGCAATCCCAGTTCTCTTTCTGACTCCAGAATTGGAGTCACCCAAGTCTGACAAGAGCCAAAGGGAGGTTGCAAGCATAAGGGAGGTCTGGAGAGTGGGATCGAGGAAGATTCTGGATAGAGGCTGTTTATTGTCTGTAAGGTGGGCATGGTTGTTAACTGCCACTTGTACTGTGAGCTTCATGAGGGATGCTGTGTTTGGTAGATAGTGTATACTCTGGAAAACCAGCACCCTGACCTTTGCTGCCTGAGCTCCTGGGGCTCTTTGGAGGAAGGACCTCTGAGATAGGAGTTGAAGGATGGGTGAAGGAGGAGATGAGGTCCCAAGGACCGGTAAAGGAAAGCCTTCCAGTAGGTTGGCCACAGCCATGGCAACAGCTCTGCGTACAGGACACTTGATAGTTGTTTTGCAAAGCTTCAGCACGTGTCCCTGGGAGGGGTTGGGCAAATGGAGTGATGTGCCTGCCCAGGTGAGTGTCTGGGGACCCCAGCCTTTCACAGAGTTGAGGAGACACTTGCAGATCTGGCCTGCTGCAGTTTCCCAGGCTCTGCAGGTGTGGGAGCCCTTGACAGCTTTGGATCAGGAAGCGGAAGCAGAAGACCTGCACTTAGGTGACAGTTTTAGTTGGCTCTCAGGGTGGTGACCTTTTTTACCATTGATGTGTGACCTGGGGCTGGCCTATTGAGTTCCAGCCTGGCCCTGTGCAGGCAGAGCTCTGCCTTTTAGGCAGCACTGGGACCGTCACGCCCTTTAATCTAGCCTTAGAGGCTGGGCAGGGGCTGTCTGTGAGCCAGAGTTAAGCTTTCTGGGAAAATCCCATTGTCTTTGTGTGTCTTAGGGTTTCTGGGAGAGTGAACTATGGCGCTCTGGTGTGACCTCACACACATAGTTGGAGGGCAAATAAGTATGTGCTTTGAGATGACCTGGCAGTTAAACATGCTTGCTATGCAAGCCTGGTGGCCTGAGTTCGATTCCTGGAGCTCACATAAAGATGGAAGGAGAGTCAAGCATGGAACATACCTTTAATCCCAGCTCTTGGGAGACCGAGGCAGATGGAGTTTGAAGCCAGCCTCTCTATATAGTGAATTCCAGAACAGCCAGAGCTGCATTGAGAGACCCTGTCCCAAACAAACAACAAACAAACCCAAATAAACAAAAAGATAGAAGAAGAGAACGGACTCTACCGAGGTGTCCTCTGGTCCTCAAGCGTGCTCCCCACTTACGCACACACACACATATCGTGTACACACAATAATAAGAACGATCCGACAGCCGCATCGAGCTGGGGCTGTTGAGCACTGCGCAGTCGCGCTGGGAGGCTGAGGCAGGAGGTTGTTGTGGTCAACTGCTGAGGCTTGAGGCCAGCCTGTCCACCCCGTTCCAGGTGTGTGTGACCCCCCATTGGTGTTTCGTGGGGATTGTGCTCTCCCTTGCAGAATGCAGGTGCTGTGTCCTGTGTTTTTGAGGAGAGGTGTTTCTGGAGTCAGTGGGGCCGGGTTCACTGTCTCCCCAGCACCAGCAGAATTGGGAGATGAGGCAGGGCTGAGTACTAGTCCCAACCTGGCTATCTGCCAGTTGCTGGATGTCTTGATGTCAGCTCCTTGCCCTTTTTGTGTCCAGTGAAGGAGCTGGCCACCTTGCTAGACCCTCAAGGCCCAAGACCCTCCCAGACAGAAGACAATAAATGTCCCCTCCCACCAGGCCCAAGGGACCACTTAGCCTTAAACTGATCATGAGTTCTATCCATCCATCCGGGGTGCATAGAGACCCTGTTCTTAACTGTTACTAGTCCCCTGTTCATGAGAAGCCTGATCAATCATGAATACAACTTGGCTTATTTATTTTTTTTAATTCATTTTGTTTTGAGATAGGGTCTTATCATATAGCTCAGGCTAGCCTTGAGCTTGTGATTCTCCTGCCTCAGCCTTCTGAGTAGCTGGTACTAAGGCTGTGAGCCACCACACATGGCCTTCCATCTATATAGATGTCTTTGTGCCTGACATTGCAGCCTGGGGGTGAGTTTCCTGTCAGCTCAGCTGTAAGCACATGAGTGGCTTTGCACGGCTCGTCTTCCTGTGTCCCTTGTTCTCAGTGTCTTCCGCCCTGGCTTGGAGAAAGCAGCATCCCCCTCTTGTCCTCACACTGTCCTGCTGTCAGGACCTTGGGATCTGGAAGCTGCAGATAACAGTGTGTGCGTGCTTGCGTGCGTGCTTGTGTTTGCGAATGATGGCTGGGTGTGTAGGGAGGGGTCTGCCATTTCCAGGCAGCTTGACTGGGACTTAGTAAAAGGACAGCGGTGCTACAGGCACCCAGCAGATGCACGGTGGAGGCTCGAGGCCTGGCTCAGCCCTTTCCTGCTGGGGCTGGGCTGAAGTAACTGGTACTTTCTATTTATTAGTTCCTATTAGAACAGCACTGGCACTCACTGGGTGGGCTCTCCCTGTCAGGCAGGCGGATGCCAACTGCTCCTGACACATCTTATTGCGTCCTTACAACTTTTGTTATATAGCCCAGGCTGACCTGGAATTTATAATTTTCCTGCCTCAACCTCCAGAGTGCTGGCGTTGTAAGCATGCCACGATTGTACCTGTCTTAGGTGGGCCCTTTTGAAAAATAACAACAACAACAGTAATAATATAATAATAATAATAATTATTATTGTTTTGTTATTATTTTATTGAGACAAGGTCTCTCTTTTATGTAGCTCTGCCTGTCCTGGAACTCACTGTGTAGACCAGGCTGGTCTTCAACTTACAGAGATCCTCCTGTCTCTGCTTCCCTAGTGCTGAGATTAAAGGTGTGTGCCACCAAGCCTGACAAGACTTATTTATTTATTTAAAGATATATTCATTTCTCGTGTGAGTATTTTGCCTCTCTGTATGTATGCGTACACATCTGTGCTGGATGTCTGAGGCGGTCAGAAGGACATTCACTGGACCCTCCGGAACTGGAGCTACAGATGGCTGTGAGCTACCGTATGGGTGCTGGGAAGTGAACCCGGGTCCTCTGGAAGAGCAACAAGGGCTCTGAACTGCTGAGTCATCTCTCCAGGCCCTAAATTATGTTTTTTTGGGGGAGCTTTTTTTTTTTTTTGTTTTTTTTTTGAGATAGGCTCTCTCTACAGAGCTGTGGCTGTCCTGGAACTCATTCTGTAGACCAGACTGACCTCAAACTCACAGAGATCCACCTGCCTCTGCTTCCCGAGTGCTGGTATCAAAGGAATGCTCCACTATCCCAGGCTAGCTGGACTGTTTATCTTTTTTTATTTATTTCTTAATAAATTTATTTTTATTCTGTGTGCATTGGTGTTTGGCCTACATGCATGTCTGTGTGAGGAGTCAGATCCCCTGGAACTGGAGTTACAGACAGTTGTGAACTGCCATGTGGGTGTTGGGAATTGAACCTGGGTCCTCTGGAAGAGTAGCCAGTGCTCCTTAACCTCTGAGCCATCTCTCCAGGCCCTTGCTGGATGATTTTCAATGTTCATTTTATGGAAAAAAAGTTGAGGCTCAGAAAGATACAGTCCATGGCGGAGCTATTGTGTGGTCTGTGTGGTCCCAAGTTTGCATTGTTCCTGCTAACCCCTCTGTGGTGGAATCTTCTTTAGCTTCTGCTTCCACATCTCCGGTGGTTGGGGCTCCCTATCTGCAGGTCATCTGTCCTGTTCTGGACATCTGATGCAGTTAAAGCCCTCACTGAAGTCCTGTGTGGTGTCTGTGGGCACCTGCAAACCAGCTTCAGTTTGGTCAGGCTGTGGCTGCAATGAGCCCAGCATCTGTTTTTCCAGGGAATTTTCCAAACTCTGATTGCTCATGGCATGGTGCCAGCAAAGTACTTCCCTCTAGCCTGTGCCCTGAGCACCCTAAGGAGACCACCAATGGGAAGGAGCTGAGAGAGACACAGAAAAATAGACAGACAAGGAGCTAGCCTAGGACACATATGAATTGGTAGATAAGGAGCTAGCCTGGGGCACATGTGAATTGGTAGATAAGGAGCTAGCCTGGGGCACATGTGAACTAGGGAGAGATGATCAAGCTCTTGATGCTTTTGGATTCCCAGCTGGTGCTGTGTCTGGGGATGATGATCCAGCATCTCTGGTGATAGATGTTGTGCCAGGGAGGGGGTGGTGATGTGGCACCCCCATACACAGTGCTCTGGGACCAGGGCTGTGGTCTGGTGAGATCTGCTGGCTGCGGTTTGTTTGGTCCACTTCCCCTTTCTGATTAATTAACCTTTGAATGGCAAGGGCCTAGAAAATGTAGATCCCAAGCATGTCCTGTTTCCCATTTCTCCCTCCCTTCCCCCACCCTCTTTCTCTTTTCCTCCCTCCCTCGCTTCCTTCCTCCCTCCCTCCTTGCCCTCCCCCCACTTCCTTTCTTCCTTCCTTCTTTCCTTCCTTCCTTCCTACCTACCTTTCTTCCTTTCTTCTTTCTTTCTTTCTTATTTCTGAGACAAGATCTCTCTGTAGCCCTGGCTGTCCTGGAGCTCGCTCTGTAGACCAGAATGGCCTCAAACTCCCAGCAATCCACTTTCCTCTGCCTCCCAAGTGCTGGGATTACAGGCGTGTGGCACCACCTTGGGGACTCCCATTTCTTGATGCTCTGAGAAGGACTGGGTATCTGCTGCTAGCTGACAGGCTCCCTACCCTAGCCGCTCACTCATCATGTGGCTGTTAGTGCTGGGCAGATGAAATGAACCCCTTTCAACCCTCCAATTGCTGCCATTGGTGATGTCAACTACTGTTTGCACAGGCTCTGTGGAGTTACTCATTTCATTTGATCCTGACACCTGACAGGTGAGGACTGCTTTCTCAAACATACAGCAAGGGAACCGGGGTTCTGAGAGAATGAAGCCATGTTCTCGGTCTGGAGCAAGCGAGGGGCGGGCTTCTTTGAACAAGTCTGTAGCATGGGCACCTGTTGTACGGAAAGCCTTGTACGTGGCCCGCACAGGGGCGGAATACACAGATCCCAGCTTCCCTGTGTGTCCGAAGACTAGCTTGCATTCTCTGTATCATCTGCTGGGCACACTCGTGATTCTCAGCTCCCCGCTTCACCGAGCCAAGCACTAGATCCCCTGGCCCCTGCAGACTGTCACTTGCCCTCCTCTGGGTTCCTACTCAGGCAGGTTACCCATTGTGGGGCGGCTTTTTCACTGTGTGTGTGTGCCAGAGGATAACTTGTAGAAGTTAACTATCTCCTTCTGCCCTGTGGGGTCCTGGGATTGAACTGAGGTCATGAGGTTTCGCTGTAGGTGCTTTTACCTGATGAGCCAGCCCTCATTTAAGCTTTTTTTTTTTTTTTTTGGTTAAAATTTTATTGATATATATTATGTGTACAAATGTTTGCATGTGTGTATACCATGTGCCTGCCCGATGCCTGTGGAGGCCGGAAGAGGGTGTCTGATCTCCTGGAACTAGAGTTATAGTCAGTTGTGAGCCACCATGCAGTTGCTAGGAATGGAACCTGGGTCCCCTGCAAAACCAGCAAGCGCTCTTAACTGTCAGGTCGTCTCTCCTTAGCCATTTCTTAGTTTTTCATTGGCAGTCCGTTCCCCTCGTTAGATTCCAAGAGCCTATCCCTGGAGACACACAGAGAGTTCCTTAGAGGGTGGGCATGATGCCGACCCTATGGCAGGCCTGGGGTAGGTATAGATGGGTTTGTCCTGCTTTGGGTCAGAGTGCTGCTGGAGACCTGGGCCCCCTTTCTCTGTCTGCTCCTCAAGTGTAGGGATGTCTGTCCTTGCCTCTTAGAACGGGCTACCAGCTGGAGGCTGTGGGCACAGAGCTGATGCCAGGCAGGTGGGTGGAGCTGGGAAGGGATGAGAGGGCCTTTGTTCCTCCTGTTTGTGTCCAGATGGGAACTGATTTTCCCGGCTGAAGCAGAGGGTGTGAGGGCAGTGTCGTGCGCCCCCACCCCCAGACATTTCTCCAGGTCTCCACCCTTCAGCCCCTCCTGTCTCAGGACTCACCCTTCATCAGAGCTGTTGCTGCTGAGTTCTAGTTAAATATTTGCTAACTGAGAAGTCTGCAGGGCGGCTTTGTATGAAGTCCCGGCTGACTACTCCCAAATCTGTCTTTGGGTAAGGAGACCCAGCCCTCCTGGGCCTTCAGAGCCCTTTGCAGGTGGTCTTTTTGGCATCTGGAACCAGATGACCTTTCCTCCTGAGGGTTATCAATCACATGGCTGTTTAATGGATCAGAGAGAGAGGGCAGAGGCCAGGCTTGAGTCCTGGGAACCAGGGTGGCGAGAACCTGGAGATCTGCTTCCTAATGACCTGACCTCTGTTCCCCATCTGTCCAAGGTCAGCTTTTCTGGATCTCGGAGGGTCCTTCCCAAAACCCTGGTGACCCGTCAGCAAGGGAGTATGGCAGGCAGGGTTCAGTCAGTGTGGCCCACTTGATACCTTGATTATTAACAAGAAAGCCCATCTTATCCCAGAGTTCTCCACTCCCATTTAGGGTAACAGGGTGCCTGTGATATCATGCCTAGTTTTGTTCTCTCTTGTGTAATTCTGGGCGAGTCACTGAACTTCTCTGAGCCTCAGATCCTTCATTCAGAGAATGGGTTTAACAGTCTGTCCTGGCGAGGGTTAAATGAAGTCATGGTGACAATTATTGCTAACATGCTTCAGAAGCTCCCTCAGTGCGGGCTCTGGGCAACTGTGGCATGCATTAGCTCATGCCATGATGATTATAATTATATGCAAATTGGGAACCAAAGAGCCTTGTGATGTAGTGATGGGGAGCCAGGCAAGGAAGTCTGACTGAGATTTTGAACCTGGGAATCAGGGAAGGATGTTCTGCCAAAGGGTGTGGCATCGGAGAGAGGGAGCACACTTGGTGTCAGTGGGACACAGCCAGGGCAGGGGATGGGCGGGGAAGCTAGGCTGAGAACCTCTTCCTTGGGTTCCATTCATTACTCCCTGCTGATGGGCTGCTCCATGTCAGGACATGGGGGTGGTGCTGTGTCAGTGCTGGTGGGAATCCAGTCTCCCAGGGCCATGGAAGGCCAGCTCATCCTTAACAAAGCAAGTCACCTGATCTTCTGGACATTTTCACAGTCCTTGGAGGCTAGGTCCTGCTGGTGTGGTGGACAAGTCTCTGACCTCACAGCCTCTATTTCCTCAAGGGCAGTGCTGCTCCTAGCCAGTGGCTCTCAACCTTTCTTCATACCCTGACCCTTTAATGCAGTTCCTCATGCTGTGATGAGCCCTCAAACATAAAGTTATTGTTGTAACTTTATAACTTTGTAACAACTTCATAACTGTACTTTGCTACTGATGTGAATCCTAATGCAAATGTCTGATATGCAGGTGGTCTTATGCAATTTCTTGTGAAAGGGTCATTTGACCTCCAAGGGGACCACAACCTACAGGTTGAGAACCACTGTTCTAAAAGCTTCTGGACTCTGGCAGGTCAGGATTTTGTGTCATGCCCTGTGACCTACATGAGAAGTGATGGGTCCCTAGCTAGCCTGGTGCTTCTTCCCTATCTGTGTCTGAATTAAAAAGTAAATAAATAAAAATACAACGGTAGTGCTGAGGATTGAACCCAGGGCCTTGTGCATGATTGGCAGATGCTCTGCCACTAAACTGTATCCTTAGCCATCCAGCTGTGTCTAGTAGCCCTGTATGTCCTTCTCAGTCTGCCCTCAGTGAGATGGCAGAGTCCCTGTCCCTCCCTCTCTCTCCATTTAGGAGTGACGCATGGTCCCTGGACACCTGCTTCCCCCAGCACACAGCGACTATGTACACAGGCACGCCGTGGAGCTGTGGTTATGGGAAGGGGTTTTCTTTGTTAGTTGCTGGTGTTCAGGAAGGAGAGCTAACTCAGCAGAAGGTCTCCTCAGGACACCTGCATGGGAAGGGAGGGAAAGCTCATGTGACACCCATTTTCCCAACAAAGAAAGACTGTGTGGGATCTGTTCCTTCCTCCTCAGGAGCCTCTGAGGCCCCAGCCTCTGCCCTGGCTTCTCTTTGAATTATGAGGAGTCTAGGGTCGGCACAGAGCTGGTGAGAGTCTAGTGTGGATAAGTGGGGGAGCACCCACCCATCCTTGCATTCCCAGAGGAAGAGATAGTTCAGAGGAGGGTGGAGCCGGAGCTGACAGAGGAGGGGTCGCTCAGATGTCAGAAGACTCAGAATACTGTGGTTCTAATAGAAGCCATGCTTTTATCCCAAGGGCAAAGGGAGCCTTAGAAGGTTTGTGACTCTGGGAGGACCAGGCAGCTCTCTACTAGCTCCTGGTATGGGAAGGACCGGAGTCAGGAACAGTTTGAGGCTGAGGTGGGTATCAGAAGGTGGGGACCGGGCTGGGGAAAACAGTGGGCTGATCTGAGGCGAGCTGGCCTGTTGACTGACCTGAGTCAGCTCACAGCTCTGATCCGCTGGGCCAGGTGCCTGCACCGCTGGGTGGTGCTGAGGACACCCTTTCTTTTGGGGCATATTGCTAAGGGGCCTGAGCCAGCCCCTGCTCTCTGGACCTCCTCCTTCTGGGCAAGCCTGAGTGTTGTGACAGTCATCTGTCACAGTGACTGTCCCTGGATCCAGCTCTGCAAGGTCCTGGCTCGCTGGTCCTAGCTCTTCTCATGGGCTGATCACCCACCTCTCTTATGCTGGATGATGGAACCTGTCATTATCCTTCCCTGAACTACCTGATTATAGGTCGCAAGCAGGAGCCCTGTCTCAGCCCTCCTGATAGGGGCCACCCAAGGCTGACAGTCTCCGTGGTGGGTGTGCAATGTATTTTCCCAAGCTTCGGTTGCTTGCGAGACTCAAGCTGTTCTGAGTCTCTGTCATTTATGTATATCTGCATGTATGTATATATGTGTGCAGTGTATGTTCGTGTTGTGTGTGTCCGTGTGTCTACACGTGGATACCTACATAGGTATTTGCAAGTGCATATGGAGACCGGAAGTTGGCCTGGGCGTCTTCCACAGTCTCTCTGTGCTTTTCTTTCTTTTTCTTGTTCTTTCCTCCTTTTTTTTTGTTTTTTCAAGACAGGGTTTCTCTGTTGTAACGCTGGCTGTCCGGGAACTCACTCTGTAGACCAGGCTGGCCTGGAACTCACAAAGCTCTGCCTGCCGAATGCTGGGATTAAAGGAGTGCACCACCACCGCCCGGCTATGCCTTTCTTTGGAAACAGGGTCTCTCCCTCAACCTGGAGCTCCTGGGTTCACTTAGGCTGCTGGACCTCCTGCTGTCTCTGCTCCAGCACTGGGGCAGGGAACTGGGACAACCATGCCTGGATTTTTGTGTGCATGCTGGGCATCCAAACTCAGGCCTTTGTAGTTGCACGGCAGACGTTTTACCAGCTGAGCCGTCTCTCCAGTGTGGTCCCTACGTCACTTGTCCCTCCTATAACATCACCCCCATATTGTTAATATGCTGTGTGTTCTTAGAGAAATTACTTAACCTCTCAGAGCATTGCTATCGTCCTTGGTAAATAAGGCCAATGCAAGAAACAGCAAAGGGGCGGGGGAGCCAGCTCAGCTGGCAGTGTTTTCCTTGCATGTGGGAGGTCCTGAGTTCTGTCCTCGATGCTGCAAGAAAAAAAATAATGCTTATGCTTATAGATGGGTGTGGCGCTCATGCTTTTAGTCCTAGAACTTGGGAGGTGGAGACAGAGAGCTCAGGAATTCAGCCATCCTTGGCTACATTAACAAGTTGGAGACCAGCCTGGGCTCCATGAGACTGTAGCATTACCCCTGGGTGGCTGCTAGCTAGTTGTGTCAATAATGAGAATTTGGCTGCCCAGGAGAGGCTTTAGGTGAGACAGAGACCTGGCTCTTTAATCCTGACCTGTTGGGCTGTGCTGTGTGACTCAAGGAGTGTGTGACTTCCTCTCTGGGCCTCAGTTCTCCTGGCTTTACCAGTCAGATGCTATAGTTACTGGTAATTTGTTTGACTTCATGACACAGGAAGCCCGAGTCCCTGCCTCCACTCTGCCTCAGTCCTTAGTGTCTTGGGTGGGTGGGTCATCGTCCTGGCCACCTCCTCACTTCCTTATCTGGAGCCCTCTCCAATGCTCCAAGAACCAGGCAGGCCAGTTCTGAGTCTGCTCCACCCCACAGGTGCCGTCACCTGCTGGGTTTCAGTCCCCGTGAAACCCTGAAACTGGGCCGGGCCTGGTGGTGCGGCTTGTTCTAGGAGCCCACTGGAGGGACCGGCCAAACCAGGGATGAGTTTGGCTCAGTGCCCACATCTGGGTCCAGATCAGGGCAGGACTTGTGTGAAGTCCCTGTGGTCCACATGGGGTCAGCTGCCGTCCCGCTTGGGGAGACTGTCTTCTTCGTCCTAATGCCATTATTTTGGAAGCGGATTCAGGCTCAGGCTCCCGGGTCTTGGACCTGGGCTCAGCTCTTGCTTTGGCTACTCTTTTGTGAACACTGTGGGAGGGGTCTCAGATCTTCGCGCTGCTTCTTGTGTGGATGGCGTTGCACAGTGAGTCAGTGCCGCCTGTGGGTAGGGGACCGTGTGGGGTTTCCACACGGTGCGGCGTGCTGGGGGCTCACCAAGCGGAGGCCGCTAGCCCTGCATGCAAGGCTTTAGGGCTCTTCCTGCAGCGTGTCTTCCGAGGACCCCTTTCTCATTTCCCCATCCTCATCTTAACCTGCGTGATGGGCCCAGCGTCCCTCTCCCTGCTCTCCAAGGCTCCAGGAAGCTTCACGACACCCTGGGGCCCTTGTTCTTGGTGGCTTCTGCTATCTACACAGGAAGTAGCGTGATCCTTGAAATTGTCACTTTGGAAAATCAGAGATCAGCATTCTTCCGGCCACTGAGCTGCTGTTAGTGTCGGTCATGTGCACTGTCCTCCTCAGGGTCAAGTGTTTAATGCTCATTGGTTTATTGGTTTCCTTGTCTCTCAGTCAGGTGGGTACTGATGTGCCACCTCGAAGAGAGGGAAACAGGCTCAGAGGACAGTGCCTTGCCCAAGGCCACACAGCTAATAGGGGCAGAACTGGGACTTGAACTCAGAGCCTGTATCTAGAGCCCTCGTGTGGGTTGTGTCTTGTGCACTTCTCAGACCCTCTGTGTAGCCTGAGGTGTCTGTGGCCAGCCCCTAATCTGCTTAACTCAATGGCAGCTGTGTGGAGGTACTCAGGCCAGTGTCTGGTCTGCTCCCAGGGCCGGAGTAGCACTGCTGAGATTTTCATTGAGACCTTAGGTCATCTGAGACCTTCCTGCCCATGCTAGCCCAGGGAGGATCAGTAAGGTAGGGGAGGCTCTGTGCGGCCTTGACTACATGGGAGCAGGTAGAGGGCTAGAGGTCCAGGTGACTCTCTTTGATCTAGCACCCACAGACCTTGGGACCTTGGGACCTTGGGAAAGTCACTTTGCCTTTCTGAGCCTGGGTGTCCTCATCTGTAAAGCAGGGACAGGGACAGTTAAGCCCACTTTGCTTTCCCTGGGGCCTGGGTAGGGACCTAGAAAGTAAAGCTAAGGCCTCATAAAGGCACTGTGTGGGTAGGGATAGGGGGCTCTGGACAGGTTTCTGGGAGAATGAGAGTCAAAGTCAACTTTCCATTGGCCTTGAATGTAGCTCAATGGTACAGTGCTCACCTGGCATGCATGAAGCCCTGGGTCCAGTCTCCAGCATCGCAAAACAAGACAAACAGAACCCCACTTCTACCTAGGTATGGTGGCACAGCTCTGTAACACCAGTACTTGGGAGGCTGAACTCTGAGGCCCGCCTCAGACTACACAGTAAATTCTAGGCCAACCTGGCTACATGGTGAAACCCTCTTCACTTAAACAATTCTAATTCCTCCTCCCCAAATACCTCTTCTCTTTCCCTCCAGGCTGTGTGCCTCTGAGTCTCAGGACCACAGGGCTGAGAAGCCTGTGTTGAGTTCTCAGTGGGCACACCCAGGGAACTCTGGGGATTCTGGGTACAGCATTAGGAGGATCGGGTGGTTAGGGGTCTCTCTAGGTCATCCCTGACCACCTCCGAAGGGTGCAACCCTTGAAGATGGATCCAGCTGTGTCAAGACTCACACCAGCTCTTACTCAGCTGGTTTGCTTCAAGATTGGGCTACACACACGTGGCGGGGGGCAGGGGGCTGGGGGCTGGCTGTCTTCTTAAGACATGGCCTAGAGATCAAGGCCCAGGGCAGTGGTGCCCTAGGCTGCCTGACACAGATGGACACTCAACCCAGCTCTGGATTCCCCAGCTGCCCTGAGGGTGACAAGGAACTAGGCAGGGCCCTGGGACTACCCACATGGGGCCCGGTTTGATTTTGTTGACTCACAGTGAATGATCTTCCCTGAGCCTCCCATAATAACCCGGGAAGTGGGAGTTTGTATTTAACATGTTCCTCTGGGGCCAGCAGGAAAATCTGTGTGTTGGGGCAGAGGCAGGTGGCCCAGAGTCTGTGCGATGAGCCCACATCTGAGGGGCATTGCTGGCAGAGGAGAGGAGAGCAGAGATGGCACAGCCAGCCGAGGCTGAGGCAGCGGTATGGGAGCCTGGGTGTACACACGAGGGCACACACAAGCCTCGCTTCTCCAACTCCTGTTTTATCTGCTCTTTGGGTTTCTTCTTTGTAAAAGAACATCTTTATTGAATTTTTTCAAGCTATAAAACTTGTACCTGGTAATCAGTAGTTCAGCCCATCTCTTGCCTCCATTGTTACAAGCTGAGAGCTGTTATAATTAAAACTAGCATTTTCGGTGCCCTGGGCTGTGTGTGCTGCACTGTTTTGAGGCCTGTCTGGCCCTGTGAAGGGGCTCTGGGATGCCTGGTTTCTACATGAAGAACTCAGGAATGGGGCAGCCCCTGAGCTCACTCTTACCCAAAAGCAGGCCTGTCGGTTTCCAGGGTCCCCACTGGTCCTCTGGCAGCAGCATCTGGGGCTGAGTCAGTGCACAAGGGTGAATGAAAATATGCAACTTGGGTGGATGAGGCCAGCCACACCCACAGACTGTTCCACCCATGCAGGCTACTGTACCAGCTATTATACCAGCCTCCAGGTTCTGGGCCCAGGGTCCCTGAGGTTGGCAGTCCCCTCTCATCAGGTGGGGCCACAGCCTGCCTCCCCCACTGTCCAATGAGGCTTTGTGGGCGGTGGTCAGACCACACTTAGATCAACACTGTCTCCTATTCCTGTGTGATCTAGTGAGCCTCTCACTCATTCTGATTCAGGGTAATCTGCAGGGTGGTGAGCCTTGGCCTCGGGAACCCCATTTAGTGTCTCCCCCAAATCCATGCATTGGAGTGTCTCCGGAGGCCGTGAAGAGATTGGGAGAGCTGATGTGGGTAGATGTGGAGAGGTCTGCCCCGGGCTCCAGGTACCTCCTGTGGATACCTGGGCTGGATGCTGAGTCATGGAACCCTCTTGCAGCGTCTGGAGCTAGCTGCATGCAATACGGTGACAAGAGCTGAAGATGTGGCGGCTGCCATTTGTAATCCCAGTACTAAAGGCAAAGGGGGATTGCTGGGAATTTCAGGCCATCCTGAGCTACATAGTAAGTGCCAGGCCAGCCTGAGGTATACAGACACTATCTCTAAAGGGATGCTAGGTAGCATTTACGGGGTGGGGTCTGTCAAAGGCCCCCAAAGAAAGGCAACTGCCTGGGCTGGGGTTGCAGAGCCTAGTACAGCGGGAGGTAAGGCCTTTTCCAGGCCCATGGTGCTTACTCAGGTCTTCTCCAATACGGCCCCGAGAGCCTTAAGTCCAGGTTAGAACCCCATGGAGTATTGCTGACCTTTGAGGTCCCTCTGCCCTTTGAAATGCCCCGATCCTCATCCCTTGTGTTTTGGGGACACTTCCTTAGTACCATGCACATGGTACTTCTCCAGCTGACTGGAGTCATCTCTCCAGAGTGTGCCTGTGGTCTCCCTGACCAAGGCTTTCCAGTGACTCTGCCCACTACTGTCATCCTCTTTCAGCTCTTCCTGTGCCAACTCAGATTACCACTCTCCTGCCCCTTGCGTGGCACTGCGTTTGGGTCCTGTTACTGACCTCCCCCCAGCCATTCCTGTCTTTGCTCGATAACCATTTGGCCATTGGTCCACCCCCTAGGTCCCTTCCTTTGGCTAAGCACCTGCTGTGTATGGCCCAGTACGGGGCAGCCAGCTTTCCCCCAGCCCGCATGTGAGGTTTGTACTTCCACACTAGCTGCATCTCATCCCATCCCACCTACTGCAGAACTGCCTTCTCAAGTATTGGCTGGTTCTGGAAGATCAACTTGAAAAGGGTTTGTTTGCCAGATTGGGTCAAATTCTCTGTGGTTCTTGAGGTCAAGTAGTGGGGAGTGCCTACGAGGCAGTTGGGTGCAACAGGAGCCCTGGCTAATGCTCTTTGTTCTTGGATACATGAGTGTACCCTCTTTTCTCCCCCACCCCATTTCTGCTCTTCTCTTTACCATTTCCTTTGGCTCCTTTAGCTTCTCCTCTCCTAGGCTTCTTGCTTCTTCTCCTGAGCTGTGGACCCCTGTCTCATTTGGGTAACTTATGCTCACCTTTGCGTGGAAAGATACTGAGTGACTTTCATCCCAGGCCTTTGGGCTGTCCTGGCTACTCCTAGCATGTTTAGGCCTATGATGTCTGAGCCTTGGCCTAGGGAGCTGAGCTGCAACTTCTTATGACCCAGTTCCTTCCGTGTCGCTGATCATAGCCCTTCTGATGCTTACTATTTCAGGGCTTCCAGAAGCTTCTTTCACTGCACAACCTGTCTGACCTGGTCTCAGACACTCTTAGTGGGATGATGGGACATGGCTGGGCCTTTGCCTGGCTCAGCTTTACATTTCCTGTTTCCTCTACAGGCCAGCCCAGCATACCCTTTGGAGCACAGCTCTTCCCAGACCGGGCACCAGCCTGGTAGCTGAGAGTTGCCGTGGGCTGGGCACGCCCAGGTTCATCCTGAGCTGGCCTGGCATCGGGCACACAGATTTGCCATTGTTGGTGTAATTCTCAGTTTGAGGGTGGGTGTCCTTGGCCTGTACTGGGCCCCAGAGCTGTGGCTGAAGCTCTGCGCTGTCATGTTGGCAGGATGTTCATCACATGTAGGGAGTCAAGGCAGAATCTGGGCCAAGGACAGGGGCCCTAAGCCGCCTCTTCCCACACAATGGTGGCGCCACTTACCCAGCTCTCATGAAGCTGTGCCCCACCCTGGGGATAGTGCCTTATCAGCAGTAGCTGTGGGGGTGACAGCCCCATGGTCATCCCCACCCTCACTGTCCTCTGCCTTATTGTCTGCAGAACAATCTCACGTCTGGTCTCACTCACTGTTCTCTGTTCTCCAGGGTTTTTACAAAGCGGGCACTCTAAACGCATTCCTCATTTGTTCTCCTCTTCCCCTCAAATCAGAATCTGGACAGACGAGGCCTCATTCCAGGAGAGGCCTGCATGGCAGGCCAGCTGTGTGGAGTGCTGGGTGAGCTGAGCTACCCCCAGACGCGTGTCTCTCTCTGCTGCCACTGAGGCAGGGTTAGGGGTGTAGATCTGAGACTGAGTGTGGAAATGTGAGGTGAGCCCTGGGTTCTCCCTGGCCACCAGCTCCTAACTGGGTCCCAGGATTACACTGCAGTTCCATCACCCACACTATCTGTGTGACTTCGTGCCAATGACAGAACCTTTCCGGGTCTCAGTGTCCTCTGCTACAAAGTGGCTATTACTTGGGCCATGCCCCGCAGACCCACTGAGAGGATTGAAGGATCTGTCCTAGGCCCCTAACTCTAGGAACCTGGAGGTGGGCAGTGGGTCCCCAGATGAAGGGCCAGGTCTTTAGAACTTGTAATCCAAGATTGTCAGAGGTGGCAGGGTGCTTTGTCCTAGCTTTTAGCCCTCTTAGTGTGCAGGAGAAACTGAGGTCCAGGCAGGGGAGCTTCATAAACCCCTGGTTGAGATTCTAGCTGCAGCTTTTTAGGACCAGGAAGCCCCTCTTCTGAGTCCTCTTGGTGCCTCAGTTTCTTCATCTGTAAACAGGGACACCAGGCAGTATGAACATTGAGCCTGCTGCCTGCTGGGCCTGCTGAGGAGGCCACGGAGTCACCCTCTCTGTTCTGATACTGCTTCAGCATCCGAGTGGAGCAAACAACCAGGAGAAGCAAGCTGGTGGCTCACGGGGCTGGGGCTGGGGGTCAGTTGGTGGAGTGCATACGTAACATTGCATGGATCTCAAAGTCTGTTCCCTGACCCATAAACAGGGCCCGGTGATACATGCCTGGAGGATCAGGAGTTCAAAGCCATCTTTGGCTATGTAGAGAGTTAGAGTCAACCTGAATTACATAAGATCTTTTCTCAAAAGAAGAGAAAAAAAAAGGTTAACTTCAAGATGTGTATTTGAATGACGATGAAATGGCTCAAATGTATGAAAGCGAGGGGGCTTATCTGCCCCCCCAGGGCTGAGCCTGTGGTTCTACACCTTTCCCTCGCCAGTTCCTTTTCACCAATAGGAGTTAGTCTTGCTCAGAGACTGTGTTCAGTGAATGAGACTATTCCTCTGTCTTCACAGGCTCTATCAATCACGTCTGCCGTAGCCCATTTTTTTTCTGGCTTGTGTGGACCGGTTTATGCTGGTCTGTCCCACCACTGCACAGTTAGCTGGCGCTTGCTGCCCTGCGGGGTACCCTAGGTGTGAGCAAGGTATCAGAAGGAGCATGCAGCCGCCTCAGGGAGCCTGTCCGAACTCCACACACCCTGTCCACCCAGGAAGAAAAGCAGTCTCTCTCACTTGGTGCTGGTTTGGTCACGAATGAGGCCGAGTCTCTCGCAGGCCTGCTGGATGTGGTTTTACTCTCTCCATGTGTGGCTGCTGACCAGCTTCCTGTCAGGAGTGGGTAGCCACCTTGTGCAGACAGCTTCTGACCAAAGCCCCTGCGTAATGTGTGAGGAGCCAAGGCCTTGGGTGAAAGGGTATTTGTGCTTTGTGTGAACAGGTCCTCCCTGGACTTTGCAGACCCAATTGCCTCGGCATCGGTGGTGGCCTTACGCTCTCATGCATGCTTCTCTTCCAGAGAAAACTGAGAAGATCCTGAGAGATTTCCTCCGTTTCTATGAGGACCAATATGGTGTGGCTCTCTTCAACAGCATGCGCCACGAGATCGAGGGCACCGGGCCGCCTCAGGCGCAGCTGCTCTGGCGCAAGGTGAGAGGCACGGGGCGGGGGGGCGGGGTGTGTGTGTGTGTGTGTGTGTGTGTGTGTGCAACCTGGGCTCTGCCGCCCCTTCAATGTGGCTTCTCTGGGCCTTAGTGTCCCTGTGTTGCCGGGGTGGTCTCTAAGGGCCCTTCACTGGCTGAGGGTAACCTTTCCTCCATTGTTCCTTGCCCCCCACTGCCAGTACAATCCCCCCACTACCAGTGCAACCCCCGGCCAGTGCAAGCTCCCCTACCTGTCAAGAGAGGTGTGACAAAACCTCTCTGGTCTTGTTTCCTCCTCTCCAAAGCGGACATGGCATGTGGTCCCTGCCTCACAAGTCCATTAGGGAATGGAATGAAGCTGTCCCAGGCTGCATGCTCTATAGGCTCCCTCCCCTCAGGACCGTGTCTAGAGCGGAGAGGATGCTCTCACTGACTTGTCATTCATTGCCCTGTTGCTAGCATCAGGGTTGGGTTTGCTGAGGAAGCTGAGGAGGCTAGAATGCTCCCCTAGGGCTCATGCTGACTCTGCTGACTGCATGGTCTTTTATAGCTCTGTAGATGCTCAAGGTGACAGACAGTGAATGTCTGTTTACACAATAAAATAGAGTCTGGGAAGTTGACTGGGTGGATATGGACGAGAGTCTTGGCTGCTCTGGAGAAGACTGTTCCACCGAGACCCTGAGGGTTGGGAGGGAAGGGGTTGGCTATGAGAAGGAACTGGCAGACAGAGGGAATCAGTATGTACAAAGTCCCAAGCTTAGCCTAGAGTAACTGGCTAGGCTGGGGAGGCAGACAGCTGGCTGAGATCCCTAGCCCAGGAACCTTTCTCCCAGTCTGCAGCCTGCCCTGGGAGGAGAGAAAGGTCGGGCTGTCTGTGCTCCAGGTGTCGTGACTGAGGACTGTAGAGCAGAGGTGTTTGGATGTGGGCCTGTCTCAGGCCTTGCAGGTGTCACCTGTGTGACCAGGAAAGGGAGGCTTGAGTTCATCTTGGACAGCAGGGCCTAAACTGCTTTTCCTATCTAGAATGAAAGGCCGAGGGCCAGTCCAGCGTGGTGACACAAGCTTGTAACCCCAGTATTTAGGAAGCTAAGGTGTAGGCCAGCCTAGGCCATGTAGTAAGCACCAAGCCAAGGAGGGCTGTATCCTAAGATCCTGTCTCAAGACAAGAACAAAAATGAACAAAAACAAAAGGCACAGGCAGTCCAGTCCCCAAGAGCAGAGGAGGAGTGGATGCCCATGTTGTGTGGAGCGTTTTCACCCAGTGTCTAGCTTTTCACACTCACAGGGCTGTGTGCTAGTTGTAGGCAAATAGGGCAAGTAGTCAGAGAAGTGGCCTGAAGTTGTTCATGGTCCCTGAAAGCCAGGGGCTTTCTTTGATGGCTCATGACAGGACAGTCATGTGAAGTCACAACAGTAAGAGAAGGGAAATAATAGCATTAGTCACAAGAATAATTACAGTCGTTTTCTACAGAAGAAACAATCATAGCAGTAATCAGAACCAATGGGTCTGGGCGAGTAGCGGGCTGAGGCAGGAGCCGCAGGAGTTCAAGGCCAATCTCGGGTAACACATATGGGAAGGAAGACCAGTGTCTCACCCTCAGCCCAGCAACAGATCCATCAGCAGTTGTTAGTGATGGGCTGTTTCTCTGAGCCTCACACTCAGCCCCTGAGTGTCACTAGTGTCATGCAGGGGGTCACTGGGACACAGAGGGGTTGGGGAGTCACTTCTCTGGCTCCTGTGATAGGTGACAGGACTGGCCCTGGTTTGTAGGGTCTGAAATATTTTATACTTCTTAAAGGCCTGACTCCACCATTTGGAGGAAAAAAACAATTTTTCCCTTTTGAGATAGGGTCTAATGTAGCCCAGGCTAGCCTCAAACTCCATCTATAATCAAGATGACATTGAGCTTCTGGTCTCCCTGCCTCTACCTCCCTCCTGAATTTGGGATTACAGGCTTGTTACAGCTCAGTTTTACCTTTGAAAAAAATCTTACTAATAAACCCAACCCAGCAGCCAGGCAGCCTCTGTGAGATGGCCCAGGGTCCAGGGGTGTGCTTGCTGATGGGGTGCAGGCTCTGTGGCTGAGTTGTTGCTCACTAACCTCTTGGGCTGTTCCTAATCCCTTTCAGTTAACCAGACAGATGCCTGGCTGAGCCAGTCGGGTGGGTCTTCCCAGGGTGTCAAGGAAACCCTGGCTGCTCTTTCTAGAAAAGACACACTGGAGGGCTGGGTTTCAGAGGTCTAAATATAGACCACCAAGTGGGAGCCTTCTAACACGGGCAAAGCCCACAGTGGGGGAGGGGAGCAGACCCATTTTTTTCCTGTAAATATTTTCTTCTAGAGAGGAAACTGGTCTCGGGTCCTATTGTTTGAGCACAATGGCCTCTCCTTTTAAGAGTCTAGCTTTCCTCTGAGGAGCAGCAAGGGGAGCTAGGGAAAGGAGCACTGGAAGAACACAGAGGGAGGGGCAAGATCCCCAGACCCAGAAGTCCTGTGGGTGTGGGCATAAAGGCATAATTTCTCCCATCAGCACATGTAATACCGGATCCATTTTGAAACTGGTGCCATGTTTATCATAGAATAAACAGACTTGTCCAGACATGGAGATCCCTAGACTTCCCTGGGCCCCACAGTCCTTTGCAGCTTCTGTACCTCCCTTAAACAAACTTCTGTGAACTCTGCAGCTTCAGCTTGGGCTCCCACCCTTGGTGTAAAGACATCCAAGCTCCAGTGTCCAAATCAGCCCAGAAGCCGGGAGCGTGCCTTGTGTGCTCTGGCGGATTCCTGACATGGCCGCTGTTGTGTTAGCTCCTGAGTGCTTTGTTGCCACAGCTCCCATCTCACAGATGAGGAATCTAGACACCGCACAGATCAGGCATGTCTTTGTACAAAAGTAGGAAAGTCTGAGTGAGCCTGCTACCCACACAGGCCTCCTGTCTGCCCGGATGCCAGTCCAACACCTCTCCCCACCCAGACTTGGGGATGCTACCTGGCCAGCCGGCAGGGCTGGGAAGCTCTGGATACAAGTTCAGTTTTCTTTGCTCTGAGGGGAAATTGAGGCCAGAGTTGGGCAGAGGCTTGCCCAGGTACTGGGACCTTTCAAATTTTGGCCTATGGGTGTGTCCTCCTGCTGGGTGGCTGCTGCACCCTGAACCAGCAGTGGCAGGTGGATAGGGGAAGCAGCCTGCCCCCCAATTCCCTCCCCAGATGCCTCCCCTGAACCAGGACAGAGTGGGAGACTGTAGGTCTGACCTGGGCTGGGATGAATACCCAGGCTGGGCTCTACTCATATACTATTTGAACCCAAGTAAGCCCCTCACTGCTCTGAACCTCAGGCTTCCATCTGTGTGATGAGTACTGGGCAACCTATCCTTGGAGCCCTGACGAGGCCAGGGATTTAGTGGTGGTGTGTGGAGGTGTGTGTGAAGGTATGCGTGTGATGGTGTGTGTGATGATATGTGGAGGTATATGTGGTGTGTGTGTTGTGTATGTGGTGTGTGTGGTGTGTGTGGTGTGTGTGTATGGTGTGTGTGGAGGTGTATGTGGTATGTGTGTTGTGTATGTGGTATGTGTGTCATGTGTGGTGTGTGTGGTGTGTGTGGTGGTGTGTGGTGTGTGTGTGTGTGTGGTGTGTGTGTCATGTGTGGTGTGTGTGTGTGTGGTGTGTGTGTGTGTGGTGTGTGTCATGTGTGGTGTGTGTGTGTGTGGTGTGTGTCATGTGTGGTGTGTGTGTGTGTGGTGTGTGTCATGTGTGGTGTGTGTGTGTGGTGGTGTGTGTGGTGTGTGTGTGTGGTGTGTGTGGTGTGTGTGTGTGGTGGTGTGTGTGTATGGTGTGTGTGGAGTGTGTGTGTGTGTGTGTGTGTGTGTGTGTGTGTGTCTGGTGTGTGGAGGTGTGTGCCCACGAGGAATTAAAATGCAGGCATTGATGGCTGTACTTGTGGCCCCGCTTACTTCCTGGGCGGGAACTCACTCCTACTTCTGCCCACAGGTGCCCCTGGATGCACGCATCATCTTTTCTGGGAACCTTTTCCAGTACCAGGAAGACAATAAGAAGTGGAGAAACCGCTTCAGCCTGGTGCCTCACAACTATGGGCTGGTGCTGTACGAGAACAAGGTGGTGAGTGAGCCGCTCTCCAGCCCTCCTGGCAGCCACCCCTCCATACCTAATTCTTACTCTGTGACCCCATTCAAAGCTGAGGCTCCAGGCCCCACGCCTTCCGCCTGATGCCTGCCACCAGTATCCTCCACAGAATTTCTGAGCCTTCTCCACATCTCCAGACATACTTGACCTCGAGGCTCCTTCTCTCAGGTGTCCAGGTGTCCACTTCATGAACGCTTCTTGAAACCTTCTGCCTACCTTCTCACTGCAGAGCCTGCCCCCTGCTTGCCTCAGGCTCCTCCCCTGATGTGGGCCTGAACAGGGCTGACTGACTCTATCTTGTCTTTGCTTTGGGCTCTTGGGGAAGTCCCACCTGGTTGTTACAGACTTTATTTCATCTGCCAAACAGGCCTGTCTGACCTATTTCTGAGCGGATCTGTCTTCCCCCTAGTGGCAGACAGCAGCTCTGCAGCCCTGATGTATGGGTCAGAATCACTTCCCATTGCTGTTAGGAAAGCTAAGCACTGGTCTAACTCTCCTTTGTGATGCTTAGAACCTAGAAATCTGGGGTGAGCAGTTGAAGATAATGGTCAAAGACCTTGGATTCTGGGGACAGCTCTGGTTCATAGCCAACATCTACTTCCTATGTGTGTGAATTGGAGATGAGCCACCTCTTGTATGTTGAGAGCATCCTGTGAAATGAAGCACGTGGTGTCCCAAGCACAGTGCCCAGTATGTAACAGACAATCATAGACTTGCTGGTCACAAAGGCAACAGTGGCAGCCATCATGGTAGCAGCAACCCCAGCAAAGCTCCTTATGAGCGAGGCGTTGTGCTGCATGTTCTGTGTGGATGTTTCCCCTTCCCTCGAGGCGAGGGCCCGGGGTAGCTGTCGGTTACTACACCACCTCCGTTTCCAGTCAGTACGATAGTCAGTCTCCATCCCTTCCATTGTGGGAATAAACTCAGTCCCTGGAGCATGCTAGGCAAGTACTCCAGCAGGAAGCTGCATCCCAGCCCCAGTCAGTCACTTCTGACATCTCTAGCCCCGCCCCGACAGGTACCCGAGTGATCCCTGGAGCCAGCCGGAAAAGGGGTCCGTGCTTAGCTGCATTCTTAACCTTGAGTCTCCCTCCATTTCTCTTGTTCTCTACAGGCCTATGAGCGGCAGGTGCCACCACGAGCCATCATCAACAGTGCCGGCTACAAAGTTCTCACCTCTGTAGACCAGTATCTGGAGCTTGTTGGCAATTCCCTACCAGGTGAAGGACCCTCTGGTCTCCGGCCATTCTGTCCTCCATGTCCTCTGTCCTCTGTCAGGGAAGGGGTGACCCTGACTGAGCCCAGTGCTCGAGCTCCATTCTGCAGGGCAGCCAGAGGGGCCTAGAATGTCTGCAGATCTCTCGAATAACCCAAGCCCTCCAAGGGGAGACTCCAAAGGCCCGAGAGGTGGAGTTTGCCCTGGGCTGTGTATGGCTAAGGGTCTGGACCCAGACTCCCAGCCAGGCCCTGCCTATGCCAAAGCCACATGCACCAGAATTCTGTGATGGTGCCCCCCCTCCCCCCAGACCACAGTTGTCTCTGGGCAGAGACAGTGGGTGCCAAGGGCATCGCCTCCAGCTTCCCCATTCTACACAGCCTGTCGAGGCTTTCAGAGTCTTCCATAGTCCCCACCTGGGACTTGAAACTGAAGCTTGTGTGGTGGTAGATGCTGGGTAGGAGTCCATCTTCCTGGACTCCAGTGTCCCGACAGGTAAAGCCCCTCCCTTCTTTGATATCAGGTTCCTTAGCATCACTGAACCCCGACACAGAGGGCAGCAGAACTCGGGGTGTGGTACAGTCCACCTATCCTAGCCACCCAGAGCTGGGCCACAGACAGCTGTCATATTACTGACCACAGTGGTGAGCCCAGGACCTGTTATCTTGATGGATCTGAGATATCCATGAGGGCCAAAGAGAAATAGAACAATTTCTATTTATTTTGTTTGCCCACTTCCTCCCTGGATATTTAAACCACCAGCTTGGCCCGTGCCATTGAAATTTGAATGGAAACCCAAGAATATACTGAACTAGAGGCCTGACCCTGTCATGGTGCCTTACACACTAGCGAGGTGGACACGAGCTATTTCCAGGTCTAGGTCCACGCTGGTGCCGGGTTTCTCAGTCACTACTGTAGCTGGACCGTGGAAGTCAAAATGAAGGCCAGCTGCTTTGCTGATGCGCTGTCCCCAGGCCAGGACAGCCTTCTCTAGGCCAGCGTCTGCTCCTCAGCGGTAGAGGGCAGCTGCTCACAGCTATGTCTCTACAGGGACCACATCGAAATCAGGCTCCACCCCCATCCTTAAGTGCCCCACGCAGTTCCCGCTCATCCTGTGGCATCCTTATGCCCGTCACTATTACTTCTGCATGATGACCGAAGCTGAACAGGACAAGTGGCAGGCAGTGCTTCAGGATTGCGTCAGACACTGCAACAACGGTGAGACGCCAGCAGGCGGCGATGCTTACTAATGTTCTGAATGGCGACACCCAGCGGCTGAGTGTGGTATGGCAGCCCTGCTCTATGATCTGCTCTCATTTCCCTTCAGAAGTTGTAAGAGACTTTTATCACTCTTAATCTTCCTTTATGGAAACACTTCTGTGTTGCCGAAGAAACATTAGGAAATTGTTTTTAGAAGGTTGTGGTTATTGAGCCCCTGGACCTCCAGTCCCCAAATCATCTTGATTTTGCCACTTCCTAGCCATGTGATGTTAAGGGATTACTATAGTAGTTACTAGTGTTGTTGTAACAAAAATGCCTGAAAAGAGCAACTTAAAGGAAAAAAAAAGGTTTGTTTTGTCTAACATTCAAGGATACATACAGTCCACCGTGGTAGGGATGGTGACAGAAGTGAGAGCCAGCTGGTCACACTCTGTCCTTTCTGAGAAAGCAGACAGCAGTGAAGGCTGCTGTCAGCCTCTTTGCCTTTCCGTTCCGTCTGAGGGCCCAGCTGTGCCAGCCGTATTTAGGGTGAATCTTCCACCTCAGTTACCCCAATCTAGAAACTTCCTCACAGACATGCCCAGATGTTTGTTTCCATGGTGATCCTAATCCTGTTGACAATCAAGATTGACTTTCATGGACATTGACTTCCTCTTGGGCGCTACGGGATCCTTTGTGTATTTGGGGGTACTGTGGGGATTCGTAGCATGAGTCTGTTTTTTCTTACAGCTGAGTATAGTGGTTTATGGCAGATCCCTGTGAATTTGAGTTTGGCCTGCACTACACAGTGATTTTAGGATAGCCTGGGCTACAGTGAGATCCTCCCTCTCTCTCTCTCACACACACACACACACACACACACCCACTGACCAAAATATTTCTTATGATGATAAAATTTCTTTCTTTTACACATGGGCAATCTAGAAAGATCCCTCCCTCCCCCATCTGTAAGCTCATGCTTTGCCTTTTCCGCTTACTCTTGTATTCGGCAAACATTTAATGCTTCTATTCTGAGTTTATAGAAAGGGAACAAGACATGCTCCCTGCCCACATAAAGCCAGTTGTGTGATGGAGAGACAGATGTGGTGCAGATGAGCCTCCAGGATGGTGTTCTCCATTCGTGTGCTGGCTGGTAGCCGAGCTACCCAGGAGCCTGTGCATGTTTAGGGGAGGTGCTGCCCTGTGGCTGGGGAGGAGAAGATGGGGCAGGCGATGTGGAGGGGATAGACAGACACAGGTTGGGGAAGTGCTTCCTGTAAGAGGCTGCAGCCCCCAAAAATGGTGGCTTAGGATAAAGACAGGATAAAGATGTGTGTGTGGAGAGGGAGAGAGAGAGAGAAAGAGTTAGTTGAAGTGAAGCTGGAGGGGGCTCTGAGGCCTGGTCTAGAAGGGTCTTAGAGAGTTCTGAGGGATAATAAAGGCTTACGATTGTCCCCCACTGTGAGGTGAGGGGGTCTTTGCCCCTGGAGGAGGAGTATCCTTGACCTGGTGATCTGGTCCCAGAAGCAGAGAGAGTCGATAGCAGCTCTCACCCTCCCTCCATCTGATGGTGAGGGGGTGTGGGCGCCTGGGCTGACCCAGCTCACCCCACTTCTCCTGAGAGGCCTCCATCCCTTCTGGAATATGTCACATGGGAGAGAGCTGGGAGGGAACCAGGTCTTCAGCCAGGCCAAGACCTGCCACCTGGGCTGGGCCCTGCCCTGGTGCCCACAAAGGGGCTCCTGTTCCCAGGTCCCTGGGGCTATGGCTCTGGCTCAGAGACTGGCTGCCTGGCCTGGGGCACACCCTCCATCCCCCCCATTGCTGGCCCATGAGCTCTCTGCAGGTTCCCAGGGCTGCTGGCTTACCTACTGTGGCACAGCAGGGGACCCCAGGTCAGGGAGGAGACAGGTTAGGGCAGGACTAAGCGGGAGGAGCCACCGTTCAGTTCTCTGGGGTACAGTATAGTAGGGACTGTGGGATGGGGGCACCCATCTCACGGAGGGGGAACAGCTGGTTCAGCCAGCCGGGAGCCTCCGGTCTGGCACACAGCAGGCATTCAGCTGGAAGGTCCTGGGTGGGTGTTGTGAGCAGGAGAGGAGGTACAAAGAGCAGTGACAGAAAGCCCCCACCTCCCCACCCTCCCAGGAGCTGACAAGGCTTTTCCCTCCACCCTGGGACTGTGAGAAAGTTCTCTGCTTCCTCCCTTGTGGAGCCTGGGCCTGGAATTTGCAGAGCCTGGAACTGTTCACTTCTGGCCCTGCCAGGAAGTGGGGGTGGATGGGTGGGAGAGGAGGCCAAGCTGGGTGGCTGCCAGCCTGGCCAGGGCCCCTTCACATCCTGCATTCCTGGAGTAGTGGGGGTGGCAGGGGGCGGCTGGGGCACTGACTTCAGTCCTCCTCCGCCTGGTGTTCCTGCCCTGCTCATTCCCCGGGTCTGACTAGACTAAGGGGGTCCTGGGTTCCTGCCTGATTTAACCACTCCCCAGTGATACAGTGGCTGTGCCGGTCCCGCCCTCTGTTTCTTTTGAGTTAGGGTCTTGCTATGTAGCCCGTGCCGATCTCAAACTTGCTGTGTTCCTCCTGATTTGATCCCCAGTGCTGGGATGATGGGTGCACATCACTGCCCACACACACAGGGCTGGACCCTCAGTTTGACAGTTTCTTTGAAGCTAAGACCGGCTGCCCCCACCCCACCCCATTACCCCTTCTTTGAGGGTTAAATGGCTGTGTATGAAGTCTTGGCCCAGGACTGGGTGGCTTACACAACAGAAATGTACTGTTCCAGTTCTGGAGATATGAGGACCAGGTCCATGTCTGCAGTGGGGTGGTTTCTCTGTTTAGCTAACAATTGTTGTTTTGTTTTGTTTTTGAGACAGTCTTACTCAGGCTGGGCCCAAACATCTAGGCTCAAAGTGATTGTTCTGCCTCAGATCTCTGTAAGTTCAAGGCTTGCCAGCCAGGACTACATAGTAAGACTGTCTGCCCCCCAAAAAATAAAAATAAAAATAAATAAAAACAAAAACAAAAAATCCCCTTCTTTCTGGGTGAGGTATAGTGGCTCAGACTTGAGCAACATAGTAAGTTCCAGGCCAGTCTGGGCTAAGGTAAGAGCCTGTCTCAAAAACAAACAAACAGGTCAGGAAGATGGCTCAGTGAATAAAGTACTTATTGACGAGCCCAGAGACCTCGAGTTTGGATTCCTAAAGTCACATAAAGTCTGGTGTAGCAGCTGTAACCCCAGTGTTGGGGGGTGCAGAGGTCAGGGCTCGTGGCCAGCCAGACTAGCTGACATGTACTTCAGGCTCAGTGAGAGACTCTGTCTCAGTGGTTGAGAGTACTGGTTGCCGTCCAGGGGACCTGGGTTTGATCCCAGGACCCACATGTGCTCACATCCAGCTCCAGGGCCTCTCCTCTGGACTCCTCGGGCACCTGGAACACACGTGGTACACAGACATACAGGCGGGCAATGTACTCATACACATAAAATTAAATTAAAAAAGAAGTAAGAGGGAAAGCAATAGATGGCACTCACACAAACCTTTGGCCTCAACATGTACATACATGGATGAGTGAAAACACACATACATACATATATACACACACAACACACACACACCAAAAAAAGAAAAAAAAAGGAAAAAAAAAAATTTCCCTTTCTTATGAAGATACCAGTCAAACTAGCTCTGAGCTCCCCCATCCTCCCAGTTAAGCTTTGCTCTTAGAATGAGCTGTTATAAACACTGCCAGGCTCACAGGAAGAGCCCAGGAGGGGGACTCTCAAGCCTGTGAAGGTTGGAGACTGGTGGTGCAGAATGGAGAAGGTCTGCAGTCGGAGTCTGACTTCCCCTACCTGGCACCTGCCCTGCAAGCTTGCAGTCTGCAAATGGAAATTCCTGGACCTGGGAGAAGTTGCAGTTTGTGCATTGCTGGATTTTCCAGGCAAAACCTGGGTTCCAGAAGACTGTGTCCTCCTGAGAGCCTGGATGGGGGTTCCTCTCTGGCCCACACTGGCCACCCTGGCTCTGCTCAGCTTGCCTGCCTGGCCCTGGGTGCTGTCCGTCCTGAGCTTCAGTGCCCTGTGGCAGTACGCCCTCTGGCTCTGACGCACAGTGAACCCTGTGGGCGGCTGGCTGTGGGGAAGGGAGGGGCTTCTCTTCTGTGGGGTGACTCAGCCTGTTGTCACTGCAGTGGGCGCTGGGGTCTGTGATGCTCAGACTGTCATTTCCCTTTCTGGGCCCGGGACCCTGCGGTCAGAGGTGTGGCCTGGTCTGGTGTATTAACCACACTGTCTCTCCACACTCAGCTTTGGCCACTTCCTGCCTCTTTTTCCCTCAGCACAGGTCTGGCGTGGGCTTGTTTATTACATCACCCGTCCTGAGGCACAGGCTGCCATCACCACCAGCAGCAACAGCATTCAGAAACAGTATTGTTTCCTAGTTGTTAGCAATGGTCATACTCCCATTTTACCCTCCCGCCCTCCTCCCTTCCTACTCGGGGAATTGAACTCAGGGCCTTGAGTGTATTAGGTTACCACTCTATCACTGAGCTGCCCGAGGCCCTTTATTCGGTAGAGTTCAGGCAACTGTACCCAGCACTGGTGCGGTGTAGCCATTACAGACCCAGGGTGCTGTGAGAACCTGCTCTTCAGCTTCTGACGGAAGTGCCCTTCAGGGGCTGTGCATGTTGCTCAGTTGCAGAGTGCTTGCCTGCCATGCTCAGGACCCTGGGTTCAATCTCCAGCACCCCTTTAACAACAACAAACCCACAGGAGGTGTCATTCAGGAGGCCCCGGGGCCACCCTCTTGGATTTTTCCATGGCACATTGTCTGCACCACAGCTCAGAGAGCCCCTCGTGAACGTGGGAGGCCAGGCTAGGGTCACTGTTCCCAGAAGAGGGAACTGAGGCTCTGGGGATTCAGTGATATAAAGCAAGGCCCAGAAAGCAGCCCACAGGTGAAGTTCAGCCCCTGGCCTACTTTAGCAGCAAAATGTGTTGACAAAACGGTGTCTGGTTGTTTGCAAGCTGAGATGCTAGGTCCAGTGTTGGGACAGGGGCTGTCTGGCTGGAAATATTTACTGTCTGTCATGCCACTGGAGGGTCACAGCAGACTAATGTAGCCACATGTGGGGGGCAGGGCTACAGCATGGGTCTCGGGGTCCCAGGGCCATGCTGTGCCCTCTCAGGGAGGGATGATGGTCCTGACTGTTTTTCTGTGAGGGGGGATTAATGACGGTGCTGGGTCCGGCGATGGTGTCTTGGAGGATGTAGGTGGTAAGGAGGGTGCACAGGGCTGCAGGGTGCTGTGAGGTGTCGCAGCTGCTCTTCCTGCTGTGTGTGGCCTAGATGGGGTGAGTGCGTACTCCAGATGGGTGGTCTCGGCAGAGAGAGGGTCCTTTACTGACCTCCCTCTTCCTGAGCAGGGATCCCCGAGAACTCGAAGGTGGAGGGCCCTGCATTCACGGATGCCATCCGCATGTACCGCCAGTCGAGGGAGCAGTATGGCACCTGGGAAATGCTCTGTGGGAACGAGGTGCAGGTAAGGCCTGAAGGCTGCTTGAGGGGGTTCTCGGAAGTCACCTCAGGGGCCCGGTGGGTAAGGCTGGCATCAGGAATGGGGCTCCAGGGTGCAGCGGGTTTGAAAAAAGATGGCAAGGTCAGGTTTGGGTAAGTGAGAACCCCTGTTAATCTGTCCACTCGTGTCCCTGGGTGCTGGGGGGCAGGAAGGCCATGAATGAGATGGCTACAGCTCCCATTCTCAGGAGCGCTGCCTCGCAGGAGACACCGACTCCACAGACAGGCCTGGGAGGCATGCAGAGGCCTGAGGTGGGACACCTGAACCAAGGTGCTGTTGGTCACCCAGGCAGAGCAGTCTGGACACCTGTAGGGTGTGCTTTAGGAGCTAGATCAGCAGAGGCGTGGAGGAGCCCAGAGGAGGGGTCTGGAGAGGCTAGAGACCACAAATGAGCCAGAGGGATAGGCGCTAACCTGTAGCGGTACACTACAATCTTTTACCCTCAATTTAGAGAAGGAGAAAGGAAAGATCGAAATCTTCACTGCTTTTTACAAGCAGCCTTTATACACAAAGAGAAATGTAGAAATCTTCACAGCCTCTTTTTAGGCTGTCCTAAACTGGAATCTCTCCACCCTCTGTTCTCGTAGGAATTATCTCACTAACGAACAAAGCAACTCAAGCAATGAACCGCCACCAACACCCACCCTCATTCTCAGGGCTTCAGACCTTTTATGTCCTAAGCCAAAAGTTCCCATAAACCCATGCAGCACGCAATCCCAAAGACAAGCTACAGGTGCCAGAACGACTGCACCCAACCAGATTATAGTCACCTGCATCAAGCATTCCAATTCCAACTCGTAAACAACTCTACCACAGCTGGAGTGGGGACATGAACCCCTGGTGACTAGTCAGTTAAACCGAAAAGCTTTTCTTAACAAAAATTCCAAGTGTTCTCTACACTAACCCCGGCCTGTCTTTTGCCTCTTGGTTCTAGATCCTAAGCAATCTGGTGATGGAGGAGCTGGGCCCGGCGCTGAAGGCAGAGCTTGGCCCACGGCTGAAGGGAAAGCCACAGGAGCGGCAGCGACAGTGGATCCAGGTGTGTGGGCCTGGCAGGGACGCGGTGTTGAGGTGGAGCGGCTGGCGCTCTGCCCTCAGCCCTGGCACTGACGCTTCTACTGTACCCATAGATCTCGGATGCTGTGTACCGCCTGGTGTTTGAGCAGGCCAAGGTGAACTTTGAGGATGTGCTGTCTAAGCTGCAGCTGGCGCGGCCAGCCATGGAGGCAGTCATTCGCACTGACATGGACCAGATCATCACCTCCAAGGAGCATCTGGCCAGCAAGATCCGAGGTATGTGGGCCAGAAGCCGTTGTGCAGGTGCTTGCACTTGGCCCTCCAGGGCCTGGCCAGCCTCTCTGTGGTGTGATCCATCACTTTCCTGTTGTTCTGCTGAAAAATCAGAATCAAATTTAAGTACCTCTGACTCCTGCAAACTTCTGGCGGTGCTGGGAATCGCTATGCTGGATGAGCACTCTGTCCCTGAGCTACAACTCCAGCCTGGTTTTTGCTTTTTGAGAGTCTTTACTAAGTTACCCAGGCTAGATTTGAATTTGTAATCCTCCTGCCTCAGCCTCCCAAGTTCCTGGGATGACAAGCTTTTGATACTAGGCTCAGATTTTGAAAGTGGAGATTGTCTTCGAGGTTCAAACCTCTGTCCGTCCTCAGCCAGCTCAGGTCTGGTGACACTCACCCTGGTGGACCATCCTGTTACCGTGGAGGCTGCACCTGACCTCACCAGGCTGCATGTGCTCCTTTCATAGTTCAGTGTGTGGTCTCTGACACAGAGGGCCAGCGGGTGGTGGCTTCCTACACGTGACTGGGGGTTGAGTGGGATACGGAGAGTTGACATTTATTGTGTGTAGTAAGTATTAGCTGAGCAGAAGTGGGGTAGACTTCAGAACCCCCTGGGTTTCAAATGCTGTGATTCAAATGCTCTGAAGAACTAGCCGGGAAGAGCCAGGCCACCCGCTCCAGGGCGAGGGTCAGGTTCCACTGCGCTCACGGAATCCACCGGGATACCTTTGTTGTAAATTCTTTTCTTTTCCTTTCCCCTCCTCACCTCCCCCCCCCTTTCCCCCCTTTCTGAGACATCCTAGGTTGGCCTCAAATTTGCAGCTTCAAATAGGTAGCAGAGGACAGCCTTAAACTAGTAATTCTCCTGTCTCCACTCTGGAGCGCTAGGATGATAGACCTAAGCCCCCACACCCAGATTTTGGTTCCCTGACATCTTCTGCTTTGATCTGTTGTCTTTATTGATTCCGCTCAGTGAGCTAGCTCATATTATCAGCACCCTTCGACAGTAGCTCCTCTGGCGTTTAGGGTGGGAGGTGCGTGGGCTGGGATGGTGGGACGGGGCGGTGCTTGTGTCCCAGGCACCTCCCACAGCAAAGCCCTCTCCCTCCCTCCACAGCCTTCATCCTCCCCAAGGCGGAGGTGTGTGTGAGGAACCACGTCCAGCCCTACATTCCATCCATCCTGGAGGCTCTGATGGTACCCACCAGCCAGGGCTTCACCGAGGTGCGGGATGTCTTCTTCAAAGAGGTCACGGACATGAATCTGAATGTGATCAACGAGGGTGGCATTGACAAGCTGGGCGAGGTGAGACCTGGGCACAGGCCTGGGGTCCTCCGGGGCATCTGCTGCGTGTCTCAGGGTGGGCTGCCCTTTCTCAGCATCCAGAGACCAGAGGCAGAAGCCACAGGGCTAAGTTGCTGTCTGATGCAGCAAGGTCTGGTGGCTAGAGGAAAGAGTGGCTATTTTTACTCTGTACCATCAACATTTATGAAGCAAGACAGTTGCTAAAGTATAAAAGGAATTAACAGTGAGGGGATGAAGGAAGGAGGCTGGGAAGGGAAGCTTCAGGTGTGATCTGTCTGCATAAGTAACAAGTCACACACCCCACAAGCGCAAGCAGTGTATCTTCCTACTGACCCTGTGGACCTAGCTCTCAGGGTGAATATCTTTCTACAGTTTCTAGTTGGCTGCCTGTGTCTAGAATCTGTCCTGAATTCTTGCCTCCTCCTTTGAACTTCAAGTTTGGGAGTCCCAGGTGGTAATAATCAGCATTTGAGAACCCAGAAGCCCCTAGAAATCCTGAAAATCCTGGGCCTGATTTGGGGCCCAGAGGCAATGATGCTCAGAGAGAGTGGGTGTTTGCCCAATGTCACCAGCACCCAGAGGGATGAGAATTATCTTCCAGCGCTTGGGCTGGCCTCTCTCCTCCATGCTGTGATGTTCTGCTTTAGGTCTCCCTTCCTTCTGAGCCCTTCCAGGAGAGTTTCCAGGAGGCCACTCTGGGTAGCTGGTGCCAGGCCCAGGCAAGGTGTGGGTGTGTGGGGCTGGGTAGTCACCGTTTGGCACTGCCTCCTGCAGTACATGGAGAAGCTGGCCCAGCTGGCGTACCACCCCCTGAAGATGCAGAGCTGTTACGAGAAGATGGAGCCGCTGCGGCTCGATGGGCTGCAGCAGCGCTTTGACGTGTCTAGCACATCTGTGTTCAAGCAGCGAGCCCAGATCCACATGCGAGAGGTGTGTCCCCATTAGCCCATACCCTGCTAGCTGCCTTCCATGGCCCCCGTCACCAGGAGAGCTGATTTGAGAGGGAGACCCTTCTCCCCTCCCCACGCCTCTCAGAGCACCTGTGCCTCTTGCTCACCTGGCTGACTCTGGCTGCCTATCAGGTCTCCTTAGGATCCCCTAATGAAGTCCTTTCCGCCCACTCGCTTCCTGGGATTTCTGCGCTCTCAGGCAGACACCTGCATCTAGACACCCAGCAAGCATAAAAGCCACCGACTGCCCCCAACTCCTCTGTGGCAGGCTGGGGTGGGGAGACTGGCCAGGGATGGAGGAAGGGGCTGTGGTTGCCCTGGGAGGGTCTTGCGAGCCCTGCTGGGTGCCTTGCAGCAAATGGACAATGCGGTGTACACCTTTGAAACCCTCCTGCACCAAGAGCTGGGGAAGGGGCCCACCAAGGAGGAGCTGTGCAAGTCCATCCAGCGGATTCTGGAGCGGGTGCTGAAGGTGAGCCTGACTCCATTGGGCTGGAGTCTGCATGGCTAGCGAAGCCCAGAGCCGACTGCCCAGCCACCATCCTCAGAAGCCCCTGGGGCTTAGGTGCACAAGAGTGCTCTGGGCTCAGGTCAGACCCTCCCACCAGCTAGGAGAGCCACCTGACCCAGGGTGCCTCCTGCCTTCTTCCCTGTAGAAATATGACTATGACAGCAGTTCTGTGCGGAAGAGATTCTTCCGGGAGGCGCTGTTGCAGATCACCATTCCCTTCCTGCTCAAAAAGCTGGCTCCCACCTGCAAATCGGTGAGTCCCCACCTAGTCCAGCCCCTCAGGGACCACCAGCGGGGTAAAGCCCCTGACCCATCTCTGCCTGCTTCCCTGGCAGGAGCTGCCACGCTTCCAGGAGCTGATCTTTGAGGACTTTGCCAGGTTCATCCTGGTGGAGAACACCTACGAGGAGGTAGTACTGCAGACGGTCATGAAGGACATCCTGCAGGGTGAGCAGCCCAGAGGGGTCAGGGGTGGCATTTCTAAGGGGCATAGAGCTTCTCTGTGCCCTAAGTTTCCTCTCTCATTCCTGGCTTTGCTGAGAGTGGTCAGCGAGGGACATGGTGGTTACCAGCTTGGGCTCTGGCTTGACACAGCTTTGCAGCAGGGAGGCCTGGGGTGAGGCGGGGCACAGGAGGACCTCAGTTTGTATGGCGGTCCCTGCGCTGAGTGCACTGGCTCTCCCCTGTGGTCTTGCAGCTGTGAAGGAGGCCGCAGTACAGCGTAAACATAACCTGTACCGGGACAGCATGGTTCTGCACAACAGCGACCCCAATCTACACCTGCTGGCTGAGGGTGCGCCCATTGACTGGGGTGAACAGTATGGTGACAGCGGGGATGGCAGCGACCGCGGCGGCAGCCCCAGTCCCTGCCCTTCTGAAGCAGCCACTCTCACAGAAAAGCGCAGGCGTGTCAAGCAGGTGGTGTCCGTGGTCCAGGACGAGGAGTCCGGGCTGCCCTTTGAGGCTGGCTCTGAGCCACCATCACCTGCATCCCCGGACAGTGTCACTGAGCTCCGAGGCCTGCTGACACAGGATCTGCGGGCTGAGAGCCCCCCACCAGCCTGCCCCCTTCTCAACGGGGCCCCTGTCCAGGAGAGCCCCCAGCCCACGGCAGTTCTCGAGGCCTCTCCACCAGCCTCGCCCCTCCGGCACCTCCCACCTGGAAAGGCCGTGGACCTTGAGCCCCCTAAGCCCAGCGACCAAGAGACCGGAGAGCAGGTGTCCAGCCCTGATAGCCGCCCCCCCATCCACACCACCACCGAGGACAGTGCAGGAGTGCAGACGGAGTTCTAGGCTTGCCTCCAGGCTTCCGTTGGACACTGCACCAGGCCACTTTCCCTCAGGGACTGCAGCCTCATCTCTGGGGAGGGGCACCCCAGCCCTTACCTTGTTGGGGAGGTGGCTATGGTGGTGTAACACCTCCAGGAGTCTGGCCTACCTAAGTCACTTTATGGGGTTCAGTACACCTGTTACTGCCCCGTTTTCTGGGGTCTGATCTGAGACGCTAGGTCTCATTTTGAAGGTTTCTCTTTGCATAAGGGCCTGGGGAACCCATCCTGCCCTCATGCTGTCTCCTGTTTCTCTCATGGTGGTCCTTGTCATCTTTGGATGGAGGTGGGTGAAAGCGTTGGTGCTGACTCAAGGCCTAGGAGGCTTGTAAGCTGTCCTCACTCGGCTCCTTGGCACCAAGGTGGCAAGAGAGGTGGGGGCCCAGGCTCTGTCCTGTCCCTCCCTGCAGTCCTGAGGATAGACAGACGTTGAGTGGACAGCGGCCTCACTTTGGCGGCTACAGCTGGGGAGGGGCTTGGGGGGTCTTATGGGGAAGAGAGGTGAGGGGTCTGTGACGTGACCAGAAAGACCCAGAATGTGTCAGTCTGCGCAGGGGACGTGTCCTGAGGGGAGGGAGTTGGGAGTTTCTGCTGAGGCCAGGATGGCAAAGTGAAGGTGGCTGGAAGTAGGAGTGTCCCGGGCATCGCTGCTTCTGTCCATCCTCCTGATTCTCCATTTGGCTCTGGGCTGTTCATGGGCAGGGCTTGGATGTGGGCTGCCACTTCCCAGCTCATTCAAGGTACTCCCTGTTAGGAAGCTCAAGGGGCTCCTGAGGGACACGGCTCTCTGAGACACCATTGAAGCCCACACTGGCCTTCTGTGGCCTTTGGGTCCCACGTCACCTGACCCTGACAGTTCCAGACCTCTCATCCAGTGTCCTGTGAACCATTTGGGCTTGTCTCCTCATCATGAGGGTCAGATCAAGGAGGCCTCAGCTAGATAACCCTTGCCGTGGGCCTACCCAGACTCTGCTGGGTTTGGGCGAGCAAAGCAGAAACTGCTTCTTCGAGGCCCCAGGATGAGGGCCCTCTCAGCTGTGTCCCTTGTTCAGTACGGCCCTCAGAGCACAGCCACATGGTGCTCAGGGACACCCAGTCCCAGCCTTACTTGGTCCTGTCACTAATTTCTTCTGATGCTCTCTAGTGCCTTGGGGTTTCCATCATCCTTCCAGATATGGTCTGAAGAATCTATGCAAACCGTAAGCTTCTATCATCAATAAATGCTTTATTTAAAGCTTATTTTCTTGTGTGGTGCTGGGATTGGGGAGACCTGGGCTTAGGGTGTCTAGGGACCCCATTCATCTTTGCTTTCTTGGGCTCATCATATAAGCTACTAAGTCTCTGATCTAAGTGTGTGCCTGCGTGTGTGTGTGTGTGTAGAAGCTTAAGGATCTCATATCATTCCACCTTGTGTTTGAGATGTCTCTCACTAACCTGGAGCTCACCAGTTAAGGGCAGCCTGGCTGGCTGGTGATCCCCAGGGATCTGCCTGCCCTGGCTTCCCTAGTACCGTGGTTACAAGTACATGCCACCATGCCTGGCCTCTTGTATTAGTGCTGGAGATCCAAACTTTTAAATGACAACCACATCACTGAGCTCTGTCTCTAACCTGTTGTTATAATGCCCCATTTTAGAGGGAGAAAACAGGTCGAGAGAGAAGGGAGAGGCTATGAAGCTTCAGGTGACTGGCCTCCTGATGGCAGACCAGTCCCAGAGTGGGACCCAGGCCTGTGCTAGGTGCTAATGGCCATGGCAGTTCCCCCAGAGCCCTTTAAGTGGTGATATTTGTTGAGCACATGCTGTAGGCCATGTTATACTGGGGAGGGCAAAAGGACATCATGTCGCACGGACTCCCCATCACTGCAGCTGGTGGGGGTGGACTGTCCATCTCAGAGTTGACATGCCTTTCAGTTGCCGTGGCAGCCCGCTTACCAGGTAATCACTGCAGGGACAAAATCCATCCCATGAGCACAAGTTGCTTATGAATAACGAGGGCCTGTGTTCCTGGCTGTTCCCCTCGGCATTGCCTGGCTCTTCCCTGTGGCCCGGGTGCTGCAGCTCTGACCTTTCCCCCAGAAAAGCTGCCCTCTCCTCGGACCCAGTCCCCTCCCACAACTCCCAAGCTCCCAAGGACCCAGGGGTGCCTCAGGGAGGAACTCAGATTTATTGGTGTTCCTGCTTGGAATCAGCCTCCCTGTGTGGGCTGAGGGTGCAGAGATGGAAGGGCGGGTGTTCAGAAAGCATGAGGCTAGGGAGTGGTCCTGCACAGCCCACCCCTTCCCAGGGACATCCCCCACCTCAGGCCAGATACAGACACCTCCAGAGGGGACAGACAGCTGGGTGTGGAGCTGAGGCTTGGCTAGTAACAAGCATTCCTGAGTCCTGCTGGTGGCATGGCCACCTCCACACCCTGAACCCCCTAAGCCTACCTAACCCCAGGCCACAAGGCTCCATCACCAGCAGACCTGCCTGTTTCTGGTTCACTGTTCAGAACAGCTGTGTCACAGCCACCTGCCTGCCTAGAGCTCAGGGCAGGGTGGGTGGGGGTGGCAGGGGGTGGCCCATGGCAGTCTTGCCCTACTCTGGGGAACATGGGTGAGCGGAAGCCCAGCAGTGGTGGAGATGGTGCCAAGGGAGGCCCAGGGCTGGCAGGTGGCCGTGCGCTCAGCTGCTGTGGTAGATCCGGAGGCGCTGGGAGATCTCCTGGCGGCACAGTGGGCAGGTGCGCAGCGGCTGGCAGCATGGCTGGCAGCAGCAGACATGGCCACAGGTGAGGAAGACCATCTGGGCCTGTGGAGACAGCAGAGGCCGGGCCGCTGCATCGGCTTCTCGGTTCTCCTGGAGGGCATGCCCACATCCCAGTCCCAGAAGCATGCCAGCAGGGGTGAACACCTAGTCAGGCCTGTTGGTTTTGTGCCTGTTTCTCTATGGATTGCAAATAGCATTTAAAAACCTACAACCCAACGGCTTTTCTCCAGGGCAAAGCAGGGCTCTGTGCATGCGAGGCAAGTGCCCTGCTGCTGAGCTGCCTCCATTTCCCAAGGGCTGCGCAGCCAGGCCTGCACGACCTCTGGGCTCTCAGCCTGCTTGTGATTATTTTGTGTGTGTGCATTTGTCAAATCCTGATGCCTGGTCTAAATTGACTTAACCTTATAGGTCACTAGCCTATACGTGTATGTGTGCCCTGACTCTGCTTTTTAGCATGGTCCCTTGGTCCCTTGGTATGCATTTGTCCTGAGAAGTCTCCAACTGCTTCAAAGTCAATTATCATATCAAGAAATTGGGAGTCATTTCTGGACCCTGAGGACAGGGCCTTGGTTAGAGTTCGAACCCTGTGCCCTCTACACAGCATCCCGGAGTCTTCTGAAGGTCAGAGAGCTATTGAGTTGCCACCATGGCTGCTTAATTAACTGTGTGTGTATGACATGTGTGTGTAGTTACTCATGGTCCCCTGGAGTTGTGAACACCTGACATGGGTGCAAAGAACCAAACTTAGATCCTCTGGGACAGCAGCAAGCGTTCTTTACTGAGCCATCAGCCCTTTTGGGTCTCTTGAGTCAAGGTCTTGCTACACAGCCCTCAGACTCCAGGGACCTGCCTGCCCTCCTCAGCTCTCGCACGCACCACCACGCCAGCTCCGGGCTACTTTACTAAGCCTGACCCTCGGCGGACGTGAGGGTAGATCCGGGCTTTAAGCACCAGTATGTTTACTTTTTTGCAATAAGTGTTAATTTTGCAACAATTTTAAAAAGGCTTGGCAGCAAAGCCATGTTTTTGGTGAGTCATGATGGAGAAATTTTCCCTAATATAGGTAGTAAGCCGAGGAGAAAAGTCCTTTCTCTGGGGGAGAAACAAGACTCTAGAACTGATACTCACATTGCCATTTCTGGGTCGTGTGGCATCTCCGCAGACTTACCTCACGCTCCAGGCACACGACACACTCTGAGGACGGCATATCCAGTTCTGCTGGGGGCGCAGATGGTCTCACTGACGCAGGAGGCTCCTGAGGGGCTGTGGGGGGCTCTGGGGCTCCAAGGACCCCGTCCTTGGGTGGTTTAGACTCTGAGGGAATTAGAGCGGGAGGCTGAGGCAGGGAGTCACCCAGATGATCCTAATCCCTAGGAGATCTCCTGGCTTGTGTGAACCCCGAAGTGAGTGATCTGGGGAGCCAAGGGGTGGTGGCTCCAGTCTAAGAACAGGGGAAAGGCTCTTTCTCTTTGAGCTTCATTCATTCCTATGTCTCCATCTGTGAGATGGGCGTGAATTCTCAGCCCAGCTACTGCACACTCTGCTTGTGGAACTGTCAGAGCTCAGAAATGAGAGAAACCTGAGAAACCAGAGTCTCAGAGAGAGGACATCATTTGCCTGGGGCCATATCGCCATCTCGTGGTGGAGCTGCAGGATAGGAGCCCTTGGCTCCTGGCTCCTGGCTGAGCTTCTCTATCAGGTTCTCCAGGAAACAGAATGAGTCCATCAGGTGATGGCAGAATGGGGATGCCCCAAGGCTGCCTCCCTGTTCCCTGGTGGTCCGGAGCCAGTAGCCCCTAGGCTGCCAACCACAGCCATGTGGACCTCTGGAAGCCCTAGAGAGAGCCTGTTGTCAGTACCTGGTTGGCCCTTGGCCACATCTAGCAGTTCCCAGGCTCTTCGTAGGATCTCGTGTTGCAGGCCTGCTTCAGAGACGCCCACCTGTAGCCAAACAGGGAGGAGCAGACCAAGGGCTGGAGGGCAGGTATGAGTGGGAGCCAGCTCTCCTGCATTAAGCCGCCACGTAGTGCCCAACCCACAGGACTGCCTCATCCCCCATTTCTGGCACCTTCAATGGAAGGCTCTTGGGGTGTGCATGAGGCAGGACAGAACCACAGCTGTGTAGGTGGCTGACTCAGGCCTGGGTGCAACAATCATTTCCCCCAAAGGAAATGTGTAACATGCGTGATTTACTGAACGCTGCAGGGGACAGGGACTTCCCAGAAGTGTCACCTGCACCGAAGCTCCCGGACCTTGACCAGCACTGCCCCTGTACACGGTGGACCGAGGACAGCGCTGCTGAGGCTCTGCTGCTGAGCAGCCACGGTGCCCGAGCCATAGCCCCGCAGCCCAGAGCCCCACAACCCAGAGCCCTGTAGCGCCAACAAGTCCTTCTGAGCCTCGTGAGGCAGGACAGCAGAGAGCAGGGACTCTGGGACCAGACCACTATGGGTCAAGCTCCATTTTATGGGCTGGTGTGAGACTTAGAACAGTGGCAGGCGTGTGGGCTCCAGGGAGCTGTTGGTGACCAACAGCATCTGAAGAGTAGATTAACTTCATGAAAGGAGCTCGGTGTGGGGTCAGGATGTACCTGGGGCTCAGGCAGTGCCATGGCTATGAATGTGGCACCATGGCACAGGCTGAGGCTGGCCTAGAAACCCCCAAGCACCTGCGCTGGCCCTGCAGGTGAAGATCTAAACTTCGGGACCCACGTTCCTCTTTTCTTAGCTAGCGGCAGGCTGAGCACATAGGCGAGTGCAGGCAGAGGGCAGTGGTTTTGGTCATGAGATGCAAGGGGACCCAGAGCCACCTCTGGACAGACCTTATGTCACCAGAAACTGAACAGTAATATATACCAACCCTTGGCCAGACTGGGCCCTGGCCTGGTCAGTCTTTCTGATTTCCCTAAGACAATGGCTGCCCACCTTAGCGAGGTCTCCAGGGCTCATTCGGCTCAGCATGTCTAGTGAGATGCGGTGGTGGGCGAAGATGGGCAGGTAGTGCTCAGCAGACAGCTCCACTAGCAGGGCCACTAGCTGGCGCTCCATGCCTTCTTCCTGCAGGACAGCCCCAAGGGGAAGGCCCCAAGAGGAAGGCCAAGGGTGCCAGAGTGGGAGGAACAGAAGATCCCACTGGTTACGAGACAGGACAGTCTGAGCATGTGACATACACGTGTGTCCTTGGGCTTCTCCCCACAGGCAGGTGTGTGTACGTGCACAGAGGTCATCCACAAGAGGGGTCACTACTGTTCTACACTTGAAGTAGTAAGCCATTTAAATACCCACCAAGAGGGAACTGGCTAAAGAGGCCAGGCCACACCCTGGGCACTCTGCAGACATCTGAAAACCATGAGGAGAGGTGTGAGAATGGACTGGAAGCCATCCATTAGTATTTGTGAGAGCAAACCAAGTCACCAGAATGGTCGGAATACGGCTCAGTGGTTAAGAGAGCTCACTGCTCTTGCAGTGGACCCAGGTTCGATTCTCAGCACCCATATCAGGCAGCTCACAACCTGTAACGCCAAGTCCAGAGGACCCCTTGGCAAACCTGAGTACACATGATGCCCATAAACTTACACAGATAACACATAAACCTAGGCCAGGCTTGATGGTGTACACCTTTAATCCCAGCACCTGGGAGGCAGAGGCAGGTGGATCTCTGTGAGTTTGAGGCTCATCTGGTCTATATAGTGAGTTCCAGGACAGCCAGGGGTATCTAGAGAGACCTTGTCTCAAAAACAAAACAAAACAAAAACTAAAAAAAACCAAAAAAACCAAAAAGGTATTTATAGAATGACTCAATTTTTTAAAAAATTTAAGCCAGAAAGCCAGACATAGTAATCCATGCCTGTACCCCAAGACTGGAGTAATGTGTACCCCTGAAGTTCACTGACTCGCCAGTCTAGGTGAACTGAGGAGCTTCAGGTTCACTGAGAGAGCCTGCTCAAAAAATAGAGGTGAAGGGGCAGGAGAGGTGGCTCAGTGGTTAAGAGCACTGGCTGCTCTCCCAGAGGACCTGGGTTAGATTTAAAGCACCCACACAGTTGCTCACAACCATCTATAACTCCTGTCCCCGGGACCCAGTGCCCTCTTCGGATCCCCAGGGGACCAGGTGTGCAGGCTGTGCACAGACACACCTGCAGCCAAAACACCCATACACAAAAAACAATAAACAAGGGACAGCAACTTGAAGACACCTGGCAACCTCTAGTCACACACACACCTGCACGCATGTCCACACCCATTACACACACACACACACACCTGCATGCACGTCCACACCCATCACACACACCTGCATGCACGTCCACACCCATCACACACACACCTGCATGCACGTCCACACCCATTACACACACACCTGCATGCACGTCCACACCCATCACACACACACCTGCATGCACATCCACACCCATCACACACACACCTGCATGCACGTCCACACCCATCACACACACACCTGCATGCACGTCCACACCCATCACACACACACCTGCATGCACGTCCACACCCATCACACACACACCTGCATGCACGTCCACACCCATCACACACACACCTGCATGCATGTCCACACCCATTACACACACACACAAACCAAAAACATAGGCCCAGTATGGGCCACACTCCTATCATCCCAGCACCCAGGAGGCTGAGGCAGGAGGATGGTAAGTTAAAGAACAGCTTGGGCAACGTAGTGAGACTAGCTCATAAAAACCCCAAATCAAGCTGCTCATGGTGTACACACCTTTAGTCCCCACGCTTGAGAGTCAGGCATATGGACCTCTGAGTTGGAGGCCAGCCTGTTCTACATGGTGAGTTCTAGGACAGCCAGTGATACACAGTGAGACCTGCCTTAAAAAAACAAGCAAGCAAACAAAAAACCCCACTAAACATTAAAAAAAAAAATTGTGTGTTTTTGGCCAGGTGTGGTAGCACATAACTTTCGTCCCAGCACTCAGGAGGCAGAGGCCTGTGAGTTCCAACCCAGCCAGGGCGACAGAGGGAGACCTTGTCTTTTTTTTTTTCCCCCCTGAGATGGGGTTCTCTGTTGTAACTCTGGCTGTCCTAGAATTTACTCTGTACACCAGGCTGGCCTTAAACTCACAGAGATCCACCTGCCTCTGCCTCCCGATTGCTGGGATTAAAGGCGTGTGCCACCACTGCCTGACTTTATTTTGTTTTTAATACAGTATCTCCCTTGCCAGGTAGTGGTGGCACATGCCTTTAATCCCAGCAATCGGGAGGCAGAGGCAGGCAGATCTCTGTGAGTTCGAGGCCAGCCTGGTCTACAGCGAGAGTTCCAGGACAGCCAGAGTTACAACAGAGAAACCCTGTCTCGAAAAACAAAAAACAAAAAAACAAGCAAACAAACAAGAAATAAAATAAAAATACAAATAAAAACTCAATGTGTGCGTGTGTGCGTGCGTGCTCTTGTGCTCATGCACAAAAGAAGGGAGTGTGAGTACATCTGCCCACCTGTACAGCTCACGCGCACAGCAGGGTCTTGTTTCCTCTCTCATCAGAGTGAACCCTCACTCACTCTCCCTGGAGGGAGCTGGCACACTGGTCCCCAGGACAGTGGTCCCTGGTGGGGCTGTGTAAGGTACCTTTGGAAGCAGCCTCTCTAGCTCCTGTGCAGAGGAGTACCAAGGCCCTTACCTGTAGCTTCAAGGACAAAGGTTTCTGGTTCAAAAGCCGTTGGTACTGGATAAGCCAGTAATTTTCCTGCTTTGTTTCGCTCTTGGCTTCTAATTCCACCTGCCAAGAACAGAAGTCAGCACCATTAGCTACTGTTTAGCTTCTAGTCAGGAAACAAAGGCTACCAGACCACAATGTCACCAACTATGCTCTGAGTGTGTGTGTTTCCCACCTACTGCTGCCCCTGCTTTAAGCTATGGAGCAAAGACAGGAAGCACAGCTGTGGCCGGCAGCCGCAGGGAGCGAGCGTGAGGAAGGGCACTGAGTTACCTGAGGCCATACATGTGCCAAAGGGGCCCTGCTCCTGGCTTCCTGCACTTGGTGCCAGACTCCGCTACAGCCTGAGAGGGACTCCTTTTGGTCTGTTCATGGGACAGCAAAGTCTTGTGCAGACATCTCTGTCCCTAACAAGGACAGGCCTATTTCTGGGTGCCAGGTAGGTAGCTACAGGACCTCCATGATTTCTGAGAAGGGCTGTTTTGCTGGATAAGGCTTGCACACAGTGAGTCTTGACTCTGCTGCTTGGAAACTGTTCACAAAGGGTTGCTCTGGGTGGGCGCTACGCGCTATTCTAGGTGGCAGGATGAAGCAGTGCGCGACTTTTATCGGTGATCACCACGGCAACCACATCACTGTGGGCCACTCCCTTCTCCCAACTCTGAAAGAGTCTAATTCCCGGTGAGGGATTCAGGCTCTGAGGGGTGAGAATCTAGCCCAGGGTGACAGCGAGATCCAGGCAGGCCTGTCTGCTCGAGACCCTGCGCTTTCGGCAGAGGCAGCTGCAGGCATCTCCCAGCCATGCTGGGTCTGACTGCCCTTGATGGTCCCACTTTTCTTTCTTAAATCTGCATATTACATTAATTTATTGTGCATGCACACCCTCCCCCCCTACACAGCACACACATGTTGGGGTCAGAGGACAATTTGGGAGTTGGTTCTCTCTTTCCACCACGCGCGTTCCCAGTGAGGACTCAGGCCATCAGGCTTGGCAACAAGCTCTTTCCTGCTGAGCCATCTCTCTGCCCTTATCTCTTTCTTTCTCTCTCTCTCTCTCCCTTCCTCCCGCGCCCCCCCCCTTTCTCTTTTCTGTATTCTTTTCAAATAGGGTCAAATATGTCCCAGGCTGGCCTGGAACTCATGCTCTTCCCCCATTAGCCTCCGACGGGCTGAGACAGGTGTGCAGAACTATGCCAGGCAACATTTTCCTTCTGTGTCCATGGTCTGACTCGTCTGCTAAACTGGTGCTTCCTCCCTTAGACACATGGCTCCCGGGACTGCTGAGGGTGGGGACTCCACTCACACATTGTGAGGCATCATGGGGAATGGGTCACTTTGGATGGGCACACACTTGGGCTTTGTGTGCTCTGTAGGAGTTTGTCTCACTCTTCTCAACCTCCCTGGCAGGGAGCTGGGGACATCTGGGACATTCACAAGATAAGAGTGATTCCATATGGTTAGCCCTGGCTGGCGGGCCTAGCCGTGGTTCTCAGTGTGTAGGTACCCAGTGGTCTGAGTGATGTCTGTAAGTAGAGCTCAGCCAACCTCATGTCTGCCAGAGTAAAAGGAAACTGGTCTCAGAGAAGGGGTGGGCCACTCCTGCTAAAAGCAGTGGTCTGCTCTCAACATGGCGAACCCTGTCCTGGGCACCACACTCAGATGAGGAGGGTGCCACAAAGAGAGAGACTTGGGACACTGTGTACAGAGGCCGAGACATTGGCCTGTGCATTCGGCCTTGACTCTGGATGTGCTGTGACCAGCTGTCTCAACCTCCTGCCACTGTGACTTCCCAGAGGAATGGACCGCAATCTGGACTGCGAGTGAAAATAAACTGTCTCCCTTATCACAACACACAAGAAACTAAAACAGTTGCCAGGTGGCACTTTTCCTTGGCCCTTAGGTTCCACTTCTATGAGCACCTACTAATGCCCTGGGGACACACGCATGCCCAGGGGATACACACATGCCCTGGGGACACACGCATGCCCAGGGCACACACGCATGCCCTGGGGACACACGCATGCCCAGGGGATACACACATGCCCTGGGGACACACGCATGCCCAGGGGACACACGCATGCCCCGGGGACACACGCATGCCCTGGGGACACACGCATGCCCAGGGGACACACGCATGCCCCGGGGACACATGCATGCCCTGGGGACACACGCATGCCCAGGGGACACACGCATGCCCTGGGGACACACGCATGCCCTGGGGACACACGCATGCCCAGGGGACATGGAGTGGAAGCCCAAGAGCATACCAGGATGTCATGGAGTTCTTCTTCCCGTTGCTTCTTCTCTTTGAGTAGCTGCTGGAGCAGGCTGCTGAGTGCCCAGCGCTGCTCTGAGACCATTTCCTGCAACACAGGATCAGACCTGAGGCCGCGGGGGACTTGCAGTGGTCCCCAAAATGCAGCCCAGTATGACCTGGGAGCCCCGCTAGCTGAATTCAGGGGTCTAATGCCCTAGACCGAGTTGAGGGATAGAGCCCAGAGGCACCCCTACTCTGGGCTGCCACCCGCTTCCCCCCAAGCCCTCAACCCCTTCCCGTGGGCCCCTTCCCGTGGGCTTCAGGCCAGGCATGGGACTAGTGACGATGACGATGGAGGGTGAGAAATGCTAAACAAAAGAAACGGCAGCCACAGGTCTGTGACCACAGCACATGGGTGGAAGCACATGGCGAGGAGGCTGATGTGGAACCCTGCAGGATGGGGAGGGCCCCACATACAGATGAGGGGGGTGCCACAGAGGGAGACACATGCACACTGCCTTGTGTTTGTGCCACAGACTGATCCCCTTGCCTTTGGAAACCCCACAGAGGTGCCAACAGTGCGAGCCCTATGGCTCCAGCGGGCACAGACAAGCACAGTGGCAGCAGCTGCTCTGAGCAGCCCAGCTCCTCTGTGGAAACCACCAGAGGCTGGCTCACCAAGGACGTGCTCTGATGGGCCAGTGACACAGGCTAGCTGTGAACGGTGGCTTCCACGTTAGAGAGGGGAGGGAGAAGCCCAGTAGGGACAATGCATGTCTAGGACCACCTATCAGTCTCGGTAGACTAGGGCAGGACTCTAAGCTCTGACTTCCCCTGGACACAGTGACACGACAGACGGAAATGGCTCAAGAGCCTGGCACGTGTTCACATGCCATCCCACCTTGTCCCTGTGTGCGTCTGGGGAGGCTGAGGTTCAGGGAAGGGAAGGCTGCATGGCCAGGCTGTGTGTGAGCCACAGCCAGGTCCAGGGCCATTGTCCAGTCCAGGGCGCTATGTGCCAATCTGTGCTGCCCTCTGGGTTCTGTGAGCAGGTCATCCAGGCCAGAGCTACAGCCAGCTTCTGCTCACATGACCTTGGGACACCAGAGCTCCCTCCGTGGGAAAAGTCAGCCCAGAGAGTAGGACCTGAAGCCCGCCTGACCACACAGCCACCAGCCCAAGAAGAACACGCAGAGACGGCTACAGGGCCCAGCGGGCCTGGCAATGAAACCCTCCTTCCTCTGACCCTCTTGCCCAGCACGAAGCTACCTACGATCCTGGGCCACGTTGGCTCTATTGGGGTTAGACCTGCTCTCTGTCTGCTGGGGAAGCCCATGCTTGGGGCTGAGGAGCAGCTGCTCTGGGGTCGGGTGTGGGGTGAGGGTGTCAATCTGGCTGGGAGCCTCACATACCTGAAACGTCTCTGTGTCGAGGGACTTCCTCTTTAACTCCAGCTGTGTCAGCTGCAGTAACTCAGTTTCTATTTGCCTAATCTAAACAGAAGATGAGACAGGGGCGTTGATTCACAATCACCATGGTTCCCTTGTGTGATGCTGCCTGGCCCAACAGGTTCTCAGAAACCTGTGTCAGGAGGCATGGTAGCCCTGGACAGAGGGGAACTTGTGGGTCTTGGGATCTCACCAAAAGGAATAAAAACAAGCTGCTACTCCATGGCTCTGGGAGGCCTGGAACATGCACATACATGTCTTAGTCAATACCACTGACCAAGAGCCCAGCACAGCGCCCACCTCAGAGTGGGCGCTGGGTGAAGGTCTGTGAGGTGGAGAGGGCTTTCCTTCCCGGCCACCACTGAGCCCTTTGTCTGTGGACTGTGGGATTATCATCCTTCCTCCATGTGGCAGTCAAGGGGGCCACAAAAGTGATTTATTAATGAGCCGCAGGTATTTTCTGACCACCTACTGTGTGCTAGGCTGTAGCTCAGTCATTTCACCTGTTCTCTGCTGTTGGGGTGTATTACTGCCTTCACTACAAGGACCAGGAAACTGATGCTCAGTGTGGTTGAGTTACTTGTCCAAGGACACAGAGCAGGTAAGAGAGAATGTTTCCCTGGGATACCCCACCTCAGGGTGTGAAGTGGAACAGGGCCGCTGAGACTATCTGGGGGTCACCTCGTGCTCTCAGACCCCACAGGGACTGCTCTACCCCATGCCAGCCAATGGCCCTGTGGTCTCTTCCTACCCAGAGTCCCTGACCTCACTAACCCCTGGTCAGAGGAATGAGCTTCATGTCTGGCAATGTGGGATTGAAATTAAAGAGGGAGAGAAAAAAAATTAAGTTGATTTAGGTCAAACAGGAAAAGAAAACAAAGAAAAAAAGAAAAAGAAAAGAGACCATGCAAAAATGTGAGATTCAGTGTGTGAATACAAAGCGATGCGCGTTCCCATAGCCTGACAGCTCGCAGCGCCTTGGCCGCAGTCCCACGAGGCCCAGCAGCCCCGCCCAGGCCACTCCACAGTCAGTGGTGGAGTCTGGATGGAAGGGTGAACCCTTCAGCAGATCTTAGGACCTGGCTGCCCCTCAAGTGGGAAATCCAGCCACCACAAGCAGCCACTGTGTTGTTCAGTCATTCTGAGCTGGTAGGGGTAGTGGAGTCTGCGCTGGCCACTTTCCCAGGGAGCTATGTTAGCATCACCGTGTCTCCAACACATGCGTCTGCCCAGCGTCTGCCTGAGCTCTGGGATGAGGCCACCCTCAGTGCTGTTCTCAGCACAAACAATAGCCCAGTGTTGGTTGTTGAGGAAAAGAGGGTCTCCAAAGAGGAGCCTCTTGGGAGCTGGCAAGCCAGGGGTTCGAGACTTAGTGACTGCTGCCCTTGATGAGCCGGGTTTGCGGAAGGGAGGACTGGGCGGCCCAGCCAGTACTCACCTGGTTCCTGATCTGCCGATGCATCAGGTCCTTCTTCACCTGGAGAGCCTCGAAAGCAGCCTTCTGCATCACACTCTGTAAGACACGGATGGACTGCTCAGCTGCACGCCCTGCTCACCCAGGGCGCACCTTCCAGCCACAGGGGAGCAACTTCTGCCTAAAAACACCTTAAAGTGTGATTTTATGAAGCATAAAATCAGGGTCTGTGTATGCAGGGTTATGTTGTTTTTGAACTCAAAGCAATCCTCCTGCCTCAACCTCCTGAGCACCGGAATTACAGGCATATGCCACAATGCTCAGTTGGAGAAGTAGCTTTTTTATTTTATTCATTTAAAATTAAAAAGATAAGGCTAGGTAGTGGTGGTGCAGGCCTTTAATCCTGCACTCAGGAGGCAGAGGCAGGTGGATCTCTGTGAGTTTGAGACCAGCCTGCTCTACAGAGTGAGTTCAAGGACAGCCAGGACTACACAGAGAAACCTTGCTGTAGTTGTTAACTACAATCTTTTACCCTCAATTTAGGGAAAGAGAAAGGAAGATTAGAAAGAAATTTTCACTGCTTTTGCAGACAGCTTGACACAGAATGAGAGAAAGGTAGAAACCTTCACAGCCTCTTTTAGGCTGTCCTAAGCTTGAAGAGGACTAGCTGACAGTGAGTCAGACTAGCGTCTCAGCTCATGGTCTGCAAACTCAGTATCTCGAACCTATATTCTTTTAAGTAAGAATCACCACACTAACTACGGACAAACCAATGAACCACCAACCAACACCCATCACAGCTCCTGGGGCTTCAGACCTTTTATACCCTAAGCAAAAGTTCCCATAAAGACCACAGTGGGACCCTTCCTGGTCCATTTCAGGCTCCACCGGGCACCTGCTAGGCTTCAGTTGGAGAGGACGGCAGAGGGGCGAGAGCAGCAGTGTGTGTCGGGACACAGAGGCAGAGGCCCTGCCCCGGCTCCCTAGGGCACCACTGGGGGTTCATTCGCCCATGTCTCCACGGTCACAAGGTCCTGGGTCCTTCAGGGTTTCTGTGTAGCCCTGGCTGTCCTAGAACTCTCACTGTAGATCAGGATAACCTTCAACTCAGAGATTCTGCCTCTGCCTCCCAAGTGCTGGAATTAAAAGCATGCACTACCACCGGCTGACTTTTTTTTTTGGTGTTTTGAGACAGGGTCTCAAGTGAGTGCTGAATTCATTATGTAGTTTACCCTTGAAGTCCTCAGTCAGGCCCTGGGCAAGGGCTCACCTCCTGAAGGATCTGGCTGATGGCCTTGTTCTGATCCATCTGCTGCCACGACAGAATCTGCTGGAATCGCTTGTCCATCTCGGCCATGCTGCCAGAAAAACAGCACCGTCACTCACTGGGTATTTCTGGGCACCTACTATGTGCTGAGCACCTTGGAGGGAGCCGAGATAAACACTTAATCGCTGACAGAGTGTCTCAATGGATATCGAAGCGTAGAGCTTCGAATCAGCAGAGAATCACCTGGGCCCTTGAGTCCAACCCTTCCCTGGACCTCCTTCACAGCAGCCCCCTCAGTGCAAGCCATCTCCTGCCGCCTTGGCGAGCCACGGGGCTTCTGGAACGTTCCTCCCAGCATTTCTGCACTGGCTGGACTCTGTGTCCAGCCCTACAGGCTGGTGACTGTGGCACAGAATCCACAACCTCAGGCTTCCCGAGTTTCAGTGCAGCCTGGGCTTCAAGTTTCTTTCATGTTAACTTTAACAAGAATTTTTTGGTGTTATAAAAAAAAAAAAAAAAAAAAAAGATTAATTTTTATTTTGTAAATGTTTTGCCTGTGTGTGTGTGCCGAGATTAAAGGCTTGCACCGCTGGCTTTTTAAAATTTTTATTTATTTGTTTATTTTTGGTGTTTTGAGACAGGGTCTCAAGAGAGTGCTGAACTCATCTTATGTCATTTACTCGTGAACTCCTGATCTTCCTGCCTCTGCTTACCAAGTGCTAGGGTTACAAGCATGTGCCATACCGCCCAACAAAGATTTGACTTCGTTGCTTGTGTTGAGACCATGCCTCCCAGAACCTCAGCTTTGATGTAAAGGGAGACGGGTAACGGTTCAGTCCCCATAGATAGGCCAGCACCTGGCACATGGGGTGGGCTCGGAGGGGGGGTGGCTGTCTTCACTTTATTGCCACCTAACCTTGACTCATGAGTCTAGACGGGAAAATCCAGAGGCCAGGCTGGGACGGCCTAGGGAGCTCAGTGTCCAGCTCTTGCTCCAGTCTTGAGCCCCCAGTTGACCCCCTCAGAGCCCTCACCTGGCCACGCACACTCTTCCTTACCTTACCTGGAACAGGCTTGCTGGACCAGGCTCTGCCTCTGAGACTCATAGGCCATCTGGAGGAGCCGGCTCTTACAGCTCTCGGTCAGCATCTGCTGCATGGCGGCTGCGGAGAGAGGGATGTGAGCCACTGAGAAAAGGCTCTGCTTTTGGGGTTCCTGGATAAGGACAGGCCCAGGGGCTCACCTGCTCACTTCCGGACAGTCATGCTTATACAAGTCCCTCCCTCTTTCCTTCTTCCTTTACCATCTTACTAGATAGCCCCGACTGGCCTTGAACTCTCAATCCTCCTGCCTTAGCATCATAAGTTCTGTGATTGAAGATGAGCACCAGCACCTAGCCTAAAATATATCGATACTGGTAATCCAAGCTTGGAAGGCTTACTAACCGTATGACCCTGGACACTGCACATATACATCCTGTACAACTTTTACTTGGGGAGTGTCATGCAGGCAGGGCTCAATCTCCCTCAGCAGGAAGAGAGCCCATTCTGATTTTTTGTCTTCCCCAAAACCTGGAATTACATGTGTGCACCATCACCCATGGTTCATGCAGTTCCAGGATCAAAAGCAAAGCTTCATGGATGCTAGGCAAGCTACCTAACAACTGAGCTGTGCCCCAGCTCTTTATTCCTTTTATTCTTTTAAGACAGGGTCTCTGTGTAGCCCTGGCTTTTCTGGAACTCACTATGTAGACCAGGCTAGTCTCAAACTCACAGAGAGCCATCGCCTCCGTCTCCCGAGAGAGTGCACCAGCACACTCCGCCTGTGTGTGGTGTATGTGCCTGTAAGTGTGAAGATGTGGGTGCCAGAAGAGGATGTGGGGTGCCCCACTCCATCCTCTCCACCTTATTCTCTTGAGACAGGGAGGCCTCCTACTGAACTCGGAGCTGGGCTGGTACCGGTAAGCCCAGAAATCCTCCTGTGCTCGCCCACAGTGCTGGGCCACAGGTAATGCAGTGCCACCCCCAGCTCTCTATACAGGGATTCAAACTCAGGCCTAATGTTTGCTCAGCCAACATGCCTATCACTCAGCCATCTCTTTAGCCCCCTCCCCCCATTTTGTTATTTTTGTTTGAAACCAGCCTAGTCTACAGAATGAGTTCCAGGACAGCCAGAGTTACAACAGAGAAACCTTGCCTTGAAAAAAAAAATGTATGGGTGTTTTGCCTGTGTGTATCCCTGGCACCATGTACATGCAGTTCCTGTGAAGGCCAGAAGAGGGCACTGGGCCCCCTGGACTGGGGTACTAGATGGCTGTAAGCCACCATGAGGTGCTGGAATTGGAACCCAGGTCCTCTGCAAGCGCAGCCAGTGCTCTTAACTAGTGAGCTGTCTCTCCAGCTCCCTTGCTGAATATTTTTTTTTTTTTTGAAGTCATAAATGTAGGAAGGCGCTGGGGTGTCTTGAAAGGCTGAAACACAGAGCCCGGGAGGCTGATCCCATCTCTGCGAAATTAACTTAATACACATCCATCTGGTGATCTCCACAGCTGTCCTTCAACACATGGTGACAAAGTGACCTTTACCAAGCTGTCAATGAGAGCTCTGTAGGTGTGGTGAGCACGTGTATGGCACGTGTGGCACACAGAAAGCCCCTCCATGACAAAGGCCCTCCCATATCCATTTAAACCAAGGTCAGGCATTGTCTCCACGGACTTGCTCAGCCCAGGGCAGCAAGTTTTCAATGCTTGTCTGGAGCGGGTCTCATCAGCGTGGACCATGTGGCGCTCAGGCCCAGGCTGGGCACACTGAGAAGGTGAAGAGCACCTAGGAACCCAAGGAAGGCTGACCCTGGCCCTCAGTGGCAGAAACCAGGGCAGCCAGGTTTGTGACATGCTCAAGCCTGATCTCATCAGATCCTCCTGACAGTCCTGTGTAGTAGGCAGGTAACTGTAGTCTCCCCATTCTACAGACAAGGAAACTGAGGCTCAGAATCCCCAGGACCTGGCTGCCCTTCCCCAGGGTGGACACTCGGTACCTGCATGTGCCTGGGAGCAACAGTCTATCCACAAGCGCTGTCCACAGAAGCCCTCTTCTTTCCCATCCCACAACTCACAGGCAATCTCACGCTGCCTCAGGCTCTCTGTCTCCTCCTGGGTTATCGACATCAACTGTTCCATTCTTATTCTGGTGGGGGAGCAAAATCAAAACTCATCTATTTGTTCTTCAAATACAACATTTCAACAAGAATCGTATCAGATGAACACGACCTCCTCTGAGAAGCCTTCCCTGATACACTCACCCATGCTACATGCCCACAGCATCACACATCTGAGGCTGGTGACCTTGAACCTTAGCTTTAATAGAACTTGGGTAAAATGATCATTCTGTAGGACAGTGGGCCACCGATGCTAGGAACCTGTGGTGGTTTGAATGAAAATGGCCCCCACTGGCTCATAGAGTGGTACTATTAGGAGGTGCGGTCTTGTTGGAGGAAGTGTGTCACTGGGGGAGGGCTTGAGGTTTCAAAAGCTCAAGCCAGGCCTAGTGGCTCTCTCCCTCTTCCTGCTGCCTGCTGATCCAGACGGAGAACTCTTGGCTTTCTCCAGCACCATGTCTGCCTGTGCGCCACCATACTTCCCGCCATGAGGACAATGGACTAGACCTCTGAACTGTAAGCCAGCCCCAATTAAATGCTTTCCTTTATGACAGTTGCTATAGTCATGATGTCTCTTCTCAGCAATAAAATCCAAAGACAGAGCCAGTACTGTAAACCAGAGTGGTTCTCAACCTTCCTAACACTGCGACCCTTTAATAGAGCTCCTCGTGTTGTGGGGACCCCAACCATAAAATTACTTTCATTTTCATTGCTATTCCATACCTGTAATTTTGCTACTGTGATGAACCATAATGTAAATATCTGATATGCAGATGGTCTTAGGTGACCCTGTGAAAGGGTCAATCGACCCCCAAAGGGGTCACAACCCACAGGTTGAGAACTGCTGCTGTAAACAAACAGGAAGATGCCTTGACATCCTGGGCCACTGAGGGCAGGGTAAGCTGAGAGCTTGGATGCTGCCAAATGTTGCTGTGGCAACCCTGGAGCACCTTGAGGCACCGCCAAGGGGAGTGTAAACTGACAGCAGGTCTGTGAGAAGTCAGGTCTGCACCTGAATGCCCTTCGCGTGTTTACCTCAAAAACAAACAAACAAAAAATCTCCGCTTCACTTATGGGGCATAAGGGGGCATTAGCCTAGAAGCAGGTTCAAACAAGGCTTTTATCTCTTGGTTTTGGTTTGTTCTCAGGCAGGGTCTCTCTATTATGTAGCCCTGGCTGTTGCCTCCGCATCCTGAGTGCAAACAAAGTTTTAAAACTTATTATCCTATGTGTCTGGGTCTTTTGCCTCATGTGCATCTGTGCTCCACATTCATGCCTGGTGTCCACACAGGCCAGAAGACGGTATTAGATCCCTTGAACTGGAGTTACATATGGTTGTGTGCTGCCAGATGGGTGCTAGGGATTGAACCAAGGTCCTCTGCTCTTAATGCTAAGCCATCTCTCCAGCCCCTATGAACTAGGTTTTTGGCACAGAACTACATCCGTGACATAAAAAGTAAAAACATTTAAGGCAACTTTGCAAACACAAGTGTATGCTGCGCGTGCTTCTCTGCAGTCACGTGCCAAGAGTGGCTTGACCAATTAGCACCCTGCATCTTCCTGTGTGTGAGACAGTTCAAGGGCCTGGGTCCTGAGAGGCTCTGCTGCTGTCATCTGGCACGGGTCTGTCCTCTGAGCCAGGTCTAGCCCAGCACCAGACATGGTCTGTCAGTAAGGGCCAAAAGACGGTGCTGCTGGGCACGCTCAGCTGCGCCTCGGGAAGCACTCCGGAGCTCTTCCCAGGTGGGGAGGGTCGAGATGACTGGGGAAGAGGAGGTTCCCAGGACCCCCTCTCAGAAGGAGGTAACTCAGAAACAGTTACGTGGGACCCAGGAGATCAGGAAAGAGTCCCAGTAGACACCCGGGGAGGGGCAGGCATGGTGCCAGCACTTCTCACCATCATTTAATTTGTTTGTCTTTCTTTCCTCTCTTTAAAACATTTTTTTTCTTTTTCTTTTTTGGACAGGACTCACTATGTAGCCTAGGCTAGCCTGGAACTTCCTGTGCACACAGGCAGGTCTGGTCTTGAGCTTGTGATCCTCCTGAGGGTTAGAATTATGGACAAGCACCACCACGATCAGTGTGTGTGTGTGTGTGTGTGTGTGTGTGTGTGTGTGTGTGTGTGTGTGTGCGCACGCGCACGCGCACATGAGTGTGCAAGAACACCCATCTGTACTGGTGGTAGAGGCCAAGGCTTCGTGCTGGGTGGCTTCCTCTATCCTCCACTTTATTTTTTGAGGCAGGGCTTCTCACCGAACCTGAAGCTCATCAGTTCACTAGGCTGGCTGGCCGGTGAGTCTCAGATTCCCATTTCTACCTCCTGAGTCCTCCAATTACAGGCGTGCACTACTGTGCCTGGGGTTTATGCAGGTACTGAGGGTGGGTCTGAACGTAGGTCCTCATGACTGTGTGGCAAGCTCGTCACTGAGTCCTCTCTTAGTCCCTTCCAGCAGGAGTGCTCACTCTGTAGGAGAAGCTGGCCTTAAGCTGACCCTTCTGAACTCCTGTTCCACTTCCCAAATGCTAGGATGACAGCGCTGTGCCCAGCCGGCCTTAGTACTTTCCCTGATGACGACAAACGTGGTATGCTTCAAAGAAGCCGACTTGGTAAATACACGAGGCAAAGGCCACCACCTGTACTTCCAGTCTGTCAGTTACCCAGTGTCAACTCAGGCATGGGTCCCTTTGCATGCAGCATGCCAATCGCCTAAAAATCCAGGCTGCACCCCTCCTGCTCAATGTCACCTACTTCTAGCAATGGAGGGATGCAGTTGGTGCTGTGGATCTGTGGCTTCTCTGTCTGCAGATTCAACTGACTGCTGACCAGTAATACTTATAAAAAACCGGTGCCTGTACTGATGAGTATATTTCCCCAAGTAATGGAGCGGAGTTGCTATTTACATAGCATCTGCCTTGTGTCAGGTGTTGCAAGGCATCTAGAGAGAGCTAAGAGCAGAACAGGGGGATGTGTGAGATTCTAGGCAAATACTTCATTTTATTTGAGGGACCTTAGCAGCTGTGGTTTGGGAGACAAAAGTGTCACATTTTTATTTCTACAAATGTGGATCTAAAAAACGAAATTGTTTATTTTTGGTTTGCAACAGGGTCTCCCTATTCTGTTCTAGAGTTTACTATATACACCAAGCTGGCTTTGAACTCACAGAGATCTGATTGCCTCTGTCTTCTCAGTGGGGAGATGGGAATGCACCACCATACCTGGACTAAATGTGAATTTTAAAAATATGTTTTATAACTGAAATACAGATGGGCATTACAGATCCATCTTCCTTCCTTCACAGTTTTGAGTTTTTCTCATGAGTGTACATATATTTTGAGGAACTCAAAAAGAGCCATTATTAATTAGACAATAATAGGTGACTCTCCTGGAACACCAGGGAGACCGCCCAGCACAAGCTGGAGGGACCTACAGCTCCCTTTCCCCAGAGCTGTGAGCGCCCCAGGGTATCTGTTCCCCAGAGCTGTGAGCGCCCCAGGGTATCTGTTCCCCAGAGCTGTGAGCACCCCAGAGCTGTGAGCGCCCCAGGGTATCTGTTCCCCAGAGCTGTGAGCGCCCCAGGGAGCTTTCTCTAGACAAATGGTCTTCGAGGCTCACTCACCTCTCATTCTCCAGAGATTTCAGAAGCTCAGAACTCTTCTTTTGCCTGCAGGAGAAACCAGAGATGAGCCCTGTGGGCACCAGCGATGCTGCTTCTACCCAAGCTGCTCACCTCACCACACTGGCTCTTGGGCGCGGAGCCCTCTGAGGCTCTCCTGCAACACTTCTTAGGCGGCTGGAAAGAGTGTGAGGACACACAGAGACCAGCACAGAAGTGCCGGCACTGTTTCCTGCATTCCCTCACCTCTTCACTCAGAAGACAGGATGAGGACCCAGGGCACGGAAGAAGGAAGCCTGGAGCTAGTGGGGCATGCAGCTAAAGTCAGTTTCTAGAAGTTTCCTATGGTGCACCTAGATGTTTTCAGACTTCTTAAGATCTCTTCTAGGCTCCTTTCTTGCTGATCCCATCATGAACTGGTCTTGGTCGTAGTAGGACCATTTGCTACCTATAGGGTGGATGGCTGACCTTGGGCAACAGGCTACTTGGAAGGCAAATGCAGGAGCAGGCTGTGATTTTTCACCAGCTAATGTACAAAAGGAAAATGGGCTAGGGAGTAGGGGGTGGCGGCTAAGTGCAGTCAGCAGTCCTGTGACAGGACCCTGTTGTAGAAGTTTATTTTTAGTTATGTTTAAAATGGTTGTTTTGTGCATTGTTGGGTGGAGGGCTGCCTAGGCCTTGGCATTTTGTATTGTCTGCAGGTGTTGGCTTTATGTGGGGGATGTTTGATTGCTCATAATCTGTACGTGCTATAAACAGATAGCCTGAGGAGCTTAGGTATCGATAAAATCCCCTAAGACGCTCAGGGTCCTACTGTCCAGCATGGTGCTTGCCATGATAGTGTTTCTCTCTGCTCCTTGTTTTCCTTGGTGAGCCACACAGTGGCTGTCTGCTACAGGACCCCATTCTGTAATCCTCAGGATAGGTTTTGAGCAAATTAGAGCAAACTCAAACATCCTCTTTGGATCCTAGTGGAGGAATGCTTGGGCAGGAGTGAAAACTGAGAGGGGACCTTCTGTCCCTGGCCCTCAGAGGGCATTCTGGGGGCTGGCCACGGCTGACCTCTGATTGTCCTGTAGGAGTCTCTGGATGCGGCTGGCGATGCTTTGCTCTGTCTGCTTCAGCTGCTCCTGCAGCTGCTGACGTTCTGCATCCAGGCAGCGCTGGCGCTCGCTCAGGCCCTGTTCCAGCCGCGTCTGCTCCTGCAGGGGGGAAGGCACAGGGACCCTGGATGCAGGCACAGTGCTTTTGACTGGAGGAAGGAGAGTGGAGTTCCTACTTCACTTGTGGGTCCCCTTTGTAACCTTGGGCTGGCCCCTTCTCCCCACTAGCCTATGAGTGTCCATTGTGCTCAAGGAGGCTGGCCACAGTATCTAGCCAGGGCCTCTGCTCTGGTCCAGAGGATGATGGGACAGCTTAATCTCTTGCTTTGCCACCTTGGCCTGCACCAGGAGGCCAGAGACTTGGGACACGCACCTGCTTGACTGTCTGCAGGATCTCATCCTTCTGGCTAAGGCTCTGATGCAGCAGCTCGGCATGCTCTCGCTGTCCGAGATCCAGGCGCCGCTCGAACTCCAGTTTCTCCAGCATCTTCTGCTCCTGTGGGGACAAGATGTTTAAAGCAGAGCCAGGAAGAATCTGCCCCTCAACCCTCTGAAGAGTGAGATCCTCAGCGAGAAGGAAAGTGGCAGCGGGGAGTCCTTACCTTTCGCTTCTCGTAGTCGGAGAACCGATTCTGGGGGGGAGAAGAGCCAGAAGTCAGGAGAGGGAGGTGGCTGGGGTTCCACTGCATACCCTAGCCCACCCAGCCCGCTTCTGCTTTACTGATAAAGGGTCCTGGGGGCTCCAGAGGTCTCCAGGGCGAGAACCACTGTGTGCTCAACACCTGGGAGTAAGAAGTCCTTCAAGATGGCAGCCCTGGGCAGGTGGCCTGGCTTCCGGAAAGATCAAAACAGGGGCCATCTGACTCCCATACCGCAGCACCCAACTCTGGCCACCAGAACCCCAGCAAGCACAAGGTGCAGTACAGCTTCCTGGGGAATTATTATAGACAGAAAGTGGAGATGAACTCAGATGTGGCCCAAGAGGCTTCCAAGTGTGAAAGGCGTGGGGTTCCTGCTTAGTCACCTCTCCCTCCCAATTCCCATTAACTGCTTAAAGAGACAGTTACAGATGCCTTCCCACCAACAGCGGCCAAGTGGTCAAAGACTCCCTGGGAGACTAAAGCCCTCTTTAGTCTGAAGCTGGAGTCCTCACCTATGGCCACAGAGATCTACTTTGTGAGCTGGGATGAGGCAGGTTCTGCCTGCTCCAGTAGCTGGCGAGTCCAGATGACCCTGGCAAACTTTGCTGAGCCTCCTACCCTGGCGCCTGGGCCATGCTGGCCCACAGCTGGGGTCTTCAAGGGCACGCCTTTTTGTCCCCATCACTAGACCTGAGTCACGGGGCTATCCTAGCCAGTGAGTGGCATTTGGTCAGGAAGTACTGGAGTGACAGAAACAAACCAGACACGCTGCTGCCTCTTCTGAAGCTCCATCAAGCTGGGCACAGCCTGTAACCAAAATACTTAGCATACAATGCTTTCTTCGGTTCAGCACTGGTGAGGGCTACTCGGGCAGCAGGAAGGACACGAGAGCCCAGAGCAGGTCTGACCCTGGCTGGTGAGGCTCACAGGACATAGTGTCCAAACTGAGCCAATGAGACGGCTCAGCAGGTGGAGGCTTCTGCCATCAGGCTGACCGAGTTTGAGCCCTAGGACCCACAGGTGGTAGGAGAGCCGACTCCTGAGGACTGTCCTCTGTCTTCAAGTGCACTCTTTCTTCTCCTCCACAAGGTAAATATAATAAAAAATAAAAACAAATTGAGAGACGGGAGAGACCGCTCAGAAGCAAGAAGAGCTTCACACGAGTGTGACGGCCCACATTCAAGCGGAACTCACGAAAGAGCCGAGGGGACCTGTACAAGGTCATCCTTGGGCAGGCGCACGTACACACGCACAGCTACAACAATAATGCATAGTGTTTTAAAGTTCAAGGCCATCCCTGGCTACATATTAAAAAACAAAAAATAAATAAGATAAAATGGAAATCAGAGAGCAGGAAGAGTTCCAGGTGGGAACAGCTTTCCCCCCAAGATGCCGTGGGGAAAGGGACACAGTTTGTTTAGAGAGCAGAGACCTGGGGAGCTGACACTTGGTGAGCTGTGGCCTGGGGCAGCCGTGGTAGCTGAAAGGAGGAATCTGTGGGTACAGCTCGGAACCCATTCTTACACCAGCAGCCCTCAATACCCGCAGAGACAGCTCACCTTACCTGCCACTCAGCCTCCTCCCTGGAGAATCTGCTTATGGGTCCGTCGGGGCTGTCCTGGGAGGTCTCAGCTCCATCTTGCTCCAGGACAGGCAGTAGGTACTGAGAAGGTGGGTAATACTCCAGTCCTGACTCTGCGGGAAGGGGACAGGCTGGCCAGGAGCCCCAGCTGCTCGCTGCCCACCTTTGCTTTCCTCCTCTCCTCCACTGGTGCTGCCTTGCTGGCTCAGTCCACTCTCATCCCCCAGGCTGGGCCTCGTTGCTGTCTAATTACTGTGGGGCTGTAAGTCAGGACTGGTGACATGGGGCTGTGAGTCAGGACTGGTGACATGGGGCTGTGAGTCAGGACTGGTGACATGGGGCTGTGAGTCAGGACTGGTGACATGGGGCTGTGAGTCAGGACTGGTGACATGGGGCTGTAAGTCAGGACTGGTGACATGGGGCTGTAAGTCAGGACTGGTGACATGGGGCTGTGAGTCAGGACTGGTGACATGGGGCTGTGAGTCAGGACTGGTGACATGGGGCTGTGAGTCAGGACTGGTGACATGGGGCTGTAAGTCAGGACTGGTGACATGGGGCTGTAACCCCGGTCACTCAGAAGCCAGGATGACTGCAAGTTCTGAGCCTGAGTAGCAAAGCAAGACCCTGCTTCAAACTGAAAACCAGAAAAAGGGCTGTACGTACTGAGTGGTAGAGCCCTCGCCTAGCAAGCGCGAAGGCTCAAGTTCAACCCCTAGGGAGGGAAGTATATGAGACCATACACATTTGAGCCCTGGAGTCAGGATATGAATATTCACTGCTTTATTTTTATGTCTATTATTTACATAAACATTAGAGAATCTGAAAACATTACTTTGCGATCAAGTCTCAGTAGGTAGCCAGGTTGGCCTCAAATTCAATCTTTCTGCCTCTGTTTCCCCAAGTGTTAAAATTATAGGTGTATATATAAAGAAAAAAACTGTTTCTCTTTATTTTAGCAGCTCAGAACTGAAGCCAGAGCCTCGTGTATACTAGACAACTGCTCTCCACAGCCTGAAGGACATTTAAAGGTGAACACACCCTCACAAGCCTGGGCACAAGCGTATTCCCTCCGTGCCTGACTTTGCTCCCTCTATTCTCTGGCAAACACTCTTCCAGCTTCTTGCATGCAGAGTCTGTTCTTTTCAGTGTTGTGTGGTATCCACATGTGAGTATGAAATAGTTCATTCTCCTGCTGGTGGCACTGCATGGGGAACAGTGCCACGGAGAGCGACTGTAGACAACATGGCTTTTCTTTCTCTTGGGCAAACACCTAGTCAGGGAACTGAGGAGCTATAGACCTGAATATTCAGCTTGAATAGATACTAACAACAGAGGGGGGGGGGGAGAGGAAGAAACAGAGACAGGCTGGGCCTTGCTACATAGCTCAGGCTAACCTTGAACTAAGTAACTCAGGCTGGTCCAGGACCGACCCTGACCACCTTGCCTCAGCTTTCTAAGTACTCAGCTACAATTTATCATCTCTTTGTAGTCAAGGTCTCAACTGTCTCAGGCTGGCCGCCAGCCACACTGGGTACCTGCTTCTACCTCTGGAGTGCTAGGATTATGGGTCTGTGCTACTACACACACATCTTGTGTTCCTGGGGCTTGAATTTAGGGCTTCCTGTTCAACAGACCAGCACACAGCAGCTGAGCAGCTTCCCCAGCCTCTCCCTCCAGACAGGGTCTATCTTGTCAGGGGCCACAGCCTGACCTCGAACTAGAGACCATTTGCCCCAGGTTCCCAAGCAGCTGGGATTACAGACTAGCACTGCTGGTTAGGCCTGGCTGGAGGAAGCAGGCCAGTGCAGGCTGGATTGTTTGTGGTTTTCATTTCATTACTATTATTTAAACAATTTTATTTTTCATGTTGAGAGTTTTCCTTGCAGGTACGTCTGTGTGTCATATGCATGGCTAGTGCCTTCAGAGGCCAGAAAAGGGCATTGGCATCAGATGCTCTGGAACAGGAGTTACAGACAGTTGTGAGCCGCCATGCGGGTGCTGGGAATTGAACCCGGTCCTCTGGAAGAGCAGCACTGCTCTTAACTATGGAGCCATCTCTCCGGCCCCTTGGGGGGTGGGGAGGTATGCTTTTGAAGGGTACTTCTTTTAAAAAACTTAAAAGTGAGTTCTTTTCATTCATTTAGACATGGGTGGGGTACACACGTGGAGACCAGAAGACAATTTGTGGGGTCCTAGGGACTTTATTTGCTGAACCATCTTGCCTGTTTTTGTGGGGTGTTTCTTGTCTCTCACCCTTCTCAAGTCTCTCTGCTCTCTGACAAGGTGAGCAGCTTCCTTCTGGCCCAGCTGCTCACTGCAGCTCAGAACCAACGAGCCAGCCCCTCTCAGGGGAGTCTCTGAAGCTGTGCACCAAGACAAAGCCTTCCTGTTCTCAGGCATACTGTCACAGCATCGACAATGGCTCAAACCGTGGTGTGCAACTACAACCCCAGCACTCGGGAGGCTGAGGCAGGAGGGCTATGAGTTCAAAGCCAACATAATAAGCTGGCACGATAGTAAGTTTGAAGACAAATAAGAATGAAATAAATTAAGAATAAATCCTTTGTTAGACAGGTACACACTGCAAACATCCAGACTCATGGCTGACCTTTTCTTACCTAGATGGCATCGCTTAAAAAGATTGATTTAATCAATGCAAGGTTTATCAGTCTCACCACTGGTGATGTCTGTCTCCTATTTAAGGAAGACAGCAGGTTCGGTCTTTTCATAGGGGATGGAGCCCAGGGCCTCTGACCAGGTGAGCACTCTACCGCTGACCTGCAGCTCCACTCAACGGGCCTGGGACTGTTTCATATAGAAAGGATCATCTTCCACTTGCTTAGCACCACATCATGAATAATTCAGATGACCGGAGGCTATGCTCTGAGAATGTCACAGGTGACGTGAGCCACAGCTGCAACAGCCTGCTCCCTCTGGTGCCCAGACCAACCCACCCTCCTCCAAGCTCAGGCCCCTGGGATCTCCCGCAGGTGACCCCAGGCCTGCTTAGCTCTCTCGTTTCCGACCAGTTACTTCTCCGTACTTTACTATGTGACCCCTTCCCCCCCCCCCCAGACTGTTCCACCCATTTTCCTCCTTGGTTTCCAACACTCCGGACACTGGCCCTCTCTCCATCGAACCTCAGGCTCCCCCACCTTCCTCTAAGCCCCTTAACACCCACCTCCTCTACTGGAAACGCACTGTCTTTTTTTTTGGCCCCAGCTGCACGTCTGGTGTCAGCCATGTTGCTTTCTCAGACAGGCCTTACCCAGCCTTAAACCCCAGCCAGATGCCTGACCCTCGCCTTTCCCAAGCTCAGCCGGGTGTCTATTTCCCCGTGTGACCCTTCCCTGTACCTGTCTCCCTCACTAGACCCTGACCTCTGACCCGTCTGCACCAGCTGGTCTCTGCTGTCCCCGGCCCGGTGGCAGGGAGTGGCCACTGGGGGGTGGCCTGCCTTTACCTTTGCAAAGGAACTGTTGCACGGCGGCAGTGCCAGCGCCACACACCTCTGCCGGGGGGTAGGCCATGGACAAGGCGTCGAGGCTCAGAGTCTGTGGACACAGGGAACCCCTCTTTATCGTGTACACCACTTCACCGCCCATCGCAGCCGAGAGTCACCCGACTTTGTTATTAATGCGGTATTCCCTGTCCCCGCCTACCAGGAGCACCCAGGGAACAGAGAAGGCCAGATGTAAAGAGCATCAATCCCACCTGAGTGGCAGTAGTCATCACGTCAGGAAGGTGTGGGAGCTTGGGAGGCCTCTGGGCCACACTGCCTGGTACGGCGGCTGCGCCACATGTGGCCATCTATGTTTCTTGAGTTATGCGTGCACGCGCAGGTGTGCGTGTGTGTGTGTGTGCGCGTGTGCGTGCGGAGGGCTGGGACGACCCTGACTGTTGTCATTAGGAACCACCTACTTTGCTTTCTGAGATAGTCTCTCACTGGCCTGGAACTTGGTAAGATGGCTAGGTAGTTGGCCAGTGTCTTAGGGATCCGCCTATCTGCCTCCTCGGGGCTGGGATCACGGGTGCCTGGGTTTTAAAATATTGGCTCTACTGCCCAGCCCCAATTTCTTTTTTCTTGAAATAAGATCTTGTTATGTGGTCCAGGCTGCGTTGGAATTTGTGATCCTCCTGCCTCTGCCATGAGTGCAGGTGTGCACCGTCATAAGCAACCTTCGTTCACTTTATTAGTTAGGGTCACTATGGCTACATGGGCCACATGCCCATGAGTTGGTGGCCACCAGTTCTTGGGTGCCGGCAAAGATGACAATCTGTTTCTATTACCTATAGGGGGAGTGGCCATGGATTCTGTCTCCCGAGAGACACTTGGTCTGGCTGTAAAGCCCAGCACAGCAGAGTCTGCTGTGTGTCCTGAACAGGTCACTTAGCTGTGCTGCTGTAACTTCCTCAGTGTCACACAGGTGCAGCAGCCCTGATTTGACAGGATGCATGGTAGGTAACAGGAGACAGCATTTGAATGGAGTTGGCACACAGTATGACCTCATAATAATGCCTTAATAATGCCTGTGTTCTCACCTCAAGAAAAGGTCTGTACACGGGGCCATGAAGCTCCCACAGGCTTTCTAAAGGAACGGCTGGGAAATGAGTCCCACCGAGCTTCTGTTGCAGTGCTGGAGCTCAAGCTAGGCAGGTGCTCCACCACTGAGCCACCCCCCAGCCCCCTAGGGCTCCTAGCAGCTCAGGAGAGTCACCCGCAGCCCCCTAGGGCTCCTAGCAGCTCAGGAGAGCCACCTGCAGCCCCCTAGGGCTCCTAGCAGCTCAGGAGAGCCACCTGCAGCCCCCTAGGGCTCCTAGCAGCTCAGGAGAGCCACCCGCAGCCCCCTAGGGTTCCTAGCAGCTCAGGAGAGCCACCCACAGCCCCCTAGGGCTCCTAGCAGCTCAGGAGAGCCACCCGCAGCCCCCTAGGGTTCCTAGCAGCTCAGGAGAGCCACCCGCAGCCCCCTAGGGTTCCTAGCAGCTCAGGAGAGCCACGGACACATACGGGAAATGCGAAGCACATGTGACTATTTCCCTATGCAACAACACCACTTAGTTCCTTTGTTGCACCAGCCACATTTCAAAATCTCAAGAGCTGTACACAGCTAGCAGCCCCTGGATTGGGCTGCACAGTCAGTAGAAACTCCATCATCAAACAACCCTCTCCCGGGAGGCACAGGGAACGGAGCTGACAGCACACTGTGCTTCACCACCTGTGAGGAGCCCCGGACATGGGTGTGCTGCCTCTGCTCGCCTGCCGCCTGCCCAGATACCTCTGCTCTGCAGCCTGGCTCTAGAGGTGATTTGCTGAAAGAACCAGGCTGTCAACACTGTGATAAGTCCCTACTCCAGATACTAAGCCTTATAAGGGTGACAGTTGTTCCAGAGGGCATGATGAGTAATCCCATTTATGACCGGCTCTGTGACCTTTGAGAAGTCTAATAAATGGTTTGTGCCCCGGTTTCTTCATTGCTGAAGTCACAACAGGACATGCCTCGTGGGGTTCTGTGAGGGTTCAGGGAGCTAACACAGGCCTGGTCTCACAGGGCCCATGAGGGACAGGGAGTGGCTCAGTTGGCAGAGTGCTTGCCCAGCACGCATGAAGCCCTGGGTTTGACCCCTGGCACCACACAAACTGGGTGTAGTGGTACACATCTGCAATCTTAGCACTCTGGAGGTGGAGGCAGGAGAGTCAAAAGTTCAAGGCCATCTTCAGCTACACGGTAAATTTAAGGCTAGCCTGGACTACATGAGGCTTTGTCTCAAAAAACCATACAAAAGCGCTAGAAGAGCAGCTAGCCACCCTGTCACGACTGAGAGCCCGGCGTCCCCGCGGGCCACCCGGTGCTGGCATCTGTGGCGGGCTGAGCTGTGTCCCCGCTTTACACACTGAAGTCCAGAATGTGCTACGTTTAGAGCCAGGCTGGACCCTAACCCATTCTGACTGGTGTCCTTTAGGAGAGTGCCGTGCAGGGACAGAGGACAGACACAGGAAGAACGGGCCGCCTGTAGAGAGGGCCTGAGAAGGCACCAAGGTCACCACTTGGATCCTCACCCAGACTGTGAGGACTTCCCTTGTGTGAGCTGCCTGGTGGGGCTTCTTTCCATCACCCTGAGATGACCCACAGGGTCCTGGGATATTCTCTCCCACCCACCACCCTGCGCTCCGATGACACGCAGTCTCTACCCTGCCACACTGAAGCCCAGTTCTCCACAACTCCCCTGCCCCACTCCGCCTCCCAGCTTTCTGGACTTCAGGCACAGCACTTATCACTTCCTGTCTGTAGCCCATTCTGTGCTCGCTCCCGTCTCTTCACCGGACACCTGTTTCCATGGCTATGTCTCAAATCTCATTCCTCTTCAAAGTCTGGCTTCCAGGCCATAAAGTGGGAACCCTTCTGGAGCTATCTGTTCGCTTTGGACTTACACTGTTCCACCTCTATGACGGCAGCAAAGTCACATGACAAGCATTCGCACGTCAGCCCCTCTGGGAGCTGCTGAGGACCACACGGGACTCTGGAACCTGGCAGCTGGGGACCAGGCACTCAGGAAGAGAGGGTCGCTCCAGGGAAAAGCACTGGAGAGAATGCCCACGCCACTTACCTCCAGGGTCCGCACATGCGCCAGCGTCCGAGGCAGCCTCTGAATCTCATTTTCACTGATGTCGAGGGTGCGCAGGCTCCGCAGCTCCCCCAGGGTGTCAGGAAGTCCCTTCAGCTTGTTGTCTGCAGAGAGTGGGATGGCGAGCTCACCTCCCGACACCCAGCCGACGCTGGATGTGGGGCTGGGAGGCTCTGTCACTTCTTACTAGCTGAGCAATGCAGGACACCTGGCCCTCCCTCCCTGCGCCTCCTCTTCTCATCTGTGACTCTTCCTGTCAGTCATATGATGAGCTGAGGCTCTGTGCAGAACGAGGCTGGGGCGGCCAGAGGAAGGTAAAGATGGAGGACGAGGAGGACACCGTGCCGCATCTCGGCTAGTCAGTACCTCGCTGGGGAAACCCGTCCTCGGCCTGCCTCGTGGACTTATGGCCAGTGTTGCTCACCGAGTGTCCCGAGCTCAGAGCCACTGTGGCGGCTACCCCGCCTGTCTTCCCGTCACTTAGCTTACTGTCACTACAGCCTGTCTTCTGCCCCACAAGTCTCTGACTGATTCTGAGGGGTCATGGAACTCTTTAGACACACTGCCTCGGGCTGCCATGGAGACAGACTGATCTAGCATCCCCTCGCACTCAGTGGCTCCCAGGCAGAGCGCCCTGTGGATGCTGGAAGGACAGGGCTGGCCTGACCCTGGGCTGGAGGAGGACATGGACAGGGCTTTGTGCACACCTTTCACATTGAGGGTCTGCAGCTGAAGCAGGTTCCCGATAGAGCGAGGGAGATGTGTCAGCTGATTCCTTTCCACATTCAATACCTAAGAAAAAAAATTGACACGAGCAGCCCACAGGACAGCAGTGGCTGTCTGCACACTCAGCCCCTCATCATCCAGGCACTGAATATTCCTGCCCTTCTCTTCCTACAGCCCTGAAATAGGTTGTTATGGTCCCATCTAAGAGATGAGAAGACTGAGGCTTACAGAGGTTATTTCATGTGTCCAGGCGAGCCAGGCCAAGCCTTTGGACAGACTCCTACTTGAGGATTCACCATCTATATTAACTGTAGAATGCCCAGTATTTATGTAAACCAATATGGAGGAAGAAGGGCTGTCAGGGGCCCTGTGAGGCTGTGAGGGTTAGGGTATGGCTATCTACTGATGAGCAACAGGCAAGTACAGCTCAGGACTAGCCTCAAGTGAAGTCCTCAGCCAGTGCAGGGGCAGCTACAGCTATCAGGGAGCCAGGGGAGTACAGAACTTGTCCCTTTCAAAAAAATATATAAAAATGTATTTTTATTTTATGTGTATAAGTGTTTTGCCTATATGTAAGTGCACCACCTGTGTGCAGTGCCTGTGGAGGCCAGAAGAGGGCAGCAGACCCCTGAAACAGTTACAGATAGTTGTAAGCTGCAGATGTAGGTGCTGGGAACCAAACCAAGTCCTCTGCAAGAGCAGCCAGTGCTCCTAACCACTGAGCCACCTCTACAGTCCCTGGACTATGTCTGTAAGATGGAGACCCACTGGGTATTTGCTTTTGCAGGGGAGGGGTTAAAGTTGTGAAGCCCACGGTGAAATACCATAAAATGCATGCCACGTCCTGGCAGACTCCCACAGCCAGGCTGCAACGGTAAAGGTGGCATCGGAGTGGAGTGCAGTCTGGGTCCACAGGTGACACCACAGCAGGATGCCCCACCACTATAGAGTCCTTGTCTACAGCCTTACCTGCAGGACTGTCAGCTGCCCTGTGTCATCAGGAAGGGCTGTCAGCTGGTTGTCATGGAGATCCAGAACCTACAGAACAAACATGCCTGTAAGAATGCCCCAGAATCCCAGACTCCAGAGCAGGTGGGAGGTGACAAGGTCACCTTATACCCCAGTAGTAACATGGCAGCTGCTGCTCCTGCCCTCTGTTCAGCATCCTGTCTCATTTTCTTCCTCCTCCCCCTCCCCCTCTTCTTTTTTTTTTTTTTAGTTTTGAGACAGGGCCCCTTTATATAGACCTGGGTGTCTTGGAACTCACTCTGTAGACCAGGCTGGCCTTGAACTTGGAGATTGGCCTGCCTCTGCCTCTTGAATGCTGGGATTAAAGCATGTATGCACAACTCTTTTTGAGCTGTCTCACTATGTCGTTCTGGCTGGCTCTGAGCTCACAGAGACCTGCCTACCTTCGCTAGAACTAAAGGCACGTGCCAGCACACCCAGCTCCCCCCGCTCCCCATCGCCTATTCTTGTTTTTCTTTTTCTTTCAGGGCTTAGAGACAGACTCCTACAATGTAGCTCAGGCTAGATCAATACTCTTGCCTCAGCCTCTTCGCCAGTGCTCTGGATTGCAGATATGTGCCTCCATGTCTGGTTCAAGAGTTCTCTTTTAACTGAATACAGAAATCACGCACGGACTGCGGTGTGACTCCGTGACAGAGCACGCGATCGGCATGCGTGAGTGCAGCAGGATGCTGCAATCCTTTGTCCCCTGTTTAGGGAAGGAGAAAGGAGCAACAGAAAGAAATCTCCGCTTTTGCAGGCGGCCTTGATATAGAAAGAGAGAAAGATAGACATCTTCTCAGCCTCTTTTAGGCTGTCCTAAGCTTGAAGAGGACTAGCTGACGGTGAGTCAGACTAGCGTCTCAGCTCACTGTCTGCAAACTCAATCCTTCCAACCTTTGTTCTTTTAGGAATTATCACACTAAGGACAGCAACCCTACCAACAAACCACCAAGCAACACCCACCCTGACTCTCGGGGCTTCAGACCTTTTATACCCTAAGCCAAAAGTTCCCATAAACCCATGTGGCACACAATCCCAAAAACAAGCTACAGGTGCCAGAATGACTGCACCCAACCAAATTATAGCCACCTACATCAAGCATTCCAAATGCAACTCATAAAAAACTATACACAGCTGGGGCGGGAACACAAGCCTAGTTCAAATGCCATTTTGCGTTTTAACAGAAACCAAAATAACAAAAACATCTTCCCAAGTGTTCCTCTACATGTGAGGCCTGGGCATATTGATTCCCAGCACACACATACACACACACATATACTGTCACAGAGAGTCAGACAGACAGACCACACACACTAATAAAATAGAAGTAAAGGAAAGAGCTAAAAAGCATGGAATGGGGGTTGAAGGATGGTTCAGCATTTAAGAGCACTGGCTGCTCTTCCAGAGGATCCAAGTCTGGGTCCCAGCACTCACACTGGACAGTTCACAGTAGCCTGTAACTTCAACTCCGGGAGATCTGATGCCCTCTTCTGGCCTGCCTAGGCACTGCATGCCAGTGGTGCACATACATACATACAGGCAAACAATCACACATGTAAAATTAAAATAAATAAATCTCTTAAAAGCACTGAGTGCTAGGTGTGGTGGCACACACTTTTAATTCCAGGACTCAGGAGGTAGAGGGAGATAGAGCTCTGTGAGTCTGAGGCAAGACTGGACTACATAGCCAGTTCCAGGCCAGTCAAGACTGCAGAGTGAGACCATGTCTGAAAAAAAAAAAAAAATCACTATGAAGCTATGAAGCCAAAGCTACCCCCATCCCACCTGCCAGAGCTGACGATGGAGACTGGAGGAGAGTGTGTGTTAGCTCACTCTTCGTGGAGGACCCACCCTTACAAGCTTCACCCTCAGGTAGAAGGGTTGACACTGCAACTATACTATGACTCAACACTGTCCTGGAGAGGTGCAGTCAGGAGAGAGTCCACCCACGTCACTGGGGTATCAACTGTTACCATACAACGCCTCTGCCTGGCTTGGGTTTGGGACCACCAAAGGGCAGGCGCTGGGGCTGGTTCTCTTTACCAGCAGAAACCACGCTGTCCAAACACCACAGTGACCAATCTGTGAGGACCATCTGGCATAAATTTTAACAGAGAAGACCCAGCTCTCGGCTGCCACCCAGAGCAGCACAGAGTCCCCAGTGCCTAGAGAAGCCCGGTACCTTGATGGTGGCAAGGCTCAAGAGGCTGCAGGATTTGGGAAGCAGGGTGGTGAGATGGTTTGTATGCACGATCAACACCTGTGAGGGGAGATGAGCAAAATGTCAGGATGCAGAAGACCAGCAGGCAGGGGAGGCTGCGGCTGGGCCACCAGCTCTTCTGAGCATCTCTGCTCAACCGGACACACCGTGCTGTCAGAATCATAGACACTTCTAAACCTGACTCAGATGGCCGCAAGGTCTGAAATTCCCAGGGTGGAAGGGAGTTTGGGAGTCTAATTCTACCTCCCATTCTGAGAAGGAATCAGCTATCATGTGCTCAACCTTTCCTGTCTGATGTGTCATGGAAAAGAGTAATAAAGTCCCTTTCTTCAAGACTGCCATGATAATAAGGGAATGCTTGAACAGAGATTAGCCCATGCTGTCATGTGGTCCACTGCGCAGCTGTGTCAACCATGGCTGTTGTTGTGAGACATTAACCCCTGCTCTGATGTAAGTAAGAAGTACTTCAGAAGTAAGAATTTCATTATGCTGTTGGCAGGGAACATGTTTTTCCTTTCTGTGTTCAGATCTGACGGTGAGTACCTACCAACTGTATGCACTGTATGCAAAGCCTAGAACACTTCTGAAAATGCTTTCATCCCCTTCTAACTCCGAGGGGTGTCCAAAATACACTGAGTGTCCTTTCTATGAACGACCCTGGGGGGGGGGGGGCGTGTACCCTCTGACAGCAGACTCCTCCTCTATGGGGGGGGCTGTGTACCGTGTGACAGCAGACCCCTCCTCTATGGGGGGCTGTGTACCATGTGACAGCAGACCCCTCCTCTATGGGGGGGGGGGGTGGGGCTGTGTACCGTGTGACAGCAGACCCCTCCTCTATCACTCACACAATGTGTTTAGCTTACACAATGTCCAGCTATAAATGTCTGCATTCCACAGATGAAGAAACTGGAGATGGCTCAGCAGTTAGGAGCACTGACTGCCTCTCCAGGGCACCCAGGTTTGATTCCCAGCACCCACATGGTGGCCCAAACCATCTACAACTCCAATTCCAGAGAATCCCATGGGAGTCTGGCTTCCCCAGGCACTACACATGCACGTGATGCAGATATACATGCAAGCAAGACACCCAAACACATAAAATGCTATAAGTTAATAAAAAGAAGAGGAAGGGAGAGGGAGAGGCGTGAATGTGTAAGGAAGCCACCTGTCACGAAGCTAGTGAAAGGCAGAGCCGGGAGCAGCCCAGAGCCTGCTCTCTGAACTGTGACAACCTCTACTGCAGGCGTTAAGGGGGAGGTCCAGAGAGAAGGGAGGTGGCCGTGTTGAGGACGATGCTCTAAGTCCCAGTGGCCTCCCCCAGGCAGACACTCAGCCAGCGATTCTCTGAAAACAGTGACTGTGCTCACCTTTTTCTGCAGAACTTTGCACGTTGCAAAAGCCCCAAACGGAATCTAAGATAAGACAGAGACAGGTCAGAGCCGCCTCTCGGGCCACCTGTGCTTCTGCTCCCAGTGGCGCCGGCGTTGAGCAGTGTGGTGACTGAGGACAGTAAAGCTGACCCGGAGAACAGCACTCAGCCAGGAGAGGGTGGGGGATGCCGTCAGCCCTCCTCCAATCAGCTGGCAGGAGACTTCCCAGCCTGCCCTAGTCTACCTACTCTGTGGCATCTGGAACTGTCAGGGGGTAGGGTCCTCTCCTCCACACCCCAGGAATCTGCAGACGCATTTTCCCCGCTTCCCACAGAACCGGGGACTGAACTTAGTGCTTGACTAACTCTACCACTGAGCGTTCCCCACAGCTTTCCCTTCCTGCCCTTCTCCAGCATATCACTATATAGCCCAGGCTGACCTCACACTCATGACCTCTGCCTCTTGAATGGAATGCTGGGAGTAAAGATGTGCTCCACTACACCTGGCTCACTTTCTAACTAGGCCCTGACTTTTGGAGACTATGTTGAGGTCAAAAGATCATCTCAATTCTTCTGGACAGGAACGCAATGTAGGGAACACTTCTTAATTAGTGCTCCTGTCTGCACCGGCGCGTACGTGTATGTGTGTATGCATATCCACACACTCGTGCAGGCGAGAGGGTGGCGTCGGGTGTCTTACTCCTCACCTTACATTTTTGAGACAGAGTCTCTCGATGAACTTAGAGCTCACTGATTCCGCTAGGAGGGCTGGCTGGCCCCAGGGAACTTAAGCCCTCTTGCTTTCGGGGTAAGCATTTTCTTGATGGAGCCCCTTGTCACTTTCGCCATTTTGAAAGTCTCACTCCCCATTGGCTTTTCCTAAAGACCCAAGAAAACAGATTAAATTCAAAGCCCCTGCACACCCTCAGTTTACCTCAGAGAGTTCACACTTAGAGATGTCGAGAATGTCATCTGCCCCAGCTTCTTTTGCCTAAGGAGAAAAAGACGTTTTAAAATCAAATGTTTTTTGGGACAGGGACACATGTAGCTTCAAACTCATCATGTAGACAAAGCTGGTCTGACTCCTGTTCCTCCTGCTTGCACCTCCCAAGAATTAGCTCTCTGCATAGGTTCAAGAGAAAAGCTTTGTAAGAAGTCTTCAATGGGGCTGGAGAGATGGCTGCTCTACTAGAGACCCCAGTTCAATTCTCAACACCCACATGGTGGCTCACAACTGTCTGTCAGATTCCAGGGAATCTGACACCATCACACAATGCACATAACATAAAATTAAATACATTATTTAAAAAAAAAATTCTTCAAGTCCTTCTGTGATTACAAAAGCTCTGCCTGTTTTGTGAGCATTCATATTCACGGTGCTCAGCTTCTCAAGATTAGTGGTAACTGCTTCTGTTTTGTTTTCAGTCTTGAAGGTTTTTGATTTTTGTTTTTCGAGACAGGGTTTCTCTGGCTGTCCTGGAACTCACTCTGTGGACCTGGCTGGCCTCGAACTCACAGATCCATCGTCTGTTCTGCCTCTCTGAGTGCTGGGATTAAGGGCATGTGTCACCACTGCCTGGCTTTTTTTTTGGGGGGGGGGGGGTGGGGAGGCTGGCTATCTGCAATTCCTTCCTGGACTCCTGCTCTTTTAATCTGCCCTCATCGGCTGTGTTAGGTACCGCATGTAGTAGCTCAGCTCCAGGTGATGCAAGCACAGCGGCTTTTGCAAGAGAGGATCTCATTTCATAGCTCAGGCTGACCTGGAACTCACTATGTAGCCCTCAGTAGCCTTGAACCTCTGGCAATCTTTTTACCTGGGCCTTCCAAGTGCTGGAATAACAGGTGTGAGCCACCACACCCAGTTCCCAAGATTTTTAAAACAAGTATTCAGGCAAAACATACTTGTGGAATGAAGAAATATGAAAAGAAACACAGATGTAGGGAGCTGGACGGGACCACAGCCACAGCCTGCTTCTACTGGTCCATTTAGTGGGTGGCGTCTACCACAGCCCAGCAGGGAATAAACCAACAAGTAGTGCCACACCCTCAGCCTGTGAGGAAGGGCACTCCCAGCGTGGGAAGGTAGGCACAAGCACCCTGGAGACAGTGCAGCCTATTTCGGGAATGGAGGCAGAGACAGTACATGGTGCCTTACCAGACACATCTGGTACTCCAGGCGCTTCCGAGCCTCCTCACTGGGTTTCCGCTTCCGAAAGAAGAGGGGCATCCTCCCGGGTGAGTTCTTCTGGACAAGGGAGCAAGGAAGAGAAGTCAGCACCTGGGAACTCGCACTGCAGCTGACACTGCAGACAGGCAGCTCAGGGACGTGGGGAGCTGGCCTGCAGGTCCGTGTGAGCAGGGAGGGCTGCCTGTTTCCATTAGTCGGGACCTGAGCCTACACGGTAGCGCTCAACACTTTGTTCTTTGTTGACGAGTAGGGTGGAAAGAACATAAATGCAGGCCAGGCCCCTGGGTTTGGGCTCATTTGCCACCAACCCTCGTGAGGTGCTGGCATCACCCTTCCAGGGCTAAGCCCTTGTTCACCACCTTAGGGAAGCCAGCCACCCCCCCACCCTACCCCCACCCCCCCACCCAAGGTGCCTTCCAAGGATGTTCTCTGGACTCTCGACAGACTCAGCTGATGAGTCACTTCTAGCCCTGGAAACAGAACGGCACCAGCAAAACCAAACTGGAGGTAGCTATGACTTGGGGGAACTCAGCTATGTCAGGACTAAAGAGATCTATGAGTTAAATAAAAATGCAATCTTCAGGACCCTCACCACCTTGCAGCTATTATCCACTTGATTCTCACTACAGCCCTGTGGAGAATCTGATGCTCATGAAGTTCAGTGACCTGGTTATATGACCTGGATTGCAGAGAAGCCAGCCCGTGACACCTGCCTTTCAATCCTGATCCTGTGCAGTTTGCCCAGATCCCTGGATCTCATAGTTCAGCAAAGTTAATCTTTCTGTCCTGAACTCAGAAGCTTTGGGTGCCCACAGCCAGCCCAGAATCTGGAACTTCCAGTGCTGATAAGTGCCAGCAACAGGAAGGAAGCACTCATCTGGAGGAAGTGTGTAGCTAACAGCATAGGCTTTGACATTCAAGACATTAGCTGTGTCACTCTGGGTCACCTGTCAGAGCCTGTTTTCTCGTCTGTAATACAGGGTGATGTTGCCAACACTGGGTTCTGCGGGGCTCAGTGATTTCACGTATATCAGGCCTATGCCGTAGAATCTGACAGAGTGCACCACACACATGACAGAAGGATCCAGGGACTATCATAGGTGCTGGGAAGAAAAGAATAGAGGAGTCTTGCAGTTGAAGACACATCTCTGGTCCTTAGAGATTTCAGGTCTCCATTCCCGGGTGTGGGCTGTCAGGGGAGGTTGCCCAGCCTGCAAAGCCAGCTCAGGGCTCATTACTTATTCACCTGCCACACCCTGAGGAATGGTGTGCCAATAGCCCTCCTCCATCCCTACTGATGACCAGGACTTACCATGCTGCTCCCTAATGATTAGCCATCCCTCACCCATCTTTCAGGCCCATTCTCCTTCCCTAGTCGTTCTCAACAGGGCTCCTTCAAATCCGGTTTGAATCTCCCTGATGGTCTAGCTAGTTGGGGAGAACCACACCCATCATCCTTCCTGGCAGGGCTGGCGAGTGTCTGACCTGGCTTACGGCTGGAGAGGTCCTCCACCGATGTTCCGATTCTAAGGTGGAGCTCTGGAAGTAGGCCAATCACTCTTGAAGGCTTGGTCATAGACGCTGACCATGGGCACCAGCAAGCCGACGGGTCTCCCTCAAACATACGAAGTGAGGACCGAAACTCTGAGTCTCAGAAAGTCATGCAGCTCAGGATGACGGAGTCTAGAGTCTCTAGAAACCAAGGAACTGAAAAATGAAGAATCTTGATCTGGACCCGAATGGTTTGCTAGGGTAACTAACATGCACACACCGCAAATGGGTTAGAAGGGTACTAATGGTTCTGGGGTCTTGCAAGCAAGGTGCGAATCTGTTAGGGGAGGGGAGGGGCCCTGGGCTGCTGGGTACCAGGGACCCCAGAGTCACCCTCATGATAGGGAACGTGGAGGTCTGGTTGCAGCCCTTCTCCTCTGACTGTCCCCGGGTAACGTGCCCCGAACATCCACCGCTTCGGAATCCCTAGCTCACCCATGTATCCGGCTCCCCAGTCCTCAGCCGCAGACGCCTGCCCACAAAAAACATGGCGGCGAGGGTGTCGTCCAGGGACTGGGCGGAGCCAGCGGACATCGCGAGAGCTGAGCTTTTCTGACTATATCCGGCGTGGGCGGGCCGAGGGCAGTCTTTTCGGCTTTCGGCTCGGAGGAGGCTACGGTGCAACTTTCTTCGGTCGTCCCGAATCCGGGTTCATCCGACACCAGCCGCCTCCACCATGCCGCCCAAGTTCGACCCCAACGAGATCAAAGTCGGTGCGTGCCCTCGCCGCGGCCGGGCTGCGGGTGGAGCCTCCCCCGCCGCGTGCTGTCCCGGGCCCGGCTCCGGGCCTGGCGGGTCTCCCTGGGCCTCGGCTTCCTCGCGGTAATGGGGAGGGAGGACCGACGCTCTCGCAGCCTGTGCGCCTTCGGGTAAGGCCTGGCCCGGGAGGTCTGCGGCCCTGCGCGCCCCGCAGCGGTGCTAATTCTGCTCTTTCTCAGTGTACCTGAGGTGCACCGGAGGCGAGGTCGGCGCCACATCCGCCCTGGCCCCCAAGATCGGTCCCCTGGGGCTGGTAAGTCGCTGCCGAGAGCCATGGACGTGATATGAGGGCAGACTTGTAATGTGGATGCGTTGTGCGTGCGTGTGTGTGCATGTGCACCGCTAGCCTTTGTAGGCCCCCCCGTGTGTGTGTGTGTGTGTGTGTGCGCGCGCGCGTGCGTGCTGGGACTCGAACCCGGGGCCCCTCAAAGGGCCGTCTCTTCAGCGCGGCTTTGCCTTAACACTCTTAAAGGAGGTTGAAATAGCGTGTATAATAGTTAGTGATGCCGCACAGTTTTGGTGGTCATCGGCGTGGGTTCCCTGAGCTGAACCGTCTTGCTGGGCCTTAGCAGCTTCCCTCGGCCTTGCTAGGGAATGGGTTCTAGGAGCCAAGTGGAAGCTCAGAAATTACCAGGTGCTTGGTGACACGCAGTGCTCTTACCTGTTCTGTGGAGCAGTGGAGGCTGCGTGGCCAGTTAAATCCCTGTCGCTCACCTGTGTGCTTCTGCATTTTATGGTCTTTAATTTGCATGGCACTTGTCAGGTTTTCCTTGTTCTGAGTACTTTTTCTTCGTTTGATCTTAAGCCAGGATCTTACTTCTCCTTGGCTACCACCTCTTGAAGGGGGTTGTGATCCTCTTAGGGCCAGGCAGGCTATTTTAAGGGAGTACCTCCTGTAGGTATCACATGGGAACCCAGGTAAGTGACTACAGCTGAAAGTTTCTCCTTCAGCCCTTAGGGCAGAGTTGGCTTAAGAGATGTGGGCCATTGTGGTCAGGCTCCTGTGGAGTGATGAGGTAGACTGGAGTCTTGGAAAGCTGGAGGTTGGAGGGCTGTGGCACATGGGCACGTGGTAATTACATGCTGTTATTTCTACAGTCTCCAAAGAAAGTTGGTGATGACATTGCCAAGGCAACCGGTGACTGGAAAGGTCTGAGGATCACGGTGAAACTGACCATTCAGAACAGACAGGCCCAGGTATTCTGCTTGGTGTGGGAGAGGCAGAAGTAGCAGCCCTTGGGAAATCGTGGGTATTAGGAAGTTCTTGCCAGGGTGGATTAAGCAGTTTTATCTTTGTGGGAAGGCTGTAAGGCAGGTTGGGTGCCCTGCTGCAGGGCACCTGTGGCTCCCACGACAGAAAGTACCTTCACCCCCTGAGCCGCCACCTTGGCCTTGCAGCAGTATTGGTATTGGAGGTTTGCTAGGCTGTGTTCATACCAAGTCTCTTCCTGCAGATTGAGGTGGTGCCCTCTGCCTCTGCCCTGATCATCAAAGCCCTCAAGGAGCCACCGAGGGACAGAAAGAAGCAGAAGAACAGTAAGTTGATTGCATTTCCTGTCTTCCTGTGCAGTGTTGGCTACTTGACTGTGTAGTTCCCTTTAATCAAACCCAGGGTAGGGATGGGGTCACTTACCCTCATTTATTCCATGGTCCGTCCTCTGGGTGCAGAAATGAAGAGCCTTATCTGGGGTCGGTGACACTGGCCCCTTGGCGGGTTTCATCCCTAAAAGTATCAGGCTGCTGGTAAGGACCTGAATCTGCCTAGCCACCCGCCACTGCGCCTGACCAGTACTGTTGGCTGGTGCAATCCAGTGGTGAGCTGACAGCAAGCCCCAGCTTTAGGAAACAGGGTTGTCCTACATGTGGATGACTCTGTGCCGAAAGCATGGGGACAGTAAGAAATAGGTGAAGGGAATCAAGGTCTTGTCTGAGAAGGTTGCAAAGGCGTTTAATAAGCACAACCGCCTTTTTGTGTTCTTGCAGTTAAACACAGCGGAAATATCACTTTTGATGAGATTGTCAACATTGCCCGACAGATGCGGCACCGGTCTTTAGCCAGAGAACTTTCTGGTAAGAGCAAGTTTATTTTCATAGAATGGTTAGCATTTTGCTGTTGAAGGTCAAAGATCTGGATGTTTTTTTAGTTGGGCATCAAGCAGCCCATGGAGCCATGATTTTTCCTTTGTTTCCTGCAGTGGAACTCTGGAATTCCCTTTGTCCCTGAATCTCAGAGTTGCAAGGGTCCCTGCAGTGGTGGTGTACACCTTTAATCCCAACACTGGAGGGGGGGCACGGATCTCTGAGTTCAAGGCCATCCTGGTCTACAGAGTTCAGTGCCCAGACAGCCAGAATTACAAAAGAAACCCTGTCTCAAAAAGTTACAAGGGACTGACACCTCTACTGAGACCGCCATTCTTAATGTAGGGACTATTAAGGAGATCCTGGGTACTGCACAGTCTGTGGGCTGCAATGTGGATGGCCGCCACCCTCATGACATCATAGATGACATCAACAGTGGTGCAGTGGAATGTCCAGCTGTAAGTGCCTGCATGTCTCCGCTTAACTGGGAAAGTAGGATTGGGTAGCTTGGGCTTTTTGTTACCTAAGGAGTCTAGTGAGCTTTGTTAAAGGTTGAAAAATACTGTGTATATGTATATTCTCCATTGTGATTAAGTATTTTTCTCCCTTTCCCGCAGAGTTAATCAACAAGAGAATACTTCAATAAAAGGTTATCTATTAACCAATGGGCTTGGCTGCTTTTTTGGGCAGGGGGAATTGAGTCCTGTGGGGTATTGATTGTGGTCATGGTAGCAGAACCTGTGGAGCACTAGGTCATACAGTCCTAGAGTAGCTTTGTAGGACAGCCTCAGAAAACACCTCAGAAGAAGAGGTGTTGTCTGGGCTGAGGCTAAGGAGGTCCAGGGCTGCTGTGAACATCTTGGATCTGCTGTCTCTTACTGAAGCAGAGTCAGTACAGCTTGCTCTGGGGATCTTGGAAAGATTTTTTTTTTTTAGGTCTCTATACTTGGTTACAAAAGCCAGCAAGGCATTTGAGAAAGCACTTTACCCCAGACTACATGTGGCTACATCTCCATGAGATTAAAGTGCCCTGCCACCCCCAGCATTGTTAGCAGGGAAAGGGCTGCATGGGCTCCAAGGCACTTGGTCTTGCAGTGGAACTGCATTTGATCTCATCCTTGTGGTTGACAACCATCCCAAACTCCCATGAATACCAAGCATCCCCAGTGCATATATATACATGCCGGAGTCAGGACCTGCCCAGCTGACAGCCCTCCCATCTGCACCTTGCTTTATGGAATGGGTAGAAAAATGGGGCCTATATGCTGCCTGTGGGGTCCCCTGCATGAATGGGACTCAGGTCACAGTCCCTTGGAGGTCAGGCTATATCAGTCCACTCAGATGTAGATACTAGAGTGTTAATACGCCCAGGGTCCAAAACAGCGTCAGTGTACAAATTAGACTTCTCTAAGTTTAGTGAAATGGGGATAATCTTTAGGGAATTTTGTGGGTAAAATAGTTGGTACCATGCTTTCCACAGAAATGAGAGGTTTATATTTCACTTTCTAGAGAAGACTGCAAATCAGAAGTACATACCAGTGGTGACTAAAGTCTACCTCAAGGGTAAAGCCAAATGTGAGAAATGACTTGTGAATAAGAACAAGCTGTCTCGCAGCAGGAGCCATAACTGGCTCTTCTGGAAACTGAAGTAGGAAGGTCTTAGGTACAAAGCTACCATGGGGAGATTTATGAAATTGGTTTAAAGGTTGGAGTGGGGATGGCTGCTCTGCCAGAGGACCTGAGTTCAAGTCCTAGCAGACATGACTGCTGGAATTAGTTCCAGAGGATCCAGTGGTCTCAGGGGAGGTATGTATGTGATGCACGTGAATGCAAGGAAACTACATACCTTAAAATCGCAATTTGAAAAGGTGGGTCATTTTACATAGGACCCGAGTTCCCAACACCCATATTAAGTGGCTAAATAATCTCATGCTTTCTGTGTTGCACCAGCACCTGTACACATGCATTCATTCACACAGACATACACTTTTTTTAAGGGTTATGGTTGAAACAACTAGAAAGCATAAGGCATAAGTTAACTGCAAAAACAATAGAAACCAAAACATTGACTAGAAATAACTCACTGCTGTATAGTGGGAATGTGGCCCTTCTGACTAAACACGGGAGGACTTTCCCTCTTAAATAAAAACTAAGTATAAATACCTACTTTTTTTTTTTTTTTTTTTTGGAGACCCAGTCTTCACTCAGTAAACCAAGCTGGCTGGCGGCCTCAAAAGTCCTATTTGATGCCTGGATGCTCTTGTAGAGGATGGCTCTCAGTAACTCAGTTCTAGGGATTTAACACCTTTTGGCCTCTTGGGGCATCTGTACACATACGGTGCACATATGTGTATTTAGTGCACAGGTGTGTAGGCACGTTAAATGTGTCTTGAAAATGTCTTCACACAAAAACTGCATACATATAATTGTAGCAGTGGTCATAATAGCTTGTAAATAGATACAACACAAAATGTCCGTTTGCTGAGGAATGAACAAAATGTGATGTGTATACATGGGATATCCAGTCATAAAGAGGACTGCGGTGTTATAACATGGATGAACCCTGAGAAGACACTAACAGGCTAGACAAAAACGTCATTGTATGAATCCATCTATACAATGCCCTTTGCAAATCCAGACAAAGTAAATTAGAGGTTGCTAGGAACTTGGGGGTAAGGTCTGGGGAGTGATAAGGGATTTCTTTTCGGGTGATGGAAGTGTTCTGGAATTATGAAGTAGTGATGGTTACATAACTACATGAAAATTCTGCATGGCCCACTTGGATGTGAGTCAGCTTCTAAAGCATGAAGCGGCTATTAGGATGTGTAACTTAATCTGAGTAATCGAGGTAAGACCTGGACACTGGTTTTGGCCTAGACCTATTATTTGCTGATGTGCACTTAACCCCAAGGTACGTCGTCGTCCATCATGGTGCTAGGAGGATATTCACATACATTTGTCTGTATTCCAAGTGCTTTCAAACGCTATCTCACATGGTTACAGTTCCAGCGGGGCGGAAGGCCAAAGCCGCCCGTCTCTCTGGGCGCCTGGCTAACAGGCAGACAGGAACTCAGCGATCACTCGGTCAGAGGCCCTCAGGCCGCGTGTGCACGGCGTCCTGGTCGGGGCTTCTGCGCTCGTCAGTGGGGTTTCCTGCACACGGCACACCCGGCGTGCGGCCTGCAAACCCCGGGTCGCGAGGGCTTCTCTCCCCAGAAACAACGAGTAGACAGCCTGTCCCCGCGGCAGGCAGGCGCGCCGGAATCGCGCCACTTCCGGCCATGCGCAGTCCGCTCACCGGAACTCGGTTTTAGACAAGTCTCTCCGTGTCTGCTCTTCCGCTGTCTCTTCCCAGCCACCAGGATTATGGCCCTCGTTGCCTTGTTGGGCTGTCTTACAGAAGCCCCGCACGCCTGTCCTTGCTTCCAGAGTCCATCCAGAGGCCTCTTTCAGGTGCGCCAGGATCCGGATGTGGGACCTCGGACAGGGAGCGACCAGGCCGCCAGGGATGTCGGGAAGGTGCTTACGCTGGCAGGGGGAGCCGTCATTTAGGGGTGTCTCAGTGGACTTTCCCGAGAACGAGTAACATTTCTTCCCAGTCATGTTGGAGATTCACTTATCAAGTTTGTGGTGGGGCGTGGTCGGAGAGGGTCAGGAAGAACCGCCATTGGAGGACCTCGCCCGTTCTGTTGACCTGCCCTGTTCAGCAATGAACAGGATGCCTTGTTCAGGATGGACTCTGGAGCCCGGAGGCAGCCCAAAGGGTATCATACCTCAGCTAGTGTGCTAACAGCTAACCTCTCCTAAGCCACTGGTCTTCAGCAGGTTTCCTGCCATGGTCCTGTGATCTCACTTTTGGCCGCCGGGAGGTAGCAGAGGGCTTCAAGGCGTCAGATGATGTAATTCTGCACATGGCTACTTAGGGGTGTTAGGCCACTCCTGCGTTGTGTAGAAACCAGGATTTGCCCATTATTCTGGGGACGTGGTAAGGGGTTAGTTGACATTTAAGTGTAGTGAAGGTTTCTGCCTGGGCTGAATAAAGCTGTGTCTGCTGTACCTCTCTTCTGGAGAAGGCCATCTGCCCCTCTCCATGGCCTTGTTCTTATGGTGCTGATCTGGGCTCTGGGAGGTGTGTGTGGGGTGGAGGCACAGATACAGGACTGTCTGCTGGAGCTGGTTCTTGACCTCTCAAAATTAATACTCTGGTGGGAAGGTTCGAGACTCAGGAGACCCTAGGGAGTATCTGGATTCACAAATCACTGGCATCTAGAAGTGAGTGGTGGTAGAAGTCAGAAGGTGGTGCCCCGAGGAGGAGGGGGGAGAACAAAACAGGAGAAAAGGTTTTAGACATCTCCAACCGCAAGCCAGTCTTGCTAGTGTATATCTGGGATCCCAGCGCTGGGAGTCTAAGGAGAAGAATTGAGGGTTCAAGACCAGCCTGGTTAATAGAGTGAAGCCCTTCCTTGAAAACTCCCTCCCAAATGTCCATTTATGATACATTCCTGAGTTTCACACTGACCTTGCGGCAGCTCCCCTCCACCCTCACCAACCGCCGCCATGTACGCAGCACTTAACTCCGCCATGGTCAGTTCCACGCACTTGATGTATCTCAGCACCATGCCAGTAAGAGGTGAATAACTGGCCTGGAGAGTAAAGTGATGCTTCAGGTCATCAGCCCACTGACTTACCTTCTCCCCGTGCGGCCTGGCTCCTGCCCCAGATCACAGGGAGCACCGTTTGAATCTGCAGTGACATGTTTAATCGCCTCTCCGATGGTTTATGTCTGCCTGCCTTCTAGTCCTTCAGTGGCCAAGCTACAGTCATCCTTTGCAAGGACCAGTAATCTGTGGCCGAGAATGGGTGCTCTGAGCAGACAGTGGTGTAGGCAGGCCTCTTGCCTCAGCCCCTGTGGCCAGATGTGTTGAGCCATGTGGCTTCCCTAGTCGTAGTCACACCTGTGCCTGTCTGAGGCCTGAGGCTGCTGGCTCCTTGAGAACTGACTGGTCCTGGAGAGGAGGCCCCTCTCAAACAGCCCATGCTGGCGTATCAGGATGGATGGGTTGCTTTGACAGCGTGCACCCCACTGGCCAGCAGCCACAGCTGGAAGCCTCACCCTGTGAGTGTCTGCTCAGACAGCATCTGTTTTATCGCCACCTCCTCCATGGCCAGCCTCTCCTCAGTCCTGTCAGTGTCCCTCGCTCCTCTCCCGTCTCTACCACTGCCCTCCCCCTTGTAGTTCTGTCTGTTGTCAGTGTCCTGTTTCTTTTTCTGAGTCTACGTATGACGCCTGAATTCTCAATAAGCAGGAGAATGGAAACCTAAATGTGGAATATGGAATTGACTTAAATTCCGTATTTAATATAGAATTGACGTAAGTACTGATATAGTTATGCATGGACTAATTCTACACCCAGCAAATATCTGAGCATCTATGTTTGCAAGGTACTCTGTCAGCATGGTAATTACAGGTACTGATGGTGGACTGAACTTACACACTTATCCATTTCTTCCCTGCCAAATCCCACTGAAATGACACAGGAGGTATATAAACAGAACAAATCTATAGCTTATCAGGGAGGTATTGAGTCAGGAGACTTATGCCAGGCACTGTGATGCAGCTTCGGTTCTTCACCTCCAAGCATAAGCATGGACAAAACACACCAGACATTTGAGATAAATCAGCTGTTTGAGACAGGCCAAGACAATCACCAGATCAACTCACTGGAGAATAAATTAGAAAAGACTTGAAATCTATAGCTTACTTTATTTATTTATCTACTTATTTCTTAAAGATTTATTTACACACATGCACACACACACACGCACACGTGTGTGTGTGTATGCTCTATCTGCATGTACACCTGTATGGCAGAAGAGGGCATCAGACCCCATTATAGATGGTTGTGAGCCACCATGGGGTGTTGAGAATTGAACTCAGGATCTCTGGAAGAGCAGTCAGTGTGCTTAACTGTTGAGCCATCCCTCCAGCCCCAGCTTGCTTTATTTATAAAAGATGTTCCTCAAGAGCATGGAGCTGCCAGGACTCACAGGCACTGCAGGTGAGATGGGAATTAATACGACTTTGGAAAGACAAGGCAGCTTCTAAAATAAACTCAGCACATGGCCCAGCAACTCCACTCCACACACAAGATATGTCAGCAAATGTGTAGCAATGGGGCTCCCCACCCCCCAGTAGCCCCAAACTGGAACTAGCTCAATGTCCAGCGACAATCTCAGCAATACAGGAAGTGAACGGTCGATGGATGTAACCACATGAATGAATCCATGCTATGCCATGTTAAAGAAGTCATCTTTATAAAATTCTATCAAAAGCATAACGGAGAGGACAGGCCACTGGTTTCCAGGGCCATGGATTCAGGGGCGACACTGCACAGGGTGTGAAGTGTGGTGACGGGAGTGCCTTGTGCCAGGAGTCTGCTGGCTCATAACTGCAGTTTGCTATAAATCAACAGATTTCATACTTCAATAGTTGGATCCTGCTTATGTAACTAATGCCTCAATCAATCTGATTTTCAGATGGCGGAAATGTATATCCTTAGAAAAGAAAGGCATCCATTCCCTTAACCAGCATAGGATGCTATGAAGAAGGCATAGACAGAAAAAAGGAGGGCTGGGGAATTGGCTCAGTCAGTAAAGTGCTCGCTCTAGAAGCCCGAGAACCCGAGTTTGAATCCCCAGCACCCCAGACAAAAGCTGGATACTGTCAGTGGTCAGCAACACCAGCATTTCCGAGTCTCATGCTTGCCTTTGGGCTGGAGTCGCACTGTCGGCACTCCTTGGCCACTGGCTAGCTGACTCTGCACATCTTCCTCCTTCTCAGCTGTCTCTCTGTACACCCCACACCCACTATGGGTTTTGTTTCTCTGGAGAACCCTGCCTCATACGGAAGACCTGGGCCACACCGCCCAACGCTCACTCAGCTTAAGTGACACAGAAGAACATGTCACCCCCCAAAATCTGACCGTGTGGGTCTATTTAAGGATCCTTCACCAGGATTGAGTGTGTTCTCGTAGTCCTCAATATATTGAAAAGAATTAACTATGCTTTAAATCATGATTGGCAAAGCAAAATATTTGTAGAAAGCAAAAAAACAAACCTAGAGCACAGAGCAAAGACACAAAAAGGTGTCATCCAAAGCGGGTGGAGTGTTGCACCCCTGGAATCACACACATGGGATTGCACCCCTGGGATCTCACACCTGGAATCTCACACCTGAGATTGCACCCCTGGGATTGCAGCATTAAGAGTGGTAGGATCACTAAGTTTGAAGCCAGCCTGAGCTGCACATTTGAGTTTTAGACCAACCTAGGTTGCTCTAGAGCAAGAACTTGTCTCAATGCCCCCCGGGGGGCATCAAACCTGGAAGAATAGTGTTTACTAGACAGTCTAGACAGAGAAAGAACAGCGCCCACTAGATAGTCCTGACAGCAGGGCGAACGGCGTCCCGACAGCCAGAGTAAATAGGTAAGTCAAGGGATGGGGTAGGAGAATCAAGAGATAAGAAATGGACTACAGGGCAAGACTGTCCCCCAAATAAAAAACATTTACAATTACATCCTTTCTTGCCCAACTTTAAGTCCCCAAGATTGTGGAGCTATAGCAGAGTGTTCCACCCACAGGATTAACTAGCAACACAGTTTCCATCAGCCACAATAGACCGTAACAGACACCATGGGGTGGCAAAGATGGCTCAGTGGGTAAAGGCCCTTGCTGTGAATGAGCTATGTATGACACAAGTGCCTCCCAATAAATAAATGTAAAAAAATAAAAATGAAAGGCACACGGGGCTGGGGAGAGGCTCAGTCAGTAAAGCGCTGCTGTGCTAGGCTGCAGACCCGAATCGCAATTCAGCACGCGCACAGGAAGCCAGGCTGAGGGCTGGTGAGGGGACTTGGTGAGAAAAGGCACCTGCTGTCCAAGATCCCAGGACCCATAGGTGGAAGGAGAGAACCAACTCCTGCCACTTGCGTGCTGTGGCTCCCATGGTCCACAGACACAAGTCAATCTGAAAATTGATCTCATGGGCATGGCAGCATGTGCCTGGGGGAGAGGCAGACACAGGATCCCTGGGGCTTGCTGGTCAGCCTGTGAACTTCAGGTTCAGTGAGAGATCCTGTCTCAAAAAATTCAGGAGGATGCGTAGTAGTTCACTGCTGTGGCAGCTCAGCCAAGACAGGGAGGCACTTTCATAGGTTAAAAATCCTGCCAGACCTCAGCAGAGGGAACCACCATCATGGCCAGCGCCATACTCCGTCAACAGTGGAACCCCAAGCCCTGAGCTCAGGTGTTTTTATTCTTTCAGAACGACTCTGGTATTCTGATAGCACATGCAGATCATTAGCAATTAAACAATCACCACAGAAATCCAACACCTGCAAACAATATAGAACTCCCTAGACAGCCCCTCACCCAACAGCGTATAAAGCAATTATTTTATACATAACTAAAAATAAAGTTCCCCAACATTTTCCCTTTTCTGTATTAAAAAAATGCTTTACATTACAACACAATTTAACACTGCACCAGCAAAACCATTTACAAAAGGAACAATTATGAGGCTTCTAATGCACATGACCAAAAGATACCAAACATCTATCAAGCTTTCTCAGTGTTTTCGGACAGCAGAAAAACATCAATTATCTGGAATTCACTCACGATCTTCTGGGCTTCTCCCAAGTGCTTGGATCTGGCTCTGCCCTCTGCAGCACACACAGCTTGTCCTCCAGGCTCTGGCTGGCTCCATTCCACTGCTGCTGCTGTTCTTGGTGGTCATCCTATGGTACTGGCATCTTCAGAATGCTGTGGTCCCTTGCTGCAACGAGGCTGCACTTTCATCAGTAGCCTTTCCTGGGCTCTCTTCACGGTGCCAAGCCTTAAGTTCTCTGCATGACCCTTCATCTGGGCCTTCAACTGCTACTGAGGCTGCACCTTCACCAGTAGCCTCTCCTGGCCTCTTACCGTGTCAAGCCTCAGCTGCTCTCCAAAGATCCTGTCACGCATTCAAAACCAGCACCAGCTGGGTGACTCTTATAGAACCAAGTTTGGCTACCAGCAAGAAATACAACCTCTCCAGTTGTGGAAGACAGTTTCTGTGTGCTGACCCTGAGGAAATACTTTCCAGGTTTTAAGATAGAGCGTGGTTTGCGGGAAAAAATAACAGGTCACATTGTCTGCAGGAAGGAGTCCCTTGTGGGTTGGAGTTCTCATCACCATAGCAGATTTGCCGTATCAGAGCCTCTTGTAGACAGGTTTGCAGAAAAAAATTTAAAAAACTAAACAACAACAACAAAGCTGTTCAGTTTAACTCAGTGGCTTTTTGGCTCCAAGCAGCGGCTTCCACAACAGCAGGGGTCCTGGGCCAGTGGGAAGAATATCTGGCCAAAAAGTCCTGGGGGTTCGGCATTTTCCTCTGCCACTGCTATGGAGAAACATGCAACCTTCATAGACCTCAACACAAGACCCGCTTTGGCTTCACACACAGCTGTCAGAAAACTCCGTTTGTGAAACAGCACGCTACCACCAGCAGCAGGAGGGAGCAGAGACTCCATGAACACGAAAAGCTCGCTTTTTCCTGCTCCCAGCTGAATTCTTTAAGGGCCTCCATTCTGTGGCTCTCACCTCAGAACTTTTTTCCTCATTTATTTACTAATTTCACAGCCTTCTCTCTTCATAGAGGCGTATTTCCTCTCTCTCTCCTCTTCCTTAAGGAGCCTTCAATGAATACCTTAGTCTCTATCCTCTGGTCGCTTCCCTGAGCGTACTTTACCAGACACTGCGAGGTCTGGAATTTCTTTTTCTTCCTTGTCTCCATATTGGATTAGCTGGTGTGATGTCCAGCTCCACGTTGATGTGCTATTTGTTGTTGTACGCTGCTGTGGTGGCTCAGCACAAGGGACAGCAAGGAGGCGCTTTCATAGGTGTAAACTCTGCCAGACCTCAGTGTGAGGAACCACCGTTATGGCCAGTGCCCATACTCCATCGACAGTGGAACCCTAAGCTCTGAGCTCAGGTGTTTTTATTCTTTCAGAACTCCTCAGGTATTCTACTAATAACACATGCAGATCATCAGCAATTAAACAATCCCTACAGAAACCCAACACCTGCAAACAATATAGAACGCCCTAGACAGCCCCTCACCCAACAGTGCATGAAACAATTTCAAGCGTAACTAAAAATTAACTTCCCCAACAGGGATGGGCTGGAGATGACTCAGCCTACACTGCCCTTGCAGAGGACCAGAGTTCTATTCCCAGCCCCCACATCCGTCACAACTGCCTGTAACCCCATCTCTAGAGGATCATAATGCTTCTGGCCTCTGAGAGTACCTACACACACACACACACACACACACACACACACACTTAAATCTTAAAAGTGGAGAGCGACTGCCACACTAGCATGGTGCTGGAGTGTTTAGCATGCACCGGGCTCTGAGCTCAGTAGCTAGCACTGGAAAAAGAGATAGAAGCAGGCAGAACCACCACTTGAGAGGCAGTATTACATGAATAGAAAAATAAATCTAATAATAAAAAAGAAAACCTTCTCCAGGCATTGGGGACTGTCTCCCTCATACCTGGCCTGAGAGAAACTTCTGTGATCCTAAAGGGCGGCTGCTTCGTGAAGCTGCCAGCATATTAAACAGGCTGCGAGGAGCAAGAACAGTTGGATCAACCCAACAGTTCGCTGATTGAAACCTAAGAGCACAGCCTTTCAAGTTGGTCGGAAAGAACAGAATGGCACTTAGGACGCAGAGGCAGGAGGACTGCAGTGGGCTCCAGGCCACTTGGATTACACTGTGAGTCACTATCTCTTTTTGTTTGTTTGTTTTCCAAGACAGGGTTTCTCTGTTGTAACTCTGGCTGTCCTGGAACTCACTCTGTAGACCAGGCTGGCCTTGAACTGAGATCCACCTGCCTCTGCCTCCCGAGTGCTGGGATCAAAGGCGTGTGGCACCACCACCCGGCATGACTCACTATCTTAAATTAAAAAAAAAAAAAAAAAAGCCAGCCACACCTTCAATCCCAGCAGCAGATACCTGTGAGTTGAGGCCAGTTCTGGAACTACGTAGACATAGTCAATTTCAGGACAGCCAGGGCTACATAGTAAAACCCTGGCTCAAAACAAAAAAACAAAACAAAAAATCAAATGGATTCCACTGACCGCTAACATGGTACAAAGGAGAAAGACTATTTAGCAGGATGGTGAAGATCACAATGTTTCTTAAGGGAAAAACAGTCCAATCTTATTGTGTTAACTAAGGCAAAGCCGAGTCTGCTGTTCTGACTGACAGATGGGTGTCAGAAGAGAGCCTCACGATGGAACCACAATCTTATGTGGGGTTTTCTCTGGAGAGGGGAAGATTTCCCATGCAAATGCATGAGTGGCTGTTTGTAAAGTGCCTGCAGATGAACTGGCTGCTGTTCAAACCATGCTAAGCATCTGTCCTCTAATTTACTCTCCTGACCGTGGACTGATCCATACAAAAGACTTCTGGCTGCATTAAAGTCAAACAGAAAGAAGCTTTTATTTTCTGAAACTCAACAAGGTTTGGTGGCTAATGGCCCAGGAAAGAGGTGGGAAGAACTTGCAAGTGATGGGTAAGTTGGCTGACCCAGAGGAGAATCCACAGGGTCTCTGGGCTTGACCAGAACATTCTCTTCTCCACCTGGGCTCACACACAGAGGTCATGACCTTGTTTCTGAGCCCAGCTTTTATGTGGCTAAGTTCCTTTCTGATCACACAGTCAAGTGTGAGGCACAGGCAGGTGCTCAGGACCCAGCACCCAAAAGCAATCCATCCAGAAAACAAGGGCCAGGAGTCTTCAGGTCACTCAGCAAGGAGACACTCGTGTCCGGTGAGACTGCTCCTCAGATGTCCTGTGTACAGCAGGCTACCCAGATTCTGGTAAACCTCACGGCGTGGGTCTGGGTTGAGATCTGGACAAGGAGGGCCCTGAGGCCTGAGGAGTAGGGGGCTCCAGGCTCAAAAAGAGGTGTGGCTCAGCTACAGGCCACTCCACTCCTTCTGAAACCAGAGCCAACCCAGCTTAGGGCTGGCAGTCACAGAAAGGGCTGTCATCGTCCCTCGAAATGGGCTGTGATCTGTTCTAGAGTCCTGCCTTTAGTCTCAGGGACAAAGGTCAACGTGAAAAGGACACTGAAGATGCAGAAGGCAGCGGTGAGCCAGAAGGCACCGTAGGGCCTGAGGATCTCCTGCAGAGAGAGGAAAGGCCCCGCGTGGAGGCAGCCAGAGGTCACAGGGTCCCACACAATCCAGGAGTACTCAACTGCAGCCTGCCCTGCCAGGGCCTATCACGTCTCTGGAGACCCAGCTGTGTGGAGGTTAGCTCACCACCACCCAAGGTGATGTGTGACTGGGAAACTGAGGAGGTTAGCTCACCACCACCCAAGGTGATGTGTGACTGGGAAACTGAGGCTCATAGTAATGTAGTGATGGCCCTGAGACCAGAACTGTCACGGGACAGCTAGGTTCCTGTTTCTGGGCATCACGAGCTCACTGCCATCACTTCTTTCCCTACAGCTGTGGCCCCGCCCTCCAGTGTCCCAGCTGCTGTGAGTTCTCTGTAAGGCAGGAAGAGGGAACTGCACTCTTGAGAGAGGGTGGGGTGATGGGGTGAGCCTGTGACCTTGCAGATGGCAGAGCAAGACCCCACTCCTCAGTTCCTTGCAGGAGAAGGCACTGGTGTCCCTTCCCCTCTCAAGCTGTTCTTTCAGCCTCTTCCAGAGTGGATCACCATTGGGTTTTCTGTCACCCCCTTCTGGGCTTCTTTCTCCAGGTCCTTTGCTGCCCACTCCCTCCCACAGTCCACAGTGGCTTCTGCTTGCCTTCCTCTGTGTTCTCTGGGCAGCTGTGTCTGCCTGAGCATGCCCTGGTTAGCTGGGTGTCCACGCCACCCACTGCCTTCCTGGCACGCTACCTACTGCCTTCCTGGCACCTGACATGAAACAGACCCTGTTCCACTCAGTCGTTGCCATCTCTGCAGCCTTGAGCAGGCCTGGGCATGGAACACGCCAGGAGATCGGAGGGCACCAATGACCAAACAGACGGTATGCTTATCTGCACCAGAACCTCTCCAGTGGCTAGGAAGCTGGTGGGCAGGAGCCACATCGGCATCAGCTGCCACCGAATGGTACTAGCACCCCCTTCAACCTCAGAGGAAGGTACAGCCATATACCTGCATTCCTAGTCCAGGACCACATTCAGAGAAGCTTAAGCAGTACACAGGTCACACACATACAGCAAGGAAGTACTGTGTGTGTATGTGTGAGAGAGAGAGCGCATGCGTCCAGGCCTGTCAGTCTTTCTGTGTCCCTGACATTCATTAATGGGAGTCTAGCCATATTATCCTCACCCCAAGGACTGAAGACTTAGAGGATCATGGACCAGGCTCCTCATGTGGTCTAGTCTCAGCCTACACTGAGGTCAGGGACATGGGAAGTTTTATGAGGCATGCCTTTGCTGAGCGTGTGAGGGGAAAGCAGGGGCGTGCACTCACCATGATGCTGCTGAACTCTTTTGTCACCAGAAAGGCCATGAACCAGTTGGTGAGGACACAGACACCGGTAGCCACACCCTTGACATGCAGAGGGAAGATCTCCGACATGAGGAGCCAAGGGATGGGTCCCCAGCCCACTGCAAAGCCTGTGGGAGCAAAGCATCGTTACAGCCCACACCCTGGGTTCTGCTGCTAACTGCTTAGTCTGTGGGTCCCAGGGGAATGACCAGCCCTCAACCCTGCTGGGAGGCCCTGGGCCAGTCTCTTTCCTTTCTAGGCACCAGGGTAAGGATGGGACCTGCTTGCAAGTTGTCATGGAGATTATGTGAAAGAATTTAGCTCAGTGCCCAGCATACGGTCAGAGCCATATGCACAGAAGTCACGCTCCTTGGGGCAGAGGGCTAAAACCAAGTGAAACTAGATTTGAAGCTGAGTGCTACAGAATGTGGCGTGCTGGGCTCAGGGACAGCAGTCTCTCCCACGCAGCCCCTGCTCAGTCTCTCCTCACCAGCAATGAAGAGGCACATGCTGCCTACAGCCAGCCAGGCCAGCCCCACGTGGACATCAGCAGGCTCCGCAGAGATGGGCACCAGGAGGCCTATGTGGGAGGAGTTGCTAGGGCCACTCTGGGTCAGCTTGAAGTAGGTACCAAAGGCACTCATGCTGAACACCATGATCACACCTGCAGGCAAGGGCACATGGCTCAGAGGGCAGCGTGGCTGCTCTGGCAGAGGCAGGCCAGGCTCGGCAGTCTTGCACCTTGGCCATGGAAGCCCCTGGGTGGACAGTACTCCTACCCTGCAGATGCTGGCGAGTTCCTGAGCACTGTCCCACCTGCAGAAGCAGGGGCACCACCAGCAGCGCTCAACCCCACACCCACGGTGGCCTTCACAGGTGCGGGTGGGCACACGGGTGTGTAGGCAAAGCTGCTGACCTCACCGCAGCCCTTTCCCCATTCCAGAGTGGGAAATGGAGGCTTGGGGCAGACGGTCACTTGCTCAAAAGAACCAGGCATACCACCTCCCTAGCCCTGTCTCCCCATGTGAGCGGGGGAGGCTGAGCCCTCCCCCTCAGGCCTCACCCGACAAGGCGAGCAGCAGCCTCCGCCCTGCTCTATCCATGATGAGGGCTGCCACAGCAGTGAACAGGACCTGGATGATGCCCACGGTGACCGAGGCCAGGCTGCTGTCCTGGGGGAGGGGAGAAGCTGGTCTGACAGAGCGAAAGTCCCTCCCTCTCTCTGACTCTGAGCTGGGTCAAAAAGCCCTCGGCTCCGGGAGGCTAATTCGCACGTGTAGCATGAGGCAGGCTGGGCAGAAACCCCTTACCTTGAACTTGGCCTCTTCAAAGATGGTCTCAGCATAGAACATGACGGCGTTGACCCCCGACAGCTGCTGGAAGGCCATGAGTGAAGTGCCGATGGCGAGGGGCTTGTAGACGCCAGGGCGCCTCAGCGCGGCCAGCTGGAAGCCCTGCCACAAAGGAGGCCCATCAGTGCTCCCGCTGACCCTTCCCTGAGCCCAGCAAAGCCTAAGTGGAGGGGGCTGAGCCTCAGCCTGCTGTCCCCACCCCACCTGTGGCCCCGCAGCCTCCCCGAGGGGGAGTGGCGGAAGGCTGCACATCCCGGCACTCAGGTGGAACGCTGGCCTCCAGCTGGTGAGGCGCAGGGTCTCAGCACCACCAGGAGGCAAGGACTATACTTTTACAGATGAAGAAGACTCAAAGACGGCCAGGTCACACAACTGCAAGTGTCTGCGTGCTGCTCACTCTGAAGACTCCCTGCCCACGGTTCCTATTAAATCGAAGCCCTCACCCGCTTCCCCTCGCAGGCCTGGCCTTTCACTTGTTGAGACAGGACAGCACCGGGCCTCGCTGTGGGGGGAGGGGGGCTGCCACTCAGCTGTGTGGCCTTGGGAACAGGCTGTGTCCTCTGCCCCACTCTCAGCCTCTCACCTGGTGCTCAGTCCCAACAGGGGGCTCTTCCCAGCCCTCCTCAGAGCCCCACAGGAACCGCAGGGCAGCCATGGCCTCCTGGTGCTGGTGCTGAGTCAGGAGGAAGCGCGGGGTCTCGGGCATCCAGCACATGAGCAGCAGCATGAGGCTCGGGGGCACACAGCCCAGCACGGCCAGCCAGCGCCACTCCAGGACCCAGCCTGCAAAGGCAGACATCAGCCAGGGTGAGCCAGCGAGCCCCGTGGCCACCCCTGGGACTCCCTCCTGTGGTGGGCACCTCACGCCTCTGCCCAGCTGCCCTCATTTTGGTTAAGAAACTGTGGCTACTAGGATTTACTTGCCAGGCCATCATTAGATGGCATTTATTAAGGGAAATACAGATGGACTGCACACAAGATGTAAAACTAAAACAGCTGAAAGATGCCCATTGCCGAGCCATGTCTTGTAGCCATGGTAACATATCACCGTACCCTGCAATGGAGATGCTGGTGTAAACCAAATGTTCTGCTCTCAGTCATGTCAAGGCGTGGACGCTGTTTGGGAAGCACTTGGAGGCGTGGCCTTGTTGAAGGGGGAGTGAACACTGGGGTGGCCTCGAGGTTTAGAAAGTCCTTGCCATTCTCAGTTAGCTCCCCGCCTAGGGCTTGTGGCTCAAGATGTGAGCTCCCAGGTACTGTCCGGCACCAGGCCTTCCTGCCTGCTGCCACACTCCCCACTGTGGTGGTCATGGAGCCTTTGGAACCATACGCCCCAAATTAAAAGTTTACTTTTATAAGTTACCTTGATCATGCAACAGAAAAGTCAGTAGAGGGTCTGTGTGTGAGGGCGCGCATGGCACGGCATGAGTGCAGAGGGCAGGACAGCCTCGGGCCAGTGTGCTTTAGCAAGAATGTAGCTTACATTTGTTCCACAAAGCCTCAGGACTGAGGCTTGTTCCCAGAATGCCCCCTTCTGGTGTCACAGTCAAGTCCTACTAGTGGGTCAAAAGCACAGAGCTGATAACGCAGGGCAGTGTGATGGAGACGCGCTGGAGGTAGCGCTGTGGCTGACGGACTCTGACTGCCTCCACACCAGTGTCAACACCCATGCCTAGTAAGGGCTCCGGCTCACTGCAGGGCTCCTAAGGCAACTAGACTGCTGGGAAGACACGGAAGAGCCAGTATGATAAAGTCTTCGATTTTAAAAATGAAAGACCAAGACCTGTGTGGGGTCTACTGTGAAGATCCAGTATGTATACCCCAGGCTAGCTCACAGCCTATCAGTGCCCCGCCCCCACCCTCACCCGTGGCTCTCATGACATCTTTTAACAATTCTCACTGGGGATGTGAGATCAGGCACTTTTCACACGTTATGTCCTGGCCCTGGACATTTAAGGGTGGGGAACGGGGGTACTCAGAGGCAGTGAAACATGGGCAAAGTCACACAGTAGTGGTAGGAGTGTCAGGTTTGAAGGCTTCTCTCTTCCGCCCATTCCTAAAGAGAAGACAGGTCCTAAAACCTCCCCAGGCCACCAGCTCTGCCCCTCAGGGTCTCTGGGAATCAGCTGCCTTTCTGCAGCAGCCTGCTGACCGTGAACCCGTGTACCATGCTAAGACTCCAGTCCTCCAAGTGGCTGAGCTAGAGTTTCCCTATACCCCGCCTCTCCTTGTCCTCTACTGCGACCCTCCACAATGTGATGGGCTTCTGGGACAGTGAAGAAACCACCTGCTCTAGTTCCCCTGAAGCTCAGTTTCCAGACCCACACACACCAAGCTCCCTCAAGTGTGACTGGGGACCTGACATCTTGGCCAGCAGCACCAGGCAGACTCCTGCCCTCTATAAACCTCAGTTTCCAAAGTGCCACAGAGCCATTCATGGGGATCAAAGACAGCACGCAAACCTACCTGCCACATAGGCCAAGAGGATGCCAGTGACGACCATCAGCTGCACACAGGAGCCGAGCAGTCCTCGGATGGCTGGGTAGGCAATCTCTGAGATATAGACCTGTTGGGGAATTAACGTGAGACTTTAAACTGCACTGCTGTAGGTCAGCAGAATCTTCTGCTTTTAGAAAGAACTGATGGTGTGTGTGTGTGTGGAGGGGCGGGGGGTCAGGCACAGGGGAAGAGAAGGGTGCACAGTGCTTCCCTACACTCATTTCATTTTTCTGAGATAGGGTTCCATGTAGCCCAGGCTGGCCTCCAATGCGCTGAGGATAACCATGAGCTTCTGATCTTCATGTATTTACCCCTCAAATCCTGGAAATAGAGGCATGTGCCATGAGGTCCAGCCCAGTACATGTTTAACATGCACAAATGTGAGTTAAACGAAACACGTCTCCCTTGCTGGACAGCTCCAGCGCTACACAGGACACTCGGAGGCCCTTGTCCAGCCTAATTCTACTAAGGGCTGCCACCGATTCGTCCTTCTAAGCTCAGGGCTCACTAGGCATCACCTTCAAGATGATTCCATATCTTATGTCCACGACTAACCTAGTTAAAAAAAGAGAAAAAAATCACCTACAGGTTTGCAGCCTCTCCCTCCTCTAGCCCCTCACACCTCCGACAGACGCAGAGGATGAGCAGGAAGACGCCGACGTGAGGGGCGCATGGGTGGACAACCAAGTCTGAGGCCACAGGCTGCTGGTGATCTCAGTCACCAGGGTCCAAGTCTTTCCAGAGACCATGCCTGGACCAGCAGCTTCCTGTGGAAAGGCCTCACAACCACCTCAGGAGGAAGCCTTACTTTATAAGGGAGCAAACTGAGGACTCAGAGAGGAACGTGTGCCCATGTTAAGTGATCCAGGTGTGTAGGCTGCAAATGAGCGAGTTTCCTTGAGTCAATGAAGCCTGTCCCAGCAGCCTGTCCCGGAGACAACCAGAACAGAACTGCCCTGCTAACATGAAAAGAGGGGGAATCTAGTCAACAACGGCTAAGCATACAGGGATACCTTCATTTGTTGAGTCAACGAAGGGCAATTCAGGGCTCGAGGACCGGCTTCCCTGCTGACTAGCTGCCCCTGCCTGGCGAAGGTCATCTAGGGAGGCCTAAACCACTCACCGGTGCCACTAGTGAGGCGACTCCACAGGCTAGGCCGGTGAGGAGGCGGCCTCCGAGCAGCATCCACATGTCCTGGGCCGCGGTGATGACAGCAAAGCCGGTCACGAAGGGCACGGTGCAGAGCAGGAGGCTCAGCTTGCGCCCCGCACGGTCCACGAGCCAGCCGCCCAGTACGCCCCCTGCCGCAGCGCCCAGGGTCACGATAGCCTGGGGACCCGGACGGGCTGAGGAGGAGGCCGCCAGGGGCCATGGTCCACGATCCCTCCACCCCACGCCCCGCAGGACCCTGGGGTGCGGCGGAGAGCGGGGGACCTGTCCCCCGCGGGCTCACCCCGAACCAGGAGGCCGCACTGTCTCCGAGGCGGAGGGCGGGGGGCGCGGTGCGCCGCAGGCTGGGGATGGCGGGGGAGCTGTAGCCGAGCGCGAAGCCGAAGCTGAGCGGGCCCAGGGCGGCGGCGAAGGCGGCGAGGAAGACCCTGCGGCCGCGGGGGGCGCTGCGGGTACAAGGCGGGGCGTGAGCGGCGCCGCCGGCCGTGGGGGAAAGGCCGCGGCACCCCGGGGTCTGCACCTGGCGCCCGGCGGCCGCAACAGCGGCTGCGTCTCCTCGGGGTCCTCGGGAGACATGTCGACAGCGGAGGGTGCGACCCGCGAACTGCCACGGCTCGAGAGAGCGCGGCCTCGGCCGCAGGAGTAACCAATGGGACTCCAGGTCCCGCCCCTCCAATCAGAGCTGACCAATGGAAGCACAGAGCCGGTTGCAAAGCTCACTGGAACTGAACGGGCCCCTGCGACCAGGTACATGGGGGGCGGAGCTTGTGCCCACTCGAGGGCAGGATTGTCCAATTGGAGCGTGGGATGAGCGTGAAGGCGTGGCCATCAGTAGGGCTGAGCTAGCCAATGAGGATGGAGAAGATTGTTTTGGTGTTTGTAGGTGTTTTTTTTCTTAACATTTATTTGGGGTGGGGGTAGGGGTGGGGGTGGGGGTTGGGGGACGCGTGACGTCCGAAGTAAGCTTTTCCCGGAGTTGGTTTTCTCCTTCACCCTGTGTGTAGGTCGTCCGGATCAGACTGAGGTCGTCAGTCTAGGGCGCAAGCATCTTCACCAGCAGAGTCATCTCGCTGGCCCAGGTTTTGGTGGGTTCATTTGTTTTTATTCTTTATTTTTATTAAAAAAAAAATTAAACTACTTCTATTAGCGTTTTGCTTACATATATGTATGTGTGCCCCGTGCGTGCCTGGTGCTTGTGAAGGTCAGAAGGCGGCATCAGTTCCCCTGAAACTGGAGTACAGGTTGCTGCGAGCCACCGCGTGCGGGAGTGCTTGGGACCAGGATCTGAGTCCTCTGCGAGAACAAATGTTCCTAAGCTATCCCCCTCCAGACATTTATTTTTTTAACTTTTATATTTATTGTGGAGTTGTCTCTCAATCTAGCCTCTACAAAGGAGGGTAGTAGTGGGTCAAACACGGGGTTACATGGGCTGGGCAAGACTTAACTGTTCCCTGTGGTATGTTCAGCCGTTCCTACCTAGCCTTGACTTCTGCCTCACAGAGCCTCAGGGTGAAAAGTCTCCAAGCACACTGTCTTGGACCACCTGCTCCTCTCCTTGGACTTTCTGAGACTGACCTGGTGCTCCTGGTCCGTCTTACTTACCTTCATCATGAGTGCTACGAATTCTAAGGCCTGGAGATGCTGAGGACCCTGTCAGGCCAGGCCCCCCATTCCAGAGGTAGGATGGAGTGGAGCTTAGTGATTTCCTTGTTCCCCGGTTGCCCCACTGATAACTTTTATCTTCCTACCTCCCTGACTTTTCCTGTGGTTGTGTGCCATCACTATTCTCTGCTTAAGTGCTACCTAACACTTTGTGGGCAGGCAGCTTCAGTAAGGTACAGATGTAATTCTGGAAAGAGGCACCTAGTCCCTCCCTGTGCCTGGGTCTCTTCATCTCTAAGTGGGGGTACAGATTATCTTCCAGGAGAATTGTGAGCCCACCATGTATTACTGGGGAAATTTATTTCTAGTTATGCTCATGTAATTTTAGAACAATTGGCTTGTGCATTGTTGGGGGAAAGGTCACCTGAGCCTTGGCAGTTTGCTTTATCTGAAGGTGTTAGCTTGATATAAATCTGTGATTCAAATGTTTGCTTCCTTGTGATCTGCACCTGCTCACGGCTCTCTATAGAGCCATTGTGGTTCAAATAGCTGCACTCTGAGATCTCCATGTAAAGAGCAAAGTTGCTGTAGAGGAATTCTTGTAGTCCCTCTCCCACAGTCTCAGGCAAAAAAGGGAGAACACTCCCTCCCCTTTTGGCTTCGAGCTCTCCCACCAAAAAGGTGACATAGCTCTGCTGCTAAAGGACTGTGGGATGAGACTAAGCTACAAGTTTCCTTCACTATGCAAATAGGCCTTTGGATGAGGGGGCAGAGTTTTCATATAAATAGAACATCTGAGGAGTTTTTGTATCAATAAAAGTACCCGAAGTCCAATGATTGGGTTCCACTGTCCAGGATGGCGCTTGCCATGACATGCTGGTCCCTCTGCTAAGGTCTGGCAGGTTTGTTTCTATAAAAATGTCTCCTTGTCTTCCTTGAAGACCTACACAGTAGCTATTGGTTACACTGTATATTCAAGACTAGCTTATTTAAATGCCTGCCAAGTACAGTGGTTTGACATTATTATAGCCACCCAATTGTACTAGCCAGCATTTCCCAATTGTGTCACAAGACATCTTTAAAGACAAGTAACCACCATTTGTGCTTCTACACAATCTCATGCTCGGGTGATAAATTCTTATCTCCATTTCATAATCACCCACCCTTTTCTTTCCCAATGGATGTAAGCTCCTTTGCACAAGTAGGTGCTTGGCTGCAGAGTAAAGGACATGGACAGACTGCAGCCAGAACATGCACTTTGTACCTGAGCCAGTGGCACGGCAGGGTGGCTTCTGTAGACAGGATGTGCCAGTGAGCCTGGCTGGCGCAGCCTTCTGAGCCACGCACACCTATGAAACACTGGCTAGTGTTCCCTTCCCACATTTGCCCAGATATTGTTGCTAGGAAAGTCTCACCTCCTTTTTTATCAGCAAAGTCAACACCAGCTTGGTGAGTTGGGTCCCTCTCTTTGTCTCTTCTGCATTTCTCATACCTTGTCTCTTACTCTGCCATAGTTGGCATTATTTCTGCCCTTCTGGAAGGATAGATGAAGGCTTGGACTTTTTTTCTGTTTTATCAAGATGTAACAACAAAAGGACAGGAAAAATACAGATACAAGCTCATTAATTGGTACAACATGGAGCCAAATGTGTACCTGGGAGGTAGGAGAGAGAGAATCAGGAGTTCAAGGCCAGCCTTGGCTGCATGAAACTCTGTCTCAACCTCCCCTCTGTAGGCCTCCACCTGCTCTCTCCTCCCTCAGTGGGAGTGCTCCAGGTGGTCTACCTCACCTTCTCCCCTCCCCCAGCTGCTACACTGCTGGGGACCCTGGTCACCACCCCATCTCTGCCATGTACCACATGTACCGAGGACCACTGGGGAGCCAGAATATTTCCCCTTTGCAGGAGTCTGGCTCTGCAAGGCCAGGGAGCTCCTGGGCTTGAGACCATCCCCCTCAGGAAAGCTCCCTCCTAGGACTACCAGGGATTCCATTCCTGACTAGTGTGGCACCCCCCCAACCTGGCAGAGTGGTGTAGAAGTGGCTAACTAACATACAGGGCCCAAGTTAGACCCCTTAACCCTCCCTCAGACTATTCAAATAGGGTGAAAAAAATCCCACCAATCACAAGTCCCTCCTGGAAAGCTCCAGGCCCCCAGAAACACTATATAAAGAGCCACATTCTGCTCTCTGTTCAGAAGGGAGTGTAGCTTCAGCTGCTGTTTTTCTCCTGAGCGGCTGCAGCCACAAAGCCAAGTGGAGAAGAAGCAAAGAACACCTCGGCTCAGTCGGGAATATTTCCCTTCAGAGCTGTAACACCAGGAAAACCTACCCTCGGAGTGGAGCAGAGCAGAGTGGAGATGTTACACTGTAACACTCCAGTCAGATGGGGGCAGCTTCCCCACCTCAGAGCTGTGTGGTTCCTGAGCTCCCTATTGCCAGGATACCTTCCTGTCAGAGCTGTGTGGTCCCTGGGCTCCCAGGGTACATTTCCATCTTCATCAGAGGTAAATAAAAAAGCCAACACCCTCTCCTAATCCTAGAACAAAACAAATACCAGCCAACCCCAGCAGACAAGAAGCATTGGCCCACCTCTGTCAGGCACACAGGGCAGAGAGACAAGGTCTTCTGGGACTGAGAGACTACAAAGTTCAAATCATCGACTCTTTCTGAGTCTCAGAGTCCTTACCTCAAAAGCAGGCAATAGGGACTGGAAGATGACTCAGATGGTATAATGCTTGCTTTGCAAATGTGAGAACCTGGGTTTGACTCTAACATTCTTGCGAAAGTTGGGTGTGGTGGTGCATGTCTATAACCTCAGCACTGGGGAGGTGTATACAGGTGGTCACCGGGCTCACTGACCATCTGGCCTACCTTAACTGGTGAGCCCCACCACATCCAAGAGACCTTGTCTCAAAAACCAAAGTGCATGGCTCCCGAGGAACCACACCTGACGCTGACCTCTCGCCTCCACATGTGACTCCACTTACATCCCCACAAGCCCCCTGTCCTGAGAAAAGCCAGAGTAAACTTAATAAAACTGTTGGGGGGGTTGAGCTGTATCATGAAGTTGCCTCTAATGCTGAGCAGGATCCAGGCACCTTCACTCCCATGTGCCATGTTGTGCAGAGGGTGAAGGACAGCGGTCCTCCCTATGGCCTGTGGGAGGAAGGAGTTCTAACCCCGTATATAGTGACATCAGACTCCTTGGAGCCGCTTCTTTGCAGCAGACAATGGTGCTTCTTTCCACAGACCATGTGAGCACGAAGGGGAATCAGCTGCTAAACCAAGATGACCTGTGACCTCCAGGCCAGGGCTGCTATTCCATTTTCATTTGTGTCTGGCTCAGTCCACATTGCTTCCTGCTCACTTTTCAGGGCATTTTAAAAATCAGATTTATTCAACTTATAAAAGTTTTACATGTGTGTGCACCATGTGTGTGCCTCCTGCCCTTGGCGGTCAGAAGAGGGCATTGCATCCTCTGGAACTGGAGTTACAAATGGTTGAGACACCATGAGGGTGCTGGGAATCCAACCAGGGTCCTCTGCGAGAGCAAGTGCTCTTGACCGCCGAGACATCTCCCACATCTTAATCTCAACATGCTGATGTATCTGTAAGAGGAGGAAAATCGCTGGGCTCATAGGAAAGAACGATGCAGGGCTGGGGATTCAGCTCGGCAACAGAGTCTGTTTGCCTAGTGCACTCAGGCCTTGGGGTCCATACCCAGCACTGCAACACAAAAGGTAGACCACTCAAGGGAGGGGCTCTGAAAATTCTTGATGACCAGGAGGCATTATTTCCCGACTATGTGGCCTCTCAGTCACAAGATGAACGTATCCTAAGACTCTGGCAGGTGCCTGTGCTTTATTATTATTTGAGACCAGAGGAGGAGGAAGTGGGGTGCTCATTCATCTTTCTCAGGTCTCTAGGCAAGAGCACGGGGAACCCCACCCCAGTGAACACAGGCAGCAACAAGGCCAAGGTGCAGAAAGAAAACTTATTTATAGTAAAATTAAAAAGCAGCATCTTTTCTTCATAAAAGAAGCATAGTATGTGACATAAGTTGAAACTTATGAAAAAATAATTTCCATCTAAATCTATAAAATATAAGAGAAGGGTTGCAGTGAATAAGAATGAACATTTTTGATTTATTCAAAGTTTTGATCTAAAACTTCAATGAAATCTACCACCTTTATTACAAGGGGACTGATGGTCCTTGAATGAAAAGAAACAAGGGTCAAGAGGTCAAGGAAGATGGCACTGGACACTGAAGGGTGACCCCAACTGGCTGAGGGTGCAGGAGGTTTGGTCCGATAGATCGCCGCCCGGCCGAAGGCGCATTCTGCTGTGACAGGACGTTGGAGCTGTTAAAGAGTATAAACCTGCGTAAGAAAACTAAGGAAGGCCAGCGAGGCAGACAGACTCTACTTCAAATCAATGATATCTTCCTCTGAGGAGGCCATGAGCTGGAAGGGGCTGCTGCCTGAGCCTGGGCTGCCCTCTTTGTCCACCACAGGGTCCTGGTCAGAGCTTGTCGAGTGGTTATGGCCCTCGGGATTGGCTTCAGAAGCAGAAGGACTTTCCAGAACTCCTGATGGGATCCTGGAAGAGAGAAGACACTGTCATGGGCTCTGTGGGCATGGCATGGAACATGGCGCCATTGCTTGCTGCCTTGTTCTCTTGGGCTCGGGGTAGCTACTGTGGGACGAAGGGAGGAGGGTGAAGAAGTGAGGGTTCCACTTCTCAGAGAGTCTGGGATTCCACGACCCCAGGGCCTTGGCAGCACCCGGCCCTCTCTGTCCACTTGGCCTCCTGCTGTGTCCCCAACACTGTCAAGCTGTGCCTTCTTCCCCATGTCTGGCTGTGTGGCCTGCTCAGGGCAACTGTCTCCCTGGCCCGGGCTGCTTCCTCGCCGTGTGGCCTGCTCAGAGCAACTTTTCCCCCAGGCCCAGGCTGCTTCCTCTAGACTCTTCCTCGGCCTTCACCTGCCAGTCTACTATTTATCTAATTTACTCTTATTGTTTTAAAAATACTTATATTTGTATTTTATGCGTACAGATGCTTTGTCTGCATGTATGCCTGTACACCTCGAGCAGCCCTGTGCCCTCAGAGGCTGGAAGATATCAGATCCTCTTGAACGGGAGTTACAGATGAGTGTGAACCGCCATGTGGATGCTGGGAATTGAACCTGGGTCCTCTGGAAGATCAAGCAATGAATGCTCTTAGCTGCTGAGCTGTTTTTCTAACCCCTTATTATTAGTCCAGGCCTGAACCATTTACTGTTTTTTTAGACTATTTTAATTTTACTTTTGATATTTTGAGACAGGGTCTTATTTTATAGCTCTGGCTAGCCTGAGACTCATTATGTGGACCAGGTTGGCTCTGAACTCAGGGATCTGTCTTTGTCTTTTCAAGTGCTGGGATTTAAAGCATGTGTTACCATGCCCAGCCTGGCTCTTTTTTTAAAAAAAATTTTTTTTAATGCCTGTTTTACGTACATAATTGTTTACCTGCATGTATGTTTGTACCATTTGAGTGCCTAGTGCCCACAGAGGCCAAAAGAAAGCATTGGATACACCAAAACTGGAGTCAAAATGGTTGTGAATAGTCACGTGGGTGATGGGAACTTGGGCCCTCTATAAGAGCAGCACGTGCTCTTAGCCATAGTACCTCTCCAGCCCCTTACTGCCTTTTAAGTCTCACACACACTTGTGGCTGGTTGAGATGATTTGTATCTTTATGGTTAGATTTGTTTCTTCACATGAGGCTGAAGCACACCTGCAGTTGGCTCTTCTCCGTGGGGCAGGCTCATGCTTATGCAACTGTGGTGTCCGAGCCTCTTCCAGGACACTTCCCCTGCCTGTCACCTGCCGCCCTGCCATGCAGGAATGGCCTGTGGGTCCTCTGAAGCTGCAGACAGACTTGGTCACCTCCGTGTCCCCCAACTCCGTGCTGAGGGGAGTACTGTTGGACAGGCACTACTCTCCAGATCTCTCTCTCATGTGTGTGCGCGTGTACACACACACATGCACACACGTAGGTGTGCTTGTACATGTGGGTACATTTTGTGCATGTCAGGCAAGGCTCTAGCTGAGCTGTCTTTAGCATCTTAATACATTTTAGTGGACATCTGCTTGATTGCTGATGACAGTCTCCTCTTGTCTCGGCCCTGTCATGGCAGCCTTCCTCTCTGGGACCCTCAGAGTGCGGCTGGGCGTTGCCCCTGTAGGGTGCTGGCCAGTGGACCTCCTAGGCATGCTGGCACTCACTGGGCCACCACTCAGAGCAGGGGCTTCTTCTGTTTACCTGTCACTGCTAGCTGATCTCACGGTCTCTAGTTTGGGGCCTCCTGGACTTTCTTCTAACCGCTTCCGGGGTTTTGACTTGACCCTTGGTGCTCCTTCTGACCTGGGGCCACCATCCTCAGAGAGACCTGCATTACAGAGGAGAATCACAGGTCAGTGGGACATTACTACAGGGGACAGAAAATACCTTTTTTATTCTTTAAAAAATTTAAAGGTTCTTTGAGAATTTCACACAAGCATATGATGTGTTTTGATCATCAAACAGGAAGCAGGAAGCCACCTGCTTCCCTCCCCTCCAGCTTCCCTGACCCCTACCCCTTGGTTTTTCAAGACAGGGGCTCTTTTTATTCCGTATTGGTGTTTTAGACTTGAGACAGTAGCGAAAACGACAGATACATTTTTGTATCTGGTTTTCCTGTTGGAGAAGTGTTTTCTCTCTGATTATAAATATACACTGCAACACACACAGTAAGAGTCTCAGAGAAGTCTAATACAGGGGACAAAGTCCCTAAAATCCTATAGTGTTCTTATAAACTACCTGTTCTCCCCTAACATGGGCTGGTCGGCTTTCTGTCCTAACAGAGAGATCACCATCATCATAGGTGGGAAATGGTCCAGTCGTCTCTGGCGTAATGTAATTATGACTGATGGATTTATAATCTCTTCTGAAAGGTAGTTCCTCTAAGTTTTTAATTACATGTATTTGTGTTGTGTGTGTGTATATGGGGTGTGTATGTGTGTGTGTGTGTATGTGTATGTGTGTGTGTATGGTGTGTGTGTGTGTCTGTGTGTGTGTCTGTGTGTGTGTGGTGTGTGTGTGTGTGTGTGTGTGTGTGTGTGTGTGTGTGTGTGTGTGTGTGGTGTGTGTGGTGTGTGTGTGTGTGGTGTGTGTGGTGTGTGTGGTGTGTGTGTGTCTGTGCGTGTGTGTGTGTCTGTGTGTGTGTGTGTGGTGTGTGTGGTGTGTGTGTGTCTGTGTGTGTGTGTGTGTGGTGTGTGTGTGTATGTGTGGTGTGCATGTGTGTGGTGTGTGGTATGTATGTGTGCATGTGTGTGTGTGTGTGTATGTATGTGTGTGTGTATGTGTGCATGTGTGTGTGTGTGTGTGTGTGTGCATGTGTGTGTGTATAGTCAGTTCCCTCCTTCAACCATGTGTGTCCTGGCGTCGGGTGTCAGGTATCGAGTGTGACAGAAGGTGCTTGTGCCCTCTGAGTCATCCCCGTCCCGAGTTTCCTTTTTAACCTCTGGGTTTGAAAGTGAAGGACACGCAAAGATGAAACCCCACTGCTTTGTGCACAAGCAGTGGGAGCAAATGCTGGCAGCCATCATTACCGAGCAGTTCCCTGCGGGTCCTGCTTGCTATTTCTTTAATCTCCATGCGAGACAGGGACAAGGAATGAGTGACCGGAATGGCGGCAATGCCGAGGCCGATGGAGGTGGGTGGGGTGATGACCTTGGAAACTAAGGGCGATTTCAGAGGCCGCTCGATGCTTCTGCCCACAAGGTTTCTAAGCGGAATCTTGTACAGATTTTTTGACTGAATTTCACCTGAAACACAATTTGGAAAAGACCAGAACTTTAGGTTCATGTCATTTACGACAGAACAATTTCTTTAAAAGTTTTAAATCACATTTACTGTGTGTGTGCACGTGTGCACATGTGGAGGTCGGGGGACAGCTGGCTCACCTGTGGGGCACAGGGATCAAGGCCATCAGGCCTGATGGCAAGTACCTTTACCTGCTGAGCCATCCTGCTGGCCTGAAAAGAATTTCTTGCTCCATAATTAGCATGAAGAAAGACTTTCTGTCACATGCTTGATGATAAAGACTTGGTGTTTCCCAAGGGCTTCCTATCTTGAGTGAGTGATAAAACACGCCGTTGTGCTTGCACAGGAGAAGAGGGGAGATGAGGAGGGCAGGGAGCTGCCCCGCACTCTTCTTTTTCTTTCCTTTTTCCTTTTTCCTTTTTTTTTTTGAGACGCAGTTCTCTGTGCAGCCCTGGTTGTCCTGGACATTGTTCTATAGTCCAGGCTGGCCTCAAACTCAGACATCCGCCTGCCTCTGCCTCCTGAGTGTGGGGATTGGGGCACTCATCTTAATGAGTGATGAAGATGACTGATAAGCACGGGCAAGAAGTTAGGAGTTCGGGTCTTGCCCCACAGGAGGCCTGGCAAAGCTAGAGTGCCGTGCTGAGGCCTTAGGGCTGCAAGTTTAGTGTAAAACCTGCTAGCACTGTCGCCCCACCCCGGGGAGACACACAGGCTGCAGCTGGTTTGCTCTGGCCTCTGGCTTATTTCCCTTTCCTCACTGAAGCAACACTTTACACAAGGGGTTTCTTCTGTGTGTGTGTGTGTGTGTGTGTGCACGCATGTATATACATGGAGACCAGAGGTCTACATCAGGTGTAGACAGGGCCTTCCTCAGAACCTGGAACTTGCTAGACTGGCTAATCAGTGCACCCCAGGGATCCTCTTGCCCCCAGCACCGGGCTTATGGGTACACGCTGCTGGGCCTGGCTTATGTGGGTGCCTGGGATCCGAACTCAGGTCCTCATGCTTGCATAACAAGCACACGCACTTTACTGAACTTTTTTGAGACAAGGTTTCTCTATGTAGCCTTGGCTACCCTGGAACTCAATATAGAGACCAGGCTGGCCTTGAACGCACAGATATCTGCCTGCCTCTGCCTCTAGAGTACTAAGACTACAGGCGTGTGCTACCATGTCTGACTATTATTATTAATATAAAATTTCTGAAGAATTTTACCAATTCAATAAATTTTGCCAAAATTTATTGGTTTGTTTTTGAGGCAGTTCACCACCTAGTCCAGGCCGGTCCTGAACCTGGGATCCTCTGTCTTGCTCAACCTCACAAGTGTTGGGAGTGTAACTAAGCAAGTTCTTATTTAATGATTTTAAATAACAATCCTCTTCCTCTTCCTCCCCCTTCCCTCCTCTTCTTCTTCATTGTTGCCAGCATCGTCCCTTTTTTTGGAGACAGGGTCTCTCTACATAGCTCTGGCTGTCCTAGAACTCACTCTGTAGACCATACTGGCTTGGAACTCACAGTGTTGGGATTCAAGGCATGCAGCGCTATACCCATCCTGAATAGTAACTTCCTTAGTAGTGATTATGTCTAGCTGAAAATAAGCCAAAGGAATCAGGTTCTAAGTATCTGTTAGTAAGACAGTAAAAGCTGGACTTCACCTTCCCCCAGGGAAGAAGGAAACAGTGGAGTGTCCCGGGCTGGAGGAGTCTGAGGAGATGTGTGGGCGCTGGCCCCCTTGGAGCTGCCTCCAGATGAGCCCTCGTGCACAGCTGTGGCTGCTGTGAAGTATATATCTGACTGGAAAGAAAGAGGAAGCATTATCAGCTTGTATTCCAGGCTCTGCACCCCTGCCAAGGCCCTGACTGGTTCCCAGGGTTAGAGGCGACTGCCTGGTCTCTTCAGAGCATGCCGTGCAGACCTGGATCTGATATGAGAATTTGCTTTCCTTATCTCTGCACTGACCTACACTAGAAAAGAGTCACTTGCCACACAACTGCAAAGCCAACACAACCACACACTTCCCTCAGGAGTCTCACAACTGGGACACACCTCAGGGATTCAGTGAGGCCCATTCTACAGGGGAAAAAAAATGGGTGTCTGTCTCACCGAGTCAGTAGATACTCCAGCATGCCCACGTGTGCTGGCTTTGGTAACAACAGCAGTGGAACATTACATGTGTTTCTAAGAGCCGACCCTCAGGAATTTTGCAAGCCAGTTCTTAAACATGGCCATCATTAAAAATTAGAAGCTATACATTTAGCTTTTTGTGTGTGGTGTTTATTCGCATGTGTGTGCAGTATGCATGTCTGTGCACCGGCATGGAGGCCAAAAGATGCCGGGAGTCCTCCATCACTCCCCACCTTGCTTCATTAGGACAGGGGCTCTCGATGAACCTGGACCTAGGCTGATAGCCAATAAGCCCCAGAAATCCTCCTGTCTCTGTCTCTTATAGCGCTGGGTTATAGGCGTGCGTGTGACCATACCCAGATTTTTTACATGGGTTATGGGGATTTGAACTCAGGTCTTCAAATGGTATGAACTTAAATATGTTAGAAGCAATCATCCTCAACATCAGAATTCAACCATTTAAAATTATTTGGCTACATTTACTAATAGTTGGTGCCTCCTGCCTGGCTCTTCCTGACTCTGGTGTCAGCCATATCTAATGGATGGATTCTCTGCACCACAGACTTTAGTGAGTGCTACCAGTAAGAGCTAGGGTCAAAATGAGTTGAGTCAGGGCTGGAATAAGTTCTGGTTTAAGAGGTATGATTTGTTTCTGGTGAGAAATATTTTTAAAAATTTGTATAATTTCATGTGTATGTGTGTATGCCCGAGTATATGTCTATACACCGTGTACATGCAGGGGCTCAAGGAGGTCAGAAGGACTGGATGCCCTGGAGCAGCCGTTGTGAGCCACCACATGGAGCTGGGAACTGAACCTGGGTCCTCTACAAGAACACTAAGAGATCTTAACCATTGAACTATTTCTCCAGCCTGGAAAAATAGTTTAACAGTTGATGATATATTAGATATTTTTATTCTTGAGTCTCACTTTGTATCCCAGGCTAGCTTGGAACTTACTGTGTAGTTCAGACTGGCCTCAACCTCACAGCAATGTTCGAGCCTTAAAAGTGCTGGGCTGACAGATGTGAGCCACACACCTGCTACATGACAGATTTCTTCACATAAGCCTACTGGAACAATAATGAGTAGGTTGAAATAGGACCTCAACTGTAAACTTAGGGTGGAGTTGAACCTGTAGCTCAGTTATAGATACAGGGCTCAGAAAAAATTAAAAAGTATTATTTTGTGAGAAGTAAGTAGTTATGGGTTTTATGAAGTATTTTACTGTTATCTGTAAACTAAAGCTATGCTATATCAGTAAACTTGCAGTCAGTGAGCATGCATGCACACATGTTTTAAACATGCACATATTTTGGGAGCACTAGTGTACACAATGGGGCTGTCACTAGGGAGGAGGCACGAGCCCTGTGCTCACACCTGACAGCGCGGCGGGGAGGCAGAGGAGCAGCTGCTTTCAACCAGCACGGGTTAAGATCAGGATGGAGAAGGCACCACAGGAGGGAGGCAGAGGCACTCCCTAGCCTGGCAGGGTGCCAGTGGCCTTTGTGGGGTTAACACAAGCTGAGGGTACTAGACACAGACATCCTGGAGGCCATCTGTTCTCTCCTGAGTTAGTGGGGGAAGCTTAGTCATGGGCCATGTTTTGAGGGAAAAATCTTAAAGCAAAGCTAGATAGTGAACACGGAGGGAAAGCGTGGGCTCCCAGGGGAAAGGCACTTGCCACCAAGCCTGACAACCATAATTTCATCTCTGAGACCCACACAGTGGAAGGAAGGAACTGACTCGGGCAGGTTGTCCTCTGACTTTGACTTGTGTATTATCATACATGAGTACATACACATACAGTCAGACAGACAGACAGATGAACATACATACATACAGATGGACATACATACATACATACATACAGGCAGACTTACAGACATACATACATTCAGATGGATGGACAGACAGATGGATGGACAAATAGACAGACAGATGGGCATACATACATACGTGGCTCTCTCCCTAAAGCAGGAAGCATTCTGTGGATTGGTTTTGTCCTTCCACTTTTACAGGGGTTCCAGAGATTGAACTGAGGTTGTCAGGTCGGCACAGCCAGTGCTTTACACGCTGAGCCACTAAGGGAGCACCTAGAAGCCCGAGGCGGGCACACATGAAAACCCACCGACCAGTCCTGGCAGCGTTTCCGCCTCCCTTCTGGCATTCTGGAGCAGAACAACTATCCTGATGTGATAAGCAGTGCTTGCTCACTTGACACCTCAGGGTGGTAAGGCCACAAAGTTGCATTCCACTCACCCTGGAGGCCACGAGCTGCAGCTGCGGCACAACTGCGGTGTGGACCAGGTTCCCATTCACCACCAGGCGGATCTCCATGGAGTCGGTGGTGAAGGCTAGGAGGTACGGGAAGGCGCAGACTGCAAGGGAACGGACGGGCCTGTTGGCTAGGTGTCTGCTCTTGCTTACTCATCCCCACCACTCTAGAAATGTTCGTCCCTCCCACTCCTGTCTGCTTCACGTGGGTGAGCCCGCCTCTCAGGTGAGCATTCTGACCAGTTGTCATGGCTACGTCCTGGTCTTATGGTGCCTCAGCTGCCGGTCCTATAGGACTTTCCCCACTCCCTCCAGAGTACAGCTTGACACCCCTTTAGATGAGACAGCCTGCCTGGACACCTTTCCTTTACTCTTCCTTCCTGGCTCGGCCCATGTGCCCCAGCACCGCCACCCCATCTCTGCACCCCCGTGGCCTGTGTGACAGCAGTGGCTATGTCCTTCCTGGCTCGGCCCATGTGCCCCAGCACCGCCACCCCGTCTCTGCACCCCCGTGGCCTGTGTTACGGTAGTGGCTGTGTCCTTCCGAGCATCCCTGGACTTGGATGCTTTGTTCTTTGTTACAGGTGGAGCGCCTCCGTGCGATGCTGTTGTAACATGCTGACTCACACCACAGCTACCCTCCCTCTGCACCTGTGCCTCACTCTCCACCCCACCTTCTCGTTCTGTACTCTGCAGAGGCGACCTGTCCATTCTGGGGGGTCCCTGGTGACTTATTCTGCCATGTGATGCCTCTGGTCCCGATATGCCTAGTGCTCAGCTCAAAGCCCAGAGGTCCGTTTCCATTCCTTCCGGCCTCTCTCGCGCATCTGTCATCAAAGCCTGACCAGGCGCCTGCCTCAGGATTGTTCTTTCAAAACTCTCTGGGGTGGGCCTTTTAGCAGATAGGTGGCTTTTTGGTTTTTTATTAGACATCTTATGAACGCCTCCATTTCCCAAGTGTGGGGTTAGAGGCCTGTGCTACCACACCCCACACAGCAGTGAGAAAAACTGGAACACGCTTGGCTTTGGGGTGAGTTTCTGACACCTACTGTGGCTCCACAAGCACAACCTTTGCTACTCATATCCTCAAGTTTTATTCCTATCATTTGCAGTGCTGGGAAAAACATCCAGGGCCTTGTGGGTGCCAGGCAAGCACTGTATCATGGAGCCATATCTCAACATCAGGAAACTTGGTGTGGTGTTTGGTTTTTTGAGACAAGGTTTCTCTGTGTAGTTCTGGCTGTTCTGAACTTGCTCTGTAGACCAGGCTGGCCTCAAACTCAGAGATCTGCCTGCCTCTGCCTTCCGAGTGCTGGGATCAAAGGCGTGTGCCACCACAGCCTGGCTTGATTTTACTTTTTAAAATTACATTTTAATGTGTATGTGGCGGTGGGTGGGGAGGCATATGCAACGGTCCAAGGACAACTTGTAGGAGTCAGGTCTCTCCTTCTAACACATGGGTCCAGGTAACCAGAGCTGGTCATTGGGCTTTCAGCAAGTATCTCTGCTAGCTGAGCCATTCTGCCAGCCCCACATTGACATCTTAGTAACAAGTATTTTGCCAGCTCTTGATTCTGGACTTCCAGGTTTCAAGGCAGGTAAGACTAGCACTGATATCTGTGCTTCTCCCTCATGCCAGTCACTGGACTAGCTAAAGACTTTGCTTTCAAATTTTAGGAAAGGCATGCCAGGTAATGACAAATTATATTAATTGCTCTCAAATGTCATGTGCCTAGGAACTAAGAAGATCCAGGGGGACACAGGAGTCTAAAAGGGGAGCATAACAATTATACACAGTGGAGTCATGAAGAAATGTTCATGACCCAGAATGTGCAGAAGTTTCCCAGGAAGCCCCAGCTGCTCAGGAGACCAAGCCCTGCAGCTGAGACCAGCCAGGGCCCTGATACCACCACAAAGGGTTTTCTTACCAATTGCATATGGAGCCTGGTTCCAACAAAACTGGAAGTCCGATGCCGAGGGTTGAAGCAAAAAAGAGCCACCGTTAAAGGGGCAAACCTTTTTATAGATGCAGCTGTCTGCAATGGAAACAACAGCAGCTAGTTCTGTTAGAGGCGACACCTAGATCCCGGGCAGTACCTCCCTGCTAGTTCCCTGTACCCGGGTGGACGTGAATTTGCAGGATGCTCTTGCCTCAGCTTTTCAAGTGCTTGAATTACAAGTGTAATCACCACACATGGCTCTCCTGCTAGTTCATTATAAGCAACCACTGCCAGCCCTCGGGCCAGGTGCTGAGGGGCCTGAGAGAGTCAGAGCCAGAAGAACATTGCTACATGTGGACGAACAGCTGCCACCTGGAGAAAAGTTACTGTGTGCCAAGAATGGAGCTTTGAGAAGACTGTCCGTTTAATTTGCCTGACTTCAGAAAGTAGATGCTGTTATCCTGTAAGCTTATTTTGCAGATAAACTTGAGGTTGGGAGAGGTGAGGTAGTTTGCCCTGAGTCTCACAGCTCTACCAGGAGCAGAGTGTTTGAATGAAGCTAGGCCACGCTGCAGAGCCCATTGCTCCCTACCTATACCATATCATCACGCCAGAGAAAGACTCAGAATGAGCAGCCCACTGGTAAAGGAAGTCTTTCTACAAGGCAGATTATTTCAGAGGCTCACTTATTACAAGCATGGTGGGAGTTGCATGCACACTCTTGATGACTGCTTTTGGCTGTCAACTTGACTATTACTAAAACCCAATGGCTGGGTTTAATCATTTGAAGTGGGAAGATCTCCTCCTCTTTCTCTTCCTCTTCTTTGGTAGGGTTTCACTATATAGCTCTGGCTGTCCTGGAACTCACTCTATAGACCAGGCTGGCCTTGAACTCAAGAGATCTGACTGCTCCTGCTTCCTGAGTGCTGGGATTAAAGGTGTGAGCCACTAGGCCTGGTGGGAAGACACATTTCTAATCCAGATCGTTGAGGGGGGAAGATCCACCTTTAATCTGGTCCAACCTTCTGCTGGCAGCCTAGACAAAGGACATGGAAGAAAGAAGCTCTCTCTCCTTGCCTGCTTGCTCACCCTTGGTAGCAAGTCCACTCCTACTTCTTTGGGATTCTAGTGTATACTGAAGACAAGCTGAGACATCCAGCTTCATGGATCAAACATCTCCTGGATTCTTGGACCTTTCATTCAGCCTAGAGTCATCAGTTTCTAGAGTAGCAATTCTGGTTATAGCTCATAGATCAGATGCTTTGACAAATAATTTGTAATTAATATAGGAGCCCCAGTTGTTGGCAGCTGTAGGCAGCCATTGTTGGATTAGCTGGACCAGAGCCTTTAAGTTATTCCAATAAATCACACATATATGTATACATATATAGTCATTCTCTAAGTTCTGCTGCTCTAGAGAACCCTGACCAATACACCCTCCTAACATGTCACTAGAGAACTTGGGCCATGTGTGTATCCCTCTTGGCTGAACTTCAGCTATGTTAAGGTCAGTTTAATTCAGCAACTGGGTCCTGGCCTGTTCTGACTTTTGAACATTAGTGTATGTGGCTCAGACCTTCACAAAGGAAAAAAGTGTTTGTAGAAACAAAATCCCCTTTTATTATAGAAGCTGTTTATGCCTACTCACACACTTTTCTTTTAAAACAATGACGATAACAACTATCACGGTTATATATATGTGTTTTGAGACAGGGTCTTGCTATGTGGCCCAGGCTGGCCTGGAACTTGTAATCCTCTTGAATAGCTCTATTGAGTGCTGGTGTTACTAGACTGTCCCACCATGCCAGTCTTAAAATTATTTTACTTAACATTTTGTTTATTTCTATGTGTATGAGTGTTTTGTCTGCAAGTATGTCTGTGCACATGATACCCAGGAGGCCATAGAGGACACTGGACACCCTGAAACTGCTGTCACAGACGGTTCTGAGTCACCATGTGGGTGCTGGGAACTGAATCCCGGTCCTCTACAAAAACAGCCAGTGTTCTTAACCAGTGAGCCATCTCTCCAGTCTGTTTTTATGGGTTTTTTTGGGTGGGGAGTGGCAGGAAGGTCAGTTCTTTCCCCATACAATGTTCTAAAAAGTCGTAGGACTGCATTCTAAAGATTCACTGTTTTGAGGAATACTTAGGCTAAAACTTGTGGACGAAGTCCCTGTGGGTGACTCGAGTGGGAAAGGGTCGTCTTGCCTTCTCTGGGCTATTTCCTGTTAACTCTTGACTTTTGAAGATGATACCTACCAGACAAATTTGTGTTAATAACTGGCTCTTCCATATTAATTATAAATTATTTGTCAAAGCATCTGATCTATGAGCTATAACCAGAATTGCTATTCTAGAAACTGATGATTCTAGGCTGAAAATATGTTTTTTTATTTTAGTTAAACCTTATCCAGGAAATGGTCTTATTTCCATTTGCTTAAAAATAACTTAAAGAGATTTACTTATTTTATGTATGTGAGTGTTTTACCTGCGTGCATGTGCACCACATGCATACCTGGTGCCCACAAGGTCAGCAGAGGATATTGGATCCCTGGAACTGGAGTCACAGAGGCTGTAAGTTGCCATGTGAGTGTTGAGAACTGAACCTGGGTTCTCTACACGAGTACAAATGCTCTTAATCCCTGGGCTATCTCTCAGCCCCCTCTCAGCTCTTGAATGCTGGAGTCAGTATCTGATACATTTCCTCTGCCCAAGACCCACTGTGCTACTGGACCCAAACTAACCTAACTGAGCTACATAGGCCCAATTTATGCTGATTTCATTAACAGCTGAGACACTCAATAAAGCTACAGGTTGAAATCCAGGCATGCTGGTGCACATCTTCAATCCCAGAACTTTGGAGGAAGAGGCAGAGGCAAAAAGATCTCTGTGAGTTTAAGGCCACTCTGGTTGACATAGGAAGTTCCAGATCAACCAGGGGTACACAATGAGGCTCTGTTAAAAGAAAAGATACAGGTAGAACACCCATAATCCAAAAGAATCTGAAATCTAAATTGACCCAATAGCTGAAACCTTCTGAGTGCTGATAGGTGGAAAATCCTAAATCCTCATCTGATGGATAGTAGCCAAGATTCAGAGACTCCTGCTGGGTGTTGTGGCGCATACCTTTGATCCCAGCACTCAGGAAGCAGAGGCAGGCGGATCTCTGTGAGCTTGAGGCCAGCCTGGTCTACAGCGAGAGTTGTATGATAGTCAGAACTATGTGAGACCCTGCCTCAAAGCAAAGATAAAAAATAAAAAATTCAGATACTTTAGAAATAACACAAACTCACGAAATTACTTTCTGGCTTTATGTAGGTGTGTATGAAATGTAAATTAATTTTGTGTTTAGACTTGGGCTCCATTTCCAGGATAACTAGTTATGTATGTGGAACTAACCCGGAGTCTAAAAGATACAAAATCTCAGACACCCTGGGCCTAAGCACTTCATTTGAGGGACATTCACTCTACAATCACGCAAGATAGAATCTGGTACTGAGGACAAGAGGGTCAGAAGCAAATCCTGGCCCCAAGGAGGCCGTTCACCTCTCCAAGCCTCCTTTGTTTTAGGTCTACATGGAGGAAAAATAACAGCCTGCTGTGGCCACTGTAGGTGAAAGTTTGAATGACACAGGGGGTTCCTGGCACACAGTAAGGGCGCACTAGCTAGCTGCCACTGTCCTCACCCCACACCCTGGAAGCAGGTGTGTGGTGGCAGCTCTGCTAAGTGTGTCACTTCGAGGCTTGGGCCACAGCCAGGGGTCCAGGTAGGGATGAAGTAAGGGGCTCATGGTGTGATGATGCACCCAGCATGGGTTCCTCGGGTCAGTCTATGGGAGTAAAGAGATCCTGTCCAACCACCCAGAAAATAGGCTGTTTTTGTGCATGAAGAGTAGACACTCCCCGACTTACAGTTGTAGCACAAGAGCAGGCCGGCTTCTCCGTCTTCATACACATCAATAGCTGCAACAAAATTAACCTGCAATGATAATGGGCAGCGGTAGTGGTGTGTGGGACGGGGACACTCGGAGAAACTTCCTTAAGCTATGGCTGCCGAGCAGTGGCCTTCAGTCCTTGGGAACTAGGGTGCTGCCAGGCTGGTTATGCCTCACCAGTACCTACAGTGCCACTTGGGCCTACGGTTACAAGGAACTGCAGCTGCGAAAGGAACAGCTTTGCTTTCTCTGCATTTCTCTGTCTCCCAAACATCCTTCTCTCCAATCTGGGTAGGACTTTCTTACCCAGTCTTCCTGTCCTTCCAGAAGGTCTGAATTCAGCACCGTGCGTACATGTTCCTAATGCTCGTGTTTCCCAGAATGCTCAGGCTCACAGGGATTCCGTGTGTGTCACTCATTTAATTCTCACATCAGCTCTCAAAAGCGGACAGCGTCGTGCCTATCTTACACAGATGAAAGGACGCCTGAGGACACTGAGGCACTTGGCTGTGAGGACCACACTAACTCCAGCTCTCTTCCTCACACACACCCTCGTGCCGTCAGTGAGGTTTCTTGTAGTAGTACACTGCCGTGTGGGCTCAGCAAGGACGAGACGGAGGCATTTTCGTAAGTGGAAGCCCTGCCAGACCTCTGCAGAGGGAACCACCATCATGGCCAGCGCCATACTCACTGTGGAACCACGAGCCTCTGAGCTCAGGTGTTTTTATTCTTTCAGAACTCCTCAGGTGTTCTACTGATAGCACATGCAGATCATTAGCAATCAACAGCAGCCCCCACATAAACCTAACACCTGCAACAATACAAAATGACCTAGACGGCCCCTCACCCAACAGTGCATAAAACAATTATTTAATATACAACTAAAAATAAACTTCTGCAACAATTACCCTTTTCTGCATAAAAAAATTGCATTACCTTTACAACACAATTTAACACTACATCAGCAAAACTATCTACAAGAGGAACAATCACCGGTTACTAATGCACAGGACCAAATGAAATCAAACATCTATCAAGCTTTTTGCAATGTCTTTGGACAGCAGAAAAACATTATCAGTGTCCAATTATCTGGAATTCACTCACAATCTTCTGGGCTCCTCCAAAGGGCTGGGGTCACTTCTCTTCTCTGACCTCTGCAGCCACACAGTTTGTCCTCCAAGTTCAGGCTGGCTCTACTCCACTGCTGCTGCTGTCACTGGCATCTTCAGAACATTGGGGTCTTCTGCTGCAACTGGGCTGCACTTTCACAAATAGCCTCTTCTGGGCTCTCTTCATGGATGCCATGCCTCAACTTCTCTGCATGACTCCTTCAATCTGGCCTTCAACTGCTACTTTGGCTATACCTTCACTAATGGTCTCTCCTGGCCTCTTACAGTGCCAAGCCTCAGCTCCTCTCCAAAGATCCCTTCATACATTCAAAACCAGAACTAGCTGGGTGAGTCTTACAGTACCAAGTTCGGTTGCCAGCATGAGATACAACCTCGGCCAGTTCTGGACGACAGCTTCTGTGTGCTGACCCTGCAGATGCACAGCTTTCTGCATCTTCCCAAAACTCAAAGATAAGATTCAATCTCCTATTCTGAAACCCACCAAAGAACATATTCCTAAAACATTTAATCATAGCAAAAAGTGTCTTCATCTAAAGTAAACCACCTTAATTAATTTGCATCTGATCAGACATTAATTTGGTATCTTTTGACCACAAGGGATGAATCTAAAGGAAAGGTTATTCTTGCTGATTTAAAGAAGCAACAATGTGACAAACAAAGCAGAGCAAAACAAACAAGTAAAATGCAAACTGAAAATAATTCTGCCATCACATGATCCAAATAGGTCTCAGGGACCCAGTTCAGCCTGGCCATCGTCCACCAGTACTGCCACCCCCAAATCTTCCAGAGCTCTTTGGAACCATTCTCCCACTGGACTTGTAGAGCATCTTTAAGAAGAGCAAGCCCCACTAGCTCTGCTGCTTGTAACTCACTGCCCCTGAAAGCTACCAGGGTCCCCAGCAGCCTGGCCTGTAGCCTAAAGAAGCCATGAGGCAAGCCCTCAGTCCTCTTGGCAGTACAGGACCCATTTGTGTCTGTGTGTCTGTCTGTTTCTGTGTTGGGCTGGTGCCCTGTCTGACGTGCCATCGTTGAGGTAGATATCAATGTCCTTTGCTTGTCAGGTGTACCCAGGCCTGTTTGGAGGATGGGCTTGACGGGTGGCTGGGGAAGAACCGGTTTCAGGACCGATTGGTCTATAGGCACTGTCTGTAAATAGATTTTACAATTCAGTTACGTTTTAGTCTCTAGTGTTTGTGAGGTAGTTTAATAGAGAATATACCCTTGAAGCCTACTGTGTCTGCTGTGGATATTGTGAAGACGAGGAGCTTCAGTGGAATGCTGGGAAGATAGAGTCTGGTTTGCTGGAAAAATAACTGATCACTTTGTCTGCATGAAGGTTCCCCTCGTGGGTGGAGTTCTCATTACCTTTGCCTGGGCTGCTTGTCTTTCTCTTGGTCAGGTTTGAAAAAACAAACAAACAAACTGGTCAGTTTAACTAAGTGTCTTTTTGGCTCCAAGCTGCGGCTTCCACAACAGCAGGGGGTTCTGTGCCAGTGGGAAGAATCTCCAGTTGAAACATTCTGGCAGTTTGGTGTTCTTTCTCACCACGGCTATGCAGAAACATACAACCCCTTTCATAAATCTCGAACACAATATTTTGAGTGTCATACACATACAACACAGCTATCAGAAAACTCAGTTTGTGAAACAGCACGCTACCACCAGCAGCAGGAGGGAGCAGTGACTCCATCATCAGGAAAAGCAGTAAGAACCTTGCTTTTCTTGGTCCCAGCTGAATGCTTTCTCTCTAAGGACCTCCATTCCGTGGCTCTCACCTTGGAGCTTTTTTCCTCATTTATTTATTAATTTCACAGCCTTTTCTCTTCATAGAGGCTTATTTCTTTCTCTTTCCTCTTCCCTCAGGAGCCTTCAATTAATACCTTAATCTCTATCCTCTGGTAGCTTCCCCAAGCATACTTTACTGGACTCTGAGGCCTGGAATTTCTTTTTCGTTCTTCCTTGTCTCCATTCTGGATGAGCTCATGTGATATCCTGCCCTACACTGCAGGCGCCACTTGTAGTAATAGGCTGTTATGTGGGTCAGCAAGGAAGACAAGGAGGCATTCTTATATAGGAAAACTCTGCCAGACCTCAGCAGAGGGAACTACCATTTTGGCCAGTGCCATACTCAATCAACAGTGGAACCCTGAGCATCTGAGCACAGGTGTTTTATTTGATCCAGAACTCCTCAGGTGTTCTACTGATAGCATATGCAGATCATTACCAATTAACATCCCCCACATAAACCCAACACCTGCAGACAATACAAAACTCCAAGACCTAGGGTAGCCCCTCACCAAACAATACATAAAACAATTTCAAACATAACTAAAAATAAACTTCCCCAACAGTTTCTCCTGTCTGTGACACATGGGCTCTCTGGACTCTTAGGTGGGCTGGTGTGTCTCATTCTCATCTCTGCCCTTCCTGTCTAGGGAGGCAGCAGAGGTGATAGAGTGGGTCTGGCGCACACGTGACCCTGGGCTGTCACTGTTTAGACTTGAGATTAAGGGAGCTCAACCTGGGTTGTAGCCATCTCTTGTCCTTCTGGGGTCCAGACACTCTGTCCTTTAAAGGAGCTTTATGTGGTCCAGCCTAAAGAGCACATCACGTGATACAGATACTCCGAATGTAATTTCATTACTATTATTTGAGACAGGGTCTCATGTAGCCCAGGTTGGTCTCAAATTACTATGAAGCCCCAGCTAACTTTGAACTCATGATCCTCCTGCTTCAGCTTCACAAGTTCAAGAACTGTAGGTATGAATCTCAACATCTAGCTAGAGGCTATAATTTTAAAAGATGGTGCATCATATCATCTAAAGTTAGAAGACACAATCCCTTGCTTTCTCTTATTGTCAAGTCATTGCTATGGCTGTCAGCTTACCCTGCTGGCCTCCACGTGGTGCAGTCTAAAGGCTTCCCCTGTGCTCTCATTCACCACATCGAACTGATGGCGATATGCCACACAGATGAGGTTGTCACTTTCTTCTGTGGGCCCATCCACTAAGGTCATCACTGCTGGGGAGTCACACAGACAGATTTCCTGTGTGGGTGAGAATGAGGAGGACACAGGTCAGGACACAAGCGGCCATCTTCAGAAGACTTTACTGCCTGTCCCTCCTTCCAGAAATGCCCAGCCTGCTTGGTCACAGCAGAACCATGCTTCACAGATGACAGGACTCTCACTGGACTCTTCCTTCCTGTAATTGTCCCTCAAATCTGTTTCTGGAAGGGATGGAGGTCAGGAAAGAATTTCACAATCTGACTTCACTGTCCAGCTGGCTTTAGCCCCCACTGTGTGTCTTGTGACTTAGTAATGGCAGTACAACTGTTAACTGCCTGGTGGCTTCACGTGTGGCAGGTAGTGTTTCCACTGAATCCTGCACCAAACCCTGGAAGTGGGTATGGCTGCTACTCTCTGGAGGAAGAAACTGGCTCCGAGGTCAGGTTGCTTGCTTATGGTCACAAAGTTCATATGTGGTAACACCATGATTCAGCCTCTGTGCACCTGACTTCAGAGCTCATACTGCCTAGCTACTCTACATCAATATTCTTTATGGGTGGTAATTAGTCTTGAGAAAGCAGACACCTAATTAGAGCAAGATTTTAATGTATTTTAGTATAAATGTCAGTGTTCTGTACCCAGAACAGCTGCAGAAATCTATGTGCACAATTCAGGAGGCCTAAATTGGCCTTAGTTTGTCTAGTGCAACACTTGGCTCTAGTGGACAATGCTGGACACACTTCATAGTGATGAGCTGTAGCTGTTGTTTTTTTGAGACAGGGTCTCACTATATAGCTCTCTCTGTTCTGGAACTTGCCATGTGGACCAGGCTGGCCTCAACTGCCACACCCAACAACTATCCATCCTTCCTTCCTTCCTTCCTCCCTCCCTCCCTTCCTTCCTTTTCTCTCTCTCCTCTCTCTCCCATTTTCTTCCTTCCTTCCTTTCTTTCTTTTCTCCCTTTCTCTCTCTCTCTCTCTCTCTCTCTCTCTCTCTCTCTCTCTCTCTCTCTAAAGGAGAGGTGGGATGACCAGGAAGGAACCAGCTCTCAGAAGGTTTCATTCCTAAGGCTGAAGAGTCAACCCATCAGCACATCCTGCAGACAAGGAGGATAGACAGATTTGTTCTAAGTTTCCTCCTACTTCTCCAGCTACAAAGACCACTACAGCCTCCTTGGGTCCTTTCAGCAGGTCTCCTGATTGCCACTGTTGGTCCCTCCTGTGCTTTTTTACCAAAACCATGTTTAGAACATCTCACCTCTTTGCAGTCAACTTTCCAATAGTTCCTACCTTGCTCCAAGCCAAAGTCAAAGCCCTTGCCAGGTTTCTAGGGCCATAGACAATCTGCTCCTAGATCTCCTGAAGCTGGGCACTTTGTCTGCTCAGCTCTCATCATTCATGCCTCCTGACTGTGGCTTCAGCAGGCTTCAGGTCCCTTGGCTGCCTGCCTCTGCTCCTGTTCCTCCGTGCTCTCTCCACTTCCCACTGCCCTCTGCATCCTATGTTCTATCTGTTTTACTCCTACTGCTGTTATTTCCTAGACAGAGTTTTTCTGTATAACAGTCCTGGCTGTCCTGGAACTTGCTTTGTACATCAGGCTGGCCTCAAGCTCTCAGCCTGCCTCTGCCTCCTGAGTACTGAAATTAAAGGCACAGCCCACCATGCCCAGCCTCAGTGTTTATTTCTGCCAGCTCTCAGGTATTTGCTTGCTCAACTAGAAGGCGAGCTCTGTGGGAAGAGAGACTGCATGGGTCATTGCTTCATGCCCATGCCTAGAACTCATAGAGGTTATGGTGAATAAGCACACGGCTTAGATGTCTGTAAGCCGGGCACAGGAGCTGGGGCTCCACAGGGGTTACTGAGCAGTGACAGTCTTACGACTAGAGGGAGAGTCAGCTAACACCTGGCCAGGGGAGCAGCAGGCTAGACAGCAAACCTACCCTGATGTACTGGAATTCTTCAACAGGTGACTCCAACAGGGGAGATAGGAGTGAGGTACCTGGCACCCCACTTGGCTGCTTGTGTTGTTTCCTCGTGATGAGAAGCAGTTTATTGCGAATTGCAACCACGATCCTCAGTTCTTTGCTGTGGTGAGTGTTAATAGCATACAGGTGGCATCCTGGGAAGAGGAAGGATGATGTCCAACATGAGTAGAGAGGGCTGGTAGCCCCCCAGACCTGGGACCTTGGAATGGCTCCTAAGAACCCTGAGAATGAAGCATAGCTCAGAGACAGACTAAACATGTCTCAGATACCAGGTGTTGCGGCACTCGATTCAAAATGCCTTGCCCTGTTCATGCGTTTGAACGCTTGGTCTCCAGCTGGTGTCACTGCTTTGGAAGGCTGTGGAGCCTCACTGGAGGAAGTATGTCACCAGGGGGTGGGTGTTCTTGCCCAGTCCCACTTCCTGTCTGCTCTCTGCTTCTTGACTACAGATGAAACATGACCATCACATGTTCCTGCATCATGATGGACTGTATCCCTTCTTAAACTGTACGCAAGAGTCAGCCCTTCTTCCCTTAAGTTGCTTCTGGCCTGGTGTCGGGTCACAGTGAGGGGAAAAGCAACTAATACACCAGGCAAGATGGACATGAAAACGAGGCTAGGAAAGGCAAGTCTCTTCTATTCTATGGCATGTGGACTTGGCTTTATTTATGTGTATTCTTTGTAGGTTTATTTATGTGTGTGGCAGTTTGAATAAGAACGGCCCCCATAGGCTCATATATTGAGTGCTTGGTCCCCAGTTGGTGAACTGTTTGGGAAGCATTAGGAAATGTTGTAATGGAATATTTGAATTAGATATGTATATACTCTTTTTGGAGTGATGCTCCTGTAGACGTGCTTTCTGTGTTGTATGGGGGAAGGGTGGGCTTTTGCTTGCTTACTTTATAAGACTTGCTTCCTGTACCTGTTCACACCTCTGTGCTAAAAACAATGGATGTAACCCCCTAAAATCATCATGTAAAAGACCAATTGTTTATCTTAGTGCAGATGAAGGATCCCTATCACCTTTGCAGCTTCTGTAGCCAGAACCCAGGGAATACCTTGGGTTCCTCAGCTTGGACACCCACCTCAAGGGTGACAGACTGGAAGACTCTGCAGGGTGTTAGGTTCTATGTGTTTTTGGAAATAAGGGCTTTGTTGAGTAGGAGGGAGCTTTGAATGAATAAAGAATCTAGAGACAGAAGCAGAGTGAGCCATGAGAGGCGAGACCCTTTGCCTAAACCATCCAGGTTTTACATCTTGGAGAGTTGTCTATATTCTTTATTGAAACCCTTCATGGATATTAATATTTGTATCTACAAAGTGTGGCCTTGTTGGAGGAGGTGTGCCACTGGGCTTTGAAGTTTCAAAAGTCCACACCATTCCCGGTTAGCTCTCTATCTGCCTCAGGGTTGTTGTCTCAAAATATGAGCTCTCAGACACTGATCCAGTGCCGTGCCTGCTGCCCACTGCCGTGTTGTTATAGACTCACACTCTGAAACTGTACACCCCCAGTAAATTGTTTCTTCCATAGTTGCCTTTGTCATGGTACCTTAGTCCAGTGATAGAAAAAAACCAAGACAATGCGTATGAATGTTTGGCCTGCACGTATGTGCGTGTACCACATGTGTGCCCAAGAAGGTCAGAAAAGGAGTTACAGGCAGTTGTGTGCTGCCATGTGGGTGCCAGAAATCGAACCTAGGTCTTCTGCAAGAGCAGTAACTGCTCTTAACCCTGTGCCATCTCTCTGGGCCCAGAGCTTGGTTTTGTATCTACTACACAACAGGAAGTAAAGTGGAGGTTGATCAGAACTCCAAGAACCAAAATCCCAAAGTGTCTTTTGTGGATTAGCTGAGGGAGCTGAACTCACCTCCAAGACCTGTGGCCCAAGGGCTGACAGCTCTTGTCCTAGTTTTCTAGCCTTTTAGGGAAGCTGAGGTTCAATTTTGGCAGTTCTGGGACTCAGACCCAGGGCTTTATGTGTGTGTGGCAAGTGCGCTCCCTCTGATCTACGCCTCGCACTCCTCTATTCCAATTCATTTCCCCCAAAGGAGGAATTATTTCTTTTGCGCCCTACTATTCATTTTTATTTTCAGTAGCATGAAAATTTTAACAGAAATAGCTCTTTTCTTTTGTGACAGTGTCCCAGACTTGCTATGTAGCCAGGCATGGTTTACGTAGTGCTGGGGATGGACCCTAGGGCCTCCTGCACTCTAGGCAAGCACTCTAGCAGCTGAGTTATGTCCCCAGGCCCTCACCTTTGGTTTTCTCCAGCTTGTTTTCTCGGCAGTCAGATCTGCTCCTCCCAGTCTGCCTGCCATCAAGGCCTTTTTGCACCGCGCTCAGCCGGAACACAAACAGGCGGGCATCTTTCCCTGGTGACAGTGAGGAGGCAGAGGAGGGAATTAGAGAAGCCAAATGACCTTTTAGGACTCCCAAGGCAGACACAGCAAAGTTGGGATGAGAGGTGTTCTGGGATGCAAGCAATTGCATTCATTTATTCAACATAATCGTTGGGAGAATGAAACTCCCCTTCCCTCCACTACCCCACCAAGTGGGCCACCCAAGGACCACAGCACTGGTATCAGGAAAAGTAGCAATGACATGACCTACACACCCAGACCCCTGTGACTCTTGGGGTTAGCTGCAGTGGGCCACCCTCCTGCTCTTTCCAGAGCATGCCCTCTGAAGAGAGACTACCTTTGTCTGCTCTGAGAACCAGGAGGTCCAGAGTCTCAAGCACGTGTATCTGCTTCACAGGCAGAGTTCTGTCAAACACAGGCACGGATGGAAGGTCGTCTGGAAAAGGAAGTCTGGTTACTGGTGCTGCACAACCTGTGACACACGCCTGGGGACTGCTCTCTCCAGTAAAGGATGGGGTTGGGTTCTAGAACTGCCATGGGAGAAGTACTAATATGCCTCACTCAGTGGCATCCAGAACTCTCTCTGGGGGGTGGTGGTGGGGCACAACATCAAGGACAGGGAAGGAAGCTGTGTTCTTCTTGGTGTGCCCAAATAAAGAGCACATCTCAACCCCAAATTTACTGGGGTTGTAGCAAAGGACTGAATGCCACATGGGAAAAAAAGAGCAGCAATTTCTTTTATTTTCAATGCTATAAAGGAAAGTATCATATCTTGTATTATTTCATGCATTTCTCAAGAAAGTAAATTTAGTTGTTATCGTTGTTTTTCCCTTCCTCCTCCTTCTCCTTTTTCTTCTCTGTTTTCGTTTTCCAAGACAGGGCTTCTGTGTGTGTCTCTGGCTGTCCTGGAACTTGCTCTGTAGACCAGCCTGGCCTTGAGCTCATAAATCCACCTGCCTCTGCCTCCAAAGTGCTGGGATTAAAGGCATGTGCCACCATTCCTGGCTTGCTTATATGTTTTTTAAAATGTTTTTAATATTTTTGATTATTTGTGTTTGTGTCTGCATGTGGATATGTGCACGAGAGTACAGGTGTTGTCGGAGGGCAGAAGCTTATGACCCCCTACTGCTGGAGGTACAGCTGGTTGTGAGCTACCCACATGGGTGCTGGGAATTGAACTCAGGACTTCTGGAAGAGCAGCAAGTGCTCCTAACTTAAGAACCATCCAGTCTCCTTCTTATACATTTTTAATATTTTTTTAGATAGGAATTTGAAATATCATTTTTTAGAGACCAAAAAAAGAGGGGGGGGTATCAGCTAAATTGTCTAAAGAAAGAACAAACGAATACCCTAAGTGAAAACACTCAGCAAGCGTTCAGGTAAGTGGATCTCCGACATTGCAATTATGAACAGAATTTGACTTTGAGGTATCTGGAACTTACAAGTGATAATAACTACTACACTGCCTCTTGGGAACCCCAAGATGTCTCAGCTAAGAGGATTGTTACAGGTGGGGCTCAGGCCTCTTCTGGACATAGAAATGGAGCTGGGAGTTGATCTCTCCGGATGGTTCCAGCAGAGGCAGGGCCTCTGACATCAGGATCAATACCACCCTCCGTGCAGGGGTCACTAGCTCCAGTAGGCCTGTGAGCGTTTGGATCTGTAACAGGTCCCTAGAGATAAACAGCCTATCTCTCTCCCCCTGAGACACACAGGGCTTGCTTCTACTCTCCCTTTAGTGGGAAGCTTATGGCAGCCCATCAGCCATGGTCCTTTCGTCGCTACTGACACCAAGGACTCTGTATGCTGCCAGGAAGATTTACCTGTTCAGAACATGGAGAGATTATTCTAATACTGTCCTATCTGGGTGAATAACTGCAGTTATTTTATGGGTCCACAGTAACATTAGAGTGGCAGATCCCTCTTCCTCCTCTTCCTCTTCTTCTTCTTCTTCTTTTTGGTTTTTCAAGACAGGGTTTCCCTGTGGTAACTCTGGCTATCCTGGAACTCACTCTATAGTCCAGGATGGCCTCGAACTCATAGAGATCCTCCTGCCTCTGCCTCTCAAGTGCTGGGATTAAAGGTGTGTGCCACTACCACCCAGCTTTTTAATTTAGATGCCTGTTACCCAAATACTAGGCACTTGTAACATTCCTATTTAACCAAGAAGGAACCATTGGAAGTGTTCAGAACACTTGTTCAAGGTCACTCCTTAAACACGTGGAGCCCAAAAGGATGGAGTATCTCCTTGTATGCTGGAAACAGGCACACGGTGTCCTGCCAAGCCAGCATGGATTAGCATGCATTCCCCATCCGTTCCTCAGCTAGCTAAAGAATTTGTATGTAGACAGGAAGGAGAGAGGGCAAGGGCAGGGAGAACGACAGATTTAACAGCTGCATGATTAATTATTCTTTCTGTAATACCGGTATGAAGACAAGTCTTTTAGAGAGAGCTTTTCTATCACCATATAACCAAAAAGGCAACAGCCTGCTCTCTTGGTGACCAGTTCCTTAAAGCTTGCTGCACTCACAGTCAGAGGGTCTTGAGCTTTTTCTTTTTCTTTTTTTAATAATGACCTTGAAAGAAGTAGATTCTCCAGGGCAAATCTAATGGAATTAAACAAAAACTAATGGGCTGGAGTGGGAGCCAGCCTAAATTGAAAGGGCAGACCTACACACAAAAACAATCTTAACACAATTACGTGTAGAGCAGAAGGCAAACTAAGAAGAAACAGAATGACAGCTCAGAGAGAGATAGAAAGCAAGCTCAGGGCTGCTTCTTTCCTGCAAAAGCCAAGGGGGCATCACTGGACAGTCGGGGGAGAAGAGGAATTTTAATTTTTGAAAATAAAAAGAAACTTTTGGTTGTCTTCTGGCTGCGGGCGCTTCGCACAGGAAGCCCTCAGTGCGGCCACCCCTCCTTGCGGTCACAATCACTGTCCCGAGTGCCACTTTCCATTATTACAAACGACTTCTCAGCCTTTCGAGGCCAGAGGCTCAGAGAAGATGGACTTTCTTCTTAAAGATGGGGTATGGGGAACCCAGGCCTTATAATTCTAGGCAGGGATTATACCTCCCTGTTCTTATATACTCCACCTTCAATGCTCTTCAAGTCATGTTTCTAGACTTAAGGATTTAAATTCTGAACTGATGAATTTTAAGTTATCTACATTTTATTAAATTAGTCATAGACACAATTAGGTTATGGGAAACATGATGGATTTTAAGTTGTCTACATCTTATTAAATTAGTCACAGATACAGCTGGGTTATGGGGAACATGATTGAGGCCCATATGACGGTCACAGGTAAGGTCAGTTTGCTCTCCTACCGCCCAGCAGAACACACCTGGTGCAAGGCCAGAACAGGAGCAGGGACCTAGCGAGTGCGCCAGGTGGAGGTCTGAGGGAGGCTGATGTACGCTCACCAAAGGGCGTGCCTCTGAAGCTGCTACCTCTCTAGTGCCTGTGGCTCCCTGGAAGTCCCAGGAGACCTGATGCCAGTGCTTAGCTCCTCTGTTGCTCATCAGGAGTCTAGAAAAATCCAAATGTGCCTCCTGCTCTCCTGGCATCTATATTCCTTCAGGCCATGACTGAGGCTTCCTTGTGGTGGCTGCTCTGAGTGACTGTCTTCCAGGACAGGCTGGGGTAGCTCGCTGTCAGAAAGTGCCACTTAAGACAGAGTTGCAATCTGTCTTCCTGGCAAAGTCTTCCTGCTTCTACATTCATAAAAACAGTTTATCTAAGAATCATATCATTTGTTTTGGGCATCAAGTTTTTTCCAGTCAGGATTTTTTTAAAAGGCTTCAAGGGAGCACATCTCCCTAAGAGAATGATGTGAAATAATATGTCCCTTTTCATTTAAATGTTGGGACTGTGATGAGCACTTATTGAAGAAGCATCTTTTTTCTTTTTCTTTTTGGTTTTTCGAGACAGGGTTTCCCTGTGGTAATTCTGGCTGTGCTGGAACTCACTCTATAAGGACCAGGCTGGCCTCGAACTCACAGAGATCTGCTTGCTTCTGCCTCCTGAGTGCTGGGATGAAAGGCTTGTGTCACCACCGCCTGGGTGAAAAAGTATCCTTTAGTAGGTAGCTTAATATCCAGGAACTAATTGGAGATTGGGGGAAGAGATGAACTTCCCAGAGTGCTGGGCTCAAAATATACCCCCGCAGAGCACCTGTCTGAGACAAGGGGTTAATTTGATTAGAAAATCAAACCTGGCTAACTCTCCTCAGGACTAGGTATGTAAAGTCTAATGGATCTGACTGGCAAGTCATCCACCTCAGAAGTACAAGTCACACACAAAAAAGACATTTGTAGGAGTGCTACTCACTAACCATCCACTAGCAAGACGCCAGCATCAGTGGAAACCAGCAAGGCCTGGCCCCAGGGATCTGCACACACGGCTTCGTGAGGGAAATTACTGCAGAAACACTGGGGCTCCCAAGGCTGCGAGGCAACACAAGCATCGGAGAGTAAGTGTACCAGGAAGAACACACCGTGTCCCACCAATTGGAAACGCAGAGTCAGAGTGGGACACCTGAAACAGTAACACAGAATGAGTCGCGCCAGACCTCAGAAGCTGCGTGGGATCTGGACACAGTTAGGGAGAAACCCCCTTTCGGATACGGGCACCATGGAAAGGCAGTGACTTCGCACTTCTGGCCGCGCTGCCTGCCTATGTGATCATGACGTTCTTTGGGCAATTGAAGCACTGGTAATGTTTCTTAAACTGGTTTTCTCTAACACATAGAAGTTGGGCCAATTGGTGCCTTTTACTTTTTTTTAAAAAGAGGGTTGATGTTAGTTTAGCATAAAAGGAAGTCCCACATAGCTATTTTTTAAAAAGGTAGTATTTCTGTGTTGCTGATTCAGCAAAATCATTAAACCACACACAACGCAAGAGGTTGGTACTGACCTAATATACAGTTGCTTACTGATCCATACAAGGCTACAAAATCGTAAAAAGAAAAAATATAGCACACATTTTGCAGGAATACAGCAAGGGTTGCTAATGAAATACGTCCAGGTCCCCGTGTGGCATGTCACACTTCATGAACACTTGCTTGGATCTTAGCTTCATTTCTGTTTCAGAAATAAAGTTAGCTCTCCCTCATAACGGCCTCTGTGGTGGTATGAAGGCCAGGAGCTGGCAGGCACTGCTTAATAGGATCTTAGTCACACAGTGTTGTGGATGGTTTCTGTTTTTGTGGCACTAGGAATCAAAACCAGGGCTTCTTGCATGCTAGGCAACGGCACCCACAGAGCGATGTCCCCAATGCTGAGAACTGCAAACATTTCAACACATTCACTTCCCTTCGGACACTTCTCTTGGCCCCATGCTTTGGAATCTTTGAAGGTTTCTGAGGACAAGTTGAAGGCTTACATCTTCACCTCTACTCTCAACTAGACATAAGGTCTGACACGACCAGTTGGGCGGCTGGAGAACCCATGTTTGCTCTTGTAGGAGTGTGTGAATGCCCATACACACATGTTCACACTCTCTAAGTTCAAGGAAGGCTGAGGATCACCTTCAAGAGCATCATCAGGGTGAGGCTAACACTGGCTGAGCGAAGGGCAGGCTTCCCCTTTAGGATACCTACAGCCTCAGACTTGCAAAGATGAGAACGGCACTGTTCTGAAGAGGGCCTAGAGAATATGGGAGCATTTTCTAAACTGAAAAAGAGGAAAAAAAGGAGCAGGTCACTAATTGAAATATTTCCCCCCATGAAGAGGCCTGGAAATTCTGAGTTGGTGATGTATAGCTAGAGGAATTGAAAATGCAGAGGGAAAAAAAAGGTAATTAGGGAGACAGACATTGAAACTAGCCTTTCAATAATAGCAAGACACAACACTGGAGTCATTGTATGTGTGCACGTGTGTGCGTGTGCATGTGCGTATGTGTGCTCGTGCTCAGGCCCGCCTGTGCAGGTATGTGTGAATACCTCAGGTTGACATCATGATGTCTCTTCTCAGTTGTTCATCGACCTTGTTTTTTGAGACAGGGTCCCTTGCTGAATCTTAAGCTCAACAGCTCTATTTGACTAGCCAGCCAGCAAGAGTTCGGAGAGACCCCATCAAAAACTGGGGTTTTAGGCATGAACCACCACACTGACTGTCTATGGGTGTTGGGGATCTGAACTCAGGTCCTAACTTTCCTTATTGAGCCATCACCCCAGCCCTCAACTGAATCTTTCAAAAATATTATTTTATTGTTTTGTATGTATGGATATTTTGCCTACATGTATGTCCATGTACTATGTGCATGCAGGCTGTTCAGAGGCTGGAAGAAGGTATCAGATTCCCTGGGACTTTTGTGGCAGACAGTTTTAGCCATCATGTGGATGTTGGGGATGGAATTTGGGTTCTCTGGACGAGCAGCCATCAACAGAGTCTTAATTGCAAAGTGCTCCCTGGCAAGAGGACACTTGCAAAAAGGATCTTCACCCAAAAGATCCAAGGTCCTCTGGAGCAGAGCTTCTCTAAGGGTGGGCCATGGGGTCCTCTGGTTATAAACTGATCCCAGCAATGGAAGCAGCTTTTTCTTGTGCACCATGAACAGGCTTTTATTTGGAATATATGTCTAAGAACTTAAGAATGGCAGGAAATCTTAGTGCTATTTATAAAGTACTTAGAAACGCTGCAAATTCCTACCATGTCTACAAATGGCAGATAGTCAGACTTTTTGCAAGTTTGGGAAAGGATGTTTGTCTTATTCGGTCAGAAGGTACTTGTGTTTTTTTCAGTCAATTGCATTAAATTAAAATTTTATATTTATTTATTTACTTACTCACTTATTTATTGTGTGTGTGTGTGTGTGTGTGTGTGAGATCAGCACAGTGGTAAGGGCTTTTATCTACTGAGCCACTGCACTGGCTCTCAATTACATTAAAAGTTTTATTTTTATGTGTGAGTGTGTGTCTGTATGCACACGTGTGGGTGTTGGGAGAGGCCAGAAGGAGATCCCCCAGAGCTGGAGTTACAGGTGGATGTGAGCGTGGGTGCTGGGACCTGAACTTAGGTCCTCTGCAAGAGCAGGAAGTGCTTTTCCAGTACCCTGGTCTCTTCTTGATGATCACCTATCCTACCCTCCCCTGCCTCCAAAAGTAAAAACGGGAAGTAGACAGGCTGCAAGACTTGCTGTTTGGCTTCATGGCTATCCATTATGCCATGGTTTCTCACTTGTGCTCTTCTGAGCAGCAATCCTTGAGGACTAGTTAGAAAAGCAATGTGATGGTTAACTTTGTCAAGCTGACACAACAGAATGACTTGGGAAGAGTTACAATGAAGAATTGTCTGCATTGGGTTAACCTGTGGGTATATCTGTGGGGACTGTCTTAATTGACATGGGAAGACTCAGCTCGCTAAGGACAGCATCATTTCATAGGCAGGGTGTCCTGAACTGTACAACCGTGGAGAAATCAAGCCGAATGCAAGCAAGTAAGCAAGCAAGCAAGCAAGTGAACATGCATGCATTTACTTCTTTCTGTTCTTCATGTGGATGTAATAGAAGCTCCTGTCACTGTGACTTCTCTGCAGTAAGGCACTAACCTAGAACTGTGAGCTAAGATAAGCCCTTTCTCCCATATATTGCTTTCTGCCAGGATATCTTATTACAGCAACAGAAAGGAAACCAGGATAGCAATCTTTCAAGCCCACTTCCAGCCTGTCAGATTGGAGGCTGGAGTTGACTTGGATGCCCTCCAATCACTGCCCAGAATCTCACTGTTTTTATTGGGTTGACATTAGATGACATGAACTCATCAAAGCTTGAGTGTGAGGCCAGCCTGCTGCCCAGGTCCAGTGGTTCACACAGAGGCAGGAGTGCCTGGGAACAGAGGCTCTTGCTGGATGAGCTGGGCTCCTGAGGACTTTGAAGGAGACATCCCCCTGCCCCAACTGTTTCCATAACTTCACTGAGCACACAGGACATTCACAGTTCAGAGAGAAAGTATCAACCACTTACCTCCTTTTTACAGATCCCTGAAGCTGCCAGACTTGATGGGGCATCTCCTCTCACAATGGACTTGAGTTTCAGTGCCTAAAAAACAGAGACATCGCTCAAGGTCTGGTATTAGGCAGTGAACCAACAGCAGGGGCAGCAACTGAAGTTTGAGAAAAAGCAATGAGTCAGGAGTAATTTGGGGTTAAGGCCGCAGGACCCTCTGTTGATCCATCATCAATGGTAAGGGATTAGGAGGAGATGGAGCCCAGTGACAGGGTTCTGGCCCAAACTACACCTTATATTTCTGGCATTTAAGTTAGTTCTATAGTCCTGTGATTTCACAACTAAGAAGGCTGGAAAATACATATTCCCAGGTTCTTCCCAATCTTGATGGCTCAAGAGTTCCCGAAAGAGAAGGACATTTAGTTTTAAGATGTCTTAAAATTATGTTTACTTACTTTTGTGTGCACATATATGCATGTGTGTGTGTGTGCACGCGCCGTGGATATGCGTGTGTGTGTGTGTGGGTGTGTGTGTGCCGTGGCACAAGCATGAAGGTCAGGGGCCAACTCGTGGCCGCTAGGAAGACAGAGGACAACCTGCAGGACTAGGCTCTCTCCTACGACTGAGTCCTGGAGACTGAATGTAGGTTGTCAGGCTTGGTGGCAAGTCCCCTTACCTGCTGATCCATCTTGCCAGCCCCAGTCATCTTCTACAGATTGATGCATATCTTGAAAATGCCCTCTTTTGGTCTCAGGATCTTTGTTTACTCACTTTGCTGCTTAGCTCAACTCCTGGACCAGGTCTTATCTGCCACTGGTGTCCCTCTCCCTTTCTGCTGCGATGTGGGATGGGAGGGGGGCTTGTGACTGAGAACTGCCAGTGTTACCAGGCAAGAGAGGCAAGGGGAGGAGATCTTCTCTAAGGCCGAGGGTGAGGGAGTAAATGGGAGTCGCCTATGCACGAGGACTGCTTCACGTAACACAGGGTGGAAGTGGGGTCTTCTGTGACATTGCACACTGTATGTTGCTCCTACCAGGGAGGGTTTTAGTGTTCAATTTGGTGATTCTCAAAATGGCTCCCCCCTTCAGAGAATTCCTAGTAGGCAGGAGAGAGATCCTGTGCCAGATATGATCTGGACAGCAGATGCTGTCTCCCTGCAGTAGAGCACTATTCTTTTGCAAAGGGAACCAAGTCTACACAGCTGTCAAAACCTCACTTGTCTTCCACCACAATTTTGAGAGAGATCATGGAGCTTCCAGGTGGGCTGGTTAGTTTTTTGTCAACTTGACACAAGCCAGGGTCATCAGAGACGAGGAAACCTTAACTGAAAAAGGTAAGTCTATGGGTTATTTCCTCAATCAACGATTGATATGGGAGGGCCCAGCTCACTCAGAGAGGAGCTACCCGAGCATGTGGTCATGGGTTCTATAAGAAAGCAGGCTGAGAAAGCCAGTGAGCAGCACCCCTCCACGGCCTCTGCATCAGCTCCTGCCTCCAGGTCCTGCCTTGAGTTCCTGCCCGACTTCCCTCCATGAAGGACTCAAAGCTGAAGGGGCAGTAAACCCTTTCCTCTCAGGTTGCCTTTGGTCATGGTGTTTATAACAGCAGCAGAATGCACACTAGGACCACATTTGTGGGGGCACCTAACTCGGGGCGACTCGCAACCACACCTCTCAGGAGCTGCAGAATCACACACACCTGCCCTATTCTAACAAACTCGGCCTGTCGGGCCTCCTCCTTCTTCCGCGCTGACTTGGGTGACTCAGGTAAAACATCACTAAAAGACCGTCGATTGAGCATGTTCTGAAAAAGAAAAAAAGGTCAGGATTCCTCAGTTGCCAAGTCTCATCCTTTGATGTCTCTTAACACACTCACACACTCACACTCTCTCTTACACACAGACACTCACACACACTCACACACACACTCTCACACTCTCTTACACACTCTCACACACACTGACTCACACACTCTCTCATACTCTTACACACACTCACTCACACTCTCACATATACCTTCACTCACACACTCTCACACTTACACTCTTTCACACACCCTCACACACACTCACTCACTCTCTTACACGCACTCACACTCACTCACACACCCTCATACTCTCCCACACTCACACACTCTCACACACACTCTCACACACACTCTCACACACACACTCACTCACACACACTGACACACACTCTCACTCTTACACACACTCTCACACACACTCACTCACACACACACTCTCTCACACTCTTACACACACTCTCACACTCACTCTCACACACACTCTCTCACACGTACCTTCACTCACACACTCTCACACTTACAGACTCACACACCCTCACACTCACATACTCTCACATACACTGTCACACTCACACACACACACACACACACTCACACTCACACACAGTTAAACAGAACTATTTCTATTCTCAGTATTCATTCATTCAACACTGTGGCAGACACGGAAATAGAGTGCAGACACACAGAGCCAGCATAGTATAAAGCTGAGAACATGGCCTTTAGACCCAGCAAAACAGCAGCTTCTTCACTTACTAGCATTGTGACCCAGGCCACTACCCTGCATAGTTCTAGGATGCCAGTCCTATGGAGTGGCACCCTGGGAACCCAGCACACTGAATCCCCAGCAGTCTGAATCCTGTGGAAATGGTGCCCCTGGAACTGTGTGGCTCTAGGGCCCCCTCTATGGGCTCACTTCTGAGTCTCTGTGGCTGACACCATCTCCCAAGTGTATGGTGGGGATCAGTGAGGTAATGCAGAGGGTACTTAGCACGGTGCTTGGTCTTTCCCTTCGAAACACCCATCAAGCCAGGCTGAGTGCCCTACTCCACCAGACTTGGGGACCTGGCAGACATAGCCTCTGTCTTTGTAGATCCCAGAGGCTGGTGGGACAGACAAATGGAAAGACTGACAGGATTAGCATGTCTGGTCTGACAGGAAGGGAAGTGTAGTGGGTGGGTTAGGGGACTCATTAGGGGGACTTGCTTTAACTAAGGGTAATGATACCTTCTCTGAGGTCTGAGGGAGGCAAGTACTCATCATGGTGGCCTCTCTGAAGCCTTCCCTGACCTGTGAAGATTTCCTCTGTTTGGTCCTGGGGTTAGCCTGGCCGCTTCCTGGGAAGTGTTAGATATTCCAACTAGATAGAGGTCTGGGCTATAAAAGGAGGTGTCATGTGAGAGAGAAGAGGCCACTAAGTCCTGGTTCATTTTGACAGACATTTACACACATAATCAGAAATTAATTACTTTTATTGGAGTTTGTGAATGATGATCAAATTTTAAGAGAGTTCTTCATTTGTTCTGTGCTTCCTTGTTAGATAGGGAAATTAAAAAATTAAATTACATTTATTTATTTGCATGTGTATGTGTACATACAGGCCATGGCACATATGTGGAGCTTAGAGGACAACTGGTGGGGTAGATTTGCCATGTGGGCCCTGGAAGCAAAGGTTGTCAGGCTTGCTGCAAGTGCCTTACTTGCTGAGCCATCTCATTGGCCCCAGGGAAATGGTTTTTTAAACAGTGATTTTACTCTCTTGGTGACCTCATACTCAGGCAGGAGACCTCCTTAAGAGCACATGCACCTCTGGAGGTAACAGGAAGAGTGGAGTCTCAGTGTTGACAATGCCCTGGACCTACAAAGTACCCAGCACAAAGTGGATTTCCATCAACGGAGACACCTGTTTCAGTGCCTGTTTATAAGGCCAGACAGGAAATCACTAGGAAATCCCAGAAAGCATGTGGTCTCTTTTCTTTCTCCAAAATCAATATTTTTGCCAGATTACCAGCACTAGCACCCAGGACAGCACTACCAAAAGCAGCTTTGGCGGTCCCAGGTGCTGCCTTTTATACTCTGTCCCACCTATACCGTGTTTCCACAGGCCACAGCTTTGTATGTTCTTATGCAGACACTCAATGAGCTCCTTCTGATGGAGAAAGCCAGCTGTGGTGGCCTCAGGGCAGTCTAGGCAGTGAGAGCCATGGGAACTCAGCTGTCCCCAGGGGTCACAGTTAGGACTGCACCCTCCAGAAACCCCACGGGGAAAGGAAACCCAGGTACCTTATGCAAATCTGGCATCAAATCCTGGTATAAGGAGCGAATCAACATGTCCAAAGTACGCCGACGTTTCTGGGCAAAGGTTGGGGTTTCCAAAGTGGCTTTTTCACCATTAATTACTAAAAACAAATGAAAAGAGGCATTACTGTCACTAAGAGCCACTGCAGAGTGTTCTTTGCAGGCAGAGTCTGCACAGTGAATGCCACTTACCATCATCGTACTAGCATTATAGTGTGGATCTGGAGTGTCTCTCAAAATGCTTAGGGCATGGCCCCAGCTGCTGGACCCAATCACCGAGAGTTATCTTGGATCATGAAGGCTTTGATTTCATCAGTGGCCAATTTACTGGTGGTCAATACTTTTGATTATTGGTGGGTGGGGAGTCACGTGGAAGTGGGGTCTAGTAGAATCAGGTCACAGGGTAGTGTGGTTCTTAAAGGTCAGATCCGGACCTTTCCCTCGCTCTCTCCGCTTCCTGGCCACTGTGACTTGATGCACCATGCTCTGCCTTACCTCCAGCTCAGTGAAGGAGCCAAGTGGTGACTGAAGGCTCCAAAAGCATTAGCCAGAACAAGCCTCTCCCTCCTTTCAGTTGTCTTCCTCAGGCATTTACCACAGTGATGAAAACTGACTAAATGAGCAGGGATTACCACTGATCCAGCCTTCCTTTCATGGAAGAGTGCTTAGGATTTAAATTCCTAAGTATGGATTTATATTATATGTAGGCATGTTTATCTTCCCTTTCTTGTTGGACACTATAAGCTTCCGCAGCAGAGATGAGATCTAATCTTAAAGACCTTTTAGCCATTCATCAACCCCTCTGTCCTTTCCTCCTTTCTTCCCTGGGATGTCACTCAGTGGGATATATATATATATATATATATATATATATATATATATATATATATATATATATGTGTGTGTGTGTGTGTGTGTGTGTATGTGTACACACACACGGAGCGAATCAACTGTCAAAAGTACGCCAATGTATGTATGTATGTGTGTATGTATACACACACACACATATGCATCTTGGTAATAAGAAAAAACTGCTTTAGCACAAGACTTGGATTCTTAACTTATTGGATGTTTCTTCTAGAAAAAGCTAAGTATTTCATGGGCTACAGACATTAGGATCCAACAAGGTGGAGTGTAAGTTACACACCAGAGCTCAAACAGGATTGTCCAAGAGAGTAAGGGCGTGATGTCATGAGTGTGAGCCCAGCTCTGTGGCCAGCTATGGAGTCTTAAGCAATTTTGTCCTAGCTTTCTGGGGCTTCAGTTTCGACCCACACAACAGACATGATCCTATTTTTACAGAGGGCTCCTGTCATTGAAGTGAGATTAGTACATACACCCAGTAAGGTGTTAGGCACATTGAACTGGATAAGTATTTACACTTAGTTTTCTCAAACAGAGGGCCAATGGGAAGGTCTGTTCACAGATTGAAAAGCGGAACTTGCTGGAGACACGGCATTCCCTAGATACGGTCTGTGTGTTGGGGACAAGCTGCATTTGTGCACTACACAACATCACTTAGGAGTTTTTGAAGTGAGCATGCCAAGTTGTTTTCTTTTGGCCCCCTAGAAAACTACTTTTTTTTTTCCTGTGACAAGGTCTCTCCACACTGCCGTGGCTGTCCTGGAACTTACTACATACTACATACTACATGGAACATACTGCAAGATGTCCTGGAACTTACAGAGATCTGGCTGCCTCTGTCTCACTTGGCTCAAAAACTACATTTTAAATAACTCATTTTTGCAGAAGGGAAAGACCTGAGTTTTTACTGAAACATTTAGAGCGAATTTGGATTTTTCAACCGAGTGTTCTGCTAAACCCGCTCTGGAATTCAAACAGCCTTCTACTCTCAGGCTTCTATTGCACTGTTAGTGGTGCAGCCCTGCTGGCTCTGTGGCCATGCTCTGTCACTGTAGAGCCTCCGCCATAGCCTGGGTTCCTTGTCCCTGTGCTACTTAACCTAGATACTTCTGTTTTAAAGACAGAATTTCACAATATAGGCCTGGCTGGCTTCAGACTCAAGAAATCCATCTGCTTCTACCTTCACCTAACTAGGAATAAAAGCGTGTGCTATTACACCCAGCTCAACACAGGTATTTTAAAGCTTTACCATCAGATCAGCTGAACCCCGATTTCATTTCTCCCCAAGTTGTTGAAGGTGCTGATGTGTCATTCCTTGCCCTAATTCCATTTTGATATATGGATTCTACTTACAAGTGGGTCCCCATGTTGTCCTGTAAATAATCTGGGGTTAAAGCACTCCAGGTCCTGGGGCCCTGGCTGTGCTACTAGCACCCCCAGAACACTTACCTACCTGTGCCTGGCTCCTTTTTCCCTTTTGGCTGCAAGGTGCAACAACTGCTCCCTGTTTGTTTCTTGCTTCCTATTTGATGCCCTGGGCTTGAACCATGAAATTTCCCAAGCCCAGAGGTTTTGAAAATGCAGACTCTCTGGCAACACTGTGCTATGTCACTGGGAAGCACCACCTGCTGGAGCTTGGTGCACACTCTCCAGCCCACTGCAGCCCCCAGTGCTCCGCACTGACTCTACTCAGTCATTTCTCCCCCACACCCCTGCCTCTCCACACCTGAATTTGTGACCCTTGTCCCAGCCACTGAACTAGCCTATGGCCATGGAAGGTACAGAATCATCACCTTTTGCCAAATGGTTTGCCAAAAGGTTTCTGCTGCAGAGCATTTCCTGCATTTCTCCAAGACCCTGCTGTGGGCCAAAACTGGGAGCTAACAGTGAGGAGGGCACCTAGCCACATGCCCTTCATGGCTCCATCTACCAGAAGAAGGTTGTGGAGCATGCAGAGGCTTCCTCAAGGGGCTGCTGGGGTTTCAGAGGGAAGAACACTTTCAGCCAGCTTGACTGAGAGTGGGACATATTTGGTGACTGGAGTTAAGTGACATTCATCCCTTCAGTGCCACTGGCATGGGTAGATAAGGCCTGGGAACCTTGTGTGGCTGGTGATGGAGGACTCACATGTAGGAAGACAGACTGGGTAGATATGACAAAGGTGGGGGCTGGGAAGATGGCTTAGGGGTAAGAAGCACTTGCTGTTAGTGGCACATACATTTAATCCCAACACTCAGGTGGCAAAAGCAGGCAGGTCTCTGGGCATTCAAGGACAGCTTTGTCTACATAGTGGAGCTGTTTTCAACCTTTGGGTCTCGACCCCTTTGTGGGTCAGATGACCCTTTCACAGGGGTCACCTAAGACCATCTGTATATCAGATATATACATTACATTTACATTCATAACAGTAGCAAAATTACAGTTATGAAGTAGCAATGAAAATAGTTTTATGGTTGGGGGTCAGAACAACACGAGGAACTGTATTAAAGGGTTGCAGCATTAGGAAGGTTGAGAACCCCTGACATAGTAAATTGAAAGCCTGTGAGAGCTTTTAGTAGAGGATCTGGGTTCCATTTCCAGTACCCTCATTGGGCAGCTCATAACTTCAGCTCCAGAGGAATAATCCAATACCCCTCTTCTGCCCTCCAAGGCACCTGCATGCATGTGGTACACAGACATACATTGAGGCACGTATGCACACACACATAAGATGAGACAAATTCTTAAAAAAAGAATACAAAGGAAGGACAATATATTGTTTAGCACTTGCCTGGCCTGTGGCACTAGTTTTGGCAAATTCTGAAGGAGACTGAGGACTAGAAGCCAAGTAGCAGGAATTGAGGGATTCTGTGAGGCTGGGCCCAATCAATGCCGCCTTGGGGCCAGGTACCAAGAATGGACTCAGAGGACAGCAGCTTTCTAAATGCTCTCAAACTACACAGTAACAGTGACAGAACTAGGCAGTGTGTGTGTGTGTGTGTGTGTGTGTGTGTGTGCGCGCGCGCGCGCGCGCATGCGCACGTGTTTGTGCATGTGTGTGTGGATGAGGGGCAGCGGATGCCAGCAAAGCAGCTGCAGCCACTAGTGTGCCTGGCAGAAAATGGAGCTAGCCTCTGTTATAGAAGGCACAGACTAGGTGGCACTACCAGGGCTCCAGGGCTGACAGACTAGGATCTCTGAAGAGACTGCAGTGGTCTTGATTCTGATCAGTAGGTCCTGACAAGCCTACAATACCCATGGATGCTCTGAGAAGGGTGTGGCCAAGTTCTGTCATACAGAAATGGGAGCTCAGAGTCAGGCCTTAGGGATCATCAGTGAGCACATGACAAGATGCATGTGCACTAGCTCACTGGCTAGTGAGGCCCGGGGTGGGAAGCTTCTACACACCCCATTCACAACCCCCTCCCCTACTGTACACACATGCAACCCAACAGCCGTCCTTGTCCCTAAGTGTGCGTCAGAACCATTCTTCCAACTCTACTCTGCTCAGACAAAGACAACGTTACATAAGGACAGGACTCTGAACTGTGGCATCAGAACTCAGGGCAGAAAGGCCAGTTTGAGACCCCTGGCACTGTGAGTGGTGAAGGTGAGTAACTTGCAAAGCTAGTGGGCAGGATGGTAGGTGTAGATGAGGACCCGGAAGAAAATCTACCTAATATTACCCAAAAATAAACACAGGTAATGGAAGAACAGAACACAGACTGTATAAATGACGATGTGTATCCAGCATCCTGGGAGAATATGAAGAAACACATTCTTAAATGGAGTGAGTAGCAAATGCATTTCAAAATGACAACTTACATTTCACAAGCAAAAAGTCCCTGAATTCCTGGTGGTCTGTAAACACCGGTGGGGATGGCAAGGGTGGGCCAAAAAGTGGCACACTTTCTTCAGAAAATATTTTCAGCCTGTGTAAAGAACATTCTAGAATTAGCTGGTTCTTTTTTTCAATGATCACCAATATTTTTGCAAGTCAGTGTGTCCAGAGACCTATATAATATGTCAGGAACATTCTTGAAGAAGAGCCTGTGTCACCTGGGAGTGTCCTCTTCCAGATAGGGTCTAATCCACCAGCCTACGGTTAGGCTGAACAACAGCAATGGTGCCCGGAACATCTACTGCATAGTAGGCAGGGTGTTTTGGATTTTACAGTTGCTAAACATGCCAGAGATAACTGTACTCTTTTAAAAATAGTTTATTTAACCCGCAGTGGTGTCAGATCCCCTGGAACAGGAGTTACAGACAGTTGTGAGCTGCCATGTGAGTGCTGGGAATTGAACCTGGGTCCTCTGGAAGAGCAGCCAGTGCTCTTAACCACTGAGCCATCTCTCCTGCCCCAACAACTGCACTCTTATTCTACACTAGCCTCAAGGTGCCCAGGGGATAAACACTTTTCACAAACCCTCAAAGTCAGTAGATGACTGAGCTGAGGTTCAAACCCGCTTCCCCTAACCGGTGGAATCTGACACTCCTTTCACAACATCCTTCTAACAGGTTCATTTTGAGAATGGAAGAACAAGTGGACAAGACAGTGGTCTAGAGAAGGGGCACTCTGACCAAGGTCAAACAGAATATTTGTTCCCCCATAAAAAAAAAGTACAAAATACCAAATTAACCCTGATCCCCTGGGCCCATTGTGCTATATGGGGCAAAAATTCCCCTAAAGGGAGGTGGTTGTGCAGGATAGCCTAGAAGGTGAGAACATGTCTAATAAAGCCACCCAGAGGAAAACATATCAGGATTCTCTGAGAGTCAGTGTCAACTGAAGAAGAAAATTTAGAAGTAGAACAAGAATAGAGACAAGGTCATCACCTACCTGTAATTGTCGTTTTGCTGGTCATACCTCACTAAGGCAAAAATATCTGTGGGCTAGTCAAGGCAATTCATCAGTATCCTTGATGCTCATACCCGACAGCTTGTGCTTTGCAAATCCTTCCTGCTGAAGAGTTCTTGAGCAGGCCTTTCTGTGGCTAGACACATATTGCTCTGAAGTTGGGACAGAACTCCACCTCTTTACAAGAGACAGTCTAGGACATACGTGAGAGCCCTGCATCTAGGGTTAGCCATCTGTGTGTTCTTCTGCTGGGAAAGGGCTAGACAAATCCCCCAGAGCAGCCAAGCAGCCCACAGAACTAAAGGAGCAGTTCTCTCGCCCGAGATACAAACAGGATCCTGACATGGATTACTCATATATTTCATTTCACACATTTTGAGATGGGAAAACAATTGAAATGTTTCTATGGTACACCTTCCCTCTTCTTCTGCCTTTGGTAGACAAAACAGCACTGGAGAACAAGCCAATGTATCTGGTGGCAGCTTGTAAGCAGAGTCAACTCTGCTTGGGCTGAAACCCAAAGTGTCCAAAATAGCTCAACTGCTCAGGGTGTGGCTCAGTGGCAGAGCATGTGCCTAACATGTGGGAGGCCTGGGCTCCATCCAGCACTTAAGAAAGAAGGATAGATGATATGTTATAGGACTTCAATCTCAACTAAACTCTTTAAAAATAAAATCAAGCTGGGCAGTGGTGGTGCACACCTTTAACCTCAGCACTCGGGAGGCAGAGGCAGGTGGATCTCTGTGAGTTCAAGGCCAGCCTGGTTACAGAGTGAGTTCCATGACAGCCAGACTTACAACAGAGAAACCCTGTCTTGAAAAACAAAAGGAAAAAAAATCAAATAGCACAACCACCTGTACCCAGTAGTCTTTTTTCTCTGCCCTGTCCCTCATCTCTCGCCACCAGCCCCTGCCATTACTAGGGCTGAAGCCAGCATAGCCACTGCACCACTGCTGTGCTTGATGTGATGAATTTGCATTGATCACCTTTTGGGTTCTTTTCAGAAACCAACGTGCCAAGCCTGGCGTTTAGGATTTCTAACAAGGAACATTCTAAAACTTCTCTGACATAACAAATCATCTTGTCTTCTGGTGCTCCACTCAGAGAAATTTTCTGTTTTGTGAGAAAAGTCACCATGGCAAGGAGAACTATTAGGGCCACAGCCCTACGAATGGGAGAAATTTCGCAGTACGCAGGACGAGCAAAGAAGGAAATCACATGGGCTTTCACCTTAAATAAGATGTCCCTATCACTGTAGGAGAAACCCAGCCACTTCAGCTTTAAACACCTCCTTCTAAGCTCTGCTGATCAGCTTCAGGGCACAGGTAGAACACAGACAGCAGCTTTACCGGTGTGATTGCAGCTGTGAGCCAGCACAGCCAGATACGGTTTTCATATTTGAAGGTTTTTTTTTTTTTTTTTTTTTCCTGAGACAGGGTTTCTCTGTTGTAATGCTGGCTGTCCTGGAATTTACCCTGTAGACCAGGTTGGCCTGGAACTCACAGAGATCCGCCTGACTCTTGACTCTGCCTCCTGAGTGCTGGGACTAAAGGCATGTACCACCACCACAGCCTGGCCTTTTTTCATATTTGAGACAAGGTTTTTCTATGTGGCCCTGGCTGGCCTCAAACCTGTGATCCTCCTGCCCAGGCCTTCAGTGTGTTGGGACTGTAGGCATACACAACAGACTACTATACTTGAAGTCAAGTTCCCAGAGGATTCCTACTTATCCTTCAGATTCATTCATTACCAGTGGATAATAGGAAGCTCCCCTCATTTTATAGACTTCCTGGGAAAAGATAAGACATCTTGGGAGTCAAAGCTGGGCATGGTAGCATGTTCTTGTGATCCCAGCACCCAGGAGTCTGAGGTAGGGAGGCTAAGTTCTAGACTTCCTTAGAATTAGCTGTGAAACACTGTCTTCTAAAAATGACATGGTTGATGTACCCACAAACTCATAGCCATAGTGGCTACCTCCACAAAATTGGACCCATCAACATTTCACTGTGGATGGTGAGGGGTTCATTAAGCCCCACTCCTTTCCCTGAAGAGCTATAGGTAGTTAATGGTTCCTGGGCTACAAAGAGTCATATTCCTCAGTGGTAAATTGCCTTTGCTCAAATAAATTACCATTTCCCAGTGATTACGCAAGCAACCTGATCAAATATGGCAGAACACTCACACAGAGACAGGAAAGCAGGAGAGGAACTTGCTGGGAGGAAGGGTTCAGCCGGAGAGGGAGAATGGAGAGAGGATAATGGGCGGTGATCAAGGCACATTATATACGTGTATGAAACTGAGAGAGCACAATAAAAGCTTCCTGAGAATCACTGCCCACCACCTTGGAGGGTAGGAAGAGGAAGGAAAACTGCAGTGCTTAGGCAAAATCCCCCAATGCTGTGTGTCAGCCTAGCTACCCAGGACGTCTGTCGCCCATGGTCCAGTGAGGCTGTTGAATTGGAGCATCTGTGAAGACCCAGGATACGTGTAAAATGGGAGCGGATCATGGAGGGCTTAAAGGCGGGAGAAGATTCCTCTCCTTCCTGGAACACGATGGTGACAATATCGTTTCCAATGTGGCGCTTCCTTTCCACCTGTGATGAACATAAATGACATCATGAGAAGAGTTGCTTCAACACAGCACATTCAGTTAAAATACTGCAGCAAACCACCACAGCCATTACATAGCCCAATCTCTGTGTGGCCTTGCCAAGCTGCCTGGCTCCTCTCCTAGTACAGGCTTCATTTCCTGTGGCCAACCCTCAACTAATGCTTCCTTGCCAACCTTAAGGCCTCCATTCCTTCCAAATGTCACTGCTTCTATCATGTTCGCACACTTTCTCATCCCCTGAGAGGTACTCAAGGCCCAAACATCAGCGCAGGAGGCATATGTGAGGATGCCCAGGGAGAAGGCGTGCACGGGCAAGCTGGGGCAGCAGGCTAGCCAAGTGCTCCACCACTAATCTACGCTGCCAGCTCGCCTTAGCTAATTTGAAAGCTCGTATTTGGTGATAAAATGGCTCCACCTAATTGGACCCTAGTTGATCCTTCCAGAATGATTTCCTAGGTCTGCAGTTGACACATTTTTATATATATATATAAAAGGCCAGACAGTGAATATTGCAACTTCACAGACTGTATGAACTCTTTACAGCTACATAGCTCTAAAGTGCAAAAGCTCTTAACGTCCACACGGAATGTGTGAGTGGGTGTGGTGCGCGCCAGCAGCATTGCACCCAGCAGATCAGTTTGGCAGCTCCATTCAAGACATTCACCTATCTGGTCAAACCAGACAACTCCCTGGATCCCTGTGAGTCCTCGAGTTGGGTCAGTGGAGGACTAAGGATGATCACTTGCTCTTTGGCTTGCTCTCCTCTGAAAGGTGCTTATCTGCTCTCACCTTTACCATGGTGGGCCGAACACTGCAGTCATCAATGGGCTGTAGAAAAGGTGATGGTGGACCAGTGCCCAGGCTAGCTTTTAAAAGGACAGAACGGGGCTGGAGAGATGGTTCAGTGGGTAAGAGTGCTTACTGCTCTCACAGAGGATCCAGGTGTGGTTCCCACCACCCATACTAGGTGGCTCACAACAATCTGTAATTCTAGTTTCAGGGGCTCTGATGCCCTATGGCTTCCTTTGACATCTGCACACCCATGCTACAAATGAACTCACATAGGCATTCATACATGCACATAAATAGAGAATAAATTAGTCAATTACAAATAAGTAAATAAAAGGACAATCAGCTTTTGTCACCTGCCTCTCAGAACATATGCTTGGGGTTGGGAGTGGGGCTGAGCCAGTTCAGAGTGTCAGTGAGCAAAACACTGAGGTCACAGCAGAGGCCTCAAGGCCCCATTCTGTGGAGAAAGAGCAACTCTACCAATAGCCCTGTCCAGCCTCCAACTGATCCTAGCTCAGCTGCTGGCTGACTGCAGTTGATGAGAACCTTTATGAGACAGTATAAGACCTGTCTGCTGAGCCCTGTCAACACACAGTCTTAAGAAATCAACTGATTATCTCCAATAGGTGAATGCTGGAGTGGTCTGTTGCATAACAGTAAATAAGCAAAGCATGGCCTGTGCTTGCCCACCTTATCCAGCCTCTTATGGCCAAATATCTCACACATGGTTTTCTGTCTAAGCTCAGGCAAATGGTATCTCCTCCAGGAGGTCTCCTTGACCTTCATTAACTGCCATGTTCTTTCTCCCTCAGCACCCACAGTATTTTGTGATGCCATTAAACTTTTAAGGGAGAGAGCGGGGGGAGGTGAGAGAGAGAGAGAGAGAGAGAGAGAGAGAGAGAGAGAGAGAGGAAGAGAGAGAGAGAGAGAACACCAAAGCCAGAAGAGGGCACCAGATTCCCTGGAATTGGAATTACAGGCATTTTGTGAGCTGTCCAATGTGGGTGCTGGAACCAATCTCTGGTCCTCTGAAAGAGCAGCGATTGCTCTTTAACGCCGAGCCATCTCCCCAGCCCCTGCGATGTCATCCTTATGTGGATTATTCCTCTATCTATGCTAATGGTTCTTGGCTATGCTTCCTATCCTCTATTCCATAAAATAAATTGGAGAGCAGGACCCTGACTGAGTCACAGTGTATATTCCCATTTTACCAACAGGGAAGCTAAGGTGTAGAGAACATGTGAGTTCAAGTCAGTCACATGATTGCGTGTGTGCCACTGAAGCACAGACAACAGAAGAGATAACTGAGACTGCATCACAACCGAGAGGCCCCATGGACTGAAGGATACTGTCAAAGGGAAAGGCAGCCTGACGAAGGGAAGTAGTATTTGTAAACCTATGCAAGAAGTTAGTATCCAGAATATGTAAAGAGTTCCTACTATTCAATAACAAAAAATGGCTCAATTGAACAAACAGTGAAGAATGTAAATGGACGTTTCTCCAGAGAAGATGTGTACATGCATAATAAGTACAGGAGAAGATACTCAGGCTCACTAGTTATTAGAGACACGCAAGCCAAGATGAGTGGCTAGTGCAAACCAGTAGGATGGCTGTATAAAATAACAAATTGGTGGTTAGAACGAGGAGAAATCAGATCACTGGTGTGTTACTGATAGGACTTTGAAATGGTGTGGCCCCTTCTGGAAATGGCACAGTGGTTCCTCAAAGGATTATGTATAGATTTGCCAGCCTGGAGAAATGGGCCAGAGATTAAGAGTACTTATTGCTTTTACAGAGGATCTGAGTTCAATTCTCAGCACTCACAGCAGGCAGGTCACAACTCCCAGGAACTCCAGTTCCAGGGGGTCTAATGCCTTCTTCTTGCCTCTGAGGGCACTGCTTGCATGTGGTGCACATAGACACGGAGGCAAAACACCCATACACATAAAAATATTTAAAAACTAATGAAGCATGCTAGCACTCTGGAGGTAGGCAGGATAAGGAGTTCAAGGTCAGCTTCAGTTACAGAGTGAGTTCGAGGCTAGTCCGAGTTACATGAGACTGTGTTGTTGAAAACAAAAAATGACACAGATTGAGAGATATCTCAGTGGTTAACTGGACATGCTGCTCTTGCAGAGGACCCAGGTTTGATTCCCAGAACTAGTGTCTGCGGCTCATAACAGCCTGTATTTCCATCTCCAGGGGATCTAACACTCTTTCTCTGACCTCTCTGTATACTGCAGTCATGTGCACACACACATAACTAAAAAACAAACAAAAATGAATAAGAGCTATACACACAAACCCTTGAAAATATGCAAACTACCAGATATCAGTTCTAAAGACCATATAGAAAGATGGCTCAGTGGTTAAAAGCACTGACTGCTCTTGCAGTTCAATTTCTAGCGTCTGTGGTCACATGTACCTGCTGCCTGTTCTCTTTGGAATACGGCAACATGGTGGAGACGTGAAACATGATCTCATGCCCTTGGTATACAGTATAGACTGAGTTGATCCCTGTGGTGTCATCTGTAAAACACAAGAACGCACAGCGGTGGGTACAGTTTTACATGGAAATGCAGAAGAAGGCATGCAGAATGCAGTACATTCTCAAAGACTGTCTGGGTTTATCCCGGTTGGTGGGCAGGAGCAGTTCACCTGAATGTCAACTCTCCACTGTGCCCGAGGCTCCTTCCACAAGGAAAGACCTTGCTCATGTTCTCTGAACGTGCTGCTGCCTGCTACACACCTAGCTCGGAACACAGGAAGTCAGAGGTATAGCTAATAGGGAGAGCATGCTGCAGTCCCTGGCTTTCCTGTGGCTGTGGGAGGAAAGGGTACGATTCACGCAAGATGATGCAACTCTGATGCCCACAAAGTCGAGGTGAGGTTTCTGAGGTGAGGTGTGGCGACTTGGCTGAGTTCTCATTGGCTAACCTTTCCACTTTCCCAAATTTCAGGGGCTTTATCATTTTTGTAATTTAATTTTTAAAGCTACGTTGCTTTGTGCTCGCATGTGTTTACACGTGCGGGGAGGCCAGAGGTCTATCTAAAGTGTCTTCTTCCATTGCTCTCCACCTCAGTTTTTCTTCTAGTTTGGCCGCTTGATTATATTAGTTATGTATTGTTGTATAAGTTATTCCAAGGCTTGGTGGATTAAATCAACAGCTAACACTTATATTCTTTAAAGAAGATTTATTTATTTATTTTATGTGTTTGAGTGTTTTGCCTGCATGTGTGTCTGTGCGCCATGTATATGCAGTGTCCACAGAGTCAAAAGAAGGCATCAGATTCTCTAGAACTGGCATCACAGATGGCTGCGAGCGGCCATGCGGGTGCCGGAACTGAACTCAAGCCCTCATGTTTACACGGCAGGCACTTTACTAATGGAGCCGTCTCCCCAGACCTATATTACTTTTGATAAGTCACTTTACTTTTCTCAGACCCTATTTCTTAATTTGAAAATAGGGATAGTAGTGTCTAACTCTCAGGGATGCGAAGATTTAGTAGGATGGTCCCTGTAAAGTGCTTAACCTAGCAGAAGATCTGGGTTATCAGAGGGCTCAGTAGATGGTAGTCAGGACCATTTACAGTTGGCCGATGAGCGCTCAGGAGCTCAGGAACCCATCACGTACAGAAAGCCCGCCAGAGGGAAGCTGGGGCCACACCCTCCACCTCTGAGCTGGTAACCAAGGCATTCCCATGGCAGTCCTCAGCACTGCCCTCACGCTCTGCATCTGTGTGGGCTGCCGGGAAGACAGCTCCCAGACAGTCAGGCTACTGGATCGGAAGCCTGTCACATTTAGGCTAAAGGAGCCTCGTACCACCTGCCTTTCTTAAAAAGCTTAACTGAAGAGCAAACGAAACTACCAATGGAAGCACAAGAAAATGCTAGACATGCTCCTCAGATAGAAGCCAACCTAAGGGACTCAAGTCTAAACTTGCCATCTAGTCTGCCTTCATCCACCTCCTACCTTCCCAAGGCCCCCCCTTTAACACCCCCAGGTCTCCATCAGCTACTTCAGAGACCCAGGGGCCTGGTGAGAATCCTTCCTCCTCTTCACCCCCATTTTCCATCCCCAGTGGGATCCTGTGTCCTCTCCCTCAGAGGCTTTAGAATTGCGCTCTCCTCGCTGACAGCCTGCTGCCCCACCAGCCACAGCACTCACTCCCCATTTAGATCAGCATCTCTGATGGCTTCTTGGCCTTCTCCCCTAGGTTGCTTCCCACAGGTCTGCCCTGAGGGAAAGGCACTGCTCCCCTACTCAGTAGCACTCAAAGGGACTTTAAACCCTGCAAGGCCACCCTCCCCTTCTCTAGTTTGTTTTGCAACCTTCTTGGTCTCGCTGCTCCTTCTAGCCAGGAAAAATATTCTCTTAGTTTCTAGAACTAGGCAGTTCTTTCCTGCCTCAGGGACTTCACAGATGTTCCCCAGTTGAAATTCTTTTCACAAGCTCTCCAACTGTTCCGCCCATCACTCCCTTGTTCCCTCAGAGTCTTCTCTAATCCCCAGATTTGGAAAGTGCCTGTGGCACTCTTTGCACCTCCTAATTCCTATAAGTACTCATTGCCATGCTACTCACACCACACCCATGTACGCCTGCACTGCCCAGGGGGATGGGGCTGCTAGAAAGGAAGGGACCATGTTGCTTTATGCATGCTGACCCCAGAACCCAGCACAGTCCTGGCACACAGATGTGCTCACTGGTAAATATACCTATGGGACAACCGAGACTTGTGTGATCAGGCAACTTTATCGTCATGTGACCCTCACTGAGGCAAACTACCATAGTTACTGGTTACCAGGTGGGATAATCTTCCGAGATCCCACAACAGATGTGGCCCTTCCATCATAGGAAATTCATGGAAATGCCATTTACTTGTATATGGCTTTATTATATATTGGTTGATCATGTATCCTGTTGCCTGATTAGTCTTATAAAGCCAAAGGAGTCAATGACAATGCCCAGTGGCCTATGTCAGATTGGGGATGATCCTTAACTTCTCTGTAGTTTCTACTCATACCTTCTTCTCTCTTGGGTGCAAGCAACAGAATTTTACTAATTCCAACAAGGTACAAGCTTACTTTTGGTGTCCAGACCACCGCGGTAGCCTGTCCAGCCCTTTAGAGTAATGGTGTCACCAAGGAGATTTAAAAATTTTTGAAAAGCTTCACTTCCAATTTCTGCAAGAAAAGACACAGAATGAGAGAGTGAGGGTCTCCGGTTCCTAACATAACGAAATCAGTGGACAATGAGGTGCTGCCGGTGTGCACAGCATCAAAGCATGAGGTCACACTGCCTTCCACCCAGGGGCCATGAGGAAACTTCACAACTCTCAGGAACCCAAGGGAAGGAAACCAGCACCAGATGAACAAGTTACAGGGCATTTAATATTGAAGAATGAAGGTGTTATTGTTGCTTTTCTCAATAACAGGGTTGCAACATGAAAGATACAAATACAGGAAGAGGATACAGTCTTTAAGTTCATTCAACCAGAAACAGCAAGGAAAGTCTTGCACTCTGTTGAACCAGATTCTCCAAAATCCATGTGTCTCTCCCCTACCCCCACCTCCAGCTGTGTTCCCCAGTGTCTGTTGCAGGAACTGGTAGAAGTTAGCAAATGAATGAAACTGGTCTAGAGCTGCCTTATAAAACTCTGTAAACTGCCTCCTAGCATTAGAGATTCCGACCCAAACAAATATTCAGTTTCAGCCATTGGAAAGGTGGTGAGGGGCAGGGTCCCTCAGCAGGGGTAGGGGGAACAGCTCACCATTGCTGAACATCTCGTCGTCTGTGAGCTGCCCATCTTTGGCAAAAAGAACCCCAAATTTGAAATTCACAGAGCCCTTAAAATGAGACAGCAAAAGATACACAAGTTAATTTTATCACTGAAGCACATATAGTTATAAGACACGGTGTCTGCCATTTAGGATCACTACAGTCACCTTTGTAGACACTTGGGGGGTTTCCTTCCTCCCATCAGCCCCAATATTGACCAATGTTAACAAGAGTCCCTCATTTTTTGGTAGGTTACAAGATAGCTTAAAGATGAGGTGATCCACTTTTACATCAGTTAATCCATTTGTAATTCATTACTGAAGGCACCAGGAGGATACCAGGTCCATTCAGGGGCAGCACAGTGCTGCTGGTAAAAGGGCACAGGCACCCACGGGTTTGGCACTATGGTCTGATCCTCCCGTCAGCAACAGTTTCCAGAAGGGTAGGGAGCTAATTGTAACTCAGAGCCAAACATAACAATCCTAGGCTGAAGTCTGGTAGGCTCTTCTAGAAATAGATATGGAAATTGTGGGCAATTTATATGAAAAAGCTCACCCTCCCAAACTCCTGAAGATATTTAATCTGAACAAGTCACAGATGTGCAGTGAAAGACAGCACAAGCAGGCGAGCAGCGGCTAGTCCCAGCTTGAGTTTATAATCCTCAGCTCTGCGGAGGACTAATGTAATCTGGCCCTAAGGAATGATGAACCCTAATGTACGATGGTGGCTGCTTCAAGGAGGAGAGGGAGGCAGGGGTGGAGCCCGGGAGCAGGAAGTAGGTCTTGACTGTTACTTTTAAAAGACATTATTTATGTGTATGTATGTGTCGCCATAATTCATTATTATGTTGCATGCATGTGGTGCTATATTCACCGCACAAATCCAGGTGCCCTCAGAGGCCAGAAGAGAATACTGAACTCTTTGGAGCTGGAGTTACAGGCAGTTATGAGTTGCTGGATGTGAGCGCTGAAACCAAATCTGCAAGAGCAGCGCATGTTCTTAACTACTGAGCCATCTCTCTAGCCCTTCAACTGTTTTTTTTAAAATGATTTTGTCCTTAATCTGGGCATGGGATTCGTATGTTATCCTCTATACTTTAGGGTATACCTGAACTACTTAGCAATAAAAGAGTCCATTGTTGGAAGAAAATCAAAATTACCAGGTGGACTGACCCACCACAAGGTGAAGGATTCTTAGTGCTGGTTGGTCAGGTCGTGGTGACCAAGAGTACTAGTCAATGGGGCCAGAGGTGGGAAGTCAAGGCAGAATGCTGGGATTTTGAAGTAGAATGATAAAATTAAGAATCTGAAAACTCAGCCTGGGTTGGTGGCTCAGTGACAGAAGTGCTCACCACAGATGCACGAGACCTAGAACTTATTCAGTAACTCTCTAACTATATAGAAAAGGGGGACTTGTTGAAATGACTTACAGGCTGCAGTCCAGCTGATCCAACAATGCCTAACTGTGAATGGAAAGTCCAAGAATCTAGTAACTGCTTAGTCCCACAAGTCTCTTGACTTTTGATCAGGGTTCTTGCCAATAGCAGGACACAGTGCTCCCAGGACAAGTCTGCACTGAGCAAAGCTGAGAGCACACAGGTAGAGACCTCCGTGTCAGTGGCCAACACTTTATGAAACTTCATGGGGCTTTTCTGAGAGTGGCAGCCTCTGGCTGAGGCTTTGGAAGGACTGGGGTTGTAAGACACATTATCAGGATCAGGCTGAAGCACTACAAAGTCTTAGGGCACGAAGGATGCAGGATGGGGAGTGCCGAGGTACCCAGGCATGAAAAGATCTTCAATCTTCAAGGTTACTTATAGGGAGGAGAGCATGATTCCAGGTTTGCTGTGATGGCTCTGGTCTGCATCTCTTCTCTCTGCTGTCATGGTGTTATTAATACTCTTCAAAGAGTCTTGGTTTAAATGAGAAATTGTATAGAATTCTTCTGCTTTAGTGGACATTGCAGGAAGACTGGTATTGTATTAAGTTCCTGAACCTTCTAGAACTCTATTGAAATAATCTGGTGTCTGACGCCCACCACCACCGGATGATGCCCACGATGAGCAGAAAGCATGCATCTATCTTCAGAAGTCAAAGTACTGATCAACATGATGAGCTGTTCCATATTTTAGGAGAGCTAGTTAGATCTGTGACTAGCCAATAGTCACAGTGAAAGATCATTTTGAGTCAGGTCTTCTGGTGCTGGGAATTGAACCCAGGGCTTCACCATGTATGGTAGGCACATGCTCTACCACTGAGCATCAGCTCCGAACAGACCATATTGGAATAATTCACTAAACACATCAGCACTTCATGAACACTGGATTTTGAAGGATTCAAGGAACTTTCCAGGTGCCAAATTCAGTCTGGGCCCCTGGAGAGAGCTGCCTATTGGACAGCCGTAGACACTGATTTCCTCACAACACAGTCCTGCTCAGACATAGGAACAGGCCACACTCGTTATTTCTATTTGTTTGGAAGTTAAATATTTCTCAATTTAAAAAAAATCTATTTTTATATTATGTGCATATGCGTTTGTCTGTACGTATGCATGTGCACTACATGTATGCCTGGTGCCTGCAGAGGTCAGAAGAGGGCCCTGGATTCCCTGGAACTAGAGTTACAAATCGTTGTGAGCCACCGATGTGGTTACTTTGAACTGAACCCCAGTTCTCTGCAAGTGATCCTCACTGCTAAGCCACCTCTCCAGTGCCCAGCTCTTTTATCTACAGAATACTCCAAATTATATTCTTTCTGTGAAAAGTGAAGTCTGAGAGGAAAGTTCAAATGAATTCAGAAGAATCCTTGGAATAGAGGAAAGATGGCCTTATTCAAAACAGCACTGCTGGTTCCTTGATATTGCTGTTATGTCATGTTGTGACATGTTATATCATGTTATGTCAATTTGACACAAGCTAGATTCATCTGAAAGGAGGAAAGCTCAACTGAGAAAATGCCTCCATAAGATGTGGCTATAATGCATGTTCTTAATTAGTGATCGATGGGGGAGGGGCCATCCCATTGTGGGTGGGGTCATCCCTGGGCTGGTGGTTCTAGGTTCTATAAGAAAGCAGGGTAAGCAAGCCATGATGAGCAAGCCAGTAAGCAGCACCCCTCCATGGCCTCTGCATCTGCTCCTGCATCAGGCTACTGTCCTGTTTGAGTTCCTATCCCGACTCCCTTCTGTGATGAACAGTGATGGGGAAGACGATCCAAGTGAATGTTTTACTCCCCAGCTTACTTTTGGTCATCGTATTTTATCACAACAATCGTAACCCTAGCTAACGCAGACAGTCTTCTGCATTTATAGGGTTCTGCCTGCTCACAGTTCACTGGCTCCTCCTGTGTGTGCTACAACACAGGACACCATATCTCTTGTGAGGATGCCTGTCTGTGCAGACATGAGAAATAAAGTACAGGTTTCATGACACCAACTTCACTTTACTAAGTAGCTAACATTTCAGGAACATCACCAGTGTTCCTTATTAAGTTTTTTTTCCTGACCATCATCACATCTAGTCCAATTCATAGTTGGATTAGAATCAAGGTCAGTGTTCCCCATTGACTCCAGCTGAGAAGCTGTGGGATTAAATGGGAATGCTTGGGCCATTCATCTCTCAGAAAAGCTCTGATGGATAGTGACCTGTGCTCACCCCTTCCCAAGTCATCATAACAAGAGACATTTGCTTCTTCAAGAAAGTATCCCTGTAGAAAGCAGACAAAATTGAGAAACAAAGATCTGGCCTATCTAGTGTGGGTCAGAGATGAAGCAGGTGTTGTCAATGCACTGGAGTGGTAGTGACAGACACACTGGAGTCCAGGACATTTTATAAAGAAATATCAACTAGGCGAAGTGACAAATTATGGGGTATCGGAACTGGAGGAGTTAAGATTTTACCAGCCCAAGCAATTAGACAAATGATACTCCCACTTCTGCTATGGATAATATGCAGAAACCATCATTTCCTTCCTCAGTTATCTACTGATAACATGCTGGATACCTCCCCCCACTCTCCCTCCCCCCTCCCCCCCACTGAAAATGGGTGTAACTAGAAATGAAGCGTGCAGATATCTTTGGCATCTCATACAGTAAGAGTGTGTAGCCAGCGCAGGGACATCCTGCCTGGATGGGAATAAGCACCTCTTTACACTATATTCATACATTTATGCTATTTAAGCATATTTGTGTATTTATAGACAGATGTATGGAAAATTCTGAAGGAGACCTTGGAAAACCCTTCGGTAAAACCTCTGTGAGATGAAACCACACTGCAAATGCATAGAAGTGTGACTGGGAGAGAAAGCTGTGCTCACAGTGAAGAGAACGGACACTTGTGGAAGTTTTTTTTTAGTTTTAATAATTGTTTTGTGCACTGTTGGAAAAAGGGATGCATAGGCCTTGGCATTTTGTATTGTCTGCAGGTGTTGGATTTTGGGGGAGGGGGTGCAGACATTCAATTGCTAATGATTTGCACCTGAGGAGATCTGAATCAATAAAAACATCTGAGCTCAGATGCTCAGTGTTCCACTGTGTGTATGGCACCGGCCATGACGGTGTTTCCCTCTGCTGAGGTCTGGCAGGGCTTCCACGTATGAGAATGCCTCCTGTGTCACTTCCTTGATGAGCCACCACAGCAGCTTACTACTACACACACTGGCTGGTAAAGGACAGAGAACAAATCTGTTCATCAGTTACTCACCTCTTGCTCTTCCAGAACCAGCAAGTCCTGTCAAGCAAAGTTTCAGAAGTTTATACATCATGGTGATTACTGGATTTTGGTTTTCTGTGAAAGCTTTACATATTCACATGGTTTGATGTTATGACATTTTGGAAATAATAGAAGTTGGTTATGGAATCTCTCTTTAAGGGAAACAAAAAACAAAAGTAAACAACAGAAAACAAAACTCTGGCTGGGCTGCATATCTCTCAGCAAACCTCCGATGGACACGAACTGCTGCTCACTCCTCCCTGAACCAATGCACACTTATTGCTTCAAGCAAACATCCCTTTAGTGAGGAGATAAAAATTGAGAAGTGGAGAGCTGAACAGCAGCGTCTTCCCTTCTCATGCTCAGTTACTTCACAGTGAACTTCTGAAGAAGTTGGTAAGCAGACACCAAGGCCAAACGGCTCTGAGCGGGGCCCGGGGGAGTGGAGGAGCAGAAGCTGGGCCCAGGTAAGCCACGGCTACCAGTGGAAACAGAGAGGAGGGTCAGGACAGAGGTGGAAGAGGCTGAGGAGCCCTCACCCTTTTCTCTGCCGGGGCACTGACAATTCCTAAAGAGCTATGCAAGGCACACAAAGTCCTGCATTTTTTGTAACACAAGAGTGCTCTTGTTCAGAATTCAGCCATCATGGTTTTTGAATTCTGGTAAAAAAATAAACTTCTATGCGCCTTATACTTTGGGATATACTTCATATTTGCATGTCATTACACACTTCATTGCAAAATCCTCTTTTCCATAATTTCCTTTGATCTCAACCACCTGCCATGCAGCCCAATCATTCTAGAATTACAGTTAAGGAATTGGAGATTCAGCAGGGCCTGGGTTAAGGTCATGTGGCCTGGTTCCTCTGACGCCCGCAAGGACACAGTTATGGTGAATAAGACAAGGGGAGCTGACCAACTGCCTGTTGTCTAGCAAGTATCAGAATGGGGTGTTTTGCTAGCGAGAGGGCTTTCCTCAGTGGCCAGGCTGTGGAAGTAGCCTTGCACCAGGAGTCCCCAGGGTCTCAACATTCAGCTCTAGTGGAGGAGGGCTGTCTCAGGCTACCAGGTTACATTTCCTTCGCAGCTTCCGTGTTTTGGATTACATCTCCTTAGAAGTGGGTGTTCCTGCTAGGTATCATGGTCTACCCATGTCCCACTTGACAGCATCCAAAGTTTTAAAGTACTCTCACTTATGGATTTGTGAACACTAAGCAGATCTCTTTTTGTTATTTCTAAGTTTGTAATTTCAGCCTGGAAGTTCTAATTTTATGCCAGTAATGGTCAGTCTGTATTTCTTCCTTCCTTCTTTCCTTTATATTTTTCTTTTTGGTTTTTGGTTTTTCAAGGCAGGGTTTCTCTGTTGTAACTCTGGCTGTCCTGGAATTCACTCTGTTGATCAGGCTGGCCTCGAATTCTCAGAGATTCACCTGCCTCTGCTTCCTGAGTGCTGGGATTAAAGGTGTGCACCACCGCTTGGCTAGTTCTATAGATTTTTATACAACCCTAGCCCATCAGGAAGGTCGTCTATAACTATCTAGAATCAAAGGTGATGGAGAGAGGCAGGAAGATAACACAGAGATGCCCACTTTATCCACGTAACTTAAAGCCAACTAAACCACACATATTGCTTCTAGAAGGATTTTGGTCAAGAAAAATGTCACTGCATCCTAGGAAGCAGAAGCAGAGTTACAGTATTTTTTTGCCGGGGAGTGTTGAATGGGTTTTTCTGTGTAGCCCTGGCTGTCCTGGAACTCACTCTGTAGACCAGGCTGGCCTCAAATTTGAGAGATCCACCTGCCTCTGCCTCCTGAGTGCTGTGATTAAAGGTGTGTGCTACCACTGCCTGGCAAGGGACAGAATTTTAATAGGACCAGCCACCTTACTTCTAATACTGAGGTTAGCTCAGTTTTTATTCACTACATGGGTCCTGTGACTGTCAAAGGCTCCTGACAGTCATGTGCAGAAGCTGGGTTGCAGCTCTGATAGCGTGACTGTGGGGACTGGCCTTATACTCAGGCCCAGGAAGACTCATGAGTGTTTCTGGTTATGGGAGAAAAAGCCAAAACACAATTATAGAAGAGCATGAAATTGCTTTTTGATAGGAAACAGGGACAGAATGGTGACCCCAACAGGCAGGGTGCTGCTGACTCTGGTCTGGTCCTCTGTTACTCTGTGGGAGAGAAGGCAGCTGAAGTGGGCTAGCACAGCAGCCGAGAGACAGAGCACCACAGGGCAGCTCCTCCAGAATGTTAGGGTGGGGTCTTCAGAGTCGGGCTAGTAGTGGCAATCACTCCAGGTGCCAAGAGGGAAAGGACTAAGAATCTGCTCTCTGTGTTAAAACCATCTGGCCCAGGGCTTTTTTTTTGCTTGGGAGACTTTTAATGACTGCTTCTATTTCCCTAAGGGTTATCGGACTACTTCAGTTGTTTATCTGATCTTGATTTAACTTTGGCAAGTTGTTGAGGTCGACACCTGTACTAAGTGGTACCTATTGAGAAAATTATCCATTTCTTTTAGATTTTCCAATTTGGTGGAGTATAGCTTTTTAAAGTATGTCCTAATGATCTTTGGATTTTCTCTGTGTCTGTTATGTCCCCTTTTTGTTTCTGATTTTGTTAATTTTAATATTCTCTCTCTATCTTTTAGTGAGTTTGAATAGGGGTTTTTCTATCTTGTTGATTTTCTCAAAGGACTTTCAAAGAAGAGTTAACGCTAATACTCCTCAAATTATTACATAAAGTAGAAACAGAAACAGAAGGAACACTGCCAAATCCATTTTATGAGGCCACAATTACACTGATACCCAAACCACACAAAGACTCAACAAAGAAAGAGAATTACAGACCAATTTCCCTTATGAATATAGAAGCAAAAAATACTCAATAAAATACTAGTAAGCTAAATCCAAGAACACATCAAAAAGATTATTTACCATGATCAAGTAGGCTTCATGTCAGGGATTCAGGGAATGGTTCAATATATGTAAACCAATAAATGTTATACATTTATTGTAAGGAAAAGGAAAAAAAACATGATCATCTTACTAGAAGCAGAAAAAAGCGTTTGACAAAATTCAGTACCTCTTTATTACTGAAGTCTTGGAGAGATCAGGGATACAAGAGACATACCTAAACATAATAAAGGCAATTTACAACAAGCCTATAACCAACATCAACTTAAATGGAGAGAAAATCAAAGCAATTCCACGAAAACCAGGAACAAGACAAGGCTATTCACTCTCTCCATATCTATTAATATAGTTGAAGTTCTAGCTAGAGCAATAAGATGACTGAAGAAGATCAAGAAGAAATAAACTGGAAAGGAAGAAAGCAAAGTATCATTATTTGCAGATGATATAGTATACATAAGTGACCCCAAAATTTCTACCAGGAAAGTCCCACAGCTGTTAAACAACTTTGTTGAAGTGCCCAGATACAAGATTAACTAAAAAAAAAATCAGTAGCTCTTCTATATACACATGACAAAGTGTATTTCCTTCTGTGAGAAGGAAATCAGGGAAACAACACCCTTCACAATAGCCACACATAATATAAAATATCGGGTTTAACCAACCAAGCAGGTGAAAGACTTGTATGACAAAAACTTCAAGTCTCTGAAGAAAGAAACTGAAGAAGATATCAGAAGATGGAAAGATGTCCAATGTTTATGGATTGGTAGGATTAACATAGTAAAAATCGTATCCTACCAAAAGGAATCTACAGATTCAATGCAATCCCCATCAAAATCCCAACACAATTCTTTACAAATTTTGAAAGGACAATTCCCAACTTCATACCGAAAAATGAAAATCCACTATAGCTAAAACAATCCCGAGCAATAAAAGAACTTCCCGAGGTATTACCATCCCTGATTTCAAGTTGTACTACAGAGCTACAGTAATAAAAACTGCGTGAGTACTGGCATAAAAACAGACATGTTGATCAATGGAATCGAATTGAAGATGTAGACATAAACCCACACACCTATGAATTCCTAATTTTTTATAAAGAAGCTAGAAATACACTCTGGAAAAAAGAAAGCAAATGGTGTTGGGCAAACTGGATGTCTGCATGTAGAAGAATGCAAGTAGATCCATATTTATCACCCTGCACGAAACTCAAGTGCAAGTAGAAAAAGACCTCAACATAAAGCCAGATCCTAAACCTGATGGAATATAACTGGGGAAGCCTTGAATGAATTAGCGCAGAAGACACCTTACTGAACACCAACAGCTCAAGCACTAAGATCAACAATTAATAAATGGGACCTCATGAAACTGTAAAGCCTCTGTAAGGCAAAGGACACCATCAATTGGACAAAGTGCGGTCTAAAGATGGAAAAAGGTTTTCACCAATTCCACATTTTATTTATATATATATATATAAAAAACACCTCAAGAAACTAGATATCAACAAAACAACTAATTCAATTAAAAATGGGGTACAGTTCTAAACAGACTTCTCAATAGAGGAATCTCAAATGGCTGAGAAACACTTAAAGAAATGTTCAACATCCTTAGCCATCAGGGAAATGCAAATCAAAGCGACTTTTAGATTCCGTCTTTCACCTGACAGAATGACTAAGATCAATAACACAATACGTAACAACTTATGTTGGTGAGGATGTGGATCAAGGGGAACACTCCTCCATTGCTGGTGGGAGTGTAAACTTGTTTAGCCATTATGGAAATCAATATGGCAATTTCTCAGAAAATTGAGAATCAATCTACCTCAAGACCCAGCTATACCACTCTTGGGGATATACCCAAAAGATGTGCCATCTTACCACAAGGACACTTGCTCAACCATGTTCATAGTGGTTTTATTTATAGTAACTAGAAACTAAAAACAACCTAGATGTCCCTCAACTGAAGTTTGGTAAAGAAAATGTGGTACATTTACACAATGGAGTATTACTCAGCTGTTAAAAAAAATGGTGTCACAAAATTTGCAGGCAAATGGATTGAATTAGAAAAAAACCATCCTGTGTGAAGTAACCCAGATGCAGAAAGACAAACATGGTATGTACTCACTTATAAGCGGATATTATTTGTTAAGTAAAGGATAATCATGCTACAATCCACAGACTCAGAGAGGATAGGTAACAAGGAGTACTCTAGGGAGGGACACATATATCTCCCTGAGAAGGGGAAATAAATAAAACAGATTTTGTGGGTGGACTGGGGACAGGAGTGGGAGGGATCAGGTTGGGGAATGGAGAGAGATAGTATGGGGAGAGACGGCTGGAACTGGGGGTCATTTGGGGTATGAAGTAGAAACTTAGTGTAGTACAAAATTCCTGGAATCTATGAGGGTGACCCTAGTGAGGACTCCTAGTAATGGAGGATACCGGGCCTGAACTGGCCATCTTCTGTAACCAGGCAAGGCTTCCAGTGGTGGGACTGGGACACCAACCCACCCACAACACCTACAATCTACAATCTGTCCTGCCCGCAAGGTGTGCTGGAGCAACAGTGGCACAGAACTTACAGGTGTGACCAACCAACGACTGGTTTAACTTGATGCCCATGCCATGAGAGGGAGCCCCTGCCAGACACTGCCTGGATGGCCAGGAACTAGAGACTGGATATCCCAGAGACCTAGGATCAGTGCCTTACTCAATCATCATCAGAGAACCTTCCTCTGGCAGCAGATGGGAGCAGGTCAGAAACCCACAGACAGACATTATGCAGAGAAAGAGTCTAAATTGGAGGTCGCACAGGCACCGGGACGTCCCACAGGATCCAGGGCATCCTGCAGATGCCCAGGTATCATGCAGGCACTGAGCCAACCTGCAGACACCTGGGCATCATGCAGGTACCCTGACACCACATAGGCACCTGGGCATCCTGCAAGCACTAGGACATCCCACAGGTACCAGGGCATCCCACATATAAAAGTTACATATGTAAGTTATGAAGCCCCATGTCTTCCTTTACCTTTTGTATCTCAGGATGAAAAATTTCCCTAGGGCCTTTCTCAAACTTGTCCAGGTTCATGGCACTGAAACAGAGCAGACAGAGTGAGTTAGTAAGGCAGGAACTGAAGCAGTAGAGAGTAAGGCAGAGTTCTCTGGAGAGGTTAGACAATAGACAATAGAAAAGGGTCTGACACTGGAAATGTAGATCAGCAAGTGAGGGAAGAATAAGCAAATCCACAAATCAATTACCACGTACAACTGTCCCTTCAGCCATATACAACTGTCCCTTCAGGACATCCATGTAGTATGAGAGAGGCAGTCATTAGGGACATCTGTTTCGGGCATTCTCATTACTCTCCCAGATTGTTATTGACTTACTTAATGTACTGTTATTGACAATTTCATACATGTATATGATACTCTTTACTCTGAGCCCCAGAACCATAGAGGCCTAGGTTCAAGTCTTGTAGTTTACTGGCTCTGTAGAATCTCTCCCACTCTCTGAGGCCCTGATTCTTCATAGATGGATGGAAACAACTGTAAGCTGACTTCATGCAGCTGAGTTAAAGAATCACAGTGAGAATGCTGGGAAAGCACTCAGCACAGTGTCTGACAAAGAAGCCACTGTCATTAGGATATAATATCATAGCTGGGGACCAAGTGACAGGCTCCATCTGAGTGTCAGCTTTCCCCAGGCTTGGAAGAGAAATGAGAGGGAGGTGGGAAGCCAGGGGCAGGAGGCAGATGTTCCAATCCTTTCACTCGTTCATGAAGAAGAAAGCACATCCCCCCGGGGAGCCTTTGCTGACATCTGGGTTTCTATTTCAAAGTATAAAAATAAAATGAAAAAGATTTCTTGATTTTCTTTCTAAACCCAACGTATCCAAGTGAACACAAGAAAAAAAAATAGCACTGGGCAAAGAATACAGCATAAATAGATGCTTAGAAGCCATGACTGAATGTGTGGGACCTGGGCTTTGCTGCACTGCACAACAGCTGAGAGCCCTGGCTTTCCCTCTCTGCACATCCATTTCATTGCTTGTAACATGGAGGCAAAAACAGTCTTGCCCTCTGGGGATGCCCTGAAGACTCCAGGAGGGAATGTCCACTTGACAACATGCCTGGCGTGCCAATCAAGGAAAGCTAATGCCCAAGGATCCCAGGAACACGCAGTTCACACAGGTCTCCAACTTGCGTGGCTTCTGTCCATGAGTACTCACCTTAAGATGGACTTCACAGACAGCGTTTTTGTGGGACTGTAGGGAAGGCATATTTTTTGCGTACCCTGGAAGAGTCAAAGCACCAATCAGTGATGAGTCTGGCACTTGTCACCTCTTAAGAGTCTCACCCGAGTGGTCACTGCAGTGAAACCATGGCTGTCCTTTCTCACTCTTCTTTAAGGGTGTGTGTGGAAATAAACATTCTATGTAGGGAAGAAATCCTAGGGAAAATCTCCTGTAGGGAGAAATCCTCCCTCTCACACACACACTTCTGGTCCTGAGCATAACTCTCCAACACATCAGGCCTTAGCATCTTGGTACCATGGTGGACAGCTAAGCCATCTACTACAATTTAGATACAGGACCCCTAATAGTCCATGTGTTGAAGGTTATGTTGCCAGTCTGTTGCACTATTAGAAGGTGCTAGAAATTGTAAGAGCTGGGCCTATTAGGAAATCTTAGGTCACTGGGGTGATATGCTCTCAAAGAGGACACAAGACCCCAGTCTTGTGGTCCCCAGCTGCCAGGAGATAAGCTGCTTCCTCTACTCCACAGATCCTGCTGAGAAGTGGTGCCTCACACAGGCCTCACAGCAATGTGTAGCCAACCATGGTCTGAAACCTCCATAGCTGTGAGCCAACATAAATCTTTCCTTTTTCAAGTCTGTATCATTTTCAGCTTAATGGAAATCTGAGAACCACACCATCTGAACCAGTTGAAAGGGGATTTCTTTGGTCTCTGTGCTAAGAATCAGATATGGTTCAAATATTATAAGAAAAAAAAACAGTCTTTGTTCAATAAAACTCAACTACCATGTCTCCAGGCCAAAGACCTTTTAACTAGAAATCATCCAAATCTTCCAGCAAGATTTTAATAATGCGCATTTATCAGTGCTGACTTATTGGAGTACCTATTGTGACTAACTCATAGGAAGGGCTGGATAAATTCTTATCTATTGAACAGGAATAAGGAGCTGCCTGGATAAGCTAGTCCTGTGTCCAGACCACCCAGACCAGATGAGCTAGTCCAGGCCTCCTCTCTCACAACTACTTACACAGGACCTACTGTGCATGGGTAGCAGATGAGATCATCAAACAGCAACCATTTAAAGGTGTCTTTGTAACTCTGGCAAATCATAAAGTTGGCACCACAAACAACTAGGGAAGGGTTGGGATGTTTTTTCAGGAAAAGAGCAAAGAAGTAAATACATTTTTGTGTGTGTTGTGGGGATGCTTCAATCAGCTTCTCTGTTCAGGCTGGGAACAATGGCATGGTAGTAGAGTTCCTCTGCCTTTTCAGGTCTGTGATCTCTGTTAGTAAAGAAAACATTTGTACCAATGTGTAAGAGATCTGACTCTCTCATTTCTGCCACGTGTCATGAGAGACAGTTCTCACACAGAGCCCTCTTCATGGATTCTCTACTGGACTAAGCTTGCCTTTTTGTTACAGAGAGTAGAAGCATTGTCAGACACAGGAATACAACGATAGTATTCACTTTTCAAACTTCTCAGGTCCCATCACTGGGAGCTGAGTTCTTCCTGAGACCTTGCTGTGCACTGGCCCCAGCACACACTGAGTTCACCGGTATAGGAGGCTAGTCTGCTCAAGGTGGCCTTGGATCTGTGCCTCTTGCTTAACCTCTTCCTTGCCACCTCCTCTTCTCATCAAACACACCAAAGACAGTCCTAAAGACAAGCCCAGTACAGCTTGCAGCAGGTGACAGTGACACCTTCATAATAACAATGTAGATAGGAGCCTCCGACTTGTGGTTTTCTTCACTACAACCTGGCAAAGCTTTCCCTTGACACCTCCTGTTTCCAGCTTTCCAGAGTTAATAGTCAATGTAACCACTCTGTATTTTCTGGAGGAAACATCAAATGTCATAAGTGGAGGTCTGTGTCTGTACATATCAGGCAAGCAGAGGTGAGCATTGTGCAGATTCCGAAGTACAAGCTGGACATTACTTGGTTTGTGTAATAATGTACCTGTGTGTGTGTGTGTGTGTGTGTGTGTGTGTAGGCCCTCACCTTCATGGGCCTACACACGCCTCTGTATACTCATAGAGATTCCAGGAAGGGTGCCATGATGATTGCTCTGGTCAGACAGACTTTGATCCTCCACCTGCTGTACTATCTGGATGGAATTTCTACAGTATCAGTCGTTTCTATATAAAATTTTTCCCATGTGTTTAGATGACACCCAGCACAGTACTAGGGATGTAGCTCAGTAGCAAAGGTACTAGATGCTTTACCCTGGTTCCAGGCCTAATATTTAAGGAACAAGCATACATACACAGAAAGGATCGCTTACAGTGGGTTAGGTATTCTGCAGTTCTTCTAACTACTTTTTAGCCTAAGACAGCATGAGCTTGTGTTCGTGGGGCTGAGCAGAGCCTGATATATGTACTTCCCACAACCTCCTGTGCTAGCTTCAGTTAAGGGAATTTACTGATTGGCTTCTGCCAACACTCTGATTTTATTTTTCTCACATCTCCTCAATATTTCCACGTGTATCCAGGAGCAAACACTTCTCCTTTTGTTGGCCCAGAGGGTTAGGACCTACAGGAGAGGCTCTGGATGGAGGCATGGGCACTTCTCAGTGGGAGGGACTAACATTCCTGATGGCCGGTCCTGGGCTGCTTTCACAATGGTTTGGGGACTTGAACTACACCTCCACACTTCTCTAATAGTGGTCAAGAATAGCTCCACAAAATACTACTTATTTGTTAATTGTTGTTCCTTCTGCCTGGAATATTCCCCAGCTTCCCCCTCTCCTACTTCGCCAGTGCCTACAGCCTTTATTCTTAAGATCCCCAGATGGAAGCTCTCCTGACCTCATCTGCAGGGGTCTGGGCACTTTAGCCTTGTTCCCTTCAGGGTGCTGACCACAGCTTATATGTAATACAGACAACTACTTCAGAAATGGGAATAAGCCTGCTTTCCTCTGTATTTGTCCTGTCTGCCCTTTTTCAATATCCATCAACCATCTAAGATAAGGATATAGGTGACTGTTAAGAAGAAAGAAGGCAGGATATCAAGTAAGTTCATCCTAGAAAGGCAGGAGAGGTGGGAAGGAAGAGAGGGAAGAGAGGGAGGTTAGGGGGTCAGACACCAGGCCATGAGGGCATGGGAGAACACTGCACAGAAACCTGAGTGAGCCCTGCAGGCACATGTGGCACTGGAGCAAGAGGCTGCTTCCCAGGCAGGACCTCTCACAGGAGTCTGAAGCCCGTGTGGCCCATGTGGAGACATGGCAAAGGGCAGTAGCTGCCAGCCTGGATTTCTGGAAAGGTACAGATATGGGCCTAAGGCCATGGCTTGTAGTGGTGAGCCCTGGGATAAGTTGTAGAGCTGAGGTCCAGAGGCTAGCAGAGACCTAGTACTGGGCCAAAGAGGGACTTCACAAGGAACATATAACAAGACCCACAGACTTCAGGAACACAAGCTTTCCCATGAACTAAAAAATCAGAAAGTACCAGTTTTATCCCAGAGGTCATGTGTTCAGAGACTACATCACAAGAGAAACCAAGACAACCTTGGGTGGGGGTGAGGCGTGCATTCACTGTTCATCACTAATTCCACATGCACACCTCTGACTCAAATGTATTCTGCTGTCCTGAGGTTCCTCAACTCTCTACTCATGCACGTAAATATCAATTGCTAGAGGAGCAGAAAGAGGGGAAGTCCAATTATTTGCCCCAAAATACAGTCTTCCCAAAGAGGATATTTAAAGCAGAAGGGCCTGGAATGTTGTAATGAGCAAACATAAAACAAAAATAAGTAAATAAAACAGAAGCCAGAAAAATCACCTGCCTGGGGCAGAAGGCAAGGGGTTCTGCATGAAGGCACTGTCGTTTGTCACCAGGAGAACAATGGACAGAGACTACAATGTGGTCACTTGAGAAACCAGACACACACCTACCAGGGTCTCCGAGACCCCTTCATGACTCTGCTGGTTACATAGCTGTGTGGTGGCAATCTGATGGCCCCAGTTATGGTGGTGACATGGGGAGGGGATACGCTCCTTCCAGTTCTTTTTAGTCACTGGAAAGCACCTATCCATGTAAACCTAGGTCCCACTAAAGTTATGTTATGGGACCTCTTATGAACATTCCTCTGTTGGAAATAAGTTCATGAGTAATACCAAAAGGAATTTTACCTCAAATCTGCTTCAATTTTTTTTTTTCCTGAAAATACTATAGACGTTTATGTAAATGGAGACAGCAGCATCCAGAGTTGCTAAGCTGGGCCCTGGTGTCATTTACTTATTCACTTAACACAGACTTCTGGTGCTGTGTTTACATGTCAGGCATTCTGCTACATGGTGGGGACACCAAGGGAGGACATGAGTACGCAACTGAGTCAGAGGACACTGTGAGTCAAAGATTTACATGCAGAATTAATTCTGCACAATGGTGACACCTTTGTCACTGAAGCCTGGGATTCACTTTGTCATTTACCGGGAGGGACTTCAGCCACACCAACTAACTTCTGTGACTGCAATAGCAGCTGCTGAGATTTAGGCAGTTAAGAAAGTATCTAGCATATAGTAAGTGTGCAATAAATGTTAGGTTTTATTCTTATTACTATTTTAGTTCACTACTTTAAAAGTACCAAATCGTCATTTGTTGAATAGTAGTGGCTCCTGGAAATTTTGTCTTCGCTTTTTCCTTTGTGAGATAGAGTATCATGTCCCAAAATAACCTCAAACTTATTATGAAAGTGAGGGCGACCTTTGACTCCTGATCCTTCTGCCTCCAATTCCCAATCCCAGTGCTGGGATTATAGGCATGTGCCATCACACCTGGTTTATACAGTTGGGGATCGAAAGCAGGATTTCATGGGTAGTAGGCAAGCACCCTATACACAAAGCCATATCTTCTTCAGCACCTCTTTCTAGACAGTTTAAAGTCGTTACTCTGTTGCTATATATGTGTGTACACGTAGGTGAGTGTATATGTTTATATGTATATGCTTTTACCAGAGTATTATATTGTCTGTGTACAAATGCTCCTAGAAAATAATGTGAAAAGAAGAAAATAATTGGAAAAGTTTATGAAAAACAAATACAAGAATTACTAGAAAACAAATTTATGAATCAGAGTAGCAAGTAGACATAATGAAAACACATAATATGAAACCTAAAACAAATTCCAGCAGTGTGCTGGATGCCAGTGCTGGCTGAGTGAGTCAGAGAGACGGGGACACCACAGGGGCTATAGCCAGATAATGGTCATCCGTTCTTCCAATACAACCAAAAGGTGGGCTAGTTCGCAGCTTTTACTATTGAAAGTAGCTAGGGTCAAGGCCTGGAGAGATGGTTCAGAACTAACTGCTCTTCCAGAGGACCCAGGTTTGGTTATCAGTACTCACATGAAGGCTTATAATCACCTGTAACTACAGTTCCAGGGGATCTGGTACCCTCTTCTGACCCTCTGGGCATCAGTCACATATGTGGTGCACAGACACACATGAAGACAAAACACTCATACACATAATATTACAAGAAATGTAATTAAAAAATAAAAATAGTTAGGGTTACCTGGGTGTGGCGGTGTACTCCTGCAAACTCAGCACTCAGGTGACTAAGGCAGGAGGATGGTGAAGTTTGAGGCCAACCTGGTCTACAGAGCAAGCTCATGAATACAAAGTGAGATCCTATCTCAACAAACAAACACACCAATAAATAAAAATCAAGAAAAAAACAAACTAGGGCTGGGGATGTCTCAGTTGGCAGAGTGCTTGCCTTGTATGCATGAAGACGTGGGTTTGATCCCTAGAACCTCATAAATGGGCATGGTGGTGCATAATCCTATCACTTAGGAGTTAGAGATGGGCGACTGAAAATCCAAGGTCATCCTCAACTACAAAGTGAGTTTAAAGATAACTTTGGCTATATGAGATTGTCTCAAGAAACAAAACTAAAAAACTTCCATATTTTACTCTCCAGCCCCCAAACTAAAAAATACCACTACCATTAAAACACCCAAAAGGTAATAGCTAAGATTAATGAACTAATATATTTTATAAAACACACTGCTATTTCGCAGAGGCCATGACTCAGGGAAGTGGCTGTGTCAGACTGTGGCTTAGAGATAGGGGAGAAGCTGCTGTTCACGGCAGAGCTTGGAGGCCCCAGCTCAGAACAGTGAGGTTCTGAACTGTCTCCAATGAGAAGAACCATCTGACAATGGTGCTAACTGAACTCTGAGATGGGGGTGAACCTGCAAGGCCCTCCTGCACGTGTGCTGAACAGGTGACAACAGAGTGCAAGTCAGGTACTCACTGTTTTCCGCCACAAGATTGCACGGTACTGAGGGACACGCTGATTGTTCTGGTCAGAAAGGGTCACAGACAGGAAGAAGGGGCTCTTCTCTGCATCATTTCCAATGTAATTCTGATGGACTGGAGAAGAGACAGTTGGTGAGAACTCAGCTGGTTCTGCAGACAGCAGTGGCCAGCCCCCACGTTGTCCCCCAGCAGCTGTCTCAAGACTGACTTGGGTAGGAACTGACCATCAGTATTGTGCACCTACTTCCCCTGGCCAGCAGCTGGTTCGGAAATGAACATGTGATTCAGTGCTGGCTGACACAGGATGAGAAATATGCCAAGAGACTTCCCATTCTAAAGATGCCCCCTTCCTCTGATGTTATAGAGTCAAGTGATGTCTGGAATTGCTGCAGCCATCATGTGGTCATAAGGAGAGTAAAACCATCACACTAAGGACAGGGAAGCAGAAAAGGCGAAAGGCCTCTAACATTACTTAACTATAGATGCCACCAACCACAGGGCCTTCCCTGGCTGGTCTGTAACTTGCTATGTAGACTCTGATGGCCTCAAGCTTTATTGTTTGATTCCTTCCTGTTTAAACCAGTTTGAGGTAGGCTTTGCATTATCTCTTTGGATGCTGGTGACATTCACACTCACAGCAACCCTTCTGCTGTGAAGCCAGTGCTGTGCACAGCCCTTGGAAAGATGTCCGACAAGTTCTTTGTGAATGCTTCTATAATCCCCCACCCACCTAAGTGGCCCCTTCAGACAGCAGTGGCCAGCCTGCTCGGCCAGACCAGAACTCTCAAAAATAACAGCAACAGTTTTTCTTTTCTTTTTGTGTGTAGCACATTGTGTGTGTGTGTGTGCTGTATACACATGGGCGTGTGGTGTGTGTGCCTGTCTGTGAACTTGAGGAAGCCAATGGAGGATACTGGGTCTCTTCCTTCATTGCTCTCAGCCTTACTGCCTCGAGACAGGGTCTCTCTTAACTGATGTTCCCCATTTTGGCCAGGCTGCCCAGCCGGTGAGCTCCCAGCAGCCACCTGTCTTTGTCTCTCGAGTGCTGTGTGGCAGGAATGCTCAGCCATGTCCAGATGTTTTCCATGCGGGTGGGGATTTTAACTTGGGCCGCCATGCTGCAGATCAGTTGCTCTTACCCTCTGGAACAGGCTTTTACAGACATCGCTCCCATTTCCTGGCTTGAGCAGCATGCTCTACAATAGATGTCCCATGGTGTTTTTCTGTCATTTCAAATTCCGCATCAGTTACCTTTCCTCCATTTCCAGCCCCTCTCATTAACAGCATCCCACTCTCCATCTTTTCCATGTGCTTTTTCAAAATGTCAGTTTAAAACCCATGAACAACTGAGCTCTTGGTACGTGTTAGGCACTGAGCTTTGTGCTATTCTTGTACATTTCATTGGAAATGTTTAGACCTACAGGGAAGAACTAGAAATAGCCCCATTTCACAGAGAAGCCAAGTCCGAGTCCTAAGGCTAATGAGAGCAGAATCATGTTGCAAACCCATTCTATAGGCTCCGTGAGGGCAGGGGGCAAGGCTCACTTCAGCCTGTATCCCACTGCTATGGATGCTCTCCTCCAGACAGCAGGTGGTGCTTAAATACTTTTGTGCCTTGTGAGTGAGTGTGGCAGAGCCCACAGTCTTATGGCCGAGAGTTTGCTCAGGGAACTGTTGTTCTCCTTCACGGTCTTGAACGAGATGCTTAAAACTCATGCACATAGGGTGCTGAGCTTGCTAAGTTAAAGCCTTTTTTCATCCTGAAATTCTTATCTCTCAAAGGACTTATTTAGATGAGCTAATTCCCCCTTTACCAGGGATTAAAACAACAGCAAAAACCCAAACCCCATAACACTCCTCACAAACAAAGCAATCCACACAGCAAGAAAGCTTAGAGTTATATTTTTTAACGTACAAAGCTCAATACTGACCTTAGTGAGAAATGCTTTGACATGTTGCCCCTAAATTATTTTATCCACTCATACAGGGTGTCAGAAATTATGCAGTTTGGACACCATTTCTTCCCCAGTCACCACAATGGTATACTTACCTTGTCCTAAAAAATACTTGAAATACCATCGAGTGTGGTATTCTGGGTTTTCTAAGTGCACATCTGTTCTTCGCCAAGTGCCTGGCAGAGCAGCAGCATTCTGTAATGGAACAGAGCTGTGTCATTAAAAGGTGTACTTAGTAAGTGAACATGAAGCTGGCAATACCCCAGAAGCCAAGGGAATAGGAAAAAAAATCACCATTAAGAGAACACACATCAGGGCCATAACCACATGTTCCCACCAGCAGTGATGCTCGGTGTAAAGTCACATCACAGAAACATTCTAGAAATTCCAGGCTGCAGGAGAAAGGATGAGTAAACCCAGTTCTAACAGGCATGTAAAGTCTCTCTTCTCTGGTCTATGGCATACCAATATCTGGGAACTGGTGTCCAACCCTGGCTACTGTCTTGCCAGCACATTCAGCCAGAAGACATTCCTTAGCATCTTACTAAGTTCGTTTGTTTTGTAAATTTTTAAATGCATCTTAATAATTACCCAGTTGGTGTGGAAAATACGGAGACATAATGAACCCTATCAAAAGGCATTCATTATTAATGTTTTGTACATGGTATGATTAATCTTGGTTTTCAACTCGACTGGATCTGGAGTCCAGATCCGAATCTTGGAGTCTTACCAAGAGGTAAGACACTGGGCACAGCTGTAAGAGATTTTCTTGATTAGGTTATTTGACGTGGGAAGACCTACCCTAATGTGGGTGATACCCTCTGGTAGAGGCCTGAAAAAGGGAGGTCTGAGGGAAAAGGTTTTTTTGTTTTGTTTTTTTTATCTTGCCACTGGGTCAAATACCCTGCTGCTACCACCTCCACTGCTGCTGTTATTCTTTGCTGATATCAGAACTCTGAAGACCAGTGGATCTCCAGCAATCTCCTAGGCCTTCAGCCCCAGACTGGGACTGCTGATGCATCCATCCTTGTGGACCAGTAGCTACTGGATCCTCAGCCTTTCCAGGGTGAAGTCAGCCATCATTGGACTACTCAGATCACACCATGGAAGCCCATCTATTAGATCTCCTTTGAATAGATATTCATCCCATTGCTTCTGTTGGTTTAGAGAGCTCCAACTAACACAATCCCCACCCCCTATCCACATTCATAGGCATTTTTTTCTCTTAACAAAATGGAATCATACCAAATCACACAGTTTGGAGGATTGCCTTTCCATTTAATATGTTTACAGCCCCCCCCATATTTGTGATGTTACAATTAACAGCCCTATGCTACCTTATTATATGGCCCTAATATAAGTACTTAATAACACTGGATTTGGTAAAGAATGTGTGATGTGCATCTAATTCCATATGTGCATAATTACTTGTCCAATTGCTTCTTCAGAATAAATTCTTAGGAGTTGAGCTGCTTTGCCAAGACATATGCTCTTTCTAGGGATCTGCCAATCCAGCTTCTAGAAGACTGGTACAACATTTCAGTTCCAGTAGCAGTGGCTGAGGGCGCAGGTGTCCCTCAATCCCTTGGCATTTCTTCTTAACAATTTAATTGGAATGTTGTAATCTCAGTGTTCATATTTGTGCTCCTTTGCATAGTGGGTAGACAACATTAATTTCATTAAAAAACTGAGAAGCTGGGCATGGTGATGCACATCTTTAATCCTAGTCTCAGGAGGCAGAGGCAGGTGCGGATCTCTGTGAATTCAAGGCCAGCCTGGTCTACATACTGAGTTCCAGGACAGAGGCTTTGTAGAGAGACTTTGTCTCAAAAAACAAAACAAAAACCAACTAAACCCTGATATTTATTTATATTCGTGTCTGTGAGTGTGTGTGCATGTGTGTGCGTGTGTGAACAAAGGCCAGGAAGGAGGATCTTAAGATGTTCTCTCTTATCATTCTCTAACTATTTTGAGGCAGGATCTCTCCCTGAACTTGGAGTTTGCACTTTTCTCATCTAGGTCGGAAGTCAGCAAGCCCCAATGACCCCCGTCCCTGTTTCCATCAGAGCTGGGCTGCACACACAGGGTGCTGGTTTGCTAGTAGGTGCTGGGATCCAAACCCTGGCCCTCACGATTGTGCAGCAATACTCTTAACCACTGAACTCTCTCTCCATTCTCATTCTTTAAAAAAAAATATTTACTACTGTGTGTGTGTGTGTGTGTGTGCCATGCTGTGTGTGTGTGTGCCATGCTGTGTGTGTGTGTGTGTCCATGCTGTATGTGTGTCCATGCTGTGTGTGTGTCCATGCTGTGTGTCCATGCTGTATGTGTGTGTCCATGCTGTATGTGTGTATGTGTGTGTCCATGCTGTGTGTGTGTGTGTGCCATGCTGTGTGTGTGTGTGTGTGTGTGTGTGTGTCCATGCTGTGTGTGTGTGCCATGCTGTGTGTGTGTGTGTGTGTGTCCATGCTGTATGTGTGTGTGTGTGGAAGCCAGGACAACTTGTTCTCTCACCACGTGTCCTCATTCACAGAGCCATCTCACTGGCCCACTTCTTTTATGTCGGACTCCCTCTCTTACTAGGAATTTACTCCCGTGGGAATTAGCCTACTCAAATGATAATCCACTTTCTTATTTTGTCTTTTATCAGTTCCCTAAGCATTGTGTAGTATTTAAAAAAATTGTTTTAGAAACCTTTGAAACACAGTGCAAATCATTTCTTCCAATTAAGTTTTTACTTCAAACTTGTTTATGGCAATTTTGGCCTCAGGGATGTTTTAAATTTCTCAGATTTGCCGTATGTGGCTATAATGTTTTAGTATCGTATTAGAAAGACTTCTGTTGTAGAAGTTTATTTTCAGTTGTGTTTAAAATATTGTTTTGTGCACTGTTGGGTGAGGGGCTGCCTGGGTCTTGGCATTGTATTGTCTACAGGTGCTGGCTTTATGTGTGGGATGTTTGATTGCTTGTGATCTGCACTGAGTAGTTCTGAATCAATAAAACACCTGAACTGAGACACTGACAGTTCTACTGATCAATATGGCACTGGCCATGACGGTGGCTCCCTCTGCTGAGGTCTGGCAGGGTGTGCATCTATGAAATGCCTCCTGTCTCTCTTAGTGAGCCCCCACAATGTACAGTACAGACTTCCCGTGTCATCACCAGTACAGGTGCTCACGACCATTTATAGATGCTCTCACACCTCACTGTCATCTGTCCAATATTTAATTGGATGTATGTTATTAAGAGTCAATTTCCATTAATACTTTGTCAACTAAGCCAGTTCTAATTATCAGTCTGTCATTTATTTTTAAAAGATTTGTTTTTGTTTTTGTGGGGTTTTTAAGTTTTATTTATTTATTTATGTGTGTGAATTCATTGTGAAACACGTGAGTGCAGATGCCCACAGTGGTCAGAAGAGGCCATCAGATCTCCTGGAGCTGGAGTTACAAGCAGTTGTAAGGTGCCATGTAAGTGCTGGGAATGGAACCCGGGTCCTCTGCAAGAGCAGTAAGTGTTCTTAACCACTGAGCCACCTCTCCAGCTCCTCTTTTCGTATCTTTATGAGACATCAAATATCCTTACAGTGAGCATGTGGATCTTGATGGCCAGGCTGAGACTGTGTTAGAAGTAGTTGGAAGAGAAGCTCCATGGACATTACCTTGTGCCAAGCGTGGGAAACAGCACATGCACTGTGATTCTGACATGCCTCGGTGACTTTCTAGATGTTTTTGATTAGTTCTTCACCAAGTTGAAGAGGTTTTCTTCAGTTCTGAAGTTACAAAGAGGCTTTCAAACTTTCTTTGCCAGAGCTTTGTGGAGTGGATTAAATGCTACATCACACTAGCTCTTCTAATCCTGAATGGTTCTTAGATTTCTGGACCTGCACTAGGTCATGGTTGCTCCTGAAGGGATCAGTTGGCTTCCTCTCTGCCTGTGTTTCTGTCATGCTTTCAGGCTCATGCTATTTTATGAACTGAATGAAGAAGCTATCTGTGCCATCCACTCTGGGCATCCTGACATCTGCTGAGTGCTCCAAATGTCAAGCTGCAGGCAGAACCTTTCGGTGGCCTTTGTTTAGAACCTCCAAGAGGTTTATGAGGAGACTGAGGTGCCGGTGAGTCTGAGGACACGGCCCAAGGGGAGTGCTGGTGGCCAGCAGAACTGAAACAGAAACTCTTGCAGTTGTATGCGGGTTTTGCTTCGGAAACATTTTAGCCATTACATTATCTTTATCTTTTGGGTCCTTTTTTTTTTTTTTAATGCCCTGGGTTTTTCTTCTACTAGGGTAAAAAAACTGTAGGATTTACTCACTTATTTTGTCATAAAAATTTTCCTTGATTTTTCTCAAAAGCTATGTTTACACATATATAAATAGTTATTTGGAAATAATTTTAAGCTCACCCAAAAGCTACAAGAACAAGTGTGTATGTATGTGGAGGCCTGAGGTTGATAGTACTATCTACCTGATTTTTGAGACCTGGTCTCTCATTGAGCATGAAGCTCACAAACTGGCTAGGCTTGCCAGACAGGAAGTTCCAGGGATCCACCTGTCTCTAAACCCCACACTAGTTGGGGTTACAGGTGCCTATTGCCCTGCCTGGCTTTTTACATGGATGTTAGGGAGCTGAACTCCAGTCTTCATTGTACAGCACTGAGGGAGCCATCCATCCAGCACATCCAAGTTTTTCCTGAACCAAGGAAGATGCAGCTGCACAAGTAAAATCTCTTTATCCCTAACCACTTCAGCGTATATTCCTCAGAAAAGGGGTCTTTTCTTACTTAACTAGAACACAGCCTTTTCCCCTCCTGGAGCTGGGGATTGAAACTTGATCCTTCTGTATGCTAGGCAGGCACTCAACCATTGAGCTACATCACCAGACCTGCAATTCAGCTTTATCAACATCTGTAAATTTAACATCTATACAGTATATTATCATTTGTATTCTGAGTTTGTCAACATACTCAGCGTTGTGCTGATGAAAGCTTTCCCTCCTTTCAGCACATGATCATTTGTCGCTGTGTCTTGGTTAGACTCCCTTCAGCACAGTCTCCGATTTTTGTCTTTTGCGACAGTGGAATTTTGAAGCATGCAGTGCCCTCCCATCCCTGCATTTCAGTCAAGCACTCTTTATCTCGTGTCTGTTTGGTGCTTCTCCACAAACAGATTTAGAGTCTGCAAACCCAGCCAGAGCACTCCGTAGGTAAGGCTTGGCCTCAGCTCATCAAGATAAACTTACTTAAGCTGCCTGTGTGCTCCTTGTTGGAAAGATTAACTGTGATCACCTCAAGGTGTTTCCTTTTTGTTTTGACCTTTTGGGGTGACTCATGAGGAGCAGTAAATTGGCTTCTGCTCCTTGGAGGATTTCTGCATGATTCATTATCTACAGTCACTTGTCTTTAGCCATGAATCCCTGACAGTACCCCTGCTCCTCACATTCCCTTATGCAGTCAGGAGCACACAGCTAAGGCGTGACCTGGGACCAGCCTCAGGTCTCCACCTACCTGACAAGGAGGCACCAGACCAGGAAGCTGGCCTCAGTCACTCAGACTCCATAGAGGCTGGTATCATGGTTTCAGGGTCTTAGACCCTAGGAAGTTTCAAGAGAGCTTTGAGAGAACTCTGTGACCTCAGCACAGCCAGGCTTCTGGAGCTTCCATGACCGGTGGAGAAACCAGAGAGGTTTCTTTCAAGTAGATCCTTAGCTCAGTGTGTCTCAAATGCATCGAAATGCATTGAAATGGCTCTGCTGCCAGCCTGCCTCCCCAGAGCTCACTGGGTGGAGCCTGTGAATCTTTCTTTTCCATTTCCCTTTCCCTTCCCCCTCTCCTCCTCATTCTCCTTTCCCTCCTTCTGTCTCTCTCTGCAGTACTGAGGACCAAAGCAAGGTCCTCCTGCATTTGAACAAGTGTACAGGTGATTCTGCTAACAATGAACTTTGAGAAGCAATGGTCTTATACCATGGATTCAACATTATAGAGCTGGTGGATTGGCTCTTCAATGTATTAAAAATCCTATGTACCACTGCAACATAAATTATGTTTGAAATGTTTTCCCTTTATCAGAGTTTGTGTTTTATGCATTTAAAAACAAAATTCATAGAGGGGCCTACAGGCTTGACTTCCAGAATGTCTGATGTTCCTGCCTTGGTCCACACATGCCCCTTACCCAGGGCTGAGCGTGGCAACTGCAGAATAATGGAAGAATCAAGGGAGAAGGAAAGACCGGACTGTGGGCAATGACGTGCTGTGCACCTCTACTGAGAGCAAACTGTAAATGATGAGGTATTTTTTTAAGGACTGAAGAGCTTCACTGTACTTAACTGAAATGGAGGGGGAAACCCCAATACCTAAAAGCTGTGAGTCCTGCAGAGCAGACACCTTCTGTTCCTTGTTAAATGCACGGATGATGAAGAGAGACAAGAGTCCATACGGGAACTGACAAGGGAAATGGGGCACCAAGTAAAACCCCTGCCCAGGACCCCATATAAATGAGCTCCGCATTCGGATGATGTGTAGCACTTGCAGGCAGCAAAGGGGACATAGGAGGGTGCAGCCAAATGACTTTCCATACGTGCACAACCTTGAAATTATGACCTGGATCTAGATTCTATACACAGTATTTCCAAATAGCCCCACCCTTCATTTCCCCAACCATCATCTAATCCCAGCCGACTCTCCAATGTCTCTCACTGTAGAGTTCACCTGCTGCTGGGCCTCACAGGAATGAAGCTATCATGTGTATTCATTTAAGGCAGGCTTTTTATCCTTCAATATATTAAGTCTATGGCATCCCCCTTGCTGTTTGGAGATTCATTTTTTCTCATCACCATATAGTCCATAGGACAATTGCAAGACTGATGTATTCACTCTCTTGTTATTGGCTGTTTGGACTCTATGCACCTGCCGTCACTGTGAATAGGAGTTCCTTGGTGGATACACACACTGCTGTGCATGTGGTTTTAGTGGGATAGCTAAACAGATTTCCAGAGAAGGGTCACCATGGCTCCTATTGGCAATGTAAGTCAGAGTTCTCACTGTTCCGCAGCCTCTGGCCAAACTCGGGGCATCTCGGTCTTCTTTCTACGGCATTCTGCAATGGGTGTGGTGGTGCCAACTGCAGATTTAGTTCTCAGCGCGCCCTACTTTTAAGTATGACCTGTTTTATTAAAGAATTTCAGAGATAGGCAAATGACAGCGGTTTCAGGTGGGAATAAAAGAGAAACACATGATTTATTTGACATCAAAAAGAAAGCTGAGGGCTGACAAGACGGCCTAGTGGGTAAAGGTGCTTGCTGCCAAGGATGATGATGCTGAAGGACCCACATGGTGTAAAGAGATACTGGTTGTCTTGTGGTGTCACACATGTGTGGTAGCATGCCTTTCCTACCAATAAATTAATTAAAAACAAAGTTAAGAGGAAATAGCCCAGCAAGTCCATTTTCCAGATAACTCGTGTTTAACATTGAAACTGCTCACACTTACTTTATGCCCTTTAGGTCAACATTTGCTTCAAAGACCCGACACAGGAGAATGGACTGAGATGTTCCATGCTGCACATGTGCCCACACAAGCCCATGCTGTCTCCTGAGTTCTGACACTGAAAAGGCCTCATTATTTCCACACCAACCACAAGCAACAAAGGCTTCTTTTGGTCTCTCTGTTTCCCCCTTCATTTGGACTTGTGGGAAATAGGAAACGGAATCTGACCTGTATTTTTTGAGGAGAATTTATTCAAAATCCATGTAAAAGAACCAGTTCTCCTCAAATATCCCTAAAAATGTGATTTCTGGCCGAAAATCCACACATGCATTTGGGCCACAGATGGGAGTCTTTTCCATAGTGGGGTTGCCAGAGAACTGAATGCATTTAACCAGTTTCACTTTTCAGGTTAAATTGCTGAGACAACACCAGAACAAAGGCATGGTGGACTTTTTCCTTTTGAAGATTCTCTCTATATATATATTTTAAAATCACTGTGGTGGTTGATTGTAGTGGAAATGTCTCCCACAGATCGGGTAGGAATTTGAACACTTGGTTCTCAGTTACTGGCACTGCTTGGGAGGTCTAGATGGTGCAGCCGTGCTGGAGGAAGTCTGTCTCTGGGAGCATGCTCTGAGATGATACAATCTTGCCCACTTCCAGTTCACTCTCTCTGCTTGGCACCTGCTTTAGAGGATGTGAGTTCTCAGCTTCCTGCTCCTGCCACAATGCCTTGCTTGCTGCCATGCTTCCCCACCATGATGGACTCTTATCCTCTCGAACCATAAACCAAAATAAACTTTCTTCCTTGAGTTGTCTTTGGTCATGATACTTTATCACAGCACAGAAAAATACTAATACAATTGTAAACATAAATATGAGTTCATTGTAAAAAAAAAAACAAAAAACTACACAAAACTTAAAATCTTTTCTCCCCTATCCTCCACATCCAATAGACTGCTTTTTCTTAGTAAAACCATGTGACAGAATTGGCTTGAATACTCCTGGATCTTTGTTATATATGTACAATGATGTGTTTACTTCACCTGTGTACACATACACAGTATATATTCACATACTATACATACCCACATACACACATGCACATATACACAGTAGTGGTAGATATTATACTGACACTTGGTTTTTCATTAAAGAAAATACCTTGGGGGCTGGAGGTGTAGCCAGGTGGTAGAATGCTTGCTGAGCATGCTATGAGGTCCTGGGTTCAATCCCAAGAACCACAGAAACCAGGCCTGGTGGCAAGGCCTGTAATCCTAGCATTGGAGAAGTGGAAGCAGGAAGATCAGCTCAAGTTCATCCTCGGTTACCCAGAGAGCTTGAGGCTAGACTGAGGTACACGAGATCAAAAGAAGGAAGAAAGGGAGGGAGGGAGGAAGGAAAAGGAAAAATCTAGGAAATTTTTCTCTATTAGAACATCTGGATCTACTTTGTTCTTAATAATAACTGCTTAAGTTCTTTTCTTTTCTTTTTAAGAGTTAAACATTTAAGCCAGGCATTGTGGCACATATTTGTAATCCCAGGACTTGGGAGGCGGAGGCAGGAGGATCAAGAGTTCAAAGATCCCATAGGCTACACAGAGTTCTAGGGTAACCTATGCTACATGGTGAGACCCTGTCTCAAAAACAAAAACAAACATTTTAAAAGACCCAGACCTCAGTTCTGTTGACTATACGCTTGTGAAACGTGTAACCTGCATAGACGAGCGTAAAGCAGTGTGCTTAGGCCCCAACTGCTTTCTGACCTCTCACTATTTTTTTTCAGAAGCACATATTTTTTTAAAAGATTATTTTTTATAATTTTCAATTATGTGTAGGTGTGTGGGGATGTGCATATGGGTGCAGGTGACTGCAGAGGCAAGAGGTGATGGACCCCCTCGAGCTGGAGTTAGACGATGGGGAGCTGTCTGATGTGGGTGCTGGAAACCAAACTTGGGTCCCATGCAAGAGCAGCAAGTGCTCCTAACAGTTGAGCCAGTGCTCCAGGCCCAGAAACAAATAATCTCAAATTCTCGTTTGTCCCTTTGCCTACTGAAAAACACGCTTTCCATCATCTCAGAATTGGCTTTTATGCCCAGTACTTAAACATTGCTTCTGTGGTAGTGTATACCTCCACTTGGTGTTGTGTTTGTATGATGCATGCATGCGTGTGTGCAGGTGTGTGCTCTTGGGTGCATGCATGTAGAAGACAGCACGACATCCAGTGCTTACCTTGGTTGCTCTCTGTCTTATTTCCCTTGAGGACAGGGTATCTCGATGAACCAAAAGCTTGTGTTTTCAGGAAGGCTGCCTGAGCAGCAGCTCTCAGGGTCTATCCATCTCTGTCCTCTAATACTGGGGCTACATGGCTTATGGGTGCTTAGAATTAGAACTCGGGTCCTCATGCTTGCAGAGAAAGTGCTCTTACCCACTGCTCATTCTCTAGTCCACTTCATTCTACCCAACAGCTACAGCTGAGCATCCCGGGTGCAGCTGTCCTATAACTCGGAACTTTCTCTAGTGATAGAAACTAAGGTAGCTAGCTACCCCTATTTTAAATATTGCTATAATACCCACCAGAAGAATTGTTAGCCAAATGATACACACTTTATTGTTAACTGCTCTACTCCAAAATTGGATTTTCATGTCCCCAAACAGTAGACAATCCTTCCCATGCTAACAAAGGTAGATATGTAAAAAACTGGAAGACTGTCCCCTCTGTTCAGTGAGGGAGCTCCCCAGTGGTGCCCTCAGGGGCCATGCTCATGTTAATTAATAATTGGAATGAGCACACAGATGGCACGACAAACACATCTGAGGGAGACAGAAAGCAGCTCAGTGGGTGAGCTAATAGGACAGGTGACAGAATCAAGATGTCATAAATCTTGACAATTAGCAATCGTGGGATGTGTTAATGAGATTACACTCATTGTGGACCATGCAAAATCCTGTGCTTTAGTACAAAACACAAATCGCTCTGGGGAGACCAGGTGCTGCAAAGCAGGACCCATCTCCCTCCTTATTCAGCAGGAACAAGGAGAAACTGACCCAGAGACATTGAGTCATAAACTAAACTAGAGCTGAGATTTAAATCCAGGTCTATTTGAGCCTAGAGCCACCTCCACCACACCCTGACTCTGTCCCACATCTAAGCAACAGTCTCATGAGCTAGACTGCCAGACAGAGGCACCTCATAGTCCTTAGAACGTCTCCAGTAACAAGGGCCAGGCCTGCTTCTCTGGCTCTGTGGAGCAGACCCAAGGGCCTGCAGTAAGCTGTGAGGACTTCAATTTCATTGAAGTCATGAGCTCAGGGTCATGAAGGAGCCTTAGTGGTACAGCACTTCCCCAGGATATATGAGACCCTGGGCTTGTTCTCAGCCCTGTAAATAAACTACAGAAAAATAAAATGTCTCCAGTTGGATAGGCTAATCACCTGGACGTGAGAACTACATGAGATATGTATGTACTAAAAATTTGAATTGTGGGACTGGGGACATAGCTTAAGAAGAGTGCTTGTTTAGTCTGCATGAAACTCCGAGTTTGATGCCCACACCACATAAACTGGCATGGTGGTGCATACACCCCAATGCTCTGAGGACATAAAGGCAGGAGGGCCAAAAGTTCAAGGTCATCCTAGAGAAACCAAGACTCATTAAAGAGGCTGTGGATCTCCCTCCTGTCTGCTGTGGGCAGAACAGCCTCATGTGTCTATCTGATTTTATGACTATCTTTGAAAGAATATATGGAATTACCTACCATCACTTTCTATGTCCCCACGATGATATTTCCCCTTCACGTCTGCTTTGTGCAAAGCTCTACAAAGCTCTCATTTGACCCTTCCAGGGTTCAGTGTTGGCAATTTGTCTGTGCTTGTGGGGTCACTGTCCACAGCTACAGCTGAGAGCGAGGTAACAATACAGGAAGTAGGGGTGTCCTTACCTCATCTGTAGAGCCATTTTCCACTCGGAATCTTCCTGCTCTTTGGATGGCCCCATCAGCATCACTAGAAATAAGCTAGAGTGGGAAAAAGAACATTCAATTAGGCATCTGGGCCTCAATTTACAAAGCTCCTGTGACTCTCTCCCAAAAGCAGCCCTGTCTACTGATGCTAGGCTGGTGGACCCAGCTTAGAAGCAGGGAGTCTACTGTGAGCCCCATGGCTCTAAGAGTCCACGAGCACGTCCCACCTAGATGGAACATTTTCCCAAGCTGAAAAACAGTAAGGCTATGATCCTTGGAAAAACAGCCTTAATCCACATCACATGTGGACAAGTGGCAGCTTGCAGATGGCAGAACTCAAAGCCAAGTATCAAGCTCAGCCACCTCACCAGGAAAGCCCAGAGAACAATTAGTGACTGGCACGAACTCCAGGCATAACCACCAGAGAAAGCTCATGTGCTTCATTCAATTTTAAACAGTCTCTGAAAGGCCAATGTGGCCCATTCACGGCCAGCTGTGCACAGCTTGCAAGTAGACTGCCTTTAAGGAGCTAGACAGTGGAGAGCAGAGAGGAGACTGGAGCTTGCCCCGCAGGCCTCCAGCCACTCTCAAGATGTTTTCCTTCCAGCCTTCTCAGAAGCAGCTTCAGAAATGGTACATGTATGTTTTTCAGCTTTTAAAATCCATCTGCAGTTTGCAGCAAAGGTCTGCCAATAATGTCCACATTTCAAGTGTATCAGAACACACTTGCCTGGTACGTGCTTCTCACCTCTAACTCAGGCTTACTTCCAAACCAGAATACAATCTCTTAAGATGGCTACCTCATATGTCACCTGGGTTTAGAGATATGAAGGTGTGAAATAAGGGACATTTTCAGAACCATCCCGTGTAAGCAAATTTTGCCATATTAAAAGATTTGAAAAAAAAAAAAAGATTGGAAATTTTTCTCATGGTAAATATGAAAATAGAAGGCAGGAGGAGCTCTTGAGTTAAAGGCCAGCCTGGTCTATATAGAGAGTCCAGGTTAGCCAGGGATACATAGTGAGACTCTGTTTCAAAACACAAAGTGTGTGTGGGGTGCTGAAGACATGGTTCAGCAGTTAAGAGCACTTGTTGCTCTTAAGAGGACCTGGGTTCAATTCCTAGAACCCACATGGCAGCTCACAACCATACGCAATTCTAGTTATAGGGGATCTGATGCCTCCCGCTGACCTCCACAGGTACCAGGCATTCACACAGTGTGCACAACACACAAACTAAACAAACCTAAAAATAGAAAACAAAAATGAAGAGCAGCTAAAAAGATGGCTCAGCTGTTTACTTGTTACTGATGGTTTTAACAAGATGGTTCAGCTTGTTACTCTTGCAGAGAACCCAGGTTCAGTTCCCAGCACACACACGGCAGCTCACAAATGCCTGTAACTCCAGTTCTAGAGGGTTGGGCGCCCTCTTCTGGCTTCTGTGTGAAACAGGCATGCATGTGGTGCACATACATACATGCAGGCAAAACACTCATACACATAAAATAAATAAATACAAAGCACCCCAAATATAAAATTGTATCCAGTTTTCATTTATTATGTATTTTTATATATATTTACCATATATTCTTCTGTCCCTAGCAATACAATCTCATGTACCTTATGTAATAACACAAAGTGGGTACTAACATTAATCTCAGTTTTATTTTTTTTATTTTTCAAATTTTATTTTATGTGCATTTGTGTTTTGATTGCATGTATGTCCATGCAAGGATTTTGGACCCCTGGAACTAGAACTATAGACAGTTGTGACATGCCATGTGGATGCTGGGAATTGAACTTGGGTCCTCTGGAAGAGGAGCTAGTGCTCTTAGCCACTGAGCCATCTCTCCATCCCCTAACTCAGTTTTAAATGAGGAAAATCAGAGCTAAGGTTACATGACAGGCACAGAGCTGGATGTGACAGTGGAAGCTGGGCCTCAGAAGCTGGCTGCTATTTGTGTCTGATCACATAGAAGGTCCAAAACAAGCCCAGGTTTTACTACTAATCCTCAGCCTGGAAAGTGACTCTTGGGGACAGATGGTGGATGTCTATGCCTATGGCTGCCTGTTGGCAGTGTATAACCCCAAACTGTCCTAGGGCAGAGAGTAAGCAGTGGAATTTTACCTTGTCCAAACAGAGGTCTACGCCAGGTGTGGTGGCACACACCTTTAATCTCTACATTCAGAAGGCTGAGGCAGAAGGCTCTTGAGTTCAAGATCACTCTTAGTGAAACTCTTCCACAAACAATAAAAAGGAACAAAACAAAACAAAGCTTTGCCCTTGGCACCTGGGAGGTGACTTCTTAGCTGTAGTAATGTCCTGTGTGAGTGTCTCTTTTCTTAAGGGCTTCAAGCCATGCTGGCAAGCAATACTGTAGTCGATGGTAGGAGCTGAAGGTCATGGGTGGTAGCTTTCCCTCTGGAGGAACTGAAGGCTGAGGTCATCCATGTGATCAAATCCCACTAAGAAAGCCTGCCAGTTTGTGACTGACAGTGCTCTGCACATCATGGCTGGGCCAAGCCAGAATACCACTAGAGAGGAAATTTGGAAGCTTTATGCTGAGACTCACTTTGATCTTGCTTGTGCTGAGTTGGGTCTCAGTCCTTTGGTAGTCACAAAGCTAAGTGTGCTAACAGCTGTCAGTGAGTTCCATGAGCCCTTCCAGCAAATTACAAAAATGGAGGGTGTTCAGGATACAACTGCAGATGGTATCAGGAGGAATGGTGGTCAGCTGTGGACTGATTTTCCTGAGGCCAGTTCTGAACTGCAAGTGAAAGGCTGAGAGACAACTGAGCAGGCAGAGATGGCTGAGTGGGGAGGGAGGGCTGAGTGGGGAGAATCATTTACTGAGCAAGCCTGGTAAGCTGAGATCAATTCCCAGAATCCACATAATAGAAAGAGAAGTTATCTAGCCTCCTGTCCACACGTGTACCATGGTACGTGTCCCCATACACAAACACAAGATAATGACGAAGTACAAGAGAATCACAGGATAGGCAGCAGTGTCAATGTCTCTCTGGACAGTGGACACCAGTACTGTTACGGACTTGTGTACAGAATGTCGGTGCAGGCTTCTGGAGGGATGGAGTGTTGGGGCCATCGTCATCAGGCATGGCAGGAGCAGAGCGCCACAGTCAGTTCAATGTCTCCCGTGGGTAGAAGAGGGACAGAGGTCACTCACTCTCACTTGTCTACTCTTGAAATGTAAGTTGGTGAAGTCCTGGCAGCCTGATGGAGGACTTGGGCGAAGAGCTGATTCTCATTCCTGATTCATCCATATACACATAGAATGAACATAAATTATTTCTCATGACACCCCCAACACTGCCAGGCACAGGCAACTGTGTCCTTTCTCTTTGCTGAGATTAGCACAAGAGGCTTATCGCTTGTCTCAGAAGTTTGAGAAGAAAGGAAGAACACACTTCACAACTGCACACCTTCTGTTCCTCAGTAAGCTCCATGAGGACAGTGACTGCATTCAGCTGCTGTCGCCACTGCATCTGCAGAGCTGAGGCCACTGTGTGCTGGAGCACAGGTATTCATTGGGCATCGATAAACAAGAAATGGATGCTGAGATCTTATGGAAAATAGTGGAGGGGCAATGGAAATCCCTGGAAGGTAGAGTAGGCTCATTACTATGTGAGAAACGTCAGACATTCTACTAGCCTATCACACGGGAAAGACCAAAGAGAAGGAAGAGCCAAGCAGCCTGAATCAACATGTGCAAGGTAAGTCAGCTTGGGGGGGTCACTTAATAGAACCCTGTAGGCTTAGACAAATGTCACTAGCACAGGCTAGAGGGGCTTCCCAGACAGAGGTGAAGCAGTGGCTGCAAAGAAGCCTTACCAGTGCCATGTAGGCTAGAGGCACAGAGGCAGTCCCAGTGAGGCCAACCCTGTGTCCAGTCTATGGCTAGCTAGGGCCTATAAGGACTGTCACACCAGATGATGAAAAAGCAGACTTCCCCAGCTAACTAAAGGGACCAAAAAGACTCCCAGCATTATAGAAAAAAAGTCTTTTACCACAGTAGAGAAGCTGTTTCCCAGATAGCCCTCCATAGCTCAATTACTCCTCACTGACCTCTGATCTAGTAAATTAAAAGCAGAGAAAATTAACACTAATCATTTTGTTAAAAGATTGGACACAGGAATGACTCAGTATCCCCCAGAACACATCAGAATGCCCACAGCACAACCCAGAAGTCCTCTCTTCCAACCCATGCCAGGGACACAGAGGTCTATGTGCTACCAAGGTCCACTCATGTCATCTTCCATGGTGCCATAGTTATATTTGGACACAGGGCTGGACTTCATTTCCCATGAGGTAGCTGAACCTGGCTTGATTATCTCTGCAGGTAGGCTGGCATCCTGGGTGGCGTGTACAGAACCACCATCAAGAGGGGTAAGCCTCTCCCTTGGTCCCTTTCTTTGCCACTGGCAATAGTCTCAGAAACCCGAGAGGACATGGAAGCCCATATTGAGATGGTAGGATCATCCTGCCTGAGTGTGGGGAGCACAACCAGCAGCCATTCACAGTGGCTAGCGAGATGTGAGGAAGAATGACCTCATCAGGCCTCGCTTCACTGTTGCAGTGTCTGTAAAGGAGAAGATCACTCACCTCGTGATAAGCTCATGATTCAAAACTGGAAATTGAGCTGAGCCATCAGAGCACGTGTATCTAAAGAATAAGGAGCATAAAGGGCTACTCTGTGTAGCCCAGGTTGCCTCTGAATTTATGATCTTCCTGCCTCAACCATGTGAGTGCTGAGGCTACAAGTGTGTGCCTCCACAGCTGCCCATTAATGCATTCACTTCTCAGCACAGTTATCCAGCTTGAAAACATGGAGCTAATGTTGAGCAGTGGCAAGAACAATCCTACAAAATACCATAAAAGAGAAAAATTCTGAAAAATGCTGTATAGGTCCTATTTCAGAATAATCCAACTGAATGAAAAATTCAGTTTAAAGAGTAAAGCAACTGGAAATCCAAAACACACATGAGAAAACTCTTGGCTTCAACAGGCCCAGAACCTGAGAATTAATTAAACAGCCACGACAATGAGGACAGTCACAGCATGTGGTGCCACAGATATTCTAAGAAAATCCATACTCTCAAGCATTAGACAGGAGGATGAAAGCAGGGGTCTGGGCACTGGCTCCTAGAAGATAAGACAAAGGACCACAGAGCACAGCCGAGACAAGCAGGGTGGGTCAGTAAGGACAGGTGGGTGAGGTGATACCTAACATCCAAGCACGTGGAGACTGAGGCAGGAGGATGTGGCCTCGACTGTACAGTGAAATCCTGCTTTAAAAGGAAAACAGGCGAGCCCTGTCTAATTGAAGAAAATGCAGTCACTAAGAAGAAAGGCTGATTTTGATGAGATGGACAAATAGTGAAAATTAAGAGGAGAAAGAAACTGAAATATGTCAGCATTTGTAAACATGAAGAAGCTGTCAGGACACTCCCATAGAGGTGGCGTGGCTCTTTTGAGGAGGGGAAGCCTGGTGCCCATGCACAGCAATGCCACAGCCACGTACTCCAGGAAGCAGGGCCACTTCCTTAGGGACGAGCTGGCCAATCAGGGCAAGGGAGTTGATGCATTTATTACACGTTTGATTTCAGGGAAAAGTGCTCTCTAAACAATATCTATTGTAAAATTTTAAAATTTAATTTAAAAGAAAAGAAAAATAGCAAGAAAAAATTTTATTAACTACCATTTAGTAAAAAAATGTTATTAGTTTTATATTAAAGGTAATTAAATGACAATCTTTTTAAAAAATTAGTGCAAATATATATTTCTTCAAAACCAAAACTTCTCTCTGGTCTACATAATTGCTTTGCTTCCCTGGGCTGGTGTTTCCACTCTCCTGCAACTCGTGATTCCTGCTCTGCCTGTACTGTGCGTTTGGCATTCAAGTGTATAAACCATAGGAATACATTACACTTAATAAAAAACAAATTCCAAAAAGGTTATGTAAAGTACATCTTTAAAAATAGTAGTTCACATTTCCCTTCTTTCTTTAAAAAACCAGTAGTTGTGAGTGCAGATTGTTGGGTCAGGCTGACCAGTTCAAATCTAGGTTTCATATTTTTCTGGTCCTGGGGGTGGGGTGGGGGAATCAGTCTGTGCTCCATATCTCTAAAGTGAAGACAACAAAGGGTAGAGGCAGGAGACCCAAGTTCAAGGTTAGCCTGTTCTACCTAGTGAGACTTCAGAAAAAAATAAGTATGTTTTAAATGGGTGAAGATTATATCTGTGTCTGAGCTTATAGAGAGAACTCAATGACACAAGACATACAATGAGCCTGGAATAGTCCTTGGACGTTGTAGGCAGCCAATGTTCTACTATGCTACTACTATGTTACATGCTATTGTGATAATGCTTAATGTAAGATGTTCTGATTGCTAGTACAGCACTAATTCATGTATTGCTGATGAAACTGCCTTAATGCTTGATTTAAAAATTTGGAAGATCAGTTTCAACATTGGTCTACCCAGCAAAAAATAGAGAGAGTCTATTTTTCAGGTTCTGTACTAACTGCTTTACTAATAAAGATAAATGCAACCCAGTTCCTGCCCTAGAGGACCTGGATCCTACTGGGTGTGTGTGAAAGGGACAAACACATACAAACAGATAAATCACAACTCAACCTGGTTAGATGCCATAACAACAGAAGCCAGCACAGGCTGCTGTCTAGGGGAGATCAGAGGATATGGAGACTAGCTCTGCCTGAGGGAGCTTTGGAAGGTTCCAGTGCTATAATGCAATTTATTCTGCAGCTATAATGCAATTTATTCTGAAGCTATAATGCAATTTATTCTGGTACAGGACCTTTGAGAAATGATTTTCAATATAGGCAGGTTTATAAAACTATAAACATTAGTCAAGAAAACAGACTCATCTGATGTTTTATATGCAAATAACACACACACACACACACACACACACTCACACAACACATACCTACACAATAGTTTGGTTAGAAAGTATTATTCAGAAGGGAAGAAAGTTTTAGCTTTATATCAATAGCAGGTGGAGTCTGTGAATGTGACTCAGCCTTGGGCTCTATCTCCAGCACTACCAATAAAGAACTGAGAAGGATGGGGGTAGACAGAAAGGTGGGCAGAAGGACCATCCTGCATCAATGAGTGTTGTGTGTCTTATCTCCTATTCTGTTGCAGCTCATAACCAATGCATGCAGGGAAGGGTGAAGGAGGCATGCTCTGGGTTGGAGGAGGTCCCCTCTTGCTCTTGCTGTCTCCTTCAGACCTGTTCTGTTTGGACAGGGGACGAAGCAGAGATGTAGGAAGTTTGGCAGCTCAACATCTTGGTATTTCCCCTTTGGAGAAATGGGAGGTAGAGACAGGAGAATCACCCGGAAGCTCACAGGCCAGCTAGCTTTGAGTACACAGTATACAGTGGCAGAAACCAGGGAGACTGCCTCAACATGCTTGCTGTGGTACTTGTCCATACACAAATACTTAAAAACTTGGGGGTAATCTTTTCATTACAAGGATCCTACTTAATTAGCACCTCTATTTTTCCTTCAAGGAAAAAAAAAAACAAGCAAGATGGGGGGAAGGGATCTTTTCTAACCACTATCAAAGAGACTTTTGAGGAAAAAATAAAGGAATTCTGCAGAGCTGAGGGGTCAAGAGCTTGAGGAAGAAGTGTGCCCAGAGGATGCTCTGAGAAGCAAGTGGGAAGCTCATCTGTGCAGAACCCAGGAGCACAGACAGGCAGAAGCGAGAGTCAGTAGGCTGGATGGAGGACACCCTGGCATCCCCTATGGACTTGTATAACTCAAACTGTTATCTGACATTGGGGTGCAAGGTCAGACATCGGTTGTGCAAGGAAGGCCTGAACCCAAAGGTCAGTAGCACTTTGTTAAGTTCAACAAATCTTCAGTTCATATGCTGAGGGCCAAGGATAATTTATTGCATAGGGTGCTTGCACCTGAAGTCACGTGAACAGACAGTCCACCTGTGTGATTGTGGCATAATCTTCCCAGAGCAAATTGCCTTGAGAGATAGTGCTTTGATTGTTTGATTGCCTGGTAAACACGGCACCATCTGCATGAGGGTCAGATGCCAGAAGCATAGGCTACTGGAAAATACTCCGAAGAAACAAATAAGGAGGCAGGACTAGGAAAAGGCCCTCTGTGTAGGAGGAGTTGGTCCAAGGATGAGCAGGTCAACAGGCTTATCAGAGGATGAACTAAGATGCCCATGTGGTCTTTTTGTAATCTGGACAGTTAATAAACAGTGACTGCCCACAAACCGAAAAGGAAACAAATGGAGAAGTAGGGGAAGGAAAAAGCTTCACAGGAAAGCACCACAAAAGGGAGCATCAGGGAGGGTCCCACAGCAAATGTCTCAGAGAGAACAGTTCTGCCACCCTGCCAACCAGTAGCCTGTACCAGACGATGGTTGGAGTGGGGGCAACATCCTTTATAGTCCCTCTCTTGCTCTGTGCTTTAGATAGATGGCATTTTCTCAAGCTCTTGTAGGAAGCTAAGCAGACAGTATTTCCACATTCCTCTTCCTCTTCCTCTTCCTGAACCAGGAATCATATCAGCACAGAGAAGGCCCTACACACCCCACAGCACGGCAGACCGCTACAAGACAGACGCCAGCTAAATGATGGAAATTGATAAGGCAGCTGTGCGTGGTCACTGTCTGTGCAGCTGCTGGGATCAGAGAAGCTGCAGTCCCAGGAGGCAAGTGGTATCTGAGGGCCATGTGTATATTCTGAATGCTGAAGACACAAGGTCTGAAGAGCTGCTTTGTTTTGCTCGAGGATTATGTAGGAGGAAAAACAACAGAACAACCCTCTAATGTAGGCCATGAAGTCGTGTCGTCTATGATCCTGAAAGGAATTGAAAGCACGCGCACCTGTGTCTGCTTTTCACCACACACTGGGATAAAACTTCAGACAAGCAGCTGTGGCCCCAAAGGAGCAGAAGGTATCCTCTTTACAACAGCACACTCTATAGCACACAGATAAGGTAGGAGACCTCCAGAAGGCCTGTGCACATGGATAGGGGAGGAGGTCCCCAGAAAGCTTAGATGGAGGATGAAGATTCTTCTGGGGAAAGGAACAAAACAGCAAATCTAGGAGCAACTGCACTGGCCTGTACGTCCAGCTACACAGGAGAATGGAGTGGGAGGATCATGAGTCTGAAGTCACCTCGGGCAATACAGTGAGACCCTGTTTTCTACAAAGAAAAAGACAAATGAAGCAGTTTAGGTGCCAAGCACAGAATGAAGAAGAACAAAACCAGCCAAAACTAGGGAGAAAGAAAAGCTGCCATGGAACAGGGAGAGATGGGGATGCCTGCTCTTTTTGCTTTGTTAATGCTGGGAATGTAACACAGGACCTCGTGATCATGTAGCAAGTACTTTGCTAAGTTACTTCCCTGGTACCTTGACTCCTAGTCTAAAAGGTCAGAGCCAACAAATGAAATTAGACATAAATAGGAAATAAGGAATCTAGATAGGAGACCATGCTGTTTATGGAAGAGTGTCTATGCACTCAAAAGATGACACTTTTTTTTAAGTAAAGAAGCACAATAAAATAGAGAAGCCTACATTGCATGTAAATGTGATTGCTTAAGGAACACTGAATCTTCACAGCAACGATCTGCAGGGGGTAGGATGTTAGAGATGGATTTAACTGTCCTCTCTGTGGTTTTCAGTGTATTGCTTTTCTTTTTCTTTCCTTTTTGGGACAATGTAGCTGTGTGTAGCCCTGGCTGTCCTGGAACTCGCTCTGTAGACCAGCTGGCCTCATACTCAGAAATCTACCTGCCTCTGCTTCCCAAGTGCTGGGATTAAGGGTGTGTGCCACCACATCTGGCCTTTTCAGTATATTTCAAACTCTTTTGTCACAAGCATATATTCTTTTCAGAACCACAAAAAGATATTAAGAAGTATATCTACTTGTATAATCCACACTCATATACACAAAAGTAAGAAATAATATAAAATGTAACAGGAAGAAATCATCAGACACTGGACTTTTAGCAGAACTGATGCTCTAGGCAGTATATGGACATCTGGAAGTGAGCTTGGAGCTGATTGGGGGTAAATGAATAAGGTGGTCCCCATGCTAGGCAAGGTAAGGAATACCTGAAAATAATTACAAGGGAAAGTACAACTGGCATCTTGGAGAAATGCAAAGAGATATAAGAGATTCTAGAGAGTGAAGGATGAATGGTCCATTAGGGAAGATGGGAAAGGATGCATGAAAATACTGATACTTGACAAAAACATGTGGAGAAGGGCATTCTGGAGGGATGGGAAGGTGTGAGGAGACCCAAGAGGCCGTGATAAACATAGGTAGAGGTCTATTTGCTGAATCCTGCGCCCATGCGCTAAGGCTCAATGACAAGAAGGAGCAGGGGTGGAGAAGCCCTGGAATGTGAAGCTAAGCATGGGCTTGATTGCCTAAGACTGTGATGCTGAGGACCTGATGCTGGTATTTGTTTGGCTGAAAGCATCAGGATATTGCTAGAGCTGTACATGATGCTGAGTACTCTGTAGAGCAATAAGGAAACCAAAGCCCCCAGCCTCCTGTTAATTAAAGAAGAGGGTTCAGTCAAACTAGATCTCATCTTATCAAGAACTTTTGAATGAAATCTTTTAGAAGCAAGGGAGAGCCAGAGAAAATGCCAGGTCAAAGAAAGAGGAAATGAAATAGATGAAACCCCAAAAGAAGTGTGAGGAAGAATTCATCTCTGTTCTATCTCTACCTCGGCAGGAGAACAGGCAAGAAGTACATAAGGAAATAAAAGTCACTTTCAAAATGGAGTCTCCTAAAAAAACATGAACATCAGTCTACTCCAGACTACTGAATCAGAATGCAGATTTAAAGCACATTGTTGGTAAGTATATAAAGTCCAAGGGATATTGGAGCAATGTAAGATCATGATATTTCGTTTTTTATTAAAGATTCATTTTGTATTTTATTTATTTATATATGTGTGTGTCTATGTATTAGTCTGCAGGTGCTTGCAAAGGTCAGAAGAGGGTATGAGATCTGGCATTACAGCAGCTGTGAGCCACCAGCATGGTTGCTGGGAATTCAACTTGAGTCCTCTGGAAAAGCAGCAAACACTTTTAACCAGTGAACCGTATCTCCAGCTCCAAGATTATGGGATTTTAAAATAAATACAGTCCACTACAGATAAAGTATGTGTATGTGGGTAGCTCGTCATCTACCACCTGTATGACCATGGGCAAGTTCACAAGCCTTTTAGAATCTCAGTGATCTCGTCTGTAAAATGGGGTGATAATAGATTCTACATCTCTGTGGGTCTTGTGAAGTTTCAGTTAATTTGCATATATACAGCACCCAAAAGACTGTCATTGGCTATGTGCATTGCTGTGAATAGCAAGGAGGCCTTTGGTACTCTTGTCAGGACCAATTTGGGTGGGAACAGAAGCAAGGAAGGGAGTCACAGAATAGTGTGAGGCTCAGCACAGGAACTCAGAGAACGGCTGAAATGTATTCCCGATGTAACTGAAGCGTCTTCACATCTACTGAGCCAGATCAGTTTGAGGCGATGTTTTAGAAGACTACTACCTCGTGATAAGTGCAACTGATAACTAAAAAGGGAGGCCAAAAAGCACAGGGTCCGGAAAATGCCTGCTTTCATTAAGAGGGCACAGTATTCATTATAAACTACTACTCACGTCTAACGGTGACTGGGGTGGGAAACTACAGGCCTTTTCTGGCACATCAGTCATGTACATATCTTTGCCATGATTTTTGCTGCTAAATTCACTTATTAGGTAAAAAGGGACACAAAGGACTATGGGTCCTCTCTAATGAAGAGGCATCAAAGTTACTCCAGCTGTGGAATGGCTCTGTGTGCCCTGTGAAGATGATGGTGTGCCCTGAGTCAGAGAAAGCTGAAAGAAGAGGGTCTTGGCTTAAGGGCACCAAGTCCATGATGCCTGCCAGAGGCCAGCTGACAAGCTCAACAAATGCCTCCACTTCTGAGAACCCACAGCTCTGCTTTCAGAGTCCATGCGAAGAAAGGCTCGCAAAAATGCATCTCCACACTCCTTTTCGGCAGCACTATAAGAAGTAAGAGAGGAGTTCGCACTTTGTGTGTTCGTGGCACACTGTCAAGCTCTATGAATTTGACAGCAGACTCCAGACTCCAGAGGAAATGTGGGGCCTTTTTGAATCTTTCAGAACTGAAAACACTCTCTTCTCATCAGAGCGGTGTGCTAGGCAATTACATATTTCTGTCAAGTCAAAGATCTGCTTTTAGGAGCTGGACAGATGGTTCAGTGATTAGGAGAACTTGCTGCTCTTGCAGAGGACCAGGGTTTGATTCCCAGCACCCAGAGGGGTCAGCTCATAACCACATGTAACTCCAGTTTTGTGGAATTGGATACCCTCTCTGGCCTCTGTGGGCACTGCATCCATGTAGGGCAGACAAGTAGGCAGATGCACATACATAAGATTTATTATTATAATTAATTAATTAATTTTTGTTTTTTTGAGACAGGGTTCTCTGTTGCAACTCTGGCTGTCCTGGAACTCACTCTGGAGACCAGGCTGGCCTCACAATCAGAGATCTGCCTGCCTCTGCCTCCCGAGTGCTGGGATTAAAGGTGTGTACCATCACCACCTGGCTTTCATAAAAGTTATTTTTTAAAAAAGATTTGCTCGTGGTCACAACAGATGATTCACCCTGCTAAACTCTGGCCACTGATCTGCAAGTGGACACATGGAGTAGAGAACACACCGTGACACAAGATGGGAGAGGTCACACGATAATCAAACAGGCACTAAGAGAGACTGCCAGGGACACATGAGAACTTCGCCACAGTCAAGGTGGGAGCTCTTCTATTCCACTTCCTACACTGAAGAATTGACCAAATAAGCAAAGTGTTTGCAGTTTGTATCTCTGCTTATGAAAAATAAATTGTGACACACAGATCACAATTTGAAAGTGTCTCTTAAAGTAGAGCAGGTACCATGTCCTGCCACTGGAAAGACCACAGAGCCAAAGGACATCACACAAGCTGTGGGAGCCAGAGGCGGAGCTGAGCCAGGGAGGCTGCAGCAGCAGAGAACGGAACACAGATTCAGAGAGCATGGCTTGAGGAGGAAGACCAGGACACACGGGAAAGACCTGAGGCCTCAGGGAAGAGCACACATGGGCCATGGCCCACAGAAGGCAGGGAGCAGGTGCTGGCACCTCCAGTTTGAGAGTGAGTATCATACTATCTGGACCTGTTGGCCTGGTGCTGGCATTCCCGAGGCTGACATCATCTGTATGCTTACGTGGTGTGTACACAGCTATGGGTAGAGTTTTGTGCCCCAGCTGTCCATGTCATTAACCAGACCTTGGTGCTCAAGATGGTCACCAAATGGCTGGTCAGGTGGTGTGCTAATTCTCATGTTTTGTTGGTCCTAGAAAAATGAGTCATAGAATCATACTGCAGAGAAAAGTAGGTTGATGGGTTGGGCAGCCAGAGTCAAAGCCATTTTACACACCAGACAGATATCAATGAGAGGCAGAAGGGCTATGCTGCTCAGGGTTGGATGAAGAAAATGCATTTTTGTTTACACCCCACCTTATGTTTTAAAGAGAATTTGAAGCAGCTTAAGTATATGATACTTAAAGAGCAAAATCAGACACGGAGCACACAAGGGAGTATCATATGTGGGTAAGATTAGCATGTGTGTTAAAAGCTTCTTAAGGCTATTAGAAGCAACACACACACACACACACACACACACACACACACACACACATACACACACACACAAAGCTCTGAGCTTCCTGAAAGGAGAAACTCTTCTCATTTAGAGAACCTTTCTGCAAGTGGACTGGCAATAAATCTGTTTTTCAGAAGTGTGCTTCTTTATGGTCCTAAGAAAAAATTTTCTCCTAGGTTATTAAAGGAGACACTGACTACCAAAAAAAAAAAAAATCTCAGCAGCTTCTGCGAGACACTCCCAGTTCCACCTGACTGGTTTTCACTGTCCATCACAGGAAGCCAAAGGCACAATACCAGGGCACAGATCAAGAGACACAGGTCTAAGATGGATTAGGAAAGGCAGGGCAAATGTGTTCCTATCTGCCGTCTGGCCAGGCTTGATCCAGGAATGAAATTTAAAGCATTTAAAGTGAAGGCATCTCTTGGGGTAACTCCTGGACAGAAAATAGTTTCAAATTATAGCTTTGAGATCAAACCAAAGCAGAGTGACTCTGCTCTGCTGACTAAGGGCACTGGTGATTGCTCTTACGATTGACCTGGGTTTCTTAGAAAACATCCTGTAAGCAGCAAGACTGTCAGAATGGAGGACTGTAGACTAGCAGCTATGGCCAAAGGCAAATCTCTAAGTTTTAGTGTGTGTGTGTGTGTGTGTGTGTGTGTGTGTACAGGCAATTGCCTGAATGTGCACCACATGAATGCAGGCCCAGAGAAACCAGGAGAGGGCATTTGAATCTTTGAACTGAAATAACAGCTGTGAGCTATGACTTTCAGAATGTGGGCTTGTAGAGTAAAAGACAAAGACCTTGGTTTAAATGTCACCTCTGCCATGTGTTAGCTGTGGGAGCTCAGACCATCTCTGTGTGAGACCCATTCAGGATTCACACATGTTTTCTGAGTATCCACGGATGACACTCAGCCAAGCAAAACCTACCTCATCTGGTTGTCTGTGAACATTCAGTATGCCTCCACATCTCAAATATTCAGCACAGTACACGGTAAGTATTTAATAAATGTTAGAACTAATAATAACAACAGGGAAATAATAGCCACAACAGAAGACGTCTGGTTCCGTGCTCGTACGCAAACATGCTGAAGGGCTCTCCGGTGTTACTCTCAGAAAATAGCTGTGTGAAAACTCATAGATGGCAAGATTGATCACCACAAGGGAGGCGTAATGTGATCACCACTAGATCATATTACGTTGCTGGTGAATGCTCCAAGATAGATGTGTGTCTTGAGGCCCCTCAGGGAGCTGACCTGATGCATGAGACTCAGACACAAGCCAGTTACATTAGAGAACATCTGCCCAAATGGGGATTTTAGTTGTAGAATGTTCAATTTTTGATATTCCTAAGGGAAATGTGCTGCTGTCTTCTCTAATCTCTCAATTTGGTCATGCCACATGGAATATGATTTTGTCCATAAAATGCCCACAAAACCAGAAGGCATGATCAGCTCCAAATGGAGAGCAAAACTGCTCTGTTAGGGATGCTGAACTGGCAACTAAGTTACTCATTAGCAAAGGATTGTCTCTGTACAACAGTCCCCTGAGTGCAAATTTATATTTTTTGTGCCTGAGCAAAAATATAAATGACTCCTCACCAAATTTTGAGGGAGGGTTGGGTGATAGCTTGGTCAGAAATGTACTTGCTATACAAGCATGGGGATCTGAGTTTGATTCCCAAAAGCCATGTTTAAAAAGCTAGAGACCCAACTAGACGTCTTATGCTACCAAGTAAAACTTCCAGTGCCAAGAATGGGTTACAGCTTGCTGAGTCACTGGGGGACAAAGGGATCCTACAGATGGTCCCAACAAGTCATAGGCTATTGCCAAGAGTATTGGTTTCTCTCTACAACCTGATGGTAAAGTCCTGTTGTTGAAGACACTACTTAGTTATGCCATTGGATATGGAGAAATCGAACTGGTACCCAACCAGAAGTGACAACATCCATAGGGCTGGAAGGTACTTTACACACTGCTGGAGGGAAAAGTAATCATCAGTAACACCTAGCTACAAACCCTCTGACCTACAAAAGCAAGCTGTCTACAAGATATACCTACAAGATATACTGGTGTAATGGTGGCACAAATGTTATAGGACTGAGCAGCTACTTTCTTTTTTGTCTGTTTAATTTAAAGCCCACTTCATGAGATGGAACCCATATCTGATACTGCTAAAGTGGCTGAGAATCCAAGACTAGACAGTCATGAGCGCTAAGGGAAAACCTACTACTACAATTCTGGACAATGTGCAGAGAGTGAGAGACTTCTCAGCCTCAAATGGGGTCTTTATCAAAGGAAGCAGTGTCTTTCAGAAACAGGGCTGAAGCACATATGAACACACAGAGACTGCGGCTGCATGCAGAAGACCTGCACAGGTTCAAATTAGACAAAATTCCAGCACTGAGAAAGGGATATAGACACAGAATTTTACCCCTAACCAAGAAGCTATTGGTAATTGATACCTTCTAGGAAAGGGAAAAATCAGTTTTCCCCCCCCAATGGAGTGTCATTAAATATATCAACCACTTTCTAGGGCAGGCCCCATGCTAGGAGTAGTTAGCTAACACAAAATGGACTCTCTCTCTCTCTCTCTCTGTGAATGTTTGTGTGTACTTTCTGTTTTGCATTGATATATTCTGCATTATTGATTTTTTTGTTTGAATTTTCTTTTTTTTTTACAAAGAGAGAAAGAAAACATGGTGTTGGGTGGGCAGGGAAGAATATGGAAGGAGTTTGGAGAGGGGAAAGAATATGCTCAAAATATATCATCTAAGTTTTTATAAACATGATAAAGCTGAGCATGGTGGTGTGTGCTGCAATCCCATTCCCATTTCTGAAGAGATGAGGGCAGGAAAATCTTGGGGCTTCCTGGCCAGACAGTCTAGTCTAACGGTCAAGTTCTGGGCAAAGTAAGAGACTCTGTTTCAAAAAGCAAGGAGTATGGAATCTGAGGATGACAACTGATGTTGACCTCTGGCCTCTATACATGTATACACACACACACACACACACACTCAATAACAACAACAAACCTGTTGCAGAAGTTTATTTCTACAAGTGTTGCACCAACAAGGGGCAGAGGCAAAGAAAGGCAGGACATCACGCCAGCCACATCCAATATGAAGACAAGGAAGAACAAGAGAAACTCCGGACCTCATAGAGCCTGCTAAAGGTAAAGAAAAGCTCCTGAAGGAGGAGGAGAATGAGAAAGGAGTAAAGCAGTCCTCCAAATAAAAAGGCCTCAATAAAAGGGAGAGCTAGGAAGGAAATAAGCCTCTATAAGGAGAGAAGGTTGTGAAAATTAATTAATAAATAAATAAGAAAAAATAGACTTCAAAGAAGGAAAGAAAAACAGAGCACTTGTAAGTAGTCTAGGAATGTTTTGGATAAATTTTCATGATAAAAGCAAATAATTTGGCTGGAAGTAGAGAAAAAGCAATGTTTCAACTGCTGTTCCTGGTCCTGGAGCTGACCCGAATGCAGGGAAATAGTGCACTCTGGCAGCTAGCCATGTTCCCTTCTGCTCCTGGCAGCAGTCACGGGCACAGGAAACGGGAGCCAGAGCTTGGTTTTTTACAAACTGAGTTTGCTGATAGCTGTTTTTGTGTGTGTGTGAAGCCCAACCTGGTCTTGTGTTTGGGGTCTATAAAGAAGGTTGTATGTTTCCTCATAATGGTGGTGGAAAAGAATGCCACATGGCCAGGATATTTCTGCCTGAGATTCTTCCCAGGACCCCCCTGCTGTGGAAGCCATGGCTTGGAGCCAAGAAGTAGCTGATTTAAACTGACCAGTTTTTTTTTTTTTTTTCTGAAAACCTGACCACACATTTTTCAAATCTAACTAGAGCCTGTTATGAGAAAGGCAAGCAGTCTGGATACTGGTGAGGCAGTCCTGACAAGACACATCTGCTGTGGTGATGAGGGCTCCACCCTATGGGGGAACCCTTCCTGAAGTGAGACTCAACTGTGATGAGGCTAAAAGAATATTAAAAAGATCTCCTAGGTGATCAGGACTAACAGTTGCTGCATTATGAAGAAGTCTTTGCATGGTCTACAGAACTTTAAACTCAAACATATTTCTTTAGAGGTTGTAGGATGCAGATATGCTGGGTGTGATGAAATGTTTGATAGATGTTTGGTTTCATTTGACCCTGTGGATTCTGGCAAGCCTCATGGTTGTTCTTCTTGTAGATAGTTCTGCCTCTTAATCTGTAGGATTAAATTGTGTTGTAGAGATAAAGCATTTTTTTTTTTGATTGGCTTATACAAAAAGGGAGAAATGTTACAGAAGTTTATTTCTACTATGGTTAAAATGGTTGTTTTGTGCATTGCTGGGGGGGAAGGGTTGCCTAGGCCTTGGAATTTTGTATTATCTGAGGTGTTGACTTTATGTAAAAGAGGTTTGATTCCTCATGAGCTGCACGTGCTATCAATAGAATACTTGAACATCTGTATCAGTTGTCTCCCACACCCCCATCCCAAGATCAGACATTTGGGGTTCCACTGTCCAGAATGGCACTTGCCATGACAGGTGGTTCCCTCTGCTGAGGTCTGTCAGGGTTTGCAGATATGAAAACTGTCTCCTTGTCTTTATTGCTGGGTAACACTGTAGGTGTACTGCTGCAAGAACCTTAAGGATCTTCTAAGAGGAAAATCTGAAGATTTCAAGCAAGTTCATTGCTAACCATTCAGATGGTCAGACATTTTTTTTTTTAGGCCACTCTGAGTTCCTAACAATGAAACCCTGCCACCCTCAGAGGGAAGAATCTCTCTGCTTCTTCCCTGGACTGCAAAGCAGCATGCATACAAACAGTGTGAGCTCACTCATTAAGACACACGTCAAAAGGAATGGACAATATCCCAGCCTGATTAATGCTGATCTGAAATCACTTGCAGATGGTGACTTCCCAGAAGCATCAAGAGGAAGGGTGCATGGCAATCTGCATGTGGACTGCACTGTGTAGAGGTCTATATTGTGCTCATACCATCTGTCACTCCCACCACGTCAGTTTCCTGTCTATAGCCAAAGGCCAAGAACAGATCAATAAGAGCTACAAACAATCTTTTGCTGCTCCTGACAGATTTCGATAGAAAGTGGTGAGGGATGGTTGATGGTGTAATTGTTGTGCCTTGCTTGGACTGTTGCCAGGAGAGACTGGATTTGTAATCCATCAGGAAGAAAAATGGCGTATGTTAAGGCAGAATGCACAGCAAGCTAATGAGCCTAACTGTGTTGGTGGTGGTCAAAGAGGCTTCTGTTCTCTTTTCCTTTATTTTTCAGGGGTTCGACAGCTCTCTAGTTTCTTTCAAGCTAGAACATTCATTCATTCATCTAATCAATATTAGTAAATGACTAATGCTATTATTGTGTTAGATGAGCAAACAAATAGCCAGGATTGCTATTTGGAGGGAGGCTTACTAATTTGCATCCTTACTTCAGGGATTGAGAGTCCATAGTAGAGGAATAAAGTTTCACGAGATGCTTTTAAACAATCTACTACATAAAAGGATGCTGTGGACCCATGCACGCGGGGTGGGGGTGGGGTGTTCCAGTGCAGCTTCTGCTCTTGTGTGTGTGTGTGTACACGTGTGTCCGAGCACCTGTCTGTGTATGTGTGGAGGCCAGGGGTGGATACTGGGTGTCTTCCTCTACTACTCGCCACTTTACTTTTGACATGGGGTCTCTCACTGAATCTGGATCATCGATTGGCTAGATTGTCTGGCCAGTGAGCCCTCAGCTCCGTCTGTGCTGGGATTACAGGTATGTGCTCCACACCTGTCTGAGGTGCTGAGGCCATGGACACAGATCCTCAGGCTCCTGCCTTGGCACTTCCCTGCTGAGCTACTTCCACAGCCCACTTATGCTCTTTAAACTAGCTCCCCTTTGGAGACAGCCTGCCCTCTCCACAAATTTTGTTGAGGGAATGGCTCTAGAAGGCTAACCTTGTATTAAAGGACCCCATTACCCTGATCACATGCAATCCAAGAGGAACAAATCATGATTTTCTATTTGGAACCTGAAACTCAAGTTCAGGAAATGAAGAGACTATGATAGGAATTAAGAGTTGGAACCTATGTGATTCAGGAAGGTTGGGAGACTGAAACCAATTTAGTAATAAGAAAAAAATCTGAAAACTTAGTATATACCAGTCTCATGTTAGGTTCTAGAAATATAACAGTGACGAAGGCAGACATGGGTCCTACCCCCTTGTAATGGGTGAGAATAGCGATGGTAAGCCAACTACTGAAATACAGTGCCAGTGAAAGAAGAGCAGGGGCCATGTGGACAGGCAGGTGGGGCGGGAAGTCAAAGCAGTAAGAGACCCGAAGAGCACAGCAGAGTACTAGGAATAAACAGTCCAGAATGAACCACGGGGCAGTCAAGAAAGAAAAGTCTTCATATTCTCTACATTCCAAAATATTACCCTGCCGTAAGACAGGCATAGAGATCAATGAGGTAGAAGAGAAAGCTCCCAAATTAACTCACATAAACGGTCAACCAATGTTGTTGAACGGTGCTGGGACCTGTTGAAGGGGGAAAAGACAGGCTTTATCACATGGTGCTGGGAAAGCCCACTACGCAAGTGTAAAGGAGAGAAGGTGCGCTCTCCACTCGGACGTACATAGAGACTAACTCAAAGTGAATCAAAGACCTGCAACTATGAAACTCCTAAAAGAAAGGAGACTGCAGAGGTGCCTCACAGCCAAAGGCAGCTGGTGTGGAGAGAGAAACATGGGACAGGAAGGGAGAGGGGAGGATAAGGTGTCACATGGATTGGAGAGTGAGCTTTCCTGTCCCTGGGAGGCCCAGCCAAACATCCCTCACTTCACCCAGTGAGATCCGCCCTGGTGCTTCCTTCCACCCAGTTACTCCATGGTAGAGCCAGACTGAACGCATGCAGCTCAGCCACATGCTCCCTGCAAAGGAAGGAAATGAGCTCTGGCTACCACTGGGGGTGGGGGTGGAGAGATAGCTGAGGTCCAAGTGGTTTGCAGCCTGAGGACACTCCCCTGAGAACCCAGCATGGCGTCTGCTGCATGGTGGGCCTTCAAAAACCTTTGGGAGAATACTGAAGGTCTCTGCCGTGAGTCTCCAGAGACCTGTGCTTCCAGACTCTTATGAAATGCATATCCACTGACACTGCGGAACAAAGCCCTGAGCCTACTCTCATCGCTGATTTGAATGGCCATGTTCAGTTTTCCCAGAGACTTCGATAGTTGTGATATCTAAAGCCAACATTTATGCTGAATTTTCAGTTTTCTGGTGCCTTTCTCTGAAGCCTTAGTTCTGTGGTTCCCAGCAATCTTCATCAAGGGGAAGAGGACCTAGACTCATTTCTTGATGAACACAGAACATATTCATCAGTTTTTTGTTTTTGGTTGGGTTTTTTTTTTTTTAAGCCACATAGTAGGTCATCACACAGACATTTCACATCAGTAGATTCAGCCAACTGCATGGAAAATATTAGGGGAAAATTGTGTCCTTGATGGACATATGTGGACTGTTTTCTTGTTATTCTCTAAGATACAGTAACTGCTGGTTCTGTGGCATTTACATTGTATTCTAATATAGTATTATATAATCCTAAGTATAAATAAGTATATCTAGTCCTAATACATAAGCGCCCGTAGGTGATTTAATGTATACAGACTTTGATGTGTCAGATATATGCAAAGATGCTACTTATGTAAGGGACTTCAACATCCTCTAATTTTAGTATCCAAGGGGGTCCTGAGCCAACCCTCCATAGATACCAATGGTATTGTATTACTCTGAGATGAGAGGAGGTATTTCCTTCCTTTCAAAAACAAAGAGTTACAGCCCAGTGATCCCTAGATCCCAAAGTTGGAGTTCTGTTCCTTTCACCTTTCTCAGTCATTCCAACCTTCAGTGCGCATATCATTTCTGACATGGAAAAAACTAGGCATGACCTAGTTTTACAAAAGGAAGGAAACCATTACACCCAGAATGGTTCATCACTAAGCTGGACAAATCAAATGCCCAAATCAAAATGGTGACTCAGGAGATGACATGCACAAAAGATATTTACAAAACAGTAAAATGGAAAAAAAGAATAATTCAAAATTCAATGTGTGATTTTATTACAACCATGTAAAAGTGAAGTTTAAGGCCTTAAAGACCAGAGATGCTGAAGAGAAATGAAAACATTTGCTACAAGGTAGTGAGACTGTTCATGGAATTTTAAAATTTATTTAAATATAATTAAAATATTTATTTATTTATTTTTATGTGCATGAGTTTTGCCTGCATGTATTTCTGTATTTGTGGAGGTCAGAAGAGAGAGTTGGATCCCCTGGAACAGGAGTTACAGATGACTGTGAGTCACTATATGGGTGCTGAGATTTGAACCTGGTCCTCTGGAATAGTAGCAAGTGCTCTTAATTGATAAGCCATTTCTCAGCCCTATTTAAAATTTATTTTATAATATTTTAAAAGGGCACACACACACACACACACACAAGTTGAGGAACTTGCTATCCATCAGCTTCTCCACCAAGACAGGGACAACTGGTGACTAGTCAAACTTGTGAATGTGGGCTCTCCCGGTGTGGTTCTGGGGCCAAAACATCAATGGCAATCTGGGAACTTGTTAGGGACTCTGACTGTGGGTTAACTTCAGACCTTCTGCATTTGTGACTTGGCAGTTCATGTCTGATAGTTTTCCTGCTGACTCTGATGTCTGCTCAGCTCATCTGCTGCTCTCAAGGACCATTCTGGTATTCTGTAGTTTCCAGAAGTCTGTAGCGTTCACCCGTCACCTCCATGTTATTTCTCTAAGCACCACACTCACTGTTCATGAGGGCTCCAGAGACTTCTTGAACCCAGTCTGGTCTTCATCTGACTATCAGAGTTCTCCTTCTGCTATTGGATCTCAGCTTCACTACAGTGGCAAGTTAACATAGAACATGCTATGTGCTGGGTGCCCATTGCTTCATCCCATCCTCACGGCAAAACTATAAAAGTAAATGTTAATATTCCTATCCTATGGATGACAAGATTCTATGAGCATGTCCAAGAGTATGACAGTAGGAATAATGAAACAAGAAAGACTTTGGAGCATATGCAGAGAAGCTGGGCTACCTCACTGATGACTGGTGACGGGTATGTGGTGGGTGGGGAGATGAACCAAAGCTGGCTTGCTTTGTTACCATGCCTCCCTGCCGTCTCACTTCTATTAAGAGGGACCATTTGCTTGCTGTCCTTGTGATGCATCATTGCCAAGAATCCTGCCATTTATGAGTGTCTGCCGTCTATTCTTTGCCACCATCCCATATCCTACGAGAAGCTTTCCATGTCATCTCCCCAGGGTTCCCTGCTGGTGGTCCTCTCCCTTTTCTTGCTATCTTGAGTGTCTCTCCATCTAGCTCTTTCTACTCTGAATTATACTTATGCCCAGGCTCCTTTAGGAGAGGCAGTGTTCGGAATTGGTAGACAAGGTATTGGCGATGACTGACATGACAGGCACCAGTCAATCTATGTGTCTTTGATGTGGCTAAACCCATTTTTTGGATGATATATCGAATCTACTCCGAAGAAGGAAAGAAGGACAGGAAGCCCTTAAGAACAAGAACCAAACATTTCATTTAGCTTTTTACTTGCAAGATACTCATCCCTAGGCCAGGCATACAGTCCAGTCTGTTGTATCTGCTTAAAATCAAACAGAGGGCCACTGGTATCAACTTTTGTGTAAACTGCTCTCCCAGGTAAACCCTGTAAGAGCGCAGCTTACATTAACAGTAAGTAGCTGGTGACTATGCTGGCAGACAGAAACAACTCATTTTTAATTAACAGAATAGTAGGGTTAATGTCCTCAATCATGATCAATAATAACAAGTACAGTTTATAAACACATCTTCTGAAATTGGTTCAGATCCCATGCACTTGGAAACTTAAATCACAATCCTATCTTGAAAAACTGAATCAATCAATGCTTTCATTTTTCTTCTTTTAAGATGAATATAACTCTAAAAAGATAATATCACAAACTCTGATGTCTCTTATTATAAAAATTAGATATTTTCATTTTAGATGTTTATCATCTGTTACAGTTACTGATCTGCTCCAATTAATAGGCTTTTAACAGGAAAATATCTCATATATTCTAACTCCTGTCCCACACACTCAGAAAGCAAAGATAGAATCAGAATGTGAATGTCAATAATCATTAAACTTTTAAAACTAGATCTGTAAACTTGCAGGAACAATATAATATAAAAATAAAATGATACCTTTCTTAATTTACAAGTTACTTAATTTAATTCTACGCACTGCTTAATAGAGAAAAATACCAAGTCACAGTGTTTTAACAATCTGAAAGACATGAGATTAAAAGTATTTAGCAATAAAAGGAAATAAGATGATCAAATGACCATAACCTTTCAGCAGTTACTGATTTGAATTAAATCCTGATACGGCACACATACGGTCTAATAGTAAACATACAACAAAAGGGTTGTGAATTGACAGTTGCCTCTAAGTCTGAATCAATGTACCATCACTGAACAGACAGCATTAACTTACCAGCTCCACAGATCCATAATGTTTCCTACTGAAATCCCCACGTCTACAGCCTAGGTCTTCTGAGACAGAGCTGGAACAAAAATGCTTCATCAGTATTATACATAGCGATCTGGCTACACACCTTCTGAGAAAAAAAAAAAGAAAGAAAGGCCGCTATGGACCAGGCTTGCAGTGCCTGGGCGCCTCACTGCAGGGAGCCTCCCTGCAACAGACATCATCCCCAGCAGCCATTGCAGAGCCAGGCTTTCATGGATCCCTCAGTCAAAAGAAAAACATCCAAGCATCCCTAGAAGTATAGGCAATGACTAAATTAAATATTTAGTTCATTTGGAGTCAACTGAAATTCTCAAAGCTATTGGTGGCTTATGATTTCATCTCGGTATTTCCGAAGGGGAAGGCAGCCCTGCAGGAACTTGAGGCAAGGGACAGAGCTGCTGTGCCAGATCTTGCAATGATCTTTTGCTTAAAAGAGTAGTCTCTTTGTCCCAAATATGCAACACAAAAATAACCAGCATCATTTAAAGCTATATTTTAAGGAGACAAAAATTCCCAAATCCTCATAGGCTCCCCTCCCCTCTTCCAGCATTTAAGATTTTTATGTGTCCACATGAAAAGGGGGGAGGGAGATCAGAACTAACAGAAAATATAAAAACCTAACATCTGAGTATATTTATTTTTGACATGGAAGCGACTAATACTTCCCACTCTCCCTTTGCCCCCACCCAAACAGGCTTAAATGAGATAAGCAAACTCACATGCCGTGGTCCAAGAGCAATTAAAACAAGGATAAAAATTGCTACTGCGTTTGCATCTTGCATGCACAGATCCTCTCTCAAAAGGCACATATTTTATTGGCTACTTAGTCTACCAAGGACTCCACACAGTACCCATGACACCAACAGAGAGCCCCCCAATACGAACAGTTTTAGTATGTTTGGCTTGACTATGTCATGCAAAGAGCCCTAATACAACAGAAAATAAAATTCCGCAAGAATCACACGTTTCATCTATTCAAACTAGTTGGACCGTCACATGCAGAGACAGGTGTGCTCAGTACCTTTTCATCCTTCCTTACAAGGTAGCTACATTTTCTAAATTACAGCCCTCCTGGCACATTCAGAAAGAGACTGACTCTGATGTTCAGCATCCACAGAGCTGATTCTCCGCCAGGACACTGTTTGATAGGCTCCAAGAAAGACAGCATGAGAGAAATGAGATTAGAGTCTAATGATTCTGCCTCCACCATTTCACAGAGATGGCTGAATTAATCTTATATGAGAAATTTAACCTTTTCTTGCCCTCACTCCTTTAGCTGAAAGTGTGTGGCATATCAATGAAGGCAGTTTGGAAGGGGGTACCTGGGCTGCCCTCCTGCTTGGATGGACATGCTTTTCTCCCATCACTCAAAACACACAAGGAAATCTCTATGAGAGACTAACATGACTTCCCTCTGTGGTCTGTTCAAGTCTGGCCTCTCTGTCCATTCTTGGAGTATGATCTGAAAGCGCTCTCGGAGATCCTGCCCCTGCCCTGCATTTTGGTTTCGAGGTCCTTTTCTGGAAACCTGGGTCACTGTGGGATAGCAGGTGACCTTGAGAGGTGGGCCTCTGACAGCAGGGACCAGGCAGTGTGGATGCTGTCCATACGGCAGTCCCGGCTGTGGTGTCAGTCAGGACTGTGATGGAATAAACATCAGCGGTAGGCCAGACACAACAACCCCCAACATGAAAAGAACAAAGACAGGGGCTGAGTCCCTCTCTGGGCTGTCTTCAGTACCACCAAGGGTGTTATAGAACATGGTACCAGCCCCTTATCTTTGTCAACAGTCAGAAACAAACACAGCAAAGATGGCATCTCTCAGTACCACAACCCCATGCTGCCCTAGAGTCTGCACCTTCCCTTGTTATCTCTTAGAGTGGCAACAGCACCCCAAGAAAACATCAAAGGGAGCCACAGATGTAGAATACCTGTTGTCTGCTCTTTCCTCCCTCTAATTACATTCTGTCTAGTACTCTGCAGAGAGCTTGCTCATGATGAAAACCAGGCTTGTGCACATACCTTGGACTGTAAGAGGCATCCAAAGTAGCTATGTCAGGAATCCTTCCCTCCCAGGTGTCCACACAAGGGTTCCCAGTGGCAGGAGTCACCAAAGTCCCACGAGGAACTTTGAAGCATGCATTCGTGGCTGTATATACATATCATCCAGATCTTCCTAGTGCCTGCTAGCATTCCTTTTAAGTACTAAGGCAGGTTGCCTGCTGCTTTTCTCCCTGATGGGCCTGTTCAGTCTCTCCATCTAGACAGGCCTGGCCTATAAGGTAGGTGCTGCTGTGTGTACTAGATTGACAAACCTACTCCTTTCTCTTGGACTCACTGTTGGACTGTACTTGCTTCACCAGCCCTCCTGGTGTAGTGGGATGGAAGACTCTTAGGGTCCGCAGCAGGACAGAGCTTCAAGATGAAGAAATCTGGGTCTGTGTGCCTGTGTGGATGGTATCAGAAGTGGAACGGGAGGCACACACTTACCATAGTAAACATCTTATGTTGGGTGTTATGATCATATAACATAATAAATGTGGGCCACACATAATGTGGCCTAGATTTAGTTGACAGACAGAAGTGACAAAGAACCTGATCTTGGGGGCTAGAAAGCAGTGATCTGCCTTATACAGCTGCAGAATATTTGGAAAAAAATGAGATCTACAGCAATTCAGAAGGTGGACCATGTACCTTCTGAGGCTGCAGCTCCTGGAAATTGGACCTGACAGAATTAGAGTGATGTCATGTGCTGGCTCCTACTGGCCTTTTCACAGGGAAGAAAGTAGGTTCTGGAAAGAGCTAGATGAATGCTTTGGTGTGTTTTCATTGACTTCCCTGAGTCACCTGGGAAGAGGGAACCTCAATGGAGGAACTGCCTCAATCAGACTAGCCTCTGTCCATGTCTGTGAGAGATTCTTCATTGATGATTGATGTGGAAGGGCCCAGCCTGTTGTGGGAGGCACCACCCCTAGGAAGGTGGCCTGGGTTGTATAAGCCAGCTAGTTGAGCATCAGCCATGAGCAAGCCAGCACACAGTGCTGCTCTACTGTTCCTGCTTCAAGTTCCTGCTCTTTCTGAGTATCTGTACTGACTACCCTTGACCAGACTGTGACCTGGAATTTTAAGTCGAAGTAAAGCCTTTCCTCCCTTAAGTTGCTTTGTGGTCAGAGTGTTTTTACCACAGCTACAGAAACGCAAGCTAGAACAATGGATTTCAGTAAAGGCAGAAATACAGAGTCCCCAAGAGCGAGGGCTTCAGGGACTTCAGAAATCAGTTTCTGTACCCCTAGCAAGAAACATCCTGGCTGGTGAAATGTGGTAGGCATGATGGGCACCTTGTCTGGATCCAGGCAGGAGCATTTCCTGTGGACAATCTGTGGTCTGTTTTCTTATCTACTAGCTGGAATAGAGAGGTCCAGGGGGACTACAGAGAGTAAAACAACAACGACGAGGCTTGGTCTTATATAACTACAGAGAAGAGTCTGAGTAGGAATAACCTCACTGGGCTATGCTCTTGGTGAGAAATGGCACACTGTTTGAAATCACTAAGCTTAGGGTCATCTACTCCAGTAAGCGTTACTTGATTTTTTTTCCTTTTGGTACTGGGGATTGAACTTAGGACCTTACATGTTCAAGTGCTCTACCACTGAGCTATGTATCTAGCACATTTTTTGTTTTGTTTTCACTTTCTATTTCGGAACAGAGTCTTGCTATTTATTCAAGCTGGCCTTGAACTTGGATACTCCTCCCTCAGCCTCCAAAACAGCTGGATGATAGGCCCAACATAATAAGTAACTTTTTGTGCTGGATGCCTGGGGAGGAGAGGCTTTCTGACATAGCTGCTTTGACTGCCCCCTGCAACCCAAGAGATAGGACTCATGCCCAGTTCCCAACATGAGCAAGCTCTCTGTAGCTAACTGGAAGAAGCATAACGTAACTTCTATAGAGGGGGATGTAGAAGGTGCACAGACTAGGAGGACTCTATATCAGGATAGCAATCCACTGTCTGCTTTGAAAGCAGTTTTGTTGGAACACAGCCACACCCACTCATTATGGATTGTCCATCTGCTTTGGCATTACAACAGTGGACTTGAGTAGTTCCAACAGAAATCTTGATGGCTTATAAGGCCAAGCTATTTACTAAGTGGCTCTCAAAAGAAAACGAATAAAAAACCCCACATTGTCATCCCCTGAAGTGGTCTCATAAACTCCTATGATTTGTCTCAGGTCAACCCATAACCCCATATTCCTAGTATTTATAAAAACACTCAACCTGATTCCCTGGGGCAGTTTTGTAACAATGCAGATTGGCCGGTCCTGGTCCCAGAGGCTGTGTTCAGCCCATCTGCCATCCAAACAAGCAGCCTGGGGAATTCTGTGGCAGGGGGTCTGCAGGTGATGCTTTGAAAACTGCTCTTCCAGATGCTGCTGGAATCCCCAGAAAACCTGTTCACCAAGCTATAGCATGTTCATAAGGAAGCATCAGGCCTAGGTCAAGGTTGATAGGAGGAAGTGTCTTCCTTCCAAGCTCAGCTGCAGCCACAGGCCTGGGCTCCTAGCCTCTCTGGACATTAGTTCCCTTCTTTTTAAACTGTGGGTGAAAATATCCCATTTAACAGGATTATAAAGAATCCATAAGGAAAAGCAATGTGCTAAGTTGACATTTATTACATAAAAGCTCATCTGAATGTCTGCTATTATTATTGCCTCAATTATTAATCTCCATTTCTCTCGTGGTTTTAGAGAGATCCAAGAAGGAAAAAATTCCTTCTTCCCTCATATCAGTAAGAAAGAACCTGGTCCAAGCAGCAGGCTTCCTGGGACCAAACTGAGGAGAACATGCCAATTTTAGCACCTCATCTCCTCCCTGAGACTGTTGGCCTAGCAAGGTGACTTCAGTTAGAAAATATTGGAGACCTACTGTTGCCATGATAGAATAGACAAGAGGAGCTCGGCTAGAGTGGGCCACCAGAACCAGGCAGGTGCAGACAGGAACCGGGAAGCTTCCAATTCCCTGTGTGCTATGCAGTCCAGGCTCTAAATAGAAACCCTTCTGTTTCAGCAAACTGATGTGTAAGGATGTTGGATCACACTTTGCAAGCTTGCACAGTGCAGAGGACCTTCGTGCTAAATCTCTACATATGGGCTGGGATAGAAGAAAAGCCTTCTGCTCCAAACACAGGCTAGACCAACTGCCATTACATAAGTCAGATTCCTGGAAAGCAGGATCAGGTCCTCTACAGAGTCCAGAACTTCTGAGACTGAATAAGGAGACAATGGGAGGCAGGTGGCTCCCAAAGGGAAGTCCCTACAGCTGGCCCTGAGAACAATGCCAACCCTTACAACTGGCCAGACCCATGCAGCCAAGTTCCCATGTTCTCAGACCCAGTTAATGGTTAAAACCATCAGCATAAATAATTCTCTACCTGAGTCAGTTAAAGAGATTCTGTGAGAAACACCAGGTTGTTTTCTGAAGTTCACCAGTAGGAGAGTTCAATGTTAAGAGCTCCAACCCAGGGCCCTAGCCCCCTGACATGCACACAGCAGTACACAGATGGAAGAGATCCCCTCATAGAAGGCCAAAGAAACTTTTTAATGGTGCCAGACTACATATTGAAACTTGGAGGGAGTCCAGGGTTTCCTAACAGCAGATACCAGAATAGCTCATGGTATACAAGAGACCAGTTGTTTTGCTTTCTGAAGTACATCAAGAGACACAGAAAAGCAGAGATGTGATTGTACATTAACCTCTAAAGATGATGTACAATGATTCCTCTAGTTAAGGCCTGGAAGATACCAGAAAGTAGGAATCAAGGAGGAAAGTTTCTGGAGTGAATGAATCCCCCAAATCAGGGCTCTTTGATTCCTTTTTAAATATTTATTTTTATATTTTAATGTGAATGGGTGTTTTGTCTGGATGTATGTGTGTGTATCATATGTGTGCAGTTCCCTTAAAGGCTAGAAGAGGACACTGGATCTCCTGGGACTGGAGTTATAGGTGGTTGTGAGTTGACATGTGGATGCTGGGAATTGAACCCTGGTCCTCTAGAAGAGCAGCCAGTGCCCTTAACTGCTGAATTAGCTCTCCAGCCTGCTAGTCTTCTTTTTTCTTTTTTCTTAAACACTTTGAAATACATTCTTTACAGAATATTTATGTGTCCAGTAAGTTTTAAGAAAGGTGTATGCCCAGATTCTACCTGGTTCTTTAGGATTAAGAGTCCTGTGATAATTCACTGCACAGTTCTCTTTGTTAACAATCTCTACCAGTCTTTAAAACTGCTGCTCTGAAATGAAAGAAGTGATGACCACTGCAAATACTGGAGAAGAAGATATGAGGAAGCTAGACCACTCACTCACTCACTGTGGAGGAGGCCATTTCTGATTAAATGAAATATAACCCAGAAATTACTCTAAGGCATTTATTCTAGAAGAATGAAAATATTATATCCACAAAAACCTGTGTAAAACCATTCAGAATATGTTTACTAATAGTTTCAAACTAGAAACAATCCAGATGTCTTCCCAGGGGCAAAGAACAAAACAAACCACAGCGTATCCACACCTTGGAGTGCCACTTACTGACTGGAAGGAAACACAACAGTTATGCACAGCGCGGATGACTCTTTAGGGGGCTGTGGCGAGTGGATTTAGCCAATCCCGAAGGTTTCACTCAATACATTCCACTTACATAACCTTTCTCTTTGCTTGTTTGTTATTTTTAGGGACGGGGTCTTAGATAGACCAGACTGGTCTTAAACTCACTATGTAGCTAAGGATACCACTAAACTCCTAATCCTCCTGTCTCCACCTCCAGAGTACTGGCATTACAGGTATGCACTCCTGGCTTTATATAGCATTCTTGAAATGACAGGGTTCTGGCTATCACAGACCCCACACTCGGGTGGAACTGCCCTGTTTCTTATCTGTGGTGCTGGGCACATACCAATGAGATCAAACTGCATGTAAAACTTGGGCAATCTAAGCAAGGTCAGTGGGTTCCATCACTGTTTCCTGGCTGAGATGCTGTACTCCAGTCATTCAAGATGTTTCCAATGACATCCTCATAAGTGCATACAAATCTATGGTTATATGCCAAAATAAAGAGTTTAGCTGAACGTTGGGTACACAACTGTAGCTCTAGCGTCCTGGTCGGCTGAGGCAAGAAGAGTGCTTGAGTTCAGAAATTCAAGGACAGCACAGGCACCTGGCAAAGCCTCATCTCAAATAAAAGTTTAATAAATAAAACAAAACAAAATCCTGTACAGCTGGAGAGATAGCTTAGTGGTTAAGAATGTTGTTGTTCCAGAGGACCCAAGTTTGATTCCTAGCACCCGCACAGGCGGCTCATGAGCATCTGTAACCCTAGTTCCAGTGAATCTGACACCTTCTTCGAGCCTGAAAAGGCACCCACAGACGTGTGACACACATTCACACATATAGATATACATACATACACAAATAAAAATTAAAACCCTGTATCTAAGCCAATGATGGTTCATACCTTTAATCTCAGCCCTTGGGAGACAGAGGAGCTCTGTGAGTTTGAAGTCAGCTTGGTCTACATAGCAAGTTTCACCCTAGCCAAGGATACACAGTGAGACCCTGTCTCAAAAAAAGAAACCAATCACCAACAAAACAAAGCAACAATAACAAAGAAACAAATAAAAACCCCTGCATCTAAAACTGGAGTAGGGGTGTTCAGTGGGTAAAGTGCTCGCCACACAGCGTGAGAACTTAAGTTCACCTACATGAAAGTCTAGGGCAGCAGCACACATCTGCTCAGAGTACTGCAGAGCAGAGAGACGGCAGGTCCCCGCCGGAGCTCACTGGCCACAATACCTGAACTGGTTGAGCTCCAGGTTCACTGAGAGACCCTGCCTCAAAAAAACAAAAACAAAAACACACCTGAGAGGAAGACATCCACCATCAGACGGAGATACTTGACATTGACTTCTGGACTCTTGCACATACATGTACATACATCCACATGAACTCCCCACAATGTGCATGTTTGCAAAACAAAACCAAAGCCTATGCATTTGCATCCAGTTTTTTCTATCCTTCAATGAACAGCTACTAAGCACCTATAAGATGCCAGGTAGCAGCCAGGAGCTACACCCAAGAGGCACAGTCTCTGTTCTCAAAGCTCCCAAGGGATGGGTGCGTGCCTCTAGTGCAGCCACTCTGTCACACACCTCAGCTCCAGTCCCAACTTTTCAATGACAGTGTCGGCTTCCGTGAGATCAGAACTAGAGGGCTTTTTGGCTCAGAGTATAAGTTGGGAGAAGCATTGCTCCACGTGGACTCTATAAACATTATGACCAAGTGTTAATATAAAAACTATAATCAGCCAACATATGTTGCTGCCCACCTCCCTTAACTGCCTGAAGCTTTGAGGAAATCCCTCTATCCTGGTTAATTTTTACTGTCAACTTGATACAACCCAGAGTCACTTGGGAAGAGGAAACCTCAGTAAGAATTGCCTCAATAAGACTGGCCTGTGGCCACGCCGTGAGAGATTGTCTTGTTGATGACTGCTGCAGGAAGGGCCAGCCTGCCATGGGGGGCACCATCCCTAGGGCCTGGGCTGTATAAAACAGATAGGTCAGCATCCAGAGAGCAAGTCAGTCAGCAGCATTCCATGGTTTCTGCTTTGGTTCTGCCTCCAGGTTCCTGCCCTGACTTCCCTCACTGATGGACTACGACCTGGTAGTGTAGCCCAAATAAACCCATTCCTCCCCCAAGCTGTCTTTGGTCAGAATGGTTTCATCAAAGAAACTCAGATCAAGCTAGACACCTTTCAGAGTCTGTCTCTACGGGTTCTCCATGTTTCCCACCTGGAATTCCCAGGATCTGCTCCTAACTGACCCAGGCCTTAAAGAGAGACATGCTGCCCAGAGTGGGCTCTTCTACACAGTGCCCAGATGGCCAGAACTATTGCTATGCGGTGGGCCTTGCCCTTGAGCTAGTCAGACACGCAGAATCCTAGACCCCACTTTGGAACTAATGAGACAGAATCATAATTCTAATCAGATCGTCCAGGATATGTAATCACATTGAAATCTCAGAAGCACCAATTCTATTCTTGGTTCCTAACTCCATCTTTGTATTAAAGTCATTTGAAGAGGCTAGAGAAAAGGTTCAGTGGTTACGAGCACTTGTTCTGTTGTAGAGGACTCAGGTTCAATTCCCAGCACCCAGCTGGTAGCTCGCAAACATCTGTAACTCCAGTTCCAGGGAATTTGATGCCCTCTTCTGATCCCTGGGGGCACTAGGTATTCACACAGTGCACACACATACATGCAGGCAAAATACCCATACACATGAAATAAAATTCAAAAAATAACTTGAACTTTTTCATTTGATTTGTTCAATTTTGAACTATTTCCAGATAAAGAATAATAAAGACTTACACAATGACTACTATAGAAACACTCGACACAGTGGTGAGCCTCGCCCTGGCCCCATTTCCATCCTTTGTTCCTCTGATGCAGCTATAAACTAATCAGATGTCTGCTCCAGGCCCCATGTTTCTATACTTCTACAACCTACAGAAGCAGTCTACTGCACTCTGTCACATATCTTGATTTTTTACACGAGTGAACATCTTACCATGCATGTCTTTCTGCAAGTAACTTCCCTGGTTGAACAATATGCTTAGGAGGTTTGTATTGGTAACACCTGTAACTCTAATTCATGCACTTGACCCTGAGTATAGCGTCCTGAGTGTCACTTCTGGGCAGCATCTCTATTCTCCAGTGTCAGGCACTTCTGTTGTTTGTAACTTTTAAAAGTTGCCCTGCTTCTGACATTTAAGTAACACTGTAATATACACCCTTGAAGACAGGGACCAGTGATCCCCCAGATATTACGCCAGGAGCGGAACTGTGGGGTCAGGTCCTGCACACTGTTACTTTTCCTGCCAAGTGACAAGTTTCCCTCCCACTCCACTCTCCTCTGAGGAGCTCATGGGTTCTCCTTGCTCCACACCCTAGCCAGCACCTGCTTGTGGTGTGAAGGGGATGTATCTCAAGGGTGTGTAGCTTTAATTTGTTTCCCCAAGTTAGCCGAGAACATTTTTCTTAACCTTACCAGCCACTATCTCCTGTTCTGAGCTCCCTATTTCATGTCTCTTACTGACACCTTTCTGGTTTGTTAGAGTCTTTCCCTAATTACGCTGTTGGGTTTATATCTTCTAGACACCAACCTTTTCTTAGTAAATGAATTACAAAAATCTTCCAGCAGTGGTTCTCCTTTTGTTCCTGGTATCTTCATTGATCGTGCTGAAAAATCTCAAATGTGAACATAGGTATTTTCAATCACTTCCATCATGGACTTAATTTTTCTGACATGTAAAATGCTTTGCCACCATGACATCATGTAGTCTCGCTCTTTCCCTGTGAAAGTTTTAAAGCTTCTCTAAGAGTATTTTCACCGAAATACAGAAATGCCCAGTTCTCACTGCCAGCTCCTTGATATGCAGCTCCAGAAGTGGGATCTATGTACCTGCAATTTTAACAAAAAATACATACCATCCACGATGCTATTACAGCCAGCCTGTGAAACACTGACAGGCTCCTTTCTCACCCACCGGATGCCAGCACGAGGCACCCCAGAAACCACCTCATCTCTGTCTCCTTTCCTTGGCTGGGAGGAGTATTCTGGAGACTTCCAGGCCCAGAGATTAAGGTACCATCTGGTATCCAACCTAGTATCTGTGACTGAGTGTCCTTTACCAGCTCCTTCAAAAAGCTCTGCTTACCCACAGTATGACCCAAGGTCTCCATTCTTCCTGCTAAACAGGTTTTCTCTACATCAAGTTGAAATCCATTGCTGCTTAGCTTCCGCCAGCTGGTCCTACATCTGCACCCTTTCATTTTCCCTAAATTTCCTCACCATCACTTCCGCCCCCGGCCACCTGTCTAGTCTGGCTCTGCTCCCCTCTCCCTCCAGCCCTCCAGCCACACTGTCTGCCTCCCTCTTTCTTCAACCTAGAGTGTCCTCTCCAAACTTAGCCTTCTCCATACCCTTTCCTAGACCGGAAATTACAAAGAGGGATTTGATTAACATCTATCCCTCCACCAGAATTTAATCCTGCTGCTTCTGTTCAAGGCTGAATCCTTAGCACTTGACATAATATCTGGTACAGAGTTGGCCCTTAGTTGGGTCTTTTTAAAAAAAAAAAAAAAAAAAAAGGATGGATTGGCCAATTAATGAATGCATGCACTCAAGACAGCAAGCCCTTTGGGGCCACACAAAACAAATTAAGGTCACTTCTATGGCAAAGTCTTTCATATGCCTGAGAGCTGCCATGTCCTGGAGTTTCTCCTTTATGGGAGGTTTGGGAGTAACATGGGAGATGAGGCCAGCTACACTGCAGAAGTGACCAAGGGTCGGACAGGACAAACACATGGACCATTCAGAGCCCTGTCTAGGGTCAAGCCCAGACAGACAGCCGCTGTGCTCGTGTCACCGCAGATGACTGACATGAGCCCAGCCACAGAGTGTATACATGAAATTTATTTTTGAGTCAGACATAAAAATTGTGTAAGTGCCTCAGGTTAATCTTTAAAAAAATCCACAAACATTTCAGATGATAATACAAGGCTACAAAGAAAAGGCTGTGAGAGCTTGCAATGGCCAAACGCCATTCCATGACAAAGCTGGTTGGGGAGCTTGGTGGCCTCCTAAGCAGGCGATGCAACTGAGACTGACTGCCATAAAATTAAAAACTCAGTCACCTGCAACCATCAAAAAGTAGCCAACGGTTCTACTTAAGATTCTCATGTTTTATGCACACAAATTATAGCTTATTGAAAAATCTGAGGTCATGGAAAAGAAAACAAAGAAGTCAGAAACAAAACTTAGATGATCTAATATCTATACATTTAGAAAAGTTATATGTGCATAAAAGTGGCCTGATAATTAGTTATCTCTGTCTAGCCCACAAGTAACTCACTCCCAGTCCCTTCACAGGCCTCAGTAATGACAATAATATTTGATCAATGAACTAATTCAGCAAATGCTGCTCATGGTACTTCCTGTTGGATCTAATGAGAAGAGACATATGAAAGCACTCACGATCGTGTCTGGCTTGAATAAAATAAAAAATAAATGCATCTGTGCCCTTTATCAAGAAACCATGAACCAGAGCATCAGCCAGCTAGAGAATAAAGAAGCAACTTTATGGAAAATGTAGGAGAAAGCTAGGATTTGCTATAGGCTAAAATTGAGTCGCTATGGAAAGCATTGAGGAAGGAAAGCTTCCTTCACCACTCTTTGTTCTCTAGCTGAGGCCTGAAAATTAAAATGGCCATTGGCAGAGTAATGGGCTTAGACAAGGTAAACACGGCCACTTCCAATTTTATATAAATGGAGGCTCAAAAGAAAGAAAAGGAAAGAAAGCCCAAAGAAACAATTAGATTTGGGGACCTAGTACCTATTTTACCTATTTTAACAAAGGGCAACACATAGGGAGGTGACTAGACAGAAAGGGGTTTGAAACGTCTATGGGTGGACACTGTGGAAAGGGGAACATGTGGACAACTGGTGGTTGGCAGAGCTATTTAGTAAGGTTAGCTTATGTATATCCATCTAGTGCTTTCGTTGACCATTTTGAAAACAGCTGTCCTCTTGTTCAAGGAGAGAGGAAGAGCACCTTCACTCAGGGAGATATAGGCCTTGCTTTCTGTAGAGACAGTGATAAAGCTCCCTGTGTTTGTTTTCAGCTCAAAATATTCCTTACACCAAAGTGGCATATTTTGATCCCTTCATAGTCAATACCAATATGTCAAGATGCAGTCTTAAACGAAAAATAGTTTGTTGAACTGACTTAAATCTTGCCTTGAGGTAACTTGGGAGAGAGATGGCTCCAGGCTACTTTTTAAAATGACTTCTGTGTTGTATTCTGAGTCTGTGGACATAGATCTCCATACTGATCTATGCTCCATTTCTCTCCAGGCACAATCAGACCACACCCTGGGGGAAAGCAGCTGTTTCTTGGTGCTTTTACAGATCAAACTATGAGCCTAAAATGTTTTCCAAAATGCTTGCTCTTGGAGCTGCTCTGACTCAGAAATTCTAAGAACATGAAACTCATGGCACAAGTTTTTTGAGAGAAGGGAGGATGCTCTTCAGATAAACTGAGCACACAGAAATATAGGAGACAAAGCACTAGAACTACAAACATGTATTACCATAAGAGACAACAAGAAAAAGCCAGCCACTTACTATGGTCAAAACGGGATTTACAGAAATGAGTGCTGGCTAAAGGAATTTTGGGCAGAGCCACTGCTTTTTAAAAAAGCATACTACTATGTGATCAATATTCACACTGTGTGTGTCCTTATGGTGCTCTGATTCTGTACTTTGAGTTGAACACCCCAAATGAATTTCTGGTCCTTAAGGAGTATAAAACTGGAAAGAACAAGCCTCGAATGCCATTATTAGCAGTGGTGTGACCTCCTTAGGGAAGAATCGTAGCTTTTGGCGGTCATTTCTACAGGGGCTGCAGAGCTCAGTCCTGAGCAGGGCATCCAGAAAGGGGCCAGGCTGTTCTCACAGAGTGAGACCATCTCTTTGCTTGTTTGTAGGTCACACAAAGCAGCAACAAATGAGTCCTCCTCGTGTGCTTCAGTCAGCAGCACCCTTGACTCCGTGCCGCTGTCAGTGATTGACCTGCCCTCTTTAAACGCAGGCCACCTCCATCCCTGGGCACTTCATTGCTCCTGAGCCTAAAAACATGATCTCAATGCTAATATAACTCCTCTCAGCAAACCCCCAACTCAGGCCTTTCCATCTGTGAACTGTAACTTTCAGTTGCCGGACACAGTTCTACACGTACTCTAGCAGCCCCTTTAACATAACACACCCCAAATCAGACTCTCTCCTGAGCTCACGAACCAGACTGCCATCCTCTGTCCCGACATTTAAGTCTTTCCTTTCCTATCAGCCTCTAGCTAGTCACCAAGCACTGTGTTCCCCTCTACAGTATCAACTTTTCAAAACTGTGTGATAGCATCTGCGTATCTGGATTTCATTCTTCAAAGAGGCAGCACATGCACCTGGTTCAAAACTTAGCACACACAAGTGTTGCAGAAGTTTATTTTTAGTTACGCTTAAAATGGTGGCTTTGTGCACTGTTGGGAGAAGTGCTGCCTAGGCTTGGCATTTGTATTGTCTGCAGGTGTTGGCTTTATGTAAAGGATGTAATTGCTTGTGATCTACACGTGCTATCAAGAAAACACCCAAGGAGCTTAGGTCTCAATAAAAACCTCTGAGGTGAGACGCTCAGGGTTCCACCATCCAGGATGGCACTTGTGACGGTGGTTCCCTCTGCTGAGGTCTGGCAGGGTTTGCGCCTGTGAAAGTGCCTCCTTGTCTGTTTGCTGAGCCGTCACAGTAGGTGTACTATTACACACAAGGATGTGAACCCTCCTCCTGCCCCTATCTGCCTTGCCAACAGCAACCTGGATGGCTTCTTATCTTTCTGCCAGGTATGCTGCTGTACATATTCACAAAGAAGAGAAATGCAAATCCACCTTCCTCCACTCCTTTTCATTTATTACTGGTGTGTGTTTTAGTATGCTTGGGGTTGGAGGGCAACATGCGGAGGCCAAAAGAAACTCTGTGGACTTGGTTTTCTCACTTCCATCTTCATATGGGTCCTGAGGATGGAGCCCATGTGCTGCAGGTTTGCACAGCAAACACTTCACTACTGAGCCTGTCCTCCCACCTCTTGTTCTGCATGTGTACATATGTATACTATATGTACACGTTCACATGTGTACAAGTGCATGCCTGTGGAGGCCAGAGGCTGACATCAGGTGTCTTCTTCAACCATTCTCCATATTATATATTGAGGCAAGGTCTCTCAGTTAAACCCAGAGCTCACTGATTTGGCTAGTTTAGCTAGCCATTTTGCTCCAGGGACTCCTGTCTCCATGAGTACAGGGACTATAGGCAAGCCACCACACCTATATCCGAACTACACTAGTGGCAAGTGCTTTACCCACTAAGGCATCTCCCAGCCCACTCTTCTTTCTCTTAACATAAATGGAAGCATGCTTCATTTCACCAGATTTCTACATTTACAGGTTCACTTCTGTGGATTCAACCAAACATGGGTTGAAAATACCTACCCCCTCAAACTTTCTTAGCGTCAGTACTGAACATGTATAGACTCTTTCTTTTCTTACTCTCTAAACAACACAGCATAGTACACACTTACATGGGTTTATGAATGGCATCAAGATGACGTGATGAAAAGGAGAGGAGATGTGTAAGTTATAAGCAAACTATGTCTATACAATGCAAGGATTTGCTCTCTGTAGGAGCCCAAGTGTCCTGGAACGAGTCTCCCATGGACAGTAAGTCATAAGTGCACACACAACCCTATTCATGTCCTTGTTGCAGTTTTTGCTTAGTGTCACTTGTTGGTTTTTCCTAATCTAGTATGGCTCTTGTATTCTTATGACTGTGTAGTCCTCCACTGATTGTGTCATATTTTATCCAACTACTACTCTGGTTAGATGGTTTTCGGTATTTTACTACTACTAACTACTACTAACAACACAGAAGCATGTATTTGTGGACTCCTGTAGTACCTGCCAGGGTCTTGCCTTCTCTCTGCGATTTCCACTGTCTCTGCTTTAGCTTTAGCACAGACCTGCATTGTTACAGAAGCCTTCTGACTGGACTCTTGGCTTTCTTTTTCTTAACTGTTAACTCACATATATTAGTGGGTACTTTCCATGTGCCAGGGGCTCAATTCAGATAGGGAAGAACAAATGAATACAAAACAGGAGAAAGTAGGCGCAGCCAGCCATCCTGGCCTTCCCCTTTCTCTGTGGTTGCGGTCAGAAAAGGAGTGACAGGAGCCACACAGATGGATATAAAAACACACATTTCCTTATTGTCAGTGTTTTGTTGGCAAAAATAGGCCAAGTTCTACAGCCAAACAGGCTCCGTCTGCTTTCCCTTAAGTTCAGACTCTTGAACAACCCTCTGGGAGAAATGCCTGTATAGAGGGACAGATGGTTGCTCGGGTGGTGGCCAGGGGAACTGTTGTCTCATGACTGTCAAGCTCCCACAGGGGACAGGTAGACAGGCCTCTATACCAGCCTCTGGAACACTCAGGTGGGTTTTCCCAAACGGAAACAGGCGGCAAAATAAAGTACAAGCCCCACAAGCAGTGGCAGATCCGAGAGAGAGGGGGCAACTCGAGGAGTCATGTGAGCTGCCCCGTCTCTTTTTGTAGTGGGAAATATTTAGACATAATTAACTCACTAGTCGAACCCCTGACTAACATATCTCCAACTGCTAGACACAGTTCAGTGGACATCCTCACAGTCCCAGACATAACACACAGCAAGTCAAACTTTCCTGACTATTAGCAGGACTGCCAACCTCTGTCTAGTCACTCGAGTAGGGCCATCTCCTATATCCCCCTTTCTCATAAACACACAGGGAATAGGATGTCTCTAACTGTAAACCAAAAAGCTTACTCTCCAGCACTGTGTTTAAAATAAGTAGCTTTTCATCAGGAGTTTGTGTGGTCTCAAAGCTTTGGAAAGCATCTTTTTCATAACGCCTGCATAAAATATTGCTCAGTAGTATGCCTTGGTGAAAAACTTTCTAATACATGGCAATTTTCTTCAAAAGATCAAAACTAATCTACCACTAAGTCCTGGGAGCGAACTGTGTCTGAGTTACAGACTCTTCAGAAGTGCACCATTACAGCAGTGGGAAAGACCAACCGGCAAACAAGAACCAGAAGACAACAGAGGAGTGTCCAGATTTAAACATCTTCCTCCTGACTAACATACTTTTAGAGAGCATGGCCCAGAATGGCCAACCTTCTGACAGCTTCCTTTGCTTTCTCCCCATCGATTGAGATATAAAACCTCTTTGAAGAAATTTCATTTCATGGTCTGATTAGTCATAGCTTGGAAAAGTGAAGAACACCCCAGAAAGTTGTGCCCCCGCATTCCCAACATACCTTGCTTCTCAGAGATGTGTCATGGCTTTCTAATCAGTACAGCCAACCAGTCCTCACCGCCAAGGCTTCTGTTGCAGTTGGCACCTTCGCCCAGATTCCTGGCTCCCACCACTAGGAATTCTCGGTAAACAGATTCCATGATCTGTGTTTTTGACAAAACCTCCCAGTTATCTTTGTGGTGAATCACATGACCTCTCCTCAACCACTGGCTTTCATGGCCCAGCTGCATCCTGTCCTCTTGCCTCCTGGCTACTCCCTTTCTTCTCCAACATGGCTCTGTTTACCACGGTAAGAACTATCACATTGACCTTGATGAGGGACAGTCCCTGGGAGACCAGGAAGAACCTGTGACCCGGGCTGGATAACTACAGTCTTTCCCCCAGAGTCTTCTAACTGGGGAGAAAATGCTTTTCCTTGAGTCACAAAGCTATAGATAGTCTGCGCTGCCTGTGATCACATGGCATGTAGCAGGTGAGAATCCATGAGTGAAAGGAGGTAGACCTGGGGATGGAGGGTGGAAGGTAAGAGGTGGGAGAGTAAAGAAAATCCACCCTGGCACCAGCACTGGTGTCCTTGGATCTAGTCATGCCAGAAGCCAGAGCTACTGCTGCCATCAGCCTGGTTACATGAAGCTTCCCACCCTCCTTCCAGGCTTACGCTAACCTGAGCTAGGCTTCTGTGACTCACAACTGGCAGATCCCTTACGCCTGTCCTTTACTAGCCTCCCTCCTCACTGAACACACCTGGGATGTGGCTTGTCCTCACACACACACACCTTAACAATCACTTGCTTGCCTTAGTACCCACTCAGAGCCTTACAGTGAGGCTAGGACTCAGTCAACATCTCCCAGGAAGTCGCCGCGCTGACTTTCCAACAAGTAAGCTAGCCAGGACACGTCATTCCTCAGCACTGTCCTCTCTGTGCCTTGCCCATGCTGCCCTTGCCTCCTAGAACAACACTCCTACATACCTCTGCCCATTAAATCTGTTGAAAAGAGAAAAGAGAAAAGGGGCTCCTACAGCTTTTCCAGGTCCATTTTACATTTCTCAAGTCTCTCCTAATTAGGCTCTATGCTTGTATATGAACGGTAACCTCTTCAGCCCTCACTGCATCTGCCTCATGCTCTCAGTTTGGTTCTATCTTAGGCTTTGTGTTGTCACATCTTAGGGCCCTCTTATTGGTGGCAGGACTCAGAGTCAGAACTCTGAGGCTCACTGCCTCCCCATGAATATTTGGGTCCATCCTAACCTTCCTCCAAAATACTTCTGAGCTCAATCCCATCACTCCTGCACTCATCAGAACAATTACCCTGCCATTAGACCTATCTTCCTGAAACCTAGCTGCCCACTGCAACCATTATCTTCCCAGTATGCAAGTCAGAATAGTCTCTGCCCCACCCCGAGAGTCCAGGCCAATGGTTCCCTCTCAATGGCTCATTGTCAACTTATTCAGGCTCACTGCTCACCACTCCATTACTAGTCAAACCAGACTGCTCATGGTTTCCTAGCACCCAGGGCGCCTTAATGATGCTCACCTTTGCACACATGGCCTCCTCTGCCTGGAAAGGTCTCTCCATACTTGGGGACCCAGTAAAGTCCCCAAATTTCAGCTGGTTCATCCCATTGAGAAGTTACCAAATGCCAAGTAACCAAATGCCCAGCACTGGTGTAAGCTCCAACTTTATCTTTACATCCTAATGCCTAGTTTAAGGCCAATCACAACAAATAAGTGCTCAGGAAACTGTTTCATAGTTTCACCAGAGGCCTTTGCTGGTAGAGGTCAGGTCTCTGTAGCACCTTACCAAATACCCAGCACTGTGCCAGTCAACTGCATTGGTGTCCACCACTGATAATACTTGATATTACCAAAATGCACTGCAGATATTGATATCCCATAAACAATTTTCTCTTGTGCACCAATGTTAAAGGGTGTGCACTGACTGGATAGACATAGTATCAAACCTCACTGGCACAACTAGACAAGTCTCTTGACCTTCCTGGTCCTCCACTTCCTTGTGTGTACAGCACAGATAACAAGTGTAGCTGGTTGCTACTGTGCTTTTTTACCCTCTAGCTCAGGAAAGAAAAAAAGGATAGAAAAAAGAAAGAAAGGAAGGAAGGAAGGAAGGAAGGAAGGAAGGAAGGAAGAGAGCAGGAAGGAAGGAATATTTACAGCCCCTTTTGTCTGTCTGAAGCTTGGAGAGCAGTAGCTGACAGTGAGCTGGACTAGTGTCTCAGCTCAATATTCCCAAACCTAATTTCTCCAACCAAAGTTCCTCTAAGCAATAACCAACTAACCAACAAACCAACCCACTGACAGCCAACAACCACCCAACCTCAGGTCTCTGGGTCTCAACCTTTATTTCTCTAAGCAAAGTTTCCAGAAGCCCAAGCAGGACACAAGCATAGGGACAAGCTGCATGTAACAAAACAGATGCATGTAATCATATTATAGCCACCGATGATGAACAGTCTAAATCAAACTTACTATCATCCACTACACCTGGGATGGGAACAAAAATATAGTCCAAACTCCATTTTGTGTTTTTAAAGAAACCAAAATCACAAAATACCTTCAAAGTGTAGTACTACATAGCTGGGTTTTGTGTGTGTGAAAGAGCGGTAACTAAATAGGGGAACAAATTTAGGCAAATGTTTGTGTAAATAAGTCGCTGGTACATAGGTGACTGATACTTGCTGAATGAATGAGTTTATGAATGAACAGCCCACAACATGGTGCTGGTCCATGAAGAAACATCTTTCTAGCTTATTTTCCAAAGGCAGAATCACATTTGAGTCTAGTCTGTCCCTAGTGCAGCCCTTGGCCCGATCCACCCATTCCTATTTGGTGATGGAGGATTGCCAGTGAAGGCTCTGAACTCAGGAAGTGTCACTCCACAGTTCAACCAGGGCCCAAGCGCTTAAATTGATCCTTCCCAGAAAAACCCAGCCACCCCACTAGCAATATGGCTCAATTCATGGCCACCAACACCCCACCCCTGTTAGGCTCTGCCCCTTACTGTGTTAACCAATAGCTCCCCTCCCCGGGATGCCAGTTGGGTTGCTACCTCAGTTGGTTTTCTGATTCTCCAGCAACCTTGCCCCACCCCCTTCATATGTTACTGCATAGTACACTGTGGAACTTGTAGTCTACAAAGGACTCTCAGGCTCTGCTTGCTAACTAATTCACCTAAGCTCTGTTGCTGAAGGTCTTGGGTTACCTATGAACTGCATGCCAAATTCCTGCCTCTACAGAGCAATGAGGGGTAGGACACCTTGCCCTATCCCTTTGGCCACGGTTGGCAGCTACAGTCCTGGGTGAGCTGAGTATTAAAGTATATCTTAAAGTTCCAATTCAATTAAGGTGACAATGAATCCTCAACTCCCTAAAAGGCAACTCATGGGTGGCATGGAAGTGGCTTTGAAAGGCAGTGGTAACATGTACCAGTTTCTCTTCGGAAGCACTAGGAACTGACAACCAGGACTTTCCCTCCGCACACTGTCTTCCACATGTCCTCTGAAGATTCTCAAAGCTATCAATAGCTTCCATTGCCTTATAGTAGGTTTGGATCCCTCAGCTGTGCTTCAAGACTGATCTATGCATATTTCATTGTGGTGGGTACAACTGTCATTCTCAATGCTGGCCACAGTTGAGAATCATTTGGAGCTTGTGACAAATTCTAGACATTAGAACTTTGGAGGGACAGTGGAGACTCTGTAGATTCTCTATAGGTGACTGTCATGCACAGGCCAGGCTGACAATGGCTAACTTATCACTTGTCAACACTGCTGGAACACACCTTCCTAGATGTGAGCCTTTTCTGTGTCATTTGCCAATGTTCAAAGCAGCCTTGGTACCATCTCTGGCCTGCCCAATCCTCCTACAAGGCTGAACTCACCTTCCCCATCCCCAGCACTCACTTCCCCACTAACACTCTCTGCTGCTGTTCCTCTGGCTTGTTCCTCCATCTCCTTGGATATGCTGCGAGTTCCTTGCAGAAGGCTCCTGAAAATGTTCCCTTCCATCCTTTCCAGATCCACCCAGTCCTTAGGGAAGGATCTTAGGTCTGAGTTGTTTATTAGGCTTCCTGGGTGATTCGGATCCATGCTCTTCCACCTGTTCTTCGCTTCCCCAAAGCACTGGGCACAGCAAATCTTGATAAATATGTGTTTATGATAAAGTATGATAAATACTGACCAAGTATTTCCTCTGTCTTGAAGGCAATCACATCATTGTTCCTTAATGTCACTGATTCCCCTGGAGAGCTAAGCTCCCCTCCTCTGTAACACTTTCATTCATAACTGCTTCAGCCAACAAATATCACATCCTGTGACAACGTCACGGGACTCAAAAGCATACAGGAAAGCACAGAGCAACCCCAAGGCACATAAGAGTCTACTGATGTGTAAGTTGTTTTACAGTTATCATTAGGATTTCTTCTGTGTTGGAGTTATTTTTTTTTCTTTCCACATACAACTCGAGATTGAAGGGTAAAGAAGATATTTTCCCTTATACACCAGGATGCTAAGTGGTTTCCTAAGTGGTTACTGAATCAAGACAACCCACTTCACAGCACTTTTCCTAGCCGTTAGAACTCTCCTTTGCAACAACAACACAGGTGAGTGACTGCCTATGAGGTTAAATCTAAGGCAGGAACTGAGTTACCCTGCTCATCATGACTGGCATAAGGCTTGGCTAGAGTAGATGCCCAATGAATATTGCCAAATATGTGAATAAGACATCTCAGGTGCAGAACATTCTCCCAAGCCCCCTCTCCCCTGCTCCCATTTGAAGAGATGGTGAACAAGGGCCCACAGCAAGACACTCATTTTACTTACTTACAGGTTGACCTGGGACTCTAGTTCAGGGTCTTTTGTTGGCCAAGTCTGAAGGGGCTGGATGCCGAAGGAGAGAGATGACTTCGCTTTCCAGAGGAGGGTTTGTGCCAGCTGACTCCCACAAGACCCCTTGGTCAGTGGATCCATCAGTGGGCCTGGAGGCTGAGGTGCTGTGCTGAAGCAGAAGATTGGAAATGTGCTGAGAATCAGAGAAAGATACAGCCCCACCATAGCCTGATCTGGTATCTCTCCCCAAAGACAGCCTGTCTGTTCAGGAGAGTCAAGGAGGAGGACACCAAGGCACAGTAAAGCCCCAGGTGCCCAGCAAAGCTGCATCATGACCTGCTTGTAGTGTTGCTTAGCAATCTGGGTATGGAGGAACTGCCTGGGATCAATTCAAATCCCAACACAGCCCTCAATTATAATCATATCACCCATAAAGATAAGTCAAAAGGATCTTCCTATGATTTGGATATGATCTGAGTGTTGAAAGTTAATCCCCACTTTGAGTATTAAGCAGGTGGAAACATTCTGACTACAAGCATATAGAGGCAGAACCTTGGGGAAGTGGTTAGGATTAGATGAGGTCATAGTTGTTGGGCCCCCAAAATTGAATCTTTTTGCCTTAGGAGAGCAAGATCAGAGGCATGTGCATGCATGCATACACATGTACACACGCACATACTTTGCACAATATCAGGACTCTTCCAGAAAGTATCACCATGTGGCCCCTCATACTTTAATTGGAACTGTGAGCCAAATAAACCATACTTCTTTTATAAAGTCACCCAGCCACCAGTATTTTGTTATGGTAATGAACAATGCAACTCTAAAGATCCAGTGGGTATTTAAAAAGTCACTAGCTCATGTATACAAAAGGCGATGCTGACTGAGCAAGGAAAGCTATGTCTAGGATGCTTGGGGAGACTAACTAACAGTGGTGAGGTCTAACGCCATCACTACCCCTGTCCAGCAGTACTCTTAGTTCATCTAATTTCTGGTTTAAACAGCCATGAGAGACAGAGATATGACTCGGTGGTTAAGAGCACTTGCTACTCTTGCAGAGCACCGAACTCTATTCCCAGCACCCACATGGTGGCTTAAAACCATTTATCACTCAGGAGACCCAGTGCCCTCTTCTAACCTCTGTGAGAACCAGGCACACAAATGGTGCATAGACAAAGATTTCAGGCAAAACATTCATATATGAAATAAATAAATCTTAAAAAATTAAAGCCATAAATAGCCATAAAAAGGGCTCAAGACTAACAACAAAACTAGAGGCATAAAGAACCAAATTCCCCATTCAGGAGTAACAGCATCTAGTATGTAAACAGTGCATGCCTGTGACAAATGGATCATGCATAGGAATATGCTCTGAGAAGTCATTCCTGAGATGTGCTTGTTCTCTGTCTGATGGCACACAGGAGCTGGGACAGTCAGTTCTAAGGTGTGGGGGGTTCTCTGCTAAGACTGCAGCAGTGTTTCCTCTGATTGGAATGATTTCAATTAGCAGTATCTTCGTTCACCTAAACCTCAAGTGAGAGACAGACAAGCCAACTGAATCCAATTACTGGAGAATGGAAAAATAAAAACAAGAAGTGAGAACAAGCCATTCAGGTAACTTGAATCCTTGTTCAGGGGACGTGGTCACTCATGTTTGGCTCAAATAATTTTCTTAATCCCTTTAAAAAGTAAAAGAACAATCTTTAATAGAATTTGGTCAGGGGGTGCTCTTTAAACTTTCTTTTCCTGGAAAGACTGTGACAAGGTAGAAGGCAGAAGGGCTAGAGGTTCAGGACAGTGTCATCTGTGAAGGACCAGGGCAACATCTCCTCTGGGTATGTGGAATCAGACAGGCATTGTGCACTCCAGAAGTGCTAAGCAAGTCCCAGACTGAGGCATGCTAAAAAAAAAAAAAAAAATAGAAAGTCATTCTAGACCTATGCCTAATGCAGAAAGAACCCAAATCCACTTGTGTTCCACCTGTCCCTTCTACCTTTCTCTTTCTAAGTCTCTCTGGTGTTCTTTCTTTGTAAGGGATGATTCAGTTCTTCCCCTAACCTTTTCGAGGTTGGAGAAGCCAGCTGAGGTACAACTGACCCGCAAGTCCACTAGCCTCCCATTTACCTTACAGCAGCTAAGCAGACATCAAAGGCCTAAGCCTCTCACCAGTGGCAGAAGGCAAGTGGCTACTCTAGTACATAAACACTCTCTCTCTCTCTCTCTCTCTCTCTCTCTCTGTGTGTGTGTGTGTGTGTGTGTGACTGTTTGGGGGTCAGAGGTTGACATCAGGTGAGTTCCTCAATTACTCTATTACCCCCCCTTTAAAAAGATTTATGACTGCTTTACCTTCATGTATATATGGATACCACCTGTATGACTTGTGCCTGCATTTGTGAACCACCATGTGGGTGCTGGGAACCAAACCCAGGTCCTTCACAAAAACAGTAAGCACTCTTAACTGCTGAGCCATCTCTCTGGCCTCTACACTGTATGCTTCAAGACAGGGTCTCTTGCTGAGTCTGGAGCTCACTGAACAGCTAGACTGGATAGCCAGGGAGACCCAAGGATCCTCCTGTCTCTGCCTTCTCAGCACTGGGATTATAGGTGCATGCTGGGTGCTGGGAATATAAACTTGGGTCCCCATGCTTGCATAGCAAGTACTTCTGGCTGAGACAACCCCACATCTGAGGCTCATTAGCGTTTTTTGTTGCTTTAGCACTAAAACAACAAAAATAAAGCAAAGCTTCAAAACAAGAGACACATTTTCTTCTGAGCACTTGAGATTTCTTTCCATTACAAAGATGATACTTGCATGCAAAAGACTGACAAAGTGCTCTCCAAGCCCCAACGAGGGAGTGGAGGAGCAGGAAGAAACTGAGTGAAGCTGCAGGTTCAAGCAAAGTCCTATAAAGAGACAGCTGGCTGAAGCTGTGCTGCTCATTTTGGTGGCCACACTGGCCACATGCACCTACTAAGCAACTGAACTGGGGATAGTCCAATGTGAGCTGTTTAAGTGTAACATTTGCATACAGTGTTTCTGGAAGACTTAGTACAATTATCACACACACAAAACATCTCACTGATAGTTTCTTATACTGATGAACTCTTTGTGTGTGTTACATATACATGTGAGTGCAGGTACAGCCCAGAGGTCAACACTGGATATCTTTCTCTGTTGCTCTCTACCTTATGTTTTGAGACAGAATCTCTCACTTAACCTGGACCTCGGTGATTTGGCAAGACTAGATAGCCATCCAGCTCTGGAATCCTCCTGTCTCTAACTCTCAGAGCTGGGATTGCAAGTTTGCCCTGCCATGCTTACCAGGCTTTTTACATGGGTGCTGGAAATCTGAACTCAAGACCTCATTCTTGCATAGCAATTACTTTCTGACTGAACCATTTCCCCAGCCACAGGATTCTTTCTAATGTGGTTAGTGGAAAGTGTTAAATTCCATATGTAATTTACTTTATGTTTCAGACACTGCTGGAATGATGCCTTCCATTGTTTCTACCTGAGACAAGGAGCTGCATGCTCATCATCCTGCAGCTTCAGTCCTTCACTAGGGAGCACTGTCTTACTAAGTTTTCTGTTGTTGTGACAAAACACTATGAGTGACCAAAAGGAACTTGGGGAGGAAACCGTTTATTTCTTCTTCTTCCCATCATCCAGGGAAGTCAGGACAGAAATGCAGGCCGGAACTTACGCAGAGGTCATGGAGAGGTGCTGTTTACTGGCTTGTTTCCATGGCTTTCTTATATACCACAGGACCACCTGCCCAGGGATAACACTACCCACAGTGGGCTGGACCTCCCCACATAAATCACTAATTAAGAAAATACACTACAGATTTGCCTACAGGCAAACCTTACGGAGGCATTTTCTCAACTGAGAGTGCCTCTACACAAATGAGTCTAGCTTGTGTCAAGTTGACATAAAACTAGAGAGGATAACTGACCCTTTGTCAACTTGACACATCAATACAACACTCTTAAACAATAACCTTTCCCTTTTTGTTCATCCTCAAGATCTCATAATAATGTCACAATATGAACATAGTGTAACTTTAAAAGTCCTACAGTCTTTTTAGCCATGCATAGTGGCATATGCCTTTATGGGTGGCAGAAGCAGGTGGATCTCTGTGAGTTCGAAGACAGCTTGGTCTACATAGTGAGTTCCAGGACAGACAGAGCTACATAGTGAGTCCCTGTTTCAAAAAAACAAAAAATAAAGCAACAACAATAAAAATTCAATACTTTATAAAGTTCAGGCTCTTAAAATATCCAGTATCTTTCAAAGTTCAAGCATCTCTAAAATATCCAAAGTTTCTAAAATACCTATAGTCTCTCTAAAATATCTAAAATCTCTCTGAAACTCCACAGTCTCTCCAAAACTCCAAAATCTCTAAAATTTCAGTTCCTTAACTGTGACATCCAGTACAATAAAAAATAAGTTAAATACCTTCTTATTCCAATGTGAAGAAGCAGGGCAGTTATAGTCTTCAATAGCGTAAATAACTCAGTATTTGAGATCTGGGACTCACTCATGATCCTCTGGGTTACCAACAGCCTTGGCACAGCTCCATTTTCCCATCTCTACCATCCATATAACACTTACAGCACAACCTGTCTCCTAGGCTCAGGTTAGCTCCACCCACAGCTGCTGTCATCTTTGGTGGTTGCCCCATGGTTCTGCTATCTCCAAAATGTCAGACTCTCTATTGCAACTAAGCTCTACTCCCACCAATAGTCTCTCCTAGGCTCTTATAAGGGACTCTTGCCCTGTCACATAATGCCAAGCATCAACTTCTGTGACTGCTTTAATCCTGGAGCTTCAACTACCACTGAGACTGCACCTTCACCAATGGCTTCTCTCAGCACCAAGCCTCAGCTTCTCTCCATGACCCTTTCATGCCTTCAAAAGCAGCACCAGGTGGGAGACTCTTGCACATCACCAAGTTTGGCTGCTGGCATTATCTGTGCTTTGGCCTCTTCTGGGCCACAGCTTCTGTGGGCTGGCCTTGAGGAAATCCCAGGCTTATGATCCTAGATGGTGCTAGTCTCTTCTAAATGACTGCTAATTTTTCATCTCCAGCTAACAAATATCAATTGTACCCATAAAGTAAAGGTTTCACTTCAATGGTGTTGGTCTTTTGTTAATCACGGCTGAATCTTCAGCTCTAGCTAATTAGACACCACAGATTCCTAACACAAAATATCAAACAGTTTCTATAGTTTTTAAGGAACTCTTAAACTTCTCCCTGAAATTTCACAGCCAGGTCTCCATCATCTGTACCCCTCAGCATTAGCTTTTAAGTTTCTACAAAAGCTCATTAAGCTCTGAACACTCAGTAGCTTCTCCAGCCCAAACTTCCAAAGTCTTTTCACAATCCTTCCCAAAACATGATCGTTTTGTTATAACAATACTCTACTTCTGATATTAATTTCTGTATCAGTTGGTGCTCCTAATTCTATGACAAGCTCCATGACGGAAAGCAACTTGGGTAGTAGAGGGTTTGTTTCATCTTATAGCTTACAATCCATCACACAGGGAAGTCAACATGGGAACTCAAGGCAAGAACAGAGGCTGTGGAGGTGTGCTGTTTACTGGCTTGCTTCCTGCGGCTTGCTCAGCTTGCTTTATTATACATTCCAGGACCACTTGCCCAGGGATGATACTACCCACAATGGGACCTTCCCACATCAATCACTGATTAAGAAAATGCACTACACACTTGCCTACAGGCAAATGTTATGGGGGCATTTTCTCAATTGAGTCTCTTTTCCCTAATGACTCGAGTTTGTGCTGAGTTGACACAAAACTAGCTAGGACAGCCACAGGTGGCAGTGATGTAGCACTGCAGGTGCTCAGGGCTCTCTGGCACGGCATGAGGAGGGGCCCTGTGGGCACCTGTTGTGTTGAGAAGGTAGAGACAGATGTAGAGAGCACAGAGATGGTAAAGGGTTCTAAGGCCACTTGAAGGGCTGAGAGTGTCGATGACACTCCCTTCAGCTAACAGTTCTCAGATCTTTACCTGACAAGAAATGCTGAGGCTATCCAACATTCTATGACTGTTCTTATTAACGTGATTGTTTTTCTACCCAGACCCAAGATCTTAAGCATCTTTACACATCAACATAGATATAGCCCAGACATAGAATGTTACAGAAAGAGATAAAATACTACATGTATATTCTCTTGGCTTTTTAATTTTATAATACTGGGAACATTCCAACATGCTACTTTTTAGCTCCTTAAAGATTTTGCTTTAAAAATCTGGAAATGGTACCTCTTTTAAAGCTACCATTTACCTTTTTACTCTAACTTTACCTACATGAGTTCCTTCAATTCTCTTTCAGACTGGATTCTGTCTTGTCACTGTTCATTTTAATCTGTTTGTTCATTTTTTTCATAACTTCTTAATTTAAAAAAGTTTGTTTCCTTAGCCCTGGAAAAATTCATCTTTATTGTCTATTTAAAAATGTCCAGTCAGAGAACTCCTTGGGAAATGGGCAGAAATAAGCAAATTTTTCCAATAAAAGAAAATTTATCAAAAATAAGAGAATGGCCAAAGTCTACACTACAACTCTTAAGGTTTGCTGATATGTAGGGATATTGGGAAAGGGTTAAGGAAGTTTTGTCTTATGTGATGTAAGAGAAATAAGCGAAAGTTTTTGCAGGCCTGACTTGGCTCACATTTGACTTGGTGGGCAAGGCTGGCTAGGGGGCATCTTCTTTATACTGCCCAGCTGGCTAATGAGAAGAAATGAGTACAAGATAAGCAGAGCTTAGATCTGAACTTCTTGAAAGGTTTAGAGTAAAAGTACATGTGAATTCACCCAAAGAAAAGCCCACCAGTCATGGAAAAATCCTACACAGAGGCCCTCTGTGAGGGGCTAGCTGCCTTATGAGTGTAGGGTTAGATACTGATAGAAAACATGACAGAGGGTCTGATTCGTATTTTAAAACCTTTCCACCGTTTATTCAGCGACATTCTGACTGTTCTTTTCATCCAAATGGTACTCACAGCTAGGCAGGCCTGGCCAGGCCTGGTGAAGTCTCATGACATGGACAGTTTTACATCACAGGAAAACATGTCCAAAGTATAGGAAGATCTCCATTGGCAGGAGGCAGACTCACTAGTATAGACAAGGCAATTCAGTCTCAGCTCTGCCCTCCAGCCTGGCATGTGCCTCCCCACACTCATCACTACCTTCAGCCATGTTCCACCAGGAGCCTGAGGAACCATAGAGAAACAGCCCCACCAAGCACCTGTGGTCTCACACATTGCTTGTTCTGCCCATTCACTGAGGAAAACCTTAACACAGTGTCAATTGGGATTTGTGACCACCTCCAAACCAAGCTTTTGAGGTCTGGGCTGGTAGCCATCAAGTGAGCAGTATTCCCTGAAGAGCAGCTAGGGCAGCAGTGGGTGAACTATCCATGGACATTGGCCAAAGCCCTCTTCTCCAAACTTACCTCCCCTTCCCCACCACACAGTTATCTCAGAGCCTTCTTTGTTTCATGACAATGAAGTTGTTCTGGTCATGCATTTGCTTATCAGCATGGGTCTATCTCATGGTAGTAGAATGCCAGCTCTGTAATGGAAGGAACTCTGCCTGCCTGTTCACAGCATTTCTGTACACATAGTACAGAGGTACTGTGTGAACAATCTGTCCAACGAATCAATGACTAGGTGGACGCCAAACACACACACACACACACACACACACACACACACACACACACACAATCTATTTGGAAGAGGGAGAGCATGCCAGAATGCTTGGGTCTTTCTTGAAAGAGATTAGCCATGGCTTTTGCCAGGCGCTCCACTGTCTCATAGTTTCTTGACAGGGAGTTGCTTTCCAAGGACTGAGCTGGCTGCACCAGCAGACAGTCCACCTGTGGCACATCAACCCAGGCTTGATGTGTGGAGGAGAGGTGAGAATATACTTACTGGCTGGCAGTGCTTCAAGACACACCTTTCTCTCTGGTCAGAAAAGCAAGGCAGGTGCTCATGTGTTTACTTCCATCTGTGCTATGCGATCACTTTTTATGCCTAGAAAGCCCGCATCAGTCACCCGTCTGAGGCTGCAGTACCACCAGTTTTCCAAGCTGTTGTTGCAATAGCAGAAGAGAAATGTTGCCTCACGCACACTGTGGTGCGACTTGCTCCATGCCCTCTTCCCTTACACTATAAGAGTTCAAACAGAAATGCCCCCTTTTTCTGTGGTTAGAGTTCAAGGCATGGTTAGATTCTACAGAGCAGAGGCATTCCAGAGGGGCCCTGGAACAAAGCCAGGCAGAATAAGAGGCACAGGCATCATTTTGCTCTGCAGAAGGTGAAGGAGTTCTGTGGATCTGAACTCAGCTGCTTCTTGATTCCAGAGTTTTCTGAAGCCGCGGTAACAATGGTGATCGAGGCAGAGGGGGCAGTGAGGTGCTACAGTTAGTGAAGGCAGCAGCAGAAGCTTCCGACCTCCTGACTCAGCTTTCTGTTGTCACTCAGTGTTCCTGGTGCTGGGGAATCCACCAGGAGCTTGCACATTCATGGAAAACTCTCTCTCCTGCCCTCTAGTCCCAGCTCCCTCCCTCTGGTTTCTTGTCATGAAGTGGAATCCTTCTTTCCTGATGACTGCAAAGCTAAGCATCACAGGGAGCGCAGAGTGGGTCCAGGAGCTTCACTTAATCAGCCTTCGGCCCCTCCAAGGACTTTATAAACACTTAATTCTTTGTATCCCTATTAACTGCCACTGCTTATACTGAGAAGAGTGGATTCTGTTGTCTGCAACAGATTACTGTTGCTTTAGCCTTTATAGTGTTTGTCAGATTGGACTGCTGGCTTAATAAGAGATGAAACTCTATGTGGGATAGGACAGGTTATAGATTTCTTCTAATTGGAACAATGTTCAAACTCCATGATCAGCAGAAGAAACTGCACTTTTACGGGAATACACAGGAGTGGAGCCTTTGAGTAGAAGAGACTGCTTCAAGCACTAAGTACAGGGAGAAGAGTGATAGCGCAACCAAAACATACTACATGGCGGAGCCTTCTCAGGTGATCACTGGGAGCACACTTTGTTCTTGCTATTGGTAACTTGCCTGACATTGTTTTGAGTCTTTTCGAGTCTATTGAAAATCATCAGATCCAAAAGTGTGCTGAAAATGTAAAATGGTTGAGAAACAAGAGTCTAGCTTATGATGTGCTATCATCTCCAAAGGCAGAAGTTTACCCACATCTTAAAGGCACTCTAGCTAGGGGAGGCACTATGTCATACTAAGTTCACTCTGCTTTATGACCCTCACACCCACTGTGATGGTAGATGAAGCTCAGGGCCACATGCCCAGGGGCCTCACTCCTTTTTCATATGATACCCTTTCAAATGTGGGAAGGCTACCATTATCTCCTCTATGAATTTTTTTCTTTTCTTTTCTTTTTTTTTTTTTTTGTACTGATGAAACAGTTTCCTCATTCCAAAATCCTTTCCCGTTACTGGAGAGGTTTCATCCAATATAAATATCTTTATAAAGCAAAAGGAAAAAAAAAACCCAAACCAACATAAACAAAACCTGATTTTTTAACACATGTGTGTGGAGGACAGAGGCTGACGTTGGATGTCTCTGATTGCTCTCCACCCTATTTATTGAGGCAAGGTCTCTCCACAGAATCCAGATATTGACAGTTTGGCTAGTTGAGCTAGCCTGCTAACTCTGGGGCTATGGGGGGAGGGGAGCACCATTCCTGGAGCCCTGAGATCTAAGCTTGGGTCCTCACAGTTGCACAGCAAGTATTCTGCCTCCTGATCTATCTCTTCAGTCAGGTTTATATAAATATTATTTCCTTAAAATCTTTTGAAAACTTTTCAATATTACATAATCTTTATACACTAGTATCTTAAAGTCTCTGCTATGCCTTAGTGCCACAACTTTTTAACCATTATCTTAGTAATTCCTAATCTAATAGAAGGCCAAACTGAAACAAAAACCTTGACACATTATTTCAAACATTTTCTACCTGAATATCCATATCTACACCATTTTATAAGACAGACACCAACCACATGGGGCTACTATGCTCTTAAAAAGTGGGTAGGGCAAGCCAGTCGGTGATGCTACACGCTTTTAATATCAGTACTCGGGAGTCAGAGGCAAGCGGATCTCTGAGTTTGAGGCCAGTCTGGTCTACAGAGTGAGTTCCAGTATAGCTAGAGCTGCACAGAGAAACCCTGTCTCAAGAGAAAAAAAAAAAAGAGAGTGTAGGGAAAGCAAGAAGACTCAGTGGGTAAAGACATCAGCTGTTAAGCCCAGTGAGTTTGATCCCTGGAATCTACATGACAGAAGGAGAGTACCAACTCTCCACAAGTTATCCTCTAACCTACACATGTACACTGTGACATGTGAATGCACACAAGCACAAGCATGCACATATCCCTGCACTAAATGTAAAAACAAAAACACAAACGAAAAACCTGCACTAAATTTTAACTGGTCTGAACTGAACTGCTCTAAGTTTCAAATGCACGCTAGACTTTGAATGAAAAAAGTAAACTATCTTGGGATTTTAAATATTTATTACATGTTAAAATGGCAACTTTCTGATATACTGGTCAAATAAAACATTCAAATCAACTTCATTTATTTTTATTTTCAATAATATGGCCAATAGAAGAAAAATTTAATTCCATGTATAATTTTACACATTGGTTGTTTCCAAAAGCAGCAACATGCAACTTTTCACTGAACACGTGTATATCTTCTATATCGCTTTCTCAACCTGAGACACAGGTTAACAGTGTTTTTTAACAGTTCCTGTTATTCTGATACTATTCTGATAGACATTTTTCTGTTTCAACTTTTGTCAGTCTGAATGTCTGTGTACTTCTCCCTAATCCTCCCAATTCACAAGCTGAAATTTAACTCCTAGTCTGAGAGTATTAAGAGATAGGATCCTTGGGGATTAGTCAATCACCAGACTCTACCTGTACAACTTTTGAAAGAGGCCCAAAGGAGCTTACAGGCTTCATTTGTCTCTCTACTGTGTGAAGATGCTTCTAGAAGGCACTGTCTCTGAGAAATGAGCACTCATCAGTTACAAAATCAACTGGTAACTTAAGTTTATATTTTAAAGCCTTGGGAACTGTGAGCATCACATTTCTGTTGGCTATAAATTACTAATAATGTACTCTAAACGGTCTCTGTCAGTGAGCGGTCCCACATGAACAGCCTTCCACTTCAGTCTCTTTGGGCAGCCAAAGAGGACTCCTACCTGCATCCTCTCCTCTCAGATCCTAAGGTTTAGGAACAACCAGATGTGTACTCCCCCCCCCCTTATCTGAATGCTGTTGTAGTTTCCTCAGCAAGTCTCACTTGGAGGACTCAGTTCTCCAATTTTCCTAGAGCACTGTTTGTCAGACCTGTCTCTCTCCAGATCTTCAGCTCTGAAGACCAGACGACCAAACCTAATTTCTCAAATTAACCTTCTAAAGCAAAACTAATTTTACTATTGTCTTCCTCCAAGAAAGGAAGCTGGTTTGCACTAATTTAAAATCTTAGTGAATAATAAAAGTTGGTTTTTCTTCCCCTATCCTTAAGAGAATAGATTTGATATCAAAATTAATTTTCTTCTGTTGGCCCTTAGAGCCCATTATGTTGGCCTAATGCAAGATAGTTTTTCATAGTCTTTCCCGAGAAGACTGTTATTTATCCAAAAGAAAACTGACAGTAGCAGATTTATTTATGATTAAATACTTAAGGCCTTGACACAAACACAAGAATGACATAATATGGGGAACTAAAGTCTACCAAGACAGTGCCATTTAAGAGTTCATTAATAAAACTACCCAAAACCCAGAAAGCTCCCTACAAAATAACAACAAAAAAATCCGAGAGTCAGAAGAAACATACAGAAGAAGAGAAGGCAGCAGTCGCATGCATAATGGATAGCTGCTCTTTTCAGAACCCAGTTTGGCCTGGAAAGCAACAGGAACAAGAAAGCATTTGTCTTGGCATCAAATTTGTTCTTGAAGGCGTGGGCTTTCTGCATGACTAATGAGGAGGCCATCATGTACAGAGCAATATTTGGAAAAGAACAAAATATATTTTCCACTCATAACTCAAATTCTTCTGTCTAGTTGGGGGCGCTTCAACCAGGGTGGCTACACTTAGCAACTACAATGTAATCCTTGAGCTAAGACAGGCTTTTAGAACACAAACTAAATCAGAGCACCAACCTCCTTCTGTGGCTACAGACAGCACCCAGACCTCTGGATTTTAGGAAGGCCTCCTAGATCTAACAGCATTTTGGTCAACCCAATGTCTACTTCCTTATGGAAAGAGCACTGATTTTTCTCTAGGAAGTCACTACCTCTCAGTGTCTATGAATGGAAGTGATTTACCCCTCAGTTATAAGTTGAATACATGACCTAGGTCTGAGCATCTGGTTTAAGGATGTCCCTAGCCAGTTAAGGTCAATCCAGACATTTACTGAGAATAAAGCAGTATCTTTCAGGGATTATAAAAAAAAAACAACAAAACTATAGTAGTTAACTTTCTTTGCCTATCTTGAGAATAAAGTTGAGCTGCTTAGTTTTTGTCAACTTGACACAAGTCATCTGCAAAAAAACCTCCATTGAGAAAATTCCTCCATCAGATGTGCCTGTAGGCAACCCTGTGGGATGTTTTCTTGATTAATAAATAGTTGATGTGTACAGGTCCAGCCCGCTGTGGGTTGTGTCAATCTCTGGGCATGTGGTCCTGGGTTATATAAAAAAGCAGGCTAAGCAAGCCAGTAAGCAGCGTTCCTCCATGGTCTCTGCTTTAGTTCCTGTCTCCAGGTTCCTGCTTGAGTTCCTGCCCTGATTTCTCTCAGTGATGGACTATGATGTAGAAATATAGATAAAACAAACCATTTCTTTCCCATGTTGCTTTTGTCATGGTATTTATCACAGCAATAGAAAGAAAACTAGGACAAAAGTCAACTTGGAAAATAAAGACAAATGATATTGAAAACATCTGGGCCACCCACCTACTCCCAAAGCTTGAACCTACCTAGCATGATGCAACTGCATAAACCAAGACTTCTCTTCTGCTTGCCATTCATACCCATTGACAATATTTTAAAATGTACTCACAAGGCATGGATACAAGCCTATCAGAAATGATGTTGATGAGTTATCAGTCCTAAATGCAGTAGATTTCAATGAAGATTACAGTTGGATAGCCAAGAGTAAGAACCACCTAATCTAAGCCATTATCTTTCACCTGGAATTCAAACCATGGCCAGGACATTGGAACTACAAGCGGCTATGCAGACAGAAATATGAGAGATGGTGGCAAGGATGAGGTAAGCGTCAACACTGCTCTTAATGAAGACAACAATGCTGCTCACAAATAAAGTGGCTTGAATTAGGGCTAGAGAAATGACTTGCATTGGTAAAGTGCTTGCTGGTTAGCATGAAGACCGTAGTTCAATGCCCAGAACCCATATGAAAAAGCTGGACGAGGTAGCATGTGCTTGTAAATGCTGAGAAGATGGAGACAGATGGAAAGTTCCCTGGGGCTCACTGGTCAGCCAGCCAAGCCTGGTGGTGAACTCCTGGTAAGTGAGAGACCCTGACTCAAAAGAACAGTGTGGAGGGTTCCTGAGGAATGACACCTGAGGTTGTTCTTCCAGCCTCCACGCTCACACGTGTATACAGGCATGTACATACACACACAGGCTTTCCTTAGAATTAAAGACTCCCTGACCTTCTACAGAATATGCAGAATTAGGTGACCAGCTACAGAAGTTGCTGGAGATGTTTCCTATATTACCATGGAGGACTGGCTTTCAGGGGTGTGGTAAGAAGGGGAGGTTGAGAGACGTTGGAAGAGAATATGATCAAAATACACTATATGAAATTCTCAAAGAATAAAAATATTTTAAAATAAAAAATGTTCACCTAGCAAATCCAACCCTAGCGATATGTAACCCTGCTAATGCGGTAACTCACACAAAGCTCAGCCTCTGTGAACTACTGCAGCCCAGGTGACACAGCCCAGCAACTGACGAATAATTTAAAATAACTCAGGTTCATTACTTATCTTTCTTGATTGTTAGGAAGTGGGAAAAGAAAGCAACAGAGTCTTAAAATACCATGTTCCTGCCTATTAGTGTCTTTTACACAAAGTGAATGTGGCTGAGAACTTTCATAAGAAAGTAATCATTCTGTCCAAAACTGTCAGTCTTAACACTTCCCATACTCCTGTGAGTAGCACTTCACACACGTTAGGTCTAAAGCTCACCTCAATACAGGTCACTCTGCAAATATGTTAACCAAGATTCATAGAGGGTTAAGCAACTTTCCAAAGTTTACACGCTTGATTGGAAATGGCAGAGACTTGAGCCTGGGTCCATCTCACTCCACCACCCTTGTGCATGGACACCATATGACAGAGTTGTCTATAAAATCATGGTGACATTTAGAGCAAGTTGTTTAACAGAATGAGTGTCTTTCTTTTCTGATGCCGCAAGGTATACAAAGCTAGCCTTTCTCTTTACTAGCAGCCTGATGCCAAACGCCTAGGCCATTCCTTCCTCCTTCACATTCATTAGCTTGCTGTGTTTGCACACCAGTTATCAGAACTGACACAGGATATTTAGCAAAGAAACCCGCCAAACTGGAACACACACACAACACACACACCAAGATGATTAGGTAAATGTGGTTAAAACTTATTCTCAAAGGGCCTAACCATGAGGAGATGACATTTAAACTTGGTACAGTTGGCAATGAGAAGTAACTGAGGCCCACAGATGTGGCAAAGGCTTTCACTCATGGTTGTGTTTTAAAAGCACTTGCAGAGCTCTCTGACAGCTGCAGGCTTTCTAGATCAATGGGCTTGGCATAAGTAACCATGGACCTATACAATTAGGATTCTGACAAAAAGCCAGAATTGTGAGGTCAGTTAGATTATTGAATTAAGGAAGTCGTTTTTAGAGCAACAGAGAATGGAGAATTACTTTGTATGCTAACTTTAAAATTTAATTAAACATGGAGAAATTGTAGATGAATATCTATCTATTTTAAATTAAGAGATTCTTTCACATGAGCATAAACAGAGGGGAAAAATCAGTGGATCTAAATAAAGTTCAAGACAACAGTCAACACACACACACACACACAGACACACAGACACACAGACACAGACACAACACATACACAGACTTGAAAACCACCATACAGAAAGTAAAAAGGCAAATAATTAACTGGAAAAAAATATCTGATACATATTTTACCAAAAAAAATCCCCTTAATAAATAAAAAGAAGCCAGGTGGTGGTGGCACATGCTTTTGATCCCAGCACTCCGGAGGCAGAGACAGGCAGATCTCTGTGAGTCTGAGGCCAGCCTGGTCTACAGAGTGAATTTGAAAACTGCCAGAGTTACAACAGAGAAATTCTGTCTCAAACATCAACAACAACAAACAAACAAACAAATAAATAAAAAGATCTTCAATTCTATAAGGAAAAGGTAAATATTCCAAAAGGTAAATGAAGATCATGTATACAAATATCTTAAATACAAATTATTAATAAATGAGAAAAACTTCATTACTAAACAAAGAAATTCAAATTGAAGCAAGATGTCACGTTGGCAAATATAATGATGATGCCTAGGGGAGCAACCTGGCATGATGCTTCAGGAGCCTCTGAGATGCTCCTTTGCTTTGACCCAATGGTCCCCATCTCGTTCATGTTCTTATCTTATGGACCAGTGATGTCTTCACACAGAAATGGATATACTGGATATAGTGGATTAGCTGCATCTCTAGAAGAGTGAAAACAGTAAAAAAAAATGGGCTTAAAAAAATCTATACGTCCATATAGTGGGTTATCTCACAACAGCTGAGACGTTTTACAGAATATTTAAGGATTTATTACAATTTTTTATGATGTGTTGAATGAAAAAGTCAATTAAAATGAAAAATGTTCATGTAGAAGAAAAAGACCACATTATACCTATAGTGGGGTTATGGCTCAGTAAATTGTCCACTTAGCGTGGTGTAGCATGCATTTAATCCCAGCACTTGAGAAGCAGAGAGGCAGACAGATGTCTGTAAGTTCAAGGCCAGCCTGGCTTACAAACTGAATTTCAGGCCAACCAGGGATATATATAATAAGACCTGTCTCAAAAGCCAACAAGCAAGCAAGCAAACAACAAACCCAAAAGACAGCACAAAATAATTTAATTATCCTCTTTGTATATTTCTTGCATTTTCAAGTTTCATTTAGCAATTATTTTTAGAATCAGAAAAAAAGCTAATCCTTATCTTACAGGTCAGGAGATAATGTCACAGAGTGTCAGAGAACAAAAACACTCTGAAGGTTTGGGAGTTGTTTAGCCCTTGAAAAATCTGGTCAGGAAGAAAAAGGGGAGGGAAATCTGGTTGTTAGGCTAGCACTGTCCACTATGGCACACATTTCTCCTCTGTCTTCACCACACTCCCACCAGAACTGCTGGTGCAGGGTGTGTCAAGGACCGAGTCTGGGAAAGGCCAAATAATCAGGATGGAAAATCTGGCTGAGGTAGCACGGCTGGAGTCAGGGTGGGTTACTTACATTGAAAGTTAAGCACTCAACACTCTGCCTTAGTGACGTGATCCACAGCCACAGGTGTTCATGGCTCCCACATAGATAAGGGGTTTTACAGAGTCATTCTATCATCTCTCTGTTCTCATCTCTTGCTATACCTTTTCCTATTCATTATGCTCTAACCCTGGAGATTGTTAAGCTATCTGGGTCTCCCAAGGGAAATGTACTATCCAGGTAGTACAAAAATACTACACAGTATTTTTGGAACCTTCTTGGCAGATGCCCAGATCTGACCACACAGAGCTAAGCCTAGGGTTCAAGAAAGACTTTCAAAGAGAATTGGCGAGCTGCTCTACAGTGGGAGAGAGGAGTGACCAGCCCATCAGACTTTGTGAAGGGCCAGGCGGGAGGGAGACACCTCTGGTGATGGATCAGGCACTAGGACAGCTGTGGTCTCTGTCCTCCTCACACTCTCATCAGAACTGCTGAAGCTGGGTGTGTCAAGGACTGAGTCTGAGAAAAACCAATTAAGGGCATCACACCTCCCATTAAGGATCTCGGCTGGTTTGCTTTGTGTTTTAGCACATGAGCTCTCTTTTCCACCTCAGTAAAGGGTAGAGTCCCACATCTTTTCCTTCTCAATGTCCCTACCCATGCTATGGCAATGAAAAACTCCTCAAGGAAGTAAACCTTCCTTGAGGGGGAAGGGGCTTGGCTTCAGGATACTCTTCCTGAGGCCATTATTACAAAAATAATGATGAAAATCTGGCTGAGGTGGTGGTTGCTGGAGTCATCCTGAAAGGGATGAATCCACCTGGAAGCAGGAGACCCACTTCAAGTTACAGAAATGCCTTGGAGGTCGGAGTAAGCAGGGCATAGGCACTGGAATCAGCCGCAGCGGGAAGGGCGTGTCCAGTAGCAGCCAAGCTTCACCTAGGGTCGGGCTGGCTCCTTAGGAGGGTGCCAGTTGAGGAAGGTAAGGCCAGGAGGGGCACGGGCAACTTGGGGAAAGAGATGGGACCTAGGAACTCTGCAGGGTGCCCCCCACCCCAGCCAGAGATGGGCGGGGCCAGAGGCAGCAGGTGTCCAGGCACCTGGGGTGCGAGGATGGATTACAGAGAGCAAGAGGCGCCTGAAGGGTGTCCTTTTGGGGGCTTAGGGGTTCTGACCTTGTCCTTGAGCATTTAGAAGCGGCAGGACGCGTTCTCCACAGCTCGAGACCTCCCTGAGCCGTGGTGTGCCGGGCCTGTCACAGGGCCGAGGCTTCGGACGTCCACAGCATCTATCTGCTGGCTGGACACAGGTCTCCAGCCCTCCCGCTGGGCACTCCCTCAGCGTGGCCCGGAGCTCTTCAGGCTCCGCGCCGACTCCCTCCCACGCCACCGCCTCTCCACGCTCTGTCCCCTCACACCGCCACCCCCCACGTGGCCTACTCCCTGCTCCCGCCCCTTGAGGACGCACCCCTCCCGGGCCACGGTACCTGGGACTCTCAAAGCTGCACCCCCTGCGCTGCAGCGCCGCCCTCTTCTGCCGCAGGAGCGCAGCAGCGGCCCCGCCGGGCTCCGGCTCCATCGCCCCGGGCGGGGGCCGAAGGCTCGGGCACACTCGGGTGGGCTCGGGCCTTGGCGGTGTTCCGCCGGACGCTCAGCTGGCGCGCCGCAGCCCATGCCCCGCCCCCCACCCTTCGCCGGGTCCAAGCCCCGCCCCTGCCCCGCCCCGCCCCGAACTCCAGCCCAGCCCGGGACCTCAGGCCCCGCCCGGAACTCCAGCCTAACCACTCCCTCACACTCTCCTCAAGGTCTAGGCTCTGCCCCTAATCTAGCAGGTCCCTTTACCACCACTCAGGCTTTAGGCCCCGCCCCTGGCTCGCTCCTACTCTAGCTGGTCCCCCTTACCACGCCTCTGACTTTAGGCCCCGCCCCTATTCCAGCAGGTCCCCACCCCCCCACAACCACCACCACCACAACCACCACCACCACGCCTCTGGCTTTAAGGCCTCGCCTCTTGCCCCGCCTCTATTCAAGCAGGTTTCCACCCTCTCCACCGCGCCTCCGGCTTTAAGCCCCGCCCCTAGCCTAACCAAGCCCATCTCAGCTCACTAGAGCTAGCCTCAGGCCCTGCCCTGACTAACAACCCAACTGGCTCCCTTAGGCCCTACTTGAGGCCTTGGCCCCGCTCCTGCCTCGCTCCTAAGCTAGCAGATCCTCTCACCTCTCAGTTGGGCTTAGGCCCCGCCCTCACACCGCCCCCAACCCAGCCCTTCTCCTGGGTTGGGCTCAGGTCCCGCCCCTGTCCCGCCTTTGCCCCGCCCCAATCAGGCAGGTCCCTCAGCTCGCGCTCAGGCTCCGCCCATACCCCCGCCCCAAGTACGGATCCCGGAGGCTCCCTTACCTTGTAGAGGAGTCAAGCCCCACCTCGAACCCCAATCCTGTCGGTCCCTTTGCCCTTCAGCTTTGCCAAGACCCCGCCCCACCTCCTAGCCCAACCCAACCCACGCCCTAGACTGGTCACAGGCCCCGCCCCAAACTTCCGCTCTCCGGGTCCCTGGACCTCTTCAGACCAGTGCAGGCCCCACCCTACTTCAGCCTGGAGCTCCCGCCACGACCCTCCCGCACCAGCCTCACGGAGATCCTCCTGCGCCCCTCCTTCCCGCACCCCCGCGCTTCTGTGGAGCGCACAGGCCCCCAAAGCCCACCGGGTTCTCAACTTCGTCGGGTTCACGGCCCACTGCTCCGGCTTCTCACCTTCCCCACAGACCCAGGCTCTGCCCACCTACCTCTCCATCCTGGCAGCCCTCCACGCCACAGCTCTGCTCGCTGGCTTTGCCGCCGGACCCTCCTCACCTCAGCGCCTCCTGGTCCTTTCTATCGTAGCACCGCCCTCTTTTCGGGGGCCGCCCTTCTCCACGTCCCGCCCACAGGCATGCCCCCCGACTCTGGAGCTCTGCCTCTTCTCCCTTGAAGCCCGGGTCTGTACTTGCAGCAATTCTGTGTCTCGCGACCCTTGGCAATTCTGTCCCAGGAGCCCTCTGGCTGCCCCGCCCACAGCACAAGTCACGCCCATCTAGCTCCGCCCACGTTGCCTCTTCCTCACTTCTGCTAGGGCCTGCATGGTGCGGGTCTTCCTGGCTGAACTGGCCATCCACCTTGAGGTTTCGCTACCTCAGGATCCAGACAGCCAGGAAAAGGAGGTACAGCTGTCTCCTGGTGGCTGTTTGTGGTGTCTGACACCGTGAGGCTGAAGAGGCTGGAGCTATGTTGGCAGTGGTGGGTTCAAGTTTTCATTCATCACCTTCCAACTTTGTGACCTCCCCCCCCATTTCCTCCAAGAGTCAGACGCATCGTCTCAAGGTCCTTGAACATCGCACTGTGTTTGGGAAGGGAACTCATCTGAGTAAAACTAAGGATGGATGGTTTTTGCCATCTGTCTCTAGTTTGGTTTCTGTCGCTGTGATAAACACCATGACCAAAAACAACTTAGGGTCATTTGGCTTACAGGTTACAGTCAATCATCTGGGGAAGCCAGAGCAGGAACTCAAGGCAGGAACTGAAAATCAGGAACTATGGAGGATCGCAGCTTACTGGCTTGCTTCCTCTGGCTTGCTTGGCTACTTTTCTTATCCAGCCTAGGCCTACTCCCCAGAGATATAATACCACCCACAACGGGCTGGACCCTCCCATAAAAATAGAAAGCTCCCATAGACTTGTCCACAGGTTAATCTGATAGAAAAATTGCTCAGTTGAAAGTTCCTCTTTCAGGTTTGTGTTTAGTTGTGTAGCAGGGCTCTTTCACTGTGATCACAAGGCTCTGTCTCCCTTGAAGCTGCACATTAAAAGCAGGATGTCAGTCCAGAGAAGGAATGGATGTGTGTGCCTGGAGCTGCCACTGGGCTCCCCAATCTAGTTCTCTAGTGCTCATATTCATCCCCCCCCACACACACACACACGAGAGGTGGGGGGTGAGCAGGCTTTATACTTGTCTTGGTCCTTGCAAAGATTGCAACTAGACAGCTTTATTCTATACCCTTCCCGTTTCGTCTTTGCCTAGCATCATGATTTCCTCCTAACGTCTTTTCAGACTCAGATTTCATGATGACCAGAATCCTTCCTCAGTAAGCTCAGGTTACCTGCTTTTTCCCATGTGCATCCTGTCTTCTCTGTCTCCCTGACCCCCGCCCCCCATGTTCTGCAACCTCTGATCTGAAATTCCTGAGCCCCCCTGTCCTCTTAGGCATCCCCAGATCCTTTGCTCTGCCCTCCAAGAGACCCACAGCATTGTCTCTGTCCCTCCCTTCTATATATCTACATGGTAGTTCCTCTCATGTAGTTCCAGGTAGTTCCTGGACAGTCCATGCCTCCTTCCTGTCTGCATCGGTGCAGCAACTACCTACCAAAGCAAGTGAATGTGATTCTAATAAATGGAACGATATTCATTGGAAAACACATTTAATTTCAAAGTAAACAAAGATGTCTGTACATTAAAGTATTTAATTAGTGAAACAATTATTATCAGTGTAACAAGCTGAAAAATACAGCAACTTGATACAAGACTGAGGTAACAAAATACTTCACCAAAAATCTAAAGAATCCCAAGAAGGGACAATGTTCAATGGTTATTGCAGATGAGACAATTTACAAATATTAGAGAAAGTCCTTACACAACTGCATGCAGAGTCTGCTGGGAAAAAAAGACAGCTTGGGAGGATGCAGCAGGTTTAACAAGAAACAAACTAAGATGTAGAAACTTATTTTCAGTTTACTTGGAAGAACACATAAGAAATCGAAAACTACTCTCTATGCAACATTTTGAATGCTAAGTAGAAACCATGCATTTTGGCACGAGATTTATTAAAGGTTATACCTCACTAATAAATGAGTTTCTGTTATTTCATTACTGAATGGTCACAGTCCTTCCAGAATAGACAGGTGATTTATCACCTTGCTGCTGTGAGTAGGATCTGGGGCTGTCCATGGGACACACACTTCTGCAGCAGCAGGTTACAAGGTGGACCAAAGTCCAAGTCCATGTTCTCAGCTCCAAGGACATGCAGCTCCCACTCATACTGTATTTGAACTTAACACTGAAGTTAAAGACTAAAGGGGGGTGGGGTAGGGAAAGCCTGTGAATACTGCAAGCATTCAGACCCTACTCTCTTTTTGCCTTTGGTGGCCTCCCTGTAACCATTCTTGAACACAGCTCTGAATCTGGCTGCTCAAAACCAGCCAGCCTCCAGTATGAAGACTCCGGCTAGTCCTCAATGCAAATGACTATCACAACAAGCCCATTCAGTCTGCTTGGACCTTCTGAAGTCTTTCTGGAAGAACCAATGCACAGGATTTGCATCCAGGGGTAGGGGAGAGGCAGGGTCCTGCAAAAGTAGGTATGTGAGGTGGAGATTACTTGTTCGTTGACTGGTAAATCTACAAAGGCCAGATTTGGATTTGTCTTGTTTCTAGCCATTTTCATTCTGGATAAAGCCTGGTGTATAGGAAGTACTCAGTGGAGAAATGAATGAATGTTTGTGCAGTAAATACAGTTTCAAAGGGGCTTTGTGCAGTTTTTTAATTATTATTACATGAAATCACCCAAATATCAATATGACAGGGCCAATTTAAGGGTCACAGAAAAGAAGGGAGGCTGCATTTTTGGCAATATTCAATAGTGGTTGAAAGCATCAGCAGTGTGCATGCAAGCTCTGGATCCCACTTGAAGAATAAAGCAGCCTTGGCTTATAAATGGCTTCCCAGTATTACAGATCATCTGGAAAATAGTATTTAAAAAAAAGCACACCTTTCACATCTTTCTTAGGCTTGGGTGGTGAGAGTAAAATGGTGGAAGAAACACTAGCCATCTTGGTAAGAAAGAGAAATGCAGAGATCCTGCTGTTGCATCCACCTGCTCAGCATCTCAGTCTAACTAGTGCTCCACGGCATCTGGTCAGGGGAGGGGAGGGACCACAGTCTCCCACTGGTATGTTTAGGACAATGCTTCCGCTGGTTTCTACCAAATCTAGTTGTCACAGGTATCTTGTTTGTCAGAATGCACTTGACTGGCCTTGAGTTACAAAGCATGGACACTGGAGAGGGACAGAAATTACTCCCACCGTGAGTGGGTTCTTCTTGGGACTTCACAATACTACCAGCTGCCCATCCCAGTTTATAGACAGTATTCTACAGCTTTCATTTTGGGGGTGGCCTGTTTGCACGGCACTGCATGCATGTACAACTCAAGACCTCCAAGTTTCATTGGATTTGTGCACTACTGACAGTCAAGCAAAATGCAGACCTGCTTACTTCAGGCTGAGTCCACCAAAGGATGTCTGCCTCTGTCTTGACCTGGCCACCTCCCCTGCAGCCTGCGGGACAAGCCAGCACTGGTGATATCAGCGCTGAGTGTGTATGGCCTGAGGCCCTGCTTGGAGAGTCAGATATCTTTTAGCTCCCAACTCCAGGACTCTTCTGCTGCTTTCAAGGCTCTCAAGAGTCCTACAAGGCTTTTCACTAACAAAGTCCAAGTTTCTTCAAGAGTCTGAGGTGAGGATGCTTCTGGGCGGTGAGTTTGGTTTCAATTAGGGAGAAGATTAGACACTTTGAAAAAGTTGTGTTTGTGCTCTTTCAGATTAGGTTCAGAAGAAAACACTTGTGTTGGGTAAAATAGATCTATCTGTAAAGGGCAGAAAGTTATCTGAGTAGGGACAGAAATTCTGGGGCTTTTGATGTCTGATATTTCGTGTGTGAGAACTCAAAACAATTTGAAGAGTGGAGAAGCCTAATAACTAGTATCGATGTTCTGGTCTTGCAATTTTATTCAAGCTTTTGGCTTTTTAGGTTACGGGCAGGATCGGGGTTGACGTAGGTTAAAGTGTGACCATGGCATGGTTCTGGTCGGAGGTGTCTGCAGTGTTCAGCATTGTCTTTCAACTCCTAGATTCTAACCGGAAGAGATGTTGGTAGAATCTGGACCTGGACCCCTGATGTGGGTGGATGTGCAAGGCAGCTGTGGTCAAGGTTTGATGGCATCAACTTCACCAGTTTTTCTTGGAATGAAAATATCCAGGCTCTGCTCATAGGTTAGCTTCAGAGTACAGCAAGGCTTGACCAAAACATACCACCACTGATGACAACTACTTGCCCTACCAAGTCATTCACAGTTTTAGATAAGTATCACCATTTGGTTGCAATACAGTGGTGTTTTTTTCTGGTGATAAGTTCATGGTTATGATGTTGTTTGAAGCCTCTCAATAATTGTTGGAATTTCTTTGGGATGGTTTGATGACTACTGTGTAAAACCATGATACCCAGAGGGACCCAGGAATTCAGCCTTTTCTAGAAAACTGTTTTGAGGGTTTTCTTCTCAGGGTTAGGGTACACAGATTCAAGGAGGAGGCGGGAGAGGAATAGAGAGCATCTATGATGACAAGAGCGATACATTTGAATTAAAATGTACGAAATGGAAGTCACCTTATGACAAAAGGTGACAGATAAAGGTCCTCATTTATGAATGCAGAGGCTGGACATCTCACTCCCTAGGGTTTGGCTCTGTGTCACCTGGTCATCAAAAACTGGACCCTTGGACTTGGATGAGAACTTGCTGGTGACTACATTTAGAGGCAAGACTGTGGGAGCTTAAGGCCTCCATGTCACTCAGCTCCCTATGTGATCAGGAACCCTGGTATGGCCAGCCCTGGCAGTGGTGGCAAAGGGGTGAGATGACAGAAGCAAAATTCTGCCCTGTAGGGGGATTTGGGGTGGTGTAGCTTCTGTATGACTAATCGCTGATCACTGTGGGGGCCTTCAAGCTGCTGGGAGAAAAGGCCACAACTTCCCATGCCATCATGGTAGGAGCAGGCAAGATGAGAAAGGCCATAGGCCCACCAGGAAAGCTCATGGTAGGGAGCAAGCAGGCGAGTGCCCAGTCCACGGTCCTGAGCCTATGACTCTGCCTCCGGAGGGCCTGGGGCCCAGGGAACAGGCCATCCAGATAAATAGCACCCATAGAACAGAAAACAAGACACGATTTAAGGCATTGTTTGTTTACAGTAAAAGAACTCAAGGGACCCTTAACACGGAGCTACTGGACTCCCTTCAGACTTCTCTAGAGGACAAGGCTATAACTACAGCTTCAAGCAGGGCCTCAAAGCCAGTAAGTATGTGATGTCACAAGTTTTGTGCCAAAATGCATGTTTCTCAGAGAGTTCACACTCACTCCCTCACACGCACGCAAGTACGGCACACACACGCAGAGGATGCTTTGGGGGTATACAAAATCTGAGGCAACCCTGTGGGTGAGCAGCCCGTGCACTTGGGGTGTAACAAGCCTGTCCAGCAGCCTGTCTCTGCTCTCCAGCCCTCTCGAAGGTTAACACCATCCACTCTGTGTGCAGCAGAAAGCACGGAGAACCCAACGTGGGTCAAATGCTCCCTTGATGCAGAAGCAGCTAGTGGACGGATGATGGCCCAGAGAGGGGGCACAAGGTGTGCAGTTTGGGGTTCTGTCAACCACCCTGTTAGGGGTGCTGCAGGATGAGTCATGAGAGTTGCTGTGGGTTGACAGGTGGATCTCACACTGGGGAGTCATCCAGGGCTGTGAGGCCTCAGGCCATGTTTCTCGAGTTCAGCTATGAGGCTCCAGTGCCTTGGCCCACAGCTTATGCCTGGAGCTGCTGTCCTCCACCAGGCCTAGTCTAGGCTCCCAGTAGCCTTTGCAGCCATGCCAAGTCCTGCAGATACTCATTCAAATGACATAAGGTTTGCAGGTACCTAGAAAAGAAAGCTCACCCTCTTGTCAAAAGTTTCCACCCCCAGAAAGGGACAGGAATAGTTCCTGAGGTTAGGGCCACACAAGTGTAGGGAAGGAAGGGCCTGGCAATGACAGCTGCCACTGAGGAGAGACCTCCACATGCCAGGCATTACTCTGACTACTTCACATGACTGTGTCTCGAGTCCTCACATGAACCTTGTTAGGTAATGCTGGAAGTGTCCCCATCATGAAGGTGAGGGAACTGAGGCTTAGACAGGTTGAACATAAGTGAGTAAGAACCAAGGCTGGGACCTGAACCCACGTTCTCCAACACTATCCTCTGAGCCAGAAAACTGACTGGGTGCAGGGTGTGGAGGATGGGCCCTGCAGAAGTAGGGTGAGTGTCTCTGGAGGGAGAACCAACCTAGGGATGGGAGGTGCCATTAAGGGATGGTAGGGAGTAGCACAGGAGGAAGAAGAAGTATGGGGAGATCTGTGAACTTCCTCCCTTGGCACTACTGTAGGGTTCTAGGAGGTTGAATGGACATGGTTTCATTAAAAAAAAATATCCTGGTGTCAGTTTTGCAAAAATGAGACATCAGAAAAAGATGCATCTTTAGACTAGAAGGCACAGCTTCACAGTCATGGGAGCAAGAAACAGGGAATCAGTTGAGATGGCAGGCAGAACTGACAAAATGTGGGAAAGCAGTAAGCCACGGCCACGTGTGCCAGCTTGTTCAACCTCCAGACTGTAGTGCAGAGGGAGGAGTAGCAGGAGGGAACACACGGGCATGGTGCTATTATTATAAGTCTTTAAAACTGTAAAGGAGGGCTGGGGCATAGCTTGGTGATACAGCACCTCCCGGCAGGTAATCCCGGGCTTCCTCCCCAGGACTGCAGTGAAATAGAGCAGGGAGGAAACACACATCAGGAGAGGAAAGAAGTCATGGGGTTAGGTTATGGTGAGGGAGAGACTGACTTAGGGGGAGGAGAACGTTTCAGGATCTGTTGGGGGGAGGGTTCTAGGTTTTGCCTGGGGTGGGTATATGGGTGTTTTTCTACTGCTGTTTTCTGCTGTTGTCTTGTTTTGTCGTTTGTAGACCAGGCTGGCCCCATGATCTTCCTGCCTCAGCCTCTTGAATGTCTCCACACCTAGCTCTACTGCTGTTGTTTGTATCTTACACATACATTATAAATAAGCTTAAATAGATTCAGTGTCAAGGGGGGAAAAACAGTTTGAAGACGTGCAAATAGAAACACAATCTTCACCGCAGATCCTATGTGGAAGGCTGCACCCCTCCAACACCCTTTTTTTGTGCTCTCCCTGAGTTGTCCCTTGGTGTACAGTGATTTAAGTAAGCCTCTACCATTGAGTATTGAGGTTGTCCGCATGTTTTATACATCAGAGAGTGTGAATATTCGGTGAAAAGCAAATTGGAAAAAAAGAAAAAGAAAACAAGGTATAAAAAGAAAACCCTTCTTTTTCTAAATCTTAAAATTGGATACAATTTTACATGTATTACAATAATACATGGCAGAACTTTGTCATGGCACACCATATGTGCCAGTGCACCAGTCCTCCGGACTACATGCCAGTCTGCCACATGGGCTTGCTGCACTTTCTTGATGTTATTACTCCTGAGCGCATCCTTGCTAAGGGCTCCCATTGCTGCTCTTGGCTGAGACTGTCTCTTTCCCCAGCCAGGCACCCACCTCAAGGCTGTCAGTGGACCTGGAGCCACACAGCCTCTTGCACACAGGCCCTGGGGCCACCTGTATGTGGCTGGTGAGCTTCAGTGTGCTGTGCTAGCTCAGGGATAAGAAGGGAGCCGAGGGCTGAGGGGACTGTAATGGAAGATCCAGCTTTTCCTCTTAATGCATCTTGCTGCAACAGCAAGCTTGTCCAAGTGCCAACCTCTTGTTTCCCCTTGGCTGACTTGAGATGGCAGAGGGCCCGAATCACAGGTCTTCCCGTCATAGAAACGGGCAGTGACACTGATTTAATGTGTAGTAAGCTGGGCTGCAAGTGCAGCTCTGTGGTGGAGCAATTGCCTAGACTCTTGAGGCCCTGGGTCCAACCTCCAGCACCATGGAAAAAAGACTCTCTATTATTCACCTATCTCACAGGTAACTGTATAAATATAAACACTCTAAAACTACAGAATTATAGTTCCCTGTATATCACTATAGGAATTTTACATGAACATGCTCATAAACATATAATAAATATTCACATTTAAAAACAAATGAGATCATCCTTGCCTATGCCAATGTCTTTTTGACCTCCTTAGATCCACTGTCGCTCAGGAATCTCTGGTAAGCTGCAAGTTTCTGTAGTTTTCTATCATGGTCAATGTCACAATGAGCATGTTTTAACACACAGTCTTGAGGATGGGGGTGTGGGATGAGGACATCCCACAGTTCCTCTGGTAAGTCAAAGTACTCTAGTGTAGTTTACTTTGGGCCTCTGTGTAGTATCACTGCTGCCCAGATGGTGTGCAGGGGGCAGGAAGCTCCAACCCACCCCTACCTGGTGGGAGGGTGGAGGCTGCCATTTCTGTCATAGGCCTGGCCATCAGGGGCTGTACTCTGGCTTTGTTGTACAATGACAGGACTCTCAGGAAAGTGGAAGCTGGAGAGCTCAGTCAGGAGCTACAGGGTTGGGAATCAGGTGACTGTGAACTGCCCAGCTCTGCAACTCACTAACTATGGGACCTTGCACAAATGTCCACCACTTCTAGCCAGAGACAGTAAAAGAACCTACATCACAGGGATTGAGGAAGAGGCTAAACCAGGATCCAGGTCCAGTCTTGCCTGGCACATAGTTGGCCCTCAACACTCTAGCTGTTACTAATACACTTCCTAGTAGGCAGAGCGACCTATTAGTATTCCAGTGAAATCAGCTCTGGGAGACAGTCTAAGTAGATGCTAGAGCTGGATCATTGGATAGTGTCACTTGCCACCTCTCTCTGTCCCCTACTGGGTGTCTGTGCCACTGTCTTTAGTGGAAAAGATTCAAAGTCCTGGACTAGAGCCAGGCTTCATTCAAAGCTGTACAAGGGTTGTCTTGACTCATGGGGAAAATCTCAGAGTGGGAGCCTGGGAGCAGCACTGATGGGCTCTGAGGGAAAAGGGGAGACCTGTTGTCTAAGGGTGGGAGTTTCTGGTGAGAGGCAGGATCTGGAGGACGTTACCTGAGGCCTGTTGCTTTTACATGCATCATCCAAGTGCTTGTGCCACAGTATCGCGTGAAACCGGGAGCCCGTCTGGAACTTGTAAACATTGCCTGATGGGGAAAGAGGCCCATGGTTAAGAAGGACATACAGGGGGGCCAGCCTGAGTGTGTTGTGGGAGCATGAGTCTGCATGAGTAAGAAAGTCTGCCACAGCCCAGGGGAGCCAGAACTGGCAGGACAGGTATCTTTGGACTGGGGCCCTTGACACATTCTGGGCACTTCTCAAACCAATGTTTTCAAATGTATGAAATAAAATACAAAGAAAATCACCAATACCAAGACTCAGTACTAAACTACCTACACACAATGTGATGTGATGTGATGTGAGTCTGTGTGTCCCTGTATCTACATCCCAGTACCCCGAGCTGATAGCAGGTCTAATACCGTGCTGGGATTCCAAGATGAGCACCAATGAGGTTCTGAAACATCTGTAACCATGCATGATAAGAAAATGCAGCTATCATTTCTCCTAAGAGCAAAACACACAGTATTTCTGAGATTCTTGCCACCCGATGCTCATATTCATAATGGACAGAATGTACCATTATTTGTTACTGAAGACCAAGATGTAATTTTTCATGTCCAGTTTATAGTCCCCTTTAATTCTAGCATTGGACATTGCCTCCGAACCTCACGTCACATTTTCCTCTGCTTGGGGACACTGCTTTCCTCTAGGTTGAAGCAGGAGTGGCCTGTGGTTCCCATGGCCACAAGGGCTCACAGTGGAGCTTGTGTAGGTATGGCTTGCTCTCTTCCTAATGAAAACATCACTAGCCCTGACCAAGGCCAGTGGGGAAGAGATTCCAGTGGTACCAGAGTATGGAAACTTGTTTGTATAGTAGACACACATCACCCCAATACAGAACAGGGGACCAGGCAATCTACTGCCTCCCTACCTACAGGGCTCTTTGAGGTGGTTGGGTACCCTTACTTCTCAGCTGCAATTGTGAGAAACATGACACTTAAGAGTCCCCTGGCCTATAACCCCATCATCATTCCCAGGATTGTTAGAAATGACTGTCTTGGTCTCTAGTCAGATCTACAGACCCCAAATTTGAACTCTGGCAAGATCTCCAGACGACTGTCTGTAGTCCATCATTCCTGTGACAGTATGAGTATGGACAGACAGTGCTGTTCTGGTAAGCTCCTAACCCATGTGCTGTCGTTGTTGGGTTTTGATAACTTGAGCTACCAAGGAAGCTGGCTGTGGACTGCTAGGCATGATGGTACCAGAACCTTTCCCTCCTCTTTGCAGGGCATGGGAAGGCAGAGCCGGTAGGGACTGAGAGAGAGGTGGGGAGAGAGGTTGGAGCCTTTGGAAGTTGCACAGGTTCTTCCGAGTTGCCCTCAGACCTGGACACAAAGCATTCTCACAGTAAAGCTATGCTGGGGCCTCTGAAAACCAGAACCCAAGACCCTTCTGGCCCCAGGGTTTTGCCTCATCTAGCAGTAGTTGCTATCTACTCTAAGACCCTTGGGCTACAGACTGAGGGAGGAGGAAGAACCATTAAGACAAAAGCTAGGCCACTCGGACTGCTCAATGGAAATACCGACCAGAATCTAAGCAGCATGAAGGACTAGACTGTGGGTGCCATGCAAACCTAGTGTTAAAGGAAAAAAATGGTGATACCAAAGCTCCCAGGGCTTCAGGGTGCACATCTGGTCAGGGAGGGGACAGAGGCCATCCCACTCTGCCACCCACCTTTGTCAGGGTTATTCAGCTGGAAGATATCTGGATGCTCAGGGTCATCAGGCAGCTGCACCATCCAGCCTATGATGGAGACCTTCTTGCCAGGTGTAGATTTATACTGAAAAAGAACAACAAACAGCTGGAAGGCCTGGGCCCACACCTTCCCTTCGCAAGGGGCACTAACATGGGCCAGACAAGTGTCCTGCCCACTCGAGCCCTTGCAGCCCTGAGGGTCACTCCCAAGAGGAAGTCCAGCATGGCAGTCTTCTCAGCAGACTCACATGTTTTCTGTCTGTGCCCCGCAAGGACTTGGCTCCAAAGTATAGAAGGGTGGATCCTGACAGCACGACCCAGTACCTGGTCCACGAGGACAGCTGCAGAGAAAGTGGAGGAGGAGTAATGAGACCAGGGAGGAGGAGACCAGGAAGTTAGCAGCCTCAGGCTGCTAATCACAGACACAGCCATCCCTGTTCACGCCAGCCCATGTTCTCTGGCCCTCTGCCACCTGTTAGAGTGCCATCTGTACCAAGGATTGGGCAGAGATTCCCCCAACTCCTTCCGTTCTTGACCTTGGGGAAGGTGGCTCGGGACATACATCTTATGTGTTAGGGAAGCTTGGCTCCGCGGCGAGCCAGGAAGAAGACACACACCAAGCTGCAGCTAGGACCTGAATCTTGCAATGGGCTGTTCTGAGGCCTTTCTGCTGGTTGGGTCAAGATGGGAAGGCCAAACTTCCCTGCTCAGGGGGCACTGCCCTCCCATGGAGCCTTCAGGTCTGCAGCATCAGTGTAAGTACCCCATTCTGGGGGAGAGGACATCGGCATCATGACAGTCTTCTTCCTGTTGGGAACAGCTGTGACTTCAGCCCTTCACTGACCCCGGGGATGCACAGTGACAGCCACGCGTGCTGAAGGGACAAAAGCTCGCAGAACATTTACTTTTACTGTGAGGAATGCGGACACTTTCCGTTCTCTTCCATTTCACTTGAAAATGCTGGCCCCTGGCTAGTGAGATGGCGTAGTGGCCAAAGATACTTGCTCCTTAACCCAACAACCTAAGTGTGATCTCTGGGACACTAGAGGTAGAAGCATAAACCTCACTCTTGCAATTTGACCCACTGTGTGTGTGCGTGTGGTAGGGAGAGGGGGTAAGTCCACACTGTGGGACTGACACGGGGCCCCATGCGGTAGGAGGCTTTTCAACACTCTGGCCTTATGAGACTGAGTGTAGCCAGAGCTGGGGTGGAAGCTCTCCTCTTTATCCATCATCCATCCATCCACTCTGAGACCACCTGCAGAGGGGGATGATGGGGCCCTGGCATCTTCACAGTGGGCCATATCTCCAGTCAACTCTGTGGACAAGAAAGGGGCTAGACCAGGGCAGGAGGGCAGAGCAGTGGGAGAGAGGCAGCTTGAGGATGAGATTGTCACACAAGGGGCTGAAGTTTTGTTGTGGGGGGTCATGGCGGCTGTGACATGTGAGTCTGACATGAAGGCTGGTGGCAGGTCTGAAGACCCTCCCAATGCCTTGTCTCCGTGCTTTCCCCATTGGTGTTAGCACGTTGCCAGGGACTGAGGGCATCTACATGGGAATACCACACAGCAGCCAAGGTACTCTGAGCCATGCTGCCTCCTGGGGCTGTGTAATCCTCTTCTTTCTGAGTGGCCAGGCCTTGCCTGCCTTCTCCACCACGGCTCTGGCTTGCCTATGTGCTCAGAGGAAGGCACTCTACCACAGGTGGCCTCTAGGAGGAGATGTAGTTTCATTCTAAGTCACAGATAGAGAAACTGAGCCCTTTTCTCCTCAGTGGTACAGCAAGGGCTAGAAGCCTGGTTGGCAGGTCTCTAGAACACGCCACTCCCTGAGCCCACACGACCTCCATTGGGTGCTTGTGTGACTTACTGCAGGCTTCCGGCCTTCCTTGAGCAGGGTTTTCCGTCTCAGAGGTCCCTCCATGGTGGGCACAGTGGCTGAGCTGCCCGCAGTACAGGTGCAAGGGCTGGTGGGGCTGAAGGAAGACTGTCGGTTAGATACAGCCCCAGAGCGGCTGACACCGGTACCCTTTCGCTCACTGGACACCCAGGCGCTTCACTGGTGAGCCTGTGATGCCCCCATTGTCAGAGGACTCTCGGGGCTTGGCCAAAGCCACTGAGGAGCAGGGTGAACTCCCACAGAGAACCTCACCAAGTTCCCACAGCCCAGGTAGTCTCCTGCCTCCCCTGCCCTCTGCTTCCTTCTGGATGCTCCCTATGCCCATGTATGTCGTTCATGCCTGAGAAACTTGGGCCCTTGCAGCTCAGCTCTGGCAGTCCCTCCTCATGCTAGTAGGAGGATGCAAAAGTACAGGGTGCAGAGGACAGGAAGGAGAGAAGCCCCACACTACCATTCTGTCCCCCTTTCCTCCTGGCTTTTCTCTCACCCTCTTCCCTTGAGATCAGACACTGTCATGGGTGACAATGTCCAAGTTCTGTCCTATGCTCCAGATTTTTTATTTTTGTGCTCATCAGATGTCCACAGGTACCTGGCTCAAGCCAGCAAGTCACTGAGCAAGTAGTGAGACCTGGGGGAGTCTCTTACTCATGTTTATAATCTAGTCAATACCAAGGATATTCTGGTCCCAGGTCCTAATCTTGTCTGTCCATCCCACCTCTCCACCAAGGCCACTGTATCTTCCACTGGACGACAGCCCAATGCTGTCTCTGGTTCCTGCTTCCATTCTTGCCCCCCCCCCCCATATCCTTTCCATCCACATAGTTCTCAATTCTCCAGCAAACCTCTCCCTTGGTTCTACTGCTTTTAAGGGGCAGGTGATATCCTTGCCCCTGCTGGATGTGGCTCTGCCTACCTCCCAGCTCATCAGAAGCCCCTCTCTGTTTTCTTACAACACAATTCCTATAGCCCAGTCTCTGGATGGGAGCTTCAGCCCTGTGACTCCCCTCTCTAGTCATCTGGCTAATTCCTATCATTTTTCCAGTATTGTTCCTCTGATGTTTCCCTCTTCCCTCCCAGAAGGTCCCAGACCTCTCTGGAGCAATTGGAGCACTGAAGACACTGTTATGATACATCTGGTACAGAGCATTTCCTCCAGTAAACATACCAAAGCTATCTGTCAAATGAGAAAATGAACAAATGTATACCTGTAGACACAGCTTCGAGTTCTTGGAGAATTCCGTACTGGAACCCGCCAGTTGGGCCCCAGCGTGGCGTAGAGACGTCCCCTGCTTCAGAGAAAAGGGGGTAAATTTTAGTCACAGTCTGGAAAGATCCTGAAAGAGGCAAGAGCATCCCAGACCTTGTGGGCCAGCCCAGCCCCTCCCCTCTTCCTCCTTGGGGTCCTTGCTCCCTCAGCAAGGACATCTGGGCACATCTGGAATCACCTGGCCAGGGAAACCTTGTTCCACAGAGTCTCCATCTGGGAAAGCTTCTGGGTCTCATGGGACTATTTCATGAACATTTTGATTGTTTAACAGAAATGCCATGTTGTCCTCAGGGACCACATCAAAAGCATACCACAGACAGAATGATGAGCAATCTTGCACTTCTGGTCAGGTCATGTGCAGTATTCCTATTCACCAGGATGCTTCTGGATCTTGTTGCTTACACTTCACTTCGCAACTGGCTTTTTCCAGGTTCCAGTGTCCCCAAAACTGGCTCTGGAACTTTATGGCATCTGAGAGCTCTGGCTCTAGGGTCTCCCCTGGGCTTGGTCTGGCTTCTCTCTTACCTGTTCTTGAATCAGAGACCTTTTGGGGGAGGGGGCAGGCAGGCACTGCCTCACTCTATCCTTTCCTGAAACATACCTCTATCCCCACCTACAGCTTCTTTGCCTGATGGCCAACTAATGACATAACTGTCTATATAGAGTCAGACAGTCTAGACTCCCTGTCCAAATGTGCTCTCTGTTGTCCACAGCTAGCCCTAGGCTGCTGCTTATTGTCCATGATGCTAGTATGTGTGGTGCGGGGACAGCCTCACTCATTGCAGCCATGAATATCATGCCATGATGGGGCATCTGTCCTCCAGCTAGGAAGAAACTTCTGGTGGCCATCTTGGTCTACAGTACAGGGGCCCAAGTTCAGGGCTGGTCATCTGTGTTGGCAGCTCCAGGATCCTCCTCTTCTATCAGCTCCTCTTTAAGTTCTTGTTACCCCAAGTCCTCAAGGTAGCTGGTCTGAGGATGGTCTCAGGCTAACCCTGCCCTGCTGTGAGCTGCAGCTCTAACAAGAGATACTGCTTTATATCCGACTCTCAGCCCAGTGGCTGCACTGACCTCTTCTCCGAGACTCATGCATCTGTTGTAATAATCTCTAACAGGTGGATCACATAGGTATCACCACTGCCTGCCCTGACACATGTCCAGCCTGAACCACCAAGGGCAGCAGCACAGCAGGTCTCAGGTGAAGAACTGTTCTCCTAGGCTGCTGTCCTCCCCAGTCATTGGCAGGCATTTCTTAGGAGCTGGCTCTGACCACAAAGGTTTCTGACAAAAAGGTGCTGTCCTCTGTAGCTCTCTCTGCTGCTTAGGATACACCCCTTCCTCTGCTGATCAGGGCTCCCATTTGGGAGCTGCAGCCCCTCCTCTGCCATCTTCTTGAAGGTCTCCCTGTTGCTCTAGAATGGCTAGGAAGGTGAGACTACTCCGAAGTTGACAACCATTCCGAAGCAGGGTGGGGAGTAGGAAGTGCTGCCCTTCTGTGAGACCACCCAAGGCTGCATCCTTGATAGATGTTGGTAGAATGGACATCTGTCAGAGAACACCCTGAAATCCGTTTCTTCCAAGCAGTCCAGCCTGGTAGGCAGTCAGTGCTCAGGCCCTTTCCAGAAGAGGAGTCCAGAGTGAGGGACTATGTATGGATAGAGGCCCAGGGATGCCTCGCTCGCTGAGGTTGCACTCAAGAGTCTAAAGAGGCTCAGGCGGTGGGTGCTCTCACTGTTCTTGTCCAAGCACCATTATCCTTCCCAAAAGGAGAAACTGAGGTTCAGCAATGAGGACCTACTTGTCCAAGGTATAAGCTTCATAAGCAAAGATTTGAATCCAGGTCTGTAGGACACTCCAGCCCAAGTGTCTGTGCATGAGATATGACCTTTTACAGTTGAGAGAGGCAGGGGGGTTGACACAATGGGCCTACTCTGGTACTGGAACCACACCTAAATTCTGTGTGGTGCCTTGCTAGCACCCTACACTCATAGATGCTGCTGCTTTGAGTGTCACAGGTCCATGGCTGTGTCCACATCTGTGAGGCTGAAGTTCTCAGGTCTGAGGATCCTCTCAGTCCCCATGCTCTCCAGGGAGCTGCCCAGCACTTCAGAGTCACTGTCTTGTCAGCTGCTTACAATGTGTCACCTACCAAGAACCTATCCACCCCACCCTACAGAAGGGTGCTGCTTTCGTATCTGTGTAAGATGGAGATACTGAGGCTCAAGGAGATGCTGGCCTGCTACTGACATGGCGGTTCACAGAGGAAGCAGGCCTGCTTCCACCACGGGCACAGGCTCTCACTGTCCTACAGGGTGGACACCACAGCCTGTTCCTGGAACCATGTGGCAGTCCCAGGTGTGGAAGGGCAGTACGATGGTGACTTTTCCCCAACCCTTAAGAGAAGGGAGGGCAGTATCTACCCTTCTCTCTCTGTGAGTTGGGGAGGGGACTTGTACCAACTTAGAGCAGCCAGGATCACCTACCACAGGAGCCAGACAGCCTGTCCCCTCGCCACGGCCTTAAAATGCCACAAAATGCAGAACAAATGGACAGCAGTATCTAAGGAGCCCCAGTGAATCACAGGCTCTCTCATGGGGCCCAACTCCAGAGCTACAGGCATCTTTCCTAGGACCATTCTGGGAACATGTAGCTGAACACACGTTCTCAGAACCAACTCCCCCTTTCAGGATGGATCTGAAGTATACCAGACCAGAGGTTCATGGGAAGTTTGCTCTAGGGAAGATGTAGGCAAGCAACCAAATAGAACAGCTTACCCCACAGGGTTCATAAGACAGTGACAATGACAGTAATGTGGGTGATTGGATGAGATGATGGGCTGTTGCTGTGGCTAGTGAGGAGGTGGTGGAGAGGATGGTGGTGGTGAAGATGGGAAGGTGGGTGCCAGGCAATGTGCTCAGCAGGATTCATTCACTGTCTCGTTTAACCACACAGCACCACTACATAGGCACTGTTCCTAGCTCTGCCTCGTAGTTAAGAACTCTGAGGCTTGCAGATGGGGAGTCACTTGCCCAAGGCCACAATGCTAGAAGAGGAAGCCCAGATGGAGACAACCTGTACCACCAGCCTCACGAGCACGGCGGCTGAGCAAGGTGTTGGTTCCTAGGTTTGCATCAGGTTGTGGGTATCTCGAAATTGAAATTCGTAAGGCAGCTGCTCATCTAGGGGGTGTAGGAACCAAGAGACATCTTAGATGACAACCATCTAGGCCCTAGGAATCCTGGTCCTGGCAGAAGTCATCCCCCACATTCTCCTGTTTCAAATCAACAAAGCCCACTGGCAGTGATCTGTGGAAGGGCCCACATGGTACTTTGCACCAACAGTGCTTACTGTCCTGGCTGGCCCTAGAGGAACCACTGGTCCCACTGGGTCAGTCACTGGTGAGTCACTCTCATCTGTGGGCAGGAAATGCCAACCTGACTCATGATGAGCCCCTGGATAGGCCTTCTTGCAGCCCCATTCGAAGGACCTCTGCTCTCCTTGTGCAGATGCCCTTCTTTGGGTAGTATCCTGGAGTCACTAAATGAGTTCCTAGGAACCATACTGGTAAAACATGGCATGTCCCATCACTCAGGCAGCTGAGAACAAACCAAAGCCAGATTTCTCTCCTGGTCATTAGGACTTAGATCAGGCTGGAAACCTGGCTCAGCATCTGGGTAAAGCCACTCATATGAGTCTAGGCCCCAATACCCTCTGTGTGCCGAGAGGATCAGAAATCTGGTCTGCAGTGGGAACAGCAAAGCACCACAGATGCAGCAGGAAGAACCAGCAGATGGGAGGGTAGGCTATCCATTTCCAGACACTGGCTCTGAAGGACTCAGACACCAGCAGCTGATGACCAACAGGACACAGCCTTGATTGCCATGGCCAAGGTCAGGGTCAAGCCCCAGGCCTAGGTACTTTTACACACTCTTCTCCAGAGGAGTTTGCCAGAAGCCTCACTCACTCTAAGAGAGTGATCTAGGCAAGATAGGGTTTCTTTAGAGAATCAAATAATCAGCTTGGTAAATCAACCAACTGGGCTGCCACCCTACAAGACTAGGCAGAAAAGCCTAATCCAGGCATGTGGGCGAAGCCAGGGAAGCCAGAATTCAGGGAGCCCTAGTGACGGACGAGAGCCTGGGATCCTGAGCCTCTGAGTTCTGTCTCTCACACAGATGGACTGCAGCTCAGGGAAACAACCCCTTCCTTCAGAGCTGGGCCTAATTCTCTCTAAACACTGCAAAGCTTGGGTTTGGGGGCATCTCTAGGAGTCCTCTGATCCTAAGAAAGACGTGTATATAAACTGTTCTGGGGGTGGAGATCTGGGATTCTGCTGCTACCATGACCTCACTTGCCAGCTCTTCTTGTAAGGACAGTGGGTGATTCCACTAGCCAAGACCAACAGGAAGCCTCACCTATGGCAGAGACTGTATCAATCACCTTCCATGGCACCTTTGATCACCCACAGGCTAACCACCTTCAGAGGACCCTCCCCAGACCTGTGCCACTCTAGAAGCTAGTAGCAGTTGGTGGAAACTGCCTTCATTGCTGTCCATACAGACCCCATGAATGGCTGCTTGGGGTGTCCATCCCCATTCTAGCCCTTGCCACTAGTAGCGCTCTTGCTGGGCGTAAGTGCCCACTGAGGCACAGTCTTAAGAGTCTGTATCAATGCCTTCTGTGGCTGTTCCACACATATGCTAAGTGTTAACCATGTGTGTCTCCACTGCACAGCTAAGGAACCAAGACTCACCAAACCAGGCAGTGCCAAGGGAACAGAGTACAAGTGACCCTGACATTATGTTTCCTGGTACTTCTAGCCACACCTTTCTCTAAAGAGGTAAACTAGGGTCTCAAGACAGCAGGGTGTATTATGGAGCTCACCTCTCCTATACAAGGCCCCAGAGACCCTGAGCACTCATGGGCCACCTTTCCCACCCTGGGCCACGACTTGGAATTTTGCATCCTCAGGTCCCAGGACCTCACAAAGGCTCACCAGGGTCCTCTTCTACAAACTCTCTCAAACCTCTGCTTTACCACCAACTCCTCTAGAAGCTGCCTGAACTTGCAGCTGACTCTACTATGCCAGGACCCCGTGCATGGGGTGTGGCTTCCTCAAGGCTCTATGAATCCTGACTTCCCCAGGGTCCCCACCCCCTGCAGGGAGGGAGGACAACCCTCTACTGTAAAGAGAGCTGTGCTGCCCCTTGCTCTCTTCTTCCCTCTCCTACTTCAGGGGCTCAATCTCTTGAGGGCCTCTCTCTCCTACTCTGATACCTCCACCATGCTCATCCCCCATATGCAAACCCACTTCCTCCCTCCTGGCAATGTCTGCCTGGGAGGAAGGGCTGGGGAGACTTTGTGATGAACTCTGACACACTTGCATATTTCACTTCCTCAGAAACAATCAGTGATCATTTCTGATTACATCTTTTTTAGGAATGTTAAATGCTAATTAGTTTTCTGAGTAGAAAAAACAGACAAATACATTGTGATGTTTGCAGAATACGAGGGTGACAATCCCTCAAAAGCCCTGCAAAGCAGAGGTGAGCAACGTGAAGGATGATGTATGTTTTCACATCCGTCTCTATTCACCTCTAGAACTCACTTAATTCTGCTTTAAAAACCTCTTTTTAAAAAAGACTTTGACCCTTAGGCTGATATTTTATCTTAGAGCCAAAACTTGCCTTTCAAACCAAGTATAAAAGTGGCCCCTGACCAAGCCCCAAGGCCTGTCTGATGTCCAGAGACTGAGGCTAGCTGGAATCTGGCCTGGTGCCAGCCTGCAACCCTCTCCAACTGTTGATATAGCATTGTTGATATAGGCTTGCAAGGCCCTCTCTCCTCCTCGGGGAAGTGGCAGGTATAATGAAGCTTTCCTTCTGGTCAGGGCTGTCTGATAAAACACAGACGAGTGTATACCCTCACTCCATTCCCCTGAGACAGACTAGTCCATTTTCACTCTGGGCACGATGGGGAGGAGGCCTTAGCCTGAGAGCTAAGAGATAATCAATGGACACCTCCCTGGCATGGCTGCCTGACTCAAGCCCCTTGGCTCCCTGCGTTCTCTAGTGTCCAGCAAGAACGGGGGTTGGTGCCTCTGCAGCAGTGTGTGGCTCTCGGGCGCTCCTGAAAATGCCCTCTTTAGGGACACACTGGCACATGTGCTGGGCTGGGGGGCATTTCAAGAACCACCTCTGAATTGTGTGCAAACTCACAAGATGGGGCTAAATGATCCCGCTCTTGGGTGGGCAATGAAAATTCTACTGCTCCACTGCTCACTGTCATTAAAGGTGACTCAGTTGTGCCTTCAGACCACCAGAGCTGTGTGTGTGTGCCATGCGTGTGCATGTGCACACACCTCTCTAGGGTTTCTCTGCCCTTTACGTTGGTGTCTGGCTCCGTTTTCCTCCCTGGCCTGGGCAGAGCTCACTACCAGGGCTTGGGGCGATATGGAACAAGGGGCTAGCCTGTTGAAGATTGTGGCCCCTAAAGAGCCACTCAAGAGCTGTGGGCAGGGTGCTGCTGCTCCCACACTGGCCACGCCCCCACTCCTCCTCATGCCTTCCTTCTAGCGGGCCCAGCCCCCTTCTGTACCTTCACCCCACATCTTTGGCTTTTGCTCTAGCAGGCAAATATATCCTACAGTATCTTTGAGGATCTGGGGGAGGCTCTTTCTGGGAGATGCTGGCCTCTGGGACCAGCCAGGGGGACACCTAGAATCCATTCCCCTATTTAGAGCAGGAGCATGTAGTCTGGAAGAGAGCTGGGAATGCACAAAGGACCTAGTAGGGTCGAGCATTTGGCTGCCTGAAATTTAGGATGAAGAAGGTTCGGGTAGTGACAAGATGGTGACTGGACCATGAAAAGAGAATGGAGCTCTTCTGCTGTGCCTACAGTCTACAGAAGAGCCTGGACTGCTTGCGTGCCTTTGGGGAGCAGATTGTCTTGGAAACAGGCACACGCCCGATACAGGGTGGGTGGGAGCAGACTGGATGAGGATAAAGTCAGCTAGCTTCTAGTTCCTCAGGCCTGCCTGGAACTGGGTCCTTGTGAGAGCAGACATAATAGCCCCACTGGCATCTTCTAAACCAAGTGGCCTCCTGCTCTCCTCAGCCAAGAAGTAGAGAGCCAAGATCCCCTCTGTACAGGGCAGTTTGAGGGCAGCTGGAGGGAGGGGTGTTCAAGGGCCACTGGAAGCAGGACTGAGCCTGTGCGTCGAAGAGCCAGAAGGATGCCAGTGCTCAGAGGAGAGTCCACTCAAGAGCAGCTGCTATAGACACTCAGGACATGACTCGGATCATACAACATACTGTTGCCTGCAGTGGTCACATCACATACATCATTTCCATTGAGCGAAGGATGCCCTTGCCATCCTCTTTCCTACGGGCACCACTCCTAGTCTAACAGGGCCCTAACAGGGCTGTCATGCAGGCAGCAGTGCTAACTAAGCAGCTACTGAGTGAGTGATGAGTGAAAGAAGGGATGGATGAGCGGAAGGACGAACAAAGGGAACACACAGGGCCAGGTGTGCTACTGTGGAGCCTAGCACCACGTCTAAGTGTGCCACTGGGTGCTGGCCAGGGGAGGAGCTGGGCTGCCTGTGGCCTTCTTTTACAGGGTGTCCCCAGGAATCCCCACTAGGACCAGGAGTTCTGGAGTCTGTCCCTTGGGGCCTGTGGTCTTCCCCCTTCACTGCTATGGAGGAGCACCAAGGCAGTGGGGAGTCTATACATGGGCGGTGTTCAGACAGAGCCTGGCACACAGGGAACACTCAGTCTGGGTCGCCAGTGAGCCTCTCTGCCCTGTGGGCAGTGTCCAGATAGGATGATTTCCTATGTGAACATTTTTCAATTACAAGACTGAAGCTTTAGCTTCAGAGGAGGAGCATGTACATGTCCAGGTGCATGTGTGTGTGTGTGTGTGTCTTGTGGTCTAATGTATACCGCGTGCATGTGAAATGTACAGGTGCATGTGTTTGTGTTGTGTGGTGTAATGTAAGAGGAGGAGCATGTACATGTACAGGTGCATGCATGTTTTGTGTGGTGTAATATATACTATGTTCATGTGAAATGTACAGGTGCATGTATGTGTGTGTTGTGTGGTATAATGTATACCACATGCATGTGAATGCATACAATTCACATGTTTGAGTATATGACTGCATTATAATTGTGTCCACCTGTGTGCGTGTGTAAGTATGAGATTTGTGTTTAGTGTATACACAGGTGACAGTGTAACTGTACATATGTAACTGAGTATGTAAACATGTGAGTGTAAGTATGTCTGTCTACATGTAAATGTGTGAATAGCTGTGCATACGTATGTGTGAGATTCTGTAATTATGTGCATGTGTGCACGTAAGAATGTGTTACTGAGGACACGTCCATACATAGATTTGTATAACTCTGCACATGTACACGTAAGACTATGTCACTGTGTGATTGTGCACTTGTGAGTACACAGTCACACACAGGCTTCTAGGGAGTGGTAGAGGACCCACCCTGAAGGACACTGGAAATCTGCATTTCTGGGACATTCTTTATCACTAGATTTCAGACCTCAAGTCATTAAGGTGCCTTTTACCACCTGTAGTGCCATGTCTTCTTGGACTCCTGATGGTGGCCCAAGAAGCATCAAGACACAGAGCACATGCTGTAGGTGATTCCTTATGGGAAGGTGACTACTGGGGGGTGGGGGGGAGAGGAAAGACGGGCTGACAGGAATCACAAAGATACGTGGCAGTGGGGTTCAAAATGTCCAAGGCCCGAGTGTGTACTGGTGCAATACTCTCAGATATCACTAGATGGAGCCACATGCCTGTCTCAAGACTTCAAGCAGGTCTCTGGCTTCCAGGTCCAGAACTCATGCAGCAGGCCTAATAGGTTCCCAGGTCTCCTGTGGCTAGTTTGGACCAAGTGCTCTGGGTGCCAGCTGACAAAAGGCAAGTGGAGGGGCAGGAGGGGAGCACTTTCTAAGCCTGGGTATACACCCACATATGCATGAGTGCACAAGTGAATTATGAATGTGTCCACCTGTGTGCATGTGTAAGATGTGTGTTTAGTGTGTACACACAGGTGTGACAGTGTAACTACGCATATGTAAAGTGTAGATGGGGCAGGAACCCCTGACTCCAGCTCCCTGGGCCCTGAGATTTCCCGAGGGAGGGAGGCCCTGCTGAGGCCACACTCACCTTTCCAGCCCTGCAGACATCTCTTCACTAAACTCTGAGCTCTCACTACTGCCTGGAAAAGGAACACAGATCAGTGAGCATGGCAGCCTCCAGGAGAGGGGCCTGTTCTCCTGGGCTCCTGGTCACTGGGCCCCAGTCCCCAAGCTCACAGCATCCTGACCCTGTAGGTCACAAAAGGACTTGAGTTTCTGTTGTTATTCTGTGTCTTCTCTGGGAGGGTTAAAAAAAACATCCAGTCCCCCCATCCTCAGGAGCGCCCTCCGCTCCCTTCCCGCTGCCTACATCTGGCTTGTGGGGCCAGGCTCCTCAGGTCTGTCTGCACCACTTCCTCCCTGCCACCCCAGGGCCTCACCTCCTGAGGGCCCGGGCTGGGTGAGCACCACTGCCCTCAAGGTCAGGGCTGACCTAGATGCATCTGCCTGCACAGAAGAGACCCCAAGGGAGCGCCACTGCAGTCCCTGGCCCAGAGGGACACTGCCAAAGCCTGAGCTATGATCCTTTGCCTTCCTATTTTCCTCCAGGCCATACAGAGCTGGCCATGGTGTGCTGGGCCTGCGTGGGACCCTGGTTCCCTCCTGGCATGTGCTTCTGTGGGCCTGGCTTCTGTTCTGCCTTGGACTCTGTGGGCTCTGAAGTTCAAGACTCTGCCAGAAAGATCTCTAAGACTGAAGGGTGGGAAAGGCCTGAGCAGGGCCCCCTCCCTGGGTGGGGAGTGGCCCAGCACTTCTTCCATCAGGGCACACACACACCCTACCACTTTTTCAGAGCTTTTAGCTCAAGCAGAAAAATGTCTTGAGTTCCTTGACTTGACAAGCCAGACCCAAACAACTTTGTGATCTCCCCTGGATGCTGGACAGCACAGCACCTGACTCAGGAACAGCAGCCCAGACTCAGGCACAGCTCAGAGTTTCCTGGATGACAACAGCTGCTCTGGGCTCAGCTGTGCACTCATGGGTCTTCATAAGAACCATGCCCTATCATACGCTCTAAGACAAGGCCCATGAGTGAGACTCAGCAGGCTGTAGGGATCAGTGCCCAAGCATACAGCGAAGGCTCAGGGAAGATGCCTGTTTACCTTTCCCCAGCCTCAGAAGCCTGGACCACTTGTTTCAAGCCACACCTATGAGCCTAGGATGCACTGTGCACACTTTACTACACTTCTGCCTGTGACTAAACAGGATGCCCTCCTCTGAAGACAGAAGGCAGATATGGGACTTGACACAAACTTCTAGGTGACAATGCCCTGGACTGAAATTGTTCATGACTCCCCAAACTGGCCTAACTTTACAGGGACATGAGTTATGAGACTCCCACCTCCCCAAGCTCCTGGCCCTCTGCCCCACTGTCTTCACCAGATCAAACACAGCTGTGTCAGCCTACCACCAGCCCTTGGAGAACTCTTTGCTACTAGGACAAACACACAGGCACTCTGAAAGGCAAAGGCCATCAACGGAACACTGGGCTGGTGACAGCAATCACAGGATGGTGTCACTTGTCCTAAGTCTGAGTTCTATAAGGGAACAGATCTCTGAATGCAACTCCATGCTAGCCTCAGTCCTAATGTCAGCATTTCCCTGCTGACATCAGCAGCCCTGTCTCTGTAAGTCCATGGACACAGGTTCCCTTCCTGCCACTGTCCAATAGTGTCATGCCATCCCTGAAGCTCACATCTTTGCCTTCCCTCCTGGCTCCTCTGGGTAAAGACAAGCACACAGTAGGAAGCGGCAGACCACTCACCAACTGTTCCAAGCAGGGCTTTGAGCTCCCCCGGGGACAAAAATACTACCAAGGTAGCAGCTTGTCTTGGGGTTTGAGGTGGACTCAAGTCCAGCTTCCCTCTTCAACCTTACTGTCCATTTGGGGACCACCAGAAGTAGAAGGCCAGCCCAGGGCTCTTTCCTGCAGCATGAGACTCCTGTAGGGAGCCACTCTTTAAGGGTGAGGGGCCACTGGGCACAGTGACACAGACAAACACGGAGCACACACCGGGCCTGCTGCCCCTGCCTGTGTGTACAGGCCAGAGACGCTTACCTAGGGAGAGTCCGTTGGTGATGGCGGTAGAGGAGGTGAGGGTGAGGCCCTTTCGGGGGCTGCGGGACTCTAGGACACTGTCGTCCAGCAGATGCCTGGCCTTCTCCGATGGGAATGTTGCACTCTTACTTTCAACTACACTCAACTGACACATCATACTGGAAAACGGAGAGGGAGAGAGAAGGCAAAGCTCCTTATCCCGGGAGCATGCAGCACCCTCGCCCTGGGGGCCGGAGCTGAGGGCCAGCTGCTAGATATGCCTCCGCCCAGAGCCGCTGGTGGCCCAGGATCTGCCCCTTCTAGTGCTGTGACCTTGGGCAAGTTGCATCCTTTTTCTGAGCCTCAGTTTCTCCATCTGTCAATGGAGACTAATGCTGCTTGCCCTGCCTGTCTCCCAGGATGAAGATGAGGCTTGTGAGATGAGGCCAAAGTGAAGGGCAGGTGGGCCGTCCCAACTGCAATGCCTCCCAGCACCTGAGTGGTGTCGGAGCTCTGCTGCGCCCGCAATGTGCATGTAGCCCTGCTCAGACATCTGCACAGTTCAGCGAGATGACATCCACAGGTGTGTGGCATTGTCGAGAGAACAGGAGGACTAGGGATACAAAGTAACTTTGTCCTCCTATTCCTGCCTCTCAGTTTCACTAGAGCCAGCCAAGAGGCATGGCATTGGCCTTAGTGCTAGGTTGCAGGTGGGAAGAAGGGAGGAAGAGAGGGAAAGAGGGAGGGAGAAAGGAAGGTGGGGAGGAAAGACAGGAAGGCAAGAAGGCAAGAAGGAAGGGAGGGAAGGAGGGAAGAAGGAAGGAAGGCAGGCAAGCAGGAAGGTAGAGAGAGAGGGACAGAAGGAAGGGTGCTGGTTTGGGAACCTATGACCAATGCTCAGAGGATATAAGCATGGCTATCCCTAGCCATGCTAAGGACCTACATGACCCCATCTGTGGACCCTACAGAGCCAGTGAGTCAGCAGGTACTCTGAGACACCCACTGCTGTCCTGAGGATAGACAGTTACTGGAGTCTGCTAGACTCAGTTTCCCTAATGAGCTGTTGACTGAGTTTAGGCACATTTGCATCCTTTCTTCACTAGCTACTGAGCCTGGTTCCCTGCTCATGGCGTACAGACTGTGTTGCCAATTGCCCCCGTGCATTTCCAAGCTCACACCAGCCTTAGGAGAGTGGGTCTGCCAGAAACATCAAGACCTCCCAAGCGGGGATGGAGAAGGACCCAGCACTCTTCACCCCAGAAGAGGGCTGCTCAGTCACCCACTTGTTGCCCAGGCTGTGGCTCTTCCTGTGTCTGGGGACTGGTGGTGTGGGGAGGCTGCCAGCCACAGATGCATCAGGACAGGTAGGCCTCCGGCGGAACCTGGCTGAGCTGGAGCCAGCAGAGGGGCCTATGAAAAGAGCAGAGGGAGAGTGAAGGCAGGGTCTGTGGGGGTTAGGGTAGGACAGAGGCTCAGGGGAACTGGGTTCTGAGTTTGGGGTATGGACTTTCCCCCGTTGTCATGGGTAAGACAAGGCTCACAAGAAGCCTACAGCAGCTTCCCGCCTGCCAGATGCTCACCAACTACCAGAGTGGGGCCTGAGGTAACCAGGTCCAGTAATTGGGTAGCTCTGCTGGGCAGCCGGCTGATGACCCAACCATGAGAGCAGAACCAGAGACATGACCTTAAAGCAGAGGTTCTACCTGGTCACAAGCCCAGTGGGGTATATAGAAGGTTGTGAGTTGGGCCTGCTGAAACTACACCTATACTTCTGTCTACATGCATGTGTCTGGCCAAGGTTTGCATGCTGGCACTGGCTACTCTGAGGTTCTGCCTCTCCACCACAGGATATAACAGATCTGCCCCAAAGTGTGGGCCATCCTTGGAGGCTGTGACTGTGTGCTCAGTGGGGATCAGGTGGCCTTGCAGTGTCCTAAGAAAGGATCCTCTGGTCTATATTCTGGCCTCCTCTGCCCCTGAGCAGCTCCAGAAGCTGCTCCGGAGAAGAAGAGAGGAACGAACAGCATGCTGCTTTGTTTTGCTTTGGTCCTAAGAAAGAATCCAGAGGGTGGAGCCCCTTGTTTATCAGCAACCATAGGAGGCCCCACTGCTTGAGTCACTGGGCTCCCACCCAGCCCAGGCTCTCAAAAGGTCAAATAGCAAGGATCCTCAGCAGGAGGCCTCAAGTGGGAACCCAGAGGCCTTGGTGTTGAAGCAGAAAGGACGGACCATGATGGTGATTAGGACAGGCTGTAGCACACTTGGCACTGGGCTTTGGGGCTGTGCTTCAAGCCTTGAGATATGCGCTCTTAATTGCCCTGTTAGGTAGAGGGGAAGGCAGATACATAGATCTGCTACATATGGAGGCAGGATCGAACCCCAGGTGTGTAGCAGGCGTGTGGGGTTGGGGAGGAATGTCACGGGTTCAGAGTACAGGTGCTGGGCATAAGTCCTTGAGAAAGGAAAGGAAGACAGACCCAGTATCCACCACGTTGTCGTGAACAGCATCTTGCATGCCGCAGCTCACTGACTCCAGCTCACTTGGTATAGGGAGGTGGGAAGCCCTAGAAGTGTAACAGCCACACAGCTGAAGTAGGCTGCTGCCTCCACTGGCCACTCTGAGGCTCACTCCCACCTGGCTCCATGCAGCTCCTGCCTTCTAGCTCTGCCCAGGCTTTGGGTTCTCACAAGCCTCTCAGACTCTCCTTGGCTGCTTCCACTCAGCTGTGGAGTCCCTCCAAAGCCAGGCCTGGATATATCCCTTTCCTTTCTGCTTTGGAGCCTTGAGATGCTGGCCTCAGATGCCCCTGGACTGGCTGGGGTGGGTGAGGGGGAGGCAGCGGAAGAGCCTTGGCCACTCGGGCCTGTGTCAGGGCTGCTGCTCTCTGGGCTCTGGGTCTCCTCCCCCTCCGCCCCCACGTTCTTCCAGCACTGTTGACCAACAGCCTAGGTCTGACGCGGAAACAGAAGAATTTCCATTCGGCTGGGACCCAGATGAGGGGCCTCTCTGCCAGTAAGTGACATCCTCTGCTACTGAAAGGCCCCATGTTCCTACCCTTCCAAGCCTGGGGTGGCCCCTACGTGACAGTGCCAGGACACGTGCCTTCTGAGCCTGGCAGCTGGCAAGCTTGTTGGTCATGTCCTCAGGCAGGACAGGGGAGGTGAAGAGCTGGGGCTCTGGCCTCTGCAGCAAAGTACAGGCCCCACTGCCTAGCCTGATATGGCACGGACAGCTGGAAAAACTGACCATGTGGCTTGACTATCTCAAAGGATTGCTCTATTTTTCCTCAGCATAAGTTTTCCATGAATAATCTTTAAGGCTCTTTAAGTGGCTGTTTCGTTAGGAGTTTTATTGGACCATATGAGAATTGACAGTTTCTGTAGGGAACCAGATATTATGTTGGGAAAAAAAATCTGGTTTTCATTACAAGAAACCAACATACTGCCCCCCAGACCATGCGTTGATTGAGTGGGGGGGTGGGGGTGGCAGAGAGAGGCAGGGGGAGAGAACTCGACCTTTTAATAACAGTCTTGGAGTGGCCAGGATCCCAGATAATGTATGGTGACAGAAAGGGACTCTGGTCCTGGAGGAAGAGAGGCCTAGACTCTCATTTGTTTCTGCACTAACAAGTTGAGTGACCTTGGGGCAATCACCTTGCCTCTCTGACCCCTGGATCTACTTCTGTAAATGAGGGATGGGGATCCTGTCCTTGCTGCCTCCCTATGAAGAGTTAAACAATGTCTTTCTTTCTGCCACAAATGTTTAGGAAGCCCAGACTTGGGGCCACCCCTAGGCCAAGCACTGGAGTGACATCATAGATTGGAAAAAATCTCAATACTCTGCCTGCGTGGGAGTAACAATCACCAGTCAAGAAGGGAGAGAAGAATAACCAAGGAGTTGCACCCAGCAGGAACACAGGCTCTGACAGGACAACAGTCATGGTCAACATGGCAAGAGCACCAACCCCAGCAGTAGCATGGCAGAATCAAACATGGGGATAACGGTGATCTCTAACATTGGCTTAGCATCCACTCACTGCCGGAACTAATGATACACACTTTGTCCACCTGATCTTATTTAAGCCTCACAACAGCAGAGAGCTTCGGGGAACATAGGGAGGGATAGGAGAAGACTTCTGGAATGTTCAACGCCCTGCCTGGTACATGAGCCTGGCACAGAGGCAGAACAGCATGTGCAAAGGCTCAGAGGGAAAAGGCAGCAGGGCCCCAGGAGAGCCCTGGTTCACAAGGTAAGGCTGGCGATGAGCTCAGAATCCCATCCTACAGAGACCTAAAGCTGCAGGTCTTGAGGGAGGGATATGCACCGAGTGTCTATGGGATGGGCCAGGCAGAGATGGAGGAAGCTGAGTGGCCCTCTGTGTGAAGTAGTATGCACTCGAGGCACAGATCTTGGGGGACGTGGAGAAGTCCACTGTGGGGCCAATGTCTGGAGGCCACTGGATAGATGGGCATGGCTGCAAGGAGAGCAAAGAAGCCTCTTCTCACGGGTTTCTGGCCAGGCCCTGCTCTGGGCCAGCACTGTCCCATTCCAGCTGGGCTTTCCAAGTCTCACACATTGGAAAGTAATGGGAGGCAGCTGTGGCAGAGGGGAAAGTAGCAACTTGAAGTCACAAGACTTGGGTTCCAGTCCTGCCTCTACCCCAGCTGGACAGGGCTCATCTCCTCCTTGGTGTGCATTTCCTGAGGCACTACAACTGTGCCTCCAGCATGTGCAACTCTGAGCCTCCAGTGACCAGGGTGGGCTGTCACTCAACTTAAGGATTCAGTGTCCTCTGCTTCCTACCTGCTCATGGGAAAAGCTCTCTCCTTCGAGATCCAGGTCAGCCTTCCAGGTTTGCCAGAGCCCTGCAGCTTTTGGGCTACTGGGTGTTTCTGCAGTCTTTGTGCGGAAACTTTTCTATAGCCAGGTCTCTGGTGGGCCTGGGAGCCGCTCAGTTCTATGTTCACACACATTCTGCTTCTCACACATGCAGCTCTCACGGGTCTCACTGAGAGCCAAGATCTGGTCATTTCCTTCTGAGAAACAGTGTTCGTCATATCTGGGCTGAAGTGGTACTGTGCTTTCCTTCAGCCAAAAGGTGCAGCCTCACAGACCACAGAGAGTGAGAGCCAAGGATGCTTGGAGGCTGCTGGCACTAGGGGTGTTCTGGGCCACTGCTGTGGAGGTGGACAGATTGGGCTTAAGTCTTACAGCACCTGCTTCTGCCTTTGAGCTCTCTCAGAGGACCACACCCATTCTGAGCATGGGAAAGTTTTGCAGAGGAGGGAATTAAAGAGAGAGAAGACCATGTCTGCTGCCCAGGCTCTCTTTCCATCAAGCATTTCAAAGGCACCCCACAGCCATAATGGGCTTAAAATGGGCATCCCACACTGAGGCCCAGGGCACTCAGAGTCAGTATCTTACTCAACCCTGAGGGTGTGAAGGTGACTGCAAGTGGAGAGCAGTGGCCACAGGCCACAGGGAGCAGGTATTGGCCACAGGATGGTGAGCTGCACTCTCAAATGTGTTAGGATGAGGAGCTACCTTGGCCTTCTGTGGACAAGATGGCTCTAGTGAGAAGACCTTGTACAGCATGGAGGGCTTGAGCTGATCTTAGTAGGAAGCTATTGGTGTGAAGGTGATTCTGAGGAGGCTCCAGAGGCTCAGAGTGTATCTGCATCTGCCAAAGTAGAGGACACATGGACTCTTCAAAATATCTTTGGAAGTGTCCAGGAGAAACAACAGCTTTACCAACTGCCCCCTGGAGGGTGCTGCACCCCAAGACAGTAGCACCCACTGCTGCAAATGGGGCTGTAATTAGCAAGGTGAGGGAACTGAAGAGCTGTCTGGAGAGGGACAAGGCCACACTGTTGCTCTCTTGCCACAGGCAGCCAGGTCTGAAGCAGCCCAGTTGGAGGAGCAAGGGGACTGAACACAAGATAAAGTTTAGGGTTCTGATTCCTGTAAACACCTGTGTGACTCAATGCACCTGTAGGAAACCGGGTGTGGTGACACATATCTGAAGTCCTCGCATGCAGGACTCCTCAGGAGGAGGATTAGGTGTTCATGGCGATCCTGGGCTACATATTGAGTTTGAGGCCAGCCTAGGATAATGATACCCTTGTCTACAGGAAAGGCAGAGACATCAGGTCTGTCATCCTGCAGTGACAGGATGTCATCCCATGGTGACAGGGACAAGACCCTCACTGTACCCTGCGTGCTCCATGTGTCAGGTGACAGATTCCCAACCCCGCAGTCGGTTCTGCCACTTCTGTGATGTGTGAGCCTGGGTGAGCACCCCAGTATCTTTGCCTATAGAATGGGAGTGGCCTAAGAGTGGCATAGGCCCACCTGTCTGCTGGGAGGTCCAGGGTTCTGACCAGGCAGGGCTGGGTACACTCAGTGAGCACAGAGGCAGACTTGGGAAAGTGCTCAGTCCAGGTCAGCTGAAGTGAGGATGATGGGACAAGGGTTTCCCTCGTTCAAACTGTCTGGAGTGCGCCATAAAGTCTTTGGCTGCTCCAGTGCATGGCAGAGTCTCTGGGCTCTCTCCTTGGACCTGAGCAAGTTTCTGTGACCATCAGAGGAAGGCTGGGGTAAGGCTGCTTGGCTTTGGAGGCTGGCTCATGGAGATGTCACTTCGCAGTTTCCTAGCTGTCCCCCAACTGTCTGCTATGGGGAAGGCCAGGCCTCACGAAGAGGTAACAACTGTGCTCTGCCATTGCTGTCGCCCCAGCTCCACCCAGCAACAGGTACCAGGCATGTGAGTAACAGTCCTTTCCAGTGACTCAAGCCCCAGCCCTGCCGACCCTGATGCTCTGACCCACAGAAGGTGTACTTGCCATTAAATGCAAAATTCTGCTCTCAGTTCTGAGGTTGCATTGGAGCTGGGATTAGATGTGGGCCTTTGATTCCCAATCTGGTGCTCAGGTGGCAGCCTCACACTGTCTCTCACTAGATGGCATCAGAGCCTGCCTGAGAGGGCCAGGAGCCAACATTCCCAAGAGGCATTGTACCAGTAGCAGAACTACTGGCACAGCTTCGGGGAACTCCTTCTGCAGCCCTGGGGTGTGAGCTGGCTGAAGCCAGCCTGTGCCCTCAGCTCAGAGCTGCTGCAGCCAGGCTCTGCACATGGGTCTGCCGGCCTGACAGTGGAGCTCTCACTACCAGGTAGTAAACATGGAGACAGGAAGGTGTGCAGAAGATCAGCCTTAAGGTGAGAGGTAGGGACAGGCCTGGGCTGGGATTTTCCTGGACTCAAGCGTGGCTCTAGAATCTTCAAAGGGAGCCTGACTCTGGGGGAAGCCATGTGAGAGAAGCTTGCAAAGTGTGGGAGAAGCTTACAAAGTCTGGAAGTGTTTTCACTCATTCTAAGACATATACAAACACACTTGCCCTCTAGTGGAGGTGGGCAACATTATGAACATTACATGTGATTTTTTTTCTCTCCAGGGAAATATTAACTCATTTATATAAAGAGCATCACATGGAGAGAGAAACTGGAAACGTGACATCCCTGGCCTTTTTCTCCACAGATCAGAAATCTAGTCAGTTTTCTCCATTTCCTTTCTTGCAGACTCCTTGCGGGGACAGACTGCCCACATGGAGGCTGCTGCTGCTGTTAAGGCCCCTGAGGAGGTCATGGCTGATGCTATCTGTGCAGGATCAAGCTCTCCCAATCCCTGGCAGGAGTTGGTTAGAAAAGAGTCAGAGAGATAAGACACACGCATGTATACACATACACACACACACACACACACACACACACACACACACACACATACCCCACGATCTTGGTCTGTTCATACTGGCTTCTTTACAGCTTCAAACATGCCTGCCCTTGCCTGTTTGCCCTTTGCTGCCTGTCTCCCCAACTAAGACACAAGCTCCAGGAGGCTGGGCCGCTGCCAGGTACCTGGTTCATAGCAAGGGTTTGTCATATATAGACCTGCAGCCCAAGAGCCTTGTGTGAATAAGGTACACATCTAAGGGCCTTTCTTGGCCCGTGGGGGTATCTAACTGCTGGGCACAGCTTTCAGCTGGAGCCTAGCCCCTCATGAGGAGTGGAGGGAAGCCACGTTCCTCCCATTCTTGGGACTGCAAGAGGCACATTCCTGTCCCTGTGTCTTGTGGAGTTCCTGCCACGCAGCTCAGTCTAACTGCCAGAGCCCAGAAGGCTTCCTTAGAGCTGACCCCCAACCTTGCCCTACACGGGACCCCTGGGATGCGATGACTCTGGCTGCAGCAGTACCCTTATCTTTCCTCTGAGGCTTCAAGGGGGAAACCTGGCCACTGGATGGCTATGAGCTTTCTAGAAAGTCACTGGCTCTCTGGTGATCCACATAAACCCGACATCCTGCTGTGGGGCTGAAGCCAGGGATTTGGAAAGCTGGTGGAAAACACTCCTGTGAGCCGAGCTCCCTCTGCAGTGCAGGAACTGCTGGTCTCAGCACTTCTCCAGAAGGTTATGCAGAGTCAGCAGGCAGCCCTCACTGGAGCTGCCCTCAAGGACAGGTGCCCACAGGGCCCAGCAAGGAGTCCTAGGGCTAGGGCTGAATGGGAGGCAGCTGGTTCATCCAGAGCCCAGTATGCCAGGCTTTGGAATTTCACACCAGACCTGTCTCTTAGGGCCTTTTACTTTGTTGGAGAAGACAGGCATAGGGAAAATGAGTACACAGCTGATTGAGGATTAGGCCCTGCAGTTCCTGGCCACACAATGGTATGATGGAGGGCCTACAAAGCCCCGTGAGAGGCCACGCAGGAAGTAAAGCAGGCTTTGCAGGCCACAGGGCCTATATCCAGATAACCCAGCTCCAAAGTTGCAGACACAGGCAAATATGTGAATGTGTGGCCATATGTCATACTACACAGAAACAGGGTGGGTCAGCTTGGGGTCCAGAGTTTGCTGCCCCCCATGAAACCAAGCCCAACTGGGGTCTTGGGCAGTGTCATTTAGCTAAAGCCTGGGGGCTAGTTCAGTGATGGAATCATGGTGATAACCACAGTACCATCATGGCAAAGTTGCCCTGATGAGAGAGCTCTGGGCCAGATTCTGAGCATTCAACAGCTCTGTGAAGCGGCTTGTATACTGCACCCATTTTACAGGTGGAGTGTGAAGGCTAAGCATTTCAGAGAGCAGTTTGTTTGTGGAGAGCTCTAGGACAGGAACAGACTGGAAAGTAAAGACCTCCCCAGGACATTAGCTCTCTGACCACCCTTGTCAAGGGCCATCTGCCAGGGAATAACAGTAGGTTTTTGAGGAGATAGCAGGAGCCCTTAATGGGTCCTAGGAGATGCTATGAAAAATATTATAGCCAGCACTAAACAGGCCTAGCATCCCCAGGGCTGCACAGCAGTATCTTTAAAGGCAGGGGAGCAATGAGAAGTCTAGCTTACCACACAGATAGCAGAGGCTGGCACAGACAAGGAGTCAGGAGCATATCCCAGGGGCAGGACAGAGGCTCTGCAGGATGGGGCTGGAAGAAAGCTGCCATGCTGTTTTCTGAGAGTTCTGTGGGTCTAGTCCTATCAATACACATCCCAGCTGGGAGTATGGAGAGGCTGATTGAGCAGCCAAGGCTGGGGATGGTGTGGTAGCAGGCAAGTTTCCCATCCACTTCCTGAACACTTGCTATAGACTATTCTGAGCACCTGAACAGCATCTCTCAGTGCTGCTTTGTTGAGATGATGGTTTCACTATCTCCATTTTACACACAAGGAAAACAAGGCCCAGAGGGATAAAGCTGTCTGGCTAAGGTGCAGTGGCTCAGAACCTAGGTTTGGGTGATGGAGAGCTGTAATCAGAAGATATGCTGCTGGACGCCTCCCCAGCCCTCCTCAGGCAGCAATGCTGATCAACACCTGTCCCGAAGAGCTGGCTGGATTATGACTGAAGGGCCACTGTTATGACAGTAACAACAAAGCAGCTGACACCAAGCACACTCTGACAGTGGACAGGTGTGGGCAGAGCACTAGACAGGCCTGTGCTCACCCAGGTATCATGATAATCCTACAAGGGCAATAGGAATATTCACCCTGTACATAAGGCTACAGAAAGAGACACAAAGCTAGAGCCTAGTTCTGACAGCAGATCCTAGGATCCCACTGCTGGTGACATGGTATGTGTTTCCACTAAAGGCAATAAATCTAACGTGTCTGGTGTATCTTGGGTATGTATCTCTTTGGGGTATATAACCCTAAAAGGGGTGGGGTGCGGGCTGGAGGACAAGGGTTTGGGTGGTCTAGGGGAAGATCACAGAGTTTTCTGTACTTTGTACATGCTTTTAACCTGGGGATCTGATTGCTTGGGATCCCACATTATCAGGAGTCTGGCAGGTTGGTGGAAGGGGCTGTAAGCAGGAACAGTTGAGCCTGCCATGCTGTGAATCCAACTGTGTCCTTGGGCTCCATGTAGGGACTATTTTGGCAGCCAACTCTGGGCTGTAAGTGGTTTTGTACCATTTGAGGTAGCTACAATACCTGCAAGATCTTCCTTGGAAGAGACTAGTCTTGGAGAGCTGCTTCCTGGTTCGATTCTGAGTGACAGCCTGAAACCAAAGATTTTCACAAGGTCAGAGCGGGGGGCCCAGGCCTATCATGGGATGGGGATGGGGGGAAGGCTGTTAAAGAGAAGAGTAGTCACAGAACTCAAGAATACTGTGAGATGTGCTTCAGGGCACAACCCCTCACTTTGATGCCTCCCCAAGGTTTCTGGGTCCAATAAATGATGGTTAAGGAAACCAGTGAAATGAATGACTTTCCCTTACTTGTTAACCCACAACTCTATGACTGAAGCACATTTTAAAGCCTAGGAAAGCAAAGAGAAGGGGGCTATGCAGCTTTCTCAGCCAAATTCACAACACTAGTGAGTGTCAGGCAGAAGGGGGCATACTATGATGGAATGCAGGCTTCATAGGACCAGGATAGCAACCCAAGGATATTTCTCTGTGGCATGGAGACAGCCCTGGAAGATGAAGGGAATCTCTTGCCTCCTAGGGGGAAAGGGAGAGCTAGGTGATACTGGACTTCCCAATCAACAGGAAATGAACAAGCCCCTCTGTATATGTGGAAGGAGAGTCAGATGCCTTTCTGCATTAGCTGAGGAGCAACCACACAAGAGTCTCTGATGTGGTAGCAAGACAGTGGTCCAGCAACACTGTGGACCTGTCTCACAGCAGGGAAAAGGTAAGGAGAGAGAACAGTCCCCAGAGTAACCCAGGAGGGAGCCCCTGAGCAGCCTCAGGGCAGAGGGAGCCACTGAGCAGAGGAGCAACTTACAATAACATGAGCTGAGTTTAACAAAACCTGAACATCAAGGTGATGAGACAAAGGAATTAGATAAAACGGGAGACTCGGGACAGGGGACCAAATCAAAGATGGAAACCAGAGACGGCTGGCTGAACACCACACTGGAAACAGATCACTCTTGGACTGCTGGTGGCTGAGTTGCTCATCACAGAAGCTGGGAAGCAGCTCAAGGAGGAGGAAGGCAGAGAGCACCCAACACAGGGGTCTTGGAAGGTAGAAGCCAAGAGCAGGTGTAGAAGACGTTGACCGTATGAGCAGTGGGGCTGTCCTGCAGCTGGGAAGGCCCACTGTGGGATCTGGAGGTCCCAGCAGAGTCCTCCTTTCTGAGGCTTTCTCTTGCTGAGCTTTCGAATTTCATGGACTTCTTCATTCACCAGGCAGACAACACAAGAAGGGGGGAAACTCCAGACAGGCTTGAGACTTTGTCAACAGTAGCACCCAATGCCAGAAGGCCATGATGTCAGGTCTACAGACCTGGGGGAAAGCAGAGGCAGGCACCCAGGAAGCCAATCTTTAATTACATGCACTTGTGCGTCTCTGTCTGGGAATGTGCCTGTGCATGCAGGTGCCTGAGGAGGCCAGAAGAGGGTGCTGGATCCTCTGAAGCTGGAGTCACAGGCAGTTGTGAGCTACCTGATGTGGGTGCTGGGAACTGAGCTCAGGTCCCTGAAAGAGGAGTACACACTCAAATCACTGAGCCATCTCTGGAGGCCCAGGACATAATGTTTCTTGAAGTAAATAATTATTAATTTAAAGAGTGATTATTCTTTACCTTTTATTTCAGTTCCCCTTTTATCTGGTTGAATTAAAAGAAATTTAATTTTTAATTACAAATAGCAAGGATGATCCAATTTGAGTAAATTCTATCCTTGCATCCATCCATGTACCACCCTTTTCTATGTATAAAGTTTCCACACATAGCAAGTGTTCAAAAATCCTGTTCACTACACACTAGTGGCCATGCTTTCTGAGTGGTGGAGACTTTTCTAAGTGATAATGGCTAAGCAAGAGAACAGACTCCTGGTAGAGTATCTGCCTCAAGGCCGATGACGACAAGGTGTGAGAAGTGCGCTGCCACCGATGTCCTAAGGTCTCACATCCTGGCAACAAGGCGCCACCTCTAGGTACCAGCTGGCCACAGCACTGTATGCAGGCAGAATTGCAGGCCCTGCCTGCCTCCTGCCCTTTAGAAACAGGACCTCCTTAGGAAGAGAGCCCTCCATGGTTGGGGCCTGGGGGCAGGAAGGCAGCCCTCCTCTCTGGGCTTGCCCAGTTTGGCCCAACAAAGAGCCTTTATGAGCCCCAGGCTGACTGTTGTTTAGTACCAGGGGCTGGGGGTGAGAGTGGGAGTGGGGGTGCTCCACTTCTTGAGAATGGAAGCAGTAATTGCTCATAATCTGCAGCTTGTCCAAGGATTGTCTCATGTTCGCAAGTATTTATAGGTCATTTTCTCTTTAAACCATATTAGTGTTAATGAAAAACTACTGTCTCTTTAATGGCAAGACTAGTACATGAATGGAAAACATTATACTGGAACCTAAGTGGGAATAATTTTGCACTCCAGGCCACTCTTCAGGAACAGAAAATGCTTTGTAAATAACATGAGCTCCATTTGTGATAGGCACTGTTTTAACGGTGATGTCTGGCCCCCATCTGTGCCTCCATTACTACGAGCCAGATCACATCTTTATACCATTCTTCATTTTGACGAACGATGGTCAACTACAGCAAGGACAGGATGCCTATGATGAGGGACTCGTGTGGAGGATGCCTGGACAACTGCTCCCCAAAGCTGTTAGGCTCTGGATCATTTTCACAGACTGAGACGACACTAGATCAGACACAAAGCTGCACAGGATTAAATAACACTGGATGACAGGAGTCAGGGAGCCACAGGACAGAGAAGCAGCCAGTGTGATGGGATGGAGAGTCCATGAGGGTGACACTCGGGTGGCTGAGACTTGTTTTGATGTCAGGTTATACGAGAGAGCGCTGAGCCAAGAGTGTGTCCAGCCAAGATGGGCAGCCACTGTTGACTTAAACCCGTCTTCTCCCTATACTGAGCCATGCAGGAAGCACACTCAGGAACCACCAATAAAGGGAGAACTGCAAACCAGAGCAGGGAAATGGAAGATGAGTTGAAGGGCCTTTGGTGTCTTTCTGAGAAATACATCTATTCAAAGAGGCATAGATATTGTGCCTGGGGCCCTTAGCTAGAGCCAGATGAAGAGTCCTGCAGAGAGACGAGAAACCCAGGGCTGACTGTTTCATCCATCTGTGAAACAGAACCTCAGAGAACACTGGCCTGAAGGTATGGCCAGTTGACCTTTTATCCAGTGCCAAGGGTCCCTGTGAGAGCCACAGTGCCAATCCTGCTCCATGCATGGGTGTGGAACCCACTGTTTCCCAGGCCACATGGGAAGACAATCATACCATTGCCCTTGGTTTGGGGCCTGAAGGGTTGGGCAAAGGCAGGTACTGAGGGCTATATAGACCTGCTGTTCTGGGGTCTCTGGTGGTGAGGCATGGAAGCCCTGCAGGTCATCCCTCACCAGTCCCAATAAAAACCAGGCCACCTGCAGGCACCTGGGAGCTTAGGACTAGAGTGAACAGGTGGGCCTGGCTCAGGGGAGACAGGGACTTACTTGTAGTTATCATCTTCCACAAACTTCTGGAGCTCCTCAATGTAGCGCACGGACTTCAGGTACTTCTGTACATGTGGCAGGGTAGTGAGGTGATCTGGGAAAGTGGGGACAAAACTCAGAAGCTTGACTCTTTTCCCCAACCCTGGAATGCTGATATAGACACACGTGGGGTCTTGAGGCTGGTTCACTGCTCTTGGGGTTGGGCCCTGGAGGGGTGGTCAGGTTGAGATTCTGCCCTTAGTTTCCAGAAAGTGCCCTCAAGCCTTCAGCTGAGAGAAGCTAAGGCTGGGGAAAGACGAAGTCCTGACTTCCAGACCAGACCAGAATCATGCATTTGTGCCTCAAACAGATTTCCAATGATGGCAGTGAATAGCCCCCTTCTCCTGTGGGCTATGAATGCAAGACCATCCCAGTATGGAAGTCCAACCCGATGGCAGGCTCCGCAGCAGCAGACACAGAAGACATCTGCTCTAGCCTTCACTCTGTTCCCACCATACAAAGGCGAGATGGCGGCAACGCGCAAAGGTCGTATCACAGGGAGGCAGCAAGGCCAGGTTTTACCCCAGCGAGGTAACCCCTGTGAGGCCTGTGCCACGCTGTCACCTCCTTCCACTTCACTCTCCCCAGACCTTCGCTGTCACTGCACTCCTCCTGAGAAGGGAGGACAGCCATGAAAGGAGAGAGGCTGTGGAGAGGGAGAAGTCCCGAAGAGCGGCATGGGCGCTCGGCCCTCAGGCTCTGAAGGTCGTTTCTGTCCCTCTGAATCCTCAGTCATCATCTCTGACACTGCTTTCCAGACTGATGGTGGCTGGCACAAGTCTAGAGCACAGTGACAAAAGCGTACCTTCTCTGGGCTCCGGGCACCTCTGGGACATGCTGAGGGCCAGGCACGTGAACAAACCATGGAGAGGAGGAAGCGCCTTTTCAAGATGCAGCTCTGAGCTCTGAGCCCTGGCATGTGACTCTGAGGCCCCAGTCTGCGGCTGCTCTGCTGGTCAGCAGACAATGAAGGGTGTTGGGAGGCTCTGCGGCAAGCCTGCTGCATGGGGAGCGTGGGCCTCAGAGGAGAGCTGGTGTCCATGTGGGCCTACTCAGCATTCTGACTTCTCAGGTATAGAAGTCTCCAGTAAGCCTCTCTGTATATTCTAGGCACCCACCATCATGCTCACCTTTTGCATCTGGCCATGTGCAGCAGAGCCTGGCCAGTTGGCTACCAAATCACTGCCCCATTCTGTTCAGGCTCACAGCTAGATTACATGGCCTAGCCTCCTGTGCCAGACGTGATGTGTGTCCTTTGCAAATCTGACCAACAAACTACCCTTCTCAGTGTCTTTCTTCTTGCCTCTGCCAGCCTAGTAGAGAGCTCGTGAGAAGACTCAGACGGAAGAGCCACAAATGGAAGGAGTCTGAACCTAAGAGCTATCTGGGAGCTTTGGCTCTTCATGGATAAATGACCCGGAGCCAGCCATACCTGGGACATGCCGCTCAGTGGCTGTGTAATCTTAGTGGCTGAACTACATGTTCTTCACGTGTCACGAGACGACAGTGACATCTAGTTTGCAGAGTCTGAAGACATGTATAGAAGGCCTAGCCCATGTCCAAAGCTTCATATATTACAACAAAGAGCTTTGTGGGGTTAACCTGATTTCTGGAGCTTTCTTGTAGCTAAGGTGCTGCTGAATCTAGATCACAATGATGCAAGGGTTCACAATTCTAGCGATAAGCTACTAACCATAGCTGCAGGAAACTTGTAAATCAGCAATGATCCGGAGGATGTTGTTCATCTGGTTGGATCTTTGTTCATTTTCCATGATGCTGCCGGAGGCAGGGTATGCAGAATCAATGTAGATCAAATCCAGAAGGTAGATTCCTAGGATTAAAGAAGAGACTGAGTTATAGTAGGGTGCATCACAAACCCTAGAATTAAACAGTCCCCTCTGCAAGAAGGTAAAACGGCAACCTGTGAAAACTGAATGTGCTATTTGGACTTGAATTTTAATTCTGACTAACTCAATTTTTTATGTTCAACTATACATCAAACATTTGGGCAACAATCAAAATGGATGCTGGTAGATTCTAGCATGTCTAATTCATGTCCTCAACAACAAAGTTTTGAACTTACAATACAAATGGAAAATGTAGGTGGATATGCCTATTCTTCAATGACTGGTGAAATTTAATAACTAAGTCTAAGCTGCCATGCCCAGGAGAACAGCTTTTGTGGTTTTTATTTATTTAGCTATTTGTCTACCTGCCTCCACACACGTGCATACATGCATGCAATTATAAATTAATGAAGGAACAGAAGTTAAGAATGAGATACTTCCCTGTTTTTTTAAAAAAATCCAATGGTAGGCAGAGATGTTTTCTGGGATGCTTAACAAGAAATAAGATATGATGTAAAAATAGAACTGCAATAGGCCAGTGCAAAGCTGGGGAGGGGATGGGCTCCAGGACACCTGGACTAGAAGGGAGAGGAGCAGGGGGCTGGATCTGCGGGCTGAGCCTCTCCAGAGCTCTCAGCCGAGAGACTACAGAGTTGCACTGCAGACAGTCTGGAGATGAGAAAGGAAAGTGGATGGTGTGACTTTCCAGTAGCTGCCCGTGAGCAACGCCAATACTACACCCACCACACAGGAGGGACGGGCGGGAGAAGTGAAACAAAGCAGAATGACGACAGGAAACAACGACCAAGGCAAAGAGGAATGACTGATGTGGATGAAAACATACTTTATGGAAAAGATTTAATGACTTCAAATTTCTATGCACTTCACAACACATTTAAACACATAAAGCAAGAAACTGCCAGGGATAAAAAGTGAATTTTAAAGATGCTCAACCAGCTGGGCATGCTACAGCTGTAACGAGGAAGCTTGGTTCGCCTCTTCTGCAGTGTGTGAATGTGCACTGCACACACACAGATGTGTGTGCCAGGGATGCACAGATAATGCTGTAACGAGGTGAGTAAGCTTAGGCTTACTTCTGCGCACGCATACGCGGATGTGTTTCCCCATGTGGGTGCTTGTGGAGGCCGCGTGTCCTTCTCTATGATTCTACACCTTATGGTTTGGGAGAGGCCTTGCACTGAATCTGGAGCTTGCCATTGTGGCTAGACTCCAGGGCTGGAGTTACACACAGCATACTGCCATGCCAGCCTGCCTCCTTCCCAGTGCACATGGGTGCTCAGGTCCCAGACTCGGGAGCCCTCATGCCACAGCAAGTGTTTCATCCGCGGAGCCGTCCCCACAGTCTCTAGTGAGCTTGTTTTCTCTAAAAACAAAAATACAGTCTTTTTAGATACGCACAGAACACAAATATTGATTTACACTGGGCTAAAAGGAAAGCCCAGTAAGTTCAAAAAACTCAGTGCCGTGTTATCCACATCCTTTGATACACTAAGCTCCATCTAGGGGTCAAGTACAGAAGAAAATCCCAACCATTGGAAAGTGCACCCACGTAAGAGACTTCTAGGTTAAAATACATCTAAAGTAAAAAAATCTGTCTGCATAGCTTTTAACAACTTAAACAAAACAACACTTCCATGAAATGCAGTGGCACCGCTCTCTGCCCTTAAACCAGTGGTCTTTAGGCAAGTATCTGACACACTCTGTGTCCACAGCCCAGGATTTCAATTTCTCCCTTACATCCATTTTTAATTGTTAAGTTTTAAGATTCCTGGGACTGGGAGAGCTGGATGAGAGTGTGCTCTGCTCTTGCAGGGGACCTGGATTTGGTTCCTAGCGCCTATGGGAAGCAGGTTACAACTGCCTATAACCCCAGCTCCGAGGAGTCTGATCCCTCTGGCCTCTGTGGGCACCAGAACACACATGTACATGCCCCAACATGTGCACACATACATCTAATTTAAAATAACAAAAATCTGTGAAAAATGTAAGACTTCTATATTTCATGACTTTAGATGTAGTAAATCCTCAAAGGACCTTCATAATCAGAAAATGATGTTAGATTTTCTATATTTAAGGTAACTTTATCAAAATGCTTGTGTACTAAATCCTGACCAATGTCAAATACTACAAATGAAAGTGTAACACTGTACAATTATATTTTACATGCATTGTATAGCATTGAATATATTTTCATGTATTATGCAATTGTGTTTTAAAACAGTATGTTTGAAGAAACAATGAGAACACTATATAGCAAAGGTATGGTTGGTTCTGGCCCAAGTGTCCATCAGAGGAGAACTTCCAGCACCACCCTAGGCATCACATGATCACATGTTTATTTTCTTTCTTACCTTTTTTTTTTTTCTTCTGGCTTTTTGAGACAGGGTTTCTCTGTGCAACTCTGGCTGTCCTGGAACTCGCTCTGCAGACCAGGCTGGCCTCGAACTCAGGGATAGGCCTGCCTCTGCCTCCTGAGTGCTGGGATTTAAGGCACGTGCTATCATGCCAGGTGCGAGCTCATTTTCTTATTTATCCTCCCACTCCCACTCGGTCAGGGAGGAAAAGGAAGCTCAGGGAGGATATGAAATTGGCTTAAGGTCATGCAGCTGGTAAATGATGGAGATAGAAGTGGAAATCTAGGCTTCCCTCCTCCAACTCATGCTTCCTGCCACCACAGAGGACCTCGGGTGCTGGGTACCATGAGTCATTCATCTGCTTTTAAAATAGCTTCGCATTGTTCTGGGAAACCATTAAATCACAGAAGCATCTGTGGGTATTCCTCACAGGGGCCATGTCCATTTCCATTCTTCTGATGGTACTGTTTTCCAAATTTTAATAATTAATAATAATTTTCCTTGAATGGATGTTCTAAGTGTGGTGGGTTTGAATTCACAGATTTATTATTTCTCTTGAACTTTGTTTTTCCTTCTCTTTTTCAAAAATGTAACTCAGTTACCTCCCTGAGGATTCCATAATGGCAATCCTGAAAATCCCATTATGGCTGCAACCACAACAAAAAGCATCCCCGGTGCTGAGTGGGAGTGAGGGATGTGGGCCATGTTACAGATGCCGTGTGCGGACTCAAGCTTGGCTGACTCAGAGGCTGGGCAGCAGCTCAGCCCAGGAGCAGAGAAACTGTAGAGCACAAGGAGAGGAGTGAGGTCCTAGGGTCTACTGTGAGGCACAGTCCCTCCTTGACCGTCACCCCTGGAAGGAGGAGACGGTGACAAATGAAGGGCTGCACACAGTCTTACCACTGTGTGCAGGGATCTACACCAGCTCTGCCTGGATGCAGCTCCACCATCATCCTACTGGCCTCCACAGCACAGGGGGTCCTTGCTCAGACACAGCTCTACTTAGAGACTCCCTTGTTTTGCACTGAAAGGACAGCGTGGCCCTGAGCTTCATTCCTGAGCAGTGCGCTGCAAACAAGGCCAGAGGAACTCAGCACACCCCGGGGAGGGATGGTGCTTCATTACTAAGACAGTCGATTCCTGATTCCCTTCTGTAAAACACCTGGACTTAGCTAGCATCTGTCTGCACCTTAGGCCCTGAGTAGTTAGACTAAGGTCTCGGTGCTGAGGACAGGGTGAGTGACTGGGGAGACTTGAGTCTTATGAAGCTGAGACAGACCTGTGTACAGTGGTACATGGACAATCCTGTATTCCTCAACAAACCCTACTATAGAAGCGTTGCTCTTTGTGAACAGTGTATGAATCCAGGAAAGCCTCGTCTGTGATTTATTAGCCAATCGCAGGAGATACTTCTATTCCCAGAACATAAACCAGATGCTTGTTCATGCCCCTTGCATCCTGATAGCTGACTCCTGGAGTGAGTCCCCAGACCCAGAGCAGAGCACACAGTTGCTTAGCGATTTGGGGAGGAGGGGAATGTGAGAATGAAGGTATATTTTAAATAACCCAGACAACAACCTTATGACACTATCACCCTTATTTTGTAGCTGAAGAAAGACACCAACTCAAGAGACAATGGGGGCTGAGGCTGGGGCTGCAGCTCAACTGGCAGAGTGCTTGCTTACCATGCACAAAGCTCTAAATTCAATCCCCAACATCATATGGACTGGGCACGGTGGCACACACCTGTAATCCCAGTACTCTGGAGGTAGAGGCAGGAGGATCAGGAATTCACAGTCATCTTTAGCTACTTAGTGAGTGTGAGGCAAGATCAGCCCGATTTTCATGAGACCCTGTCCCCGTCCCCCGCCCCCCCAAAAAGACGATGACTGAGGTTTACTAAGCACTTTCTATTACCATATCCCCCGTCTAAACTGAGAGATGTGGCCAGATTGTTGCTGTAGGGACAATGCTGCCACCAGCAAACCACTGGCCTTCTTCTATAGGCAAAGGGACAGAAGACAGAAGAGGCCGCATTCCTTTCCTGAGGTCACACAGTGGGAAAGTGGCCAAGGCAGGATTCACATACAGCTCTGTCCAGCTGCCTATTGTCAGTCTCTGTTTCGCTGCAGCCAGCATCCTGAAGTATCTGGCAGCCAGTGAGACAGGATGGAAATATACAGCAGGGGAACGGAGGGGGTGGGGGGTTGGTTACCCAGGCTATGGCTCTCTTCTCCTTGTTTCTACTTTGGGACCAACATTCTTCAGAGGGGCTTAAAAAGAAACTGTGGCCAGGTGGTAGTGGCGCATGCCTTTAATCCCAGCACTCAGGAGGCAGAGGCAGGCAGATCTCTGTGAGTTCCAGGCCAGCCTGGTCTACAGAGTGAGTTCCAGGACAGCCAGAGTTACAACAGAGAAGCCCTGTCTCGAAAAACCTAAAAAAAAAAAAAAAAAAAAAAAAAAAAGGAGAGACAGAGACACTGTGGCTACTCCCTTCTATTAACATACCAGGCCTGCCTGGTCACATCTGTCTCAGGTCTGCACATCAGTGGCCCACCCAGACTTGGGGGCCCTTCCAGCTCTGCCACATAGCCTCACTAGGAGCAGCAGTGGGGTGTCCATGAGAGGAATGGTCTGGCTACAAGTGCCATAGTCATGGACCACCCTGCAGCTGGACCAGTGCTGGGAGTACATCTGGGCTGGGATAGTGCTGCTCCTGTTCCTGTTTAGACAGTGACTGCAGCAGACGACACTGTGCTGTTGGCCCACCACCACAGACAGTAATTGGACCAGCCACTGGTTCTGGCTGCTGTGGGGTTGAGTGGTGCCAAGGGATTGGGCTAGACTGCGAGGCACTGACACGAGGGTGGAGGGTGGGGGGAGCTTAGGTGACAGGCGTGGCCACTGTCTATCATGCAGGGAGTGTGGGTTCTGCTGGTCTCAGGACCCTTTCACAATACCTCGGAGCAGGCAGGGATTCTCAGTTGCCACACTGTACGTGTTAGGAAACAGGCTTAAGAGGAAAAAGGAGTTGGCCAAGTTTCCAGAGCTGGAGAGTAGATCGGTAGGAATCCAGGCCTATCTTGACAGCAGTAATAGGGTTAGGGGTTGGGAGGCATGTGCTGGCACAAGGAAGAGGCTCCCAGCTTGAGCTGGGGGGTATGAGGAATATGGCAGTAGCCTGCTACCTGAGGGCACCATGGCTACCCAGCATTGTCCTGCAACAGCGCCCATCCACAAACCAGCCCTCCTTTGAGGCAAGTGGTTCCCAGACCTCAGATGGCATGGTACAGAGATGCCCTGTGCCACTTTTGAACCATGCTACCTGAGTACCCACTGACAAAGGAGATGCTTTCCAAGTGGACCCCTGCTAGGTGGCATGCAGGGCCTTCTGCAAGCCGGGAGCTGGCAGGCCAGCCGAGCCAGGGCCCACAGCTGGCTCGGTTCCCCAGAAGCCTAGGGACGACTCACTGCACCCTTGTTCTCTCATCGCCGCCTTGTCTAACTTCCAGTCTGAGTCTGCTTTTGGTTTTTCTCACACAGCTATCTTCTCAATGTGGAAAATTCTGCTGTGTCAAGGGGAAAAGAAACCTGCCCGGCAGAAGAATGCACCACTTTTCCATTTTACCACTTTCTATTTTCTCTTTTTCAAAATCTGAGATGAAAGACTTTTTTCCATGCTCTTTTTGCTCTGCCTGAAAAGATGACTTTCAGAATTCAGAAATGAGGAGCTGGCACCCAGAGCTACACTTGTGTGGTTCCACCCCATAAACCATCTTGGTAAGTTCCAAATGAAATAACAGAGTGCCTGCTCATTAGAGTTTGCGTGGTTTGGTTTTTTAAGACATCACCAAGCAGACCCACTGTCTGCGGGCAGCCCTGGCTTCCTGAGAAGATGGACACGATTGTATTAATTAATGCCTGCCAATTAACATCCATCATGTAAAGCAGGAACTTCAGAATGAATCCTCATTTAAAAAGTAAGCCTTATGGGAAGTTTGTGGTCTCTGACTGCCAGGGACACAAATGTTTCCCAGGCCTGAAGCAAGGGAACTGGTCTGGCAGTCACGTGTCAAATGGGGAGAAGCCATGGTTTCCGGTGAAGCACATGGCCTCATTAGTGTCTTTCTGTTTTGTGACTCATGATCGCAAAGGCACATGGGCAAAGTCCTGTAGCCAGAACCCTGGGGTCTAGGAGATTAAAATCCCCCCCCTCCCCCCGATTGCCAAGACTTCCCCAGGTGAGACGGGACACAGTCTCAGGGCTCCTCACAACCTGAGTGGGACCTGGATATCCACAGGTGTGAGGACGCAGATGGCTGTCAGCCAGAAACCCCCCAGAGAGCCATGAGGTATACAGCAAGTGCTGGGGCCAGATCAGCAGTCAGAAGGGTGAGGGGAGCGTGTGCATCTGCTTACTGTTATTGGGCTTGTTTTGCACTGTACACTGTGCTGTGTAAACTGTCTCATTTGATCCTTCAATAACTTTATTGGCAAAAGAAAAGAAGCCGACACATTGGTCTGCCCAACACCCTACTCTTTTGGAAACAGCCCTGGTTTTCCTTGGGGAGAAATCATACCTCCCACAGTCAGAACCCATGTGGTTGGTGGGTCTGGAGCAATTCCATTCCCTCCTCTGCCCTGGGGGTGAAAACAAATTTTATAAAATAACTATACTGAAGAGAGAAAAAAAAGACATAACAAAACAAAAAACATTCACCAAATTATTCAAAGAAGAAAGAAATTAAAATAACAAACTATCCACATATCATGCAAAGCTGTGTAATTGAGAGAAAAGAAATGTGCTGTGAATACTTATAATATTTTAGATAAAAAAGAAAAAAGTATTTATTGTACAGAAATAGAAAAAGAAAAGGAGCGCAAATAAAAACACGAAAGCAGAAATAATAACTTTTAAACTTTAAATTACATTTATTTATTTCTGTGTTTGTGTGTGCGTACACTATGATGCGCATATGGGTCAGAAGACAGCCCCACCATGTGGGGCCTGGAGATGAATTCAGGTAATCAGCTTTGGCTGCAAGTGACTGTCCTCACTGAGCCAATGAATTTTTAAAATCAGAAATGATAAATAAATGTGAAATTTAATTTTGAGAAAGAAAAAAATTAAAAAAGCTTGATGGTGGTGGCACATGTCTTTAATCCCAGCCTGGGAGGCAAAGGCATGCCGATCTCTGAGTTCAAGGCCAGCCTGGTCTACATAGTAAGCTCCAGGACAGCCAGGGCTACACAGAGAAACCCTGTCTCAAAAAAAAAAAAAAAAAAAAAAAAGGAGGAGGAGGAAGAAAAAGAAGAAGGAGAAGAAGGAAAGAAGAAGAAAGAAAAAAAGAAAAAATAAATAAAGCAGTCAACTCTCTTATATGGTTAAGGAGGGAAATAAAATTTTTTAAAAGACTGGTATATAATCCGGGATGAGAGGGGGATACGATTCTAAGTGTGGCAGAGAAGCTAAAAATAGTTCCAATTCTTTTTTTTTTTTTTTTAATGCTATCTATGTTTCTACACATAGATCTGGGCTACTCTCAACCTTGGTCAGGGAAGCTTGCTTTTGCAGTGGATAGGCATCACTGGAGATATAGAATGTTAAGGGCCAAGAATAAGAGACTGAGTGCTCAGCCTAGGCAAGACATCTATACCAGTCCCTCATTTCCATCTATAGCACCACCAAGGCTCAGGACATCATGGAAGAGGAGGTGGAAAGCCCGTAAGAGTCAGGGGACAGAGAAAAGTGCTGTGGCACACTGTCTTCTGGACATACACAGCTATGGTATATGAACCCACAGCAGCTAAAGTCACCTACACAAGAGCAAGCCAGCCAAAGTCCCGGCACAGACCGGGTAGAGGAGCTCCAGGCTCCACCCTACACTGAGGAGCTCCAGGGGGTGGGGAGGAGAACCTCTCTTTATTGACGATGCAGTCACTGGTCACTGGTAGGTTCCCATGCACATAGGGGCAGCACTACAGGGACCCAGTGGGTTATTTTTTTTAAATAGCATGAAATTGGAAGGAACTGTGTTGAAGGGAATAAAGGGAGGAGCTGAAGGCAGAAAATGGGGGTATATGCGATCACATGTCATTGTGTGTGTGTGTGTGTGTGTGTGTGTGTATATACATATATACATATACACACACACACACACACACACACACACACATATATATATATATATATATATATATATATATATATATATAACTCAAAAATAAGGGGAAAAAAAGATAGATGAAATGAATGCTTTTTAGAAAAAGCTGTCTTCTCAAAATTATGTCAAGAAGGGACAATAAGCTTTTCAATAACCAGAAAAAGTATTAACACTGAGAAAGTTGCTATAATCGAGAAGTATAATATTTGCATGTTTCATGAAACTCATTCATGAAACCTCAAGAGGAAACTGAACCCTATTTGAACAGTTTCGGAGCACAAGGAAAGCCAAAACTATTAAGCAGTTCTTTTTTAGGACTGGCATATCTGTCTAGTAAACCTGGAAGAGGTGGCATAAAAGGCGGCCATGGGACCCACCTGCAGAATGAAAAGAAGTGGGATGACAATGCTCCCCACAAAGCCATGGACCATCTAGCAGAAACTCCAACACCAGGCACAAGAATCTAGCCCTCTTTTGAGTTGTTGGTCGGGGTTGTCTAAGACACTCCCAAAATATTATAGGCTATTGCTGTTGCCTTTGGTTGCCCCCCGAGAGGTGGAAGGTTAAGTCCCTATTGCTTAAAATTCATATACTTTGGACACAGGACCCAGAGGACTCAAGCTGGATCTGAAAGCCTCCTCCCTGAGGACTAGCTTTCCTGATACTGGAAGGTAAGCTTTCAAAGTAGGGCAGCAACTAACAGACCCACCCATCCATGATACTTATGAACCACACAGTGACCAGCATGCCATGATAACCCTAAGGGTGCAATAGTGAACAACATTCCTAGGGGGTAACCAATGGCTCTCTAGTTGAACTTGAAACCAGCTCAACAAGAGGGAAAATCATGCCTGGTATTGGAAACTAGCAAGTTTCCCTAATGCTAGTGATGTCATGGATGGATCTTGGAGAAGAATCTACAATCACCACTTTACAGCATAACTCCTAACTACCTTCTAAATATTATCCTTATACTCTAGGTAAGCGTAGTTCTCACTCTCATCAAGAAAACTTCTCATTGCAATGATGGAGATCATTATAGAGAGCCACCAATCAAACACAGAGTTGTAGAGCACAGCCCCAACAGATACATCTACAACCACAACTTCTACATGCGAGACTCAGGGATCACTGTGGAAGAGAGGGCAGAACGGCTGTAAGAGCCAGAGGATCATGGAGCTTGCTGTGAGATTGTGTATCCACGAAGTTTTATCAACATGGCTGTCTGAACAAGGATAACACCAATAAACATGCTCACACGGAAGGGGCAAAGCCCATGTGCCCTCAACCCTAGGCATAGAACTACAGGAAAATAAGGAATACTGAGTGTGTGAGAAACAGTCTTCCAAAGGAAAGAGCACATCAACTGGTTATCCAATACCAAATGATCAGCTCCCAAAACACACACATGCAAGTGACATTATATGGACTGAGCAGGTTGTATGTATTGTGTGTGTGTGTGTGTGTGTGTGTGTGTGTGTATAACAACAATTAAGGAAAAAAGAGGCTATAAACTTGAGTAAGAGAAAGGGTAGGTACATGAGAGTGGGTGGAGGGAAGGGAAGGAAGGAAGAGAAGGAGGAAGTGATATAATTATATTATAGTATCCAAAAAAATTTTTTAAAAATTTAAAAGAAAGGATGAAAAGAGGGGCTAGGAGGTAGCCCAGTTAGTTAAATGCTTGACATGAAGCAAAAAAACCAGATAAAAGTTGGGTGTGGCAATGTACATCTGTAATCCCAGCACTAAGAGGCAGAGACAGACAGGTATATCCTTGTAGCTCACTGGCCAGCCAGCCTAGCTGAATTGAAATGTCTCTCGACATTCAGGGAGAGACTCTGCTCAAAAACAAGGCTAAGAACTGAGGAAAACACCTGATAATACCTCTGGCTACTAGGCATGCCCACATACACACACATACCAACATGAACATGTGTCAACACTCACGCAAAACAAAAGATTTTCAAATAAGTAAATAAAATAAAATACTAATAAGTCAGACAGATATATTTCAGGAGGACAATCTTATTGCATCACATGATCTTGAGAGATGCTGAAACGATACCGACACCTTTAATATCCACTCCTAACAGTGCACTGTAAAGCAGACTTCTTCAATCTGATGAGAGATGAGTACTGGAGAACCAAACAGTATTGTTAATGCTGAGGACTGAGTAAATGGGGACAAGTGAAGAGTGTCTACCACGTGCCAGAAGCACAAGCCAAGGAGAGGAGACGAAACAAACACACGTGAAGTAATGAAAGGTGCGCATGGCAGCCACTGTTACAGGTGATGTGATTAGCAACCACAGCAGTCACACAGGAGACAACTTAGGATAATCAACTGAAGAACCATTAGCCCTAATAATAGAGCTAATTTCAAACTAAAACACCAGTGCCATTCTTACATGCCAACAGCCATCATGTGGAAGAAGTAATGGGAAAAAAGGACAGCAAAAAATATCAAACACCTGGAAGTAAACTAAAAAAGAAATGACTAGATCCATACACATAATGCTAGGTAGAGAAATTATACCACATTATTAAAATTAAATGTGAAAATTTCCGGGCTTAATACTCCTCCTCTGAATAATCCATTTTATTGAAATAAAGGTACAGCAGGCCTGGCAAGATGGCTTGGGGGTAAGATGCTCGCTGCCACGCCTGAGTGCCTAAGTTCCACTCCTAGAACCCACACGTAGAAGAAGAAAGGCAATTGCTGACAGTTGTCCTCTGACCTCTACATGGGTCATACATACATACATACATACAAAGTGAGTAAGTGCATGTTTTCTCTGTGTCTTTTCTGTCTCCCTGTATTTGACTTCTCACGTAAGAATACAAAATTTTCATGATTAAAATAAAAACCAACAAAGTAAAACACTCTAAAGACCCACAACTGGTCAATGTGCAGAGAGTAAGACACTGCGGAGTGCTCAGCACTAAATGGCATACCTGTATTACCCCCTCCTGCCAAGGCTTGGGGATCATCTCAGAAGAAGCGGCAGAAAGGCTGTCGGGGCAACTATAATGAAGCAGCGTTCTCTGGACACTGCAGAGCTGTTGCACACATCAACTAACAGCAGTTGTGAACAAGCTCAAGCCAGGCAAAGTCTCGGCGTGGAGGTGGGAGGTAGACACAAAGTCCTACCCTAGCTGAAGAGCTATTGGCAGCTGATGGCTGTTAAGGGTGGGAGAGTAGGTTTTCTTTATAATGGTGGGGCCCGTTAGGCCAGCCACATTGGATGGCTCCATATGTAATAGTATTTAGGCGGCACAAATTGGACTTGATGGGTTAAAAAAAAGACACAGAGTTGGGTGAGAAGGGAGGTGGGGGTGGGTATGGGAGTAGTTGGACAAGGTAGGTAAACATGATCAAAATACATTGTATGAAATTCTTAAAAACAGAAGCATTAAATAAAGACTCTCGAGGACACAGAATCAGATGTAAATAAATGAGGGAATGAGTAATATTGCCAGATGGGAAGGCTCAGTTTCCAGGAGGTCTGTGATTGTCCTGTTAACGTTCAAATGTCATGATTTGTAAGTTCCTCTAGGGTTAGATCAGAGAAGTTTTGAAAGAAGAGCGAGGAGGAGGGTGTCTCCTCATTAACGCACGTACTTTACGGAACCTGAAATGCATCCTAAAACTCACCTGAAGAACAAGCACTTTTTCCTCCCTCCCTTCCTCCCTCCCGTCCTTCTTTCCTTCTTTCCTCTCTATCAATAATGGAAGAAGCATATTTTGGCAAGTGATTTTTTTTTTTTTTGAGCATCCTCAGCTCCTGGTTGAGGGCTTGGTCATCAGGCTTAGGCTGGAGGAGCACAGCCATTTGCTGATGGGCTTTTAAACGAGGTACCTCTTCATCTCCTCCCCTATCCATCTGCATCTGGGCTATCCATGACCACTCCACTCTGCACCCTGTGATCTTTCTCAATCCCTAGCACACTGTCCACTTCCCCCTCATAGTCATCTGATGACTTTCCACCCTCAGTAGAGACACTGCCCGGCAGGGTGCTCTGGGATGCCTCTCCAGTCTCTCTGCCCTCACTCAATCAAGGATGCCTAGATGGCTGGCTGGCACAGACTCCCTCTGTGCTCTTGGGCTACACTGCCTATTCTTTGTCATAACATGGACACCATGCTCACAGGTCAAGGCCATGTGCTGCCTGGCTCTGTGTGCTTCAGGACCACCATCAAAGTGCACAGAGTGGGCCTCAGAGAATTGAGTCCAACTGGAGCCAAAGCTGAGGCTCCCTTTGCATACACACAATCTTCCATCTGACCCTTAACTTTCACTGCTGGGTGGAAGAGAGCACTGCCACTGCCAGGTACCCCTGCTCTGCAGCCACCCTGTTGGGGGCAGCATTGGCCCTGTCATTTCCAAGCGTTACCCTCATTTTCTCTGAGTGCTGTGAAGAACATCCAGAGGTGCAAACATCAGCAAAAGGAAATGGAAGACGACTCCCCAAAGTGAAAGGCTCGGAAACCTGCGTCTACACTGGGTAGAACGGAGGCTGCCACGTGCCAAGGAAAACACTCGCAAGCTTGTCTTTCCAGTGCTGGCTTCGAGATCTGCTACTGTGCACAGAAAGTCTCCCCGAACGTCCCTGGCCATCAGGATCCCAGCCAGAGAGTGAGCTCACAGGCGGCTGCTTTAGTCGCCAAAGTATTTTCCATTTCCCCTAATACACTCACAGACCTGTGGCCGCTCGCTGCCTAGTCTTTGAGTACACCAAAAATAACAAAGCTGTCAGCTTTATTCATGACTCAATGGAGACTGTAACCGACCCCATGTTCTGGGCCTCCATCATCAATTTCTCTGCATTCTCTGGGAAATGAACAGCAGATTTCTGGAGTGCTATCTAGATCCAAACTGATCTCTACTTTCTTAGAGTGAATTCTCCTTTGGTCTCACTACAGAAGGTCCCCAAGGTCTCTTTAGGCCCTTTACCTGGCATTCACTAATTTGTGGTTGTTGGGCTTAAGCGTTTTGAGTCCCCCATTTTTCTTCATGGTGAAGTGATACATTCAAGTCCCCACTGGGATGTTTTAGGAAAGCCAATTTTAGTGGCCGGGGGGTGCCACTAAAAAATACCAGTGGGGCCACCTCTGTGAGTTCTACCTTCTCTAGGGCACTGTGGACAAGAGGTTGCCGCTCAGCCAGATATAGCAGGCACAGGCCTGGCCTTGCTTTCCAGCATGGGCAGGGTCTGCAACCAACCAGTAGGGGACACCAGAAGAAACTAGTGTTGTGGCTAGTCTGCCTCTGGGCCACCACTGACTAGGTCAGGCTGCAGACTGAAGACCCAACCACATCTGTCCTCCTTGTGTACCATACCTCAATTTCCTTGGACAGTGGTCCCAGACATCGAACCCCTGGGCCCTGGGCTCCTGGTCCCTCCTTGAAACCTATCCTATTTCTCTGTCCATTCCTTCTGCACCAATTTTATCCCAGATATTCCCTCTCCTTCCTTCCCTTTCTCTCTCCCTTTTCTTTCCCCTCCCCCTCCATCTCATAGCCTGTTCCTCATAGCCTCCTGCTGTCCCTGAAGGATTTGGTGTCAACACTGCCATCATCAGGATACTCCTTGCTATACCACTCAGGGGATGCTTGGGGCAAGGACAGTCAGTGGCCACAGTGGCAGGGAAGTATGGCTGCTGGCCAATTGGAAAAGGCCAAGAGCCTAAGGGTAAGTTACAGATCAAGACACAACACATTTGGTGATGTCCACTGTCACCAGGCAAGGGTATTGGTACTACAGATATTCACTGAATGCCTCCCATATCCTAGACACAGGGTGGGACACCAGACAAGGCATAGCCCCTGGTACCCATAGCCTGATGAAAAGAAGCATTTGATAGAGGCAAAAATGTATGAAAACTAACACTCTAAGATTCTTAGATGAGACAGAAAATGGGTTAGTTGTGTCCTTGACATCCGTAGAATTTGCTAAGGTGCCCTTCCCTGCCTCAGCCTCTTTTTAATCACAGAGATGTTAGGTGGTTTGCTTCACTGGCCACATTTCAGTGCAAGAACCGGGAGGCTGCAGTTATGGCTGACACTTGAGTTCCACATGCACACTGGAGAGAAGGTGTGGGAGCATGGGGCGTCTGTGTTCAAGCTCCAGCATCGGAATTTGTGATTGGTGCAGTTGCTGCCCACAGTTCTCACAGGCCTCAGTGGAGAATCAAGGAGATGAAGCACACGAAGAGGGCTGCCAGAGTATCTGGACACAGTAGACACTCCGTAAAAACAGCAATTTCAGGAAGGACTGGAGATATCTAACTAACACCTCACAGAGCCTCGTCAGGTCATCAGTAAAACTCCTACAGATGAAAGATGGAAGGCCTTTCATTCACTGAGGCTAGGGGTAGGTTATTACCAGAATCTACAAGTAAGCTCAACACACTCTAGGGCAGATATACAAAACAGATGCTGAGCAACTCTGGTCCTTGTTCTCCCTAGCCTCAGGGATTCAGGACTAGGAAGACTAGAAAGCTTGGGCCAGCGACAGGAGGCTGCCCAGCAGGGCTGACCTGAGCTTCTGAAATGCTGTGTTCCCCCTCTCACATGCATCTGCCTTGCAACTGGCAGGAGAGGGTGGGGGTGTTCCCAGAGGGAGATCCAAGGGCCTGTCTACTGATAAGCCTCAAAGCCCAACAGATTCCACCACATCCGAGGATACAGTTCATGGAAGGAACCCAGAGAAGGAACACAGGAAAAAATACCAGTTAGTCATGGGCTACAGTAAACACCAGGCAAGGGAAGCTGAGCGCATTCTTCTCCTCAGCAAGGTCTGGGAGAGAATGTTAGAAACATGGTGAAAGAAGACAAGACTTCTGGAAAAGGAACTGGCAGAGACGAAACTGTAAGACTGTAAAATGGTAAAAGAACTAAAGAAAAGTTAAACCACACTTAAGAATCGAAGCAGGGGAACAGCTCAGTGGCACAGTGTTTGCCCAACAAGCATGGAGCTTGGGGTTAGATCCTTAATATTGCAAAAACAAACTAACAAAAACCTGAAAAAAAAAAACAAACAGCCTGTGAAGTGAAACAACATCAGAGACAGTGAGGAGCTGTGTGACACCCTGGGAATCAACACGGGTCTGGAAGGCCAACTCGGTCAGTCACTCCAGTGCCAAGGACAAGGGTGAGGGAAGAAACCTGAGGAACAGGGGCCTAGGAACACAGAGCTGTCCCCCAGAACTCACCCCACTCTGGGAAAGAGCCCTGTCCCTCCCTAGATACATCCTGGCCAAACATACAAATTAAAATAAAACCCAAGGTGAATAAGCAGAAAAGGGAAGACCCAAAACCCATGAAAGTGACCCTGGCCCTCCAAGTTTTAGGGCTCTCTTTGATCAGCTCCAGCAGAACCTCATATTCCACCAGATAGTCTGGGATATTAAATAGTCCACATTGATCCTTCCAGCAGGAGGATAGTGTATCTCCAATACGTCGGTGTCTGTCAGCTGACGCGCCAACTGCTTTAATTCTTTGGATCTTTGTATGTTTGGTTTTTTTGAAACAGGATCTCATACAGCCCAGGCTGTGTTACAGAGACCTGAACTGCCGACATTCCGGCTTCCACGTGCCTATGCTACCATACCTCGCTTGATTTTTTTTTAAAGAAGAAAAATATTTTCCCTTACTAATTATGGTGCTTAGGTATAAAGACCCAAAGAAGTGCTGAATGATTTCCGATAACATAAAATGCGGTCAGCGCTCATTTTTTCCGTATAAATTCATGAAAGTGTTTTGCCATTGCAGACCAAAAGCTGCAGCTAGCATCAGCTTCTGAATTCGTCATTAGTGGATCACATAGAGGTCCACTGCCTTGTCAGAGGTCTGTGAAGGCTGGAAAGCTGCCCACACCACCGGGTCATAAATGAGCCCCTGGGGAGCTTTGAGGGCTGCATGTGATCTGGGTGACAGTGGTGGGCTCTGAGGACAAATGTAGCTGTCATACAACAAGGCAGGCCATTTCTGGTGGGGCAACAGTGCTTTGTGCCAACTTTATACACATACAGCAAATGTGGAAAGCATAGCTGTGCCTGCTCTGCCCACTCCCTACAGGTAGCACCTACTGAGGCTGACAACAGTGTGTCTGTCAGAGGGTGGCCTGGGGCCAACAGTGAGGAGATGCTTTGGGAGGCCCTCAAGCCCACTGCAGGGCCATGGTAAGGGAGGAGTAATTGACTGCAGGGAGCACTGAGCTGGAAAGACTACAGATAAGACGCAGAGACCCCAAGAGAGTCAAGGCTCTAAGGAGACTCTATTTCAAGAGCATTCCTCAGGAAACAGGGAGGAAGCATGGCCGTGGGCTAGGATGCTAGGGATGGTGATGGCAGACACTGCGCTCTGAACTGGGACACTGCGGTACCTGCATTATCTCATGGAGTCTTGATTTTTACAGAAGAGTAAAGTGAGGCTCAGAGGGTCTAAGGTCACATAGTGAGAGTGTGGCAGAGCCAAGACTGTACCCTAGGTCTGACTCTACTCTGCTTTGTCCTGACTCTGTGTGACAGGGCAGCCCTGTGCCACTGGGAGACTGACCTTGAACCAGGTCCTGGGCTCCAGAGACCATCTCTTCAGCTAAACACCTGTAGCCCCCAAGGGAAGCCTTATTCCACTCACTGACCCTGGGGAGGACAGATTTAGGAAGGCAGGAGAGCTCTCCAAAGTTTAGCCAGTAGTCAGAGGAGCAACACTTCTGTCCAGGATGGCTGCAATCCTGCTTTCAGCCGGCCGGCCATGGCCAATGCCTCCAGGGCCCCTGCTCTTCAGTCACAAACTTTCAGATTCTCATCCACGCTAATACTGGGTCCTGGGGTCCCTGACCTGTGTGACCCTTAGTTTAGCTCTGGAGGGCCACAGAAGAAGACTGATATCCTTCTAGGGAATGGAAATGTCTCTAGCTAGCATAGGACCTAGGACTTAGTTCCAAGTGTGTATGTAACCAAGAGCTCAGTAAGCCAGGGCTGGATTACAGCTACTTCTGGCTTCTTCCAGATTGTGGGGCACAGGCATTCAGAACCAAAGGCTTCTTTCAGGTGGGGCCTCCACCCAGGGATCAACACTGCCGTGCATGTCCCTCACAGCACAGCCCTGGGAGATCCCATCTCGGGCACTGGAAGTTGACAGTAAGTCACAGTGGGGACAGTGAACAGGTCAGGGTTGGGGGCAGGAGGCCAGCCAGGCCCATGAAGGGCAGCAGCTGCTCCAGGATCAAGTGGCCCTTGGGAGGTCAATCTGGGGAAGGGTGGGGCTCTGGAGCCAAGAGGTCTATGGGGAGGGCCGGCTCCCATTGGCTGGTTCCCAGTGGTCTTAGGACACTTCACCAAGCCTCTGACATACTTTGGCCTCAGGAGCAGGGAACCAGAGATAAGGGCTTCTCTCCTGCAAGGTGAAGGTGAAATGAAGCAATTTGTGAACTTTCCTGGGTAACACCAGAGTGATGCTGGAGACATCAGTAGAAACAGCAGGCCTAGGTCGCATGGATGCATGCCTTTGCTCCCACACCATACCCTCCTTTCTCCTGCCCCATATCTTGTTATGTCTATAGGGAGGCCCAAGTGAGCCATTCCTGCCTGGACAGTAGCTTGTTCCTCCCTGCCCCGCCCCCTTGAGATGCACCAAAGCCAGTGCTGGGCCAAGCCAGATAGCCCAGAAAGAGGAGGTCCCTATGGGTAGGAGCTCTCTATTCTTCAGTATAGCACAAGAAGCCAGGAGACCTGAGACTGACCAGGATGACCGGAGGTAACCCACCTCTCTGGGTACATTTTGAGCATGAAATGAAATAATCTTGGTAAACTAACAGGGTGTCTGGTATATAGCTCTTCACTCATTCATTATAATGTATTAATTTTTTCATTCACCAAGCAGTTGGCTGAACCAAGTGGGCTTCATTCACCAAGTATCTGCCAAGTTCTGTACCAGCTCAGACATAACAGAGAGGACCACCAGACACACTGCCATTTGGGTCTCTCACTGGCTGAGCACTGATGACACGCCTACATGTATTCTTCCTCCCTTCCATGGAAGCCCACAGCCAGCAGGGAGTCGGCTCCAGGGCATGTGCATAAAGCACCCCATGTGGATCACAGCTGGGGAGTCCTACTGCATGAGGACTGAAAATTCTAGCCTTCTGAACAAAATAAATTCTGTACACACCAAACCTAGGTGAGAACTGTTCAGTCTCCCACACAATGTGCTTATTTCTAAGACGGAGGGAGACTCTCAGAAAGTATCATATCACTAGTGATCTGATTCCTGGGGCAGGGGGTGTTGTTCCTAAGAGGTGGCTTGGGCAGTGACAGGCTGGTAATCAGTGTTTAAATGCACTGTAGCAAATCAAAGTCTCTGTGCTCAGTGCTTGCAAGATGAGCATCCCAACCTTGCAAGGGTGTTTTGAGAGTCAGAGCTACTTTATGAGAGTTTTTAATAAATCAATGATGAGAAGTGTAATGGCAGTGGGAGAGGCGGCGGCGGCGGCGGCGGTAGCAGCAGTGAGCATCCTAGCAGTGAGCATCTGCTAGTTTTCTATTAAACACTGAGCTAAGAGCATCTACCTTCTTTAGTCAACAAGCATGTCTTGAGGACACTGTGTTCCCCAGGCCAGCACAGTCCCTGCTTCTGTAGAGTCTACAGCGGTGTCAGATAGTAAATGATGGCATGGTACAGATCATCGTTTAACTACACTGTGATGATAACAAGGGGAAGTCCATGCCTTGCCCCATCACTGCCATTACGTATATGTTCCAGATGAGGGAAACAAGGGTTAGGAGGTTACACAACATGTCTGAAGCCACAAACATGGCAAGTAGCAGAGCCAGGCCCCGGATCTCATTCAGGAGGAGCCATTGCACATATGATCGCATCAGAGCTCAAGAGCATCTACCGAGAGCCCACATCTCCTTGGATTTCCCCTCTAGTCCAAGAGCCACTGAACAAGGCAGATATAGGAATAGAAGAAGGGTGTCTGAGCTGGAATGGGGGTGTAGTTCAGCTGGTAAAGTCCTTGCCTAGTAAGCAAGAGACCCCAGATTCAATTGTCAGCACCCCAGAAACCAAGCATGGTGGTGCATGACTGTAATCCCAGAATTCTAGGAGACAGAAGAGCAGAAATTCAAGGTCATCCGTGGCAACACAGTGAGTGTGAGACCAGCCTGGCTTACATGAGACCCTGTTTCTGAGTAAAAGAGGCTGCCGGAGAGCAGAAAGACTTGCTGTCCCTCTATGCAGGCTCCTGGCTGAATCAGAAAGCTGGAGAACTTGCTCACCTTTCCCTGGAAGCAGGCATCAAGAGAGGTCTATAGGCCTTCAAGAGCAGGCAAATGAGTTTAGGAAAGTCACTGCCCACTTGTGGGAGACACTCCAGCCAGGTGCTTTGGAGGAAGCCTAGGTGCCAAATGTGGCATATGACAGGCCTGGTGGGTGAAGGAGCCTCCTGGCTCAGGTCAGCTTTGTGGTCTGTGAAATGGGGAGAGCAAAGGCTGCTGGGAGGCTGCTAAGAGACAAAGAGACAAAGCGCTTCATGTAACGCTGCCATGAAGCAGAAGTCCTTCTTACAGACTCTGAAGGTCAAGGTCTTCTCCAGCAAAGCAGATTTATAGGCAGAAACAGAACCCGTTTGAAGCGTAAGATTTATCTCACATTCTTTCTGTATCACTGTGAGTTCGAGGCCAGCCTGGTCTACAGAGCAAGTTTCGGGACAGCCAGGGCTATACAGAGAAACTCTGTCTCAAAAAACCAAATTAATTAATTAAATTTTAAATCGCTTTATGTGTATGAGTGTTTTGCTCCATGTGTGTCTACATCAGATGAGTGCCTGGTGCCCATGGAGGCAGAAGAGGGAACTGGGTTCCCTGAAACTGGAGTTACAGACTGTTGTGAGCCACCACATGGGTCCTGAGAACCAAACCCTGGTCCTCTTTGAAAACAGTAAGTGTTCTTAACCTTTGAACTGTCTCTCCAGCCTCCTATTATTGTATTCTTAATGCAGGCAAAATACACATGCCATAAAATTCACCATTGGTGGCATTTAGCACATTCTAAGTACTGAGTATTTCCATGCTTCAGATACTATGAATGGTGCTGCCATGAGGGAATTATTCGTTTCTGTTCAAACACCTGCGCTCCTTATTCTTTGGGGTAAATACCCAGAGCCGAATAGTTGGCTCAAACTATTATTGTCTTAGTTTTCTTTGTGAAGCTGTGGATTTGTCATGATAATCTCATTAAGAGAAACAGTTATCAAAATAAGTGCGCTTGCAATATCACCTAAAATGACCAGGACCAGAGTCATGTAAGTGTGCACCCTGGGAAGCTCAGTGGGGGAGTTCCTGCTCTGCTCATTCATGTGGGCTCCTGCTGGGCTGAAGCTACCTGAAGATCAAAAGGGGAAGGGGAAGGACCAACTTTCAGTCACAGGAACCGTGAGGCACAGAGGACAGATGGACAGAGATGGCATGGAAGGAGTAAGGAGTAAAGACTTCGGAATGGAGAGCCCTGGAAGTGCCTGGGGCTAGTCTCAGGCTAAACCTCTCCCCGGGCAATCCATCTTGCTGTTTAAGAGCCAGCTCCCTGGGAAGACGGATAAGGCAGGGGACTTTCTCCATCAGGAGTCTAACCCCTGCTTGGAGTCCTTTGTCTTGGTAATTAGGGGGTGCCTAGAAAAAAGAGAGTTGGTTTTGGAGAGGACTCCTCCATTTCTGCCTTAAATTATACATCATGTGTTAACTCTGATGTCTTCTAAAATTCAAATGAGACATAAACACTCTCTCAGAGGCAGAGTCTGCATTCACTGCAAACCTTGACCAAATAAGAGATGTTGCCAAATCTATTTATAGTTTAAACATGTTTCAACTGTCTTTCTCTTAAAATGCTTCATGATGGCTTCCACCCAAACAAGAAAGAATGTCCATCATTCCTTAGGGCTCCGTGTCTGGGGCTGTCGATGATATCATGGTACGTGGCCAGGGAGGAACAATGCAGCAACTCTGAGCAGAGAAAGGGACAGAGAGATGCAAATGGAAAAATATAGTCCGCCATGTAAAAGCTATTACATCATTAATTGAAAACCAGCCCAGTGCAGAGAGCTAGGGCAGCTGTGGTGAAACAGGAAACCCAAATACAGCTGACAGCAGGGCGAGTGGGTGAGCCCTTTGGGGAAAGTTCTAAGGATTCCAAAGCCAGAAAAACACCAGTATCTTTTGACTAAGTAATCCCACTCTTTGGAACTTATTCTGAGGAAATAATTCTAAAATGTGATGTTGGGGGAGAGAGGGGAGAAGAAGACATCTTAGTCACAAAGGTAGTTTAGTGTAGGAAAATTTATCAACAATAAAAACAAAACAGAAACTGGAGATGTTTTGATGTCAAACAGCAGGGAAATGGCTAAGAAAATTAAAGCACAGGACAGAATGTAGAAACACCAGGTTCTGGGGGGAGTGCAAATTTTAAGTGCTTTAGAAATTTTTATAGCACCGGTGCACAGCTGTTTGTGCATTTACAAACTGTATTCATATTTAAATGAACTTGTTGTAGTCATTGATATTTACTGTCCAAATGTAAGCCTAATTCTGATCAGGGTGACACACACATACATGGACACTCACTACACATGCGCACACACAGGCTCACACACTCACTACACACACACTCACTCACACACACATTCATTACATACACACGCGCACACACACACACACACGCTCACACTCACTACACACGCCGCACACTCACACTCACTACACACACACGGTCACATACACTCATACTCACATGCATCATGCTAACAGAGAGTCTAAAAGCTGTAAAGAACAGTGGTTTCCTCTATGAATACAGGGACTGCCACACCCCTCCAATCTGTTACTGAACTGGCTGACCATCAGGTTCCTGAAAAGCCTGTGGCCCACAGTAACTCCTACATGTATATATTGACCCCACCTAACCCTCCAGAACACTGCGCAGTGTCTCTCTGTTGGCCCTGGCTCTGCCTCTTTCCAGATACGCCCCTGGGTGCTTTAGAAGCCCATCACTCAAACAATTAAGTGGATCCCCTGAGCCTGGCTCTGAGGCTCCTGTGTTGGACCTCTGCCATCTGTGGGCCTTAAGCGATGTACAAGAGATGATCACCAACTCTTTAGACACTCAGAGCTTGGGACCCATGCACTCAGGCTGGTCAGTCAGGAATGCCCTAGCCTCTGTTAGCCTGACCCCCTAACTGTCCTAACCTGACAGCACTAGGGGACACAAGAGGGAAAGCTTGTGGCCTGTGTGCCCAAGGCTGTCTGTGTCCCAGGCAAACTGGAGAATGTCGCTCCAAGCTGGCCTGTACAGCAACTGTGACAAACACCAGGCACTAGACTGGGCTGCAATTATACCAGATGACAGATTTGGATGGACAGCTTCTCTTTACCTTACATATAAGGTAAACATGGTAAAATTTCATGCTGTATTTCCTATATTTAAAATACTTTTTAGGGTTGCCCAGATGGCTCAGTGATAAAGAGCTTGCAGCCTGAGCCTAAGTTAAATCCCAGAGCCCATGGAGGTGGAAGGGGAGACCTGATACTGCAAAGTTGTCCTCTGACATCCACGTGCCCTCTGTTGGCACTCTTGTCCTCCCAGGATGAAAAGAAATTAAAACAAATACATTTTTAAATACTTAGGAAAAAAACCTTGAAAGTGTGGTAGCAAATGGCTGCCAATTATCTTTACCTGGGGAAAAAAACTGTATTTCTCAGACTACGCCCTGTTACATCCTAGTGTCAAAATATTTCCTCCTCCAAAAAATAATACTGAGAGTTGAGAATTGGTTTTCTCTTTAACAAAAACAAAACAAAAACAAAAAAACAAAACAAAAACCAACAACAACAAAAGCCTTCAAAACAACAACAACCCCCCCCCAAAAAAATAAAAACAAAACAAAAAACCTGGTAGCCTCTTGAGAGTCTCCAGAGTTTCTTTTTGAAGTCTCACTGGCCCATGAATCTCCATGCCTGGGACCCCGGCCTGAGATCACACAGGGCTCTCTGGCAGCAGTCAGGGTGCTGAATGGCACAAGGCGAGCTAGAGCTGGCAATCCCTAAGGGGTTGCTGGGCAGGAGAGCAGACAGTGAGGAGGGAGGCAGCTTTGCAGGGCTACTGGCTGGCTGACCTTGAAAATCTGAAAAGGTTTTGAAGGCTAAGTTAGGAATTTCAGTCTGGAAGTCTGTCTCATGCCTGACTTCACTTCCTCATTTTTTCCCCATGGAGCTTGGGGATTACGGCAGGCTGAATCCCAACTCAACTGCCACCTTTGAGCCTGGGCACTTCTCCTGCGCTGGTGCCAGCCAGCAAAGCCCCATTGCGGGTCCAGCACAGAGGACATCTTCCAGATGCTCCACAGAACGCCAAAGGATGACAGGAAAAAAACAAGCCACAGCCAATGCAGAACCTGGTTCCCCCTCAGTGGGGCTGTAGTCCAAAGCACGGTCTGCCCCCTTATGCATCCTCACTCTCTTTGGGGAGGATGGTTTCCCCTGTATCTGCCTCCACCCCACACCCCCACTCAGCTGTGGTCTCCATAGGTGCCTGCCTTCCTAATGCACTGTCTAGCTCCTGCCCCTTATCTGTGTGTATTCGTTTTCTCGCTCCCCCACTCCACCACATGCCTCTGGCCCCTCATACCATACCACTCCTGGGGCTCCTCAGCTGCCTTTGCTCGTCTATCTCAATGTCTCTATCATAGATTTGTTAATGAAACAGGGAAATTGAGATCATTCCAGAAAATACAGTACAATGAGGGTCCTATCATCTGTCACCGCGGACTGCTCAGTCTCGGGATCTAGGCAGTCCTTCAGAGAAGCACGTAAAGGCTCTTTGTGGTCCCTGGGGGACGCTTGCCCCCCAGTGGAAGTGTAAGGTGCCAGCCTGGGTGGGCACAGCAGCACAGGGAAGGCCCTAGGAAGCAGACATAAACCAGAGCTGTCACTTTACACAAATGTCGCTGGGTCCAGAGCCCGGTGACAAAGGACCACTTCCTGAGCGCCTAACTCCATCAGTCAGTGACTGAGCTGTCTGCCTGCCCTCCAGGTGCTCCAAAGCCAACTCTCTAAGCAGGAGGAAAAGATAAAGAACAGGGCTGGCCTCCTTGAGAAGAAAGGAAGAGCAGGCAAAAGGCCTTCCTGTCCTACGGACTCAGCGCCATGATGACAGTGATAATGGTGATAATATACCGAGGGGACCGCGTGTGGAGTCATGGTGCCAGTCATCGGGATCGGGACAGGCCTTCAGTGTGTGGGTGCGTTCCACGAGAGGCGGCAGGAGGAAGAGAAATGTGAACTCTTGTCTTTTAACGCACATTTAAAAGCCAATGGTTCATCAATTCCTTGAACTCACAGATATGAATAAAATAGACTTAAGAGAAAGTTACTAGAAATCACAGTGATGGCCATGGACACCTGCAGTCTTGGAATGCACTGTGCTCTTACTGACTCCACTCAGAAGCTGCCCTGTCTACGAGGAGGCCAGAGGTCGACGCACAGGGCAGCAAACCTGGGCATCAGCCCTGGAAGTGGTGAGCTGGGCCTGCGTGGTGCCAGGGTTTGGGTCTCTACGGCCCAGGTCCCTGTGGAGGCAGGGCCTTTTCTCCCCCTTTGCCTTTGCTCTGCTGAGCCACTCACCTCAGCCTATCTACCAGTCACAAGTGGCTCAGGAAAACTTCCCTAACCTTGGACCACTAGCCACTAGCTACTAGCCACCTTCTTCTGGCAAGTCTGGGTTGCTTGCTGGTCCTGCTGCTCTCAGCATCTGCAGCAGCACAGCCAGCTGTGTAGAAGGCTGGGTTCAGGAGTGTTTGCTCAATTGCTGGTGGAGTCCACACCTGAGAAGGGCCTGGGTTACATGCCACCAGTCGGCCTTGAACCTGGCAGTGAAGACAATAGCTAGGAATGGCAGTTTGGCCACTTCTTATGGACACAGGCTGTGTCAGCAGCTGTCTAGAGACAGGAGCATGGAGTGGCTTGTTGATTCTTGCCTGCCCAGCCTGCCTCACATCATAAGACGACAGTATGACCCACCTCCTGGCCAAACTTCCCTGCAAGTCAGGGCAAGCCCAGACAACACACCACTGACCCTGAGGTTGGCCTCAGCTCTCAGAGAAGCCTCTTCTTCCATCCACTGTGGGGACGCAGTGCTGAGACAGATGCAAGGTGAGAACTCTAGAGGAAATTAAAGGTGGGACGGGGGCCTGTGAGCCTAGGAATCCCCAACTGAGGATCTCGTGTCTGCCAGGACCAATACAGAGACAAAAAAAAAAAATTGAATTGAGATTCACTTTCAGTTAAAACTTACAGTCACTACAAAGGTTGCCCAGCAATGGTCACTGAGGATATCAGCATTGGGCTCTTGAGGGGAGCTGCGGTGGCTCAGTTCCCGGTGGGCACTACCTGGGTTATTATTGCATCCATGAGTGCCACTAGTCCTCCTCATGTGTCCCTTTGCGGAAAGCTTTGACTTGTGAGCTTTGACCTGTTGGCATGCTCCAGGCCACACATCGAGGAAGGTGTGGGGATGTAGACTCAGACTCTCTGTCCTTTGATGGTTGACCGCTATGGGACATCACAGCTCTAACAGTTGACAGCTCTAACAGCTGGCATGAAGGGCTCCTTCTTTCCAGGTGCATCTAAGATCAGAGTACAAGTACTTTGTGGGCTCATCTGTAGCCCACACTCTGGGATGATCTGTGTCAGTGAAGACGGAGGATCTGTCTTCTGCACTGGACTATGGTTATTGGCTGTGTCTCATCCTCTGGCTCCCAAGGGTGTTCTCATTCTTGTGGCAACTTGATGGCTGCTGGCATTCCTAATCATGGACCAAGCTGTGCAGGATTTGGCTCTGGCTTCTTGTCTCAGCTCTGCCCCCAATTCCCACCAACCAGGGACTCTTCCCTACTCTACTTTGTGGCTGGGCTTGCTTGTCAATAAAGCATACCTTCCACTCGGAAGTCTAACATTCAAGAATACTTTGGTTCTAGAAGCTGGCATGTTATACCACAGGAAGTTTAAGTTCATGAGAGAAGCACACTTACTGTCCCAGGTGTGCCTTCTTCAGGTCAAGGCCCCTAGCACCTCTCCTATCCTGACACTGGGTAGCACTACCATTGGAGGCTTCTGGCACCTTCCCTCCCTTTGTGATGCTCTACCACTGTGTGATTAAGGAATCTGTTCTTAACGCATTAGTGGCTATTGTCCTCTGGGGCCATATGAGCTGACATCATTATCTGACGATTTCTTTAGGAGACCCCTATTCATGGAAAGATCTGGGGTCTAGAAATTAAACAACTTGCTTAACGTCAAAAGGCCTGATCGTGGCAGAGGGAATTCAAGGCCACATCTTTCTAATCCCTTTACCTCTCTCCATTGCTTATCCACCACCTGCCCAACTGGGCACCAAGTACAGCAGAGTGCAGCCCTCCCCTGATCACAGCACATCCTCAGCACCCAGCCCAGGGCTTGGTCCACTAAAAGGTTCCAGGAAATATTTCTCCCACGACAGAAAAAGGACACACAGGCCAGAATCTTTTTGGTTGCAAGTGATGGACGTCATCTGGAAGCCACCAATACGGGAGAAAGGATCTGTCTGAATCCTGGGTGGCCCACAAGACCAGAGACAGCACCACAAGGAGCGGAGCCCAACAGCTCTGATGGGTGAGCACTGAGAGCTGGAGGCTGGCTGCCTGTATGCTCCACATTGCTGCACTTCGCAGGAGTGGTTCCTCTTCTTCCATACACATCCCATGTGGCCAAGGCCATACAAGTGTCGCCTGTGCTGTCATGTCCTCACAGCTCTATGATGGACAGGCGGCCTCTCTCCTCTGACTTCAGGAGGCAGGATTTCATTGACTTGGCTGCAGGCACCAGACTGTGCAGGGGATGGAGTGATTCTGGTGAGCCGTGGGTTTGGGGAGGTGAGGGGTGTAATTGGCTCTAGTGGGCCACCATCTGTGTGGTGATGGGACCAGATGGGTCGGGTGCCCTTCTGTGGTTAGTGGTAGATAAGAGAACATTCATCCCCCAGGTAACCTAAAGAGTTCATGATCTCAGATACACAGGTGTAATTTAAGCTTTCTGTTTAAATCAACTATTGTTCATTACAGGGTAGTTAAAAATTCATACACATCCTAAGACTGAAATAAAAATGTCATAACCACCAGGCATGGTAGCTTGTACCTATTTCCCAGTACACAGGAAGCTACGGTACTGGAATCTAAGCATTCAAGACAAACCTGGGTAACATACCATGGCCCTGACCGTATGTTACTCCCGTGGCTCTCTGTTCCCACAGCCAACCACTGAGGTTGTCCTCGACATTGGAGTCTACTGACTTCTACTTCAAGTCACCACTTCTTCCTCCCGTGGAGGATGACCAGAGGATGGAATATGGTGCAGGAATACAAGTGTAGTATCAACAGTCCAGGATACATCTTGTCCGCCAGGGGCAAGGGCATGGCAGACTTTCTACTCATGGTGTAGGTTCCAATTCCTTCTCTGGGCTGGGGTGGGCTCCTACAGCTGCTGCCCTTCTGCCTGTCTCTGTGCTTCTTCATGCAGAGCTACAGTAACTTCTGGGACAGACCTTGGTCTTGTGGCAAGACCACAGAGAATTAGATGGTGAGCATGGAGCACACCTCTTCCCAGCTGCCCAAGTCCTTTCAAGTCCACTTACCTACAAGCTTCCAAAATATTACACCAAAAACAGGCATCAGTTTCTGTAGCTGTACACCAATGGTGTGGGCTCACCAAGGAAGACACAGAGGCGCCAGACCTCAGCAGAGGGAACAACTATCCTGACAAGCGCCATACTGGACAGTAGAACCCTGAGCATTTCAGCTCAGATGTTTTTATTGATACAAAACTCCTCGGTGTTCTACTGATAGCACATGCAGATCATGAGCAATCAAACATCCCCCACAGAAATCCAACCCCTGCAGACAAAACAAAACACCAAGGCCTAGGCAGCCCCTCACCCAATAATGTACAATTATTTTATACATAGCTAGAAATAAAGTTCCACAACAAGTTTCTACATTTAGTAGGACCCAAGGTGCTGGTTGCCTTTCTCTTTTCCATTCCCACATGTCAAGGGGGACTGGAAGGACATGGCCACACTATTCTCAGCTTCCCAGACGCTCTCTGTGATGGTCAGTGTGAACAGTCAACTTGTCAAAACCTAGACCACCTGGTAGACAGGTCTCTGGGCATACAGGTGGGGGAGTATTTTGGTTGCATTAAATGAGGTGGGAAGACTTGCCCACTGTGGGTGGCACAATTCCTTGGCTGGGAGCCTGGGATGTTTAAAGGAAAAGAGTAAACTTAACTGAGCATGCATTCATAGTTCTCTGCTTCATGAGTATGGATGTCACGTGACCAGATGTTTTAGCTCTTGATGGATTATTTCCTTGAACTGAGCCAGAATAACTTTCCGGTCAACTGGGGCCTGTGCAGGACACAATACTCTGGCTCTGCTGTGACAAACACTGTATAGTGTCAGCTGTTCAGAAGTGCTGGTTAACTTCTTTGCTAACAGAGAAGACTTTTTTTTTTTAAACTTAACGCAAGCAGCACAGGTTTGCAGAGGGAGAGTGTATTATAACAATAAAGCCATGAGGACCTGAGTTAGTTCTTACCCGGGCAGAACTTCTGATGTTCCTAAGCTCATCTTCTACACATTGGAGATTAGAATCAGCACACTCACACCAGGAAAGGACAGAGCCTCCCCTTCCACCTGGCACAAGTTGACTATCAACTTCATGGTGGGCATTGCTGTTATTATAATTCACAGACATTTTCAAAGCCCAGAGCTAAGGAAAGGTAAACATGATGGTTCACCTTTATTGTCAACTTGACTGGATCTGGAATCTCCTAGGAGACACACTTCTGGGCATATCTGGGAGGGAGTTTCCAGAGAGGCATAAATGAGAAGACCCATCATGAACATGGATAGCTGCAGGGCGTTCCGACAGTACAAGTCGTTGAGGGGGAGCGGGACCAGCCTGTCCCCCTCGGGGAGAAAAGACACACATGAAGCCGGGAGAACTGTCAAAGCAGGTACTCTCTTTTATTATTACAAGCCGCCTTTTTATAGGCTGAGGGTAAATGGGAGGGTCTAGGAGATGAGGAGAGGTGACGTAGGGTGTGAGGTAAAGTGGAGTGAGGGGGGAGAGCCAGTAAGATTTTTACACGTCGCAGTTACTAGGCAGAGTCACCACCAGAATAGGCTATGCTGAGTCACTGTTATGCAGAACTAGAGGCGCCAAGACAGGTCTCTAAACTCGAGCTTGGTTTGAGTTTGGACTACAGGCCCCTCGTCCAGCCCAACAGATAGCTAGTGTTCTGGTCTCAGTAGAAAGGCAAAAAGGAGGAAGAGTTGAGCACCAGAATCCATCTTTCTCTGCCATGAGGGACTGTGTCTTAGTTAGGTTACTATTGCTGTGATGAGACGCCACGGCCACAGCAACTTGGGGAGGAAACAACTTGTGGGTTTACTGGGCTTACATTTCATCATCACTGCTCATCATCTAAGCAGTCAGGACAGGAGCTCACACAGGGCGGGAACCTGGGGCAGGAGCTGATGCAGAGGCCATGGAGGGTGCTGCTTACTGGCTTGTCAGTTCACAAGGCTGGATGTCTCAGCTGGTCTTCAGTAGGTACTGGAATCCCAAAGAAGTAGGCTCTAATGCCAGTGAAGGAATAGACTTGCTAGTAAGGCAAAAGCAAGCAGGAAAAGAATGAAAGCTTCCTTTTTCCTTGCCTTATAAAGGCTTCCAGCAGAAGGTGTGGCCCAGATTATAGCTGTGCCTTCCGTCAAGATCCACGATTAAAGGTGTATCTTTCCCCAATTCAAGATCCAATTAAAGGCAAGTCTTCCTACCTCAAAGATCCAGAATACAAGTGAATCCTCCTACTTCAAGTTAAGCAAAAATCCCTCACAGGTGTACCTTCCATTTTTGGATTTTAGTTAATTCCAGATGTAGTAAAGTTGACACCAAGAATAGCTATCACAGACTGTATCCTCTCAAACTGTTAGCCAAAATAAACCCCTCCTTTCTCAGTCTGCTTTTGCCAGGTATCTTATTAGAGCCACAAAAAACAAAACAAAAAGAGAGAGTCAGAGTCTTGGGTATGATGAGCATCCAAACCCAGCGCAGTGTCCTCCAGGTTTCTCCCACTGTCAAGCAGGCTTACATGGCACTACACACAGGGCTGATCCATTACACCAACATTCATTTTGCTAAATGGATAGTCTCTTAATTCCAGGATTATATTTAGCTGATAATTATTATTAATGAGGTGTTTTGAACACAGATTTAAGTTGCATTTAGCCTAGCAGGCAAAAGAGACCATGGGCTTTGAAAAAAAAAAAAAAAGAGGAGAGACCACAGTGGATGGGGTGGAGGTGGGGGGGCAGTCACCATCCCTGAAAGGCAGCTGGCTGGCAGGAACAGGCTGCCCAGATGCCGGGCAGAGCTGAATAAGCTATATGGCAGTGTGAATGCTTTCTTTCTTGAGTGAAGCTCCTCTCTGTGTGTACTGAATCATAGTATTCACAGGGGGCACAGGACAAGAACACTAAGTGGATCCCAGGCCTAAGACATGGGCGGGGCAGGAGTGGAGGCAGGAGGTCCGGCTAAGCCAACACTCAGGCAGGAAAGGAACCTGAAACCAGCCTTGTCGTTCTGTCGAGCCTGTAGTGGGTACTGGGGGGTTGGGGGGGGTGGGAGGGCACAGCTGATGAACACTGACCACAGACCTCAGCCAGAGAGAAACCAGGCCCAAAATAGGCTCAGCCTCTGGGGCGTCAGCTGGGATTTGCCCCTTCCAGCAAGTCACAGCTCAAGCATTCTGTTTACCAAATGCTTCTGCACACATAGAAACCAGGGACGGTTTGGGCTTCGTATGAAAAGGGGTGGGGAGGGTCTCAAAGGGTGGATTTCGAGATTGGAATCTCCTCTGAAACTCCGTGCCAGGGAGCCAAGGCTGGGGCAGGCAGCTCAGGGCAAGCCTGGCAAAGGAGGAAAGGAGAGGGCACTGTGGAGTCTGTCCCTAAGAAGTCCACCATGATGGGCATACCTTCAGTCTGGCAGGTAGCAAAGAGGAGACATCTGCAGGGATGCTACCTGGGCAGGCACTGAGTTCCTGGGAGTAATCAGAACCAGATGAGCGTGTGAACTCCCTGCTCTTGCAAGGGCTGTGTGGAAGGAAGACGCAGAGCAGAGCCTAGGGATCGTTTGCCCCCAGGGCCACACCCAGCCAAGCTGCTCTACTCTTTGTAGAGATGGGGCTAAGAGTGAGGCAGGGAGAAGGGAGGCTTCATGGGGTATACTGGGTCCTCTTCTGCCTCCTCCCTAGGGCCCTGCTGCTCTCTTCCCTTGGGCTCCTTCCTGCCTTCTCTGCAGATCTATGAAGAAGACAGAGCCACTGTCACTCAAGCCCAGCCACAGTGAAACATCTGACATGCACATGTCCTCAGTGGCCAGAGCATTTTGGGAAGCTGGTGCTTTTAAAGCCCTGCTTTACAGAGGACACAGACATATGAAGAAGGGTGTACAGCTTGTAAGTGGTGGGGCTGGAATTGAATCTCGGCCATGGGTTTCAGAGATGACACTCTATATAGCACACTACCCTACTTGGCTGTTAATACTGACCATGACAATAAGGAGAAGACCTACAGCACAGGGACTTCAGGTACCCACCTTCTGTCACATTGCTCTTATGGCAGCCCTGCAAAACACAGGTGCCATTTCCACCCCCAATTTGGAAAGAGGGAAATGAAGACCCATCTGCTACTTGCTTTGGGCCATTCAGTTGACAGGAGAGGCCCAAGGTTCAAACCCGGGTCCCTATGACTCTAGCACTCACCACTGTGCAACCCACCCTTCAATGACTTGCCCATCAGCATGCGTCACATGCTGGGTTGGACACTGGAGCCCTGTGGGGCAATTACATGGTCCATCCGACCTTCTAGCCTGCTGGGACAAGAAGGACACCAAGCCTACCCTCACAGCTTAAAGTACATCCATGAAGTCAACACACACCTAGCTGAGCAGAGCCGCAGAAAGGATTTCGCTGGTTAACTGGCAGAAGCGATCCCCTTTTCTCTTAGTGTGTATCAGAAGACCACTGGAAATCAGAAGTAGACTGACAAAATCGGTCATGTGAATCTTGCTTCATAGGCCAAGTACCATGTGTCTTACATTCTGGGTTTCCTAGAGTTGGAGTCAATAACATCAGAAGAAAGTAGCCTAAGAGCCAGCTCCCAGGAACTGGCTTCGAGAAGCCAGCTGCACTCTTCCTGTTTGGTGCACAGGAAACAACCTTCAGCAGCAGGGCAAGCTCACTGCCCAGCTGGCCATAGTTCATGGGTGCTCCTGTGAACTTGCTGAAACTGAATGTGAATTTTGGGCCACATCCCAGATCGCCTGAGTCAGAGAGTCTTGGGGTAGGGCCCACCAAACTGTGTTTTCACAGCTCTTGGTTAGCTCTGTGCCATTTGAGGAACTAATCTCCAACATCAGTAGAGCCGCTGCATGTGTCAGGCACACATCTCAACCTTGCACTAATTCTGGGCATTGATTTTATTCTACTTGGATGCAGTGCCGCACTCTTACAATCCCAGCACTTGGAAGGCTGAAAGCACACGTTAGAGCAACTTGAGCTACATAGGGACCCTTTCTCAAAACAACAGCAACAATAAAAACAAACAGCTATCCACAGAAACATAAATCGGGGAGTTGGGAGCATCCCTAAGTTGCCCCACATTACCTGATGGAAAGTCTGTCAAGAGCGTAGACTTTGGGTCTCCAGGGGCCCAGAATCAAACACCAGCTTGGCCTCTACTAGCTATTTGGATTTCTCCTCCCAAACCTCAGTGAGCTAAGCCACTCATCAGGTATAATGGGAGACCCTTTCCTGAAAGAGCCTGTTCTGAGGATGCAATGAGCTCATCCATGTAGAAGGCCTCTTGCCAGGCCAGGCCCATGTGAATGTGAAACAGAAGGCAGCAGTTATGTAAGAGCAGAGATCCCCTAGGCACCACATCCTGAAACTGCATCTCAGAGGCCTCCCCTTCAGACCAAGCTAGTGCCACTTAGGAAAAGCACTACCCTACGGGGTGGCTGGTACTTCAGCCGGTGAGAAGTAGCAAATGAGAAGAGGGCTGGGAACTGGGAGAGAAGTTGTTAGCTAGGGAGCCTGAGCATAGCAACAATAAACACAGCTGCCTGGGTTTATGGGGCTCCTGGAAGAAAAGTCGCACTAAAGTCAGTCTGCTGAACATGACTGAGTCACCCAGTGTGATCAGCAGGGTTGACAGAGACCAGCGAGCATGTGCACCAGTGTGTCCTTGTGGCCTATGCAAAAGGCCTAGCAAGAAAAGATAAAAACTGTAAAACACTGATGTTTAAAGAGATAGCCTTGTCATTTTTCATCTAATTGGTTACTCAGCCACAACTTTCTCCTGGGGGCCCAGGAGCCAAGGCTTCTCTGCCAGAAGCAGATAATCTGGGAGCGGAAGTGCAGGTTCTGGGTGACAGATCACCCAAGGGCAGCACTGGCCACTGTGTGACCTTTCTGGGAGGCCCACGTAATCAGGCTTTTGCCAGAAACCCTCATTTGTCTGCCCAGCTGCCTCTGGGGTCCCAGGAAGGGAAACAAGGTTAGCAGGAGCCTGGCTGCTCTCCAGGACTAGGATTTTAGAAGGTATGAGTGGGAAGGCTGTAGTGTACCTCCCCCCACACCTATCACAATGTCTCATGAAGATTCTGTTTGTCCCAGACTAGGCTCCAGAAATGACTATATCTTTTTCAAGTTTACATTGAAAGGAAATGATTTTAACCAGATTTGGAAAAAGCCTGTGAAGTTTTGGTTGTGAGGATATAAAATCAGCAAACTATAAGAGAGCCTCTACTTCCACTAGACCTTAGTTTCCCCTTTGGGGATGGGCCTCCACTCACATAGTAGGAGAGAGGTTATATAAAGCTAAGTAAGCATTCCTGAAAAACATTGTTCTGAGATAAAATGAAAAGCAGTAGATGGAAAGTCTCAGCAAACTGGCTCCTGGTAAACTGACCAGGAGCCCAAACTCTGGCAAACAGATGAGGCTTAATCAGCGTTTGTTGATTAAATAAAACATGCTTGATATCTGGGTGATGTCATCTTTGAGAAAACGTGCTGCTTTGATTCTGTCCCCTGACAAATGGATGGAGTCTTCAGGGTTGAATTGGGTCACATGTGACCCACCAACTAACTGTGCAGCCCATTCTGATGGCTGGATACAGGTATCTGGTCAGTATTTAATTGACACTATCCTCAAGAGTTCCCCGTGGTACCTGGATACTCTCGGTGACAGTAGCTCTGCCATGGAACCTCCCTTCAGACTATGCTCACTGGATCCAGAGAATATGGGGCTCCTTGCTGGACTCAGGAAAGCCAGTCACGGGACTGATACAGGCGGGGGGCGGGGGAGGAGCTGGCTTGTGTCGGCTGTTTTATTACATCTGGGTGGATGGAGGCTGCAGCATTCCACCAGCTTCCTGGAGCTTGGACTCTCCCCTGGGTCCTTCTAAGACCAGTTGATCAGGAGAGGAGGGGCTTTCCCTTTTCATCTCCAATTTCACTGAAGCCTCAACACCTAAAACTCAGCCACCCTTTCTCCCATCTGTCAAGTCTTCAGCTTTATAACACATCATGTTCTAGTAAGAAACAAATGGTAGCCAGATAAATATTTTGGGAAAACAAAGACGGGTAAAAGACAGGCAAGGAGGTTCATGCCTTTAATCCAGCACTAGGGAGTCAGAGGCCAGTCTGGTCTACAGAGTGAGCTCCAGGACAGCCAGGGCCACAAAGAGAAATCCTGTTTCAAAACCAACATCAACAAAACAAACAAAGCCCACAAAATGGTACTGCTAATGGGACTGTGGCATGCCCTCAGCTAGGAGACACATCCTGATTTCAAAGATCTCAAAACAAGAAAAAGTGTCCTGGAGTTGAAGAAATATGCAGTTTGTTTTCAAGACAATGTGCCCCTCCTGGCATTATGCAGGCTTAATCCCAGCTCCACTGCTTCGGTGTGAAGGGCCTCACTTAACCGAGCCCAGTCTGCTTATTAGTAAAATACCTGAAATACTTCCCTCACAAGGGTTTCAGAGGTTACTGTTACTATGACATGGCAGCTGAGATCATCAAACTATTAGAGGAAAGCTTTTATTGGGGCTTCCAGATTCATTCCATGGTTGCTTGGTATTGTGGCTCTGGGTGCAAGGCTGCACGAGACGGTGGCACAGCATAATGGAAGAACCCTGGTTACACTATGGTGTTGTGGAAACAGAGGCAGAAGAGGAGCAGAACTTAACTTCGATTTTTCACCAAAAATGACCAAACTTCCTCCCATTAGGCCGCACCTCCTACAGGTCCCAATAACACCACAAGCTGGGGACCAGTTGGGGTCTAAACTGTAACAAAATGAGAAAGTGAACGATGTGTCTGGAATGGCGTGCTCTAAAGAGGCGTGAGAAGGCTGTGCATCTCCGTTTCTGAAAGCTCAGGTGGTACCGTGAGATGACAATTCCCAACAGATTAGTGTGGCCGAGAGTGGAGAGGACAAGCCCGGGACCCAGATGAATCATGTGACTGCATTTACAATGGGCACTAACGGACAGGAGAATCAGAGCCTGGAGTCTCTGGAGAGCACACATGAGAGACAGTTGACAGAAGCCCTGGAACAACAAGAAGCTAAGGTGCTGGGTAAGACCTGGCTCTGGAAGGAGGGAGGCATACTAGGATACTTCCTGGGGTAGAGCAGTGACAGAACAGACATGACAGAGTGGTGGTCTTCTGCAGGAAGACAGGAAAGAGGATGAACCTTGAGGCTGGAAACTGAGGGGGAAATGTCAGGAAGAAGAGAGTTACATAAAGGGAAGACCCAAAATTGCTGAACAACCCCCCATTCTCAGCTTGCCCCTAAATCCCACATGTTCCATGTAGGGAGACTCCAAGGACCGTAAGTTAAAGCAGTAGCTGAAGAAATAGATTTCAGAAATTTGTTGAAGGGTTGAGTTTGGAGTTCAAGTCCTACCAAGCTAAAGCAGCTTTGTAAACAAGGCCTTTTGAGACTTCAAAGGCTACACACTACTTTAAACACATAAGATAGGGATAGAGGAAAAACCAAAATAAACCCTAAATGCCAGTCAGGTGACTTAACTACTGGCTAGGACAAAACACACATTCTGACAGAAGACACAGTCTCTTTAACATGCTACTCACAGTACAGTTACAGACACATGAAGAAGCAGGAAATGTGACACATGACCAAGAGAAAAAAAATAAGAAATTCCCTCCAGTGCTGGATTTAGTAGACAAGGATTTGAAAATGGCTATTATAAACATGACAAGTGTTTCAGGAAATGAAGGCCAAAAGACATATACTCTCGGAAGAGAAACAGTCATCACACCAAGGTGTGATCACCCCAGCAGGTGCCCCTCCCAACAGTTCTGGAAGCATATGAATATGGGTGTGGTGTCACCTCTGACTAAATACTACAATTGATGGTCAGAAAGCCCACCAATGGTCTGGGCAGTGGTTGGGAACACCCTCTGATATAGAGAGCAGAAGCTTCCCTTGCCCTACAAGGCCAGGGGTCTCTTGTGATAGAGAAAAAATGCAGTTTCACACCCTTAAGAGAATACTTCAAGCCAGAGGTGAAAAGTAGCATGATCCTCTCAGAATTCTGTGCTGGGCACCCAGAAGCCACTCATTCCAGGCTGTCACTGACAGACCCACGGTGCTGAGGCTGGCTGGGCTCAAACTCAGCAAATGTGACCTCACACACATTATTTCTCCTTTATGAAGACCAGCTAAAAACTTCTGCTTGTCTTGACCCTCACAGTGTGTTCACAAGCACTACCACCACCACCTCTACCTCCACCTCCTCCACCACCTCCACCTCCTCCACCACCTCCACCTCCACCTCTACCACCACCTCTACCACCTCCACCACCTCCACCTCCTCCTCCTCCACCACCTCCACCACCACCTCTACCACCTCCTCCACCACCACCACCTCCACCTCCTCCTCCACCTCTACCACCTCCACCTCCTCCACCACCTCCACCACCTCCACCTCCTCCACCACCTCCACCACCTCAACCTCCTCCACCACCTCTACCACCTCCACCTCCTCCACCACCTCCACCACCTCCACCTCCTCCACCACCTCCACCACCTCAACCTCCTCCACCACCTCTACCACCTCCACCTCCTCCACCACCTCCACCACCTCAACCTCCTCCACCACCTCTACCACCTCCACCTCCTCCACCACCTCTACCACCTCCACCACCTCCACCTCCTCCTCCACCACCACCTCCACCACCTTCACCTCCACCATCACCACTTCCACCTCCTCCACCACCTCCACCTCCATCTCCACCACCTCCACCTCCTCCTCCACCACCACCACCTCCACCACCTCCACCTCCACCATCACCACTTCCACCTCCTCCACCACCTCCACCACCACCACCTCCACCACCTCCACCTCCTCCTCCACCACCACCTCCACCTCCTCCTCTACCACCACCACCACCACCAACACTAGCTCCCCCTTGCCTGCTGACTTCTCCTTTCTTGACTTCTAACTCCAAAAGCATAACTTACTCTCATTTTTTTACTTTTCCATCTCCTCCTGGCACCTGTTGTGATCCTTAGCTTGTCAGTCCCGTTTTTATTTTCTCTCAAATGCCAGTAAAATTATCCTCTACTTTTTTTGGGTTTTAGTTTGTTTTAAATCTAGCTGGTAGTGATGGTGCATGCCTTTAATATCAGTACCTGGGAGGCAGAGGCAGGAGGATCTGTGAGTTTGGAGGCCAGCCTGGTCTACACAGACTTCCCAGTCAGCCTGAGCAAGAGTCTGTCTTTAAAAAAAAGTTCAAATAGAGATTATAAAATTAAATGAAAAGTACAGTATCTAACAAAATGCTTCAATTGAAATTAGCAGATTGACTCACAGAAGAAAGAGAAGGTCAGCAAAGTGGGAACAGAAGAAAAGATCCAAACTGAATCAGGGGAAGGGATATATATGGACAGGCAGACTTTCAGTGAGGACAGTGTACAGGTAGAGTTGAAGGAGGGAGAGAGAAAATGTTGTACCAAAAAAAAAAAAAGCATAAAGCCCCTTTCCTTAATTTAGTCGGGGGTGGGGGGAGCAGCCACTGGTCTAAGATCCTCAGAGAACACTATGTGGAATAAATTTGAAGAATATCACTCTTAATGACACCACAGCCAAACACTGAGAAGCCAAAGACACACACAAGAAAAGCTTCAGAGGAGACAGAGGAGAAGAAAGAGCAGCTGTAGCCAAGTGTGGTGGTACCTGCCTATAGTCCTAACACTCAGGCTGAGGCAAGGAGATCTTAGTTCCCACGCCAGCTTGGGCTATACAGGGAGGCCCTGTCTAAAATGAGAAAAATGAGGCTGGAGGGGTGGCTCAGCAGAGTGCTTGCCTAGCATGCAAGCATCCCTGGGCAAACCCTAGCACCACATAAACCAGGTCTCGTGATTCACTGCACGCCTGTAATCCCAGCACACAGGAGGTGGAGACCAGAACACCAGAAGTTCAAAGTCATCCTTGGGTACAGTTAGTTCAGTCAGTTTAGGATACGTGAGGCCCTGTTTCAAAAACAAAAAATGCATGAAGAAACACATGTCCACACAGGTACTGACAGCCCAGTGAAGGACACTGTAACTACTGCAGCCAGCACTCACTGGGCTGTATGCAGTCAGAGTTTACTACACTAAGGTGTCACATATCATTTAATACTTTAAAAGTGTTTTAATGCCAGGCAGTGGTGGCGCACACTTTTACTCCCAGCACTAGGGAGGCAGAGGTAGGCGGATTTCTGTGAGTTTGAGGCCAGCCTGATCTACAGAGTGAGTTCCAGGACAGCCAGAGTTACAACAGAGAAACTCTGTCTCGAAACAAAACAAAAAATGTTTTTATTTTATGTGTATGGGTGGTTTGCCTCTATGTGTGCCTGTGTTCCACTGTGTGCCTGGTACCCAGGGAGGCCAGGAGATGTTGGATCCCCTGGAACTGGAATTACAGACAGTTGTGAGCCATCACGTGCATGCTGGGGGTCTAGAAGAGTAATTAGTGCTCTTAACAGCTGAGCCATATCCTCAGCCCCTCATTGAATTTTTATAATAGCTCTCTGAGGAAGATCCTTATATTATCTCCATTTTACAGATGAGGGAAAGTGAGACTCAGAGGTACTGGGTGGCAGAGTAGAAATTGACTCTACAGTTTGAGCTACCCAGCAGAGCCCCTGATTGCTTTGGGCCACCAAAAAGGCAAGGATTATGCAAAAATGGGTGGGAAGAGGCCATTCTGGTGCTCTGCCCCCACTCATTGACATTGCTGGAGCTTTGAATTATGCAAACAGAATACTACAATAACCCACAGACATGAGCTGCATCTGTTACCAGAGCGTGTAGTGTCCTGGAGACTCCTTTTGCCATCAAGTAAGTCCTATGGCTCCAACTGTCTTTCTCACCAAATGGCTTACACAGCCACCAGCTTCAGATGTCCAGTCTGTGGTTCCAGAAAAAGGCTCCTCATCCCAGCTGTGTTGCTTGAAGCCTGTTCCCTGCTTCTTGGGATTTAATTCCACTTCTCCAACAGGGCCTCATCTCTCCTCAACCAAAATGTTCTCCTCTCTGCTCCACTTGAAGAACGTCTTGTGGCTGGGCATGGGTGTGTTCCTGTAACTCCAGCATTCAGGAGGCTTAGGGAGGAGGATTTTGAATTTGAGGCCAGCTTTGGCTACATAGTAGGATCCTGACTCAAACAAAACAAAACACAAGAGCTCCATGTAACTGCTCTTGCCTCCATGTCTTCTCCAGTTAGTACTTGGTCGAACAAATGACACCAAAACTCAGTAGCCCACAGCAACTATTCCATTAAGCTGTGGGCCAGGAATTCAGATGCCCCACAGTAGAATGGCTTCTTTCTCCCCTTCACACGCAGGACCCTACACGCAGGACGGAATGGCTGAGAGAAAAGTACAGGTGGGGGTAACCCTGTAGCTAGGGGCTGCAACCATCTGGAGGCAACTTTCCACTCATACCAGGGGATAATATTATCTGTCGTGTGTTGTGACCCCTGAACTTCTCAGGCTCTGACTTGCTCAAGGCTCTGAGAGGATGTCCCAGGGAATAGAGCAGATGTCACCCTGCCTATAACTAACAGCCTGTTCTCCAGCCTTGGACATCAGGTCCTTTCACTTCATGCTATTGGTGCTACAGTACAAACCAGCACCAGACACAGACTTGTGAGGACGAAGCAAGGACACCACCTCTCAATGGGAGGAGTGTCAGATCTCCTGGTAACCTGAAGGATGTTGGGGCCCATCTCTGAGGAAGCAGTCTACCTCAGTATCTTTACCTACTCCTCTCTGCCTGGCTGTCCCCTCTCTACCTGAATTGCTTACTGGGTCTAAGCCATCCTATGGGGTTGAGCTTAAAGACTTCCTCAGGCGGCTGGCCCTGGCTGCCACATCCCTCTGTGAGATGCACCCTTAGCACCCAGCATTTTTCAGATCCAGTGGTCTGCCTCCCAACCTGAGCAGTAGCTGTCAGAGAACCCGGGCTTTGGCTAACAGCAGCATCTCCACAAACACATCCTGGAAGTGCGAGGGAGAGAAGGAGGGGGCAGGGCAGACCCTTGGTGTATGGTATGTCTCAGGCTACAGTATATGGTGACCTCTTCCTGCCAAAGGAACAGTTACAAGACAGGTGTTCAGCAACAGGAACTCTGTCTAGGTTCTAGGCAGAACACAGAGTGCATAGTATCTTCACACCCTGGTAGATAAGAACTTCCTGTCCAGTCTAGCTTCCTGGCTAATGGTGGCCCATAAGATCTATGGTCTCTTCTAAGAAAAGGGACTGACAGAAAAAAGGGAGGGGCTAGGTAGGATGAGGATGAGCTAAGGCAGGGGAAAAGATTGTGTCTTGAACAGAAGGAGGAGAGTTCTGGGAGGGGGAAACCACAGTGAGTCTATCTTTTAGGGATCAGGAATGTGCCCTATGGCACCTTGGTATAAGAGAGGTCCACTCAAGTTACCCCCCTAGTTTGTACCCAAATGTCACCATAACCACTAAAGCTTTTCAAAGAAGAGTCATATTAATATCAAGCAGTGGGTAAGCCTGTGCATGGGACTGAGGGCTCCCCCTATCTGCACCCATGCAGGATGCTTAGTAGCCTGCCTGGCCTTCCTCAGACCAGTCCAACAGGTCTGATACATCTAGAGGATGCTAGCTACTCTGAACCACTAAACAATCATGGAGTTCCACTAACATGGCCAATCCCACAACTGACAGGTCCCAGGGACCCCACCATTTGTCCTCGAGTCACAGCTGGGAATACTGAGGCTGGCAGGGTCACATAGCAGGGCTTAGAATATGAGTCCAGCCCACCTGCCCACCCAGCTCACACCACCCTTGACTCTGTAGCAAAACCTTCCCAGGTGACCTTGGGGAGCCCTCACTGAAGTCTTTCTTGTTGGCATGTGGCTCACTTATTCTGTGGGGAAGGAAGCCCATGATAGATGACTCAGGTGCCTGGTGACAGCTTTCCTCCAGTATTCCCCACCCAGCCACGGTACTAATCTGCTGCCTTCTGTGGGGATCAAGTGGTTTGGAGAGAAGAATGTGGCCTCTGGAGAAGGCTAATGAGGAGCTTAGTAGGGCAATTCACAGAAAAGAGTGAGCAGAGCTTCCTAGGCTCCTGAGCAGCTCCTTGCACAGCTGCAGCTGGTCAAACCCCTTTGCCTGAGTCCAGGGGAAGTGCTCTGCCGGCACAAGGCACCCCAGGAACACTGGGCTTCAGGGAGTGGAGCCTGCAGCTGAGCCAGGAGCAGAGCTGGCCAGGCTGCCTGTGCCAAGGAAGGAGGGGGCCGCCCAGGCCGCCAAAGCAGGCTGGAGGGGGCTGGGCCAGCTGGGGCTGGAGCTGGAGTGACATCACTGGGCGGCCCGCCCCTGTCTGGAGCTGAGGGGAGGCCCGGAGCCTTTCTGAGGCCTGGGGGATCCTCTTGCACTGGTGGGCGGAGAGAAGTGCTTGCAACCAACCAGGGTCAGGCTGTGCTCACAGTTTCCTCTGGCGGCATGTAAAGGCTCCACAAAGGACCTGGGAGTTCAACTGAGGCTGCTGCAGTCGGCCTGGGGATGGACCCCAAGCCCTGAGTGGTGCTGCAGGACCCAGGACCTGTAAGGAGCATGCACTGAGGCAGCTGCAGGCCACGCTGTGAGGGAGAGCAGATTGGGAGCAGTATCAGCGACACCCAGCCAGCTCCATCTCTAAGAGCTTCTGAGAACAGACTGTTGCCCTCAGAGGCCAGTAAGGCAGGGCTGCTCGGCAGCGGCCAGTCCAGCCTGAGACTTGGGATCCCTCCTGGCTATGGCCAGGCTGCCCCACTGACGGCACCCTGAAGCATGTGAGAAACTGCTCCAGAGCCAAGCAAAAGGGAAGAGGTAAGGGGCCAGCTCTCAACTCTGCAGCAGCCAGGGAAAGGGGGCTTGAGGTGGGCCAGGGGTGAACAACCTTGACTCCACCCGGCTGGGGTGTGCAGCTGGACCCCATGAGGGGTCATCCCTTGCTTTTACTTGAAGCCAAACCAAGCATATGACTAGGCAGAGGACTTTGGATACTTGGGCAGGGTAGTGTTAGGGCACAAGATCATGGATGGGGCTGGGATGATGAGGACTCCATCAGTAAGCCCCACTCACCTCTTTCAGACAAAGAGCCTTTGGGGTGAACCGGGCGGCTGTTGAACACCAGACTGGAAGGTATGCGCATATGCATAGGTGTGTACTTGAGAGGGCAGCGGGCTGAGAGAGCTGCAGGGTAGTGGAGGACTTGGCAAGTTGTGTTTAGGCTCTGGGCTACTGCACACCCAGGCTAGGGAACATGCTAAGGCAAAAGCAGATGTGAATGCAGACCCGAGGCAGTGGGAGTCCTTGTTCAGAAAGTGCCCTGGGCCGGGCAACGCCAGCTCACAGGCTTCCAGCCTTCTAGCCGGCCAGGAGCAGAGGCGTTCTATGCGGGACAGAACATGTTACCCACAAGTTTCTGTCAGTGGGACTGGAGCAAAGTGCTGCCCTGACTTTCCTTCTGTGCCCGGGCACAGTAGATGGCCCCAGGTCTCCAACCAGCAGGATGTGGCTGAGAAACCGGAGGACATGCTTTCCTGGAGCCTAGTGAGGGGACACTGCAGGCACTACCATTGGAGTCCCTTGAAAGCGCTGGGCATTTCCAAACAGAAATTCTCTGCTGATCCCTCCCTTCTCCCTGTGACATCTGTGTCACGGGTCAGCTATTGCTCTGCTATGGGATTAGGATGAGTTCCAAGAGGCCAGTGTAGATACTCAGAAAAAGATCCCTTTTCACAGGGGCTCAGAAGAAAGTTGAGAATACCACTTCCAAAGTTAGCTCCATGCTCTCTGCGTGGATCCGCCAAGAGCACGCAGAGTACGGTCGAGCTTATGAGCCGGCTCAGTCTGAGGTCTGCTGAATATCAGCTCAGTGGCTCTAGCAGGTCACAGCTTCTGTCAGTCTCCATCTCCTGTGAAAGGGAGTGATGCCTAGCTCAGTAACAGCTACCCCACAACACACCCTACCATCTCCATCTCACAGACGAGGAAGACAGTGGGATGACTTCAGGGCTGCTCACACATCACCGCTCTCTAGAGGCAGCACCTGAGGCCTTAGTCCTCAGCTCAGTGCCTGTGTATGAAGCCTCTAAAAAGTCTAGTCACTAGAGCCCAACCATCAGAACTGCCTAGAGGGGAGAACAAGCACCCTGATTCTTTCCCTGTTCTCGATATATTCTGCTAAGGGTCTCAGAAAAACCTAAAGGCAGAACCAGCACTGTGGGCACGCCCACTGCCCATACTGGGAGAGCTTCCAGGAGCCCAGGGTGGGAGCTTTGCATCCGAGACTGCTATACCTATAGCAGCATTTTTGCATCTGAGAAGTATCCTAGGAAACATACAAACACCCAATACCAACATCACAGGCAGAGTGCTACCGTGAACCACCCTTGGGTGCTACTGGTCTGCCGACTGGCATTCCTGTTAGAACCACAGGGATAGGAAAATGGAGCTTGGTCCTACAAGAGGACCACCAGCCACACCTGCCTTTAAATTACAGAGGGACAGGCAGAGAAGAACCTCCAGCAAGCCTGGCCACAGTGCGGGGGCTAGTGCCAGACAATACCAGTGTATCTGAACCCAGGGGCAGCAGCTTTTCTCCTGTAACTCCAGGGGGCCAACCAGGCTCCTGAGTTCTTGGAGGCATCTGGAAAGTGAATGCGAAGTACATGCTTCCCAGCCAGGGTTCTGGTACAGATGGCACTGAGATGTCCTACTGCAGTCTGGACTTGGGGCTTTCTGGCTTCTGCATGCAGCTTAGGCTGAACGAAGGCTCTGACTGACTTTGTGAACCTGGCTAACACAGATAGATTACCACTGGGCAAGGGATGGCAAAGTGGGTAGAGACAGAAGGGCAGTGTGTACCATCCTGGAGATTTACCCAGCATGGCTGCAGGTTCACAGACAAGGATCTCACAAATGTTTACAAAGTTGCCCACTGGGTTAGTGAGCAGATGGTTTCTCATTCCATCCTTACCCCCACGCTAGGAAATGCCTTCCAGTTTAAGCACCCCCTTTTCAGATGGAAGAATAAAGGCTTAGGAAGGCTACTAATTCGCCAAGGTGACAGCTGTGTGATCCATGGGACCTGAATCTAGGGCTTTGGTTTGAAGCCCATGCCTTCTTCTATCCCACTCTACTGCTTTATACAAGGCATCCTAACTCCTTATGTCCTGATGCCACCCTGTGTCCCTGGCAGTCAGGTCTGCTTTTGCTGTCCTTAGTCCCTCCGAGAGTAGGATGCTTCCCTGGTCTCCATGCTACCTTCCCTGTAGGGCTCACATCTGCAGCACAGAAAGCGTGGCTGCTCCATCTCTTACAAAAGGGGCTTGGCAAGTACACAGCACACCTGTGCACCACAGCCGACCTCAAATTCCCACGTTCCACACTGTTCCCATAACCCGAAACCACCCTCCACACCCTGCACGCAGGGGCAGTACCTTGGGTAAACATTCATCCACGTGACCAGACTGCCACAGGCGTTCTCTCATTACTATTTGGGGGAATCCTCCGGGACTGCTGTGTGGGAGCTCACCATCTACCCTGGGCCACACCTAACAGCTCCTGAAGCAGCATCAGGTAGCTGGCGACACAACAGATAGCAGGCCCTCCCAGGGCAGGTATATTCAGTCTCTGGCCTCTTGGTGAATCATGGCCTACTTCATCTGGAATGTTCTCAACTTAGAGTGCACACCATGGAGCTCTGCTGTGTAGAACCTAAGGCCATCAGGATAAGGCAGGTAGATGGTGAATAATCCCACAAACACCCAACAGAAGGCATAAGTCACAAGATGTGGCTGTGGAAGCTGAGAGGGTCCCCAAGATGAGCAGCACTGTCCCAAGGGTACCGAAATGGAAACTGAGGCTCAGTAACATAGCACCTCTTCTACAGTTTTACCACTAGTAGGACAAAAAGGAAGCCTTCCAACTCTAACCTGTGTCACTCCAGCCAACCCACAGTCACCTGACACAACTATGTTGTAGAAATCTCCAGAAAGAACTGATGTTCGGAGAAGTGGGTCTTTTCTATGAATTTATGTGAAACACCAAAGAGGTTACTTAGCTACAGGCAGCTCGGAGTTTGTGGCAATAGGACAGATCAGAAACCTTATTTGTAGGAAGTTTCTGTGGTAAAGTTGTATCCTGTTCTGGGTGACTGATTCAGTTACTGCTTTGGAGGTGTGTGTGGGGAGGTTAGTTACAGCATCCTGGTCCATGTACACAGCACTGAGACACGATCTGATCACAGAACACTAAGAAGCTAGGTGGGGAGTCACTGTGCAGGTCCACAGTGACCTGGTGGAACCAGCCTGTCTTAGGGCCAGCAGCCCTGTCACTCGGTCCTCAAACAGACAGGCTGAGACAACCACAGAAAATCCCAGAAAGAACTCAATCCTCACCTCCCAGAGATTCCTGGTTTCCAGAATGCCAACACCCTGCCAGGGGTGATCCTACTCCAACATCTGCCATAGAAGGTTGTATTGCCTTTGCCCTGCTGAATGAACCTCCAGGACCCACCCCAGACAGCAGAAAAGATCATGTACAGTGAATGAGTCCACAAGCAAACTCGGGGCATAGCTCTCAATCAAGCAGGCCATGTACCCTGAGGGATACACTGTTCCCTTCTATGCTGTTCAGCCAAGGTCTCACTGGGGCACTTTCCCTCCCCCTAGACCACTCCCTCTAGTCCCCATCCTGGCTGGGTCATGGGGCTACTTAGCTCCTGAATGTTGCCACCTGCATTGGGAATGGCTGCTACTGTGGAACCTTTGAGCACAGGGGCCTCATCTCCTTTTCCCCTGCTCTATCTCTCACAACTGGCAAGGAAAATATATGGAACAAATGTAGTCCTTGGCAGCTGGTTGCCTGGGTGCCACACTAGGAGTTGGGTATACTGAGGGGGAATCTAAGAAGCCCACACTTAGTAGAAAGGAGACTTCCTCACAGGTGTGGCCTTAAAAGGTCACCTTAGAAAGGAAGACAGATACATACCAGGTAGAAAGCACGTGAAGGTGAGATGCATGTGAGGATGCTGATTCGATGCCATGTGGGCTTTATTCAGACCTGGAAGCGTGTATGGAGCACTTACGGGGTGGTGTGCTGGCTTGGCACACCAAATGACCTGAGTTTAATTCCCCAGCACTTCCTAGACTGGGGCACTGGCACACAGGGCCTGACACTCCAGCAGGAGGACCAGGAATTTCATGGGCATGCCAGCCTCAGCCAGCTCCTGGTCCACTCGGACTACATGAGACTCTGTCTTAAGTGAACGCAGATACAGGGAGCCACTTAGGAGCATGTGGGTAAGAAAGCTGGCTTGGACCCCAGTCCCACCTTTTGGTGACTCTGGTCCTGGCCCTTTAGCTTTGTGTATTCATCTTTGAAATGGATAATTGCAGTACCTACTTAGAGTGCCTGTGATGTGCTAGGGAGGACCAGAAAGAACTTGTCCTGATGCTCAATGGATAAGTCCATCTCTGTTGGCTAAAGTGACCTTTGTTTTAGCCCATCAGCTGGGCTCAGAAGAGAAACTCCAGGCAATGCCCATGTTTTCCAGGAAGCCTCCTGGGGCAGTGCTATGCAGCCAGACTCAGACTCTCCAAAGCACACTAGGCACTTCAGGAAGTGCAGCAGCCAACTCAGAAGCTGGACTCTCAAATGGCTTCTGCAGACACTCCCATGACTCTGCTCTGCTGGCCATGACTCCTGGCACAGAGGGTTTATATGTGGACTTTGGGGGAATCTCAAAATGGTTCCCAAATAATGCAGAAAAATAGCAAAAAAAAAAGCCTGGTATAGGCTCCCAGCTCCCTAGACCTAACCACATCTCCTCTGCCCTATGATCTCATAGTATAACCACAGCCCGCCTCCACACACACAGCCTTCCCTGAAAACCAGCAACTAACCCGTGGCATGTGCACAAGAGCCTGGGACATCAGGCACCCTTCCCCCATTACTTTTCCAGGCATAGCTGGAGGATGTGATCCTAGCCTCTCTGTTTCTCTGGTTCATGTATCTGTCCAAGTTGCTCACAACAGGACTGGCCCCCGGATGGAGCTAGACATAATGACTGGTAGGTGGGAAGGCTAGGGCAGTGGGTGATGGAAAGCTGAACGGAGAGGGACTTATTTAAAGGCCTGACCCCTGCTAGGCTGAGGAAGTGGGGAGCTGGCTGCAGCCTCCCTGGGGGCCCTCATGGCCTTCTGGTGAGGGATGATTCACAGGATCCTGGGGTGGGAGGAGTGGCAGTTGGAGACTGGTTATTCCCTCCCTGGCCTCGAGGCTGGGGTGAATTATGGAGGACAAATGACGCACAGTTCCTTCTCCAGGTTGTCCAAGGTGAGTCTACCACCATTCAACCGTGATGCCCATTCTGGGGTCTCACCACTCACAGGATCAAGAAGTTCTTTCTAATATCCAACAAGACTCACCCTTGTACTGACTTGAAAGCCATGTCTGCTCATCCGGTCAACAGTAAGAAGCAACTGCAACCTGGCCATTAGACAAACAAACAAACAGGCTTCTTTTATTCCTACTGGTTGGTGAGGCGACCTTGGAGTGAGGGCATAGGGCTGGCAGTATCCATCAAACCTGGGTCCTGATGTTTACTCCAGGCAACTTAACACCTTAGGGCCTGGGTTTTTCTTTGCCTGGTGCAGGTATAACTATCTCCTAGGTCAGTAGTCCTATAATGTGTTACCTGGGTACTATTAATAATAGTAACAGAGGAAACCAGCTTCAGGCAGGCTAGCCAGTACCTGCAGCCATCTATGTATAGAGCTGTGAGAGCCAATGAGACAGACTGTGTTAGGGTACACATGTGTACAACAAAGAACATCCATTATTCTCAATACTACTGGCCACGTGCTTGACCAGATGGCTTGTTTTAGGACTGTCTCTGCATCTGATTCCCTCTCCATCCTGAGTCAGCTGCTGGATTGGGTACCACTCTGCATGCATGCCAGGCCTTTCTGCAGCTTTTGTAGGAGTAAGTTTTTGCTGGGCACACTGCAGTCCTGATCTTGGACTAGCCATCTCCATTCATGCTCTGGTCCCTCAGATTCACTCAAGCACAGCTGGAGTCTCTAGTTTCCCAGGCAAGGCCAGCTAGGCACATGTGGCCTCATGGACTTGGCATAGTCACTTCTCAGGTCTCCAATGTGGCTGGGATCCTCCTCTGGTTTGTGCTCATGGCCAGCCAGCATTGCTAGCTGGGGTAGAGCAGTGCACTCTTCCAGAAGACCACAACTGGACTGACCAGGAAAGCACCCCCCAAGGGCCAGTCCTGCAGACTGCAAGAGCACTCCTGGCTTCCTCCTGCCTATAGGATCAGAAGGTCTTTCTTGGAGTTTCCTGTCACACTGGCACTTCCACAGCAGGTGTGCTTTGGTGTATCTGGTGTATCTGCTGCCCAGCTCTGCTACTTAGTGGGTCCATGATTTAGGGAAACAACTCACGGTTTTCAGGTCTCAGCAGTCTCCTTGCCTGCAAGGGGTCATAATGATGAGCCTTGCTATTAGCCTTGACTGTACCTTGTGGTAATTAAATAGCTGTACTAGGGCTGGGGACATAGCTCAGCAGGCAGCCGTGGGTTTGATATCCAGCACTGCACAGATGGAGTATGATAATGCATTCCTATAATCCCAGGACTGGAGAGGTAGAGACAGGGCTGATCTCAGAGTCACAGGAAGTTCAGAGCTGGCCTGAACATGCGACCCTACCTAAAGAAAAAGGAAAGAACACTAGAAATACACAAATCCACAAAGACCATGACTGTTTCCCCCTAGAGTGGCAGAGCTCACCAGAAAAGTACCTCAGTACTTCAGCAGGCAAATGGGGGAACTGCCTTGCTGTTACCTAAGACACAGATGTGACCCCCAGCACCTGGCTCACACGGCTGTCCTGAAGCAATGGCCCTTCCCAAAGGGCTGCTGGGAAAATTCAGTGGCATGATATAGACAAAGTGCTTGGGCTACAGACATAACTGGCTGGAGTTGTTTTTATTATTTGAACTTTTTCCATCCCTAATCTTTGAGATAAGAACTCAGAAGTATATCTCAGGCCAGTAGCTTCTGCTACAAGGCAGGAGACAGCTCTGTTTTACCAAAATGATATTTCTTCCCACAAAGTAGCCCATTGCCTGGGCTGCAGTGTTGTGGTGGCAAGAGGGATGTGGATACACAGTGTGCGGCCCCATCATATAAGCCAAATGGGGACACTCAGATGCAGCCCACTGGAGGTTGGGTGAGACTCAAGCCCGGGGAGGCCACCTTCCCATGTGCTGAGTCTGTCCTGCCACGTGGTTAATGTAGCCTTGGTGATGAGGAGAGGAAAGCCCGGCACAATGGAAACTCCTCGCCACACAATGTGGAAAAGCGATTCGGATCGGTGTTTTTATTTTAATTTCCAGGCCAAGGAAAACAGTTGGGTTTGCTTTTCTTTGTTGGTCATGGGGAGAAAGTGAGGAGGGGCGCTTTGACTGGAGTTGAGCTAGTCCCAGCCAAAGATGGCTGGAATGCTGGTGGGGGGGGGGGGTTACTTCTCTTGGGATGCAATTAGCTGAATAAATATCAAGAAAGCAAAAGTAAACACACTCATTACTGCCCATTCAGAACTGCCAAACTAGCAGAAGACGGGTTGGAATCCTTAGGGAAAACAAATGCTTGCTATGGAAGCCAAGGGCCGCATGGGGAGCACGGTCCTAGTGTGAGCCCCTTGGTGGTCCAGTTTGTACTCATACCTGCCGTGTGTTCCCAGCAGACACCCTGCCTGCCTAGATGTCAAGAGTCTCTACTAGTCACTAACATTGCTGACTTACCTAGATCGTGGACTGCAGACCCCCAGCAAGGGATTTTGTTCATTCCATTCCTTTCTGTAAGGCACCGGACTCCAAAGCACCCCACCAAGCTCAGGCCCTTAGAGATGGAACTGTAAGTCCAGATGCTGCCAGGATGCTTGGTGACTGACTGGTTCTAACACTAACTGGTGATGTCACATCTTTTAGCTTTCACTTCCTCACCTCTAAGTCAGGTATGATACAAATAACGCCTCTGGGGTTTGGACTGATCAGAACATGTGTGAGCAGCAGTTGTCTAGTTTGGTTTGCTTTTTAACCTAATGATGGCAAGCAATTTTCTTAAAGGAAAAGGATTTAGTGACCACACCTGTGTGTCCCTGACACTCACCATGTGCTAGCACCGGGTAGCTGCCTAGGGTCAGAACTTGGTCCTAGCAGCTCTGTGACTTGAACCTAAATCCTCCATGAAATGGGTCATTAGTGGTACTTTCTCTCAGAGGTCAATGGTGCTCTACCCATAGTAAAGCCATCCTCCAGGCTAGGCTCCTTGGTGCCATTACAACATTCCACCCTCAAATTTCTTTACCCAGGGTACAATGTGGGAGACTACCTCATTTCATAGAAGAGGTGCTCAGAATTCAGGATTTCAAGTCAAAGGCAAGAACAGTGAGGACTCACATTGGGAAGGGACAGAACACACAATAAACAGTACAATGCGGCTCTGGGTTTAGATAGCTAGGAATGTTTAGAAATCAAGTTTTTTTTCTCTGGTGCCAAGTTGCCTCCCTGGCATTGTGGCAGTTTCTTGGCCATAGCACAGAGGTGTTTGTCACCAAGTAGGCAGGTGAGCTGCCCACAGAAGGTGTGGCAGGACGGCCCACCCTAGCCTGGAGCCCAGTTTCTCCCCATTCTTCTGCAGTGGGGGAGTGGCCACCAGCTCCCAAGGAGTCAAAGCTTTGGAAACCAGGCAAACATTGTCAAACTAGCCTGTTTCCAATGAAGCCTCACCTCTCTATAGAACAGCTCTTCACTAAATAACCTCTCTGCCTGGCCCAACAGGCCTTCTCTGATTTGGGACCAGGCATTGGCTTTGGACTTCAGTAGAAAATAGCCCAGCATGGCCCCATGGAGAACAGTCTGATCTGCAGCTGCCCATTAGCTGGTCCACAGTGCAGCCTATAGCCAGGGGCTCCCAGGAGAAGCTCCCATGGGATCCTGCACCACAGCTGGCATTCAGCAGATATGAATGTGAAGTACACACATGGTGATGCTAATGGCTTTCAACTGCTAACTGCTGTTGGCCCAGGTCTGCATTCTGGTTGTGCTACCTTCTAGCCTTGTGATCTTGAGATTTGAAAACTGACTCTCAGTTTCCTGCTTTGTAGCATAGAATAAAGAGTCTCTAGAGCTGGTGAGACACACCTGTGGGTAAGAGTTCTTGCCACCAATACTGATGACCTGAGGTTGATGCCTAGGACAGACATGGTAGAAGGAGAGAACTAACTCCTGCAAGTTGTCCTCTGACCTCCACCAGTATGCACATACATACATACATACATACAACTACATGTTATAAAAAGCAGATCAGCTACCATCAAAGGACACTGTAAGAACACAGGAAAGCATCCCCGGGCCAGATAGATGGCAGCACTCAATCCAGGGATACTATGAATGTTACCAGTGAATCTGGCCCATCGTCTCCACTGCACAGGCTGATTGCCTTGGTCAATTCATGGGCTCCTGGCCTGCTAGTTCTGTCTCAACAGCTCTCTCCACCACACTGCAGCTGTTGGTAACTGTCTTTTCACACCATTACCACATATTGACCAAATGTCTCTATTCTGGGTCAGACAGCAGATACTGAAAATGGTAGAGGAACCAAAACTGGACTCCCTAGAGGGTCTGGCATTTGGGAAGAGGAGCAGCACACACCTGGTGATGAGGACTCTGGAGGGAAAGCGAAGAGGTCACAATCTTAGGTTAGCAGTTTGGGGGGAAGGGGGGAGAGACTCTCACTGAGAAGGTGACCTCTGAGCAAGGACCCGAAGGAGAAAATAATTAAGCAACAAACAAAGAAGTTTGGAATGAGGAGGGAGTCCTTAGTGTGCTTGGCAGCCTGGGGAACAGCCAACAGGCCAGAGTGGCTGAAGGAAGTGACCAAGCAGAATAGGGCCAGAGATGAAACCTAGGAGGGAACAGAAGCCAGGTCAGGGAGGTCCCAAGAGCTGTCATCTTTCACTTTAAGATGAGAAGCTGTGGTAGGTCTTGCACAGAAGAAAGACTCCACCTAACTTTTATAAAGGATCCCTCTGGCTGTCAGGCGGCAGATAGACTACTCAGAGGACTACTGCAACAATCCAGGTACAGTCTAAAGGCAGGAAGTACAGGTGACAGCAGGACAGGCAGAGGGCAGTGGGGGCATTTTAGGAACCAGTCTAAGCTATAGCTACCATCCCTTTGCCGTGCATCAGAGGTGGGCGTAACAGACAGAAAGGCACTGAGGATGACTTCGAGGACTTTGGCCTGAGCGGCTACAACAGTTGCTATTTACTATCACAGGAAAAACTGGAGGGAGCAGGCTGGGAGGGAGGTGTGGGGAGGAAGAGAAGTATCTACACAGACCACTGGCATGCTGGTTGGAGCACAGAGTGGGCAGAGGGTGGAGACTGATGGGACGGCTTAAGAGGGGCCAGGAGGAGGAGAGCTGTTTGAGAACTCTGAGTGTGGGCAACACTCCGGAGGGCTTTGCCAAAGAGGGAGGAAGAGAAATAGAACAGTAGCTGCAGAAGGGCTGTGAAGTCGAGAGAGAGAGAGAGAGAGAGAGAGAGAGAGAGAGAGAGAGAGAAAGAGAGAGAGAGAGAGAGAGAGAGAGAAAGGGAGGGAGGTAGGGGTGGAGGAAAACCATGGCAACATGGGGCAGCCTGGGCAGCCTGCCGGAGCAGCGCCCTTCAAGGGACTGGAGGAGGAAAGGCGCACATCCTAATATCCCTCTTGGCCTAACTCCTACTCATCCCTCAAGCATCAGTATAAAGGTCACTTTCTCAGGGAAGTGCTCCTGACCCCTCTATTAGGTCAGGGCCTTGCCATACCCCTGCACAAACTGATGCTATTCCTCACAGTTCCTGGGAGCTGTGATGCGGAAGCCCTGGGAGGGTAGCCATTATCCCCAGCATCCAGCCCACTGCCTGGCACACTGTAATGTCTGAAGAACAGTTTGGGGAAGGGATATGTTACCCAAGCAAACAACCCAGAGACACATGCCTCATTTCTGCTCCTGCCTGATTTAACCACACTGCAATGATTGGGACCCAGAGGTCACTGGCTGTTACAAGTATCTGGGTTTAGAAGAGGTCAGATTATTCCTGTTTGGGGCTCCGTAGCTCAACACACAAACCAGAGTCATGTGACCGGATACATCCTTCTACTGACACTGTCCACTACTAACTGAGTGCATTCCACTCTGTGTCTAGCAACTCATCCATTTAGTGAACACTCACTGAAAAGCCTCCAATATGTGACATTCTCAGGACAGGAGGTTGAGAGAGAACCTGTACCTGCCCTTAATGAGCTTAGATCTGCAGCTGAGACCAGAGAGTGAGATAGGCAGGACACAAGGAAAGCTGTATGAGAGGGTAGAACACAGAGATGTGAAGGTACCTCATGGGACACCCCCTCCCCAAACCCCCCACGCCCAGTATCGAGTTCTTGGGCTTTGGGAATGGCAAATCCCTTCCCTTCTCCTCTCTATTTCTGCGGGGCCCTACCTGCAGCTGAGGTTTTTCTGACTTCAGGGGAATGGAACATAGCCTCCTCAAAACGTATGTGGGGAGGGTCCTGCCTACCACAGGCCACTGTCAGGGATGGGGCTGCCACTGACTCCATTTCTCCACTCTCAGGCTTTCAGAAACCTCATTGATAAAGACCAACCACCACACTGCAAGGACCATGAGGCCACTGTGTATGACCTGCTGGTGGCTTGGACTGCTGGCCACCGTCGGAGCTGCTACAGGCCCAGAAGATGATGTTGAGGGCACAGAGGATGGCTCAGAGAGAGAGTACATTTACCTCAACAGGTACAAGCGGGCAGGTGAGTCCCCAGACAAGTGTACCTACACTTTCATTGTGCCCCAGCAGCGGGTCACAGGTGCCATCTGTGTCAACTCCAAGGAGCCAGAGGTGCACCTGGAGAACCGTGTGCACAAGCAGGAGCTGGAGCTGCTCAACAATGAGCTGCTTAAGCAGAAGCGGCAGATTGAGACGCTGCAGCAGCTGGTGGAGGTGGATGGTGGCATCGTCAGTGAGGTGAAGCTGCTGCGCAAGGAGAGCCGCAACATGAACTCTCGGGTCACGCAGCTGTACATGCAGCTCCTGCATGAAATCATTCGCAAGCGGGACAATGCTCTGGAGCTCTCCCAGCTGGAGAACAGGATCTTGAACCAGACGGCCGACATGCTGCAGCTGGCTAGCAAGTACAAGGACCTGGAGCACAAGTTCCAGCATCTGGCCATGCTGGCCCACAACCAATCAGAGGTCATCGCACAGCTTGAGGAGCACTGTCAGCGGGTACCTGCAGCCAGGCCTGTGCCCCAGCCACCCCCAGCCACCCCACCTCGGGTCTATCAACCACCCACCTATAACCGCATCATCAACCAGATCTCCACCAATGAGATCCAGAGTGACCAGAACCTGAAGGTGCTGCCACCCCCTCTGCCCACCATGCCTGCCCTAACCAGCCTCCCATCTTCCACCGATAAGCCATCGGGTAAGTCCTTTGGGGAGCTCAACTCACATGGGCCTCTGGGCCACATGCCAGGCTTCCCTCAGTGACCACATACTGGGGAGAAGAGCCTTGGCTGGCCAGTTGAGGACAGCCCAGGACTTGCATAATCCCCTAGCAGTTCCCTGGGATGGCTGTTGGAGCCAGTAAGGCTGGGTGGATGGGTGAGTAACTGCACTGCTCCAACAAGGTGGTAGAAGGTAGAACCTGGAAACTAGAAGCAGTGGAGGTCAGCTCTGTGGTTTCTGGGAGGAAAGAGCCCAGGCTTGTATATTTGGGGCTTTGTAGTTGCCTTGTCTTGGTGGCGAGGGTATCTCACCTGTGCGCTCACATACACATGCAGGGCCCAGAGCTAACCTTTTGTAAATGTATCTGGTAGGAAGCAGGCCAGTGGAAGAGTGCTATTAAGTTAAAGCTTCGTGAGGGGGACCAGAAGGAGCTCTTCCCAAAGACTAAGAGTTTCCTTTGTTCGGTTGCTGCCTAGTTTTCAACAAGGCTTCCACACACTCTCTCAGCACATGTGCTATGCTAAACTGGGATTCTCAGGATACTGTCATGGAAGAATGGGTCTTGGCATCATACCTTGAGAAGTGTAACTAAGATACAGCACTGAGATTTCATGAACATCACCTGATTGTATCTGTAACCAACTGTAGGATGAAATCTATAGCTCCTTAGGGACAGGCTGAGTAATCTGTGCACGGCTGTTCACAGGGGCCAGCTGCATGTAAAATCAGGACTTTATGTCTGAGCTAGGCCTCTGCTTCAGACTCTGGCAATTCTCCATTTAGGGGGAGTAGGCTGGAGGATTCCCCTCAAGGGGCCCAGTCCCTGGAGTTTGGCTTCTCCTTTATCCAGACAGTGTTGTTTTCCACACATGCTAACTGAATTCATCTCTGCAAAAGCCAACCTAAGACTGCATGGGGTGCCAACTTCTTTGTTAGCAGGGAGATATTTTTACTGAAAAGATCCTGTCCTGTACTTATTTCATACTTTAAAAAATAAACACCAGTATTGAGCTGAACCTGTGTGTAGGAGGGTAGACAGCAGGCAGAGCAAGGATGGACAGAGGGTAGACAGCAGGCAGAGCAAGGATGGACAGGCCAGTGGGCAGAGTGGGAGCTAGGTTCATGGCACAGTGCCTGCCATAGCACCTTAAAAGACCTGGAGTGAGTGTGGAGTGGAGAGCAGGTGTGGAGTGGACTGTCCTGGGATGAAATCCTGCTTCCTTTGTTGGTGACCTCTGGGAAGGAGGCAAGTCACCCTGCCCTGTATTCTTCATCTAAGGCTCTGGGTAGGCTTTATTTTAGTGTTCCCAACTGACAGTTCTGGGACATGAAACACTGGAGAATGTGTGGGCAGCACTGGGCCCACGGTAAACGGAGCCTCCTGTGATCATGGTCTTTGCATCGTAAAATAAAGAGCCTGGAGTAAACAGTTTGTCCTCAGCTTGGGTGTTCAATGGCTGATGAGAGTGCCATCTGTACCCACACCTGGTTTACATCAGAGGTGAAAGAGAGGGTGGGGTGTGTTCTGTATTCTGACAGAATACCAAGGGGGAACGTGCCCTTGGGCACCACACGAAGGCTCTGACATGCTTGTAGCCAGGCTGGTGTCAGTGGCCCAGATCTCCTTTCAACTTGGGATCTCTGGTTTCCAACTCAACCATCTCAGGACATTCCTGAGTATGAACAAAATGGGGATAAACACCTGGATCTGCATATGGGCTTCACTCCCTTTTCCCTATTTGCTCATAAGAAAGCTATTTAAATTGGCTGGAGATGTAGCTCAGTTGGTAGAGTATTTGTCTAGCATACACAAAGCACTGGGCTCATTCCCTGGCACTGCATAAAACCAGGTATGATGGCATGTGTCTGAAATACTAGAACTCAGGAGGTAGAGGCAGGAAAATCAAAAGTTCAAAGTCAACCTTAAACTTCTCTACATATGGAGTTCAAAAATAGATGTACAAAAATTTTTTTTTTTAGTTTTAGTTTTGTTTGTTTTTAACTCCTCTGAGCTGTAACTTTCTTCAAATGAGGAGATAGGGCCAGAGCCATAACCTCACAGGATATATCATGAAAATACAATGTGCTCTGAGGTCAAGAAGGAGTAGCCAATATTGCATGAGCCCTCTTTTGACTTGGTGAAAACCATGGCCTCTGGTCTTCAGGAACTCAGTGTGGAGAGGTGTCAGGTATGTGAACGTGTCTGGGATCTACCCTGCCCCCAATCACTTCTGTTTCCCAAATCCCATAGAGCAGGTCTGGCAAGATTTCTCTGGAAGGGTCAAAATTTCTGGACTACCAGGAATACAATGAGCATTGTCTAGCCACTCTGCAGAATACCCCAGTGTGCTCAGTGCCCTGCAGAGAGGCAGATGAGAGACTATGGAGTCGCTGAGGTGGCATGATCAAGTTCTGCTGGAGGACACAGATGGCTCAGAGATGAGACTTCTGTCTTACATCTTGAAGGCTTTGTAAGTTTACTAGGTGTACCTGGGAGTTGGGACACCAAGTTACTGATTGGCCTCTAGTGGAAATGGGTCTATATGAAGACCCAAGGACATAACCCTGATCCTAGCCTCTCAAATAGCCCTGATGCCCAGCTGTTTACATCTGTTTAATTCCCAGTACAAGTCGTGGCACCTGTACTAAGATACTGCTGTAACTGAGGGCCCCCACGCTCACTCACCATGCTGTCTAAGGAAACACAGGGCATGAGAGATGAATTGTATGTACTCTAATGCCCCTCTCTTTCTCTGTGTGTCAGCAAAGCCTTCCCAATTGTCAATCCACACCACCACCAAGTGTCCACACAAAGACAGACAGGAAAAGGGTGGCAGTGAGAAAGCCCTACTTTTCCTGGGCTTGGAATGAATTGGAAGGAAAAAGCAGATGGTGTCCAGCACTAAGCCTTGCCCGACCAATGAGCAGAGAGTGCTTATCACCCTCTTCAGCTCAGGCAGGTTGTGGTCCTGGAAGACAAAGCCCCTCTGTGTTCTCCTCAGCAGAGTCTTGACTTGCTGCCACCACTCAGCCAGAAGCACCTTTACAATCAAACACCTTTGCACTCAGGCTGTCCTAGCTTCTGGCTTCCCTCTAGCAAGTCCAGAGCCGTCACTTTTTTGTCCACTGTTGTGGCTGCTTAGGAAACAGCATGCCTTTCCCTAGAAGGCCAAGCTGAACTCAGCTTGTTCCCAGCCACAGTCAAGCAGTGACAGGTTGAGTACCTGCTAAGAGCTAGGGTTAGGAATCCAGGTAGCTCTAGCCTACCTCCCTGCTTCACACCTAGACAGTGTCCTGTCTCCCTGGGGCTGGCCAGACTGGGGACACTGGGTGGGTGATGCTTACAGTGAGGCCTCGTTCAGTGGCTAAGGCATGGCCCTTCCTGTTAGAGGGCGGTTTCACAGGCCATTCCCTAAGAAGCACAGAAAAGGCAGATGGGCTCTGAGCTCATCCCAGGCAGCTGCCACATGCCAGTCTTCAGTCAAAAGGCCCACCGTGAAGATGGCCAGGAAGCGCAGCACTGCCTGCCACCAGTACCACCAGTAGTACAGCATGCCCTTGCTGGAAAGAGGTCTTTAAAAACCAACAGGCACAGGCACTTCTAGCTATTTCTTTTCCTGTTTAGCTTGTTTCTCCAGGGATAAAGGAGGAGCACTAACGTCATGAAATAGAACTTCTGAGACACTTCAATCCCTAGCATGGCCTCCCTGTCACACAGCCTCTTGGTTCAGAGCAGAGATGGGTCACTGGACTTGTAATTTCCAGAATACTGATGTTCAAGGTTACTTGGTCACAATTACACAGCTACCAAGCAGCTCATCCGGGAGAGCACCTTGGGCACCAGTGTGGGAAAACTGTTCTAGGAATATTTGACTTAGCACAGGCCACTATGGACCTGCCTTCTGTCATAGTTTCATGTGTATGTATGTGGAAGTTTTGGGGGACCTTACAGCACCACACAGACACAGCAGCTGCAGCCATACCAGGACAAGCCACTCCTCCTCAGCCCTCAGAGCCAACATACAGAAACCAGGATGTGTTCTTGGTGCCCAGGAAATGGCCTTAGGGGAGATCCAGGTGAATGCAGCAGTTAGCTTCTATCAGGTTTGGACACACTTTCCAGGGGTGACATGTCAACTTTTCATGAACAGCTGGGCCTGAAGTCTTGCCCTGCTTACATGTTAGCTCTCCATGTTGTGACCCTTCTCAGGGTTCACTGCTTTGAGGACAACAGTGTCTATGTGCAAACCACCCTCTCATCCTCAGCCTCTAGAGCTTGGACAAGCTGACCAAGAGCACTTCCCTAGGTAGAGTTTCTCCCCTGATTTTATCTCACTCATCCTTTGAGAAAGAAAGTATGCATGGTAGACCATGGCTCTCCAGTACAACAGGATGTCAAGTTCACACTAGTCCCCTCCTTCCTGCAGGTCAAGTGAGTACAATTCAGAGGCGTACTGGCCCCATGTTGATGGAGCTGGGGAGGTGGAGTGTGATGCTGAAGGCGAGGTGCGACTGGCCAACCCTGATTTTGATTCAGCCTTTGGGGCTGCAGAGACGAGAGGATAGCTGCCTGGGTCTCCTGCCTCTAGAGCATGTGCTGTACTCTCTTTTTCCTAAGATGTTTTCTTAAATGAATTAAGATATTCAGAATTCACTGCAGCAGACATTTCAAAGAAGATTCTTTGCCAGCTTCTGCCTAAACAAAAGCCGCTAGAGAAGGGTGGTTCTGGGGCCACCTCCCTCGAACCCTCCCTTTCAGGGCTCTGGGAGCTGATCACAAAGATCCTTTGAGTGTGACCCACTGTTAGCCCTCCACCTCTCAGGCCATTTTCCAAGGATGACAGTGGACTGAAGGTCCTGGCTATTTGTAGGAGATAAACTATCAATATGTGACTGTCAGAAATTGGGCATCTGGCATCTCGGGCCTGGAAACCCCAACAGTTTGGCGCTTGGCAAGCCAGAAGTAGTCGAGAAAATCCTGGAGACTGGGCATCTGTGGCCAGCTTGCCAGCTACACAAATGGATCACTGTGGCGGATTTACTTGGTTGACTGTACAGTATTCACAGCAGACCACCAAATTCATTTTTGAGAAGAGAAAGCGAGCAGAATTGAGCTAGCTAGTACTGCACTGCTGAGTGCTAAACCATGTCCATGGAGGCTGGTCGTCAAGGCGCATGATAAAGGTAATAAACACCCGTTAAGGAGAGCTGCAGGACCCTGCACACAGGCACTGAAGAGGGCCCCTCTCTGACTGTCCATCCCTGCTGCCTCAGCTGCAGCCTCCCTGGGGTTGAATCTGGATGGAGAGTGCCTTGGCAATAGGCCAGGTGGTCCTCACCTGGATCTCAGAGAGGGAGCTGCTGACCCGAGCATCTATGTCATCCCTGCTCTCTTTAAAAAAAGGACAATGATTTTCCCCCTTAAGAAAATTTTAAATAAAAAATTTTAGGTTGAAAATACTTGATACATAGAAAAAAACTGGTAAGAAAATCATTAAAAGACAAAGACAGTAATTAAAATTTTTTCCTTTATGTTGAAATGAAGCAGCCTATGTGATTTTCTTAAAGGTAGTTTCTAAAAGACTGGCAAAGGCAGTGTACGGCACTGCTCAGACACATGGGACCTCTACTGCACACGGTCTGCTCTAGATTTCCCCACAGATATTTCCTTTTTCAGGATTTGGTCTGGACGCAGATGACCATCTGCCATTGGGGGAGGGGGGGTGTCTCTGTTTCCAGAAGGTTCTCAAGCGAAGGGTGACAAAGAAATGTAGCTTATATACCTGTGAAGATGGTACAGGTGACTTTGGGAGGAAATGTGGAGGGACTTGTACCTGTTTGCTCAATACAGACTCACTGCCCTGAGCAGGTGTCTGCTGACATGGGAGCCCACCACCATGTACTAGGGGACAGATCTCCAACAACCCCAACTTCTTGGTAACAAAAGCAGGAGACAGGAGGAACTTGGTATCAGAGACAGTCCTGCGTACCAGTCCCAGGCCTCTGAGCCTGAGCTGCCTTGTGATTCAGGGGCTCTGAGGAAATGATGGGATACCTGGTTGGCTGCTGGCAGGCTCTCTGAGACATGGTAGTGGCTACTCATGCTATACTCCTAAAGAGATAAATAGAAAGGCATACAGGAAGCCCAGGCAGGATGAAGGCAGGATGAAGCAGTCTTTCTGGGGCTGGAAAAGCCTTTCCAGAGGAGGTGGCAGTGGGCTGAGGCCCTGCAGATCTGTTCTCAGCACAGTCAGCAAATATCAGGAAACCATGAAGACCAGGCTCAGTGATAAGCAAATGTCCTGTTTCAGACAGAGAAAAACGCCAAAATGCCACAAATTACACACTAAGTGGCCTGCAGTTCAGCCTAGGGTCAAATGGCAGAACAAAGGATAGAGAGCTTTGTGAGCACTTGGGAGATAACAGGACCAGGGAAAGCAAGTATAGGTTCTTTAAGAAGAGCCAATGAAGCTACCCTCCTTCCTCGGAAAGGGTCCTTAAATTGGCTGGCCACAGGACCACTGTCCAGTTGTTCAACGTCTGTGGCTTCAGAGTCCTGGATCTGATAAATTCTTCCATGATGTGTCTGTACTCAACTGTGAGCCCATCATATCCAATGACTACCTCACCTAGGCAGCCTTGGGGGCCACCAACAGCAGCACTGGGGAAGGCAGACTCTACCCCAACCTTTGGAGCCCAGAAGGGTGCTCACCTGTGTACAGTGAAACCTCCAGGACACTGCTAGCCTAGCCACTTTTCTCTTTTTTTCCCTTATGGTGTTGGTAGTTGGACCCAGGGCCCAAAGAATGCTAAGTACGGGCTCTGCTGCTGAGCTCCACTCCCAGCCCCACCCCTTTCCTAAACTGTTTGAAACTCCCATCTCTCCTGCCTGGCTGCCCTGCTGTAAACCTGAGTAAGCGCATGCTTCTCAGACTGAAACTAACACTGGACACTTCAGTAAAGCAGTGCTGTTTATTTTGAGGTCAAACAGGCAGGATGGGGCCCCTGAAAGCCCTTCATGGCCCTAAGGGCTCTTGGAAGACCTGGGGCTATATCAGATGCATTAATGTGCACTCACCTCACACATCCAATATAATTTTTACTGTAACAATTTTGAAAAGGTTAGAATAATTCTGCTTTTGAAATTATTTGGCCAGGAATAACTCAATTAATTTATGGTTGGCTCTGATTTCTCGGCAAACATCAGGCGAGCTCAGGATTTCTTGGGAAGTGAGAAAAATCTAACACACAAATTGTTTCCCAGAGCAATAACACCTTTTATGGAGGTTAGGGTTAGCAATCAACAAATCTGACAAGATGGTTGGTACACTCTGTAGAAATTTAATGACAGACTAAGAAGTTTTGATTTTGTAGTTTTCTTTTCACATCTGAGAACCAGTAAGATTTCTTTAGGCTGCAAACATTTTTCATAAACTTCCCCAAAGCTCTCTGCCCTAGGCCTTTAGTGCTGAGGACAGAGTGAGTTCATGGGCACCTTTTTCAACCTCGACCCATCCCTGTCCTCAGGCCACTGCATGTATTCTGCTTCACCCAAAGGAAGCCACTGACACAGTCAAGGATTATACCAAAGTTCTTGAAAAGTAAGACTCAAGAATTATCGGACAAAATTATTTCTGATGGCCCTTTATAGGGTCAGTCTTCAGGCCTGTTCAGGATACCCAAGGGGCTGCCACTGCTAGAGTGGGGCTCACATCCAAAAAGTACACTTGCCTTGGCATTAAATGGATAAATTTGAGTACGACAGTCCAGATCCAATTTTAATATCTAGTCATTTCTGTTGGCAAAGAGACTCCATGGAAACAGACCGTCGATGAGAACTGAAAACCACACAGACTTCTCACAGAAGGCAGGTGTCTTAGTGGCATTAATGTCTAGGGTGACATTAGGACCAATGCATTCTCAGGGACACTACCACAGGCCCCAGGGTCCTCTACTCAGCCGAAGGCTAGCAGGTCCCGAGGCCCAGGGCCTGGGCTTAGAAGAAGGGCCCGTCAACTGCTGGCCAGCACTGGAAGCTCTGCTTTTTAACTCATCCTTCAGTGTGTTGGTGTAGGTACTGCAGACTGCCTGAGCAGCACCACTGTTCCAGCTGCAGGGTCTGGCTGCCAGCCTCAACTTGCCCTTATCAGGAAGGCCACTAATGAAGTAGTCCCTGTTTTCATGGTGCTATGTGCCTTGTACCTATGGTATCTCCATCAGGAATGTCAAAGAGGAGATCAGAGCTTGGACCACCACCCCAGCCAAACCCAGGTGATTTGCTGAAAAATCAGAGTCACCCATAAATCAATTGAGTTACTCCTGACTAAGTAACTTCAAAATTCTCAGGGCTGGTCCAGGGTACCAAGGCCTGAGACCTGTACTTCTTGTGTCCCATGTGCCGCATCCCTCTCCCATCCTTGGGCTCAATCCTGTGCCTTTCCTGCACCCCTGCCTCTCTCCAGGGAACTACACAGATCTGCTCGCCATGACGGCTGCGCTGCTCTTCATGTGGAACATTCTGACTATAGTGTAAATATGGTCTTTATAGAGGGGAGCCTAGGTGCTGCCGAGTTAGTGTTGGCTTGGTACTGCGGGCAGAGCTGCCTCTCAGAAGGAGAGCCAAGGCAAACACCACCCGGGCACTTGCTCTACACCAGAAGATGCTTCGTCCACTGCACTTTGAACATTCAGCTACACTCAACAAAAAAAGATTCTCGTTTTCTACTGCAGTACAGCTTTGTGGCCTTCATTAATTCTAACTTTTAAAATGTGCCTGGTGGAAAATACCTATTAACATACACATACACACACACACACACACACACACACACACACACACACACACACAAACACACGTGTGTGTGTGTGTGTGTATTAAAATATTCTTAGTTTTGGAAACTCAAAAGCAAACAGTATGTGTGTCTCAAGGAAGGGGTTGAACCAATTCCAACACATCAAGCTTGTATCTACGGGGAGAGAGACTTCACCTAGCTCCTGAACCAAGATGCACAGGTTAGCTAGTGTTCTTTCCTTGTGTCACAGCAGTAAAGACTCAGGCTCAGTGAGGAATCTGCCTAAAGTCACAATGTTAGAAAAGCCACCAAGATTTGACTCCGGTGTCCCCAATGCCACATCAGTAGTCTTTCCCCAATCTCATGCTCCCCCAACCCCAGATTCTTTACCCCAAATTGGGTGCTCTGCTTGGTCCCCTATGGTATTATCCAAGCATAATGATGACAGATTTGTCACCAAGTTATTTACAGGTTACAGTGTTGACCTCTCATTGCATTATTTATGTGCAGCACAGATCGGCCACTGTGCCATCCTGTTCCATAAAAGCTTCTCGTCACAGCAGGGTGCTGGTGCCACGTTTTCTATATTTTGGACCGATTTTCATTTGCAGTTTATGCTGATACCTTCGCCTCTTATGTTAATTAAGAAAAGGAATGTATGTGAGTGTTGGAGATCTGGTGGAAGGCTTCTGAGAGAGCCTCAGCTCTTTAAGAAAGCTGGTGGTGGCCTGGGTGTTGTGCAGGCTGCAGTGCATGCAAGCAGAAAACACTAATGCTTCTATATCATTTCAAACTACTCCACAATTCTAGAAGGCCTTGTACAATAACCAGATTCGCCACATACACACAAGGGAAAACTTCAACATTATAAGACACCAAAATAGTTGCAAAGAGGGCAAAGGACACAGTAAGTAAATGTATTTGTGTGTGTGTGTGTGTGTGTGTGTGTGTGTGTGTGTGTGAGATCTGTGTGTGTGGATGTGGGTGTGTGAGTACAATGGCATGCATATGGTAGTCAGAGGATATCCTTGGGCGCTGGTCCTCACCTAACACTCTCCCTGAGACAGGGTCTCTATTGTTTGTCACTGAGTATGCCAGGCTAGCTGGGCTGCAAACTTGAGGGGCTTCTCCTGTGTCCACCTCCTAGCTCAACGTAGGAACACTGAGATCACAGATGCATGCTATGACACTGCTTTGCATGGGTTCTGGGGACTGAACTAAAGTCTTTACACTCCACAACAATCTCTTTACCCCCTGAGCTATCTACCAGGATTTCCTAAGAAATCTTACTACTTAAGAGATTTTAACTATTAAAGACCTCAAATCATTCTAAAATACTTGTCAAAAAAAAAAAAAGTCCATTTTTTTAGGAACGCCAGAGAAAAAGCTAAATCATGGAAGGAAGCACATATTGGTAGCTATGAGGCCAACCAGTCACCCGTCCAGTAGCCTCCAAAACCGTTGCATGAACAGCCTCTGTATCTGGCCATCCCCAGGAGCTGGGTAGCTGTGCAGGAAGAGGCTTGGCTGCTAGCTTTTGGTGGGCGTTATTTTGTAGTCTTCCCTGCCCTCCATCTTCTACCCCAGTACTCTCATTAAGTGCCCCCCCACCCCATCCTGCTGTCCTGGTGGAAAGCTGGGAGGCCTCCCACGCTACCGGTGCTCTGCTTCAGCTGTCAGGGACAGACTCTCATTCTCTGTCTCAGTCCCTAGAGCTTGGGCCAAACATAATGAAAACCTTTTTCTCCTTTCTTAATGTCCCTCCCGAAGGTCTGGCCTCCCCTTCCCCAGGACAGAAACTGGGGGCAAGCAAAAGCAAGAAGTGGCATGGGGGAATAATGGGAGGGAGGGATCAAGAAAGGAAGGAAGGAAGGATGGAGGGAGAGAGGGAAGGAAGGAATGAAAGAGGGATCCTTTCCTCACTGTGTTGTGTGCCGTATAGTCTGCCCAGCCTGGGTTCCTGGGAACCTGCTTGTCCTGTGTGCAGGGAAAAGCTAAGGGTGTAAGGAGTCCACTGACTGTCAGCATTCAAGCTGAACAGGCACAGGAGACTGACAAAGAAGCAGATGGTTCCTGCTTCCCATCAGGTGCTCAGTGCGGTGCTCTACACTGCTGCAAGGCCCAGGAAGGGACCCAAACCAAGCTTTAGTCATCACAGTAGACTAGCAGAACCCAAGTGCTGGCCTCCAGGAAGCTGCAAAGCTGAACGATATAGAAAAAACTGAGTGAACCCACATCTGAGGGCTACTTCCCCAACCATGGTGGGAGAAAGACAGGATCACCAGAATTGGAGCTGAGAGTGCTGGTGAAGCTAGCCACCAGAGAAGGCCTACCCTGTCTTGGGTTCTCAAGGCCCAGGGGAGCCCCTAAGGGGGCTGGGACTCAGTAACTGTTGGTTTGTTTGTTTGTTTTTATTTTTGTCTTTCCTGAGACAGGATCTGAACACCTAGGCTGGCCTAGAACTCACTTTGTGGCAGAGGCTGACCTTGAACTTCTGATTCTCCTGCCTCCACTTCCCAAGTGCTAGGATGATAGTTGTGCACCACTACAGCCAGTGATTAAACAGTTGTGGAATGAACATATAGTAAGCAAATCAAATATGCTAGCACATTTCATCTTAGCCATTCTTAGTCTAGAGGATATTCTGAGAAGCATGTAACAGAGTATGGTGATTATTTTAAACTATGTGGTCTAGTAAGTAGGTCTTGAAAACCTCCAGAAGTTTCCTCCAATCACTGAGGAAGACCCCAGCTTGACTGGACCCTGATGACTCAAGCCTGTATCTTCTTGTAGTGTGAGTACGTCAAAACACAGGATATTATTGGAGGAGGGAGAGAGGCATGGTCAGGTGTCGAAAGACCTACAGCAGCTATTCAGGCTCCTAGACCCTTCTAGTGTTAACCTGCTGAGGAGAACCATGGACTGAATTGGCAAAGCACAGCATCAAGCCCACACAGCACTGCTGAATGTGGCTAGCACAGTAGGTACACATCTCACTGCACCAATGGAAATGACTTCTTTAAAAATCACTCTAAGAATACCCACCCAATGTCCTCTGCAATCCTAATAGCTCTGAGTGAGAAAAATATGACTCTCATCTACAAACAAGAAACACCAAGGGCTAGGAGATGTGAAAAACCTCGCTCATAGACCACACGTGAAGGGGCAAGAGCAGAAGTGGAGCCTGGAGTCCAGGCATCCTGACTCTGGGCCTGGGCTTTGCCTTTATAGCACATGACTTCTCAAACTTACAAAACAAAGATTTGCCCCTTCACACTGTGTTCCTTAGCTCTCCGTTGGAGGTTATACCTTTCTGGAGTGCAGGTAGGGTGCAGCCTAGTGGCAGCAGTTATAACATATACATGTTTGTGTCTACAGGCCCATGGAGAGATTGCCTGCAGGCCCTGGAGGATGGCCATGACACCAGCTCCATCTACCTGGTGAAGCCTGAGAACACCAACCGCCTCATGCAGGTGTGGTGCGACCAGAGACATGACCCTGGGGGTTGGACTGTCATCCAGAGACGCCTGGATGGCTCTGTCAACTTCTTCAGGAACTGGGAAACCTATAAGGTGAGACCAGTGGGCCTGTGTGCATTGTCTGCAAGGTGACTGGTCCACCCCAGTCCAGAAGGACAGGGCAGAACCATTTCTGCAAATCCACCAGAGTGGTAAGGCCAGACCCTTCCTTGTCAGCTGTTCAGGAGAGGATGGAGTAGAGACAGCACCTTATTCCCAGCCAGGGCCTCCACAAGATGGACCTGCTCTTAAGGTCCCAAGACAGGAGGTCCTGGGAAGCTCTCTAGAAGTCATGTGTAAGGAACTGTGAGGGTAACTGGGCCCTAACTGCAAGGTCCATCCTCTGGGTTCCCAATTCCCAGGATACTGAATGCTTCTCCTTGTAAGTCAAGTGTGAGGGATCTGCAGCACCTCTCACCCTGCTCTGAGCCAAGAGGGACTCTAAGGATGGCATGAGCAGCTCAGGCCAATCAACACCTGTCCTGTGCCAGGTACCACAACAGCAGGATCTTGTGTGTGCCCTTAAGGAAGGTCTTGCTACAAAGTCACCTGCCAGGTGGGAAGGGAGAGCAAGCACCCTGCACGTGGCTTATGGCCACAGCATGGTAAAGCAGCAACTTCAGGCCTGAGCCAGGCTTCAAGGCCAAAGCTGCAACTCAAATCAGCCCAATGCCTCTGCATGTAGTCCTGCTGTGCCTCCTCCATTCTCCTCCATCCTGGCTCACCCTGAGCAGCCTGTGTGTCTCCTGCTTGTCCCTCCTCCAAAGACTAGCCTCGAGGTCCTCCTTGCACTCCTCCATTCTCTCACTGAGATGGTACAACACGGCAAAGGCTCACCCATCCTAGGGAGGCTGATAACAGTGCCCGGCTCCGAGACTCACTTATAAGACTTTGGAGGCCACTGCTCAGCTCATGCTCCCAAACCATGTATCAAATATGTAACAAAACCATCGGGTTTCAAACCTCAAAGGGCTCAAGTGGATGTCACATGTCTGTCACAGCTCTCACCTGTCTATGCTAGAGCTTACATACAACCCACACACACAGCCCATCTCCAGAGAAGGCAACTGAGGCTTGGGGGAGGCAAGGGCTCTTGTCTAAGCAATGCTGGCTGCATGCCTTCTGAGGGCCAGGTTCTCAAATGACAACATCATCCTGCTTTTGAGAAGTACAGCATCCTCAGGCAAGGACAAAAAACAGGCTCACATGATGGAAGGGAGAGGTGTGCTCTTCAGATGTGTGAATGTACAGATTGATGGTTACAAAGGTACAGTGACTCACGCAGTCACAGAGCCTGATCCACAGGTAGCAAGGATTGGAGCCCAGGCCTGCCTTTTGCTCTGACTATTCCTGGGGCACAGGCTCCTCACTCATGCTCTCCTGGGTCTTCCCCAGCAAGGGTTTGGGAACATCGATGGAGAATACTGGCTGGGCCTGGAGAACATCTACTGGCTGACGAACCAAGGCAACTACAAATTGCTTGTAACTATGGAGGACTGGTCTGGCCGCAAGGTCTTTGCAGAATATGCTAGCTTCCGCCTGGAGCCAGAGAGCGAGTACTATAAGCTGCGGCTGGGGCGCTATCACGGCAACGCAGGCGACTCCTTTACCTGGCACAACGGGAAACAGTTCACCACCCTGGACAGAGACCATGACGTCTACACAGGTAGGAAAACTAGAGCCAAACCTAGGTGTTGAATGGTGATGAGAGAACCACCAACACTGGGCCCCTGAGTCCAGGGCTTGGAGCAAGAAGATACCATGGTGACAGAAGCTGTACCAAGCTGCCTGACACTGCTTCTCAAAGTTCCTTTTTTCTTCCCATTGCCCTCAGACAAGGGGCACTTACAGAAAGGGAAGGCAGAAGTATACAGATCTCACAGATGAGGGCTGCCCTGGGCCAATAACTCTTGCTTTAGGCTGTGCCCCTCTCAATTCTGGTCTAAGAGCATATATGCCCACAGTCCATGAAGTCTGGGTTACATGTGCCTCACTCCAATGCTGGCCCCATCACCTCTGTCATGCTTCCTTAGCTCGCTGTATAATCTTGATCTGGAAGCAAGGACAATGCCTACTAGAAGGTCAGGGAATGGCACAAGAGCATTTGCTTCAGGTGCTCTTGTTGGGAAACAGTGTGCAGTAAGGACTCTGTTCAGTGGCTCTCTGCTCAGTGGCTCTCTTGCTGGCTACCTGCAATGCGAATGCAGTACTGTAAAAAAGCCACTAAGAGGAAACCAGCTAGTGGAGAAGAAGTCATTTGTCCCTGATTACTTTCTCAAACCCAAGTCTTGATAGAAAAGAAACAGAGGAGAATACAGAAAAGTCAAAGATGCATGTGCCCAGCTTGGCCCTAAGTGTAAACATCCCACAACCATATCCCCTATCCTAGCTCGTGGCTCTGAAGCCTCACACCCAGGAGTATCTCATGAGATGCAGAGGCTCTGTAGGTTAGCTAGTCAGCAAGCCTTCCCAGGCAGGCCTAGCCCCTCCTGCCTAGCCTCCCACTAAGTTCTAGTCTGAAGGTGGACCTTGTCCCTTTGAAGAATTAGCTCTGGGGGCTGTCTAGGAAGCAGCTTGTGCTGTCAGCAATCTCTGATACCTACATACTAAGTCAAGGGGAGCTCATCCCAGGACCCAAGCATCACACTCTAGTAGATAGTTCTCACAACTTCAGGGGCCAGGTGGGGACAGGACCTGTGTCCTCATACCACAGACACACAGCTGTTCATTCTGGCACTGAATTAACTCTGCTGGAAGGGCCCTGGAGAAGCAGCCATTGCTCTGTAGTGGGTCCTCTGAGCCAAAATTATGAAAGTTTTCAGCAAAGGCAGAAGGATGTCCTTGTCTGTCTGCCACTGAGGCATGGGGCTGCAGCACGTACTTGAGAGCTGTTATAGGGAGTAAAGTGTCAGGTGCGGTCCTAGGCTGTGCAGAATTAGGGCCAGGATATGGGGAGGGAGGCTGTCAAAGGCTCTTCCTGTTCCCCCCATGCAACATCGACACTTGGTCCTGGTGGTGTTAAGACATGGCCCAGCAGAAGCCTCAAGAAACACTCGGGAAATACGGGATGGCTGTGGCTGAGGTCCCCAGCTTCAGGTTCAAGCTGCCTGTGACCTCACCCCTCCTCCCATGGCCTCTGTTAGAGAAAGTCCCTCCCTGAGGAAGGGGTCCCTTCTTAGGCCCAGCCCCCAACTAAGCCCAGATGACTGGGCTCTTCTTGTCCTCCATCTGTGCATCCCATGCCCCTGTATGCCTGCAAGCACCTTGCCCATGCTTCTTATTATTGAACTGCTTGTCCTTGGCAGCAAAATGCAGTACAATGTGACAATGCCAAGGGTTTTGTGGAAATATCCCTCTTTACGAAATAACACAAAAAGTTATTTGGATGGAATTCAGGCAGGGGAGGACAAGAAGGGCAATCTATCTTAAAACACTTCCTCATCATTCTGAAAGACTCTTACCCAGCCCTTTCAACTCTTAAAAACTGTCAGAGAGAACTATTTTCCCTCTCCCCAGCCCACAGAGGGCCACTTGTATTTTCTCCAGGGCCACCTCTGCATGGAATCCCGGCCAAGAGTCAAATGTGGCCCCCATTTATTTTTACAGCAGTCCTTCTTTACAAATGAGAACACAGTGTCTGGGAAAGGTGAAGCCACCTACCTGCAACCCTACCACTGGCTTGTCATAAAGCTAAAGTGCAAAGGCGGGCCAGAGTGGGTCTACAACCACCAGCCTTGCCCCTGCTGGACAGGGTTCTCGCTCAGAAGGCCTCCTACTGTGGAAGACCCTCAGCATACCATGAATGGGGCGAAACCACCTCCCCCTAAGCCAGTGGTTCTCAACCTTCCTAACTCTGCAACTCTTTAATACAGTTCCTCATGTTGTGGTGACTCCAACCACAAAATTATTTTCTTTGCTACTTTATAACTGTAATTTTTCTACTCTTATAAATCATAACATAAATATCTGATATGCAGATGGCCTTAGGCGCCCCCCAGGTTGAGAAGCAGTGTCCTAAACACTCCTCACTCCTTCTTTCCTACAGGAAACTGTGCCCACTATCAGAAGGGAGGCTGGTGGTATAATGCCTGCGCTCACTCCAACCTCAATGGGGTCTGGTACCGTGGGGGCCACTACCGGAGCCGATACCAGGACGGGGTCTACTGGGCTGAGTTCCGAGGAGGATCTTACTCGCTCAAGAAAGTGGTGATGATGATTCGGCCCAATCCCAACACCTTCCACTAAGCCCACTCCCTTTCTGGCCATTCATGGCCACTGCCAGAAGCCGTCCCAGCCATACAGACCTCAGCAAAGCTCCTCACCAGCTCATCTCAGGCTGCGAGGACAGGATGTGGGACTCTGCTTTCCAAAGTCACTCTCTCAGATGATGGAGATGAACAGTGTTCTCTGGGCCCTCCTGCTTTCTTTCACACCAGACAGCCCCTCGTGTTCCCAGGACAGAATTGCAGACTCTTTAATCAGTTAAGTCCCTCCAATAAAAACACAACTGCCAACCCCTTCAGACATGGCAGACATGCATATGAGCCACCATGTGTGTGTGCTCATAGACACACATCACACATGGGATGTCTAGATACACATATGGGTTTGCCAGGTATACTTAACTTTTCCATACTCAGTTCTCAGCTTTGCTCTTTCCTCATTTTCTTGTTATTTGAGTCTAAGGACAGAACAAGCCATGTTGTCCTGATTTTAAAAAACAGTCCTTGGCATTGCCTAGATTCTTTCTGGAATGTCTGCAGGCTCATCTCTCTCGCAGGGGTTCCTAGCCTTCTCTTTTTGGAACCCCTCTGGGCACTCAATCAACCACCTCCCCTTCCACTGTTGTATCCCCTCCTCAGGACGGCTCAGCATCCCTCTGTCCAGTTACCCTCAGCCTGCACCTTCTGTGCCTTAGTCTCTGGCTGCTCAATGGAGGTCAAGGGTCCTCTTCTCCCTTCTCCCCTGGCCTCCCCTCTTCTGCTACACAGATCTTTATTTCTGTCACAACTCATTAGCCTCTGTGGAGGAAATCATCTGGGCTCAGGTTCTGGCTGGGAAAGGAAAGGCCAGGCCAAAAGCCACAGTGGCAGCCACATAGACATGTATTCAGTTTTAAACACCTTCCATTCATACTTTAGCCTCCCAGCATTTTAACCTCCACACAAACAATAGCCTGCCTACCAGAGACACTCCATTGGAGAGAAGTCACTGCCAGCATATTGAGACATCCAGACACCTGCAGATTTGAGATCCTGTGCTCATGGGGAACAATCTGCACCTGCCCCCAAGCTATACCTCCCCAGAAGATGGGGCCACACAAGGAAAAACTGGCTACTTCCCATGAGTTGCAATGCCTGCAGGGGCTGCTTGTGAACAGCAGTATGGTAGCTTCCTGAGTCCTGCTGGGCTTAGAGTTACCAGATAACTGTCACGCCAGGGGCAACAGATAAATCCAGAAGGTGAGCAACCCCCCCCAGTGGGCACACGTGCCAGGTGTGTGACATGTGGGGCGTTTGGTACTGTCCACATCTGGGTGCATGCCTATTACCTCAGCATTTCTCCCAGTGTATCATGTAGCTTGTTCTGTGTATATGTAAACAGGAGGGTTTTTTTAAAAAATATATTCCCAGACTATCCTTGTAATGACACAAATCTGCAATAAAAGCCATCAGTGCTGCGTGGACGCACCCATACTTGCGTTGATGTTCTAGAATGCCTTCCTAGGCTTCTATTGGTAAAAGCAGGAGATGCAGCTCCTAGCACACACAAGGCCATCAAGAGCACATACCTACCTGCCCCATCAGGAGTCCCATGCCAGGACCTCTGGCCACTGTGGCTCTCTACAGCAATGCTTCTATTTCCAGTTAAGTCTCAGATACCCATGAGGCTCCTTGTAGGCCAGAATTAACACCAGAGGCTTCTCGGAGCTGATCCTGTATACCCAACTGTGTTTTAGGCCTTCCCTTTCCCAGCCTTCCCTTGGCGAAAGCCATTCTATCCTCCAGGCCAAGCCTTCCCCAAAACTAGTGCGGGCACCATCTCCCACACACCGCTGCAACATGCTCCCATGCTGCCTGCCAGAGCTGTCTCCTTGTAAAACAGACTAGAGAGGGTAATTCTAGGCATGATGGGAAAATCTGAAACTATAAAGGAAGAAATCAATGGTAAAAATGACCAAGACCAATATCAAACAAGAGAAGCTCTGTGCTATATATTACTATGTATGCTAACTGCAAATACAAGATTTATACTCACGCCATACCCAAACTTAGATTCAGAAAAGTGCAGACACTGCAGCAGAAACTTGACCAGCTTAGCTATCACAAGTGGCTGATAAATAAGAACAAAATGCCACCCCAATAAGAACAAGGGAGGTACCCTAAATGAAGGGTAAGACATCACACGCTGCCTCTTGGGTTTGCAAAGATGAAAACAAACAAAACAAAACCAAAAAAAGACGTTGATAAGGCATGGAGAAATATCTACTTTTGCTCTATGGACAGAAATAAAAAATGGACTCAAGATTTAAAGTATAATGGCTCATACCCTTGGCCCCAGCAGTCTTTAACAGCCACGGAAACACATCTGCACGTTAAGTGTGACGAGGGGTGTCTTGAAAGCTACAGTGGGCTTAGAAGGGGACTGGCTGCTTTTTTCATACAGCAGAGAGGGAAGGGTCTTCCTGCCCACTTTACAAAAGAGCAAGAAAAGACCCAACAACAACCAGAAGGAGCTGGGTGACAGTGACAGACATTGAATTCTTAACCTGTTCCCATCTACCGTAGCCATCGAGACATGACAGTAGAAGCTCCCTCCATATTGACTGAGGAAAATGTCCCAACCTTGGTGCCACGCCTCCCACATATCTGGAGTGAGGGCGGGGGAGCTGGGCTGAGGAAAAGAAGGTGCATCCTTCCTGACCCCTGGTCTTAGGGCCAAATCTCCAGAGGTCTGGTCTGCAAAGACAGGCTGAGCATAACGAAGCAGCCCTTTCCCCCAGTATTGGGATCCACACCAAACAGAAGTATCAACTGCTTCTCCCAAGCCTCACCCCAGCACTCATGTCCGAGTCTGCATGTGTACATTGTATGCACACATGATGTTGTGTGGTGCCTGTATGTTATGTGTGAAGAGGTCAGGGGAGGATGCCAAGTGTCTTCTTCTATCTGAAGCTCACCGTTTTGTAACATTAGCTGGACAGTGAGCTCCTGGGATCTGTTGGGGGTTAGAGGTACTGTTAGAAGGGACTGGATTTTGTTATGTGTGTGTTCTCAGCTTCATCTGGGGAACAGGGTAAGCAGGAACAACAAAATAAATCCACAGAGGGGGCCTGAAAGGTACACAGAGGAAAAATGAAGTCGGTTTCTTCTTACACCTGGCTGAGGCCAGCTCATTTAATAACACCGAGGTTATAGGCACATGGAACCATGCTTAGCTTTTATGTGGGTACTAGGGATTTGAACTCAGGGCCTCTTGCTTTCACAGTAATTTCTCTTACTCACCAAGTCACCTCCGTAATCCCAAAGCCAAGTCTTACTCAAACCACATGCTGGGTATGTGAAGACAAGGAATGAGGCTTTTAGAGATTCTCAGTCTGTTCTCCCAAGGGAAAACAGGAGGGAAGTCAGCTCCCTAACAGCAGTTTGGAGCCAGGAGATGGGCTGTGGTCAGGGGATTGAATCACACATGCTGGGCTCTGACCGCCAGAGAATAGCACTCTGACCTTCCTCATCAGACAGGGACTTTGCAGACCCACAGTCACATAAGTTTCAATAGTACAGAGTTCTCGCTCTTTGGTGGGTTCACCTATTTGCAGATATGGATAAAAAGCAAGGAAGTCCACCTTCTTCCTTGCCTGTCCCTCAATGTCAGTTTCAACTAGCCCCTGGATCAGCAATTCTTCTTGAGTGAGTGGCAGTGAGCAGCCCAACCCCCAAAAGCTGCTGCTTTGAGTAAGACTGCAAACAACCTTCAAGTTTCAGGATGCAGTGGTGGTTATGAGTTCACAGGCCCTCTGATGTTTGGGTTCCCCCCTCCCTGATCTCCCATCCCCAACCTGTCCCAGTCTTGCTATCATAAGAGAATCCAGAAAAGGCAAAGGGCATTGTTAAGTGTGCAAAAAGGTACCCAACTGCGGTAGTGTCACCTGAGAGTCCAGAGGCTAAAGACAAAATAAGAGCTACTAAGATCATCCATTCCAGAGCAAGTGTGAGACCACTCTGCAAAGAAGCATCTGGAAATGGTCTCTGCATCTTTAGCCAGGGTCCTCCTGGGATCTGTGTATTCAGTGAAGGGGGAAGTCCCCAGAGGAGGAATATCTCCAGCAGTATAGGGAGGGCAGACGACCGTCAAGCAAAGGGAATATCAGGGTGAGTAGAGACACCTATTGCTCTTAGACTGGACCTCAAGCCTAAGGCCCCAGGCACCAAAGCAGAGAGAAAGGAGAGATCCTGGGAGCACAGGACCAGAGTGTAGCCTGGTGGGCAGGTGGCAAGCCAGAAACCTAGGTCATGGTGGGAAAGGTGGAAACCTTCAAGGAGAAGAGCTGGAGGTACTCAAAAGGAAAGGGAAATACTACAAAGAAGGGTGACCAAGCAGTTTGTGAATCTGACACAAGTTCTGGATGAAACCAGAATACTGCAGAAGACACCTCCCCACCCCCATCCCAAGGACTGGAGAACACTGTAGGCTGGTGAGAGGCAGCAGATCTAGCAAAGCACAGCAAAGAAACCCACCTTGTGTCTTGCCAGGCTCCAGGCCAGCAAAGATGCCAGGCTTTGGAACTGGGTTTTGTCATATGTGAGTTCTCAGCTTTATCTGGGGGACAGATACAAGAACAACAAACAAATCCAGAGGGGGCTTGAAAGGTACTCGGATATGAAGTCAGTTCTTCTTACACCTGGCTGAGGCCAGATCATTTAATAAACTGGTTACATAAGGGACACGAGGTATCTCACCAGGGCCAGGAACCAGAAACTGCCTGGAAAATCTTCAAGAAGCAAGGAGCAGCCTTCTCTGCTCCGCTTCTCTCCCCTCCCTGTGCGGTTTCTTTCTGGGTTTCTCACGGGGCACCCGTCTGCAGTCTATTCTCACTGCTTGTCTAGAGTCAGAGTGCCAGGCAACATTCCTGAGCTCAGGTGTCCTCCTGGGCTGAGCGTCAGCATCTCTACATTCCAATGCTAACTCCTGGACAGAGGAACCAATTGGACAGGCTGGGTGTCCACGCCAAGCCCACCTTAGAGCACAGCTGAGTGGAATAAACACTGATGCTGGGGGATGGTGCCATGTGAGAGGCAAGAGGCATTCCCAGGTTCTCAGAGGAGAAGGGATCCCAGGCAAGGTGTCCATCAATAAAAATGTTTAGACCACATTCCAGCTGTTACATCCCTCCAGGATGCTAGCAAGATGGATGCCTTGTTGCTACTCATCAGATGGGGTTGTAGTCCCCAGACCCTCCTCTGCTGACTCCTGCCCTCTCCTAAAATGAACACCCAACACTTTCAGGCCTAGCTGAGTCATTAAATATGATACCTAGCAGTGTCCTAAAGGCCACAACCTGCTTGCCACAGGTGTACTGGATTCTCAATGGTTTCTCTGGATATGAGAAGCAAGAGGGTCTCCACTGCTGGGGTCTTCCTAGTCATATTTTCTTCTAAGGCTAATGCCATCTCCTGTCCATTGCATGCTTTCCATGTGCATGCCTCTAGATGTTTACAACTGGAGGAGGTGGACTCTATAATTACCCTCTCTTTAACACAGAGATCTGAAGCTCAGAGATGGAAGTGATATGTAGCCCAAGATGCTCAGAACTTGAACAAAGACAATGCCATTCCTGAGCTCTGGCCTCAACAGCACACAGCCCTACAGCCACGTGGAGACACAGTGGCTCCTCTTCCTCCCATCACCAATGTACATGAGAACAGGATAGCAGCTGGTCAGATGTCAGGAAGCCAGGCCATAGACATCTACGTAGTGGGCTCAGAGTAAAAGGGGCAGTGATGGAAGAAATGTTACTGTTGCTTGAACTTTCTAAACTTCTGCTAGGGCGAAAGCCACTGGGCCCTGTCTTTCTCCTTTTCTTCCAGCAGAATCAAGAGCCAGTTGTGTCCTATGCTACAGACTCAGCAGTCCTGACCTTTGGCACTATTTACGGTTGGCCTGCATCAGCTAGTAACTAGATCCTGGCTATGGTAGAGTTCCTCTCACCACCAGGCCGGTGGTCAGCTAACCTCAGGCTCTCAGATCTCAGTGTCCAGCTAGGGTGCTGCTGCTTGTGAGTACATACCTTGCTACAGAGATATTCCAGTACCTTGTCTGCTGAAGCTGGGGCAACCTGGCCTAGAGTAACCCAGACGTGGAATATCCTCCTGATCTGCACTCTCACAAAGCACTTCCCTGTGGGGCCCCTCCCTAATGGGCAGCCATCTGGCTGTCTTATGTCCATGTCCCAGCTGGCTGACCTCCATGATGGTTCTGATGACTCTGGCTCCACAAGCTGGCTAAGATGTGCTCCCTTCCTCCTGTTTCAGTGTGTCCTGAAGTGAGGGACATCTCATGATAGGAGAGAGCACCTTGCTCACATGTGCCCAGAGACTGTGCAGAGCTGGCAGAGGCCAGAGCCTGGGAGGGTGGCTCATGTGGAGGGACTGGAACTTTGGGAGCTGCAACCTCATCTTGGTGACGGAAGGGAACAAGAAGCAGTATGCCACCCCCTCAAAGTCTGCCATGCTGAGCAGACCCCAGGCAAGTGTACCAGGCAAGGATTCCAGCTAGCCCGCTCTCCATGGGCAGTGCTGGGCAGAGCACACAGGGGAGAGGGATTGGGACAGACAACTAAAAAGAAGAGGAGGAGCAGAGGGTTAGTCACACCTGTCAGAGAATTCGGAAACACCTATGCTCTAGGCTGGAGACTGGACATCTTCTGAGAAGACTGCAGCATCTAAAGGAGTGAGAAAGAAGGCTATGTGTGGCAGACAATGGCAGCCTTCTCAGAGGGTGTCTGAACAGTAGACACCATGAAGTCTGCTGCCATCCTAGAGCTTGTGTACTTATGATTACTCCGGCAGGTAAAGACAAAACACAGATGACCAGATGTCCCCACTGTGCTAGCTATAAATGGGAAAACAGAAAATGTCATGGCTCCTCAAATGGGCAAATCACCCGTGCATCTGAGAGTTCCACAGGACCAAAACAAGAATGACAGTGTGCGACATCTGCAGCCATTGAACAGGATCTATGACACTGGGTGGGGAAAACACATAAGGCACAAACAATATGTATGAAAAGCTTTCATATGGTTAGAAAGCGCAGGGTCTCACGATGGTGTGACCCATTGGTAGCTGTGGGCATGTGATGTCCACACAGTCCCAGCTTCTAGTGCCTCTGGGGAGGAGCAGAGCAATTTTCGCATGCTGCTTTATAGACTTCTTTGTAATTTGGATGATCTCCACAGCAAGCAGTAATTTTTAAAGACTCTTTAGAGTGGTGCCCAGTGCCATCCCAGGGCACAACCTTTCTGGGTGGCCATGTAAGAATGGAGTCTCCCTTATATGCCCAGAGCCCAGGGTACAGTTGTCAGCAGGCATAGCCCTCCTTGAGGGCAACCTTCCAAGGCCTTTCCAGACCCTAAGGGTCATCCCCAGAAACCTTCCTCCTTACAGAGCTGCAGCTGGCAACTGCCCCCCTCTACCTGTAGAGCTTCCCCTTGCACATCAGCTTCAGAGAGGAGCTGAGCACTGCCCTGCTAACCTCACAGTCCCCTACATGCACACAGTTCATTTTTGTTGCAGTACAGACAGAGCAACAAAGAACCAAAGTGAGATGTACAGAGGCTGAGCAATGACCAATTACCCTCACCTCCTCAATGCTGCCTTGAAACACCCCAGAACTTGGTGGCTCATAACAAGAAGCCCTGATCATCTGATTGCTTCTGTGGAACAGGAACTTAGGCATGTCTGAGGCAGATGCCTCTGGCTCTAGGTTTCTCATAAGACATCAATAAAGCTGCTTGCTGAGGCCAAGGTCTCATGTGAAGACTTGGGCAGAATCTGCTTCTTTGCCATAGGGGTTTCTCCATAGGACTGCAGAGCATATGGAGGCTGGAGTTCTGCAGGATGGGTGACCCAGAGAGTAAGGAGTGGCACAGTCTACCCAATCTCCAAGAGTCACTCCATTGCTGACCTCGTTCATACCTTGCAGCTACAAAATAAGCTAAAAATAGTGCCTCAGAGCAAGGAGGGTAGGTGACTCAGAGATAACCAACAGCAAATGCCTGTCACGTGAATCATGTGACTACTATTAACATTACTTTCTCATTAGAGATCCAAAGGTTAAAGGAAGCCAGAGGGATGGGTGCCCTAGTAAGAACACAGGTCCCTGCTATGAGAATGCTCTCTTGTGCACAGTATGCTTAAGTCCTTACCTCATTTGTGGACTCAGTGTTCGACCTGGACGAGTCTTTCTGAGGAAAAGGGCTTCCGCCATGGAAGCCATGGGCCCTTAGGACTCAAAAGGGACCCATCCCCACCCTGGTTCCTGAGAAAAACTGCAAAAGTCCTTTCCCTGAACCAAATGGCAGACTAACAGGAGTCGGGATATACCTCCCAAATGGGGCTTAGATAACCTGAAAAAGGACCTCCACTCTGAGGGCAACCAATCTGAGAGAAGAAGCAGGGCAGGAGTGGCCCCTACCTTATCTGGCCAGATGGCCTAGGGGCCATAAACCAAATGTCTTGACTTTGATAGCTAACCAGATATAGCTTAAGAATGTGGACAGTTAGCCCTTTGAGCACGAGCCAATCAAAACTAAACATTTGCAAACTGCATTTCTGTTCCCCAATTAGGAACCAGGCTACCTCACCTATGTTGAAACCCCCTCTTACTGTCTATAAAAAGGCCAACAAGCCTTTGTTTAAGGTCGGCCATTTCACCTGGTGCCTGACCCCAGCATGCTGGTTTACTCTGCAGAATAAAGACTCCTTGTTTTTATATCAGACCTGAACTCCTGGTGAAACTTTCAGGGCCAAAGGGGTTCCAGAATCCTGGGCATTACACTCAGGCAAAACCAGACCCAAAGCAAAGCTGAAGGTAGCTCTTCCTCATGGCCTAAGCCTAGCAGGGAGCCAAAATGCCCTGGGAGCTCTTCTTCTGACCTCTGTGTTTCCCTCCCACTGTTTGTCTCCAAGGAGACAGAGGTGGTGAACTAAGGACACACCCCTTTAGGCTGGGTGGAACCCTAGCCCAGCATGAGCTCAGTTAAACTTGGTATCCACCTGGCCTATGGTTTTACGTAAGCCATAGGTCAAATTGTGGGGTATTTTCAATCACTAACTGGGGATATTTGATAATACCCATTGGCCTTTTGCAATGTCCTGGAGAAATTTAATTCTTAAGGTAACAAATCCGGAGACTGCACAACTAAAGGTAATTATTTTCCTTCTGGAAGGGAGTGATTGAAAACAATATGCAATTTACCACAGACGAATGGGAAAGGTTTCAGGCATTTTGCATGGAAAAGTACCTTTGAGATCATTTGTCCGGCTGAGCCTGGGGTCAGACAGAAGTACTTTCCTGCTTGCTGGATCCCAGGCAGGTTTGGATGCCTGCCTTGAGGAAGGGGAAACATGTTTAATTGGCACTTAGCTGGAGAGGAAGGACAGCCATCAGGTCCCCACTAGACTGTGATCACAGGGACAGAGAAGGATGGCAGGGCCAGGACTTAGGGCACAGCTATCCCTGAATTCAGCTTAGGCCTTCTCGTGGCACCTTTTCCAACTTTAAGACTTGCTGCCCCAGCTAAGCAAGAAGAGAGAGAGCCTGGTGGGAAGGCAGGAGGCAACCAGACAAACAGGAGAATGGGAGAGGTCAGAGATTTGGGGCTAGGCATGCAGCAGAGCAACTGTTAGGCAGCAACTATGGAACAAGTGAGTGTTCCTGGGGGATTCTCCAAAACACATGGGGAGGAGAACTGAAAAAATGGCTGTGCTTCCTGAGTGTGGAATGGAATTTTTTTCTGCTGGACATTAAAGGAAAAGACTACCCTAAATGCTGATCGACTTGAAGTCAGTTGGTTACCCCAGAGCTGCCTCTGCTGTGCTGCTGCTGGGTTTGGTCTAGGGCAGGGTGGCCCCACTGAGGTAACAGCTGCTCAGATGAACAGCTCTGAGGACGGTGTGCCTCAGCTCTGCTGGCACTGTCCACATCACCAGTCCCACGCTCACTCTTTAACTCTACATCATGAAGACCCACAGTCAAAAGCACACCTGGATTCTCAAAGCTCAAGAACTGGCCAAGCTGTGGGTCAAGCTGCTGGCTGTGCTCAATGGCACAGCCTTGGGTCTTTCTAAGGCTTTGTTCTCAGATGAGCAGTTTGTAAAGGCCTTTTCCTTTCCATTTCCCTGGTGCTCTGAACTGCAGTGATTCATAATGCACTTACCCATGACCCCTGGCAGGTTTTCTCCCCTCCAGCCAGACTTCCTGGAAGCCACTCAGTGCACTACAGTCACAAAAATATATGCAAAATGCAAATCCAGTAGTGAGTGCCTTTGCTTAAAGCTTCCTAGTCCCTGCTGCCTCCAGCCAGCCAGGTCACAGCATCCAGTCCCTCAGAGATCTGCTTCCTCCATCCATCCAGCCACTCCTCTGACACCCTCTCCTCCCCCTTGTTTTTGACTCTCTAGCCAGTTTTTCTACCAAACATGTTTTCCCCAATTGAGAGCTCTTGTACAAGCAGTTGTCTCTGTCAGGGGCCCTTGCCTCCCTGCATCCTTCAAGGCTCCATTTCCCACTGGAAAACATTTCCCATACTCCAGACCAGGTAAGGCCTCTTTGTTTGCTCAACTTCCAGCTTCATAATGTTCGACTCATTTCTCATTCTTTGAACACAACTGGTGCTCAGGACCAGTCTGTGAACTGCAGAAGGGCAGCAGTGCAGGTGTGACTACCCCTCTCAAGTGTCACTAAGGAGCCCTGCTCACCTGCTGTTCCAGGAGATACTGGGTCTCTGAGGACACAGGTTTGTTTGTTTGTTTGTTAAGATTTTTTTGGTTTCTGGCAGTTTGATCCAGTTGCTTGCAAAGAACTTGCCTCTATTCTAAACTTCAGACTTCTATTTAAAAATAAAGGCTTACTTTCCAAATGCAAGGGCTTGCTTGTTTGAAAGAATATCTCAGGCTCTAAAAAGTGCCTTCATGCACTCAAGATCTGGGTAAGGTTACCAAGAACTTTTCAGAGCTGTCGGGATGCCTGGCTCTTTGTTCCTTGAAACATCACAGTTTTCCACACTGCTATGGTACTTTGAGACCAGCGCAAAAGCATTTCAAATCCATCACATTCCTCATTTTATTTAGTTATTTCCTGGAAGGAATAATGAGTAGTGAAAAACCAAATACCCTTAGATCAAGACAGTGACTTAGGGTAAGTGGTGAAGCCATTCTCTGACTCTCTTTCCTACTTTTCTTACAGTTTCCATCAGAACTGAGTGCTCAGGGGAGGTGGTGTCTCCTGAGAACTGGGTGCTCAGGGGAGGCGGCATCACACTGACAGCCCATTCCTCTGCACTATTTCACAGTTTAGAAAAAACCAAGTCAAAATCTTGTTTTGTTCTTAAGATAATGATTTTCTTTCAATGCTTTCTTTTTAATTTTTTTTAAAAATTTAATTTATATGTATGGGTATTTTGCCTGTCTGTATTTCTCTATACTGTGTGTGTGTGTGTGTGTGTGTGTGTGTGTGTGTGTGTGTGTGATCCTCAGAGGCCAGAAGAGGGAGTAAGTTCCCCTGAAACTGAAGTTACAGACAGTTGTGAGCTGCCATGTGGATGCTGGGAATTGAACTTTCACTCTCTGGAAAAGCATCCAGTGCTCTCAACCACTGAGCTATCACGTCAGCCCTTCAGTGTTTTTAAAATCATGCTTTATGGGTTACTAAAGTATAGCAACCTGTCTCTGAAATCTGGATGAAAAGAGCGAGTTAGTTAGAGTAAGTTAGAGACAACTGTGAAAATCAGTGAAGCCATCTTCACATGGAACAGATGCACCTGTGAAGATTCCAGGATTGGATTAGCATCAACCTTCCACAGAGGGCTAAGAGAACTGTTATAAAAGGAAACCTACCCTTGAGGATAGAGGCAGACACTTGCTGTAGTGGAGAACAGGCATCATCAGTGGGACCCAGAGCATCAGGGACTGTCCAAGTGCTCCTCCTCCCACCCTGGAAGAGACCTACAATGAGACTCTGCCAGGGGAAAAAACAAATGGCTTGGACATTTTTTCCTGTATTGTCCTTTCCAGGAATTACATAACTGCTCCCATTTAGGTAAACACACCCACTCCACATATATCGGGTTTTCAAGAGGATCCAGTGGGTAGGGTCTGCCCTCAACAGTTAGGACAGCAGATGGAGCCTCCAGCCCCATTCGGGCAGATGGATCCACTGGGTCTCAGTAGATCTTGCTTCAGGTTCTCTTATGCACATAATTAAGTGCCATGGTCAGTGCCCCATTAGAACAGGAAGCAGTAGGCCCAGGCACATCCTGCTTTTCTCGTCTGATTTGCTGGTGCTAGGGTTGTTCTGTTTCATGATGAGAAGTGCAGTTTATAATCGTGTCAGGTGGAATGGAGCCACCTGAAAGCTGAAGGGCAGTAACATGGCTACTTGAGAAGCTCGTTCAGAGCCAGAACAGGCAAGCTGTATAGGCAAGTGGAGGACTCAAGGAGCCTCTGCAAAGCACCTGCTAGGGAGAGGTGATCCAGGGAAAGGAGGGCTGCATATGTCCAGACATGCCAAGTGGCAAGGGGCCCAGAGGCCAGAACAGGCTGACTGATGACCTAGGAGCCCCAAGACAACACTGCTTTGTAGTTTAGCAACAAGACATGTCACAGCAACAGCAGAGACAATTCATCTACTTCACACATCCCTGGCAGAGGCCATCTACATGTCTCAAACCACAGAGAATCAACAGGTAACTTGTTAAGGGAGGTATAGAAAAAGAATTACCTGAACAGTAGAAATGGGAAAGGGCAGTGTCGAGAGTTTAGAGCTTATGGCCTGTCTATTTGCACCCAGCCCCGGCTCTGCCACTTTTCAGTTACATGAACCCTGGCAACCTCAGTGCCTTGGCTACTGAGATCATTCAATGAGACAATCATGCCAAAGGGACAGCAAAGAGCTAGGCACGGAGGGCTAGCAACACACAACAGCTCTCACAATTATTCTAGAGAAAACTGGCCTTGGCAGGTGCAAACAGGAGGATTAGGGGCTCAAGTCCATCCTTGGCTACACAGTGACTTCAAGGCCAATCTTAAATATATGCAACCATGTTTCAGCAAAAAATGAGAGAGCTGAGGAAAGAAAGAGTACTATTGTTAACCACACTAGAGCATCTGCTCTGCCTGAATCACATGGCAGCAATAGACTGCCCACACCTTTGTACCACCAATCCTTTCCTAGATGACAGTCTCGCAAAGTAGGACCAACTAGAGGAGCTGTGCACATGAGCCTGCTCTCTCTTGGACAGCCACCAAATACAGACACATGACAGCTTATAACAAGCCAGAAGAGAACAGGGAAAGGAGAGGGTTACACAGAGGAACAAAAGAGAAAGAGAACAAAGCAAGGCCTCTCACACTAGTAAAGTCACATTGAGTAAAGCAGGGAGGCAGCTTAAAATACTAAATCCAAACCATGGTCAAAGAGTTATGAGATAAATGTGTGTGTGTGTGTGTGTGTGTGTGTGTGTGTGTGTATCTATCCTTAGCCCATCAAATTAGGATGTCGCTGACTATAAGGCATATCTTTATGTATACTAAAAATATTACTGCCAATAAAAATGTTACATTTTGTCATCCATTTCAGAGGAGTTAAAATGTCAAAAAAACAAAAAAACAAAAACCACACACCTTATATTAAGAAAATGCAGTAAAATGAAAAGCAGAAAGCTAGTGTGACTGATTTTAAAAAGTCCAAAATCTAAAGTTTAATTATTTGGGAAGACCAACAGAAAAACTCTGACAGGGAAGACAAGGGAAGATAAGACAAGTCAAGACAAAACAAGGGAAGGGAAGAGGGGCAACAATATAAATTAACAAAGACCATAAAAAGCAAATATACCTGTAATCCCAGCATTAGGGAGTTAGAGGCAGATGGTTCTCTATTAGTTTGAGGCTAGCCTGATCTATACAGTGAGACCTTCTATAAATAAATAAATAAATAAACAAACAAACAAATGAATAAATAACCATATATAGAGGGAAGATCATATGATCATACTTATAAGAGAAAACTGCATATCACACTATGGTCAAAAATAAATGAGGAAAGAAAATCCATGCTAATAATTTTGAAAGGTTTGGTCAGACAGTTTGCTAGTTTAAAAAAAAAAAATCCAAGATGTCTTTAGAAGAATCAGAAAACCCAAGTAAAGAGTGCTCATGGAAGAAGTATCAGAAGCCCAGAGGTCTATGTAAAGAAGTGTACTAAGGTGCAGCATCGGAGTCTCTTCTAGAAAAGCCTTTCCTTCCCTGGTTATTAAAACTGTTTCAGATCAGAACAAAATAATTTCCCCTGAAGACCAAACTACAAACAGCGTTTTTCATGTATCAAACTGGTAAAATAAAAAGGAAGAAAAATAGATTTGAAAAGAACATGACCACCAGGTGTGGTAGTGGTGCATGACTCCAGGACTTGGGAGGCAGAGGCAGGCATATCTCTGAGTTCGAGGCCACCCTGGTCTACAGAGTGAGTTACCTGTCCTTTCAGGAAGCTATTACAAAGCAGCAATCATAAGAATGAAAAAGTTTTTATGGTACAAGGCTGTTCACCACAAAAAATATAAATAGTGTGAAGAGTCAGCAGTGGAGAAGAGCAAGGCTAAGTCTGACAACTCCAGCTGATGGGATGGAGCCACAATACAGAAAAGTACACACACATGAGGTGTCGCACGTGTCAAAAGGAGTGAGATACAGAGCAAAATATCTTTAAGTGGATAACTGTAGAGACTTTCTCCTCCTCCCAATTCCTACAATGAACATGTAATATTATATAACTAGAAAACTTAGCAATGGTTACTTAGAACTTCATTTGCACAGATCTTATGAAATGTGCTAATAATGACCAGAAAACTAGAATGAAGGCTTATACCTGGGTCCCCTAGTGTGGGAGGATCTGAATGAACCAGCTTACTGTGGACATCATGACCCAACTGGGCTGCTGGGGCCCTCGACATAGTGGGAAGAACATTTGATCTTTTGATCCTTTGATCCAGCAGCATGGCTATCTAGTAAGGATCACCTTCATTGGCTCCAGTTTTCTGGGTGTTGTTTTTTGGAATGCAGAAAGAATGTTAGTCTGAGGAACCAGTTATTGTCTAAGCAACTGATGCTTGTATTATCCTGTCCTTTGTTATCATCATCTGTTTGTGTTACTGCTAATGAAAGGGATTTCTGTAATATCTCCTCACCGACTAATAAGGAGATTTGGGAACACTCATGTCTCTCAGTCTTGACCTTCATCTAATGGCAACAGGTCAGCTGGAATGGCATTTGGGGAAGTGGACTATAGGATTCTGTTCATTAATGCAAACAAACACTTTGTATCTGGGGGCAGAGCTTTCAATCAATAAATAACCTGAGCAATCAGGCTGAGGGGCTCGGTTGGCAGTTCAGTTCAGTCCAGGGATTAGCCCAGGGAGACTTCAGCCCTCTGCCTAGGTCATTCCCACTTGCATCTCAGAGAACAGTCTCTTGTTACTTACTGACCCATGAGAGACAGACTAGCAACTATAATTGACACCTGAGGTTTTGTCCGGAGGTTCATCCCAGAGGTTCAGAGACTGTTCGTTCTGCCATGGAGAAATCAGGCTTGAATGATGAAGAGTGTCTTCCCTGTCATTATTAAATCCGCATATCATCCATCTCCCCCCGGCCAACTACCATTCAACACCCATTCCAACAACACCTCACAGCCGGGAGCCTGGGGTCCTCAGAGCTCACATACATGAGACATAAGACAGAGCATCCTTGTTCCACCTCACCAGTGTTCCTACCCTGGGAAGCATCAACAGCCTGTTCCGACCTAAGGAGCCAACCAAATCACCTCTTTATCCACAATCCCTGCTGCTTCCTGGAAACAGCTCAACTAGAAACTGTAAAAACATCTTATTTGGCACTGAGCATGTCGCTTGGAAAAGTAATAATAAAATAAGCCAATTGAGCCTCCTACCTAGATAGGGGATGCTGGGCACCATCTTTAGACTCCGGATGTAGTCCCGAGTCCGCTTATAGTTGTCCTCTTTGGACATCAGGTAGTCCAGTTTCTCAAAAGTAGTCTTGTCTTTGCGATTCAAAAGCTGGAATAAAAAGAAATTACAGTCTCTGAGAGGGAAAAGAAATAAACCAGAAGAGCTGACAAGATAGGGGGCTGTGACAAAGGGCAAAAGAAAACACCTGAATGTGCGTCCACAGTGTGTCAAATCCTGGATGGAAGTGAAGATTTTTAAAGGCAGAGATGGGGGCCTCCACAGCATCACATGGAAGACAAGCCCTGGAGCTACCTTGTCCACATGAGGCTAGCCCACTCCTTTGACACACAGGGCACTGGCCTCTGTTGGGACAGACACTCTTTAACGCACAGGACTCAGAGAGTGAAGCAAACTGCTCATGGTCCCCAGGAGGGTTATTTCAAAGCTCCAGCCAGTCTCTTCCCCCAAATCACCTCATGGTGAAAGATGCTATCAACTGCCATGTGACTCCAGGGGACATGTCAAAAGGGCATGACAGTGCTGCGAACCAGGGCTCTCTTCCACATCCCCCACATCCTGTGTCATGACACAAAGAACCTTCTTCTCCATAAGCAGTCATGTACAGAGCACCTAGTTAAGAGACTCAGGGTAAGCAAGCACATACAGAGATGAGAAGCAAGCTCTGTGATGACTGAGTGTTCCATGTGTGAAGCTGGAGGCCTGGGAGAGAGAGGATGGCTCAGTGTGCACACTGAACCTTCTGGAAAGAGTAGAAACCTTAACTCTTGGTGCCTAAAATTTAATGCCTAGGACTTAGAGTATAGCTGTTCTTCACATCCTGATTCAAAGTTCAGTGCCGGAAAAGAAACCTCTTCAAATGCAATGGCTTTGAGGAAAGGAGTCTAGAAGAGGAGGCCAAGCTTATAGAGAGGGGCTGGGGTAGGGCCACCAGGATGTGTGATTTGGGCACTACATGAGATGAAATGGGGAGTTCTCCCAATTCTGGCTTCTGAAACTGAAGGTCAATAGCTAATGGCTAAGGCCAGGGGTGTAAATGCAGGGAGAGCTTAGACCTGGTATGTCCTTGGCTAAGCTTGGTCCAACATTCCATGTAAGGACCTCAACCAAGCGACCTGTCACGTCCATCAGTCTGAAGCAGGACAGTTCAACAGTCCCTGTGCAGCAGAGAGAAGTAGAACAATGGCTCCAGCACCAGGGAAGCAGGGAAGGCAGTGGTGTAGCTCCTGGGACCTCAGCCTGCAAATCCCACACTCGGGTTGTGCCTGGTGCCTGAGGGAACCCCAGGCTGCTTTGGAAGGTTCTGTCAGATCACTTCATCCTTGGTCTCTGTAGCCAACAATGATTCAGCCATAAGAGATCCCAATGAATTTGGGCAGGGACGGCCCATGTACATCATGTGAGAGACAGAAGGCTCCAGCATGAAACAGCTGGGTAATAAAAACAAGTTTTTATTTTCCCATGGAGATATTCAGGACACACAACGGTAGGGACACGGCACAGTTGCTAGGAGCAGCTCTGCTTAACTGGCTTGCTTCAGGCTATTTATCACAGTAACAGGTGGGTAGGAAATGATACCATCCTCTACTAGCTGTGTAAAAAGTACTGTTGCATACAACTCAGCTGACCTCTGTGAACCCAGAGGCAAAAAGGATCTGGCTGTTGCCTGTATGTTAGGTTCACCATCACTAGGATCAGGTGACTTGTCTAAATATCTTTGGGACTCAGAGCTCAATGAAGAGGCTGGACAGACATATTTTATAGTAGCATGGCAAGTGAGTGAATGGAAATCAAGGACCCAATGAATGGCAAGTGAACTGTCAGCAAGAGAAGCATCATCATGAAGAGCTATATACTGGGACTGCAGAGATGGTTCAGAGGTTAAGATGGCTGCTCCTGCAGTGGACCCAGGTTTGATTCCTAGCACCCATATGGCAGCTTACAACCAATGCCCTCTCCTGGCTCCCTGGGCACCAGGCATACAAGTGATACACAGACATATATGCACATATAACATCCACACACATAAATTATAATAATTTAAATTATATAATAAATTAAGTAATATTTTTAATGTTGAAAAAAAGGTACATAGAGAGGCAGCATTTGAAACTGATACTTAAGAATGATAAATTTGCCAGATGAGTAATAATACACACCCAGAGCAGAAAACCATACATCTTGTGACCTTGTGTGTGGAGTTACATGGGGCATTCTTTCTCGCTCATGAAGTGTTGGTTTATTTGCTTGTTTTTTGTTTGTTTGTTTGTTTGTTTATTTTTCCAGACAGGATTTTGCTACACAGCCCTGGCTATCCTGGAATTCACTATGTAGATCAGGCTGGCCTCAAACTCACAGAGATCCACCTGTCTCTACCTACTGAATGCTGGGTTTAAAAGCATATGCCAATACTTTTTTTTTTTTTAAACGGATGCAATCTAGAACCCCACTGATTTCTTCCAATCATCCACATCCATCCTGAGGCCTTCACTCACAAGAAGGCTGAGCCATCTGGCTTCAACAGCTCACATCGCTGGCTCACTGGCCCGGTTGGGTCACTGTCTACAATCCCTGCCTTGTTCAGCCTACCTACCAGCCTATCTACTACTTGTATGAGCAGCACCTCAGATTGCTGGGTGCTCAGTCAGGCAGTCTGTCACCTATGCCCTCCTTGGACACATGCACACACTCAGAAAGGCTGGATCATGTTAACCTCCCTCAATGGCTCCATTCTGTGCCTACAAAGGAAATTAGGTCAGGAACAGACTTCTCAAGAATAATTTATAAGTTGCTTTAAGATGAAGAAACTCAGCAGATTTCCCCAAGATTCATTTGACAACTCTCTGAGAATTTCCTTTACTAAAATGAAGAAATGAACCAGATAAAAGAGGACATGGGACACAAGAATCAGTGGGTCCTACTTAAAAACAGTAAAAGGGACTCTGGGGTAACCAATGAGCTGCAGGTCTTAAGAACAACTGGTCCACGTGGACCAGCTTAGAGGACCTGCCTGGTAGCACATCTGTGGCACAAGGAATGGTATATGAAATAAAAATAAATAACTTTAAGATTATATATGAGTCTGGTGACTAGATGGCTAATATAGTAAGGGAACTTCTACATTTATTGGGGGGTGGGGGCATACATGTACCACAGAATGCATTTGCTCTACCATATGGATTTCTAGGATTGAACTCGGGTCATCAGCTTCAGTTGAAAGTGTCTTTACCTGCTGAGCCAACTCACTGTCCTGGAACTTTTTTAAAAAGAGAACTTGAACGACCAGGTAAACTACTGAAGAAAGCACAGAGTACTCCTGGCTTACCTCCTGACTGTGCAGGGACGCCTGCTTTCACACCGTTAGTCATTAAGACCTGTACACTCATTTAACGAAAATGGCTGAACTGCTGTGATGGGGTTTTGGAGGAAGGTGGAGGCTGGGTCTAGAAAACTAAGCCAGTATGTACGTACACCACCTAAAACAGGAGGATCAAGAAACTGGAACTGTGGCACAAACTCCAAGAAGAAACCACCAACCTGGAAGGCTTGCCCTGCGGGAGGGAGTGGGGGGGAAGGGCAGCGCGTGGAGAAGCAGGGAGTATTTGCGTTTCAATAAGCCTTTCAGGACTTGGTGATTTTTTAAATTAGTGTGTATGTATTATGCTGATAAAAATCCTTTTCAGATTTAGGTCTTTAAAAATAGGGTTTGCTTATTCAGAAAATAGCAGCACTTACTTACACATGTTTTAAACTTTTATTAGAGGTAGAACTAACAACTGCAACCCTCACATGAACTGAGGGTCCTTCAGATTCCAGCACTTATAAGAAACCTAGGAAAAGGCCATCAGAACTACTCATAAAAAAAAAAAAAAAATCTAGCAGTTGCTTACCCAGAGTCAGACATATACTGCAGCCATTTGTGCTCAGGGAACAAGGGAAGGAAATGAGATTATGAAAAAGCTCACAGCCTGGGACCATCAGAGGACTCAGGGGCTCTGGATGGAATCAGAAAGGAATAAAATAGGGGCATTTAAAAGTAATTCTCATCTCTTCAGCTATATAATACCAGTGTTGAGAAAAAAAAGCTACAAAGTCCCAGCTCTAACGTTAGATATCTGCTGCAGTGGAGAATACTGTACGTACTATGAGGGAAAATCGTGACTTTGAAACGCAGTCCAAGTTGAGAATTGTCCATGATACTTGTATTATTCCAGCTTACTGAGAGGCTGCTTTTGTGTCTCACTTGGCAAATGAAACCTACAAGGGCAGAGTGATAGTGGCTGAGCCTGTTCTCCTCCCCATTCCCGCCCCAGTCCCCAACCCCTTCCGCGCAGAGGAAATGCAGTTTATGCAGAGGAAATGCAGTTACACAAAAGAGAAGAGAAAACAGTGACGCCGGGAAGCCAAGTCCGTCAGATGCTTCCAAGCATTCAATAATCCTCAGATGATAAAGAAAATAAAAGCTAAGACTAGAGATTCTGACAAAACATACATGAGATCATAGGAGGCTGAACCATGATTAGGAGAGAACTATACTGAAAGAAAATGCTTTTAAAATTATTTATAATTAAACAAGGAAATACCAACATTTAATCCAAGAAGCTAGGAGAGTGGGAAGGTAGGAACAACAGCTTAATAGACAAAATTAGAAACTGGTGTGTTAAAAACAAAAGAAAGCTGACCACAACACTTACAGCAGGGACTAAACCCTAGAGCTATTTTATAAAATGCCAGCAAAACAGGTTAGAAACAGAAGCCTCTACTGCAAAGACAGAAAGCAAGGCTACAACTTATCAGCATTGAGTCAAGAAATCCAAATCACACTCACAGTGTGAACTCAAATTACAAGGTAAAAACGCAGCCCTGCATTACTCATTTCTACACTCCCTCCAAAGGATAACAGAGACTCAGAATATACAAAGTCAAAGCCGGGAGGATCCCAGGCTTTAGAGAAATGCCCTGGACAAGTGCTTTCTTCCTGCTCTCAGGGCCATGTATGCAGCACCTGCTGCTTGACCCCCGTGAAACCCCCATGAACTTCTCTCCATTCTGCTAATTTGGAGGTTATCTCCACAGAGGGCAAAAGAAAAGTCCCTCCTGTTCCAACTTATGAGGACATTGGTATTGTGTTTCTTTGCCTTGAGTTTAAAAAAAAAAAAAAATTTCCTCATATGTGTGTCTATTTTCAACAAAGAGCCTGTTGCTCCAGGTATGTTAAAAACTGGCTCCAAATCTGACTTCAATTCCAGTGTCTGCCACTGGCTGGTGTGGAAAGGACACTCAGTGCCTGCGACACAGGCGCTCTGTGTGGCGAGGAACTAAACTTTGATATTTTTTTAAGTAATTTTTTTTAAACCTTTGGCTATTTTGTATCTATTTCTGAATAACAAAAAGGTTGCCAAGTCACACCCAGTGCCACACATCAGCTGCAATGGACAGGATTGGGCACACTATATGGAAAAGGTAGAACTTTGAAATGTAGTGGTATTTGGGCTCTTTGCCTAAATAGCCTAAGGGTATTCAAAACTCATACAGACAGAATAACTTATAGAAAATAATTATATAAATAAATTTCTATTTATTTCTGAAAGAAAGTTTTGTCTCATGGATACCACTGACAATCATATCAGGAATCCTGATTAATTTGGATCTGTGTTAAAATTATTGCAGCATTTCTGGCTCTGCTGTGATAAGTGTGGTACTCTGGCTTCTGTGATGCAGTTACTATATCTTACTGTTTTCTCTTTAATGCAGAGAAAGCAAATCTTTGGCAAGTACTCATCCTGTATTTCTAAGAATCAGAATTTTATCTTTTAAAAAAACCCTTTGTCGGGCAGTGAGGTGCACGCCTTTAATTCCAGCACTCGAGAGGCAGAGGCAGGGAGATCTCTGTGAGTTCCAGGCCAGCCTGGTTTACAGAGTGAGTTCCAGGACAGCCAGTTACAACAGAGAAATTCAGGCTTGAAAAAAACAAAAAATAAAATAATAAAAATAATCCTTTGACAGTCACATGGACATATATACACATGTACAGGCATGTGCATATGTGTACATACACACTCTGCTTATACATTCATGGGACAATTTTTATCATGTATTTCATTTATTATTTATTTATTTTATTCTACTCATGGCAATTTCAGGAGACAGCCCCCAAAAGACTCCAATGTAGAACTGGGAGGCAAAGATCTGCCTCTTAATATATACATTTGCCAAGGGCTCATTTGGGGTACAGGGCTGGTCTGAAAATGTGCATTCTGTATGTGCAGCTGGGCTGAGCACTGAAAGGGCCCGCAGACACGAGGAAGGTACACAGCACTCAAGAGGGCTCAGGCGAGAGAGTGAACAAAGCCGTTCTGAAGAGAAGGACCTTTAGCACAGAAGGGTCTAGAGAGGTACCAGAGGCCACGGAAGACAGACGTGGCCTGGAGGTAGGGGCACTGAGGGGTATTTGAGGGAACAGCAGTCTGCCTAAAATATAGAAAGGATTGCTTTGGGTAAGAACAGAAAGGTAGGGGAGGGAGAGAAACTTGCCTTTTGGCAAAGGTTGGTATTAACTTAGCCATGGTCATGGTCATGGTCATGGTCATGGTCATGGCTATGCCAGGTCACATGACCGCTATTTTGCCAGCTTCTTCCAGTTTCTCTGCTACTTCAGCTCAGCTTGCAGATAGGGTTCCAATCACAGGCCAGCAAACAAGAATAGTGAATACTAATCAAAAGAAGAATGAGCTGGCTGTGGCTATGCCAACAGGAAACTCCTCTGGCCAGCTCCTGAATTCCTTGTGTACATGACTTGGGCTCTGAATATTTCTGGGAAAGCAGATGATGAGCTGGCAAAGGCTGATTTAGATCAGAATGTGGGCATGAAGTCAGGTGAAAGCATTTGGTGTTTGGTGCCATTATCAAAAAGCCTCTATCAGATTCATGATGATCAGTGAAACACTCAGTGCCCATGAGCCAACCCCAGGTGCATCACCCATGAGCACATACCAACCCTCTAATTCAAGCTCAGAATCTTCCCTTTATTCAAAAGCATCACTGAAATAGAGGGCTGGGTGTGCAAATGGGTTGGCTGGCAATCTTTACCATAATGCTGGAGTTGTTGAAATGAGCATCTCACAGTGACTCAAAAAAAAGAGTGGCATCAGCAATTATATTAGTGCATCCTGCTTTGGAGGAGCAGAGGATGTGGGGTTTCTGACCGAGCAAGGTAGGGGCAGGGAGCAGGAGAGGGTAAGGAGAATAAACCAAAGCTCTCTTTACCAGGTGCCCAAACCTCAGAACTGTCTGTGGGGGAGATCACTCCAGCATGGTGTGAGAATGAACTGGTCAGACCAGAAGCAAAGAGACTGACAGAAGTCAGTAATAGTCCAGGTCATAAGTAAAAGGTCTGCCTTCAGGGATGGTGGCATCTGCAGCCCTTCCAAGAAGAGCCAAGAAGAGTGGAAAATAATGTTATGTGCTGTGCACAATTTGGAACATTTTTCATTTATCTACTTTAATCCTCCCCATAAGATGGAGGCTACTCTCTCAGTCCCAGGCCCCTCATTTCTTCTATGCAGACTGGGTTCTCTCATGCCTACAAGCTACATGCATTCAGACCAGAAAGCATAGCCATGCAAGGTACACCTGGATGAGAAATACCATAGTTGTCTTCCCTCCCTTTGGGTCTCTTGACTGCACAGTTTCTGTTGCATAGTTTCAGCCATAGTAGATGGCTGTGAGCAGCTTATGTCTAGCACCCTGCGGTGGGGCCTGGAGCTGGGACTCTCCCCTCCGAGTCCTGGCCCCAGCTGCAAAGGCCTAGTCACACTGGAGCATCTTAGTGGCTCATGGCTCAGACACTGAGCACTGTTTACTTTTTAGCCTGTGGTGACTTCTCTTTCATACTGGCAGTGTGGTTCTGCTTGCTGGTATGTTAGCCTAGCTATATTTAATGTGGCATTACTGTGTTCACATGGTATAGCAGGAGACAGGGAAGGAAAGTTTTATTCCTCATCAGCTCAGCTTAGCACCTGCCCAAAGGTCCAAAACAGTTTCTAAAAGGTGTCTTAGCACTCTACCTCTCTCTCAGAGTCGCTGTCTGATTTCAGACTTGCAGAGTCTGTGAGGTCAAAGGAACACAAGCTGAGGGCTGGATGAAGCAGGTATTGCAGTGGGCATGGGGCTCAGGGAGGTTAGGACCTGGATGACACAAGGGACAGATGAAGCTCTTACAAGCCAGCATGCGCAGCAAGGAGGGAAACAGCAAGGTGAGACTTAAGTCAGCCTTGTAGAACCTCCCCATCCACGATCACAGAAGTTAGCTGTCAGAGAGTGGAAGGAGAGTTAAACCTGGGGAGAAAGGACAGGCAGTGCCCAACACTGCAGCACTGTCCAGCAGATGAAGGTGAAATGTCAGCTTCCCCAGTGACAGTGTGGGACTTCTGAAGAGCAGCTCCAGGAGGGCTCCTGCACAGTGATGGAGGACCAGAGAGCAGCTCCAGGCGGGCTCCTGTGCAGTGACAGGAGGACCAGGAAAGCAGCTCCCAGCAGATTCCTGCACAGTAACAGGAACAGTGACCAGGGTCTTCCACTATTGCCTTCCTTGGTTTTCCATCTTCCCATCTGCCTCACGTGGCTCAACTTCCATCTAGACAAAGGCTTGGAGCCATTTGAGACTAGCAGCCTAGGCTTCCCTGGTCTCCATCAGTCAAAAGGCAGTTAGTTGTCACAGTGCTGCTGAAGACACAGGGAGTAGTAGCATTTCCTGGACAAATGACTCTCAGATCCGAAGCATGGGAATGCCCCACATCTATTGGCCTCCATGCCTGCCAAGTGGCTTTTGGACCAAAGAACTGTAGTGCAGCACTCAATGACCCTGCGTCACTGGATGGGGAAGTGAGAAGGCTGATCCTGAAGGTGCCCTTCCAGGTCACACCCTGCAGACCAGGCCACCACCCATCAGTGGTGATCTCCTCCATACCAAGGACTTCAGTTTTCACTCTGCTGCTGCAAGTGAGTCAAACTCTGGACCAATTCAGTAGGAAAGAGAGAACCATTCTGGGCACGTGCACAGAGCAGGCAGAGCATGTGTGTGGTACATGGAATGTAATAGGTGACTCTCTCACACATCACAGATTCCCTGGTCCAGATCTCTCAGGAATAAGCCAATTGTCTTCCCAGGATCATTCTGGTTACGAAGAGATCTTGGCAGCTTCCCAGCTGCTCTGGCTCAAACCCAGGAATTTTCCCTTTTGCCTACCTCTCTCCCTCCACCTCCCAACCACAGTGCCTCCTAGAGCCCCCTCCTCAGAGCACACTGTGTGAGCCTGCTCTCTGATATCCAGGGTTTCAATGCACTCCCAAGGACAACACTGAGAGGCAAAACATGCTCAGTGGCCTAGCCACATGCAATGGGCCAGCCACATTTCTCAATCCCACCTTCTAGGCAGTGTATAGTCCTCTCTGCACTGGTTTGATGTAATTACACATTCCATCATCACAAGGATCCATGGAGTAGACAACTAGACTATAGGGTCCACCAGGACCAGGCTTTGTCCCATTGGTGCTGGCACTTACCAGCTCTGAGATCTCTGGCCACCCCATCGCCTAGAACCTCGGTTCCTTCTTCTGCAACAAGGACTATCAAAGCACCAGATGCTTGGGCTGTTGGAACCCCTTGCTCCTCCCTGCCTTGTGGACTCATCATAAAGTCTCAGCAGTCACAGCTCAAGGGACATGAGAGGAAGGAAGAAGCAACACTTCTATGGTCAATCTTATCAGCAGACATCAACAGCAAAAGAAAAATGCAATTAAAGACAACAAGACAGTTCGGACAAGTGTGCTGGGTGGCAGCAGAGACAGAAGAATGCAGGAGGAGGCAGACAGGGTGGCAGAATGCATGGCTGTTCTGCCATGTGCATTGACAGAGGGTCATCCTTTCCACGGGGCCTGGGAACAACAATGACAGGGGGAAGAGGATGGGTTTGGGCCCCACTATTCGCCAATGCTCTGTACCAAGGTTGCTGTTGGATTAACAAGGAAGCTGGGTGGCAGGGGAGCAGACCTAAAGCAAGGCCAGGAAATAGCTCTATTCCCTGTCCCTGTAACCTGGGAATGCTGAAGCTATAATCCATACAGTGTGCACAGCATCCTCTCCCTTACATTTCTGTTTCCTAGAATGTTGTGACTTCCCACCCTCTGCCTTGTCAAATGGCCTTCCTAGTGAGGGAAGCAGCCCAGCCACCAGCCCTTGGGCATAGTGGGAAGTTTCTCAGAGAGAGCAAAGACTGCAGCCCCAGATCTTCTGGTCATTGGTAGGATGGAACCACAGTTCCCTGTGTTCCGTCAGCCACAAGCCCCAAAGTGGCAGAGACAGCAGTCCTGGGTGAGACCTTGGTCCAGGCTTCCCAAGAAACTGTGGGGGTTCATTTGCACTACAGCGTAGACCCAAAACTGCAGTGCAGGGCCCAGCTCACTGAGCTGTGCTTGACAAATCGTACAGTTCTAATGCTGCCTTGGCCTGACAATCCCAAGACCCATAGCAGACAGCACCCTCTGGAGCACACTAAAGCTTATCCCTGAGTAGGTCAACTTTCTGTGAAGCCCTGGGGCAGCCCCAGCTAGCCCTGTCACCTTACTCACTGTCTCTCCCTGAGAAGACAAGACACCACTGCTCACAGTAAGGACTATATGCACACAAGGCGATTCCAAGCTCAGCCCTCTGGTGCCCACACGGCTCCTTACAGTCGGAGAAACAGTAACAAATCTCAACAATGGAAAAGTCATTTTTAAAAGAATCTCCAAAAAACTTCTGAAAAAAAGTCTCATTGCTCAGATGGCCTTAGAATCACAGGGCTGGCAGTGACTGCAGAGATAGTAGCTTCCAAATTTTCTTTGACCTTCAAAATCATCGTTCATCTGCAATTCACCCAGAAATCACAGATGCAAACAGGCTGCTCTGGTGGAGGCTGCTCACCCTCACTCCTCTCCTTCATCTCCAGATGGTCCCTAAGACAATTCTAAGGACCCCTAGGGTTCCATAAAGCACTGAAAGAAACCCACTACTCCAAGCCAACTGTCCAGAGAAGAGATGGGAAAGGAGGTTCAGGCTCTGGGTGGCATAAAAACAAAAACCTGGTTTTCAGACTCCAGCTGACACTTTTCATGCCATTCCACTACAGCCAGGTATCCAGAGGCTGCAATTGGAAGAAGCAAGGCTCATTTCAGACTGCCTACAACACAGTCCTTACACATCTTAAATCCCCCTGAGCTAGCCCTTGGAAACAGAGTCCAGCCCCAGATTGGCCGAGAGAAGGGTGGAAATGAGTCAAAGAAACATGTTTAGCAATCCCATATAGTTCTGTCAGTTCCTGGGACATAAACAGGTCTTGAAAGGCCTGAGCTATGCCCCTGTGAGAGGCTCTGGACTAGGCCAGGAGGTAAATGCTAACGAGCTATGGAAAGAGCGATTACTTCCCCCATGTCAGGCACTGTGCCAGTTAAGGAGGATAAAGAGGTCTAGGATATTTTTAAAGTATTTTTACAGCAGAAAAACTTTCCTACAGACTCAATTATATAACTATCAGACTCCACCTCTGAGCTGAAATTATCCAAGGCCTCAGGAAGAAAAAAAGAAAGAAAGAAAGAAAGAAAGAAAGAAAGAAAGAAAGAAAGAAAGAAAGAAAGAAAGAAAGAAAGAAAGAAAGAAAGAAAGAAAGAAAGAAAGAAAGAAAGAAAGAAAGAAAGAAAGAGGGGGGAGGGAGGAAGGGAGGGAGAGAAGGAAGAAAGGAAGGAAGGAAGGAAGGAAAGGAGGGAGGGACAGAGGGAGGGAGGGAAGGAGGGAGGAGGAGAGAGAAGACAAATCATTTTTTTCCTACATGAGGGTTACAGGTTTCTCCAGAGAACTCTGAGCTATATGGCTAGTGACCCAGGGCAGCTGCAAACCATCAATCTCCAGACCTTCTTAAGGGCAATTTGGAGCCTGCCAGGGATGAAAAACCAGCCAAGCCAAGGGCAGAAGTCACATGCTGAGCCTGGCCAGCAGAGATGATGTCCACAGGTCCAGGAAGATCCTGTTGAGGGCTTCCAAACACAGCCACACCAGTGCCCACCCCATTCCCTGGAAGCCACATGGGGCTGGGATCACTGAGGCTATGGGAGGCCCAGAGAATGTCTCCTTAGTTCAAAGTGACTGTCCTTAGCAAGGCACACAGTGAGAGAAAGCCTGGGGCTTAAGCCATGCAGACATTCAGCAAGGACAGGATGGTCAACATCCAAGGGACAGACTGAGGGAGGTCAACTTACAGCCCAGGTTTTTGACAGCCTGAAGATGGGAGCACTTTGTAATGCTGATACCACAGACATGAGAGAATGAAGGTTGTTGAGTTCTAGAAGTTTCTGGGGGGAAAAAAAGATATGGAATACATTATTTTGCTGCCACAGACAACAGAACAAAAACATGCTTGAATGTTGCCAAATGTTGTCATATTTATTTTACACTTAAAATATCTCACGTAGAAAATATAGTTCTAGGAAGTTCATAGGAAACATATGCTCTTTTCCTCCCATTTTTTCAGAAGGTGAGTTTCTATTTTAAAAACTTGCCAATTTTCATAATCTGCCTTGTTTGGCTGCTGGACAGAAGCATGGCTTGAGACTGGATAATCTCTTATGTTTTTTTATAGCTGACTTTGAACCTGCCCCAACAGGCTTCTGTGAGAAGACCCCAGTGTGCCAATAGCATTGGCAGCTTATGCAGTGATTACCTTAACCCTAGGTGGGAAAGAGGCCAGGGAAGATGTTATCAATCTGTGCGATGGCTCCCAGCTGGGAAGGCAAGGCTCCAGCTTCCCAGGCCCTTCACTGTGAGCCTTTGAATGGGACCCCAAATGAGTGAGGACATGTGGTGTCACTTCAGTCACAGACAAGTACTTTACCACAGAGAGCCACAGAATGAGACACAACAGAGACTCAGGCAGAAAAGTGCAACCTCTCCGTGGCATACCTGCTAATGAGACGGGGCCTGTTAATCACTCTTCGTGGACACTGAGGCCTAGCCTAGCAAGAAGGCCCTATGGACACAATCTTATGTTACCCAGAACTTCTGATTTCAGTGTCCTCACAGCTGAACCGAGGATGGTGACTGTGGCATCTGCGCCACCTGAGATGGAACAGGTCGCTCTGTCTTCTCTGCTTGGAAGGCTCAGTTCCAGTCCCTCACTGCTCATCCTGGGTACCTTCAGCCTCAGGTGGCCCTTCCTCTACCATGATTTTCCTAATCATGTTCTCAAATGCCGTGTTCCCGGTGTCTTCTGAGAGCACGGAACAAGTGTTATCTACCACCCTGCCCCTGTACCTTGCACAGAGCCCAGCATGGTAGGTAAGATAAACAAACAGATAAAAGTTTTTGGGCCTAACCCCACAAATCTGCTCCTACTTGGAAACATGGCCCAGACCATACAGAGTTAGTGGTTCATTTCAGACATCTTGTAACTCTGTTTCCTGTGTGTAAGAATAGATGCTCCCAGGGAGGTTTCAGTTAAGCATCTGCACTGCTGTGCCTGCCACAAACTTTCCTCCCAGAGTAGCAAGGCCTCTAGGGCATCATCTAACCTGTCCCTTTCTCTTTAAGAGACTAGGGAATCAATGCTTAGGGAGGGAAGGGGCCTACCCAGGACACACGTGGTGCACAGCCAACATGACAACCTCAGTAAGGGAGAGGGCAGAGATTAAGGAGGGGTCATTTGGGGCTCCTTGGATGGGGACCATGCTCATTTCCAGAGAAATGCTCTATGGGGACAGCAGCATACCCAGAATCCTCTTCCTGACCCAGCCACACAGAAGCCCTACGAGGACTGGAAGCACACCCAGCATCCTCTTCTGACCCAGTCACAAGCAGCACAAAACCCAGTACCAATCCCAAGTGTTTCCAGAGAATCCACAGGACAGTGACCTCTGTCCTTGACAGAACTGGAGATGGCTACCCTTAACCTTCTGGTGATGGGGGGATAGCAACTACACTGAGGGTGGGTATAGCTGAGAGTCCTGCTCTGCTGGATGGCTAGAGCCCTCAGCATTGGACACTTCAGCTCTCTTCACCATGCCTTCCTGCTGCGCAAACGGGATGATACCCTGTGAGCAATTAATTTGATTGCATTGGCACATCAGCCGTCACACAATCTGCCCTGGCACTGAAGGGCCTGAGTCCAGGGTAGCTTTGCTCTAAGATCCTAGGGAAGACAACAGTTGTACACTTGAAGGAAAGCCATGAACTAGGTAAAACAATGCTGCCAAGGAGAGTCTGGCAGGCCCAGGTACTGGGAGCAGGGCACTGTTACTGAGTGTGACAGTGGTCCCGGAAAGCCACAGCATGCTCAGCTTGACAGGCAAAGATGAGAAGAGAGGAGGGGAAAGATGGGGCCTGACAAGCAGCATAGACTGAGCCTATCAGAATAGGGGCAGCAGAGTCAAATGGTCCAGGCCTTAGCTCAGGATGGGTATGGGGATTCTGTTGGTACAACTGTGCAGGACATGACTAGATCAAAGGCACTGGGCTAACTTCAACCCATCAGCCCCCAGCACTGGCAAAATCCAGAGAATGGATGGATTCCAGGGGACCACTGGGCCACATGGAGAGATCAGAAGTCCGAGTAAGGGGAATAATTGGCCACAGAATTATGGGATGGGAGAGGGCATATTCAGTGCCAGCAGCCAAGTGGCTCTTACAGCTGGCTCTGCCTGGGGAGGTCGGGCCACAGCCTTCCACCCATGGTCAGTACCCCTGTCTAGTAGGCCAAGGCAAAACATTTGCCGAAGTGCTAAGGAAACGGATTTTGAGAAATAAACAAACAAACAGCTTACCTTGGCTATTTTCACAAAATGGCTCAGGATTTCTGCCCTTATTTTTAAAGTCTGTGCTGTTAGAATTTCTCGTACGACCCAAAAACTGACCTGTAGAATCAAACACACACACACATACACACACACACCAGAGAAGTGGTTAAATGCTAGACCGCCCATATCACCCTTTGCCCACCATCACTGCAGGCCAGGCAGCTTTGAGAGCACAGCCTAAAGTCACAGGAGGTGGACAGTTCCTGTGGCACCCAACCCCAGATGACCTCATACTCCTGCCCTGCCTCCTCCAGTACACACAATGGGGATATGAGGAGCAGACACTGCCCTTAGCATCCAGAGCAGTGTTGGGGCCCACTGCATAAGCCAGTGTCTCTATGGGTGCCTCAGGGAATTGTGAGATAATGCAGCCTGAACTCTGTTCATAAGGATCCAGGTGTGGAGAGAAGATGAATGATAGGATAGATGAAGAGATGGAAAGATGGACAATGCTCAAAGGGAAGTGTCTACTGACCACACCTTCCATAAGTCTACATCCCCAGCCAAGCTCAACCCAAAGATTGATATTTGCTGATATTTGTACATTTGCAAGAAACTTCACTTTCTAATAAAGGCTGGCCAATAATGAAAGATGCAAAGTCCCACTAGGCCTGAGGGGATGGGTCTGCTGGCGGTGGCATGGACTAGCTTTAGTATCAGCTGAGGTAGCTTTGGTGTAGAACTTTATTCATGCATGGCCTCTTACTTATACCAAGAGCCTCCCAGGCCCTGGGTCTGTTGGTGGCAACAAGAAGGTTGTCTATCAGCATGAGGCTGACTCACAGCACCACAAGGAAACACAGAAAGCAGCCAGCCAAAGAATGCTGGGAAGTGGTTAGTGCTTCTTGTTTATGCCTCATTAGCATCAGAACAGTGGTGCCTGTGAGTGCCAGGACAGCTTGGTGGAGAGATAGTGCACCAGACAGTACAGCCGAGTGCATGGTGGGAAAGAAGAAAAGGTGTGGAAACTCCTCACTTGACAAGGAGAGAGCCAGCCTGAAGTTATCAAAGCAAGCTTACTGTGCAAGAACACAGCACATTCTCCTGACTTCAAGATCTCTGCTTTACAAGGAGAAAGCAAGAGACGCTGAGAATCAACAATTTGCCATTTATATTAAGCAGGAGCATCACAGAAATGTTGCTTCAGTGTAATTAGTTGTGTCTGCCTGCAGGACACGCCTGGGTTTCCGTAGAATCATTTTTTCCAGGGAATTGTCAAAATTAAGTTCAGACTCAAATGTTTACCAGTTGCTTCTAGAAGAAAGTTATTCTGGGCACCAAATAGAAAAGCTTGTAAAGTTTATGTTTTATATGTGCGCTTTCTTTTCTATGCCACATAATCTAAAGTGATACTTCATATGTGTAATTTAACACATTCTTGCATGCCAAAACCTCATACTCTATCCTGGCATGATTTTGGAAGGGGCAGAGCTGATTAGAGACCCACACACACAGTGTGAAGAGGCTCTGCGGCAACAGCCAAGTTCAACAGAGTTGCATGAAGCCCTACTGCATGTGGGATCCAGACACTGTAAGTCCATATCCATTTTGGAGGCAGAGCCCTCCAAAAAGGTCTGAACTGGAAGGTAGCTAGTGATGGCTGCAGTTCAGAGCATGTAACCTGCAGTACAGGGGCCCTGACAGACAGGAGGAGTTTATTCAGTGAGGCAGGACTGAGGTGTCACTGTGTATGCCACAACCCAGAGCAGCTGAGTGGCTGTCAGAACTACAGGAGAGCTGTAAGGACAGACAACCAGAAGTGGATGCCCAGACCTCAGTGCTGGAGCAAGAAAGGAAGGAGCTAAGACACCACACACCTCAGGGAGTTCTGAGTGGAGTGACAGAGGGAGGCTCTCTGTCAAGCAAGGGTACCCGCTAGAACCCAGAGCAGTGGTCTGTGAGGTGTGGGCCCGGGGAGGGCTGTAGTGATGAAGGTGCAGATGGGGGCAGGTAGGGAGGACATGCAGGGTGTATGGTCTTTTTATCTGTAACTCGAAAAAGTAACAGATGAAGAAAACAAAGAAAGCAAAGACAAGCACAAAAGACAGATGTCATTTGCAAGCTCAAACCCACAGACCAACCGTGACAAGCTGTGATTTGGGTCCTGATCTTTTTTCCCATACCTAGCACCCATGGTTGGCTTTTTCCATTAAATTGGTAAATTTTAAGCATATATCATAAGCAGTTTTAGAAGTGGCAAGTATTTATCTATGATTTCTTCCAGCATCCAAGTATTTCATCATCAACATGTTTACTACTAACTTAACTACTTCCCGTCTGCGGGGTCACCACTAGTGCTTTCTGGAATAAACAACACTGTGGGGAATATCTTCAGACACATGTTTCTGTATATTTTATTAAGGCCCCAGGACAAGCTCTTGGAAGGTGGAGTGAATAAAAGTCTGTGTACAAAGGCGTATATAAAGACTCAGCTTTCAAGGGCTGGCTGGTAAATTTAAAGGATCTGTTCTCATGTGGGACTCAAATCCATCACAATCATTCCTCTTCACTAGCTGTCAGCTCACTGTGCGCTCCACCCTTCTTCCCTCATGCCCATCCAGGTAGCTGTCTTCTGCAGTTTCTAGTTGGCATTTTTTGTTCTAATTTTCCCACTCCTGCCTCCACCTCCTGAGTTCTGGGATTAGAGGTGTGCACACACCACACGCCTGGTTTATATGGTGCCAGAACTGAACTCAGGCCTTCTGCCTGCTAGATAAACACTTAACTGAGCTGCGTCCCTACCCTGTTCCAAATAATCATAAGCCATGTGTACCATCTGCCTGATTGGGTCTCTTATTCATCTTTTGATTGTGACATCTGTCTATTACTGTTTGAGAAAAGCTTTTTGTGTATCAAAGAGCAGAGAGAGCCAGGCAGTGATGGCACACGCTTTTAATTCCAGCACTCGGGAGGCAGAGGCAGGAGGATCTCTGTAAATTTGAGGCCAGCCTGGTCTACAGAGTGAGTTCCAAGACAGTCAGAGTTACAACAGAGAAACCCTGTCTGGAAAAAACAAAAGAGAGACAAGGAGAGGGAGAGGGAAAGAGAGAGGGGGGAAGAGAAAGCGAGCAGAGAGAAATAGAAACAATACACTGATTTTGAGAGTAGAAATAGGAATATTTTGAAGAACAACTTGAATGTGTCCATCTATATATTTAAGGTATATTCTCTTGTAAAAGGTTTACCCTATAAAAATACAGAAGTATTTTTTGTCAACATTTTTTATTTTATTTTATTTTTTGGTTTTTCAAGACAGGGTTTCTCTGTGTAGCCCCTCTGTATAGTTCTGGAACTCACTCTGTAGACCAGGCTGGCCTCAAACTCAGAGATTCATCTACCTCTGCCTACTTCTGCTGGGATTAATGGCATGTGCCCCCACAACCTGGCTCTTTGAACATTTATAAAGATGAAAAAACTAAATGGCCATTCAGTGAGGTACCAGCACTGTGATCCCCCTGCCCATCACATTTTGGAAAGAAGTTGCTATGCTGGCCCACTCTTCCTGAATGGAGCTATGCCCCACTTCCCTGAGGACAAGCAACTGCACACACTGAATGCCTACTGCATGGAACACGCATCTATTCTCACAATTTTATTGGTCACTTATTTGTAGCAGCACGGTCTCATGGACACTTAGTGGCACTTTGAATCCAATGCTGTGTTATTTATACTAGCATTCAGTTGGCTCCACCCCCTCTCTGACATACCCCGCTGTGTTTTGGTTTGTTGGTCTGTATTCTTCCTCTCTTGCAGGTATATATATGCTACAGGCTCATCCTGTACATTCCTTGCCCAGTCCTAAAATCAGTTTTTCTCCAAGGAACTCTGGTTCCATTTATTGGGTGATACTACTAGAAACCAAGATCAGTTCTGAGATTAGTTTGTTGATATCAGGTTACTGATGCTTCTTGGCCTCCTTAGTTGGCAGAGCGAGGAAGAGAGAGAGAAGGGGGGCGGGACCTGTGTATGAGAGTATATGCAAATGTGAGTGTGCATGTAAACAGGTGTGAGTATATGTGTGTGAACATGCATGCCTCTGTGTGCATAAGCATGTGTGAGTTTGTGAGTGTTCCTGTGTGTGTGTACACCTGCGTGTGTGCACGTGTGTGCTTGTGTGTGCACACTTAGCGCGTGTGCTTGTGTTTATATGTATATACTCCACATGTATACCCTCATAGCTATATTTCTCTATGTAAATATCTTTAAAATTCACATGAATTTATACTGTTATTCCCAGCTCTAAGCCATTAACATATAGATTCTAGCTTTTCCCCTTGCTTGTCTGTAATTCCCCACTCCACCAGAGAGAAACCAGTTCCCAGGGTGTGCCATCCACACCTGAGCCATCCAGTGCCAACATACACCCTTCAGCACTATTTCATAATTGTTAGGCGGCTTGAAGAGCACCTGTAGACAGGACACAATGCTCCTACAGAGCCCATCTTCAGACAGGCCCATGTGACTCCAGAGTTAACTCAGATCAGCAACTTTCCTCCTTACCCTCCACAAAGAAGTTTCTTCACACTTTTACAAGTGTGTGCAGAGTCATGGAGATGTTGGTCTTTTGTTTTGCATCTGTTCCAAGAACACTCCATCTTCAAGTTGAAGTTTCTAGTTTGTGTGTACTGAGGTCTTGGTGCTATAACATTCTGAAGGTTTTCATAAAGACAGTCACGTATCTGACATTACCATATATGGAACTGTCTTACCCTCTTAAACATAAATCGGGGCTGGAGGTTCGGTTCACTGGTAAAGTACTTGCCTTGCAAGCAAAAACACTTCGAGTTCAATCCCCTGCACAACAAAAGCAAAACTGTCAACAGAAACTCCTTTGTGCTCCACCTACGCAGGTCTCTCTCCTTCTAGATCATCTGACAACTACTGATCTAGTCTTGATAGTTTTACTTTTTCCAGAATGAAATGGAAAAAAAAGGAAAGTAATAGGCAGTCTTCTACACTGGCTTTTACCTTGAAATATACACTGAAGAGTCCTCTTTGTCTATGTGACTTCACAGCTCATTCTACTTTTTAAAAAGTGAAACTATTGCATGTGTTTGTCCACATCCTGCTGAAGGACATCTCAGCCCCTTCATCTTTGACAACTGTTAATCAGCTGCTGGGAACACTGCTGTGCTGGTCTGTGGGTGTGTGAGCTGCTGGGTCAGCACTCAAGGGCCAATGCTGGCTCACATTACTGCCATCCTGAATTGAGTTGTGCTGCCCCGGGTGCTTGGCAGCTCTGCTGCTGTTTAGATGCACTGGGAGCTGTGGCTGTTCTGTGCTCCCAGTGACGAAAGACTGAGCATCTTCTCAAGCTCATTTGCTGCCGTCTGTGGCCCCTCCTTGATGATACACCTGGACTGCTGACGAGTCTTCAGAGCGCACTGTTTCAGACACATGGCTCCCAGACTGTGTTTGTCTTCATTCTCTTAACCATGTCTTTTGCACAATGGAAAAATCTTAGTCTTAATAAATTTCCAACTTAATAACTTCTTTCTTTCATGAACCGTCTTTTGGTCCCTAACAGCTCATCATCAAATCCAAGGACACAGAGATTCCCTGCCTGTGTCTTCTCCTAAAAGTTTACATCTGGGTATCTGATCCATTAACTCTTATGAAAGGCTTAAAGTCTGTGTCTAAATTAATTTACACACACACACACACACACACACACACACACACACAGGGGGGGAGAAAGAGAGAAGGAAAGGAAGAGGGAGAGGGAGAGAGGGAGAGGGGGAGAGAGAGGGAGAGAGAGACAGAGAGGGAGAGAGAGAGAGAGAGAGAGAGAGAGAGAGAGAGAGAGGGAGAGAGAGAGAGAGAGAGAGAGAGAGAGAATATAGTATCTGTGTTCCAGCATAGTCTCAATCTATGCTGTCCCCTTGGCCTAGGAACCCCTGCTCTCCTGTCAACAGTGAACCTGTAATATTTTTCTCTTTTTCCCAGCACTGCACTGGTTATTCAAGGTCTCTGATTGTTCTACACAACCTTTACAGCGAGTCTGTTGGATCTTACAAGCAGCACCGAATCTAAATGTCAAGTGGAAAACTGACATCGTAATGACACTGAGTCTTTTCATCCATGAAGATGGAACCTCTCCCTGTTTCCTAACATCTACTCTGATTACTTACATCAGTATTTTGTAGCTTTCCACATGTAAACCACATTTTGTAAAAATAAACACCTAAGTCTTGTTTTGGTCTTGGTGTTATTGCAAACAGTGCTCTCAACTTTCAGATTCCAATTCTTCATTGCTAGTACAATGAAAGCAACCCCTGTCTGTGCAGTGAATAACCTTGTATCCCTTGCTTGTGTATTAGTGTTAGGAAGGTTTGTAAAATTGTTTCTTCAGAATTTTCTGAAGACCGTCGTGTCAACTATGAATAAAGACATCTCAATTTCTTTCTCTTTCAGTCAAATATCTTTTATTGTTCCTGTCTTATTACACTAGTCAGGACTTTTGTGTAGTGCTACACAGGACCAGTATGAGAGCACATCTTATTCCAGATTGTAGGGGGGTATACCCAGCGTCTTATTACTAAGGATCATGTGGGATTAAGGATGCTGTGGTTTCTCTTAAAAAGTCAAAGACATTCCCCTTTCTAATTTGATTATTATTTTTTAAAATCATGGATAAATGTTGGATTTTTTTTTCTTATTCTGCCTGTTAATACAGTGCTTACACTAAGTTTCTGGAAAGTTGAAAAGGCCATGCATACATGAAATATCTACCATTTGGTCATGGAATTAAATAAGCTTTTATACATATAGACTATTGTTTAATTGTTTAAACTATCATTGGTGAAACTTATTGTTTTGATGGTTTGGCTAACACTCAGGGTTGGCTGGGGTGCACTAGGACTTGCCTTGGGAAATGCCACAGAAGTATTACAAATGAATAGACAGAATGAGTGTGAACACAAAGCATTTTTTTCAGTTAGTCATCCACAAATAAAAGCAAACAGAATAAAAGGCAAATGTGGGAAAAGAGAAAAGTCCAGGTTTAAGAATAGTGGGCTGGGGAGGATGGACCAGTGGTAACAATGCTAGCTGTGTTGGCAAGAGGACCCGAATTCAAGTCCTCAGTACCCACATAAAAAACAGGAGTAGCTGTGAGGAGCTGAGTCAGGGAGATTGCTGGTCACTGGTCAGCCTATCTGGTGAGTTTCAGCCAGTGAAAGATCCAGTCTCAAGGGAGGTGGGAGAAAAAAAAGGAAGAGATGGACCTTACTCAAATGGCACCTGAGAGCAACCTCTGACCTCTGCACATGCGTGCGTGCGCGCACACACACATACACACACACACACACACACAAAGGAGGGGAGATGGATCACTGTCTTCCTCTTGTCAGCAGATCTTGCCTTTCTCCTTAGGCAACTATGACAGGTCTGCAAATGACCTTGGCCTCGCATCCCGTTACCACTCTGTAGCAACTATCACCCCAGTCCCTTCCATCGTCACCTTCTTCCCCACTGCCCAGGGCTGTTCAACAGCAAAAACTCCTATGCTTTCACCTTGGACCCAAAACCTCAAGTCTTCTGTCCTACTCTCCTCCCCTTTTCTTGCTCAGTTCCCGGGACAATAGCCCTTTTTCCTCTTAGGCAGACTGTTCATTTGTCACTCACTCTAGCCGCTTCTTTACTTAAAGTCCCCTTGCCCCTCAATCCTTCCAGAAACCCTGCTGGGCCAGCCTGTGTACATGGATGGACAGCCCATGCCCCCCATGCTCCCATCTGCAGGCTGCAAAGGACAATGGGCATGCTGTGTGCTCTCACACCTGGGCCACTATCAGTGCTTGGGACTCTCGTGGTCTTGCAGGGTCAGCAAGCTTCCCCAGTTCCCCTCTTTGCCTCCATTTTCCCACAGGCCTTGGACTGTATCTATAGGCTGACTGCAGCTGTCTCCCTTATGACAGACTCTTGAACCATGAGAAGCTCCCAGGATTCCCCTTTCCCACCTCCTCTAGGCCTCCAACAGGTATTCCCTATCTTTCCTCACCTTTGGTTTTTCCTGGCTCCCTAAACCCTTCATTCAGATACAAGCATCCTCAGGAGTCTGTACACTTGAAAGAAGGAAAGCACAACCACCTCCGTGGACCCCACTGGACCCCCACAACCACCTCCCTAGACCCCCTCCCTCCTCCCTCCACCTTTGAAACTTGCTATAGCTAGCATCACCTACAGCAGCACTTTGTAGATCCTGTATCTTGTGTGCGCTGGTACCGATCCATGGGCTCTTTACCAACTCTGTCAGGTGGCCTGAGCTATAGCATGCCTTCATTCTTGAAATGCACTTCTAGATTCTGTCCTGGAGTGTTCTTCCCACTCTCAGAGGCCTTCACCCAGCCTCATGTGCAAACCTCATCCTCTGCCCGTGACAAATGACAGCAGTACTTGGATTTAACTTGGTCTGGTTTCTCCAGTTCCCCACTGAACACACTGCTGGCCCTCACATATAGTCTTAAGCCTCAGCCTCTTGCTTTTGCCTTACCTTCCTTTTAACCAGGTGCTTTAGCCACAGCACGTTCTTTCTGAAGTTAAGGACTCATTTCCTCTGGGTTGAGTACAGCTTCTCATTTAATCTTCAAAACCCACCTGAGGAAGATGAGCACAGAGGCCAGTCCTATAGCTAACAAACTGTGGCTAAGGCTCAAACTCAGTGTCCCTCACACACTTCAGGGCAGCTCTGAGCCCCCAAATCTAATGCAAATTCATATATGCACACTTTCTGTAAATGGGGTCAGATGTGTTATCATCAGATCCTCACAATAATGTACAACAGCCCCCCCAACACAGAGAGAGAGAGAAAGGGGGGGATGGGTAGAGACACAACAGGCCTTGGGTGAACTTGCCCGATACCATCTTGTTACTCTATGAACAAATATCCCGAGGCACTCAGATGCCACAGAGGAGCAGGCAAGCCCAGCAGGATACTGGCTACTGGGCTTCTGTTTTGGTCCCAGGATCCCAGCACCTCCAGCAGCTTCCTTCTAACCTTCTCGTCTTCAGATTTTCCTTGCACCCCTCTGAAACATCTGCTGCGGCCCACTACTTGCCAGACACCACTTCCTGTTACTCTTACGATAGCTCTGTGAGGTAGGTGCTATTGCTATTCTTAAGTGCAAAAGAGGAAACTGAGGCTCTGAGGCTGCTAGCTTTTATCCGGACTCTGATAAGGCATCTTGTCTTCAGGTCCACCCATGAGTGGACCAGTGAGCTCATCCCAAAGACCGCAGTCCCAGCAGTGGGCCAAGGCTGGCCTCTGGCCGGTTTTCAAGCCAGAGCTCCCAGGCTGTGTCCAGAAGCTGCTGGCTCTCCATGGGCCTGCATTTCCTGAAGCATTCTGTTTGAGAAAGCAAGGCTTGACTTCTGGCTCACGCACCACTTTGTCTGGGATGGACACAATACAACTGTTTGCCACATAGACTGTACCTCCTTTGCCAAGCTGACCTGACACCCCTGTGTGAAGCAGATTACATCAGAGTCTCCAAGGACCCATTCTTTGTGAGTTCCACGCTGACCAGAGGTGGGGACTGGGTTGGCTCCCAGTCAAAGAGTTTTGTTAAGGAAACTATGAATCCTCTGACACCGTGCATGCATCTGGCTTTTTCTTTTTCTCCTCCTCTTCCTCTTTTGTTTTTTTTTTTTTCCCTGAGACAGAGTTTTTCTATATAGCCCTGGCCATCCTGGAACTCTTTCTGTAGACCAGGTTGACCTTAAAATCAGAGATCTACCTGCTTCTGCCACCCAAGTGCTGGAATTAGAGGTGTGTGCCACTGCACTGGATTTCTTTTCCTTTTTTAAAGATTAAACTCAGTTTGAAAGGAAAAAATTTACAATACAAGGAGAAATAAACTGCGCAGCCTCCCTAGCACAGAGGCAGCTATGCTATTCTGGGCTCTTATCACACATCATCAAACAAACAAACAAAGCATGCCAGTCCCAGCCTTCATCTTCTGACTACAAGCCAGTCTGAAGCTCCAGCTGTCCATAGATGGATCCAAAGGCTGCAGAAGGCTGAAAACGTTGAGCAACAGTGATGTACAGAGCCAGGCATTTCTAGAGGGATGGCCCAGCTGAAACCAAGACTCCAAAGGAATGCGAACCCTAGCACCCAGAGGGCCAGGTTATGCAACCTTTAGGTCACTGTCCTCACTGGAAATCAGTAGAACAAGAAAAAGGAAAACTGAGACGAGTCCATGTGGAGTTCTGGTTTATACCAAGGGAGCCTTAAGGGAGCTTACTGTCGAAGCACAGGCTGGAGGTTCTGGTGGAGAAATCAGAAGCACTGGCCCCTTCAGTTGGTCCATTTGCCTCTGAGTTTCTCATCTGCTCCCAGGAGCTATAATCTTCCTACTGCAGGAAGTAGTAGCTCTTCATACCCAGAGCCAGAGTTCTAGCTGGACTGCATCAGCTTGCAGCACCTTGGGCCAGGCAGGTCAGGATTCAGGGACATGCAACTCAAGAACTGGGTCCTAAGCACCCTACTCATTGCTTCACATATGTTTACTTTACATCTGAGCCTGACACTGACAAGGTGGCAGGTACATGATGATGAATAGGACAGACAAGTCTTCACAGAGACCACAGAACACACGCAACAAAACAGTTGAGTTGAAGACCACACAGAGAAGAACAAAAAGGTGCAGTGAGGACTGTTTGATGGTAGACCACAGACAGGCTGGGTGCTCCCTGCACAAGTGGCACTCAGACTAAGATCTGACTTAGGCAGCGAAGAAGAGTCCTGGGCCAAGAGTACCTGACATGGGACCAGGAGGCCTATTAGGCCAGAGATACGGGAAAGAGGGCAGGCAGGATGCTGGAGCCTGGGGAGGAAAGGAGGCAAAGAAGTAAGGCAAGAAGGGAAACAGAGGCTAGATCCCTGCCCCCACCTCCCAGAGCCTGAGCTTCTGTAGAGTGACAGCAGCACAGGAAAGGTATGTTCTCACCCTCTGAACTCTGAACTCTGACTATGATGACTCAAGAATGGACGGCAGTGGGCAGTTAGGAAGGAGTACTGGGACCCAGAGACTGGGACTGAACCCTGAGGGCTTCACTTCCAGGCAGTGGACTGCCATGAGGACACACGAGAGGGAAGTGCTTACCTGGTTGAACCTCCGGGTAAAGGCCACAACATTAGGGGCGAGACTGTGTTTCTCCTTCTTACTCCATCCGCAGCTGGCCAATTCCTGGGAAGCACAGAGTCGGTGTCAACAGGAATCCAGTCAGAATGCAAACTACATAGGGCATCTGGCCAGAAGGTGTGCATGGAAGTGGGCAGGACTGAAGACTTGGCTATGCCTAAGCTCACCAGGTGGGGGAGAAGGGTGGGGTCTGCAGGTGGGGATACAACCAGGCAGGCTCAGAGGAGAGGCAACAATGTGGAATGCTTTCCCCAACAATTCTGCCCCTATTACCAGGATTTCTGTGCCAATATATGTACCACTGCCACACTGCCAGCTTCTCTGGGACCAAGAGGCCTTCTCACAGTGCGAATTGTCTGAGAGGGGGTGTAAGTGTTTATAGCAGGAATCACCCTGTCCGGGATATGGCTCCAGTGCTTAAGCTTAGGCTAGCTTAAAATTAAAATCTAGCTGAGGAATCTCAGATTTTGTTGGTCACATGACATCCTTCATTCCAGCAATCAGGCAAAGTCCCAGGCCAAGCCCTCAACAACCAGGGATTCTTGTGGGATTACCTGCAATCCCTTCCTGAAGCTGGCCCCTCCAATCCTTTATACACCCAAAGAGACAGGAGAGGAAAGTACCACTAGCGACCTGTGCTGGGACATCCCAGCAGGCTTAGCAGTGTGACTGACAAATCAAAGTGGCTAAGTTTTACCTGTCACCAAGGTTAGCTCCTGTTTGGATAACATGAGCAATTATGTGGGGTCATGATAAGGCAGTCAAGCACAGGGTATAGTTTAGCAACTGGGACTCTACTTGGTATGGGCTGTGCACAAGCCCCTCTTCTAAGGCTTCACGTGACAGCCTGAGACCTCACACCTGCATGTACTGTACACACACCTCTCTCCAAACAATCCACGTAGCATCCTATTAACAAGCTAGGATGCCCACCTTCGCTGAGTTGCAAGCACTCCCCTCTTTGAACAATGGGGTAAGTTTCTCCTGACATTTAGTGACCGTCAGACAGACAGATTCCCTTAAATCACACTTCAGTTATATCCAGGTAGGAGGCTGGGAGCCCAATCCAGCCTGAACTAGTTTGAGTACCTGAACAAGAAGGCAAACTGTATTGTCTGAGTGAGCTTTTGGGGAGGATCTCTTATTCACCATCCCATGCCTATGCATAACTGGGCAGGCATATGACTAAAATCAGAAGTATCACAGGAAAGAACATGCACAGTGAATGAAAGTTTATTATATAACACAAGTCTGCCAATCAAAACTGAGAACCACCCATGCTCTATCCCTTAGCAACCGAACTCCTTCTCTTGAACCCCATAAAAGGAAGCCCCCAGTAATGGAGGACTTTGAGTTCTCTACGCATGTGGCGCTGCCACTCTTCCTGACGTGCACTATCACTTTGCTCTGAATAAAGTTTCCTTGCCACTTCTGCAATCTGTGTGAGCCTTTATTTAAACTCCATGACTAAGAGGCCAAGGACCTAGGAAACCACCAGGGACAATTTGGAGGCTATAAAAAGACCAGGGCAAGGCCATCGTGCTAAGGCCCAGCATCCCAGCCTGCATTGTAGGGTGTCCTGACAGAAAAGGGAGGGAAGAAAGGAGGGAGGGACGTTTTCTACCTAGACTTCTAAGACCTGCTGATTCTTACAAGGCCTCCACCTTATTAGCAACCTTTTAAAAGTACACATCTGGAACATTTTAAAGCTCTTCAGTGAGAACCAGCTGCCAACCAGCTGGAACAAACATGGATCAAGGAAGCCGGGGGTTGGGAGAGTAGAAACAGACAAAGAAACAACTTGCTGACTGGACAGTTGTGTCTGAAGCAAGTCTGTATCAGGGCATCTCAGGACCCAGTGATGAGTCCCAGTCAGGCACACCTGGGAAGGTGGCTGCAACCAAACTGGCCTGCTTGGCTGGAAGATGAACCACCTGGACATGGGACACATGAAGACCAACCAGGAGCTGAGACACACCTCATCCTGGCTGCCTCACCTCTGTGAACAGACACTGTCACCCCCGTAGGGAAAGTGAGCCAGGACCTGGCCAAGTCCTTCTCAACTTCATATTTTCAGATTGCAAGTCTGAAGACTAACACTAGCATCTCACAGATGCCGCTAGAGCAAATACAAGTGGCACACACGCAGGCAGCCCCACACTGGCCCTTCATGCAGGTTTTCCCATAAAACCACTACCACAGCCCATTTGAACAACTGGGGCTGAGTGTTGTGCTCCTGAATGAATTCTGTGACTCCACTTGTCAAAATTAAACAGGAATGAATCTCTCGGCACTGTAGGGTTCACCTGCTTCCTTGGCTGTACCTTGTCTGAAATGTGTACCTGGATTCACTTCCAGTGCATACTTCATCTACCTCGATGATATTTATTCCTCTCTGTGTGTACACACCATTAAGCATATATTATATTATTGCTCTGTTTGTCAGAACAAAGACCTCTCTCTCCTGGGAACTCCAATGTCAATGCTGAGAAACTGTGAGTTATAATCAAATATAAACCAGTGCATTTAAACAACATTCAGGAATTAAGACTGCTTAGTGTCCAATTTCTAACTGGTGGTCTTTCCCTCCATATTTCTCCTGCATCCAAAAATAAACAGCAGTAGCAGGAGGTGTGTGCATGTGTATGTTTGGCAAGGGTGTGTGTGCATATGCGTGTGTGTATAATTCAGACTCCATGTTCTTATTTCTGCACTATGACAATCTGGGGAGTGTAGTTGTATGCTGCTGTGGTGGCCCAGCAAGGATGAGACATAGGAGGCATATTCATATGTGAAAATTCTGCCAGACCTCAGCAGAGGGTTTCACTATCATGGCCAGCACCATACTGAACAGTAGAACCCCAAGCACCTGGGCACGGGTGTTTTTATTGATCCAGAACTCCTCAGGTGTTCTACTGATAGCACATGCAGATCATTAGCAATCAAACATTCCCCACATAAATCCAACACCTGCAGACAATACAAAATGCCAAGACCCAGGCAGACCCTCATCCAACAGTGCATAAAACAATTACTTTATACATAACTAAAAATAAACTTCTACAACAGGAAAGACACTTGGAAGGGAGGTGGTATGGATCCAGTTAGAACCAGCCCTGATCCTGGTTCTCCACACTCTTGTGACATAGTGTCTATCTTAGTAGAACTTCTATTCTTATAGGACATAGGAACATGGGACATGTAGACCACATGGGCACTTAACACAGATGTCGTCTCCCAAGGGTACGGAGTACACACTGCAGTAAGGGTGACAGGAGTTGTGTTCAGCATCAGCTCCAACACCAAGTGCCTCGTTCTCTCTCCCCTCCCACTGCTGTTTTGAAATAGTTTCTATTTCTCTTTTCACAAATTGTCATACAGGCAAGAGTAAAGGCAGGTACTTCTCACATCTGCCCTGAGTGAATTCAATCTGAACATCTCTGAGACTTTGATTTGAATACTACTGTTTTGTGTGCACACGGGGGGGGGGGGGGGGGGGGGGGGGGGGGGGGCGGGGGGGGAGGTGTTGGCAGTTCTCTAGGGAGCCTTGCGCACTAGGAAACAGGGTGCCTTTCACAGTAAAACCTCAGCAGTGCACAACACCGTATCTGAGAGCTGCTTTGACAACCTGGATTGAGCAAAGAACCTCAAGCAGAAAGGCCTCACTCTGAATCCCAGCATGCCACTGTGTCACCAGGGTCCTAGGCATTGGTTCCACCCTAGGACATGTAAGTGCTGCCAATCTCCCTGAGCTGCAGCAGGGACCACAGGAGGAAGATTATGGAGCTGGCTAGTGGCACACTGGGCACATGGCCTGGCCCACAGTAGGCATTTAGGTTTCTTTTGAGGGAATGAGGTGAGAACTCCTTGGCACTGGAACCACCCAGCCTTAGCAAGAAGGCTGCACCCCGATGTCAGATGGAATCAGACTGCTCTATCTGCACTAAATCTCTCTCTGGGCCAACCTCCTTGGCGCTCTTCCCCTTCCGTGTTTGGCCTTACAGGACCACAACAGATTCCATCTGTGTGAACTGTGGCTGGAAAATGTGAAGAAACAAAACAAAACTCTCCCAGTCACCAAGGCCTAAAAAGGACCACAATACAGAACCAATCTGACTGTGATCAAGTTAACACTGACCAGAGGTGACAAAGCTGGCTGGAAGAGGGAAAGAGATTTGGGCTGAGGCTGGGAAGTCTGGCAGCTCTAAATCCTGGATAAGCCAGGGTTGCACATGGCTCTCCCAACACCCTAGACCTACAGACCATTCAGGCAGGCTCTGACCCTGGGCTGAGGTCCCGAGGGTGGGAAAGGAGACTACGAGCAGAGTCTTCTGGGTCTTGCCCTCCATCATGCAGATTCCGAGTCCACTCAGAAAACAGAAGCTGTGAGGAGGAAACATGTGTCACTTGCAGCTCTCCCTGCCTCATCTGCCTCCCTCCCAGAGGCTGCATAACCTGACCCCACCCGACATTTAGCCTCCTCTCTAGTTTCTCTTTCTGCTGCATGCTTGTGTGCATTAAGCCTCAGTCACTAATAATAATATCAGATGCCAGGCCACACCCCACCTACCTCCTCCACACTCCCTCACTCCCCTCCATAGCAGAATGTCTTGAACTGCCTTCTCTCTCTCTCCTGCCTTCCCCAAGCCCTGCTCTCCTGCTACTGATCTTTCCTCTAGCAATGCCAACTCCTGACTGGGACACCATGGTCCTACACTGTCCCATGTCTTTGGCTGACTGTCCTTATCCTTAGTCCCATATTCCAGGTGTGCATTTCTGATACAGGCCCCCTGCCCCACCTGGATCTGTCCATGCTCGCCTTCTACATCCTGCTGCTTGGTGTGGTGCCACACACATGCCATAGGCTTCAACTAGTAGCCCTGTGGTGCCCATGTTCCTGTCCTGAGCTTAACCAAGATTCAAAGTTACTTCTTAGCCACATACACCCCCTTGGCTCCTACAAGGCACCTCTGCTTCTGTGGGCCCAGACCCAAAGGGTGTGTCTAAATAGCTGCCATAAATAAAAATCTCGGCAACACGGGATTCATTTAGACACTCTCTGCCAGTCAAAGGCAAATGTTTATTATTAGCACTGTCTATGGAAAAGTCTCTAACTGGCACAAAAACAACTTTCTTTTAACATCCTCACCTATGTGCACTCTCAAGTGACAGTAAGAGTCAGCACTGGTCTTAGCTCATCCGGCATAATATCTGAGCCCCACAGTCAGAAGTTGAGCCCACCAGCTTGTGCACAAAGCTCTGAAGTCAGATACCATGACATGACCCAAGAAACGTCTAACTCCGACTGTGCATGAAACAATAAGGTAATCTCTGAAAGAGGAGTCCTGAGGAAAGGTGACACTCTCCCTGAAGACCTCCATGGCACCTCAGCCTCCAAGCCATAGGAAGCAAGTACCAACACTCGGTCCTCCACATGTGGGCTTCATTCCAACTGCAGTCTTCTCCAAATCATGCTCACTCAGTATGTCCATGTGGAAAGCACATCACCTCAAGGAAGATCACTGGTTCAGACCTCCGGGACCACCACAAGGCTGGCACCAGGCACTGGCATGGTGCCACCTCTGCATCGCTGCAAGTTTTATCCTGCCTCCCTCACACCCCACCTTCTGGCAGGAGGAAAACAAAGACAACAGAGACAAAGGGGAAACTGCCAGGTTCACTCATGGACTCTTCAAGGAGCTGGCAGACAAAAGCACCATGACAGGAGGGCCACTGAGCAGCTAGAGCAGTATAGACTGGGTGGGGTCTGGCTGAGGAAGGGGATGCATCCAAGCCAGTCGCTGCTGGAGGAGTCAAGAGCAGGTTCAGGAGAGAGACAAGCAATTGAGGGGCCCTTGCTACCCATAGAAAATCATCTTAGGTGTACAAATGAGGAACCCTGGGGTAGAAGCAGGAATGACAGAACTCCCAGGAGACCCTCCCACTGGTGCCTGGCAGAGAGTTGGCTTTAGTCTCAGGAGTGAGTTCTGAAGGCATACACATCACAGAAAGGCCAGGCAGCAGAGTGGTTAGGGAACCTGACACCTCCACTCTGTGACCCAGGATAAGTCACTAACTCCCCATGCCTCTCTTTAGTCATCTGAAAATGGCCCTGAATCTATGGCTATAGTACGCTGAACAAGCCTGACTTTGTCTGAAAACCAGCGCTGATAGTAGCACCTGCCATCTAGAGTAGTTCTTAAAGACTAGGTGAGCCAACATTTGTACATGCTTGGAACAAGGGCTGGCATTTTCGAACTGCTGACTAAATTAATAAAACAATATTCACTTGAAAGGGAGCAACAGACAAGCAAAAGCAGGGGCTAAGACCCTAGGCCAAGAAAGCCTGGAGTCTTACGGGTTCTGGGACTCCCCAGTGCCTAGAAGGAGGCCCCGGTCAGCTAGCACGGGCTATGAGGTTCCCTAAGCACGCACTGCATGCCGGCAGCTGTGCTAGGTGCTCTGATGTCATCTCTGCCCCTGCAACTGCTTGAGACCTCGAGTGTGTCATCACCCTCACAGCCATCACCACTGCTCTGCCCTCCAATCTCTAAAGAGAAAAATAAGTAATAAGCAATCAGCTTATATGTCCAGGCAGCAGACAGGCAGGGTAGCAAGACTCCATCCTTACCTAAGCCAGGGGAGGGATGCTGGCCTCCTTGGGGGCTCCAGTAGGTGTATGGCAATCAGGTTGACATTTCTACTGAACAGGACAGTTGCTTTAATGCTATGCTATGCCCTAATGACTTTATTCTCCAGTTTGAGTTCAAATGCCAAGGCAGTATGACTTCGCAACTGGTTTATACAAGAAACAAACCACTCGTGCCCAGCACCAACCAAGGGGGCACTGACTTATTTACATAAAAATTTACCAAGATTCCAAGACAGCATTGGGCAGTAGGCAGAGTCCAAAGTCCAATAGGGCTCTGGCTGCTGTCCCCTGCCCAACCAGAACAGTCACCTCTGGCCCCTCACTTCATGAACACGGAGAAGCTATTCTGTTGCTGAGTCCAGTGGGGAAAACTTTGAAAACAAAATGTGGTTGGATAGACAAAAGCCCTGGAAATTCAACTGTGTTTGAGTAGAAAGAGGAAAAATGGTGGAATACAGCAAGGTATGCCCCAGAGATAGTACCTTGTGGTGGGGGACAGATACAGAAAGGGGCCTGAGAAGCTGGGGCCACTGCCCCCCTCTCCTGCTGCCCCACCACAGGTAAAGAGAGTGTGAACTTGAAACACAGTTGCAGAGGTGGAGCAACTAAGATAGCAGATAAAAGAACTCAGTGTAAAGAGACACAGAGCTAGGGGCTCTGCAGGAGAGGAACAACAGTGAGCACTGTTAAGAAATGCATAAATGGAGGCGGTGGCACACATGGGAGCGCACCCAAGGCAGATGGGGACTGGCCCTCTGGCTACCACCAGACCACACAACCGCTTCACTCCACCACTCTGGAGCCACCGCTCCCGTGGCTGCAGCTGCTGCTCATAGTGCCCTCCATGATGGGGTAGGGAGAGCAGTCTGCAGCTCTGCCCCGGGCTGCAGGCACAGGGTCTGAGGAAGCAAGACTGACAGTGCGCAAGGAAGGACAGTGCCCAGCAGCCTAAGGCTCAAGCAGGTCCTGCCCACAGGCGTGCTGCCAAACCACAGGATTGCTCTGAACCATAGTAGTAGAAAGATATCCCAGCTGAAAAATGTCTCATCTTCTGGGCTGGGACTCCATGCAAGAGACCAGTCTTTGAGCTAACACCAGGTCCGCACAGGCCAGATAGCAAGACAGTTGGTGCTGAAGGCAGGGTGGTACCCAACAGCCAGGAGTTCGAATGGGTCCTGCCCCCAGAACATGCTGTTAAACCACAGAATTGCTCTGATCCTGAGAAACAGCAAGATGCCCCTAACCCTGAAATATGTCTCATCTTCTGGGTGGGGACTCTATACAAGGGAGTGGCCTTTGGGCTATCACCAGACCCACTTGGCCACTTCACTGTCTGCCAGACCATATCCACTAGTCCCATGGCTGTGGCTACTACTCTGAGAGCCCTCTCTGATGGGGTGGAGGAGGGAAAGGCTGCAGTGCTGCCCAAGGGCTGCAGGCACAAAGTCCAAGGTAGTAAGATGGACAGCCAGTGCTGAAGGTACGGTGGGGCCCAGCAGCCTGGAGTTTCAGCAGGTCCTGCCCAACCCCAAATACACTGCCAAACCTCAGGAGCACCCTGACCGTGAGCAACAAGATGTCCCAGCTGAAGAATATCCCATCTGTGGGGTTGAGTCCCCTGCTTTAGGGAGGGGTTTTAAAAACCTCAAGATGCTCATGTGGACCAGGACAATTAGAGTTCCATCTGCATTGCTGACACTGCCAGAGTTCATCAGGTGCTGGACCCTGGCTTCACGAGGTGCTAACTCTGGCAGGTAGTCCTGGGTCCTGGGTGATGTCTGGGTGCCTACCTGAAAAATGGGCACTAGCATGATGTCTGGGGGCCTGCAGGATACCTAGTGCCTGCTGAATGCCCAGGAACCTTCAGAACATCTGGGTACATGCAGGATGGCCAGATGCCATACAGGAGGACCAGGTACCTGTGTGATAACTGGGAGCCTGCTTGATGTTTGGGTGCTAGGGGGTTGTCCAGGTATTTGTAGGATGACCAAGTCCCTGTGGTATGGACAAGAGCTTGTGGGATGTCCAAGTGCCTGTGTGAACTCCAGTGCCTTTGTGGTGTCTGCTTGCCACCTTGTTGTCTGGGCAATGAAACTGATGTCACCTGTGATTTTACTGTTACTCAACAAATTCTGATAGTGTGGAAAGATACAAACATGTTCACTTTTTTCCAACAAAATATACTCATGACAAGATGCCAGCCAAGAAGACAGCTGGGTGACAGGACATAACTTACTAGGGTAGTGCCTAGGCAAGAACTTTCTAAGGGCCTTGGTATGTGTCAGAGCTGACTCAGAGATATACTAAGCCAGAAGGGGGCATGTGGCCTCAGGCTGCAAAGGATGAATATAAAAGATAAAAGGGATTATAAGCATGAGCTAACAGCTCTCCAGGAGCAGAGATTCGGGGCAAACAGCAGGGTTTACTATGTGCCAAATGGCCCTTGGGCTCTGGCAGGTACATCTATATGTTACCTACTGAATCTACATGGTGGCATGGGTCTAGTATCATCTCAGAGAGACTGCCAAGTACCTAGAGTCACAGCTAGTAGGAAGTAGAACTAGGGCTCACCTGGTCCCTTTCAAAGAGCGCCAGCTACTGAGAGGACACAGGCTTTCCCCAGTTCTAGCAGATGCTGATGGCTTAGAATACAATGGGAGTGGTTTTATACATATGTAACTGTCCACACAGTGAGAATCTTGCTCTGCTGTCACATTGAGACCTGTAGTCAAGGATGAGAGAGCAATTTGCTGACAATGTGACTGACATTGGGTTTCTGTCCATCACCTTGCCTACCACAGACACATACTGATATACTGAATCCAAAGCTGGCAACACCTGTGAATGATATGTGAAGCTTCGCTCCTACAAGGCCTGATACAGCCCAGGAGGAAAAGCCTAGAAGGAAAGCTGGTCAAGAGAATATAGATGGAAGGGCCATACCCATCAATGAGTGGCTTCCCACAATCTCTGGAAATCTGTGTGGTTTTTACCTGGAAATAGAGCTCTTCGGTAGACTATGGCAGGAGAGGCTATGGAGGTGGTAGAGTTAGCTGTCTGGGGTTGGAATGTATAAAGCTGTGCTCAGAGAGGCTCCTGGTTATGTTACCAGGAACAACAAGAGGATGGAAGTCAGAGTAGGGGAAAGAAGCGCGGTCACATCAGGGGAAAACAGGACAGAGAAGTTTGGGTTTTCCTCTGGCACCCCAGAGTAAAGCTCCACATATGCTGGCATTTGGGGCTCTACATCCTGCAAGCCTGTTAATATTCATGAAGGTGCACAAGGAAACTGTGTCAGACAACCACTTCTCCCTCTGGCTATGTGGTAGCTAACATGACAGGAGTCATCTCTCACATTGCATGAAATTAGCCTCACTATGCATAACTAAGAGTCTAACCACAGGGAACTGCACAGAAGTCCCACAACGGCAGCTGTGCATGGGCTAAGGAGCAGCTAGTTTAACCTGGAGCAGGATGGGATTCCCAGGGGGGAGAAAATAAGAACAATTAAAACATAACATAAATGAAATTAAAACAGAAAGCATGGACATGTCTTGAAGACTTGCTGAAAGCAAATGACAACAGAAAAGGAGCAATTTTAATCTCCAGGCTTTATAAAACGGAGAAATTCCTGATTGTATATATTTAAATATTGTACACATCATTTAGTATTTTCTACATATCTACACAGTATTTAAACATTTTAATATTTGTACCCTTACATATTACATGTGCACATACTCACTGAGCAATTGAGACAGAAAGAAGAGAACTTGGGCCTACCCATCACTCACTGGGCACTGAGTAACAGGTGCCAGCCGCAGTGACAGTGGGTGCTGTTTGTTGGTTTGCCGTTTTTCAGGCCCACCTAAGGAAGACATTATGCTCTGAACGTGAAGCTCAAGGCTGGGCAATGGAAAGGTGTATCTGTCTGAAGGCTCTGAGAAGTAGAGAAGGCAGGACAGGACTGAGAGAATAAACAAAGTGGATGAAAGGGAAACCCAGGTCCCAGCAAGCCAAAGCTCCAACACAGCCAGGAAAGAAATGAGTTTAAAGAAATCATCTTTTTTCTTCTACAGTGTGAAAAAAAACAAGATGCATGGCATATCACCTTCAAAATTAAGTTTACTCCAAAATATGCAATGCTATCATAAAGTCACAACCTGCTTATCACCCATCAACATTTATAAATATGATTGGCAGTCCCCACACGAGCAAGAGAGTCTCTTGCACTCTCCACGGGGAAATCTAACCAGCTAGCCACAGGCAACAATGAGTCCTGTGGAGAGAGCTAAGGCTCAAACAGGTACACAGAGGTCTTGTGTGATGAGCTGCTGACTAGGGGTTCAGCAAAAGCTTGTGGGGTTGGGGAGGGGTAACTGCCAGGAACTGCCCTTCCTAGAACAAACCTAACTGCTATGAGGCATGCAAGGACTTGGAATCCAGGGAAAAGGAAACAAAAGAAGAGGAAGGAAGGAGGGAGGGAGAATAAAGAAAGGGAGGGAAGAAAGGAAGAAGGGAGAAGGAAGAGAAGGGAGAAGGAATGGGGGAAAGAGGCAGGGGGAGTGGGCATCCAAGTAGCTGACACCGTGCTGGAAAGATCCCTGGCCTTGAGGATCTTGTGTCTGCTCGGAGTTGAGGAGACATCAGAATTCTGACTGGCAGAACTCAGGACAACAAAGAGCAACTGTCTTAGCTTCTAGGGTGATGTCCATCCTAAAGGATGTTTTCTAGATCCAAGTCTCCCGTGCAGCTGTCTCTCTCTCTCGCTCGGTGCTTTTAGGAGGAGGAGGGAGATGGGAAAAGAGGAGAAGGGAGAATGTGGAGGAATACAAAGAGAAAATGAAGGATAGCAGTGGTGGGCAGACTTTAAGACATGTCTGTTTTTATCCATTCCCGTTAATGAATGAGTTGAGTGGGTTGAGAAAATACAGCGATGGAAATATCACATACACTCATGCCCACAGAGCTCAGGCTCTGCAGGAGAGAAGAGAGAAGGTATTGTAGTAAGTAGGAAAAAGATAAGTGTTTGGGGAAAACACTGGCCAGGATGAAGCAGGGGAATATCTGGAGCGACCGTCACGGGGCCTGCCTGCTAAACTGGCCTAGCACAGATCAGGAGGAATGAGGGCCATGCCCTGCAACTGTACGGCAGAAGAGAATTCAGGCAGCAGGAAGGGCACACATGAAAGCCGAGGTAGGAGAACCTTAGCACAGCTGAGAATATCAAGAGCCCAAGTCACTGAAAAGAAGGTTGCTGGGAAAGTGGCAAGAGTGGGAAGGGGAAGGAAAGTACCAGGCCAGGCAAATATGGAATCATCTGTTGATCGTCTAAGTGTTAGGTGGGTCAATACCCAAATAATAGGAACAAGAACCGCAGGATGGGCCAGGCATACTGGCCACTGTGTGGGCTCTGCCCACAGCACTGCTGTGCCCACACTTGGCTAGTGACAGTAAGGGTATACCTGCTGTCTTCTGGGAGAGCAACTCTTCAGCCATTTTAAACAAACACCTGCTAGAGGCTGAGGTGGGGAAAGGAAGGAGGCGGTGCCCAGGAGAAGGTAGCATGCTGGCTTTGGGACGCTCGCTGAGCACATCTCACAGGGTGGGAGGACAGCCAGTGGGGACAGAGCTGGGTGCGTGCATGGGGTGGTTACTGAATGAGTGGGAGCAATCTGTCTTCCTTGGCTTTCAGTTCAGTTCGTTCTATAGACTAACAACTCATTTACAGCCACTACTGTTTCAGCAAATCCTCAACTACTGTCTGCTTGGAAAGCATGCACTGATTTAGGGTCATGATGATGCAGATTTACTAAAACATTCCCTCTGTAGCCCTCGTTCCACAGTTTTGCACAATTAGATCCAGATGTCTGTGCCTGTGACAGCCAAGAGCAGCCCTGCAGTCTCTGGTCCATGTGACAGAGAAGGGCCCCCAATTAACAGAATGTAGCACAGCAACCAGCAGGCCAACTTCACAAGCCAAGCCAAAAAGAGGCCCACAGGGCCACATGTCCACTTCTACTCCACCACTGAGGAGGGGATGGGACACAACTTCATTCAAATAATCTCTTTAAAACAACAACAACAAAACAACACTTTGTTTTCTTGATTAGAAACCCAGTAGGTAGGTGTTCACTATAAAATATCTGAAAAACACAGAATGCCCCTTAACGAACACTAAAGTCACCCACTAGCCTTACCTTGAGTTTGTGATGATGATCAAAATAGCATGTTCTAAGAACTCACTCAGTTTACACACTTTTACCCACTACCCTCACAAGAAGCCCATGAGACAGGCTCCATTACTGTCCCATTTCACAGATGAAGAACCAGAACCTGAGTTGAAGAAGTTAATAAATCTGCTCATACCCCCATTTGTAGTCAGTGTGAGAGTCAGAATTAAGCCGAGTCTGCTGGTCTCTGGAGCCAGACCCTCAGTCACAGGTTCTTCCATCTCAGGCACAGGATGCCCATGGGTTGTTCCAGCTCACACTGCATCTGTGCTTCCCACAGGCATCTGCCCATAACACATTCAAACAAGGACTTCCTTACATCTGCCCCTCTGCTCTGTTTCACATCCTCTAGGGGACCAGGCCATATCTATCCTGCTACTTCTAAGGTCCCAATGAAAAACCAAGAGTCAGTTCCTCTGAAGTTCTCTCTGGGGAACCAATGAGTTTACTGGACTTAGTTATAGAGAATGGGTGAGGGGTCACTAGCAGGACTGTGAGTGCCCCTAAAGTAGCCCACTGGAAAGACTTCATGTTGCACGGATGACACTTTCCCAAAACCACAGGGACGGGGCTCCCTCTCCCTGGTCTTTCCCAGTCCTCCCAGAGACCATGAGGCCAGGTATAAATTAGGGAAAATTAGATTAAAGTGGCTGGATGCTCAGGTGAGGATCTATGACCCTCCTACATCCTCCTTCTAGGGAGAAATGCCAAAAACCAACAAGCCCAGCTATGACGATCTTCTGCCCATCAGACCCATCTGGTCTTATGAAGATGGCGGCTGCTCTGGTCAGAGCGTAGTGCTGTGCAACAACACATGATCAACATTTTTTTTTTCTTTTAAGTGTATATAGGTGTTTTGCCTGCATGAAGGTCTATGCACTCCATGCATGCCTGGTACCCAGGGAGGCCAGAAGAGGGCATTGAATCCCCTGGAACTGGAGTTACAGACAGTTGTGAGCATCCATGAGGACAGTAGGAATCAAACCCAGGTTCTTCCTCTGGAAGATCAGCCAGTGCTCTTACCTGCTGAGCCTTCTCTCGGCCCCTACACAAAATCTCCTTTTGTCTTCCTCTGAGCATTAGGAGGAAATGTTAGCTTATCTCCTAATTTGTCACTCTGGGTTTCGGCAGCATCTAATTTGTGTCTCACTGTTCCCAAGGGAATTTCAACCTGATCGACATGCTTCTCTGTACAAAGTAGTGTTTCCTTGGTCATCACATGTTACAGGAAATGATTAACATCAGGGAGAACACAAAACAAAATCCCTGGAAGCAAGTGCTTCTGAGGAAGATGTAGGCTCTTCGTATGGCCTCTGTGCTGGGCCAGATGAGACTTTTCTAAGTTGATAAGTGTGCTAAAGTCACACAAGAAAAGGAGAAAGTTAGCCCAGCAGTTCCAGGGTCTTGTGACTTTCTAAATGCACTCTCTAAGCTTTTTATATTACACATAACTCATTCTGACCGACTTACTCCAGAGCACAGAAAGTGATGAGCAGACTCTCCAAGCTCAACAAGTTTGTCTCAGAAATCCAATTATTTGAGGCTTGAAGGGGAAAGAGGAGCCGGTAAGATGGCTCAGGGGATAAAGGGCACTTGTCACCAAGCCTAATGACTTGAGTTTGATGGCTCAAATTTACATGGTAGAAGAAGAAAACTGACTCTCACATTTGTCATCTGACCTCCACACACACGTGCTGTAATATGTGCCCTTCCCCCCACAATACATGTACATACAGGCCGGATGGTGGTGGCAGCGGCAATGGTGGCACGCCTTTAATCCCAGCACTCAGGAGGCAGAGGCATGCTAATCTCTGTGAGTTTGAGGCCAGCCTGGTCTACAGAGTGAGTTCCAGGACAGCCAGAAACCCTGTCTCAAAAAAAAAAAAGGCAAAAAACAGAAAATTAAAATGAAACAAATAAATAAATACATGCTAAAAAGAAGAGAACTTAGACACTTAGTGAATTCTATCTCAAACTAACAGCCACCACTTCGTAACAAAGAGAAAAGGCATGAAGCAACAGGCATCCATGCACAGAGCCCAGCCCTCACCACACTGGCAAGGGGCAGACCCCTGATTCACCATAGCAGCTTCCTTCCTCCGATGGTTCTACAGGAGGTTGTGCAGCAGTCAAGAGCGCCAAGCCCCTGGGCACTGTGCCATGCAGGCAGGAAGGGCCCAGACGAGACCATTCAGGAAGGCAGCAGCGGGAAGCCATGGTTGGAAGGGGAAGACTCGGGGCAGATGATCAGGGCACACTCAGGGTTCAGAGGCAGACAGAGGGAGATAGAGAAACAAGGAGAACAGGAAGAAGAGAACGGGAGGCAGGGTAAGGAAGGAAGCAGACTTCACTACTGCATTTTGTAGGTGAGAAAGTTGAGATTCACAGAGAACAATTTAATATATGTAGATTAATCAAGGTAGGCAACATTCCTTGGAGGAATTCTACTGGGAAGACTGAGGGAAATGGATGGTTACCAGACAGGGGACCAGGGTATACAAAGACTTCTCTTGGAAGGAGAAATGGCTGTACAATACATGCTCAGAGGTGACACACAGGGGACCAGGGTATACAAAGACTTCTCTTGGAAGGAGAGATGGCTGTACAATACATGCCCAGAGGTGACACACAGGGGACCAGGGTATACAAAGACTTCTCTTGGAAGGAGAAATGGCTGAACACTACATGTCCAGAGGTGACACACAGGGGACCAGGGTATACAAAGACTTCTCTTGGAAGGAAAGATGGCTGTACAATACATGCCCAGAGGTGACACACAGGGGACCAGGGTATACAAAGACTTCTCTTGGAAGGAGAAATGGCTGAACACTACATGCCCAGAGGTGACACACAGGGGACCAGGGTATACAAAGACTTCTCTTGGAAGGAGAGATGGCTGTACAATACATGCCCAGAGGTGACACAGGGACTTGAGGCTGGCTGGACCCTCAGGCCATCCCCCAAGGCCTGCAGTGCAGCACTCAGGCATGGCTGGCAGCTGAGAATACACCATAGGACTAGCCTGTGTTGCTCAAGATGAGTCTCACTGAGCACCTCACACTGAAAGAATCCCCTCCCACCCCAGGAACGTGCTTTTGGATCATAGCTTGCAGTCTCAAACAGAAAAAGATCTCTGGAAATAAAGCCAGACTTTTGATAAGTTCCAGCAATGGTTGCACAGCACATCACCCTTCAGGGCAAGAGGTTGTTCTGACAAGTGTCTTGTCTGACGATGACCACGGAAAGCTGCGTCTGTGTAGACCAGCAGGAACAGCTCTTTCAGAAAAGCCATTCCCTCCCTGAAGGCGAGAGGGAAAACCAGCCTTTCAAATGTTTGCTCTGCACAGGAACACTCACTCAAAAGTGTGCGGAAGCCTTTCAGACGCTGGAGCCGTCAGCCTGCCATGGTGTGAAACCACTGTTTACATGGCAGGGAGTAAGACCGTGGCTTCTCTCCCAACCACAGGCCCAGCCTGCTGTTCCCATTCTCAGTGCCCCTCTGATCAGCAGCACACCTGCACAGCTCAGGAACAGGGCTACTTGCCTTCAGTTGGGGAAACAGACATCAATTCTGAATACAATGCTCAGGGCATATTCTGAATGTGATCAGAGGTTATAATAGGGTTGGGGAAGAAAGTGTGATGGGCTGGACAGTCATCACACAGGCCTGGAGGGAGATCCAAGAGCCTGGGAGGAGGTACAGCAGGTGAAACACGGGAGTAGTAGTGTGGGGGGTGGTGCACAGAAGGCCAGAAGACATGCATCCTCCTGTGGCCTGGTATGCATCTTAGCGACTGGAGCTAAGCTAAAGCCTCTGAGGAAACTACTGAAAAGTTAGAACAAGCTGTGGGTAGAGACTTTAAAGCTATCAGTGAAGGGATTAGGGAGGGAGAAACAGACATGGATGCAGAAATATCCTCTGGGAAAAAAATGCCAAAGCCCAAGGGAAGGAAGAGGGAAGCCAAGCTGGGAAGGTACATGGAGACTCGGGTGGAAGACGGGCGCAGGGCAGAGAGCAGATAAGGAACAGATGAGGTGTCCGTGACAGGCAGGTGCCCTGCTGCTACCATGACCAGGGATATGTGTGCCTCAGAAGAAGTGGGGACACATCAGAACTCCAAGGAAGCAACATACCACGGGCTTGCTGAGAGGCGGAGCCACATGCCTGTCCAGATGGAAGGAGCTCAGCTTCCCAGGAACCATCGGCTCCTTTGCTGTGCCCCCCCAGAGCCACCCAGCCCTCCACAGCAAGTTCACCAGTCTTGTTTCAAACAATACCGGTCATCCATCCATTGCCCCTGACCAGGTAACTGTCTTCTCCCTTTAATTTCCTGTGTTCCAGCTGCTCCCTTTACCTGGGACACCCTTTCTTTCTGCTTTTACAGATTACAACAGTTCTACAGGCCACAGACAAATATGACACTCAAGGATGCTCTGCCAATTGTCCCAGCCAGAAGGACTGGCTCCACTCCCAGGGGCCCTCAGTTTATCTTCTTCAACATGGCCTCTGTAGCCACAAAGGTAAATCTCTTACCACTCCCAAGGATTCCTTGATCATCTCTGGATGCCCTAGAACACAAGGCAGGGAGCCTGACAAGTGGTCTGTGTCTTGCCCACATGTGCTGAGCAACTGAACAATAAGCATGGAAGGCTCCAGGGATGCCTAAGCTAACCATATGAAGGTATTAATTACACCCCAGTCTCTAACTCCACTCCAAGACCCCAGACATTTGGCCCTGTGCACACTGGCTTCCTCCAGATGCCACTCAGAGGCTTCCAAACTGCTGACGGCCTGACCTCAGCACATCCAATGCCAAGACAGGTCAATCTCTCTGTTACCCCTACATCAGAGAGACAGCTGTCCTGGAGACCTCCACAGCCCCACAGACACCTTGGGATCATGGTGACAGTCATAGCCTGGGAAGTTGGGAAGAGTTGGGAAGAAGATAGGGAAACAGGTCTGTGCTCTGAGCAGGGGATGGACTTGGGGTGAACTAGTTCAAACTCTGCTGCACAGTGGAGAACCAGGGGATAAGCACCCCTCAAGAGTCTGTCTGCAATCCAGAGAAGAAAACCCAAGCAAAAGACCCCAACCCATCCTGAGAGTAGGATCCAGGAAGCCATACTTTCCACTAAGGAAAGCTGATCTAAGTCCATAGCACCTACGCTCAGGAGCAAAAAGCAATTCCAGCCATAAACTGAAGCTTTAAACTGCACTTGCAGGCAGGCTTCAGGGGCTTCAGGGGTCTGTGTGCCCTCAGTTGGGCCCTGCCAGCAGCTGTCTAGTCAGAAGGCAAACAACACAGGCTATCTGTAATGACAAGCAAACACTAATGAATTTCGTAGCATGTCTGGTGCTTGCTTTTATGGATCATAAAATTATCTGGCTGCTTCCTGCCCATGCTGACAGGCCAATGAGGCAACCCCAAGTATTTACAGGCATCAGGCACTGCCAGGACCATTCTACAGAAGTGGGGAATGGGGAATAGAGAACACCCTTCTCCATTCCACACAAACCCATTTGTGTTCTCTGACATTCAGTTTAAATTTTGGCATGCAAAAGCCTATTAACAAGCATTTGTTTTTTAAACATCTTGGGGTTAAAAGGGGAGTCAACTTTGCTATCCCAAACTGAGTACAAAATTATTCAGAAGTTACCATAATGGCTTTTTACGTGTTCACCAGATATAAACAAAGGATTGAAACACAATTCTTCTGTTAGACATATACATTGTCTATACACCTATGGAATGCTGGGGTCCCCAGGAAGACTCCTTCTTGTCTGTACTATTGATATATGCCTGAGCCCCCAGGCCAGACCCCTCCTGTTCTCACAGTCCTGTCATGACCACCCAGTAGAGAGGAGTTCCAGGGACACTTGGCATAACCCAGATGGGCCAGGTGGCAGGCAGCCTGAAACCCTACAGAGGCTGACTTTCACCACCTAGAGCCAACACTCACAGGCAGAATCACCAAAGCAGGATGGAATCCCAGAGAAGGGCTTCTCCTAACCCCAAGTAGCTTGAGGAAGTCATTTCCTGACATTCACGTGTCCCTCCAAAGGCTTTGTTAGTAACTGAGATGACTGGAAGGCTACCAATCTGCAGGGGTCTCACTTAACAGTGAGCTCCCCCACAGGTTCCCATGACAGCCCTGGGCCACCTTCTCAGCCCCTGTGCAGAATCCTGCATGGAAGGAATGTGAAAAGGCGCTACTAAAGCAGATAGTCTCAGAGCCTAACAGTCTCCAGAAGGCCATTAGGCTCAGGGGAACCTGGGAGGACACTGATTCCCTTTGCTAGCTCTCCTTTGGAATCTGCTCCTCGCCTGGATTCCATCACAGGGTGGGAGGCAGACAGTCATTCTGAATGACACATGCCAGACCATACTGAGTGGTCACTAGCTCTGGGTGGAAGAATGTAAAATCTGGCTGGAGGGAGAAGGAACTGGCCATCATGACCTCACCCAGAGAGCCGGAGGAGGCCAACAGGGACAGGAAAAAGGACAGAGAAGAGGATGACGGAAGACCATGTCAGGCCCTCAGTCCAGCCTCTGTCCACCTTCAGCTGTCATGAGATCTGGTCAGGCAGATGCCTCCTTGGGCTCCCCTGACCCCAGCTGCTTTATGTTACTTGAAACCAAACCCACCCACCCTGTCCCCTGGAATCCCCCTGTTTTATGCTTGAACCCTTTAGCCAGGCCACCCCAATGAAGAGAGGATAAGAGGAGAGCCTCAGAAAGATGCCCATGGGGAGACAAGCGAACAAAATCCCAGGTGATGTCCCCAAAAGAGTCCAGAGGTGGGGACCATATAGCCTGAAGACATGGCTTCCAGTTCTGAGAGACTGCAGAATCTCCTGAAGTTCCTGGTGCATACCCTGGCTTCTCTGCAGTTAAACACCAACCAAGCCAGGGCTAATTAACTGTTCCTGTGATCTGAGGAGGGAGGGGGATTTTAGGCAGGTTCACATCCCAACCTGAAACCTGAAGCACAGGAACTTGGGAATTATGCAAACTGTTCACAACTGCACAGCAGCAAGGCAGTAAAGCCCAGGTTCAAAGCTAGGTAAGTAAGATGAAAAGATATGCTCCCAACACCATCAAGAGGGTTCACCTGCCAGCTGGCAGATCAGAGGAAGGCATTTGTGGTCATTATAGTAAAAGTAATAGAATTGGACCCCAACCTCAAAGGAGTTATTGCCACCTATAACCATCCCTAAAGGGTAGTCTTATCTCCTAAGCTTCCTCAGGGACCAGAGGACACAGATATAACCTGGGCAGTGGGTATGGGGAATCTGAGCTGCTCCCACGGAGAGGAAAATCAGACATTCCTAGGGCAGCAGAAGAGAAAGAGAGGCCAACAGAGTTAGGAAAGCAGGATGTGGTGATCTGAATGAGAATGGCCCTCATAGGCCCATATATTTGAATGCTTAGTCACTAGAAAGTGGAACTGTCTAGAAGGATTACAAGGTGTGTGTGACTGTCTCTCTCTATCTCTCTCTGTCTCTATCTCCCCCCCCATTCAGATCAGGATATAGCTCTCAATTACATCTCTAGCATCATGCCTGCCATGCCTGCTGCCATGTTCCCTGAGATGATAATCATGGACTAAGCCTCTCAAACTGTAAGCAAGCCTCCAATTAAATGAGTTTGTTGTTGTTGTTGTAAGAGCTGCCTTGGTCGTGGTATCCTTCACAGCAACACAACAGTGACTCAGACATGGGTTGAGGCAGATCATGAAGCAGAGCATAGGACAAAACACCCAGTGGTTGTTTCAGAAATCCTTAGCTGAGGCCTGTCAGTGGAGTCCATCTGGGTCTTCTGGGAGGAGCCTGCAGGTATCCACACACTGTGTCTACAGTCTCTGTGACAGAAGTGAGCCTTGGAGAAACTGGCTGAGATTTAGAGTGAGCCCTGGCCTTCCTATGCTCAGGCTGAGATTCAAGATCCTGTGTGTCCATTTCAGACATCTGGGTGATGATGACAGACACTGAGGAAAAGGAGAAGGAAGGGGAAAAAAAAGGAGTCTGAACAGTAACCATTCACTGCGTATCCCAGCTGGGGTGGGGTGTGGAATCAAACTGAAGGTCATTACCATCACATCCTGCCAGCACATCAAGAGGCAAGTCCTCTAATTAAAACCATAGTATAGTGATGCTAATGAAGATTTAGAGGTTTTCCCAAACCTGTCCAGGCTGACACACCTAGCTTGTGTAGTAGAACAGGACCTCAAAGCCAACTCAGCCTGCACCCATAATCCATGTTGCAAACCCACACATCACCTTGTGAGGCTGGAGCCTCATCTCTTCCCTTCTTTCCTTCCTTGAGGCTTCTGGGAAGCAGGTATTGACCCAAGATGGTCATCTTACCACACCCTGGGGGTTGGGGTTACCACTGGCACTTCTCTCCAGGCAGACCTCCCAGGAAGGTTGCTTGTTGGACCCACTAAGGTCTGGATATTCAGCACTTGAGCCACTGCCAGGCTACAATACAAGCCAGCCCATCATGACCCCTACACATACACTCCACCTGCCTGTACAATTTAAATGAAATATCTTTTCTCCCACAATAATCATTTTGCCTGACCTCCCTCCCTTCCTTCTTTCATTTGCAAAAATCATTCATTATCAACTTCCTGAAAAAAATCAAAGAAATTCAAGCTGTGACAATAAAATCAGTATGCAACCTACACTGTAGACTGTGCTGCCACCTGTTGTGTGGAGCCAAGCCCTAAGACCATAACCTCGCCGGGCTTCAATTTCCTCATTCAAAAAAGAAGATAGTAAGATTTTCTACCCTCCCCCCAGGATGTTGAAAATGTTCAATGGATGGCTTTGTGTGAAGTTATTACAATAGTACTGCCCAAACAATTTCAATGGCCATTACTATTGAATATGAAGTTGGGAGGCAGAAGGATGGCTCAGTAGGTTAAGGTATTTACTGCCTAATCCAATAACCTTAGATCAATCAGAGACCCACATGGTTGGTGGAAGGAGAGAGCCAGCTGTCTTCGACCTCCACACACATGCTTTGTCACACACAAACCCCCCCACGTAAACAAACAAATAAATGAAATAAAGTTGGAGTTGTGGGAAAAAAAACTTCTGAGCAGCCAACGCATTCAATACTCCTTGACACTTGGTCCATGATATTCAGTCAGCCTGATTTCTTGGCTTAGGTCTCAACAGATGATTGCGAATGGGTCCCCCAAGGGAAGGTAGTGGCACACGGAAGCACCACCCCAGCTGAACCCATACATCCTTCTCCCCATCCTCAAGCCCCCCACACCCAAGGAAGGCAACATCAGGATCATCCCCGCTGATGTCTGGTCCCCAGGGAAGGTCTGAGTCCATGCTTCTCATTTCTCGCTGGGCAGCAGCCCTCAAGGGTTCCAGAACAGTTCTGCCCCTCCCACAAGCACAAAGTCTGCAATACCAGTTACACCCACCCCAGTCTCCTCTTCTAAAAGACAATATGGCCTCAGGGACACATCTCCCAGCATCATCTATGATGGTGGATTGAAAGGCTTCCCTCATTCATATGACCAAAAATAGCTGGTAGGTAAGCCACACCAACGAATTTGGTCCAGTCTTTATTTCTGAGCCAGAGAGCTCCTGGGTAGCCGGGGCAGCTTCTGTTCTACTCCATTTCATTAAGTGAACCTTCCAATGAAGGCAGAGGGACTCAGGCTCAACTCCCATGAAACCCTGGCTCTCAGAGCATGTCTTCAGGACCATAGCAGCCTCCCTTGGTATGTGGCTCAGCCACAGCAGCAGATGGGCCAACTGCCTCATCAAGGGGGCAGAATCAGATGCTGCCAGCCAAGCAACAGCTTCTCAGAATAGAGCCTTGATATGTAGTCAAAGGGAGCTTGGCAAAGAAACTGTTCACTGTTTTGAGGACCTATTTCCCCATGGGTCTGTAGCATAAAAACTCTACCTGGATGCTTACACATGGATGCGAGCAACAGAGGCCAACAGGAGCCAGCTGCCTGGGACTGCCATCAGCAATTCATAGCCCACTTCTTCCTGACCTGCCTCAGGACACCAAAGGAACACAAGCTATTCCCCAGAGGGCCTAAAGATGCAGGAACTGCTTGAAGCTCCTCTGACTGCTAGGAGCCACTTAGCTCAGTCACATACCCAGTCAGACTCCACAGCCCACCCCTCTCGCACTTTCAAATGGTACAATAAGCAGTTTTGAAGAGTTTTCCAAAGCAAGACTTTTTGTTACGGGGAAAGTCAGTTTTAACTTAAACAATGGGAGCAGAAGGGCACAGTGGGGCAGGGTCACACAAAGTGAAATATTCATGAAAGTCCCATATGGAAACTTGTTACTTTGTATGCTAATTTAAATAATAATAATAAAACGCTTTTAAATGATTCTTTTTTAAGAAGAAAAAAAAATCCAAGCTGTTCTAGTTAATTTTTTAAAAGACTTTTAAAATTTTTTATTTTATGCATGTAAGTGTTTAACCTGCACATGTTCCTAATGGCCATGGAAGCCACCAGGCCACTGGATTTCTTGGATCCAGTTATAGCTGGTTATGAGCTGCCATTTTGATACTGGGAACTGAATCTAGGTCCTCTGAAAAAGCAGCCAGTGCTCTTAACCACAGAGCCATCTCTCCTGCCCCCCTAGTTAGTTTTAATTGTCAACTTAAGAGTCATCTCAGAGGAAAGCCTTGAATAGAGAATCACCTATGTCAAATTGGCTTGAAGGCTTGTCTGTGGAGGTGTTTTAACTGCCCACTGATGTGGGAGGGCCCAGCCCACTGTGTGTGTACTGCTCCTGGACAGATGGTCCTGGCTTTCTGAGAAAGCTGAGCAGGATCCTGTGAGCGAGCCGACAAGCCGAGCCCTCCAAGGTTCCTGCTTGAAGCTCCTGCTTGAGTTTCTGCCCTGACCTCCCTCATAATGAACTGTGACCCAGAAGTATAAGCAGAAACAAACCGTTTCTTCCCTATATTGCTTTGGTCATAATGACTGTCACAGCAACAGAAAGCGAACTACAACACTGGCCTTTATAAGCTAAGTTCCTTAGTCACAAAATAGGGTCCCATTTTCCCTTAGGATTCTCTGAGTGGTAGGTGGTCCTTGCTCTGTGGAGGTGCCATGTGACCAGGGAAAACGTTCCTATGGATAAACACCTGGGGATGGGTACAAACCCAAGATGACCTGAGCTTCTGCACTTCTGACTTACCCAGGATCAATGTGAACACAAACATAAGGACAGGATTTGCCTGCATAAATACCTTCCAAAGGGGAGAGATTCTAGCTACTGTAAGAGGAGGGAGAAGGAAAACTGCCATCACACAGGCACACAGCAGCATCTCGTGCCATCCTGAGCCCTTCAGGACTAGAATCATGCCTTGGTGCCACTTGAGAAAAAATTGTTATGCTTACTCAGAAGGGCATTTTAAAAATAAAGAATGAAACTTTTAATTCTATGCCAAAGCAACTATCCCAGTGACTGTGACGACTGGATCGAGTTAATGACAACAACAATAGAGAGCTACCAAGATCACCTGGGGCAACCAAAGCAGCCAACATTAGCGTGCTCGGACAAACAGAAAAGCAGAGACATCATCAGTCAGGTGAGCTTCCCATTTTCCCATTCGCTGCTTCGTCCTTTGACAAGATGGAGTGCTGGCAAAGATGCAAACAGTCGGCGCACCGCTGACAGGAGTGGAGACAGCACAGCTGCTGAGAAGAGTCTGGGCAAAGCTCACTAACAACAGGCACCTGAGTACCAACTCCTCTGCTAAAAGTCTTTCCAGTTGGGACTGAAGAGACGGCTCAGTTAAGGGTACTGGCTGCTCTGGTAAGACCAAGCTTCAGTTTCCAGCATCCATACCACAGCCAGCAATACCTGTAACCCCAGTTCCAGGGAATCCAATGCCCTCTTCTGCCCGAGGGCACCTATGCACATGTGGTGTGCATGCATACATGCAAGCAAAACACTCCTATGCATAACATAAAAATAAGTCTTTTAAAATATATTTTTTATTTCTTTTAAAACCCTTTCTGGAACAATGCAGTAATCACCCTCCATGGCATTTGTCCAAAGAAGTTAAAAACTCATGTGCACAAAAATACTTGCAGATGAATATTTACAAAGCTTTATTCAGTACTGCCCAACCTGGGTAGTAGCCAGGATGTCTGTCAGTAAGGGATAAACTGGAATATCCAGACAACAGAAGACTAAGAGTACTAAGAAAGAAAAGAGCACCAACATCACCAAGTAAAAGAAGCAACCAGGAAAGACACTGCAGGATTTCAGTTATAAGACATCCAGGAAGAGGCAAACTCTGAAGGCTGTAAAAGGGTCAGTAAGTGCAGGAATGAGGGGAGGGAAGGATGACTACGTAGAGCATGGAGGCATTTAGGACCCTGGATGTGTTCTGTGTGACTGTGTTGTCACACATTTATCAGAATGGATAATGATGATGTGTCAGCACGGGGCTGTTGATTCTAACTCATATGCTGCAACAGCTGGGGGTGGGTGCCATGTAGGGACTCTATGCACCTTATGCTGTTTTGCTGTGAACTGGAAACTTTAAAAAATCCTGAGATTTAATTTTATGTGTATTGATTATCTGAATGTATGTCTGTGCACCACATGCATCAGTACCCTCAGAGGGCAGAAGAGGGCATTAGATCCCCTAGAACAGTAGTTAGATGGCTGTGAGCTGCAGATAAGTGCTAGGAACTGAACTCTCTCTGGAGGAGCAGCAAGTGCTCTTAACAGCTGAGCCATCTCTCCAGCTCCAGCTTCTTAAAGATCAATTCTATTTAAAAGAAAAAGTTAATAAAATTTGCACAAAGAAAATTCATGCCCAAGTGGTTCTAGGATGAAATCTGTGAAATATTTAAGAAGTCACAATAATTCTATAACTCTTCCATCCCAGTTTCTGCTAAGAAAGAGATCAGCATTACACTGACAGGGTGAGGTGGTTCAGTGGATTTAAAGTGCTTGTTGCACAAGCCTAATGACCTGAGTTCAAGTCCTGGAACCCACAACAGAATGAGAAAACTGACACCCAAGTTACCCTCTGGCTTCCACATGCATGCCGCAGGACCTGTGCACCCTCACTCACACTTCTACACCACACCTCCCTCTTCTCTTTCTCTCTCTCTCTCTCCCTCTCTCTCACATACATACACACACACACACCCCAGTAATTAAAATAAAAATTTTAATATTACAGTTACCAAAATTGAACAATACAAATATATATAATATAGTTGTGTATACATATTATATTATATAATAATAAATGTGTATACAATTAAATATATACTATATAATATATACAAAACATATACAAATATATTGGTATAGTATACTAATATACTTTATCATGAACACAGATTCAAAAATTAAAAAAAAAAGAATTTAATGAAATAAATCTAACAATCTACCAAAAGGATTCTATACCATGATCAAGCAGGACTTACAAAGAAACACAAGGTTGATTTAACATTTTAGAAAATCAGTCTGATCTAGGTAATTCCTAAATGGAGGCTTTCCTCTCAGATGACTAGATTCTGCAAAACTGACAATTAAGATAACTAAGAACTATGTATCTCCATGTGCTTAGAGCTTTCATAATTTGTTTTGGTAATCAGAGTGCTCTATGGCCTTGCAAGGAATTACTACAGATTTAGGGAATTACTTGTAGATGTAATCAAGTCCAGGCCACTGTGGACAGCACCACCCCTAGGCAGGTAGTCCTGAGCGATATAAAAAAGCTAGCTAAGCATGAGCCTGTGAGCAAGCCAGCAAGCAGCATGCATCCATAGTTTCTGCTTCAATTTCCTGCTCTGACTTCCTTCAAGGATGGATGGTGACTTGTGAGGTGAAGAAAACCTTTTCCTCTCTTGAGTTCCTTTTAGTCATATTTGTTCCAGGAAAAGAGATGAAACTAGAACATAAAATATTCATGGTCCAGGTGACTCAACATCATTAAGATGTTGATTCTTTCACGATCCATCTAGGGACTCAATGCAACCACTCAATGAAATCCTAGCAGGCTTTTGCCATAAAACATAATTTCTGAAATTCACATAAAAAATGCAAAGGACTAGAATAGTCAAAAGTTTGAAACGGCAAATTTTTGAGGATGTACAGCACCTGACTTTAAAGAGTAAAGTCAGAGGATGGAGAAGAGGAAGAGGTTACAGTGACCATGAGGCTAGTTTTGGGACAGTAAATGTTTATCATTGACAAGGGGATGATTTCCCAGGCATATACTTTGATCAAAACTCAAATCATTGGCTTCACTGTGCTTGGTTTGTTATTTGTCAATTGGGCTTCAATAAAACTGAAAAATGACCTCATTCTCTCCTTGGGGTCAGTGTTTTGAAGTCGCCATGTCAGCATCCCCATTCTGCAGGCAGAAAAACTCAGACTCAGAGGGGCCAAGCAGCTTGACACCATGGTCCTTCTCCTCTGAGTGCTGTGTTTGGTCACACTGGTGACACACACACATGGTGACATGCCTTGGGATCTCCCTCTCATCTAGATAGTGAGTGCTGACCAGTAGTGACTATGTACCACGCCAGACACTATGCTTAGAGTGGAGGATGCAACTGCGATGGGGAAGGTCCTGCCCATGGGGGATGTACACTGCCAGAGCCAGGGCCCTTCTGAGACTGGCCTATTAGCCCTGTCTATAGATTTTCTCATTATATCCGTTTCCTCTCAAAATGAAGAAATGATTTGTGGGTTCTCTGCCTAACAATTAATTACCTTTACCCTTTACCCATCACACTATGGGACACATTTCACTACTTCCACTCCACCCCACCCCCATGGGGGGGAGATGGGGTGGGGCACATGTACCACCCTCATGAAGGTCAATAGACAGCTCTGTGGAGTTGGTTCTCTTCATTCACCTTTTCATAGGTTCTAGGGACCAAACTCAGGTCACCAGGCTTGTGCAGCAAGTGCCTTTACTGAGCCACCTTGAAGACCCCTCACTGCTATCTTACAGATAAGGAAATGAAGATACCAAGAGGAAAAGGCAGTGTCCCTTGGCCTCATAGCTACAGAGCAGCAGAGCCAGATTCCTCAAGCAGATCTTGTCAGCAGGACTTGCCATTCCTCCCCCATACAACTGCCTGAAATCATGCAGTTGCTCCTGAAGCCAGAGCTCAAACAAACCATCCCTCCCCTGCAGACACAATCACCATCAGGAGCCAAGCCCTGTGGATGAAAACAGCTGCTTAGCAAAGGTTCTGCTTTGTGTTATTAATTCACTTAAAAGGAAATTTGGTTTCTAACCAGAACTCATGTCATACCAAAGCTCAAGAAAGGAGAAAAAATAAGTCTCAAAGTTGCAAAGTGCTGGCTGCATTAATTCTGATGTACTGCTGGCCAGTTCTACAGTCAGACTTGACTCCTGTCTCCACCATGGTTGGGGCTGAGGAGAAGCCTTTTCTACTGTGTTTACAGTATGACAAGAGTCGCTACCATAGACAGAACAATCAAGACCAAAGAGCAAATGACAAATGTGAACTCAGAGCAAAGCAGACAAGAGAGGCACTGCTCTGGCCTTTGGTGCTTACTGGTGTCAGTACTGAGGAGTCCTGTACTGGGAAGCCATCTTCTCCATGCCTAGGCCCCAACTGGAAGACAACTGGGCCATCCTGCTACTTAATTCCATTATTTGAACAAAGGGAGGCAGTACTAAGGGGACTTATTACCACTGTCTCTAAATGCAGTCAACAAATAACAAACAGCCTTGGGCAATATGCTAGGTCCCAGGAGATGGGTAAGAGCCCTGGCATGGTCCCTGTGTCCTGAGAAAGGGGGCAGACTTTGAGCAGCAGGCTAGCCAAATACATACTAGTGGATGTCTACAGGGAGTGGGTAGAGGGAAGCCACAGCACCCTGAAGCTCTAACTGCATCCCATCTGCGAGGCACCTGGACACTCCAGATGAAGGGGGCAGCCTGCAGGAAATGAGATGGGAGGGGAGATGAGGGGGAACTGCTTTGGTAGACTGCCATCGCAGAGCCCATGGGATGCTGGAGGGTCATGGCCTGCCTTCTGAGCAGTAGAGAGGAGGGAAGGCTCTAAGCAGGTCAGGAAGATGGCCAGAGAAAGATGTCTCTGGCTCCAAAGGGAGAATGAGAGCCAGGGTTGATGAGGGGTGACTGGGCTCTGCCATCAATGGGAGGAAAAGTGGCTGTGGCTTAGCTGGGTAGAGTGGAGGGAAATGGGCTGAGCACACTGCCCAGCACATGACCTGAGAAAGGAGTTTCAATGATGTCAGCGAAACCTAGCTCCTCACCACAGGCGGCTGCTTGCTGGCAGCTCTCCACCATCTCCCAGGGTCAAAGAGAAGCGAGGACATGCAGGGTTTGTCCTACATCCAACACTGATCTCGGCTTTGTGGAATGTCCGTGTCTTCAGAGCAGGCAACACAGCCAGACAACAGGCCAGAAGGTCAGGTGACCCACACAGCAGGGACTCCCTGAGCCCTGGTGCGCCCCTGTTGGGGAACTGTGGCTCCTGCAGACCAGCCAGTGCTCACACCACAAAGCACCCCACAGAAGGCAGTCAGGTCCCAAGCTCCAGGAGGGAAAGGTAAGATCAAGTCACAGAGGCCCACCTCTTTTGACGATGCCCCTTTGCCTCATATTTGGTTCTCCGTGCCCCACCTCTTCACTGTCCAAGCTGGTCCTCTCCAAGGCCACAGTGAGGCAGAAAGATGCTCTACTCAGACCTCCCTGCCCACCTGGCCTAATGCCTGGAGCCAGGGCAGGTGGCAGGGACCCTCCTAGGCTCACAGGCCAGGGCCACATTTTTGTCCTGGCCGTGAGGTCCTCCACAGTCCTGCTCTCTTGCCTTTTGGTACAGTTCCTCCTTCCCTTCCGGTCCTCACGCCCTGATCTCAGGGCCTTTGTCGCCAGACATCCTCAACTCCACCTCAGCCCCACCCTACGGCACAGCCATCGCCAACACACAGTCACCAGAGCCCTTCTACCCCCACCCACACTTCTACCCAAACCTTCTCGTTCTCTTGTGTCTTTCACGCTGCCTGCACCTCTGACCCTTTGAACCTTACTCCCACAAGCAAAATGTTACCGACTCCCCTGAGCTGTGCTAGAACCATCCTACCCTAGAGTCAGGTCCTACCACCTTCCGGGCCCATGTTCCTCCATCTCTCCCCAAATGTACAGGCGACAGCTCACATCTTCCCTCCATACCTAAAGCCTGTTGCTTTTCTGCTTGGCCTTCATAGCAGCCTGGAACCAGACTTCCCATTCTCATCACTGCCCTACATACCTAAACCTTGCAAAACCCCTACCCACCCTCCCTAACTCCAGAGGGGTAGATCTCAGAGTGGATATTTCAAAACAAAGCTTTCTCCTCTTAAAATCCCTCAGTGCTAAGCTCAGAGTCTGGAGCAGAGTCCACCTAAGCCTCCCTGACCAGCCCCAAGCATCTATCTGCCCAGTCCAGCCCTTTTCACAAGCTCTTGCTCCTTGAAGATGCCCAGGAGCCTTTTGTTCAGCTCTGTGCTATGCCACTGGGTCCCTAGACCCAGGCCTTGGGGCTCTTCTCTTGCCACTTCCTTGGCTGTGGACTTCACCATCAGTCCGGGTCCCTTGAGTTGTAGCCCCCATCTTGCAGGAGAGACTTGAACACACACTCTGTGATAACCAACTTGTGCAGCCTTCAGACACCATGGGAGCTATGACATTCTGCTTTCTGCAGTGGTCTGGGCTGTCAGCCCTCTTAGCTCCCTCATTCACCACCCCACACACACACTCACTGCCTGCTTTCCCCAACCCTCCAGTGCCCTGTGACCTGACTACTTCTTGTTTGCTTTTATTTGCACATCTGCCTCATACTGGCCTGTACACAGTTCCCACCATCCTTATCTCTCTGGCCTTGGCACAGTGGACTGTATGAGTGAATAAAGGCATGCCTGGCTACTGGGAGATCTTTGAGGAAGGGGCACCATGAGAAGAGGAGGCCAAAAAATATGAGGACTACAGGCCAAGTAGGGAATAGTGCCTGACCCTGCTCCATCTTGTTGCACCATGTATGAGTAGTAACCCTAGGAGGACTGCTCTATCTTGGAGAGAGGCAGGGGTGGGAGTGGGAAGACGTGGGGGTAGGTCTAGGGGAAAGGGGAGGGGAAGAGCTGGGAGCAGTAGAGGGAAGAGAGAAAGGGTGTTGGGATGTATTATATGAGAGAAGAAAATTAAATAAAAATGTGAAACTTAAAAAAAAAGAAGAGTATCTGGGTGTGGTAACATACACCTTTTATCCCAGCAATCAAAAGACAGAGGCAGGCAGATCTCTATGAGTTTGAGGTCAGCCTCATCTACACAGTGAGTTCCAGAACAGCCAAAGCTACATAGTGATATCCTGTCTTGAAAAAATAAAAATAAAAAAATATAGAAAAAAAAAACAACAACAAAAGAACTATTTCCTGGGCATGAGTGCCCTGATCCCATGTCTACATCCACAGCAACAAAGGCAAAGGCCATGTGCTCTACAGTACTAGCCACTCAACTGTGCCTGAGGCAGATTCATGGCCACAGTTATTTGTATTATCTATGTGGGGCTGAACTCAGAGTATCCATCGTCGGCAACCAGGTGAGAGCAAACCTTGAAAGTCTTGGGATTTCACAAAGCTTGCTTCTCACCTTTGACCCCAGGTCACTCATTCTGAGCACATCAGAAACCCCACTCTAACCAGGCCTGAGAGGCACTAGTCCACAGGGCTACTGATCTTCAAGGAGCCCAGCTTACTCAGGACCCATCCAGCTCTCACACACTGGCCTCTGCCTCCTGGGAAGTCTGACCTACATCACACAACTGCCTTATTCATGCCCTTCCCACTCTGGGGTGGTCCTACCACAACATGGCAAGCATCCCCAAGAGGAAAAGTTCGAGTTTTAGTCTGCTAACAATAACAGCAGCAGCAGCAGAGAAGCTGGAGCAGTTCCTTCTATCCATGGTTTTGATGAGAAATGGGCTCCATCTTTAGGTAACTTGTCATAGGTCCTAGCAGTTCAAGCCTGGGGAATTCACAGCAGTTGCCTCTGGCTCTTTACTGTCAGTCACCTGGTCAGCTTTTGTGGAATAGTAGCAACTGGGCTCCAGACCCAACCCAGAGATGCAGATTCAGGTGAAAGGCAGGGGGAGGGGGGAGGTGATAGTCTGGGAACCCCATGCTTTGACAGCTGCCCTGATTTTACTGAGACTTATGCATCCTAAATAAAATCTTAAAGGAAAACACATGCACTTTAATGTCTGGGAACAACCTTAAGATGTCACCTGGCAAGGCTCCCTCCATGCTGCAGTACCCTGGGGAAGGGTCTCATCTGGCCCTTGTTGAATCTCTGAGTGGCAGACACCCTGCTACCCCTATTTGCCTCCCACAGTCACCTAGACAGTGAGGGCCACCTGACAGTCTGGGTCACCACCCTTGGCATTCAGACATCGAAAGGGTTCCAGATCAAAGCTGAGAGAACATAATCAGAGATAGCCTCAGCTGCCAGGTATAGTAGCACACACCTGCAATCCTAGCACTCCAGAGGCAGAGGCAGGGTGATCAGAAGTTCAAGGTCATCCTTGGCTACACAAGAAGTTCAAGGGTAGTCTGAAATATGTTAAGATCATAAGATCATGTCTCAAAAGAAAAAAAAAAATCAAAGAGTAAAAACAAGACAGATTTAGAGAGAGAGACTCAGCTGAGAATGAAGGCAACTGTCACACAACTCCAGGAAGCAGAGCTCCCAGGGGCATAGAGTTGTTAACTGGGAACAATGGATTGTTCCACATTAGAATGAAACAGAAAAAGAGGGCATTACCATTAAAAACAACATACATAGCTAAGCCCAGTGTATAAAGCCCACACTAACATAAGCCACAGTTACTTCACAGCCAGCCAGCAATATGGATTTGCCTGTGTTGTGGGAGGGCTGGGCCTGCGGTTAGCCTAAACACTTTGGCTCCACTGAGTCGTTCCTGTAAAACTAGGTGTGCTCTAATCCACACCAAGGCTGCAGTAGGCTGAAGAGCTGTTCTCCTGCCTGCACTTCACCCCAAGGCCAGACGTATCAGCAGTGTCTGCTCATCTTGACCACAGCCCCTTGCACACAGGTGACTGAGCATTGGCCACATGACTAAACTGGGCTAGACAGAGAGCTATGTTGTCAGTCTGGGAAGCTGTAAATGTGGGTCCTTTGGAGAGGTCAAATTGGGCCACATGTGCAGATAGGAGAGGGAGGAAGAGAGGAAGCAGAAACTCATGCAGGGAAACCCACGCCCAGGAGCTCTCCCTCTGTGGGGACCCTGTGGGGGAGACTCTTGTCTCCCTTCAGCTTTCTGAAATGGATTTGTGTTACTTAGCAGGGAAAACCTCCTTGCCAACTAGTGAATGTCACCAAAAACTCATTTCTAGAAACCCAAACTGTATCTTCCCCCTTTATCACTTCTAAAAATGCACATATGCTTTTAATATAAACATGTGAGGGTTTGCTGTGGCAACTAGTTTCAAAAACAGAAGCAAGGCAACCACCAGGATGTGGGATCAGCACAAAGACAGCACCGTAGGAAGCCCTCGTGTGTCCTCCAGTGAGCGCTCAGTCAGGACAGCCTGGGAAAGGAGGCGCACTGCACAGCAGAGACTGGGGCATCAAAAGGTCTGCCCTGACAGACTGGCCCAGATGGGGACTTTCTCATCAGAACTCAAACTCGAGAAATAGGCACAGATGTCTCTGTGAGGCTTCAGAGAACCATCTCTCCCCAGCCCTAGCCCCAGTGGGATTACACAAAGGATGGTACAGACCTCCGGCTGGATGGCTTTGAACACAGGGATGTCCATCAATGTGATCTGACTCTACAAGAGAACAGAGACACAGGGTTAAAGGCTTTTAAACTGATACTTGAAATACAAAAGACTTACATATTTATGGGGTACCATGTGATGACTGGACACTTGTGTATGGTGTGTAACATTTAAATCAGGTTAGATATATCTGTCTTCCCAGACAGCTATTTTTTCATGATAAAGCATCCAAGCTCCTCCAAGCTGCCTGTAGCACACTGCTCACCCTCTGCACTGACACAGGCTGGGACTTCTTTCCCCACTGACCAGTCACTCCCCACCCCTCTCCTCCTCCCTGCCTCCCCAGTCTTGGGAAGCCACCTTTCCATCCTAGCTTCCATGAGACTGACCATTTTATACGCACATATGAGGGAAGCCATGCAGCACATGTCTTTCTGTGCCTGCCTTGCTTCACTTAACAGAATACTCTCAACTGACAATATTTCACTCTTCTTTACGGCTGAATAATAACCCATTGTCTCTATGTGCCCCATTTCCCTTATCTGTGCATGATTTAACCACTTAGCTTGTTTCCATGTCTTGGATATTGTGGATGGGGGCTACAATAAACAGAAGCATGGACTTTACTTCTTTGGAGATACACTCAGTACTGGGGCTGCTGGATCAGAGTTCTACTTTGATTTTCTGAGGAACATCTTCACTGTTTTCTGTAACAGCTACACCAGTATGCATGCCCAGCCATGGTATATGCTGTCCTTTTCTCTGCATCTTCTCCACTGAGTGCTGTCTTTCAACCTTTGGTAACAGCCATTTTTACTGGAGTTAATGAGACCTTGTGGGTTTGAGCTGCTTTTTCTTGGTGACTTCTGGGCCACATGCATGCCTTCTCTGGGAAAGCCAATCAGGCCCACTGCCCAGTTATGAACCATGTTATCTCTTCGATTCTTTTGGCTTCATGTGTGCTTTTTGTTAGTGAGCTTTCTAAAGTTCCTTATATATTCTTATATATTTAACTTGAAGTTCCTTATATATTTAACCTCTTGTCCAATGTATAGTTTGCAAATATTTTCTCCCATCCTGATGGCTGTTCCTTCTCTGCTAACTGCTACCTTCACTGGGCAGAGTCTTTGTGTCTGATGTAATCCCATCAGTCCATGGCTGCTTCCATGTCTTGCCCTTTTCAACCCCCTGAAGTACCCATCATGCCCTACCCTGGGGTTTTTTTCTACTGCTTTTGGTTTGGGGTCATTTTAATTCATTCTGAGTTGGTCTGTATTGCTGGGGAGAGATAGGAATAAATCTCTGTGCCTGCCACCCGCCATCCCATGCCCTTCCTCACAATCAGTGCCCACACCCTTCCCTTTCCAGCCTCAGAATTGATCATAGTCATTTGGAAGGTGGGGCAGGGGTAAGGGAACATTTTAGCTTGGAAATGTTTATACTACTTGGGTTTTTGTTTCAAGTATGAATTACTTTTCAAATTTTAAAAAGTTTTAGATACATTTTAAAATTAGAGGGATAGAGACACTTTGTATTACTCAAATTTAAATAAAATGGTAGCACATAGAAATTACACTTCTTTTCTGAAGTCTCTGTCTCCCAAAATTACATGGTAGAGAGCTATTGGAGATGCGTCCACAGACCCATCTGAGGCTCTGAACCATTTATTATCCCACCAGCCCTTGGTGAGATCAGAACAGAAGCTAGGGACCTCTCTGGGAACTTGCCAGCAGTGTGACATGGCCACACCATTCCTACTGCCCTCTTTTCAGGGTTAAGTCTCACACGGATGGAAAGAAAGAACCAGGTCCTCCCAGAGCACATACAGGCTCTGCTGCCACTGATGGGGCCAAAAGCAGAAGAAGCTCATCTGGAGACCCTGAGAAAGGCATCACTCATAATAATTCTTTGGACCAAGATGACCTTGTGACTTACTTGGTGTATCAGTTACCATGTGCCTCTGAGACAGACCAGGAAAGAGGGCCATGGACTTCTGTGACAATTGGTCTCCTAAACCTGTCCAACAGGACACACTCAGACCTTGCAGCCCATATGGTAGGAATTCAAAATAAGAGACACAGAATGTCTGATGTGACAAATACTCAATAAATTATACGAGTGTGCATGTGATGAGAGGTAATGAAAAACGTAGCTAACACAACTACAGAGACAGGCTTGTGTACTGGCCCATGAATGTACAACCCAGGAGCCTGGACATAGGGCCCACAGGCTTGGCCGAACATTCACATGCCAAAGTTTCTTCAGAGAAAAGGAAACAGACCATAAAAAAAAGCCTCATACCAAGAAAACACTGGAGAAAAATGGCAACACATACAGTGTTTCCTGTGCCCAGAGCCAAGGCACAGGCACAGAATTGTGACCAGCTCCTAGCACAATCCAAAGGTAGTTTGATGTTACTGGGTTACTGAAAAGCACAGAACACAGACCAAAGCATAGCATCCTCAGAGTCAAGATGGGCCAAAATCTGTGTAGTCAGCATCCTGTCCCTCCCAGGGCACAGAAGGGGAACACTGCCACCAACGGAAGGTTGGCACCAAGAACAATGAGGCACCCGATGGAACTCCAGCTCTTGTGCCTCCAGCTTTCCTCATAGTAGAAGGGGCGTGTGGCATCTGCATACCCTGGGCCTGGTCCTCTTGATCTGGGTGGAGTGGCTAGTGAGCGCCCCAGCCCCACAGAGCCCAGAGCTCCATCCTTGGCGGTGCAGACAACTACCACCTTTTCTGCTATATATATACATATATATATATACACACATACACATACATACACACACCAGGGTTGTTAGCCATATGCTCCCACACCTGCCTCAACTGCACTACACAGGAAGAAGAAAGACCTTGTGAAAACAGGAGATTTGAGCCAACAACTCAAGGAACCTTGGAAATCTCCCCTGTGGTTCCAGTTAACAGCCCTCCTATCCAGTGGGAACCAGCAGAGTGTGTGTAATGACACTGAGGAGAAGACCCCAAGCCAGGCTGATGTGAAGAAGAGTTGTCCTTTCTGCCTACCATCCCAGTGAGCTATTACAACGATGACATATCAGCTTTGTTTCTTTGAGTGGTCCCAGCTCAGGCTGTCAGTAGGAAACTGTTCAGATGTTCTCCTCAAGACACTTCAGTGGCTGTGGAGACAGGCTGATGGGTAAAGTGCTTGCTGTTCAAGCACAAGGACCAGAGCCTGGATCCCCAGCATGATAAAATGCTGGGCATGGTAGTGTGTGTCTTTAATCACCATGTAAGGAGGCAGAGACTGGGGTCCCTGGAGCTTCCTGGCCAGCAGTCAAGCCTATTCTGTTAGCCCCAGGCCAGTGAGAGACCCTGTCTCAAAACATAAGATGGAGAGCAAAAGGGGAGGACACCCAGCATTGACCTCTGTCCTCCATATATACACCTGTGCACACAAAGGGGAAACAACAATCACCAACAGTGCTGGTGTTGGGATGGAGACCGTTTTGGTCCTAACACACAGATTTTCAGAGGCCTGCTCCCATTTCCACCTCCTAGCTCTGACCAGAAAGGATGCAATGTCCAGGGCAAGCCTCTAGCAAGACAAATACCCAAGTAAAACTCACCAGGTCACCAGTGTCACAATACTTTACTACCAAGCCAAGCTTGTTCAAAGGCTGCCACCGAGTAACCCTTTCCCCCCAGGGTATGAGGGCTTCAGAGTTGTCAGTTACTTCCAAAGGGTGGGGGTAAGGGCACTAGGGGCTTGCAAGGTGAGGTCAGGGCCCATTCTCCACCTGTTTCCAGGCACCAATCCACCCAGTAGAGGGCCTGAACAGGAGCACTAGTCAAACCTCAGGGTCACTTGGCCACACCTGCTGTGCTCTTCCTCATCCCCGAGAGCCAGGGCCACTCAACATTGAGCCAGGCTTTGAAGTAAGTCACCACATACTACATGGCATCTCTGCAGGGGTGAATGCTACAGCCTAGGAGGGGACTATCAAAGCACTGTACATCCCCAACACCCCAAGAAAAGGTGGTATTGCATGGGTTCGGGAAGCTAGTTGGTTAGCCAAAAAGAAAAAATGTTTTTTGTTTATGATGAATATACATATTCCTAACAGTGCCACACTGAATTCTCACATCCTAGCCATAGCCAAAGCTTAGAAGGCTCTCCCAAGACCCCAAATAAGCAAACAAAATCTCTTGGCTAATATAGATGTAAAAGATACTTGAAATTCTGCCATTAGATCCCTCTGCCAATGAACGGCCACAAGCATTCACAGAACACTACGCAGTCACTGCAAAGGTGCTCCTGAGTTAAAAGCTCACAGAGTCAAGGGAGGCCACACCAGAGAAGGGTAGCCACGGCCAGAACCATCAGAGCCATGAACACTGCCACAATCAGAGCCATGAGACCCATGACCAGAGGCACAAGAGCCATGACCAGAACCACTAGAGCCACAATCACAGCTACAAAAGCCCCTAAGCCACTCAAGCCACAACCACAGACAGCCACAGAAGTCAAGACAAGAGCCATGGGAGGCCACAACCCAGAGCCATTGTAATAAGGCTCAGCCAGAAACACTGGAGCCCATGCCCAGAATCATGGGAGCTATGACCACAGCACACAGCCACAGGAGTCACAACTAGAGCCACAAAAGCCATTACCAGAGCCATGAGAAACCACGACCAGAACCACGGAGTGATGACTAGAGCCACAGTAGATTACAACCAGAGTCACAAGAGACTATGACTAGAGCCATGGGAGGTATGACCAGAGACATGTTAGGTCATGACCAGAGCCACAGAAGGACACAACCAGAGCTATGAGAGCCACAATCAGGCTGTGAGATACTTAAGACACTTCAGGTTCTTAGAACGGGAATACAGACCTGCTGGCTACCAGCCAGAGTAACACAGCAGCAAAAATCCACTTTGTTCTTTCTGTAAAAGAATCTGGTGGTAACTCATTAAAAAGGCTATTTATTTATTTATTTATTTATTTATTTATTTATTTTAAGAGTGTTATATAATTGCAAGATTTCTCCTTTATCTTTTCTCCCTTCAAACCCTTCATATACCTTTCTCTACTCTCCTTCAAATTCCTGGCCTCTTTTTTCATTAATTGTTATTGCATGTATATGCATACACACACACACACACACACACACACACACACACTTTGAAATATAACCTACTCATCTGTGTAATGTTACTTGTAGCCAGGCATGGTGGAATATGCCTTTAATCCCAACATTTGAGAAGCAGTAAGGCCAGCCTAATCTACACAGTGAGTTTCAGGGCAGCCAGGGTTACACAGTGAGACTATCTCAGAAATAAATAAGTAAATAAATAAATAAATAAATATGTCAAGTCTGGGCCAGTGAGATGGCTTGGCAGATAAAGACATTTGCCATCAAGCCTGATGACCTGAGTTTGACCCCTGGAATCCCAATGATGGAGGGAGAGGACTGTCTTCACAAGTTGTCCTCTGACCTCCACACACAGGCTGTAGCACACCTTTGCGCAAGTACACACACACACATGAGAAAGTTACATAAGAACCCTAGCCTTCGCCCAGCTCTGCGACCAGTGTTTCTCTCCCGCTGCTCTAGCTCTGCACGCTTCAGGTAGTATACTGTTACACGCCACCTGTGAGTAAATTATGGGTACTTATGTCTCCCCTCTAAATGCCTCAGCATGTGCCCTAAGAGCAAGAGAGAGAACCCTGTTCCCTAACATTAAACTCAGAGTAAAATGATTACCTTCAGGAAACACCATCTCATGCACAGAGCAGGAAACTGCTAGCTATTCCCTCACTGCTGGATAACAACTTCTCCCTGGTCCTGGGGCAAGCCCTAGATTTACATATTATCTCCTAGAGCTGAAATTATCACATCATTGACATCACCCTGAGAAACAGGAGAGGGTAGGCATACGAGACTCTTAAAGAGACCTAGTGACTATGCAACAGAGACACAGGCAGAAATACGGTACATATTGGCTATAGCAATACAATTCTGAAAAAAGGGATTTGGTTTTAAAATCATGGTTCTTCAAACATCTGAATATTGCACATCTATTAAAAGTAGTGAATGAGGACTGGTGTGGCAGTGCACACCTTTAATACCAGTACTTGGAGGCAGAGGCAGGAGGATCTCTGTGAGTGTGAGGCCAGCCTTGTTACATAGTGAACTACAGGCCAGCCAGGGCTACAAAGTGAGACCCTGTCTGGAAAAAAAAAAAAAATGAATAGGATCTATACACACTGGCCAAGAAGGACACCTAAAATCTGCCAATGTCGGATTTTTCTCCTGACATTGTTTGGTCATTCCCCTCAGTCTCGCGGTGATCTGTGTCTCCCCACATACTCTGATGGGAAGTTTCCTCCACTGAAGCATTTGTGTTCTGATGACTGTTGCCCCCTTCCAGCATGTGTGCTGTGGCTGGCTGTCCTACCCACAATACACGCTCTACGGGACCCTTTGCTCCTCATCCCTCATAGCTTTGAGAGAGATCTGAAACCAACACTTTCCTTTTGAATGCTGGTACAGCAGCAGTTTTCCTGAGCACGGACCAGGGAACTTTTTCCTTCTTTCTTTTATTTTTATTTTTTCAAGACAGGGTTTCTCTGTTTTAACTCTGGCTGCCCTGAAACTCACTCTGTAGACCAGGCTGGCCTCGAACTCACAGAGATCTGCCTGCCTCTGCCTCTTGAGTGTTAAGAGTAAAGGTGTGCGTCACCACACCCGGCTTCAGGGAACCTTTCAAACTCTGCGTCACAGTCAATACTAGCCTGTTTTAAAACCTCTTCTGCAAAACTCTTCAGTTTAGTCTCTGGCAGATTTTTTTGGACAAGGACAAAAAGTAGTCACATTCTTTGACACAAAATATCAGAAGAATGGTCTCTATTCTAGGCACTATTATTCCCCTCTGAAACCTCTTAAGCCAGGCGGTCATGGCCCACATTGCTCTCAGCACCAATGTTGTCCATGCTCCTACTAAGATGGACCATTAAGTTCCACTTTAAGCCTTCACTTTTCTAGTCTGAAGTCCCAAAGTTTTCCACATTTCTCCAAAAACAGCATGGTCAAGCCTGTTATAGTAACAGGCCCCTAGACCTTAGCCCAACTGATGTCCTGATGGAAGCATCATTTAGGCCTTGGAACCCAGGAAATAGGCAGCCACACCTGCCAAAATGAAAACAAAGTATAATCCAGCAAAATTCACAGTTGTGTGAAAGTTCCTCAATGTACTAACCTTGCTTCAAGGCTTCTGGCTAACTGCTCCTACTGAGGTGTGTCAGCCCTGGATGCGGGTTTTGCGCTTACAAGCTCACTTTGAGAAAGACTCAGAACTGTACTCAGGTCCCAAACCCAGTGTAGTCACAGGCCAGCTAATAAAGACTTCATTGGCTTGAATGTGTGTTCGAGTGGTCTTCTCTGGTGGACACCTCACAACATCGTAGCAATACTCCTGCCCCTAGTGCCAACTTCTGTCTTACTGTTCTATTGCTGTGAAAAGAAACCATGACCAAGGCAACTTACAAAAAATAAAAAAAAAAGGAAGGATGGATGGATTAAATTGGGGGGGGGGGCTTGTTTATAGTTTCAGAGGATTAGTCCATGATTATCAGGCTGGGGAGTGTGGTGGCAGATAAGCATGGTGCTAGAGCAGTAGCTGAGAGCTTACATCCTGATCCTCAAGCAGCAGCAGAAAGAGAGGCTGGGCCTGGCATGGGCTCTTGAAACCTCAAAGGCCACCCCCAGTGACACACCTCCTCCAACAGGGCCACACCCCCTAAGCCTTCCAAAAATGTCCACCAACTAGGAACCAAACATTCAAATATAAGAGCTTATGGGGTCATTCTCATTCCAGCCACCACAGAAGGTCAGACAAGACACCTCACCTAGCTGGTGTGAGACCATATTCCTTCAGTTCACAGGTTTACTAAGCGCCTACTGCTAGGACATTTTAGACACTGAGGAAAAGGTGAGAGACAAGTCAGTCCTTGTCCCTAAGGAGTTTATCTTCCCCTGAAGGAAACATGCAGTGATAAATCAAGTCATACAATGTTATGCTAGGTAGTAATAGTTGTTCTGAAAAGCAGAGGAGGGAGAGAGAGGTGAGGGCCCCATTAGCCCAGAACAAGAATCACTGAGGACTGGTGTGAACAGAGGCTGAGGGCACAGCTGGGCTGAGGCAGGAGGCTGCTGTGAGAGTGGGTTGGAAAGGTGGTCAGAACATAGCTGAGAACAGAAGAAGCAGGGGGCGTGGCCAGACTCTGGGGCAGGGCACAATCTGCCTCAGGAATAGAACTGGAGCTGGGAGCCACTGCGATAAGGGCTGGTTGTTTTGGTTTTGGTTTTCTAAGATTTATTTTATTTTTATTTTAAATTATGTGTGTGGGGGCACATGAACACATGTGGGAGGGAGCAGGGGGTGTTTCTATGGAAACAGAGTTGGATTCCCTGGAACTAGAATTACAGAGAGTTGTGAGCCAGCTACCTGACATGGGTGCTGGGAACAGAACTTGGATTCTCTGCAAGAGCAATACACACTTTAACCCTCTTAACTACTGAATCATCTCTCCAGCCTTGGAATTAGGTTTCCAAAACAGAACCCTCAGAACACTGAAGGTCTTGCAGAGACTGACACAAAATGAGTAAGAAGCCCATGACACCAGAGCTACAAAGTAGGACTAGTCACTGTCATGGCCTCTAGATGGCATGAAGCCTCCATACCGTGGGAGACCAGAAGATGTAGGCATGTCAGGGAACGGCCATGGTTTTACAGTGCTCAGAATCAGGCTCAAAGTCACCCCGGAACCAACGCTCCCCATGACAAAACCCCAAGGGAGAGAAACAACATGGCAAATGAAAGTCTAGCTCTGCTCCACCGAGGGATCATCCCTCGTCAGACCAGAAACCAAACACAGGCTGCAGGACACAGTATTGCCTATCACTGCAGGAGATGGTACACAAACATACAGAAGGTGGAGGCAAACAGAAAGGAGAAAAACTGAATCACACATGCTTGGGTCCACAGCCGAAAAGTGTAGCAAACAGTATGGCTGGCTTTGTGAAATGTGTCAGCAGCAGGTCCAAACCTCTGCCAAATGCACCTGTTGGCGTGCTGTGTGCGATTTGTAAATGGTGCTGAGCCCTGCTCCTTCTCTTACAGACACACTGTGCGTGCCTCCCAAGGCTGCCAAATTTAAACCAAAAGCTTCCTTTACCCATCTCTCCTACTGTGGACACACATGGTGTTCCCCAGCTGGGCAGAAGCCGGAGCAGCGACTCCCTGCAGCACCCTGTGACCGCACCACACCCCCATCGGTCTCGTCACTTACAGCAAACTCCTCAGGAGTCACTTTCAGAACGTCGAAGACAACTGCGTCGTAGCTCTTGCTGGCATAGTCGCAGCTCTGGCCCTCCAGAGAGTCTGAGCTGCTGCTGCCCTGTGGAGAAGGCAAAAAGAAATGCAACCTGACTGGTCTGGCCCAAAGATGCTGCCACCCCAAACTTCCCCTGAATGGAGACTGTGAGTGATGGGCTAGCAGGATGAAAAGCATCTGCTGCGTGTCACTTTGCCCTATGCTTGGCTCCGCAATACTTCACATGCCATCTTAGTTCTCAGGAGTTCTCTCTGCACTCGTGTTATTATTGCCATTCTATGGGTAAGCAAGCAGAGTTAGAATTACTTCTCCAGGGTTTCTTACTCATGAAGCCGAAAGCCAGAAAAGTGAACCCAGTTTTCCATCAGAATCTCCAAAATGACCTTAGACCACTACCCCTCACAGCTTCTGCCTAGTGGTGCGATGATGGGAGAGAGTCAGGGCACAGGGTTGGGGTACAGTTCAGTGTAGAACACTCACCTAGCATGCTCAAGACCCAGTTCTGTCGCCAGCATCCAAAAGAAAGAGAGGAACCTAGCCTAATCCCCCTCAGAACAGGCCTCCAGACTTGGGGATCCGAGGAGATCATCCATTCTTTCTTTTTCATTTTTAAAGATTTATTTCATTTATGCGTATGTATGTGTGCCATGTGTGGGCAGGTGCCCCAAAAAGGCCAGAAGAAAGCATTGGATTCCTGGAGCTGGAGTTGCAGGCTGCTGTGAGTTACAGGGCAATCTGCAAGAGCGGCCAGCGCTCTTAACTTTGTTTGCCTTCCTTCTTCCTAGCTGGAGTCAGTGCAGGTCGTAACACTAATAGTAAGGCTGGCTCTGGAGGTTTAACACACACACAGCACTGGCTTATGAGCTGAGAGATAACTGCCAAGCCTCAGAGACTGTTAGGGACCAGAGACCCTCTTGTCAGGGTCACAGAATCCTGCACATGAGGACAGGAGCCTCCCCAGGGAAGCAAGGGGACACTCCCCAAACCCATCCCTGCAGGGGTGCCAGAACGTTAGGCACACTTCTCTTTAAGGCAAGCGAATGCATTTCATCAGCTCCACTTGGGTACTCCATCAGGCATACCACCAAGCCTGTGCCTGCCCATAAGTAGCTTTTTCATCTCAATTCAAGGACCTGTTTGTCATTTCCACTCTTCTACCATCTTAGAGTAAGGGAATCTGCTTTTGCTAGTTTCTCTTTATTTCACTTTCTCAAATGGCTGTATCTGGGGAAATGTTGCGCTCTTACTGGAATAGTGTTTTCAGGTCACCGAATGCTAAGAGCTATGACAGTGTGAGGTCAGAGACCTCGAGGCCTGGGCCTGTGGTATCTGCAGGTGAGGCCCACTGAAATGTGGTCTCAAGAGGCAAGAGACCAGGCTGGCTTTTCAGGCAATAGGCTTCACTCAGCTGCCACCTAGCCTCAGGCACTGATTTCATTTTGCTGTATCTTGTCAGGTACAAAACCGTATTATTAAATTCTATATCCCACAGTAGCAGTACAGGTTCTAAACAAACCAAAAGCACCCAGTTTTCAGAAACCACTATCATCTCCAACAACCACCACCCCCTCCCTGAAACACACCGGCTCAGGGGTCTGCCGTGCATGACATGAGTCGTTTAAGTAGAAGACACTGTCCCCCAAGGATAATCTGAGCTGAATAAAGCTGAGAAGAAATAGGACTGGCCCCAGTGTGCCTGGAATTGGCCAAGATCTAGATCCACACTCGCCAGCCCCTTCAAGACTTAGCCCAGTCAGTCTGACAGGGTGAGATGTTAGGGACATGGACGTCGGGGAGAGTGGGTCTGAACCACCCACCTGCCCAGATGTGGGTGCCACAGTTTCTTCACCTCTCTGTTATTTGATTTCCTTATCCACAAGCTGAAAAATGGTGCATACCTGACAGGGTTACTATGAAATGAGAGAAAGCCTAGGGAACATGCAAAAAAATATACCCAAAATATAGTGAGCTGGGGCATATGGAAGTGAATGTGTCAGTCAGTTACCCGGGGTTGCTAAGCACTTCAGTTTACATGTACTGTTTCCATGTACATGCATTTATTCCACAAACTCCATGGTACTCACGGTCACATACGTGGAGGCCCTGAACAATACTAAAATCTGCAAGTGTTCAAACCTCAGACATAAAATGCCTAGCACAGAACCTACACATGTCATCCACATATTCTAAGTCCTTGCTGGATGCCTAATCCCTAATACAAAATAAATGTTGTAAAAATAGTCACTGTGCTGTTTAGAGAACAATGACCAGATAGTCTGCACACATTCACTGCAGAAGTGAGTTTTTGTTGAACATTTTTGATGCATGGTTGATGGGTCCTATGCACAGAGGACTGAACATGTACAGGGTAGAGTGTGAGTGACATATCTGTGCATACATGCATACATACACACATGGGCCAAAGAAGGATGTTTCACTCTAGAGGGAGTGTAAGTTACAGACACAAACAGAAGTCTGGCTCCTCTAGTTACCAGAGTAACTAGATGAGTAACTAGTTACTAGTTACATCCTAGTTCCTGGAATGCCAGGCCTTAGGGTATTCTTCCTGCAATACCCCAAACCCTCAGGTAAGGGTATCTGTCAAATCAAAAGTTGCCCCGAACATATTTGCTAGTAACAGCAACAATGGTGATGAGGATGACTCAAAACTTAATGAAACTGCTCTGGCCTCCTAGGGAGTTTTAAAAAGCATCCACCAGACTAGTGTGGTTAAGAGTACACAATGCTCTTCCAGAGAGCTTGAGTTCCGTTCCCAGCACTCAACAGCAGGATGCTCATGATCACAGTAACTCCAGCTCCTGGGGGAATCTGATGCCCTCTTCTGGCCTCCATGAGCACTGATTTCATGTGAATATACACATACAATTAAAAAAAATTTAAGCCAGGAGGTGGTGGTGTACGCCTTTAATCCCAGCACTCAGGAGGCAGAGGCAGGCGGATCTCTGTGAGATCAAGGCCAGCCAGCCTGGTCTACAGAGTGAGTTCCAGGTCAGCCAGAGTTAAAAAAAAAAAGAAAGGAAGGAAGGAAGGAAGGAAGGAAGGAAGGAAGGAAGGAAGGAAGGAAGGAAGGAAGGAAGGAAAAAAAAAAAGAAATTTAAAAATCTTTAAAGGCATCCATAAGTCTGATTTCAAAACTAGAGATCTAACCAAGGAATTTTCTTTTTTTAAAGACTGATAAGAAACTAGTTCCTATGACTCTTGTTAGTTAATCTGAGGTCATTTCAAAATCCCTGTGAGAAACTCAGACCCAACCCTGCCTCACCAGAAGGTCTAAGGAGCCAGCACTACATCCCAGAAACAGTGGCACCAGACTCAGACGACACCCTCCTCCTGGGTGTCTGTGCCATTACTGAGCTTGGAAAGCAAATCCCAGACCCCACACAAAGCCCCGCCCCAGTCCACTCGGACCTCCAGTCCTTATAGCCATTCCCTAAGAAGCAAGGTAAGTGCAGGGACCAGCTGGACTGGCTTCTGTCTGACCTCATTTTGAAATGCATGGCTTATTTATAATCAACAACGGCCTTTCCTGGGAAAGGTCTAATCCCTTCTTGCCACCAAAATCGAATGTGGTATTTGCCATGGGTGGAGGGTGGACTGGGCAGGTATTTATTTTTCTTTGAAGAGAACAACTTCAGAAAACACCCCCATCCACAGAGCTGACTGGCTCCCAAACCTTTCACCTGGAGAGGCAGGTCCTAAGAAGGCCAATATTCATGACCAGGACCCCATGTCATGGCTCCTCCCTCCTGCTACCCCCCACAGCCCCCGTACCTGTGGAGTGGCAGAGGTAACCAAAACGCTAGCCATCAGACCATTCCTCTTGTACATAGTCTCCGGGCCGCAGGGAGCTTCGGTGCAACCTCTACCGGTGACATAACCTGCCTGAGGGGTCCTGCAAGGCAAAGATACCCATAAAAAACCTGCTCTGAACCCACAGAAATACATCAGCCTCCAAGAGATACCCTAGGAGACCTGAAAAGAAAGGTGTAAGCTGGTAGATTCCAACTCAGGCTGGCCCACAGAGCCTGTGTTGTGCCTGTCCCCTCCATGGAAAATGTGTCTGTGCCATTGCTGAACTCAAACAGAGGCCAGCATCTTCTAGATTAATTACCAGTGGTCCAACAGCTAAATAACTTTACACAGGATTCTGCCTCCCTGGCTCTTCTGGCAGCACTGGACCCACACCCCTGCCTGGCCATGCTGACCCTTGCAGATCACTGGGTACCACCTGACCATCCATCCCAGGGTGTGCCTGACCCTCACAGGTCCCAGAATTTGTATTCCAAATGAAGGTGAAGGCTGGTGAAAAACCAAACTGTCCAGGTCGTGCTGCCGTGGACACCACACTGTGCCATCACAACTGATCATACAAAATGTTCACCAAGAACCATACGCTGGACTCCTCTAACTCATCTTCCGCCTCCCACCAGCCCAAGGAGGCTTCCGATGGAAGCTGACTGTGGTTACCAGAGGTACCTTGAGCTGAGCTGGCAAGGGTAGACAGGCTGGGAGACAAAAAGAACAGAGCCTACAGAAACTCCTGCAAGGCAAGTGAGAGCCGCCAGACTAGACCCAGGTGTTTACAGCAAGGTACAGAAGGACAATGTAGTTGTCAGTCATCAGGGAAAAGACAGAGGGGTGAAAGAGGTTTGGTGGGAGGGAGTGATGTACTCAACTCGGGGCATGGTGAACCTGAGGCAGATGAGAAAAATTCATCCTGCAGGGGCTGGAAAGATGCTCAGAAGGTTAAGAGCATGTGCTGCTCTTCCAGAGAACCCGAGTCTGTTTTCCAGCACCCATTCAGGTGAATCTCAACTGCCTGTAATTTCAGCTGCAGGGATTCAATTCCATGGACCTCCATGGGCATCTGTACATACATGTGTATGCGTGCGCGCGCACACACACACACACACACACGCACACACACACACGCACCAGGGGAACATAAACCAAAACCACAAAGACACCACTTCATATCCAATAGGATGGCCAGAATTAGAACAACAAAAATCAAACCAAACCAGACTATATCAAGTGTTTGGGTATGGGTGAAGCCTTCGTGCATTGCTGGTGAGAAGGCTTCGGAACATAATCTGGCAGTTTCTTGGTTGGTTAAAAACAAGTCAGTGAACAATTCCCAGGCATCTACCATCCAGGATAAACACACTTGCACAGATTCTCAAAGGATGCCTGTCACAGCATCACTAACAGCAAGACCTGGAACCAAGCCAGATGTCTATCAGCCAGTGAACACCAAGGCAGTGTGACCTAGCCACACAGCGTGCTACTACTCAGCTACGAAGAGAGATGAGAGGCTAGCACAAGGCACAGCACCGTCAAGCCTCAAAAACATGCTGGTGGAAGAAGTCAGATGCGAAAGAATGTACAGTGCGATTCCATTTTAGGAAATTCCCAGAAATGGCAAATTTATAGGAAAAAAGTGCCCATGGCAGGAGAAGACTGCACACGGACCCAGAGTGCTTTTGAGGTGATGAGAGTGTTCTAAATCTGGATGATGACAAGTACAGTGCAGAAATGTGGGATCTGGGACTGTTAGGCACAGCACAAAAAATGAGGTACCCTGAGCTTCATGGCGGCACCTCACTGGGCCTGCCTGGAGTTCCCTTTGAAGTGATGGAGTAAATAGCATGATAAGCTGAGAAGGCAAATGCTAGTTATTCCAGAAGAGATGGGAGCAGAGCAGAGCTGACGAAAAACCGTCCTAAGTAGAGGGTGGATAGAGCCCTTCAATAGGTCCCAGAACAAATGAAAAATAAACCCAGCTCAAGTGCTCAGCCATAGCAACTGGGAGTCAGGCTTCTTAGATGGCCTCAAAGCAACCCAGCCAATCCACTCCAAGTTCAAGGCTAAGTGGGCTTTGCTCCTATCTGCATGTGCCTGGTGCTCTGTGGGTCTCCCCAGGAGAGCCAGGCCTGGGCTCCAGCCTTCTTAGTACAACCCAGACAAGAGGCTCTCTGGAGTTGTCCTGGTGGCTCCCTGCTTCCTCCAAAGGATGCTGCCATGGCCAGGGAGATGGTTCAGTGCGGAAAGACATTTGTTAACAAGTCTTGAGTTCAGTCCCTAGGACCCACACTGTAAAAGGAAAGAAGTGATTCCCTTCAAGTTGTCCTCTGACCTCCACAAGCATGCTGTAGCACATGTATGGGAATGCGCAGGCATGTACATGCATACACATACACACACACACACACACACACACACACACACACACGCACACACACACTCGCGCACGTGCGCGCATTAAAGGGAAGGATGTGCTGCCAGCCCCACCTTCTTCTCCGGCCCCCTCTGGTAGCACATGTAGGTACCTCTGTCCACACAAGTGGCAGCACCCATCCCGGGGGAGGCACTGGCTGGTATCACATATTTCACTCACATCCTTGCTACAAGAGCCCCAAGAAGTACAGACCACTTAGATCAGAAAGTAGGAACTACTTGGGTTCCTAGGAAACTGAGGACCCATGAGTTCAAATCCGAGACAGTCTGCCAGGGTCTAGGCTCATACACTTCCCTGATGCTGCCTCCCAACAGAGCACAGGAATGGCACATGAAACACCTGTCCAGGCCATGTCGGCTCACCATCAATGTTATTACTGTAACGTTAATTTTGCTCCTTCCCATACAAGCTTCCATTTATAAGCTTCCATTCTCTTTTCCTAAGCAAGTAAACAATTAACTTTAAATGTTCATAAAGAATAGCTCTGTGCTTCGTGAGACCATTGGCTTCCATTGCTGGGGAGGAAGCTGCCAGGAGTGAGCCTGCTACAGGGAACCAAGCTTAGGGGTCAAAGTGCAGGGCTATCCCATCTAGGAGGCTGTACCTATCCTTACCCTTGCCCTGGCCCCAGTCCACCTGGAGAGGACATCCTGCCAGTTACTTGTAGCTCATGTTTTCCATGGAAGGTGGGGACTGGAAAGAATGCCCTGCATGTCTTGCCATGAAAGAAGCAACCTCACTAATGGACAGCAGCTCTCAGACAAGAGGTACATCGGTGTGAAAATGGCAGGACCCAGTTGAACAGAAAATCCCTGCCAGGCTGTGAGCAAGCCCCACTCATCCAGGTTGGGTTCTGAGGCTGCTGTGTCAGAAGGCCATGGCTGGGGCCTGGCTGGAAGCAGTGGACAGACAGGTCAGGGCACAACAGAAGGGCCTGTAGGCTACAGGGAGAAGTGCAGGGATAGTGTATGCTGTGTGTGTCTACAGGTTTTCCTTGGAAGCACGGAGGAATCTGTGTATTTTAAGGACTTTGGACAGGAGTAGTACATTCCATTTCTATTTTATTTCTATTTATTGTATGTTTGTACTGTGTATAGGCAGATACCCTTAGAGGCCAGGAGAGATCACTGAATCCCCTAGAGCTAGAGTTACAGACAGCTGTGAGCCAACAAACATGAGGGCTGGGAACTGAACTCAGGTCCTCCTGGAGAGCAGCAAGTACTCCTAATCTCTGAGCCTTGCCCCCAGCCCCAGCACGCATGACTCTGGTATTGCAGGGAGTGGGGCAGGTCTTGTTTTCCTGCCGCATGAAGAAGGGTGTAACTAGGGCACTAAAAGGGTCAACATGGGCCCACAGAGAAGTCACAGCACTGGTACGAAGCATGAGGAGTCTTCCAAGTTAGGAGATGGAAGGTGGAGCGCCTAGTACTTGAGAGCTCAACGAAAACCATGAGGTGCCAGGTACCCAAGCACAGCTGCAGAGGCCCTCCTCACTTTCTGGTCTATGCCTCTGCATATGACTCTCACAGGTGCTGGGGAGCCCAGCAAGTGAGACAGGGAGGAGCCTGTGGCCACAGTGGCAGTGTCTGCCTCTGCTCTTGCCTCGTATGGTCAGATGTGAAGTGTTCACTGATCCTTGTTCTGTGAAGAGGCCTCCAGCCCTGAACCTCAAGGAGCTCACATACAGCCTGGTCCTACAGCCTGGTCCTTGGTGCCTCTGCACAATCTGCTACACAGAGGCTTTGTCCCAGACCATGGAGATGGTTTCTGTGCGTTTGGTAAAACCCGTTTTACAGATATAAAAAGTGACTTTGGGAGATGGATTAAACTATAATGTCCACATACATCTTTTCATGCCTGCACTCCCTATGTCCCTTAGGGGAGGTGGCGCTAGTTTTTTGGGTTTGGGCAAATCAGCCTGTACACACAAAACCCCATTCTTCCCACCCTCCCTCTACCTCTCAACCTCTCAACTCTTCCCCAGCCCCTCTTTCCTCCATGCACACACAAATACACTCTTGCTGCTAAGCCTGCCTGGAAAACCAAACACTGCGAGAGCAAAAGCAGTTCTCATGATGTAATTCCTCAAGAGCGCGTGGCAGCTGCTATCAGAACCACAGAACAACCCCACATCTTGAACAACCCCTGCTCATGACAAGAGTCTGGTCTTGTGTGTGTGGGCTCCTGGAGAGGAAAAGGAAAAGCCCAGATGCAGCCTGGGCCCCTTCCAGGCGTTCAGAGAACTCTTCAACACTTGCAGTTCAGGAAACCACGGGATGGCCTGAGATAAATGGGCTGATGTGCAGACCCCATGGAGAAGGCAGAATAATCACTTTTTCCTAAGCCAGTGGAGGCTGTTTCAAAGAAAATCCACATACCCAGGCATGCCCAATTACAAGAGTATGATTTCTGCCAAACGTTGCAGACAAGTATGAAAATGGACCCCAATCATGGTAGGAGGAAAAGCCACATGCAGGGTGAACTGGGATGTGCTGTCTCAGTCACTGCACTGGGACACAGCTCTTTGCTGGCTCACACGCAGAAGCCATGTGGAAGACCAATGGGGAGGAATCTGAGCCTGCTCTGATTACACCCACTCCACCAGTGCTATCCAACTTAAGAGCCCTCTCTTAAGCATGGGCCCTCTTGAACTAGGGCCACAGTGAGTCAGACCTGCTGTGGACAACAGTCAGAGGAAGCCCAGGATGCCTGTGGGCTCTAAGAGAGCACTGGGAAACGGTGTGAGAGCAAGGAGATGAGTGACGTCAGCCTGGGACATCGCAGACACTCACACAAACACTGGAAACACCCTCCTAAGGGTCCTCTCATTCCAGAAGCCCGGGAAAAAGATTCCCTTCTGTGTTCTTAAGGATGAGGTGTCCAGATCAGGAATCCAATGTTCTGGTCCCCACTCCAACTCCTCAGGGCCCTCACTCAACCACCTTGACCTTAATGATTCAAAAGCATCTGCCTCGGAACTAGGCAAGCAGCCTCACCTGAAGGAGACGGGTCGCAGTCTCTGCTCAGCAAGTGCAAAGATGCTTCTATGAAGAATGCAGACAAGTCTCCTCCCAACACTCAAGCCACAGAAGCCCCCTGAGCCGTCCCCCACTGCACCCTGCCTCCACACAGAGACCCTTGCCGATGTAGATGCTGAACCTACAAGGCATACAGTAAAGGGGTACATTTTCCTACACATGAAGCCTAGCTGGGAGTCCTGGCCTGGGTGCCTGGTGCTGGCCTGCCTCACAGTGCGGCTCGTGTGCTCATCCGCCATCCTCCTGTGACCAAGTTCCTCTTCTAGAAACCCTAAGGTCAGGGGTAGGATGGTGGATGAAACCCATGTTCCAAGGTCCTCTTGACAACAATATAAACACTGTCCGCACCTTCCAGACAGGTAGCCAGGTCCCCACCTGAAGGGAGGCAAGGCCGGTGGCCAGATGGCACAGGCAGAGGCACCACAGGTTGTCTGTCACCTGTGAGCAGAGGCTGGGCAGGGGGCTCTTGCTGCCCACCCCACACGCCACAGGGCACTGCAGGGGTGAGAGGTGCATAGAGGTCCACAGGCGTGTGAAGACAGGTGCCATTTCACAACACAGACTGATCTTGCTTTCCAATGCATGAAGTACACCCCTGCATTTACCTTCTCCTCTCTAAATCTTGCTGAAAGAAACAAAGAGACTTAAAATATGAATGAAAATTGGTTCCCACTCCCAAATACGAGGAAGACAGACATGAATGAACCAGGATCTCTAGTGTGAAGCAAACAGGACTAGAACAAAGGGATCTGTGAGTGCCGGGCATCCTGTCTCAAAACCATTTCCTTTCTACCAACAACAACCAGCTTGAAAATGCAACAGTACAGAGCCCCTGACAAACAGAAAAGACCTGGATGGGAAGGTTTAAAGGAATGCACAGAAATCATCTGAGGAAAATTATAAAGTCTTATTAAAAAGTTTGTTAAAAGCCTAAGATGGCTTAGGGTGCAAAGGCTCCTGCCAGGAAGCCTGACAGCCTGAGTTTGGTCCCCGGGACCCACATGGTGGAAGAAGGCCTCTATCAACTGTCCTCTGACCTCCACAGAGACACACAGAATAAATAAAATGTACTTTTTAAAAAAAGAGTTCTGGGGGCTGGAGATGGCTCGGTGGTGAAGATCACTTGCTGCTCTTACAGAGGACCTAAGTTCCACTCCCAGCACCCACATGGTATAACTTCAGTTCCAAAGGATCTGACGCCTTCTTTTGGCCTCCGTAAGCAATGCATGCACACGCTACACACATTCATGTAGGCAAAACACCAGTACACATAAAATAATTAAATATAAATATAAAATAATTAAATCTTTAAATAAAAAGATTTAAAGAGCCAGGCACAGTGACACACACCTTTAATCCCAGCACTCCAGAGGCAGAGGCAGGTGATCTCTGTGAGCTCGAGGCCAGCCTGGTCTACAGAGCAAGTTCCAAGACAGCCAGGATGACATAGTCAGACTCTGTCTTGGAACAAAACTAAACAAAAGAATAAATGACATATTAAATATTTAAGCAGACAAAAGGAACATTAAAACATTAGAGGAAAAATAGACTTGTATGTTTCCAGTCTTGGGGGGAGAAGTCCTCCCTTGGGGTCAAACAAAAGCCAGAAAGCCATGGAAACTAGTAGCCAAGTTGTGTATGTGTGTTCTGTGGTGCTAGAAGTGGAACCCGGGACCTCGTGAATGCTAGGCCCTACCACTGAGCTGCCGTGGCCCAAACGACACATTTAGATATGTCAACAAGTTTAACTTCAATACAGAAAAAGAGCACGAAAAGGATGAAAGACAGCTATAAGCCAAGGAAAAGTTTGTGGCATCACATGGCAGGTGATGAATCAGCATCTTTGATGTGGAAGGTCCTGTGGAAGGTCCCCTGGGAGCCCCTGGGAGGTGGCTGTGGGCAGGACCCATTCTCCCTAAGCCACTGCTGTCCCAACAAGACCAAAGCTATGTGGCACCTCCAGCCCTGGAAACATGAAGACCCACAGGGGCTGAAAGCTCAGCACGAGACCCAGCTGCACTCAGCATGGGGGGGACCATCAGGACAGGCCACCAGGCCTGTATCAGGCGGTCACTGTCTTCAACCACAAACGTGCCTCTGTGTCTGATTAGATTACATCTCCATGGCAGGTTCTGAGCAGCAGATAAGACGGTCCAGAGCATCAGTATTTACAGACAGGGAATGATGCCACAGCTCAGAGGCACACCCCCATTCACACACTCACCTAGCCAACAAATATTTATCCAAAGTCCTGTTTGTGTTGGGCACTATCCTGAGTTACAGGGGAACAGCAGCAAAGAAGAAGACAGAAACCCCTCAGTAAACAATAAATAAAGCATTCAGTAAATACATTGCTTGTCAGCAAGCGATACATTAAGGAGGAGGGACCAGCTTCCAACAGGTAGACCTCACTAAGAAAGTGCCATTTACACGTGCTCGAGGCTGTTCATGACACATGCACAAACGTGATGAAGACACACAAAAAAACTTGCTAAACTAACATCACTGCCTCCAGACACACTTGGACTTTCTGCCTTTTTGTACACTCTAATACTGTCTATTTTTAAATAGTATGGAAAACACTTGGAACAACAAAGCACCTAGGAGAGAAAAGTAGGTGCACAGACAGCTTCCTGCATGGCAATTTGGCGCCACCTTGTGGCCAGTTGCTTAAATGAACACAGTATCCCAACAGTGCCAAGGAAGTCACCAAAGTGCCCAACTGTATGTCTGCACTCTGGGAAGGAACAGCAATGGACTACGATGTCAGGGTCAGGGTGGAATTTAGTTGGCTTAAGTTTTAAATTATAGATGTACAATGACTCATTTCTTTTCACAAATTAATTCAGTGCAACAACATTTGTTGTTCATCACAAGACAGAGGTGGCGTGAAAGGAGGGCTGAGCAGCACAGATCCAGGACCCAGGCTATTAGCAGTAAGTCTGGTGGACTCATAAAGGAGTGCCAGGCCTCAGGACACAAGTCACTGAGAATGTGGGGCTGGTGTCAGTGGGAGTGTCTGTAGTGAGACCTGGGAACCTGGCGGCACCAATGGACAGCCACCTACTCCCCATCCTCGGTGGCCGTGAGCCTCCTCACTGACTGAAATAGTGCCTCCTCAACAGCCCAGCAGTGACTGAGGCACATCCTGTGGGTGACTGAACCTACTTAGAACACCCCTCTCCCCGCCCCATCCCAAGGCTCCAGTCTGGGCCAGCTCCCCTCTCTATGTGGCAGTTCCTTGGGCAGCACCTGCCACTCTGTTGCCCCTTCCTGCTGAGTCAGCCATGAGCTTTGTCCTACAAGTTACCCTGTCTCAGTACCGTCAGGGTGACATGGCTCGGGAACCCAGCAGTCCTAGGTTTGGATCCTGGGTCTGCTGCCAAGGATTCTGCTACCTCCAGGCTCCAATTTCATCTCTTTAAGGTGGGCTCGGACTGCATTCTTCTCATGCAGCCATGGAAAGAATCAAACGATAGGGATGGCTGGTCACCAAAACCAAAACCACCTCTGGGATAGTGCTGGTCATGGCCAGGATGGGATTATTTCAGCCTCAGCCCCAGCCTGGGTGGAAGAAAGTGGATGGACTACACCTCAAGAACAATAGACAGAAGGGCACTGTCATAGTGAGACCCTTGGTTCTCCAGTCGTAAGGCAAAGGATGATACCAAAACTCTGGGAGGATCAGGTGCTCAAAGAGCTGCCAGTGCCCAACTCATCTTGGAGCTGAGGCCTGGGGAGAGGAAAGGACAGCGGCTACACTCTGCTCAGGGTGAGCTCAGCGGGGCCTAGGTGGATCCTGGCACCTGGGAGGAACCTGAGCCCTCTAGCCAGTGCTCCCAGCAGACAGACATACCCAGCCAGGGGCTTCTGGCAGCGGTTCCTCAGCAACGGCCGCCTGCAGACTGTGCCATCCTGGCATTCTGCCCAAGAACCAGGGCGGAGGTACTGCCAAGGAAGGATCTTCCCAGGGGAGCTTCAACAAGCACGCTCACTAAAGATCATGGGTCCAAGGAAGGGGGAGGACTGAGGTACTAAGCCACAGAGAACACAGATTCCGGAGGGCATGATCTGTGCTGGAACTGCCTCCCCAGCCCACCTTTGCTAGGCCTACCCTTTGGCAGTGGTTCCACCCTTCACGTACACCTCTAACAAGTACAAAGATTGTGGGGTCCAGCAGACTACCCAGGACTGCTTCTCCCTAGGAAAGCTCCCCTCGGAGCAGTGGCTGGCTGCAGGACGGATGGACAGAACGCACAGGAACTTTACAGAAGGTACAAAATTTTTAAGTCAGTGGAAAAACTGAAAATACTGGAAGATCAGAGAAAGAAACATCTCCCAACCCAGAGCTGCACTAGAGATGGAAATGGTGAATTAACACGTGAGCCACCTGGACACAGGAGCGGCATGTGGCTGGTGGGCCTTCCAGAAGAAAGGAAACAACGCGAGAACAATCGTAACAAACAGCACAGCTTGGGTCTTCAGAGTAGGTGGAGTGGTTGTACACAGGCCAGCACTTACATCCCTAGACCCCAAGAAGAAGAGAGTCTTATCTTAGTGGGTGCAGACTGCAAAGAGGGGCCACACACAGCCAACAGTCTCCCAGCTGCCCTTTGGAAGAAAGCCATGTTAGTACGGAAAAAGGATGTGAAGCCAATAGCAGTGTGGTGGGACAGAGTGTGCTGAGACAGAAGGGAAGGGCGCCCGAAGCGAGGGGCCCTGGGGCCTGTAGCTCACCAACAGGGCCTAGGGCAGCTCTGAGTTGGAAGTTGTTTGCTAAATTGTTACAAATTTCTTAAAGCACAAGAGACCTACTGTGCAAGAGATAGTAATAGGTTGAAAAGAAAGGCTGTAATACACCCTGCAAGGTGTAAGGATTTGAAAGGAAGGATGAGGGAGGAAATGGGTGTTCCATCTCTAGGACCTTCCACTCAGGCAAGGGAATCATGGAGGCAAAGTTAATTCTGTTACAGAAAGAGCGACAAAGGTTCAGTGTGTCTGTTGGGGATGGAAGCGGTATTATTCAAGCCTCCGTTTGGCACATAGGATAGGTATCCCCTGTGCAGCAGTGGCTGAAACTCTGAGTTAATGCTACTGCTACCACACTGACAAGCAGAGAGATGGGGCTGGCCATGGTTGAAAGAGAGTGTGGCTAGAGTGTTCATACCCCATGTGGGGCCTTGAAGTCATGGCTTTTGTTTATCCAGTCTACTGGGTTTGGCTGTGTATATTAAAACAGGAAACCCATTTATCAAGAAAATTAAAATCAAGGAACATTCTAGATAAGCAACTATACCTTTTCTGTCATTTGCTTCTTTTTGAGATTGTGTTTATAAATGTGCTCGTGAGATGAAGGCAGATCGTACTGCTCCAAGATGGCCCCTCTCATTTTTAGGCAACCCATTGCTCCTGTGTCTCAGCCCAGCTCCATTCTGCTGCCCTCTGGGCCTCGGTCAGATGTGGGAACATGCAGTGAGTTTGCTCAGAAGGGGGCTGTGGGTAACTGAAGCTGTTAGGACAGGGCTTTGAGTGATGCCTGAAGGACCCTCTTCTGGGCGTCTTGGAGGGGTGGCCAAAGATGTGGCTATGCTGTGACCCAATCCAGTGAGAAGACAACACAGTTCATGACATATTTGATGAGTGCTGAGGAAAAGTCTGGATGCAGTGTCAACCTGGAGACAGACTCACAGTAGAGACACTGCAGGAGGGTTCCCAAAGTAAGAAGTGACATTTCAAGTAAGGACCACACCAGGAACAGATGAGGCTTGATGTTGAGGGGAAAGAGCCATATGTGCTCATCACTGGGTGCAGGCTGTCTTAGCACCTGTCCAGGTGGGGCCAGGTGGGATTAGCTGGCAGCCTGTGACCTTACTAGGGACATAGATCAGCTCAAATGTCTTGGAGTTAGCGAGGCTGGGCCACCCTTTCCAGCATGCAGGCAAGTGGGTGGCTATAGCACCTCTCAAGAGACCAGAGCTAAGGAGATTTGGCAGCAGACAGCAGAGAGGAACCCATATCCAAAGCTAGGCTGACCTGGACTAAATCCTCTAGGCCACTTACTGCTGTGTGGCTTCTAAGAATCCTCAGCTAATTCCACTTCCCTTTATGCTCCCACTATAAACCAATGGATCTTTCCAGACTCCTCCTTGGGACACCAATCCCACACAGGTAGGAACCTGCTTAAGTGATACATCAGTTCTCCATAGCACAGCTGGACACACAGCTTCACCTCCTACTCCTTGGGAGCAAGACTGACAGGGATAAAGCTGGTATACAGCTACTTTATCCTTGGGATAAAGCTACTGGAAGAACTTGGAAAATGTTGTCCTGTCACAGCCTTTAACACTTTGGTGGCTGTCTGCCTCTTCCCATATTCTTTACTTATCTCAAGGCTATGGCCACAAAGAGCAGGAAGCTGGAGCCAGATCAGAGTAACATTTATTCAGTGTCTCACTCACTGTGTGAGACACTGGGCAAGACACAGGCCTGCCTTCAAGGAGCCTACAGTCCAGCCAAGGAGATCAGGCAGAATAGACAGAAAGATAAAAATACAATGCATGGGACTGGAGAGATGGCTCAGCAGTTAAGAAAGCACTGGCTGCTCTTCCAGAAGACCCAGGTTCAATTCCCAGCACCCACAAGGCAGCTCACAAATGTCTGTAGCTCCTGTTCCAGGGGATCCGACACCCTCACACAGACATACATGTAGGCAAAACACTAATGTACATAAAATAAAAATAAATAAAGTATTTTTAAAGTAAATTAAATTAAAAATAAAAATACAAAGCATGGCATGATGCAGAGTGTAGCCAATGCCACGAGAGGAGGTTCAACAGGCATTGTGAATGTTTAAAGGAAAGAGCGTCCATGGTCTAGGGTGGTCAGACTTACAGGCACGGGTGTGACCAGCGGAGAGAGGGGCAGAGAGGCAATGACCAGCACACTAGTCCCTAGAAGACAATGTCACATCTACTCATCCTCGGCTCCCTCTGCCCCTCACTGAGAGCCACCTGTAGCTGACCAGTGATCTGAGCTGCCATCTCCGGCCCAGGGTTCATGGCAGACAGCTCAAGGTGAAGAAAGGAGCGGACCTGGACGAGAGCCAGTCTGTGGAGAGTGCACACACCTGACTGACTGGAGAGGAAAGAGGTTGTCCAAGCAATAGGAACAAGAGTAACAGCTGTTAGAGCAGCCACAAGTATCCACCAGGGGGAACAGAGACATGAGAATGGGAGGAAACCCCACAGTGACCTGGGAAGGAGGGGCTGTGCCACCATAAGAGAACACCTGAGTGACAAATTTACAAAGAGAAAATATTTGGCTCATGGTTTTGCGGGTCCCAGTCCAGACCAATTGAGAGCAGAATGTCACTGAGGGACCATCAAATTGGCGCAACTGCTCTCCTCATAGCCAGGAAGCAGAGCCAGAGAGAAGGCAAACCTAGGGTCCCATAATCCTCACCTAGAGCAGTCCTGCACTGACCTAAGGACCTCCTACTATACCCCTACCTCTAATGGTTCCACCACACCTCCCAGCAGCCTCATCCTGGGAACCAAGCCTCTAACAGAGACCTTCTTAGGAGCTTCATGCATTGCAAGACTCCAGCCCTGCTGTGCACATGCTTACCAAGGGTACCTGATGCTCCCTCAGCCCACCAGGACCATTTGGGAGTGGTCTCGCTAACTACGCCCCTGCAGGTTCACCCGCACCAGGGAGCACCAGCTCAAGAGGGGGTAAAGAACACCCACAGTGCTTCATGGCCCTGACCCATGGGCCACACCACCCCATTCGATCTCCTTGCGAGTGCTGCTGTGGAAAGCTGATGTTCCACGGGGCTACGACTTGCTTTTCTAACTCAGAACAAATTAACTACAATGCTATGAGGTCTGGCTTCAATCTGCTCTTTGAAATGTCATATGCATACCTATTCCTGATATTACTGATATACCTATTTCTGATCGATTTCTGATATTACTGTAGCATATCAGGTAGTAACGCCTGTCTTAAAATCACAGATGTTGATCCTCGATGGTCACTGTTCTGTTTTCCCACCTCACCTAGGAAGCAGGGTTGGAACAGGGAATCAGCCTCAGAAAAACACTGGGAAACACATCTGATGGGTCAAAACCAGATCAGAGTCCAAAGGCCGACCCAGCAAGGAAGCAGCTCCAAGACACAAGGGCAGCATAGGCTCTAGCCCCAGAGCGTGAGGCTGTCTGCAGGAAGCAGGGACAGGGCTCCCAAGTGTGCTGTGGCAAGGTAGCCTGTGGGCCATCACACCACAAACAGTGCCCGCAGGCTCAGCCTGCTCTTGTTTATTTCTACCCTCCCCCACTCCAAAGTCCTCTCTCCACACACTACACCGCACTCCACCCCTGCTCACCCCCTGGCTTGTCTCCCTCAGCTCTCCTTACTACTGTCTGAAAACCAAGACTTACCCAGGGCCTAGGGTCCATCCCGAGCTCTCCGGCAGCCAGCCCCTGTGCCACAGTCTCCACTCTTGTGCTTTACTCTCCCAACACCACCTGCCTCCCTCCTGTCTACAATGGCAGAGCAGCACAACCCTGGGGCACCAGCCTGCTCTACCAGCTACCATAGCCCTCTTCATTCCCCACTCCCCCAGCAACTCCCACCTGACCCCTGCAATGACACTGGACTCCACATCCTCAGAATCTCCTCAGGACTAAGGCTAGTGGCCTGAGGCCCTTCCACCTCAGGATAGCTCTGACAGGGCTACAGCCCCTGGCTGAAGCACTTTCTCTAGCCTTGGTATTCCTCTTCTCTCCCAGCCCCTTGGCCTCTATGCCCTCTGTGGCCCCAGCTCACTGATTGGAAGTCCAGCTGCCAACCTCCCTCCAGCTTCCCACTACCCTCTCCTATCCCACATTCATGCATGCTATAGCATACTAAGGACATCCACCATGATGGAACACCATAGACCCCTTCACACCCCCACCCCACGGCCAGGCCTCCATACAGGCAGGGTGCCCCCTTGTGTTAGGACTCTAGCCTCAGCTCACCTAACTTCTCCACATCCACTATGGCCAGTTTATGTTTTTTAAAAGCACTTCTGACATAGGTAAATGTATTTATAAACTAAATATATAATCTAAGCTATATTTTACAGCACATTGTCAAATGAATATAAATATGAGACTGTAGAAATAAAGATATGACTATATTAAAATAATTGTATTTTATTCATTCCTGAAGTACTTAAGTAATGAAAGCAATTTTCTTAATTTATATAACTTATATTTTATTTAACTTACAATTTATATAATTATATTTAATAAAGTTATTATTTATTTAACCTATAATTTATATAAACTTGTTTGCGGAAGTGTACACAATATTGTACGCTTGAGGGCAGACCTCAAGGAATTCTCACTCGTATAAGCAGCTCCTGTGTGAAGAAAGTTCTCCAGCCTCACACGCCTGCTGTAACCGTCCATCATGACCCACTTCTAAGAGGCACCCTACCGTGACTCTTGTTAGTGTGGATTCACTTTGTCCGCTCCTAATCTATAGAGGTGGCATGCGGGGCATATGTACCGGTGTCTGCGTGAAAAGGAGCATCATAGCTCACACGTATTTTCCAGCTGACTTGGTGCTCACTGGCCCCTTCTGAATCTAGTGCTCCATCAAAGAGTCATCATCCTAGGATCCTAACAGAATCTGTATCCATCCTCTTATTGACAAGCTCTGCCTTGCTTCCCATTTGGACAATTAAAGTCAGCACTGCTGCCAACACTGAAGAGCAAGGCTTCTGGAACACACCTGCCTGCCATTCTGTGTCAGTCTTAGAGCTGGCTTAGTACCAAGCTGAGGGTGGAGGTTGTGTCTGGCTTCAACAGACAATGCTGGTTTTTTGTGGTGGCTAAGCCAGCTCACACTCTCCCAAGATGGAACAGAAATCTGCCTGCTCTGTGGCCTTACCATCATTTCTCCTTCATGTTATCTACTCTGGTGAAGGGGCAGTCACAGGGTGAACACGAAAGTCCCTTTAGAAATGGGAACAGTGACAGGGCCTCCCAAACTTACAAACCTGAGGTGAGGCAGAGCCAAGTATGGTATTGTTGCCACTCCTGCCCATATATCATTTCTTCATAAAAGCCTGAGGAGAGGAACACTAAAGCACTGTGGGAAGGACAGACGGATCAACCCAATTGTAAGACAGATTCACCAAAGAAGGTGGGGTCATCTACACTCCAAGAGCAGAGGGCAGGACAGAGGTGACCTATTGTTTTCTTACTTTTTCCACAACTAACATTTAATAAATAAAGATCTTAAAACTGAAAGGATTTATGAAGCCCAAACTCACTCTTTAAAATCCTAGAATTCAGTGGCTCTTACCACATTCCAGGGGCTCAGTCATCACCACTTACTAACTGCAGAACACTTCCATAACTGTCCCCCAAGACCCTCTGCCCACAGGCCAGTTTCCCACTGGCCCCTCGCCAGTCCTCCATCACTAATCCACTTGTGTGTCTAGGGCGCTACCTCTGCTGCACACTCCACACAAATGGAATCATGCAATAATGGGCCTTGCTTCTACTGTGAATGCCTCTCGTCCACCCACACTACAGTATGAAGCTGTACTAATGTAACAGTCCACTGCATGCAGCTCAAGGGCCCATACCCTGGACGTCCTTCTACCCACTCACTATCTGATGGGAATTTGGGTGTTTTTGGTTCTATTACAATGCAACTATGAAGACCGGTAAAGGTTCTTGTCCGGGCAAATGTCTCCTGGATATACTGCCTCAGAGTGAAATGACTAGGTCACATGGTATCTCAAGATTCAACTGTATGAACATCACTGTGTTTCCCAAAGACTACACACAGAACAAAGGTGCCCAGCAAATTGCTCCACAGTGTGAAGAGACGGTACCCCCCAGGAACAGCCCTGGAAGCAGTGCAAGTGGGTGGGGTGCCTGCATGGTACCACAAGAGCCAGAAGGTACATATCCAGACACACTGGAGGGCTGGAAATGGATGCCAAACTTCAGCCCTCATCAGCACGGCTCTTTGGAGAGCATTCACATGCAGAAGCTTTGCTTTGAGCTGGATTCTGTTACCTTAACTGTAATGACTTAATGCTCTATCTTCTTTCAGTAATTATTAATGTTCTTATGCTATGATCACAGTCATAATTATTTAGAAGTGGCTAAGTCCTGGAATGGCTCAATTCTGGGGGTCCTTTCCCACTGTCATGTCTGTGCATGTGACTTTGGGTCTGATTCACCTACCAATTGCTGAGAATGCCTTCTATCAGATTCCCTCAGGAATGGTGTTAGCATGGGTGCAGTGAAAGCTACATGCTAAAGGTGGGTGCTGGAATACCTGAAATGGGTCCCTGTTACAATCAGATGTGAACTGGGTATCAAGCGCTCCTCTGGCCACTGCCCCTTCCCCAACTAGACAGCACTGCTCCACTGGCCCCAGGCAGCCCCACTGTGGACGAACCCTGTTGACACCATATTCTTTCTTTGAAGGGTTCTTTGGCAAGGGTGCAAATGGTACCTTCCTTCGAAACTGAAATTTCACCTAGATGTTGGGAGTTTTGTCTGGTTCACAGGAAGTCTGTGAAGACACAGGTCTTTCTCTGGTTTATGCTGAGGACTCCTTCTAACCCACTGTCCTCACCTCCAGCTTAGGCACTCCAGAGGTCACACACAGCCAGTTTCCTTCCTCCTGGCCCATTGTTACAGCACTGAGAAGAGGTAACCTATACAAGCCATCTTTATACTCCACAACAAAGTATAGCATCATTTTTATACATATCAAACAATCAAGCATACTGAAAGGAACAGGAATCTGTACAAATGAGGGTGATTTCACTGCTTTAAGAAAATTAACATTTGGGGGGTGGGAATTTCCTTCAGTGGTGTCCTTGCCTAGCAAGCACAAGGTTCTGGGTTCGGCCCCCAGTACCAAAAGGGAAAAAAAATTAACATTTTCCCAAATGAACACCATTTTATCATGTTTTATAAAATACCTCCTATAATCACACTACACCTTTACCAACATTTAGACCATACAGGCATATGTTACCATCACTATTATCACATTTAAATGCTCTAGGAAGAGACAGAAACTGATAAATTGATTTCAATCTATTCACTCCCTACCCATTGGTAAGGGCTACTCTGTAACAAGCATAGCTATAAAAGTGAGGCTTTGGAGTTAAAAGACAAACATTAAGAAGTAATCCTAATGCCACCAACTATGTATGCCAACTCCGACAGCCAGGCGGGTGGCAGGGGTGATGAAAATACTTTGTCCTCGTCACTCAGGTATGGATAGGAGTGTCTTTTCCTCTCTTCAACGGCCAGCTTAGACACACCACCAAGGTATGGGGGTCTTGTGGGTCTTGTGCTGTCGTTTCCTATCATGCCGTGTTTTCTGTGACTTCCTGTACTAGTTAATATTAACCACCATGCTCCCCACTACACTCAACACTCTCTGCCCATGATCTGGTTTTCCTTCTCAGGTGTTCATGTTTCCACAGTTGAACTTGATGACACTGACTTCAAGCCTGTGGCTGGTTGGATCCAATGAAGACAGCTGTAAAGGTATGCAAGTGATGGGAACATCATCTCCATCGTTTCCTGAAGGATTACCCTTTAACAGACACCTTGCTAAGCATCATGTACCACTAAATCCTTACAATAACTGGGTGCTGCTATAGAAGTCATTGGAGATGAGCAGAAAGCTGATGGTATGCTTACAATTGCATCACCTGGGCTGCAGAGGCAGAAGGATCAGTCACAAGTTCAAGGCCAGCTTAACACCCTCAATAAATACAAGTAAACTAGGATTGGTGAGATGGCTCAACAGGTAAAAGTGTGTGCTGCTTGCTACACAACACTGAGCTTGATCCCCAGATCCCACATGCAAGGAGAAAACAGACTCCCCAAAGCTGCCCTCCTCTGCTCATGTACTATGGTACATGCACCCCTAACAGAGAGACAACACGCGCGTACACACACGCACACACATACACGCACACTGTATATTTGCACATACAATGATAATAAAATAAAAAATGTTAATAAAAAAATAATAAAATCAACTGAGTGGACAGGCCCAAGAAGGTGAGGTAATTTATCTAGAACTGCTACCAACTGAGTACCCTCACTGAGACTGACGGGATTGAGCTCAGCTCTGACCCACCCTCTGCCTTGTCCCACAAGGGCTGCCAGCATCTCGTGTTCTGTCTGCTACAGTGCTCCTGGACCCTGCCTCACATTGCACCTGCTGTTCCCTTCTCAGCTCAGTCAACACAGCTGCTTTCCTTTTCCTTTCTGGGACAGTCAGCTCCAGCATTTAGGCCAGCTGTGGCCCTCGAGCATGCCCAGTCCTGCTCTGCACCTGCAGCTTTCAGTACAGGGATCAGTGCCTCAGCTACACTCGGGGCTCTCCCTACACTCAGGGTTCCCTCATCACAGACCAGATTCCCACTGGCCCATCAGCTGGTTCTATAAACTGATTTCAGTCAGGTTCGTGGGCTTACTGAAACTTTCAATCTGACCAATTCAATACTCTCCCCATCCCACAGCAATATGGATAGACCTCATACACTCTGTGACCCCACAGACAAGCAGCTTCTCTCTGCTACCCAAACTCAGAATGGAGTGAGGGCCAACAGTGCACCTGCAAGTCACAGGACTCCATACCCCATGCCAAATTTGTCATGGAATTACGTTCTCAGGCCCTCTTCCCACAGTTCTGAGCAGCAGCCTATCCAACATTCAGATACACACCCTTCCACTGAAACTGTGCATCCTTCCTGAACCCCATAAGGGTGGGCACACTAGGGCAGGAGGAAGCCTTCCAGCTTAGGGGACAGAGATTTCTATGCACAGGGCCAGCAACAGGAGGCTCCAATAACCGCTTGAGGTTTTCCGAGAGACTGACTGCAGCCAAGACTTCCCTGAGTCCTTCAGCCAAAGACAGAAATAAAGGAGTCAGGATCTGACTAAGACCACAACATATGAGAGAATGAGACTCTGATGTTGCCAAACACAAGGGCCCAGCTCAGGAGGAGGCAGAGCCAGGTGCCTGCACCACAGTCTTCCTTCTTAGCTGCCCACTCCTACTCTCGCCCCTCTCCTGGTCCTTCCATTGTGCTTCAGTGTCCCCATGCGGGCACTCCCCAGAGCATCCAGCATCCTTTCCTTACCACATAGCCCTCCTGAGCAATCCCATAATCCCCAACAGAAGAACATATACTTAAGGATAACCCAGCCAGGAGGCATTAGAAGCTCCCATGAAGAGTGCCAGCTTCCTTCATGTGGCAGATGCTGGTATTCCCAGTGACATATTCAGCACAGAAGTCTCTTCTAGTGCCAGGTGAGTAGATCAGTCACCAATGGACAGTTCAACCAAGCTATACCAAGGCTTGCCAAACTCAAAATGGCTAAACCCCAGTTCACTACTTTCTTCCTCCCCACCTAATATTCTTTTCACATTCCATTTCTCAGTGACTGGGCCCACCCACAATCTCCTGTCACCAAAGCAAAAGACTGACATCATCCCCACCCCCACTACATCACCATGCAAGGGTCTACCACCTCTGACACCACCCTCACCCCCACTGTATCATACAAGAGTACCACTTCAGCTTCATAAAAACAGCCACCCATGACCAGAATCAGGACCCACCGTCTGGTAACAGCCTCCACCGTCTCCTGATACCCTCTCCTTCTCGCCATCACCTCAACACTACACCAAGGTCAGCAATGACAGAGCCTTGGACCATCCTCCACTCTCCCAGAACAAGGTCTAAATGCATGCTTACCATTTTCTGGGCCCTCCGAAGCCCCCTTCCTACTGCCCTTCCAGCCAGCTCTTCCTCCCAGTTTCTCACTCAACCACACAGCACACACATTGGCCTGCCCAAACATATCTCCTACCCAACCCCTGCACAGTCTTGTGTGGTCCCATGAGCTTCAGTTTCCAATGAGTGGCCTCTCCCAACACTGGGCCATCTTCATTTACTGTCTACTGCCCATCAAGACTGCAGGGTCCTCAGAGCAGTGACACAATGTAGAGCTGTGTTACATGTTCCATAGATCTGCACACCATGGTTAAAAATCGCTAATGAGATCAAGGTGTCTTTCCATTCCCTCAAGAAGCAAGGAAGCAGCTGATCTTCCAGGCGATAGAAATAGAGCTAGCACTCTTCTTGGAAGCCAGAGAGACAGCAGCTCACAAAGAGATGCTCAGCTGGCAGCTGGAGAGGCCTAAAGTCAAAGTCAACAGCTAGGATATAACATGGCAGAGGTTTCTAGTTCAGTTCAATGTTATTTCCTGGGACCAGCATTCATCTGTCCCTGTTCTCAACATAACCACACTGGCATCCTCCTGCCTCCAACTCTTAAGTGCTGGATGACAGACATGTCTCACCACGCTAGGGTAAAGTTAATATTTTTACACACTGGTTTGTTACTGCTTTGTGCTGAGTCATTTAAGACAGAGGTCAGGGCTGTTGCCCAATGCTCCACAGCCAGCATAGTGCTGGCACTTACTAGCTCCAACAAGGACTGGACAAGTAGACAGACAGATGGACAGATGGGTAGGCAAGTAGGCCTGGCCAGACACGGAAGAACGAGAAGCAAGGCTACCAGTGTGGTCTCTGACACCTTCCAACTCCTTCACTCTGTCACCCAATCCTGGGCTTCCAGGCTACACCAGGGAACTCCTTAAGGCAAACTGTAGCTCCATGTTAGTGATTTTTTTTCCCAAATACAGATTGTCCCTCCCTATTCCAGGAGTGCCACTGGTATGCTGATAAAACTGGGTTCTAAGACCATCCCAGGCCTAAGAAGCTCCCTTGTAACCCCCAACCCAGAACCATGCTGGAAGTTGGAGACCAGGGACAATGTTTCTTCTTAGTTAGCCACCATCAGCCGGTCAGACAGCAGAGCCTCATGCTCAGTCAGAGCTCAGTCCTGCTCCCTTGTAGTCACAATACACTCAACAAACTACCCTGCTTCAGAGGTTGTCATCTGAGATAAACCCTGAACCACTGACATGGTTGATTAGTAGCCGTGTAGGACCTGTTGGCAGCTGTTGCAAGACTGCTATATTCAAAGAGACGTGCTCACATGGCTGAGAAATCAGGACAACTGAGCATGAAAGCCGGACAAAGTCTCTGCCCTCATCTGGAAGGGAGGAAACGTGGACCTCCAGACTGACACTCCACTTGATGAGCACAAAGGCCATTGGGTGCTAGGTGCAAAGGTGCCCAGAGATAAGTTACATAAAAAAGCTAGCTGAAGTCAGCAAGGAGGCCACATACCAACCAGCAAATAACTTCTAATTGAAAGCCTTCCCCACAGAACCCAAATCTTAACTCTGATTATCAGGTGCCACACACACACACCCATGACCACTATCTACAATTTAATACAAAGCCGGGATTTGCTGGTCCTAACACTTTAAACTGAATTTAACTCCCCAAGCCCAATGATAGGAAAAAACAAACAAAACATAAAAAAATGAAGCAAAATCATAACAGGTGCTGTGTCCAGTGCACTTCCTCACCTCACCTGTGACTCCACAAGGTGAGCATCAAATCATACTTTAAGGTGTCCAGGGTGTGAAAAGAGGCACCTTCAGAGGCCAAAGAACCCCGGCTCACTCATAACCACACTTGGACAATTAACTTCCCTGAGCTTACACTCTGTCTTAGGTGCATCACACCTACCCTGCCCAAATCAAGTGGAGGGGGAATAACTGTCACTGAGACATTTTGAGCACAGTAAAGTCCCTCAATATTACATGATGGAAGGGACCTCTGAACCAACAACCATCTTGTTTTATGGATTCAAATCAGTCCATTTTCTCTGTCAGTTCATTCCTCACACGTTTAACTAACCACCAGATACCCATTGGTAAGCAAAGCAGCCTCAGTTCTTGGCACTGTGGATCCTGCACCAGGGACCCAGACACACACAACAGCCACTTATCTAAGGAGCTCATCTTCAAGCTCCACAGACTTGGCTAGTCACTTGGTCTCCTTTTTTTCAGGAATTAGACACACAGAAAGGAATGGCAATCTCAGATCTTTCTGGCCACTCTAGACTAGTACCTTACCTACTGGATTGGCGAGTCACAAGATTCTGTGGTCACACAGTGTCATTATATGCCACCATGGCATTGTGGAAGCCCAGTGAGGATCAATCTACAAATGTCATTGAACTTAAAGAGTCAGAGATACGGTGCCTGGAAAAAAAGACATAAGCCAGGAGTGGTTACACCTGTAATCCCAGCACTCAGAAGGTGGACAGGGAGTATCAAAGGCACCCTTGACCACATAGTGAATTCAAAGACAGCCTGGAACAAATAAATACCAGGAAGGAAGGAAGGGAGGGAGGGAGGAAGGAAGGGAGGGAGGGAGAAGGGAAAGAGGAAGGGAGGGAGGAAGGAAGGAGGAAGGGAAGGAAGAAGGGAGGAGGGAGAGGTGAAAGAGGGGAGAAGTTACAGAGAATGAAGGAAATGTCTTAAAATAGTGAAAAATCAGTAATTCTACATAAAAGATTTTATTACCACAAAGAAGTAAAACAAGTTCTTCTGAATTTATTAACTTGCTTTCCATAAATATTTAATTTAAAACTGTACTAACAGGCCTCCCTTGCCCTACTTACCAGATTCCACAAGAGTGGGTGAGAATTATTGAACCCAATAAACATGGACTTAAAGATGCTTGTTATTGCTCCTTCCTTCCCAAATGAGGTCATTTTCAAGGAACCTGTGACTGTCAAAGCCAATCATTTAAATTTACTTTTGATTGCTAAGTAATTGTCTTAACCTTAAACTCAAACCTTATAACACAAAATATTTAAGTCTAGGGGTACAGAGATGTCTCAGTGGCTAAAAGCATTGGCTGCTATTCCAGAGGACCTGGGCTCAGTTCCTAGCTCCCACATGGTAGCTCACAACTGTCTGTAACTCCAGTTCCAGGGGATTTGGTGCCCTATTCTGGCCTCAATGGGCACCACATGTACATGGCAGACACACACACAAACTCGGGAGAAGGTACATTACATATGAAGGACACAGTGTAGAATTCATACATCAGTAAAACAGGCAGGTCCAGGGAATGCCTGGAAAGGCCCAGCCCACTCCAGTACCTCTGTCCTCCTGAGATCAAGACCTTCATCTGCCAAACCAATACAGAAAGAGGTTTGCCTGCCTTCCTGGCTGCTTCTGCCAGCCCCATTGCTAGCTCATCTGAGCTTCAACACATTCTTTGAACAAGTTGCACAGCTTTCACATGTGATCAGTAACCCCCAAAGGGCATCCGAGAAACCAGAAACCATGATAGAAGAAAGCCTTGTCCTAGCACACATGCACAGCTGCTCTTGAGCAAGCGCTCAGTGTCATCTCATGGCAACTCCATGAGGTTTGCAGAGGGAGGCACTATCACATCTCTGCACAAATGAGGTAACAGGAGCTCATGAGCAGTGCAGACTCTGAGCCTCACACACACTTGCCAACCACTATGGTGCTCAGGAGATAAACTTCCCCCAAGGAGCAGATGAACACAGAAGTTCTGCAGAAAGATGTGAGTCCTGGGTCTGCATGGTCTCTGCTCTCCACAGTGAGTACAGATGAGACAAGCCCACCTAGTTACTCCTCTAGGGAAAGCTCTGGAAATTGATTGGTACTCATGCAAGCGGGGTACTTAACCATGACTCTGGGCCTTACCATCTCCTTTAAGAAATGCTGGGGCAAGAGGGAAAACAAATACTTGTGGACCAGCTCACAAGTCCGGGAGGAGCATCTTAGGGATGGCTTGGGGCTCTGTGACTTCCAGTTGGCTTCTCTTGATCATGTGATTAGCACTATAACACTGCTAAGACTAGAAGAAACAAACAGAGGCACTACTTGGTGCTCTTCCAGACAGCTTCCTTCCAGGCACTGTGCTAAGTGCTCCACCATACCCCACTTCAAAGCCCCAAGTTAGAGAACAATCATCTTTCAAAGCAAGGAAAACACTTGCTGTGGGTGACACACGTTGTCTGTGGCACAGCTAGAATGTCAGCCTAGGTCAGCCTACTCCAGAGCCTGAATCTGCTCAGTCACTTTATTCCACAACTACCGTGATGGTTACTCACCTTCGGTTATCCTCCATTTGCACTAAAGGGCAGGGCAGGACTGCATCATCCCCGTGTGCCTAGTGTCCAGTACAAGTTGTAGCCCATAGCAGGCACCAGCTGTGTGGAGAGTAAATGCTCACCTGGAGAAAGTAACACACTCTCTCCAAGATCCAGGAGTGCCCACGGTGATGGTTAAGGAAGTATACTCTTGTGAGCACCACAGAGCTAACCAACTCTCTCTCACCATGTCAAAGTCTACAGGCTGGGGCTGGAGAGATGGCTCGGCAGTTAAGAGCACTTGCTGCCCTTAGCACCCCATGGGGGTGCACAGCTACTTGTAACTTCAGATCCAGGAGATCTGACACTCTCTTCTAGACCCCACGGGCTCCTGCACATACATAAGACACAAAAACTCATGCGACACACACACATACACATAAATAAAATAGAAATAAGTAAATCTTTAAAAATCTATAGGCTGCCCAGTTATCTCCCTCAGCTTCTGCCCTCCAGCCCAGACACTGGAAGGTAAGGACAGAGGTACATGTCCGCAATATGACCAGCTCATTTTTGGGCCTGTCCTTCCCCAGCTTTGCCCACAAGGGAACAGTTCTTGCACACCACAGGACAAGTGTTGCAGCCACACCCAAAGCCACAGCTAGTGGGGGGCACAACAGACCTGTCTTTGGATAAGCATTTGGGGAGTTGGAAATTTAGGAATTTAGGAATAGAGGCTTATAGGCTGGCTTATAGAAAAACCACAGGCAACCACTTTCGGATGCATAATTCATCTTTTTTTGTTTTGTTTTGTTTTTCAAGACAGGGTCTCTCTGTTGTAACTCTGGCTGTCCTGGAACTCTGTAGACCAGGCTAGCCTCGAACTCACAGAGATTCATCTGCCTCTGTCTCCTGAGTGCTGGGATTAAAGACGTGCACCACCACTGCCTAAAGCTGGTTCATCTTAACATAGGTCTGCCTGTTCTGGGCAGAGCCCTGGGAACTCAGCAGCATAAAGATTTTCTCTCAGTGGGAAGAAACACAGGCATAAAGCCACACATACAATAACTCAATGCATGGTAGGATCAAGGTGTGCATATGACAGTGAAGAAAGCACAAATGGAAGGCAGACTAGAAGAACTGAGTAGCTTTCACAAAGAGAGAAAATGGAGGCTAGGGAGACCCTTCCCCAAGTCACCCAGGAGAAGTCACTGTTTCCCTGCTTCTGTGATCCCGACATGCTCACTGCTACTGTTGGGCCCAGCACTCTGCTCTATAATCAGTGACTCGAGTGTCTCTCTCCACACAGCCTGAGAGTATCTCAAGGCCAGGTCTGTATGCCTACACACTGTGTCTCGCACTCACCTTAACTGCCCAGTGAGCATCTGCTGGTGAGGACTAGAATCCACTTTGGCTGTGAGCCACAGCAGCTCAACTGCTCCACGAATCTACACGGCCTGCCACTGTGTGTGCTTTGCAAGCACAATGTCCTTTCCTCTGCACAAACCCCAAGACAGATCTGATTATCATCATCCATCATACAGACAAGGAAACGAAGATGCAGAACGTAAGCAAATTGCCCTGTGTGTTGCAGCTACTAAGTGCCATGGCTAGAGTTCAAATCCCAGACTAGAAGGAAAAATCAGTTCTCAATTGCCAGCAAGCAACCCCACTCCTTTCTCTTTCAGTTCTCTGCCTCACATCCAGACACATGGACTGCCCTTTAACCTACTCTCCACTGGGACCAAAGCCATTTCACCCCTTGTGAAGAACAAGGGACATCTCTTGTTAGTCTTCTAAACAATGACTGCTAGCCAGGACTGAGTAAACACCATGGGCTGAGGGATAAAAACCAGTGCTTACAGTATCAGAGGATCTATGTACCAGCTGGGCTGGAACATTCCCTAGTGTTGGAATCATTTCCAAACTAGAGTAAGTGAATACACAGAGGGGTGGGGGGATGTATAGACTGCTGCAAGAGAAAGAATATAGAATAAACAAAAAGCTGGTCACAGCAGCTGCCTCCAGAGAGAAGACTGGGACTGGCAGCTTGAGGCAAGACAGATACCTCATGGCTGAGCCCCCTACTTGCTTTAAATAATCCCTGTAATTTTTGTTTAAACAAGAGATAAAAATTTTAAAACACCATTTAAAAGAAGTGACTGAACGAGAAAGACTGTGTAATAAACACTGTGTGAGCTTCGTGTGCAGCAAAAGAGGGGTGTATGACAGCCTTGTTTTCTCCCATTTCTTACTAGTTCTTTAAAAATTTTGTACAATGTGTTTTGATCATATTCACCTCCAACTCCTCCCAGATCCACCCCTTCCCACCCCACCCAACTCCATGCCCTCTTTTTGTTTTAAACCATCAAGTCCAAGTTGTGCCGCCTGTATATTCTTGCAATTGGCCTTCTATTAGAGCATGCAAAATGTACCAAGGACTATACTTAAAGAACACCCCACTCTCACCTCTCCCAGCAGCTAGCAACTGCCAGTAGCTCCTCAGCCAGAGGTGGGACTCCATGCCCACCTCCCCTTTCCATGCTGAGATTTGGTCTGGCTTGGGCTTGCACAGGTCTTGTGCATACTGTCACAACTGCTTTGAGTTCCTCTGTGCAGCTGCCCTGCTGTGGCCGGAAAACACTGTTTGCTCAGTCATCCACCACCTTTGCATCCCTTCTTCCTCTTTAATGATCCTTGAGCCTTAGGAGGACCGGTGTGATATAGATGTCCCACCTAGAGCTGAGCATTCCACCGTCTCTTATTATCTGCACCTTAGCCAGTTGTGAGTCTGTGTTAACTGCCATCTACTGTAAGAAGATGCTCCTCTGATGAGGGCTGAGAGATGCTCTACTCTACAGGTATCATGGCAAGTCATTAGGACTTAGTTCAATACTGTCTACCTGGAGCATATGACCTGTCTATCCACAGGTTCTTGGCCCCATAATGGTTGCAGGTATTGATTTCATCTTGTGGGTAGGCCTTAAACCCAATCATAAAGTGACTGCTTACTACCATGACATCCTTGACACTAGTGTACCAGTGGTCATGTCTTGCTAGGCCAATTACTGTAGTTCACAGGGTTCATAGTTGGGTAAGACTGATGATTACTTTTTTCCTCTGGTGGCATGCACAGCTGGAAGGGTGTTCCACCACTATGAAAGCTAGCCAGTAGGAATGAAGCTTTCAAGTGAGTACCAGCTTAGTTTTTCCACGCTCTATGATTCAAGTCTGTGAAGTCTTTTGTTGTTGTTGTTATTTTGTTTTTGAGACAGGGTTTCTCTGTTGTAACGCTGGCTGTTCTGGAACTTACTCTGTAAACCAGGCTGGCCTCAAACTCAGAGATCCACCTGCCTCTCCCTCCGAAGCGCAATAGGCTATAATGTTTGAGGATCTAAGGAATCACATTGCCAACAACTCCAAAAGAGGTAACTCATTTCTGGGAGTGAACTTTTTATTTGTTAGTAGTTAGTTTAGTGGGGTGTTGGTACCCCATTAAAGAGCAATGAGATTTATATATATATTTCTACAGTAGTAGGTTTCCATAAGACTTTATTCTTTATCCCTCCCTGTGTTCTCTCACCCTGCCCTCCCATCTATCACCCCAATTTAACTCATCCTGTTTCATAGCTTCTTGCCTTTCATGTTGAAGCTTACAAGTTCTACTATAACATTGCAATATTATTTTCTTTGTTTGAGACCAGGTCTCATTATGTAGTCCTGAGGGGTCTGAACTCACTACAAAGACCAGACTGGCCTTGAAAGTACAGAGATCTGTGTGCCTCTGCCTCCTGAATGCTGGGATCAAAGATGTGCACCACTACACCTGGCCGTGACATTCTGTGCAACAGACAAAGCATGTGCTAAAGACACAGGCATAGCAGTCTTGCAAGTGGTAGCAACAGTCAGCCAGACCAGTTTCCTAGAGTCTTTCATCTGTTCCTTCAGCAAAGACTTGATGACTCCCTACCAGGTGCCAAACAGGGGCTACATTGTCCTGTTTTATTTTCTAAAGCAAGCTGTTGTGAGCTGCCTAATGTGGGTGCTGAGAACTAAACTCAAGTCCTCTGGAAGATCACCAAGTGTCCTAACCACTGAGGCACCTCCTCGGCCCCTAGACAGATACTTTTAAAAGAACTAAACTATAGGTCACCAGCTTCACCTTCCAGCTTTTCTGAAAGATGTAAAGATTTTCATCTTGCCGGTCAGAAGCCAGAGTTAGCACTCCCAAGGATTTCACAGTCCAGCACTCTTCCACTCAACTAAGAAAACATGGATCTAGAAAGGGAAGGAGACTTGCTCAGGGTTATATAAGAGGCAAAGTCCTCAGAAACCCTGGTCCTCATCTCCTTACATGCCGAAAGGTGTAATGTCAGGGGGCAGGGCAGGGAAAGTAAAGGCCCTCAGACCAGGTGCCAAGTAAATAAAGCGATTTCAAATATCTTATTTATTCTTCACAACAAATTTACAAAGTATTCAGGCTCGATCTGAATTTTTACAAATAAGGAAACCAAAGCTCTAAGAAGACAAAAAGCTGGTGCTAGGTCACACAGCAGGAGGAATGGTGGGAGGCTTCACGCCCATCTGCCTGCCTACCGAGTCAGAACTGTAAGGAATAGGCTAGGACAGACCATGAAGAGTTTGGGAGGTAACAGTTTTCTATTGTGAAATTTTCTCTCAGCTCTGAATGCTCTTGACCCAATAACAAATTGAAAAGCCAATCATGAGGTTAAAGGTGACTGTCACCAAGCCTGAAAACCTGAGTTTGATACCTGGGACCCACACAGTAGAATGGCAGAGAACAGACTCCCACAAGTTATCCTCTGACCCCCACATGCACACTGTTACATGGAAACATGTAACACAGAAAATTAGTGTAATTTAAAAAAATTTAATAAGGAAGAAAGAAAAACTACCCATCTCATTTCCTGATGTGTGGTCTTATTGTAAGCACTCAGGCTTGGGGCTTCATTTTAACACACAGGACATTAGAAGAGTAGTCCCTAAGAGACATTCACATAGCTTCTGCCAAGACAGAGTAGAACAACTCACATGTGCTGCTTCTAGACTTAGCACCTGTCACACAAGTGTTTCCCCAAGAGCCTATCCCTGAGACATCTCCATGATGCCACTGGATCACCATACCAGTAGTAGCAAGGGAGGCCAGCACCATGGTGCTTGCTTCCCAAAAGTTCCAGGTTTCTACAGTGAAGACAAATGCAAGCCAGCAAAGAAGCTTCTGCCACCTTGTCTTCTGTCCACATAACACAGGGAGAAAGTATCAGGTCAGGTTGGCCAACTGCTAGTGAGGTAACACTGGGTACCCAAAGGTCATATACAGATAAAGGATACATCTAGAGCACAGGGGCCCTATCATCTCTGTCTCTAATGTAATCATCTAATGAAGGTCCATTGTGCTCTTCATCCTGAAGTTGTCCTTCTAGAATGTGGCAGAATCAAGTTGGATGGGAGTGGGACCATTCCATAGGGTTCCATTATAGACCTAATCCATCAGCTTGGAGTCCTCACTGGCCCTGGGGTCTAAAGGTCAGACACTAAACATGCTTCACTTTTCGTTGACCATGGCTTCCCAGGTTGCAATAGCCTGTTCCAAGGCCTCACAAGGAGTACCATAATATAAAACACTACTAGTTTAGAGGTGGGAGTTCACCACCACAAACCTCATTCCAAACTTTCAAGAAAGAGGCCTCATCTCACCTCTTGACAAGTAATTTCCCGATGCTCATTTTGCAAAGAACAAAACACCCAAAAAAGGCAAGAATAACTCCCAGGTGTCACAGAGCCCAAAAGCTGAGTTCTTGCTCTGGTTCCGCCTCTTCGCCCTTACCACGCTGCCATTTCGATCTTTTTGAGACTAGCATCTGCTACCAGGAGTCAACAACCCAGAACCCTTTCTAGCATCATACCAACGACTATTCTTGAAAGAGTACACATTTTCCAACAACCGATCAGCCAATGAAAGCCAACCACTCTGCAAATCAGCCATGCTCCTTCCAACAGCAACAGGGGAGTAAAAAAAAAAAAAAATACTGCGCCCCACTTCTGGCTCAGCGTGGCACAGGGAAGCAGCCAGCCTATTAACCAGGGCAGCTGCGATCCTGGTGCGACTCAGCAAAGGTACAGGCAAGCCTGGCCCGCCCCTCCAAGAGGCAACCGTAGATGCCTCCAGAGCCTGCAGAGAGGCGAAAGCCCGAGGCCCCCGAGAACAGCTTTCCCTTCTCCCGAGTGGGTCCCACTCACCCTCCGCTAGAGCCTCACTTGCTGACCCGCTTCCGGACCGGCCAACGATCCTCAGCCCCGCCCCCTCCCCGCCCCTACAGGGGTTTTTCCAGCTCCGCCCGCTACACCTGTGCTTTTCCCGGACTCTCCTCGCAGCCCCCTCCCACTGCCGCCCCAGGCCCCGCCCCTCACACCTGAGCTCTCCCTCTCGACCGAGACCTGAACCCGCCCAGGCCCCTCGCCCCGCATCAAGCCTCCGCCCCACCCCAAGCCCCGGCCCCCTCAGGCCGCGAGCCCCGCCTCCCGCACCTGCGCCCTTTCCCTGCCACCACCCCCCATACGCTGTCATTCGCACCCCTGGGACCCGAGCTGGCCACGGCCCCGCCCCCAAAGCCGCGATCCCACCCTCGAGCCGAGGCCCCGCCTCGGCCCCTCAGGCCTGGAGTTCCGCCCCCCGCACCTGCAGCAGCCGCTCCCTGGGCCCCGCCCCGCCCCGCCCCACCAGCCGCTTCTCTTACCGCCTCTCTCACCGCCGCAGTCCCGGCTGGTCACCTTGACGCGGGCCGCAGTGGTTGCCGCCGCTTCCTCATGGCCTTGCGAGAGGCCCAGTGGCAGCGGCGCCTTCGTTCCGAGGCCCGGGCTGGGCCAAGCACGGCTGAGACTGGGCCGGGTGTAAGCTTGAAACGCGGGGCCGACGCGGGAGCCCGGTCGGTGCCCAGCCGCAGTAGGAACCGTCCGCTCCGGGCCTGAGCGGCAGGCGGCTCGGCCAATCGGCGTGCGGCATCGTACTGGGATCCTCCAACCAGCTTGTCGCAGAGGCGGAGACACGCAAATGAACAGGCGGTCGCGCCAGTGCGCAGCCGCTGCAGTCGCGGTCCCCCACCGGCCTCGGCCTTGGCTTCAACCTGCAGACTCTCGGGCTTGAAGGGATGCTCTGCTGCCTTCTTCGGGCTCAGGCGCCCGCCACGCCCACCTCTTCCTAGAAATAGCGGTGCAGTCATTCTGCACACATCCTTCCAGGCCTCACCCAGTGTTCCCCTTAAATTCCTACCTAGAGTTCGTCGTTTTCAACAAAAATGGCCTTGTAAGCAAAACATCATGACCTTAGTGTCCGCTCTTTATGACTCAGATGTAATCACGGTCCAGTTACACACTTCGAGGTCCTTGGGACTATTCCATGTAAAAGTTAGGCCTGAGGAGGGTCTTGCCCAAGGCCATGCCAAATTCAAAATTGGGGGCTGGGCCTGGAAGCTGTCTCCCTGCACCCAGACCCTTTTAAGCTGGGCCAGGCATGTGTAGTGAGCAGAGTTTAAGTCATCGACTTAAAAGCAGCGCTGGTAAGTTAGAGACTGTGGAAGCCAAGGGGCAGCTGTAAGACCTGAAGGTCGGGAACCACTGCAAAATTCTGTTATGCCTACCAGGAAAAAGGGCAAGATGCTTCTTGGACATGTAGACAAGATCATCACTTTGATAACTTTCTAATTTGTAGTTCTGTGGCATTGGTGTATGGAAAGATTTAGATACTATACCTCCAAAAAAGAGGGAAGGGAAAAAACCAATAGACTCAGCAGAAATTAAACCATTTCTAAGTATGGGCAAATAGAAGAACTCTAAGGCAAACATCTGCTATTTTGAATTAAGAGCACAGTAAAGAAGAAAGAATATTCTTAACTGTTTCCCTTCAATAAAACACGAGATGCGTAGTATCATGGTTCTTTTGGAAGATTCTCAATCCAGAGATGTGCAGGGTGAGAGCCGAGTACAAAGGCTTGAGGGAAGCTGGAGAGATGCTCCAAAGAAAAGAGTGGCCAAGCATGAAGACCTAAGTTCAAATGCTCTCTGAGCACACATGTGCTCATAAAAAGATGGGCATGGTTGTGCACCTGTAACCTTAATGCTTAGGGTTGGGGGAGGGAAGCAGGAGGACTCACTGTGGCTCACTGTCTGCCTGTGAAGCTCCAGGATCAGTGAGAGACCCTGTCCCAAGGGAATAAGATGGAGAGTGTGGACTAGGACCCTTGGCATTATCTTCTGGCCTCTACAAGTGTGTGAGTATGGATCGCCTGCACAGATACACACCACACACAAAAATAAAAACAATTATTATAAAGCTTTAGAGGGGCCTTCTGCCTGACTCCAAATCCTGGGTGTGCCAGCAGCTAGCTGTGTGCACACATGCAAGTTACTTTTTGCAAGCCTCAGTTTCTTTATTGCAGATGAATGTTGAGGAAGCTGAAGAGATGGCTCAGCAGGTAATAGTGTGTACTATATAGAGTGCTCTGGTAGAGAACCCAGATTCAGTTCCCAGCACCCATGTCAGGTGTCTCACAACTGCCTGTAACTCTAGCTCCAGGGGGATCTGTCACCTCTGGCCTCCACAGGAACCTACACACACGCACACATACACAGACACACACACACACACACACACACACACACAATTTTTAAAGGTAATTTAAAGGTATTTTTAAAAGAATGAATACGTTGCCAGGTGGTGGTGGCTCATGACTTTAATCCCAGCCCTTGGGAGGCAGAGCTCTGAGTTTGAGGCCAGCCTGGTCTACAGAGTGATTTCTAGGACAGCCATGGTTACAGAGAAACCCTGTCTTGAAAAAAAACAGGAAAAGAAAAAAATGAATATTATTTGTTGGAGAAGTTTATTTTTTTAGATATGTTTATAATTATTGTTCTGTACATTGTTGGGGAAGGACTATCTAAGTCTTGGCAGTTTGTATTATCAGCAGGTTCTGGCTTTATGTAAATCTGTGATTAAGATGCTTGCTTCCTCATGACTTGCACCTGCTCACTGCTCTCTGGCAGAGCCATTGTAAAAGAGCAAAGTTGCTGTGGAGGAATTCTTGTAATCCTGCTCCCACAGTCTCTGGCAACAAGGAAAGAACACTTCTCTTAGGCCTTGAGTTCCCCCACCATAAAGGTGACATAGCGTGGCTGCTAAAGGATTGTGGGATGAGCCTAAACAACAGATTTCCTTCAGTATGCAAATAAGCCCTTTGGAGGAGGGAGCAGAGTTTTTGTATTAATAGAACACCTGAGATCAGACGATCAGGGTTCCGCTGTCCATATAGCTCTTGCCATGACAGATGGTTCCCTCTGCGGAGGTCTGGCAGGGTTTGCATCTATGAAAGTGTCTCCTTGTCTTCTTTGCGGATTGACACTGTAGTGTACTGCTACAGTCTTTAAAACAGCACCCTCTTTAGATAGGCTGTTGCAAAGATGAAATGGAATAAGTGGAAGAGGGCCTTGAACCTAGCAGGAGCTTAATAAGCCTTAGGTACTATTATACGCAGCTGTGTGGCTTTGGACACGCACAGGTGTTATGCACCTTGTTTGTATATATGCTTGCTTAATGGCATCTGGTGGTTTATCTCAACTGACAATCAGACAGACTTAGAATAACAGAAAGAATCCTCTGGGCCTGTCTGTGAAAGATTTCCTAGACTGAGTTAACTGAAGCAGGAAAACCTGTCCTAAATGTGGACAGTACCACTCAATAGACTGGGTTCCAGGCTGAATAAAACAGGAAGGGAACTGACAGCAGCATTCATCCAATTCTTGACTATGAATGTGACCAATCGTCTCTCTTGTTCCTATCACCACGCCTTTCCCACCATGATGGACTGAACCCTTAAACTGTAAACCAAAATAAACCCTTCCTCTCCTAAACTGTTTTATCAGGTGTTTTACTGGAGCACAATATGTAACGCAGACAGCATCTATCATTTTTATAACAACTGGAGGTGTCTCTGGGCTGTGGGGTCCTACAGAAGCCCCTCCACAAAAACGTCCCCCTCATTGCTGCTCCTATTTTCTTGGATAGTAACTAGAGTTAAATTTCAAACTAACTGGCTGATGATGTATCACTTAGCCAAAGAGGTGGCAGGAATATACACCAAAATTACTGGAAATAGCTGGTTTGTTCTGGCACACTCCAGAGGGTTACCCCTGGTACTAGATTTTCAGGGTGTTTCATCATGAATGCATGTAGAACTGGATGAGCGGATTTGGGGATGCTTCTCTGGGCATGGGATTTAACACTCTAATAAGGATCCCAGGAGTCTGGTGGTTCCCAGATGATGGGGATCATGGTAGTCAATTCTCAGTGAAGAGGCAATTTCTACTATCTTTCCTGTGCCCTGGCAGATGGCTGACATAGGTATAGTTGTACGCCTATGGGGTGGCTCAGCATAGAAGACGACAAGGCGGCATTTCCATAGATGGAAGCCCTGCCAGACGTCAGCAGAGGGAACCACCGTCATGGCCAGTGCCATACTCACAGTGGAACCCCGAGTGTCTCAGCTCAGGTGTTTAATTGATTCAGAACTCCTTAGGTGTTCTAATGATACCACATGCAGATCATAAGCAATTAAACGACCCCCACAGAAATCCAACACCTGCAGACAATACAAAATGCCAAGGCCTATGCATCCCTTTTTCCAACAGTGCACAAAAACAATTATTTTAAACACAACTAAAAATAAACTTCCACAATATATAGACGTACTGCAATGAACATACTGGCAGTCCTTCCTATAGATTCCAGTTCTGTATCTGTGAACTGGCCTGCTCTGAAAAAAAATTATCTCAAACCCAAAAGTGGACACTTGTTGGCATATTCAGAACAACAAAAACTAAGTCAACCAAAGTTTAAGTTCCCAGCTGAGTTAAAAATGATGGCATGCAAGGCTGGAGACACAGTTTGGTGGTTAAGAGCACCGGATGCTCATGAAAAGGACCTGGCTTTGGTTTCCAGCCCCCACAAAGTGGCTCACAAACATCTGTAACTCCAGTTCCAGGGGACCTGACCCTTTCTTCTAGCCTCCTAAGCACTAAGCATGCACATGGTGCACATACATACATGCAGACAAAACATACACATTAAAAAAAATTAATGGTGGTCTGCCTTCTTGTCTCAGCACTCAGCATTAAGTTCCCTTCGTCATTTGTTGCTGTCTTTTGTATCTTTGTGCTTTTCCGCTTACTTTGCTGTGTCAAGTATTCCCTAGGCATGATGCTGAAATGCCAAGTTGGGTTTCTAAGCATCACAGGCTGTGATGTATCTTACTGAGAAAGTAACTAACTGTGGTAGAGAAAGCATACACAGTGCCATTGGTTGAGATAAACAGACAGATAGATAGATAGATGATTCATAGATGTAACTGATAGATGATAGATGTGATTGGTTGATAATAGATAAATAAATGATAAATAGACAATAGCTAGAATGCATGATAGATATGATTAATAACTGATAGACATGATAGACAGTAGCTAGATATGATAGAAAGATAGACAGACAGACACATAGATATTGACAAATCAATGAAAGGATCTTTTACAAACAAAATACTCCCCCAAAATGAAACTAATAAAAATGTTGTTTAGCTAACAAGAAGGTTATGACTAGAGATTCACAGGAACCCTTCTTGGAACAAGAGTTCAGTATTTTTTTAGCATTCACAACTATAGGATATAGCTACTACAAATAGTGAGAAAGAACTATACTTCTCACTGGCAGATTATTAACTAGTAACCTTTCCAGCAAGGAATGCTGGGAAATGTATTTATCAGACTTTTAAATCCTGTAATACATGGGAGAGTAAAAAGAAGAAACATGTCCCTGATCTATCAGACAACCTACCACAATAGATGGAACCATTTGATGCTTTGGAAAAAAAACTTGTTGTCCTAAAAAGTCTACTTGTGTGTATGTTCTGTTCATGCGCATGTGTGTAGAAGCCAGATGTCAACATCAAGCATCTTCTTCAATCACTCTCCACCTTATCTACTGAGACAGTTTCTCTCATGCAACCAGGAACTCACCAGTTTGGCTAGACTAACTGACCAATAAGCTCCAGTATGACAGAGCAAAAGAGTACAAAGGTTCCTCCATCTTTTATTCTTGCTGAGCCCATTTTATGTTTAACTATAATTCCCATCTCCTTGATGGGAAGCCCAAGGAAGCCCAATTACCCAACTCTGTTCTAGGAACCCATAGTCAAGATGCCCAGCTAACTTAGCTTCTGTTAAACTGCTTACTTGCACAAAACCTTCCCTTACAGCTGCCAAACAAGATAACAGGATGTGGGTTTTGCCTTTAAAAGCTCCTTCCTCTAAATGCTCAGTGCTACACTTGGGTCCTGAATATCTGACTGTAGTCTCAACTGTCTGTAATAAAGACTTTTCAATTGGCTATAGACTGTGACTGAGTGGTCTTCTCTAGTGGGCTCTCTGTAACACCAGGGATCCATCTGTCTCTTCTTCCCCAATGCTGGTATTATGGATGTGTACCATCATGCCCAGCTTTTTTATGCTGAAGATATGAACTCAGGTCCTCATGCTTGTTCGGTAAGCTCTCTCCTGAACCCCTACAATACAAAATACAATGTATGTATGCTGGGAATTGAATCCTGGGACTCTTGCATGCTAAGCACCCTGAGATACTATTGAGTTATACTCCAGTCCCCTATAATACATGTATTTAGTCTACCTTCAAGTAAAAGTACCTATTTCATATGCAACACTAGGACCTGATTGCCTGACAAAACATGTAATAACTGAAGAGGTAATTCGGCTTTCTAGGACTGAAGGTACAAATAGTCTAGTTCATGGTTCAGAACAGAAGCCCCAGACCTTTGAGAAGGGCACACTGTCCAGCTCTTGTTGGTACTAGTACAGAGATGAATCTGGTCTAGGGGTACAAAGAGAAAAGGGCAACCAGAAATAAGTAGTGCTGCCAGACATAGGTGTGTGTGCTAGTGATTGTAGCTGTCCTCTACTGTGTGGCTCAGCCAAGAAGACAAGGAGGCATACTCATATGTGCAAACCCTGCCAGATCTCCACAAAGGGAACCACGATCATGGCAGGCCCCATACTGGACAGTGAAACCCCAAGTATCTGAGCTCAGGTGTTTTTATTGATTCAGAACTCCTCAGGTGTTCTACTGATAGCACATGCAGATCATTAGCAATCAAACATCCCCCCACATAAATCCAACACCTGCAGACAATACAAAACGCCAAGATTTAGGCAGCCTTTCACCCAACAGTGCACAAAACAATTATTTTATACATAACTAAAAATAAACTTCCACAACTAATGATACTAGGAGAAATAGGGGAGAACAAGAGAAAAGTCCCTTTTGTAGTGTAGAGCACTTGTTTAACACGCACGAGGCCCTCAGTTTAGTCCTCAGAATCACAAAGATTGTCACTGTTCCTGATTTTTTTCCCCAATTAACATTGTATTTTAATCTTTTAGCCAGACACATTAAGAACAGAATCACACACATTAATAACAGGAAAGGCCAGAAAGATAGCTCAGAGGGTAAATGCACTTGCCACCAGGCCTGATGACCAGCCCGCATGATGGAAAGGGAAAACTGACTCCTGAAAGCTGTTCTCTGTTGCAGAAGTTCCTTCCCTGGGGAAGACGCAAACAACATAAACCCTTTCTTCCCAAAGTCCCAATGACAAATCAAGGTATGAGTCCACCTGGGGAACCAATGAGTTTACTATGCTTGCTTGTGGAGCAAAGAGTGAGGGGTTATGGGCAGAACATGGGTGACCTCAAAGAGGCCCCACGGGAAGGTCTGTACCCAGCACAGATGATGACTGCCCCCATGGCTGTTTAGAGGGAAACCCCACTCTACAGGAAGTGAAGGAAGCCCTGAGTGAATTGTTTCTTGTTGACATGGGCAAACTGGCAAAGCCATTTCCCATACGGGCTAGGCTCAACAGGGAAGGCAAAGCTTTCCTCTTCGGGGATCTGAGTGCAAATGAGTGACCAGTGTTTGCAAAGTCTAGCAACTGCAGCTTCCTCCTCCGCCCAGGTGTTTACAGCCTGAGACTTCAGCCTAGAGATCGCCTACTAGTTAGCCCCTCCCTCTGGGCTGTACCTTATAAATACCCTGAAGTTCCAGGTCGCCAGGAGTAATAGACCCCACTTCATTAGATGACCACACCCTGACCCCAGCTTTTATGCGCATGTGTCGGTGCGTCTTCATTTCTTCATTTCCTCACTGCCCCTAGTCAGGATTCAAGGACTCAAGCCTCAAGGATGTAGTACCTCCTCTAGTTCTTCCCAACCTGTATACTCTGGCCCTTCCATGCTCAACTAAGGCAGAATTGCATACCACTAGTTGGGAGGAGTGACTGGATGCTTGGGTGGGTCCCATGACTTTCCCCTGCCCCTCCTCCTGGGAGGGGACATCAACAGTCAACTAGCCCAGATATGATGATCTTTTGCAAACAGAAGACAAAAGCGATCCTGTGCAACAACCTCTGACCTCCACTTGTGCACAGTGGCATAGGCACACCCACACATACACGTAGAAACCCAGTAAAATAACAAATGTCATTTCAAAACATTTAAAGACAGAAAAGGGGCTGTGGTGAGCACACACCTTTAATCCCAGCACTCAGGAAGCAGAGGCAGGCAGATCTCTGAATTTGAGCCAGCCTGGTCTACAGAGTGAGTTCCAGGACAGCCAGGGCTACCCAAGAGAACCCTGTCTCAAAAAACCCAAAATAATAATAATGATGATGATAGAAAAGGAAATGATTTGTTTCTGAAGGTACTGTTGTTTTAATTACAATCCAACCCTTACACCACGGCTTGAGGAAACATCACTGTTAGTCTAATCTAGTCTCAAGACAAAGTCACTCTCCAGCACAAACACGTATTTAAGCAGCACTTACTAGGTGGTAAATGGGTAATCTATGACACAGCATCATCTAGCATCCTACTGATGGAGCAAAACTACTAAATATTCAGATCTTAAATTGCTATTGGCATGAGGGTAAGGAAATGTTTTATGGAAATGGACTCAAAGAACAAGACATTACTTCAGCTGTGCAACTTTATAGAATGCACCTTTATTTGACCTAATTTCTGAGGCAAAGAACTATAGAGACAAAAATTTCCCTTTATGTATAGAGATCGAGTGTGTTACGTCTGAGACTCTCTCACCCTCTCTTACACACACACAGACACACACAGACACACACACACACACACACACACACACACACGCACACACGAGTGTATGCACAAGGTAATACCGAAGATTGCAGGTGCCTCTGTGTAACAAAGTAAGAGTGCCTGAAGGCTGTTCGTTATTTGTATCAGAACAAGGAGACAGACTGCTCTACGGGCAACCAATGGTTGCAATAATATGTTTCTGTTCCAGATGAGAAATCCCCCTCTTCAAATACCGGAGACCCCACCAGTCACCATTCTTTGGAGACCCCTTCACCGACACTGCTCTCTTTAATGTCCACCGCCCCGACGCTGCTGGGTGTCACTAAGGTTGCGCCCACAGCCCTTGTCTTGAAGTCATCAGAGGCATCAATCGTAGTCCTGGCTCTCCTCGCCACACCCAGAAAACCCCGGGTCTTTCTTCTTCTCATTTACATATTATTAGACCCAGTTTGCGCATTTCGTTTTGAACAAGAAAAAAAAGAAGGGTTTTTATTCTTAGAGTTGTTATCTTATTATTAAATTTAACTCAGTCATTAAAATTAGAAATAAAATTAGACATTTTTCCTGATTAGCCATCGTGAGGAACTTTACCAGGAGTGCAATGGTTTGACCTAGATACCCTTTTCCAGGAAGAACAATATTGAACACTAAGCAAGGGTCCTTCCCATAATAACCGAATTTTTTAAAATTGTTATCTTCCTAATTTTATAATTTAATTAGAGAATGCCATTATCGTGCTTGTCAATATTGTTTCTTGTTTATTAGCACGTTAATTATACATGATAATGGGTTTCATTATTGCATTTTCATCCATGTGAACAGTGCGTCTTCACCACGTCCCCCCTCGGTTGCGCTCCCAGGTTCTCCTCCCGCTCCCACTGATCCACTTCCTCTTCCCACCAGCCCTCCCTTCCACTCTCCTGTTTTTATTTTGATGACCCAGTTGGGTTTCATTAGGATTACTTACAAGAGCCTGGGTGAGGGGTTATTTTCAGGAGCCTGGGCTCCCTGGCAGTGGCTACACAATTAAAGAAAATGTCTCTTTCTCCCTCCCCTAGTGACCATTAACTGCCTCTAGATGGCAGGGAGGGGGTCCGGCCCTCACGAGTCCCTCTCCCTTCTTACCATTATCTACCTATAGGTGGTGGTGGGAGGGACTCACACCTACTCACCCAAGACAAGATATTGTACAGGTCTTGTACAAATAATCACAGCTGCTGGGAGATAAAGTGTGTGAGCGTGATGTCTCATCGCAAAGGCGGCACTCTACCTCCCCCCGGCTCTTAATCTCCTCAGTGTTCCCAAGTGTTGGAGGGGGTGACATAGAAGAGCCGTGTGTGAGCACTGACACTTACGAGTATCTGTATGATAAATAAAATTTTTACTTATTGGAATTATTTTTTTCGAAACAGAGAGTGAGTGAGGCACACAGAACGAGCATATGTGGGTGCAGTTGCTCTTGGAAACCAAAAGAGGGCGTCGGATCCTTTGGCACTGGAGTCACAGGCATCTGGCTACCCTGATGTGGATGCCGGAATCTGAACTCCAGTCCCCAGCATTCCTCCCCTTTCTAAAGCAGCAGATTTCCTCGCTAAAGAGATGGCTCAGCTGAGGATGGGAGTTCAGTTTCCCAGCAGCCACCGTGGCACTTCAGCTCCACAGGGTCTGATGCCCTCTTTTGATCTCCGCAGGCACTACACACACATAGCACGTATTTTCATATAGACACACACATCAAATTAATAATAAACAAATAAAATTTTTAAGTAGCAGGTTTCCCTATGGTATTTTCATACATACTTGGTTTGAGCTGAGACTTCCTCCATCTCCTCTCCTCCCCCGTCTCCCTATCTCCACCCCCATTTATATCCTTCTATTCCCAATATTCCCCTTTTTGCTTTCATATTACTTATATATTTTCTTAAAATTTACTTACTTTTGCTGGGCCGTGGTGGCACATGCCTTTAATTCCAGCACTCTGGAGGCAGAGCAAGGCAGATCTCTGTGAGTTCGAGGCCAGCCTGGTCTACAGAGTGAGTTCCAGGACAGCCAGAGTTACAACAGAGAAACCCTGTCTCGAAAAAAAAAATTATTTTTATGTGCATTGATATTTTGCCTGTGTGTATATCTGTGTGAAGGTGTCAGATCCCCTGGAACTTGAGTTACAGACAGTTGTGAGCTGCCATGTGTGTGGGTGCTGGGAATTGAACCCATGTCTTTTGGAAGAACAGCCAATGCTCTTAACCACTGAGTCATCGTTCCGGCTCCATATTATTGTATTTTATTGTCCTCTTTTTTCTCTCTCATGAGCTCTTTTCTAGTTTGCTGGAACCTGCACACACTTATTCCCACATAGATACACATACATAAAAGCTCTGTATATGGGAGAGAACATGCTGCGTCTGTCTCTCAGAGCCTGAGTTAGCTAGTTCCATCCATTTTTAGATGTCACTGTTTCAGATAGCCTTTTATTCTGTCTGCAACAACTAAAAGAAAGCTGGGCATGGTGATGCATGCCTTTAACTCCAGCAGAAGCGGCCAGATCTCTGAGAGTTCCACTGGCCTGGTCTACATAGTGTGTGTTCCAGGACAGCCACGGCTACACAGTTGAGACCCAGTATCAAAAAAAAAAAAAAAAAAAAAGTAAAAGAAACATCACAAATGCCATCACAACTGTCTCTAAGCAGAATGCTTGGCAAATACTCCTGAGGAGCTGTGATAATCACCTCTGACCCATAAAGTAATAAAATGCTGGCTTAGCATGTGTGATAGGGTTCTCTCTCCAGCACCATCTACACACACACACGCGCGCGCGCGCGCACACACACACACACACACACACACACACGGTGCAATGTAAAGATAGATACATCAATCCTTATTTTTGAATAACCACTTCTTCAGTTGGCCAAGCCGTCAGGACAGCTGCTTCTGCAATGTAATGCTCAGTAAAAATGCTAAATACCGTCTGTGGGGTCTAATGCCCAGTTGAGTTTTTCATTGGGGGGGACTCTTATTTTTGGTGGTATTGATGTGAAATTAATTCCTACGGCAGAAGCAATATTGTATATATAGATAGATGGTTGAGAAGTTTTTCTAAGGACACGGATCATGTTTCTGACATAAGCATTGCAGACAAAAAAGTTTTCTTCCTCCCCCCTCCTCTTCATCCCCTTTTCTTTCTCCCCCTCTCCTTCTTTTGAAACAAGGTCTCATTCATGTAGCCCAGGCTGGCTTCAAATTCCATACGTGGCATGAAAATGACTTTGAACTTGTCCAGAGTGCTGGAATTTGTCAGCACTTCCAGTTTTATGCAGTGTTGGGAATTGAACCCAGGGCTTCGTGCGTGCTAGGCCAGCTCTTTACCAACTGAGCCACATCCCCATTCCAAGCTTCTGTTTCTTGCTTATGGAAAGGGTCTAATGCTATCAGTGAAACAGGAGGTAGCAAAAAATTCTCTCTGAAGACTAGGACCATAATGAGAGATCAGGCCCTTTTCAATCTCCCTAGACAAACTTAGCTTTTGTGAAGTAAGACCATATGGTAAAACTCATACACAGCCTCCATTCCTGTCCCTGTGGCCATCTGAGTGTGGTTCTATCAGGAAAGATACTTGGGGAAGAGGATTGATTAACATGTCATTTGTCAACCAGTCCCTCATCTGCAGAGATGACTTGACACAGAACATTAACATTGTCAAGTACTTGCAAAATGCTCACAATCATCGTGTATGAATGATGCTTTACAGTCTGACTCTGACAATCCTTAACAATTAAAGTAGTAAAGAACATTGTGAGAAGTCTTAAGCCAGACCTTGCAAGGCCTTACAGCTTCCATGCTTGCCCTATCTGAACTCTTCTATTGATAGAGACACAAGTCTCAGTCAATAGCCAGCTCCACCTGCAGGCACGTGAGGCCATCACAGATCAGCCGGCCCTTATTAAGCAGCTGCATGAAGTACTCCAACCAAAGAACCGGACAGCTGAGCAACCCAAATTTCTGACCCACTGAATCACAGCAAAAACAAAATAGTTAGTGTTCTAAACCAATAAATTGGGGGGTTGATTTGTTACACAGCAATAGATAACTGATACAAATATCTTCACATTCTGGAAGCATTATTCACACACCTCTTCCCAGAGATCTGTTTTGGCCATCTTCTAGTCCTGTTCTGTCTAAATACCCTGGCATCCACCCAAACCATTAGCCGTGACTTACGAACCTATGTGCATCTGCCCTTCTGGCCATCTCTCAGTCCACACAAATATTTGGTCCACCAGGAAGATTTGACAGCATTCTCAGAGACACTCTTGAGTAGGTACGGTGGTGGTCGGTCATGTTTTAGCAGGCCTTTCCCAGTAGATTCAAAATCAGGTGAAAATTGAGTTTAAGTTTAGATTGTGGTAGAAGAGGTGGTTGTGGGCATTTGTGTGCACTTACACTCTCTGAACAGTCTTAGCACACTGTTCTGTGCATTTCCAACTGATGTTGGACTGCTGCCGTCTACGTCAACCAATCAGATTATGCTTGGTCATTCGATAAGTTCAGTGTTGCATGTCAGCGTCAACAAGGGCACGGTGGCAAACTAGAAGTTATCCATCAGAAAAAAAGCCTTTTAAACACTGTACATTTTTAAATTATGTTTTACATGTATGGGTTTTGTACCTGCATGTATTTTGGTGCACTAAGTGCATACAGGGCCTTCCGAGGACAGAAGAGGGTGTTGGATCCTGTAGTATGACACTGGAAGAAGTTTTTGTTGTTTGGTTTCTTTAAAAAAGCAATATGATGTTTGGACTAGGTTTATGTTCCCATCGTAGGTGTGGTGGATGATTATGAGTTTGATTTGGAATGCTTGATGCCGGTGGCTATAATTTGGTTAGGTGTAGCTGTTTTGTAATGTGTAGCTTGTTCTAGGGATCCTGTGCTGCTTGGGTTTATGGGAACTTTTGCTTAGAGTATAAGACTTGATAAGTATAAGTCATTAGTATGTTGACTTTTGCATAGAAGAACATCGGTTGGAGAGACTGGGTCCGCAGATAGTGAGCTGAGACGCTAGTCTGACTCACTGTCAGTTAGTCAGTTAGTCCTCTCCAAGCCTAAAAAGGCTGTGAACTAGCAAGCAGTTGCATCTATAGTGGTACATAGGTATGGGTGGGTGTTTCAGAGAGGCTGGAAAGAGATGCCCATCTCCAGGTCATTAAGTTTGTGGTGTTAACCAGCCAAAAGCAAATTAAAAATGGGTGATGTTGAGAAAGGCAAGATTTTTGTTCAGAAGTGTGCCCAATGCCACATTATGGAAAAGTGCAGTGAGCATAAGACTGGACCAAATCTCCATGGTCTGGGCCAAGACAGGTCAGGCTGTTGGATTCTCTTAACAGATGCTGATAAGAACAAAGACATCAGCTGAGGAGAGGATATCCTGATGGAGTGTTTGGAGAGTCCCAAAAGGTACATCTCTGAAACAAAAATGATCTTCGCTAGAGTTAAGAAGAAGGGAGAAAGGGCAAACCTAATAGCTTATCTTAAAAAAGCTACTAATGAGTAATTCCACTGCCTTATTCATTACAGAACAAATGTCTCCTGGCATTTAATGTGTGCCGTAATTTAATTCACACACCAACATTCAGATCATGAATGGTTAACAATATTTTTGTTGGACAGTCCTGATTTAAGTAAAACTGACTAGTAGTGACGTGGGTATGGTCTTTTTTAAAATAACGGTTCCACTTGCATAAATACTATCACTGCTCTCCCTTTCTCCAGATAAGATTGTACTTAATTAGTAATGTTCTACTTTCCACAAAGATAAGGGTGTCACCTCAGAACCTACTGAGTGGTTTTATAGTTAGATTTATATAACTGGGCATATGAATATGTTTAAACACTGGGAAAATTCTATCATTATCTTAGAAACAAGAAGACTTCGTGTTCACTGGCCTGTTACAGGCAATGGTTAAACCTCAGGAAGCAACTGTAGAATTCCCTATGTCAAGGATGCTGCCTTTAACCACTGAAAAGCACTTACCGTGGTTTATGTATAATATCAAATAAAGAATATTTAACACTTAAAAAAAAAGGCTGTGAAAATTTCTACCTTTCTCTCTTGCTTTATCAAGGCCACCTGCAAAAGCAGTGAAAATTTCTTTCCATCCTTCCTTTCTTTTTCCTTAAATTGAAGGTAAAAGAGTGTAGTTTACTACTGCAAGTGGCACCCCATGTTGGGTGCCATTTGTAGTTGTTAGACTGCTGTGGTATCCCACCAAGGACAACAAGGAGGCATATTCATTGGTGCAAACCCTACAGACTTCAGCAGAGGGAACCACCATCATGACAAGTACTATACTGGACAGTGGAACCTCAAGTATCTGAGCTCAGATGTTTTTTATTGATACAGAACTCCTCAGGTGTTCTACTGATAACAGGTGAAGATCATGAACAATCAAAGATCTCCCATATAAATTCAACACCTGCAAACAATATAAAATGCCAAGACCTAGGCATCCCCTCACCCAATAATGCACAAAACAATTATTTTATACTTAACTAAAAATAAACTTCCACAACAGATCTTCTGAAACTGGAGTTAGAGACGGTTGTTGGCCACCATGCAGATACTAAGAACCCAACCAGGGTCCTATGGAAGAACAGCCAGTGCTACTAACCACTGAGCCATCTCTCCAGCCCCTGGAAGAAACTTTAAAAAAAAGATTTTAAAAAATTTATATGTATGAGAGTTTTGCCTGCATGTGCACCATGTGCATGCCTGACAGACCAGAAGAGGGCATGGGAAATGGAGTTACAAATGGTTGTGAGCTGCCAAGTGGGTACTGAAAAGTGAACTCAGGTCCTCTGCAAGAGCAGTAAGTGCTCTTAATCTCTGTCCATCTTTCCAGCTCCTCAAAAGAAACATAATGGCAAAAGAGGACTTGACTTTGCAGTGCTACCTACAATTGTGAGTCTCCTTTTGGGCATGGCAAGGTCTGCTCAGAGAACCCCTATTAGTCACTCCTGAAGTCTGCTGGGTCAAGGGACCTACATGGCAAAGTGCCTTACACAGCAGCCTAAATCCTTCTAGATACCCTTTTTTGCCCTGGATCTCACTCAATATCAGCAGCTCAACAAGATACCTGGTAAGTGCTTTAGGGCAACTCACTCAGATATAATGTATTTTGCTTCCAAAATCCCCAAAAGGGGGCAGGAGAGATGGCTTAGAGGCTAACAGCGCTAATGCTTCTCCAGAGTGCCTGGGTTTGGGTCCTGGCACCCATGTGATGATTTACAACCCTCTGTAACTCTAGTTCCATGGGATCTAATACCCTCCACAGGCTCTGCACACATGTGGCACACAAACGTACATTCAGGCAAAACTCTCATGTGCATTTTTTTTAATCCCCAAAGGCTTTCCAAGCATGGTGTTGTTTTTATTGAGAAGCAGGGTAAGTTGAGATGTTGATTTCATATTGATAGTGGTACCCCAACACTCTTCCAGATCCGTGGATTCCGGGGCATTACATTAATGTGGTGAAATTCTGGATTTTTATAGGGTATGCATCTCACTGTCTAGCTCACGTGTTTTCTTGAGGTTTCTTAGGAAGATATAGACTGTGTTCTGTGAACACAGCAACATCACCATCTTAGAGCAATGCGACTACCCTCGGGAGACTCTCAAGATCAGGCCTATTGGTTCTCCCTCAGAGAAGAAAAGCTTGCTGGGGAGCATCGTTAGACACGCACCTGAGATTGTGGCTATGCTTTCCTACAGCCTCCCAGCTGTATGCCATTCCGCTCAGCTGCATGTGGTCTTGTATATATACGGCATTGGAGGGTGACTGTGCAGCTATGGGGATGTCATCACCTGTGCTGGCATGATTCCCTTTGGAGGTGTGTGTGTTCTGGGGTTACCCTTAGTTCTGTAAGTGAGCCCTCACTCAGGCTCTGTAAATAAATCTTCCTAGACTCACTGACTCACGAAGCTAGACTTGTGTGGAATTGCTCTCTGGTCTGTCCGTGGTTGTCTACCTAGGGTCAAGAGGTGTTTGCAGTCTCCCCGGGAAAAAAGATCATGCAGCGGCGTCTACGGCGTTTGCTACTACTTCCTGTTCAACACTATGATTGCTGAAGAATGGCTCCTCCGTGGCACCCTGGCAACTTGCACATATTCACACAGACTGTGCAGTATGTTTGAGTGACAGTGTATCTGAGACTTGGAAGGATGCCCCACAGTCCTTCTGGAATGCAGGAAGATGAGAGTTTGTGGCCCTGCCTTGAGAGAGACCATCTGCCACTTCCCTCCTTTTCTCCTGGGAGCTTCATGCGGCAGTTTCCTCATTGCCTCCCAGGTTCTGAGATGGTATGAGTCTTCCTCGGGCCACCTCTCAGAACAAAATTAGAGAATCTCCTCCCCAAACAGCTCTGGTCTAGGTTAAGTTCCTTAGCAACGAGGGAAGAGGAGTCCCCACAGTGGTCAATGGCTGCTTCCTTTTGGGTGTGGCTCTTTTTGATATCTGAGATAATAGCCATGGGAAGCCAGTGTCTTTGCTTGCTCCTTTTTTTTAACCCCTAAGGTAATAAATTGAATCTAAACTGGCACCAGCACAATCTGCCAATGTGATGGGCCAGTGTGGGGTTCAAGACAATTAGGATCCCTGTGAATGATGGGCTGGGGATATAGTTCAGTTGACAGAGTGCCTACCCAGTATACATAAGGTTCTGAATTTGATTCCCCAGCACTGTATAAGTTGCATAAATGGAGGGGTGGTAAAGCTTGTAATCCTACCCCCTAAGAGGCAGAGGCAAGACAACCATCAGTCAGCAATTCAAGGTCCTCCACAGCCGCATAGCAAGCTCAAGGGAAACCTGGGCAGAAAAAGATCTCTGTGGATGAGGCTGTAAAAGACAACAAGAGAGGAGGAAAAGCCCCGGGGTGGGGGGTGGGGGGAGTTAACCTCACGATCACATGAGGTTAAAGAAAATTGTTTTTAGTGACTATCTTATATAGGGTTACTATTGCTATGATAAAACACCATGACCAAAAGCAGGTTTATTTTGGTTTACACCACCAACACTGCTGTTCATCATCAAAGGAACTTAAACAGGACTAGAAGCTGGAGACAGAAGCTGAAGTGGAGGCCATGGAGGGATGCTGCTTACTGGTTTGCTCATCATGGCTTGCTCAGCTTCCTTTCTTATAGAACTCAGGACCTCAGCCCAGGGATGTGACCACCCATAATGGGTTGGGGCCCTCCCCCATCAATAACCAATAACTATTAAGAAAATACCCTATAGGCTTGCCCACAGCCCGATCTTATGGAGGTATTTTTTCAGTTGAGGCTCCCTCCTCTCAGATGACTTTAGTTTGTGTCAAGTCGACATAAAACTAGCCAGCATAGTGGCCCCTGCAATTTTGTAAGGAAAGGTTTTGTTTCTAAATTACTATCTAAGGTACCTGGTCCCAGGATCTACTTTGATTTGTTCTAATAGAGACTTCATATGCACAATAGTGCTAGCAACTGTAATAACCAACTATATCGTGAAATAAGAAATACATATTTGATCTTCAACCTTGGTTTCTGGTACAGCTCATAAAATCTGTATCAGTCCTCAGGGTTGGGGTGAGAGATGCCCTTGTTACTCATAATACGCCCCTTTCACGCATACCCGAATCTAAGCTGATGAGCTCAGTAACCTTAAGAATGCCTTAGGACGAGGTTGGGGGCTGGGAGGCTCCTCGCCAGAAGAAAACCGACCATGAAGGTATAGGTTTGGAATTTTCATCCTTCTTCTGTACTTCCAGCAATCAAAGAAGGGTTAGACACAAGTTAATCACCTCCTAAATCAACCATTGATTTAATCAACTGTGTCTATGCATTGAGATCTTAAAAAAAAATCTCCTTAGTCATGATCTTAGGATTGCTGCAGACTGAACACATCCAGAGGCTGGCTGCTCAGCTACAGAAAACAAAGCAGCTCCTGCAACAGTGAGCCATTTTAGCAAATCAGCAATCCCGGAGTTTGTGGGGAACCTTGCTTGACAGCTGGCTGGCCAGAAACGGGGAGATTGAGAGCTAAAGTTAGTTTCTAAAGTGGAGGAAGGGGTTAGAGAGAGTGCTCAGTGATAAAGAAGATGTCTTGTTCTTACAGAGGACCAGCGTTCAGTTCCCAGCACCCACATGGTGGTTCACAACCGTCTGTAACTCCAGTTCCAATGCCGTCTTCTGACCTCCATTGGCACCAGATACGCATGTGGTACACATTACATTCATGCAGATAAAACATTTATACATATAAAACAATACAAATAAATCTAAAAGTAAAATCTCTAATGGTGGGAAGTCAAGGCCCACAATAACTCCAGGTAGGTAGTGTCAGAGTTGAATCACTGGGTGCCTAATTGGTGTCCAGAGAGTTAAACAAATGGCTATTGGTGTAGAATAACCTTCCCTAATTTGGTGTGAGTATGGTGAGCCAAAATAGACCAAGGTGCATGAATCCACAGCTACCCATTAAGACTCTGCTTTCTGTACAAGTCATTCAGGCAAAAATCAGAATGATAGGAGTAGCAGGAATAGTAATAATAATAAATAATATCCATGCAGGCAAACATTCATACACTTAAAACAATATAAATAAGTCTAAAAAACTAAAGTAAATGGAGTAACCATAATAATCATTATTTTTTATCACAGTTACCTCTCCTAGTATGTGTGGTGGTGGGGTGCCGTGGCTTTGGGGACGGAGCTATAGATCAGTGACAAGATATGTCCTTAACATGTGCAGAGAGCCCTGCGTCCCTACCAAGAGCTAAAATTAAATAGGTAAATAAATAAGATGCTGACTTTCTATTATGGAGACTCAAGTCAGGTTTCTGATAACCAGGCATATTTTCTATTATATTAGTGAAACCAGCAACATTTTAGTAGGCTGCCTATTTTTGCCCTAGAGATTCCTCATCAGCACAAGAAAATGTCAGTTAACACTTCCATTTCCATATAGGTCAAAACAGTCTTTTGTTTGTTTTCTGAATTATTTGTGTTTTCATTCACATGTGTGCGGCTGTAGCTGTGTGAGTCTGAGGTGTGTGTGTGTGTGTGTGTGTGTGTGTGTGTGCGCGTGCCCATGTATGTGTCACTGGAGGCTGCCCTCGAGCTGGAGTTACAGGCAGCTGTGACCTGAACTTGTGTCCTCTGGAAGAGGTAAGAGCTCTGATCACTGAGACCCCTCTAGCCTTCCTTCGGTTGTGTTGTATTTTGTTTTTTGTTTTTATTTTATTTTATTTTATTGTTTTTGAGACTGGGTCTCAAGGGATCCAGGTTGCCCTCAAACTCCCTATGAAGCTGAAGATGACTCTGAACTCCTGATGCTCCTGCCTCAGCCTCCCCAGTACTGGGATTGCAGACATGTTCTAAGGTCAGGATCACAGCATTGCTACTTTGCCCTTGCTGCCCCTGGTGGCCATTTTGAGATCTCATCATCCTCCAGATCAAACTTTAGTCAACTGAGCAAGCATGGTTCCTGCCACCTGCCTGAGCCAACTTACTGTGTCCAGACTTGTTGGTGAGTGCCGCCATGGTAACAGATTCAGCTGCCCCAGAATTACACTCTGTCCTCGGTCTACCCCTTCCTAAATCACATGCCCCAGGTTTTTGTTGATATATCAATGGCAAAATCTTATGCTTGGCCTGGAGTATTAACTATTTCCTTCCAAGCCACCTCTGTATTTCTGAAGCATGCTGAACTCTGAATCTATATATAATTCTATTTTTCATTTGTGTGTGTGTGTGTGTGTGTTCATGTATGTTTGAAGAGCATATGCATGTGTGCCTGTGTGAGTAGAGGCCAGAGGCCTTTTCCTTTTCCTTACAGCAATGCTATTCCCAGATAAAACCGCTCTTACTTTTATTGTCATTCCTCAGATGCTGCCCACCTTGTTGAGATTGGGTCTTTCTCTGGCCTGGATAACACCAAGTAGGCTGGGCTGGCTAGCCAGCGAACCCCAGGAATCTCCTAGCCTCTGCCTTCCCAGTGCTGGGACTGCAAGCATGCACTGCCGTGCTTAGTTTTGGGGTTTTGTTTCTGTTTTTCTTAACATGGGTTCTGGGGGATCAAACTCAGATCCTTACCGGCTGAGCTATCACTACGGCCCCATATAATTCTAGAGATGACTAAATGATGATTGGAATGCACCCTGAGGAGAACAGGCACCCCTTTACCAAGGCAACCATCTTGGTCTTCAACAGGAAGGTGCTTTCCTCTCCTGTGTCTGAGAGCTGCTTCATTTTCGTGGCAGAGACCTTTAGGGGTTCTCACACTTATTTGAGTCTGCCTAGAAGCCTCACTCAGGGCCTTAGGGGGTTCCGGGTCAATGTCCTAATGTTTTGCATGAGAAACACTATAAGCCTCTGATTTCAAATAACACCTTAATTCTGTAACCTATCAAGTTAAACTCGGGGGTGATTTTCACTGACATTAGCCCCCTACACCATGAAGGTGACTGAGATAAAAATGGAGTTGCTTATTAATATCATTAATAACAATGTCATTAACGTTACTGTTAATAGAAATAAAGCCAAGAGGTTATATAAGAACAGTTCTCATGCATGACCTCCTGATAGTAACTGATCTTACACAAAAAGACGTCTATCCAGCAGCTGTCCCTCCAACCTCTAACTGACATCACTCTGGATACCGAGCACTGTGGCCAAAGATTGTTTGGAAATATCTTCTGCAATCTCTCTGCTTTAGCCTTTGAAACTTCCCCTTCCCTGAGCTCTTGAAATATGCCTGTAGTGTGTGTGTGTCTCCACAACAACCCTCCCCTTCCCCCATAGCAATGCTATTATTCCCAGATAAAACCGGTTTTCCTTTTACATTAACCTCTGAGTTTCTCTGAGCAACACCCTCCCCCACTCAAGAGGGATGAGCTTTATTTTGTTCTTTTAGGCCATGGTTAGGTCATTGGTTTTCTGAACACGACTGTAACCTCAAGCATTTCCTCTCTCCTCTCTGTCTGTCTGTGTGTCTGTCTGTGTGTATACATGGTAGGTAAGATGTACCCTTGTATCTGGAGGCCAGAAGTCAATGTCAGGTGTCTTCTTCAATCATTCTCCAGCTTAATTTTTGGAGATAAAGTTTCTCTCTGAACGCTGAGCTCACTGATTCTGCTAGAGTAGCTGGCCAGGGATCCTCCCTGTCTACCTCCCCGGATCAGGGTTTGAACTCAGATCGCCAGGCTTGCACAGGAAGCCTTTTGTGGACTGAGCCATGCCTCACACGTGTTCATCCTGTAAATGCTTCCTGCACTTAATCCTCTGGGTCTCTTGAGCAAGCATTCATCAAAAATAGCCATGGAAGAGCACGAGCTTACCCACTCATGATGCTGAGGCTCATGGATTCCCACCCACGTGGGTCAGGTGTGTATTCAAACCAGAACAGGATCAACCTCTTTCCAGAGTCCTGGCTTTCAAGAGACAGTCAGGGTCCAGCAGGCAGGACAGAAATCACACTCGGTATTTCAGCAGTGAGAACTGAACACAGGCAACAGGTTAATGCGTCAGCGGGCTGAGGAATAAAAACATGGACAGCTAACTGGGAAAGGCAATAATGTGCAAAGAAGCTGCTAGCCTTGGGCTGGTGGGGAGAGGGAGAGTTTGGAGGCACCCGGATCTAGAAGTCTGGAAGAGGGATCCACCCCGGTATTGGAGAGGATGGATTATATTTCTGTTACTGTCACTGACATTTCTTTCTTTTACACTCTGCTCTAGGGTACTTCTCCCTTGGAGCCTCTCCCACTCTCAGGAGTTCTCACTTCCTTTCCTTGAATAACTCTACACTTGCTCTGCTAAAAAATCAATCAAATAATCAATCAACCAGTCAACCAACTCTATTAGGATGTGTTCCTTAGAAAAGAACACACACACACTCATTTTAGACACACAGTTTGCTAAGTACTGGCAAAGATGCTGACCCATGAAGCACCCCATCCGGTGTTTTAACTGACTACCAGATTCCATACAAGCCTGTGAGAGAGGAAGGAGACAAGGAGACTCCATCTCTGTGGCCCAGCACAGCCCTGAGCACTGCATGAGTGCTCGGAGTGAGTGCTCCGGGGGACATCTCGAAGGGAAGGTGAAAATTCAGCTTTAAACCCACATGAAGGCAAACAGAATCAAGATAGGCAAAGACACTGTCAGGTTGACTCTTCTCGGCCCAAGAAAACTTGGCTCCCCTTGGAAAAAGTTAGTCTCGGTATAAATAAGAGTAGAGGCACCCATCAGGAGGAGGGCCTCTTGGTCACTGGTGGTTAATCCTGACTGTCAACCCGGCTGGGCTGAGACAGCCTAGAGGGGGCTAAAGCACACCTCTGGGAATGACTGTGAGAGTGTTTCCAGAAACAGATGACAAGGGCTCTGCTCTGTCTATCCCTCCCAACGGGCTGCCAGAGTATGAACAATTTCACTTTCCCATGATGCCTCTGTGGGTGAGCCATAATAAATTCTTCCTTTAAGTTGTTTCTGATGCGGTGATGAGGAAGTCTGACTTAAAAGTCACCAAGATTTGTTTGAGGCCAGCTTGGTCTACAGAAAGAGTTCCAGGTCAGCCAAGGCTACACAGAGAAACCCTGCCTCAAAAAACAATACAGGAGAGTCATCAAGGTTCTCATGGGAATGCAGAGCCCAACCCCAGGACCATGACTCCCTAGCACCTCATTGATGAACCAGCCCAATTCCATGTTGAGATCAGTAACCACCTTGTTACAAGGTCAAAAAAGTAAGTCCGTTTCTGTTTACTACCTTAAAACTTGAGTTTGACCAAGCCTTGACCCATTTCTGGAATTTGACATGTTCCACACCCTAACCCTGCCCACCACCCTCATAAGATAACATGTTCTGCCAAATAATTTTGAGATGTTCTGCCAAGTCCCTACATAATCAAAATTCCCTCAGAAACCCCATCCTTGCAGTTTGGGGCTATAAAAACCCCAGATCTCCCGAGTTTGGGGCTGACCCCTCAAATCCCACATTTAGGGAGAGGCAGTCACTGGACTGGCTATTCTGTGCACATATAATAAAGCTTGCTTAATTCCACTAAAAAAGATATTTGGGTCGCTGGTCTTCTCTCTTGTTTGGTGGGATCACTACTCGCCTCAGGCCACTTCCCCGGCCTTGGCAGCCCTGGAGTCTTCCCGTCCTCACACATGCCAGGAGCTGGGCCTCCGCTCTCAAGGCCTTTGTCTGTGCTGTTCCCTCTGCCTAAAATGTTCTTCCTTCTTCTTCTCTTTTTTAGCTAGCTAACTATGATTCATCATTAGGCTTTTCTAAATGTCTTTTTCCCTGGACTCCACCCTCACCATGATCAGTGTCTCAGTCTAAGCTCTAATTGTTCCCCGGGCTGTGCCTGCTTTGTTTACTACTCGGGCCCTGATACCTAGCACAAATTCAGCATATAAAGGACACTCAGCATCTAAACTAAAGTCACACTTTACCTCACACCATGTATGTGTCTTCAATAAATTTATAAAATCGCTAATGCCAGAAATCTGTTTCTTATTTTCTGGTAAAAACAGAGATAATTGTAGTATTTAACCTTATCAGTTAGGTTTGTGTTACCGTGACCAAATAAGTGAGGCAGTTAACTTTATAAAGAGAAAAGGTTTAAACCAGACTTGGTAGTACACATCTTTGATCCCTGGACTCGGGAGGTAAAGGAGGAGGATCCGTAGTTCAATGTCACCTTCAGTTACACGTGGAGTTCAAGGTCAGCTTGGGTTTTTGGGTTGCAAGATATCCTGTTTCAGAGAGTGGGGTGGGGATGAATATGAGTGTTTATTCATCGAAGTTTGGGAGGTCCCAAGTACAAAATCAGGTGGCCCATTGGGGTTGTTCTCTGGTGATGGGGGCACATCATGACAGGAGCATTTCAAAGCACTTCAGAGGGGAAAGAGGACAGGTAGGGAGGGTCTCAGAATCCCTTTTGAGACCATGTACCCAATAACCTAAGACTCTCATGAGATCCCACCACTTAAAAGTCCATAGCCCTGGGGGCTAGAGAGATAGCTCGTTGGTTAAGAGCACTGGCTGCTTTTCCAGAGAACCTGAGTTCTATTCCCAGCAACTACATGGTGGCTCACAACCATCTATAACGGGATCCGATGCTCTCTTCTGGCATGAGGCGTACATGCAGATAGAGCACTCATACGTGAAAGAAAAACAGATCTCACCACCCTGGGCACCAAGCTTTGAACACAGGATACTTAACGTCTGAAGCACACACCATCTGGCAGCCGCTCTAAGGGTTCAAGAGATAAATCATGAGTGTGGCTCAGGACACTGGCCAGCACCTGTTAACTGCTGCATACGTGGCAGCCATCATTGTTAGTACTATTAGGAAGAGCTACTTCAAACTGACGTGCTAAACAAGCTGCCTTTCAGCATCTCACACAGGACCCTGTTGATTTCATATGGTCACGTTCTGCTGCTGTCTGTCTGTCCTTACACTCAGGGCCCATCCCCAGTGGGCAGATTCCCTGTGTGCCACTGGCAAGTTTCAAAGCCCATGGCTGAGGCTGAGCACGGATGCCGGCAAGCCTCCAAGGCACTGGACCCTGTGGCACCAGCGGGCCGACCTTGCCTTTAGAAACTCTAAGCAGCAATATTCTCTGAAAGAGCCTTGCAAATGTAGAATTTCTGTAGCAGAAGCTACTGCCTCCCCGTGGCCACAGGGTAGAATCCACATTTCTTAGCTTGAAATCAAATACAATAAACCTAACATAAGGCCCCAAACCCCTCCTTATTTCCTAACTACCAGGATTTACAAAGAGTTTATTGTTAACCTCATTAAGTATTCAATAAAAATATGTATCTCTAAGTCAGCACATGCATCGAGTATGTGTATTGCACACGTGTACTTTTACCTCATCGCATACATTTGACATGTTCATTTTGATTTGATCTGGTTCTTAAAAGATTTGTGAGTTGTTGTTTGTGTGTGTGCGTGTGTGTGTGTGTGTGTGTGTGTGTGCGCGCGCGCGCGCGCGCGCGCATGAGGGTACGCGTGTGTGCCTGCCACATGCATGCAGGTATCTGCAGAAACCAGAATGGGCATCAGATCCCCTGGAACTGGAGTTGTGGACAGTTGTGAGCTGCCTATTCCTCCTTCTAGAGCAGCGGTTCTCAACCTTTTGACCCTTTACTACAGCTCCACATGTGGTGGTGACCCCCAACCATAACATTATTTTGTTGCTACTTCCTTACTGTAGTTTTGCTACTTTTATGAATCGTAATGTAAATATCTGATATGCAGATGGTTTTGGGCAACCCCTGTGGAAGGATTGTTTGACCCTCAAAGGGGTCAGGACCCACAGGTTAAGAGCCGCTGTTCTAGAGGGTCCTCTAGGAGAGCAGCACTCCTTTCTTTTAAACTGCTAAGCCATTTCTCCAGCCCCTTGAGTTATTTACTTTTTTGTTTTTGTTTTTTTAACTTTTAGGCAAGTTTTCACGTAACCTAGGCTTGCTTTCAACTTAGTATGAAGCCTAGGATGACCCTGGTCCTTTGGCCTCTACTTCCCAGATATTAGAATCACAGACAAGCCACTGTGCTGGATTGGACACATTTTTCTTAAAGTTGCTTTTCCAGACAAACATGTCATGAGGTTCTATGGTATTTATACCATCATTTTAAATTTAAGTTTTAATGCTATGCTAGCATTAAAATTATGTGCCAGATTTATTGATAGGCATTATGATGCCAGATTCCTACTTACAAAAAAAAAAAAAAAACTTAAATTTTTTCTTCTTTTTTAATAGGATTTTTGTGTAGCCCAGGCTAGCCTGAAACTCACAATACCCCTGCCTCAGTCTCCTGAGTGCAGTGATTATAACCATCTGTCACCATGCCTGGCCCCAACTTTTCAATATCATCAGCAGCAATTGATGCTGGAATAAGTAAATTTGTGTATCTTCAATTACTTGTTCTGTAAGAGTAAAAGTTATGTTTAAATTCTAACTCCTGTGCCTAAGAGATCTAAAGAACAAGGACAGACAACTTCCTGGAGTGCTGGGTGGGGCTGTTCAAGTGAGATACAGAAAGACATAATCCTGTAATCTCTCTTGCCCGAAGACAGATAACCTCCTGGAATGTTGGGTGGGGACTGTCTAGACTCCATTTGGCTAATCCGACTGCATTGGAAGTGTTCCAAATGCAACAGATATACTTAGTCACTTGTGGGCTGGAGATTACCCAGACAGGAAGTAGGTCAGGATAGATGCTGATTGGACCTGGTGGGAAGTATGTAGCCTTATGGATTCTGCCTTTGAAGCATCCGGTCCACGTGACGGGGGCCATTTTGTGCTAACTCCAGAGGTGGCAGGACCACTCCATGGGGATCTCAGAATGGTCCTGGTCAGAGTCCATCTTCCTAGCCAGTATTTAATTGAATTAAAGCTTGCTTCAAATTTGGCTCAATTGTGGTGATGGTCTTATTCTTGGACCAGTGGGATTCACAGTTCCAGTACCTTCCAAGATTGAATTCTTAAAAAATAGTACTACTGCATCAACAATATGCACTTAAAAGTGGGAAATAAAAAAATAAAGACAAATCAACACACCTTCCAGTCACCGCCAGCAGCAGGCTCTGCGCGTCCACTTTCCTCTCACCCTCAGCAACCTGTGTGTGGGGATGACGTAAGGAAAATGGCTCCCATGGCTTTCTAGTGAGGTCAAAGGTCCAGGCTACGTGTGTATTATCCTTGAGTGGGTCTTCTATGGATTGCTTCACGTTCTGTCCCTTCTCACAGTTATCTGTTTTCATTCCTTTTGTTTTGTTCCTATTAAACACACTTATAGTGTAAATAACCAAACACGCTTTTCCCTTTAAAATCAAGTAGGTTCTCGCTTTGTTTTCCTCCTTTGGTTGAGACAGGGTTTCTCTATGTAGCCCTGGCTGTCCTGGAACTCATTCTGTAGACCAGGCTGGCCTGGAACTCAGAGATCTGCCTGCCTCTGCCTCCCAAGTGAAAGGCTGCTTGAGTGCCCTGTGTAGAGGAACACTTGAAATTTTTATGTTAAGAAAAGCTTTTTGGTTTAGCTGACTAAGTCACTAGAAGTTCGTGTTCCCATCCCAGCTGTGGTACAGTTGTTTACAAGTTAATTGGATTGCTTGATGCAGGTGGCTATAATTTGTTTGGGTGCAGTCGTTCTGGCACCTGTAGCTTGTCTTTGGGATTGCGTGCTGCATGGATTTATGGGAACTTTTTGTTTAGGGCATAAAAGGTCTGAGGCCCTGAGAGTCGGGCGGGCGCTGGTTGGTGGTTCATTGGTTGGGTTGCTGTCCTTAGTGTGAGAACAAAGGTTGGAGAGATTGGAGCTTAGAACAGCCTAAAAAGAAACTGTGAAGATTTCTACCTTTCTCTCTTTCTGTATTAAGGCTGCTTGTAAAAAGCGGTGAAGATTTCTATCTTTCCTTCTCCTTCCTTAAACGGAGGGCAACAGATTGTAGCGTGCTGCTATTTTTGCCTCAGGGTCCTGTCCTTTTGTTACCTCACTGAGTCTCCTTTCAGGCTAGGACTCACCTGGTTCTTCCTCCCTCTGGCAAGATCTGGGATCTCAAGAGTCCTCAAAGCTAGCCCCAATCTTAAACAGACAGACACACAAACCAACCAACCCAACTTGGGTTGGGGCTGAGATGTCTTAAGAGTGTAAAACATTTGTTACACAAGCCTGATGACCTGTTTGATTGCTGGAACTCCTGTAAAGGTCCACAGAACAGTCCCCAAAAGTTTCTGACTTTTACAGGAGCTGTGGCATGTGTGTGCCCACCCATATATCACACACACTTTCATTAAGTAAACAGTTTCTAAAAACATTTGGGTGTGTGTGTTTATGAGCAAGTGGTCACAATGGGAAGTGAAGCCTTTCAACAGAGCCTGGTGGCAAGAGGCCCACTGGGGGGCAGGGAAGAATGGGGACAATGCAGAAGGGAAGAGGGCAACTGGTGGCTGTTACTGAAACGGGATGGCATCCCCCACCTCCCCACCAGCCTCGCTGACCGGCAAGGGCTGAGTGGGCTGGCTGAGTGCTACAATGCCTGCTATGATGTGTGGGACACAGAGAGGAGAGACCAGGGCATGGAGAAGCTGTGATTAAAAAGGTAAGGAAACCAGCAACAACCGGCTCAGCATGCCTCCAAATGCACGGATGTGCGCAGGCAAGACAAGGATTCCTTTTTCCCACAGAACAGTGCCAGAGGCCTTGCTCCCTGGGGAAGGGAAGCCAGAGCACCCCGGAGAAGGAGAATCATCCATCAAAGCCAGGATGCTCCTACAGATTGGTGAGGCATTAGGGAACTTCAGTGATGGAATCTAACCTCAGAGTCCAGATGTTTCAAAATCAAGGCAATGGCTGCCTTTTGATGGCCACATTGATACTTACAAATCTGAGGGAAGAAAGTAAGAGAGTTGAGGAAAGAAAAAAATACCATGTAGAAAACTCTCTGAAGCCAGCTCCAGGGACCTACATGTGTGATGAACGATAGATGTGTGATGAACAGTTCGTTTGAAAGTGAAGTAACTTGATTGCCAAAGCAGCGATCCTCCAGGTTCTGGGTTGCACCACCCCGATTTTACCAAGACTTGTCAACAGTTGTATACAGTTATCAACAGTCAGGTTAAAAGCCTGAATGGGGCTAGGGATGCGGCTCAGTTGGCAGAATGCTTGCCTGGCGTGCACAAAACCCCATATAAGTCCGATGGGGTGGTGTGTGCTTCTCGTCCCAGCAATCTAGAGGTAGATGCAGGAGAATCAGAAGCTTTGGGTTATCCCTGGCTACATAATGGTTTGAGTCCATACTGGATTACGTGTGACCTTGTCTCAAAGAGTAAAATAAAACCCTAAAGCAGACAAGAGTACACACACAGAAGCTATACGACTTTAAATCAAGGTCAGGCTGTAATCCTAGCACCCTGGAGGCTGAGGCAGGAGGATTTCTGAGTCCAAGGCCAGTCTGAAATACACAGTGAATCCCAGGACAGCCAGGGCTGTTACAAAAAGAAACCTAGCCTCAAAAAACGGAGGGGGGGGTGTTTAAGGTCAGGCAAGGCAAGTCTCAAGGTCAGACCTCTAGTCACACAAGCTGATGCAGGTTCCATCTAGCAGGGAAGCTGGTTCCCAAACAGGCCTCCCATGGCACGTTAACTCATTGTCACTGTAAAGGAGCCCTGCTAGGTTAAAAGAGAACTTTCCAGCAGCCCCGACTCACAAGCAAGAAACAGTCAATCATGCACGATCACGGGAGCCAAGCTGACTCCATGCTTGCATCCCAGCCCCCACGAAGACAAGGACCTCCTAACCCCTTCAGCCTACCAGCCACCTAATACCTTCCAGGGCTGTACTAAAGACACAAGGGCAGGAGTTCAGGATTTGTGCAATTAGGAGCCGATAGGATGAGAGGGATGGGGACATCCTGTTAACTCAACAGCCCACTAGTGACTGTCCACTACAGACGGAAAGCAGAAGTACTCATCAATCCTGTTGTGAAGTGCCTAACCTTGAAGGGCTGCTGCAGAAAGACAGGCTTCTGAGCTGGGGGGTTGGTGGGGAGAATAGATGGAAAAAAGAAATATGAGGAAGACAAAGAGGAAGAAAAGGAAGAGGAGGAAGAATAGTCATGGTCATTATCAACTGACTAAGCACAGACAGAACAGCTCACCTCAAGGCAAGCTGCATTGGACAAGGCACCCCAAGCTTGCTGTGGGGGTGTTTCTAGCATTCAGCATGATTCGTGTTGAGGACACCCAGTCTTGGCCACACAAGAAGGGATCAGAACACCACAGTTGCTTGTCTTCTTGTGATACATCTAACCTTTCAGAAAGCCAGTGGCTAGAGAAACAGGTAGATGCTTGCCAGAGGCACCATGGGTGGGAGCGGAAACACAAGACTCCACAGCAAGATTGCTCTAGCAGCATTTTTATTTACAAACAGCAATTTCCATTGACTTTATACCATAAAAAAGCCATTTACAAGCAAGAAACAAGAATTCAGAACGAAATTAAGCAGCACTGAAATATTCATGTCACAAACCTAAAGCAAAATGAATACAAGAGTAAAATATCATTTGAATAAATAGTCTTCAATTCATGCTATAAAATAACCCTTAATGGCAAGTTACTAGTTGATGCAGCATCCGCTTAGCTAGCTTCATTTACTTCACGTGGTGATGAAGTGTGGCGTTGTGAGGTTACCAGTTTATATTGCAAGATAATGACACCGAGTGAAGTCATTCAAATTGCTCAGCCATTTGTAACGGAAGACTATGTTAGCCCTACTGCTAAAGTGGTAAGAGATGGTTTCACATTAGGAAAATGGTCGTTCTCAGGGGAGGCAGGTGAATTTACCTCTTGCTCTACTCAGGGCAGCAGCCTGGGGCTTGGTCCCCAAGTCCTCGGCCGCATTCACAGCATACTTGTCACTGAAGGGCGATGAGAGGTCTGTGTGCTCCACCTGCCACTCAGAGCAGTGAGCGAGGCTTACTCCAGGAGCTAATCAAGAGCATCGGATTGATAGCCCTGTCTGTGCCAGATCCAGGGGGCACCTGGAGTTGGCAAGCCCTGACAGGAACAGTGGGAACTCTGGCACTTACTGAAGACGACATGTGTGACGACCGTTACAAATCTGGAATAAAGTGAATGACTTCTCTGAACTTTCAGTTCAGCTGCACTGAGTATATGAAATCTATGATGTAAGAACTAGATAGTCTCGTATAAAGAGTTTACATAATTCCCCAATACTTTCATATATAAAATTTAATAAATAACCCTGACCAGGCTAGAAGCACCATTCAAGGGGCATGAGCCCTTGGAAAATAGTTTAGATGTTGCATATTTGAGTCCCTTTCAGTGGAGGCTTCACAGGAAACCATTATAGAATTTAACAACAGTGACAACAAAAAACATCACAGTAACAAGTGGAAAGCTTAAAATAGAACTAACCAACCTAAGGTAGAGCTCATTCACATGGACCATTTCCCCTAGCCCTTGCTTTGTATTCCTGTGGATTCTCCCAGAATCTAGGTTGTTATAAATTAAAATCACACGCAAAAAATATGCAGGCCTGTGGTCTGGGCTAAGGGTAAAACAAAGGTGGTTATCTTTGCTGTCGTTATAAGAGACATACACTGATGTTCCGGGGGATTTAAAAGTGACCAATTTAGTCCTACAGTATATTCTGCCTTACAGTGAACTGACAGTATCTGTTCTGTGTATAACAAAGAAAGAAAAGAGACAGACAGACAGACAAAACCAAACAAAACAAACAAAACTGCCATGGCAGAAGCCAATTGACTGGGAGGCTTTTCCACTGACCAGGAAAATGAACTCGTTTTTGTAACTGTATTTACAAATGGTTTCTTAATGTATTTACAGCTTTAGTAGACAGGAGAGGGCAGAGGACTGATGAGAAGAACATAACGACTGAAAACCACAAGTGTTAGCAAAAGTGTAAAACGTCTTCACAGTTTGTGCACTGGGTTGTATGTCGAAGGGAAGGGTGCTGTGGCTGTCTTCACATTGTGTAACACGGAAAGGTAGCTGGAGAAGAGACTCAATTACGCACAGGCCTGTATGAAAGCAGGACATACTTCACTGTAAAAGATTTCTTCACATATTGTTTTATCTTAGTGGATTTCTGCATCTGCTATAATGAGACACCTAACCTACAACTGTACAGGGATAGGGACTTTGCTGTCCACAAGGAGTTGCTCTAAGGAGTTACACAGTGAGCTTCAGGGAGAGAATGCCTCTGCTCTGCGGCCATGTTGACTCTCCTGGCAAACTCTAATGCGACTGCTGCCACCCTGTCTGCACAGAGGGCCCTCGCCAGCCATGCCCACAGGCAGGCACCTAATGCGAGTGGGCAGACAAGCTACGCAGCACTGCCTCCCTCGAAGTCCCGTGAACTTTACAGTACTGTGTTATGGCTTGAGAATTCATTCTTAACACTGCTAGCAGTGGAGAGGGTAAAGAGTTAGCAACACGAATGGGAGCAAGCGCAACTTGCAAAATGCGGAATCATGATCATTACAAACTCAAATCCATTTTCTGCCCCTAACAGTCCCATTACAATGTTTGACCTGAACTGTACAATCAAAGCAATGTATATTTTTGTCAAAGACAATTTTGGATAAGTCACTCTTTGGTAAACTCAAACCAGCTAAACAAGTTGACAAACACAAGAACTCCATGTACGTAGTAAGTTCAGACAGACAGTGACAAGAGTCAGGACAAGGACGCACTGCCCGAGTGCGCTCCCTTCACGGAAAGCTCTGGAAGCCTCTCAAAAGGACCCTATGGAAGTGAAAAGGAGGCTCTTTCCCTGAGCTCAACGTCCCACGTCCTTAGATTTGGGGCCTTTCTTGTCACAAACTTAATTGGTATCATAACACAAAAGAAGTTTTTGTATTTAATTCTCAAAAAGAAAAATCAAAACCAAACGCATTCGTGTAAGGAAAATGAAAAATCACAAACATTTACCTGAAACCTCAGAACACACTTAAGAAGGTAAACACTTGGGGTCCAGCCTCCCCTTGAGGCTCTCAGCTCTTTTGGCTGAACAAGTGCTTCAGGGAGAGAACAAACCCCGACTTAGGCAGTTTGACGAGGAAAAGGCATACCATATACCCGATTAGCAAGAGCTGCCGGGAGCAGCAGGATTAGTCATCTACAGGAGTTAACACTGAGGTGAGGCGAGCAGTTCACACGTGAGCAGATCCTGTGTGCTAAGGAGGTGCTACTGAGCCGCCGGGGCTGCTACACATGAAGGGCTGCAATCAAACTTTTTCTCAAATAAAAACAAAACAAACAAAAAAACCTCCCCCCTCAAACCCACCATTCTTGGTATTCTAAGAGCCAAAAAAGCATGGCAAACCAGCAAACATTTATTTCTGTATTCCTTAGCTCCTGACCTCTTGAGGTTGGTCCAGAGTTTCTGGGTTTCTGTTTGTCTGTTTCAGTGTGGGTCTCAAAGCCCAGGTTCTCAGGCTGAGACTGGAGTGCTGCTGTTTGGGGGTAGGTAGCCAGCTTCAAGACTGGCCCCTCAGCTGCTTCCCAAATGGCACTCTCTGCCTGAGTCCACAGCACCAGGGCCATTTGTGGATCCTGATGGTGTATATGAACCTAACAGCAAACAGACACTTTCCAAAGCACTGACCAGGACAATTCAGTAACCCGTTTGCAGGCACATGCTTTTGAGGTTTCTTTTCAAGCTGTGAACTTGAGAGGAAAGTAACTAAGTCATTACTACTGATAGGTTTCACATTTTCTAGACCGATACTCGATACTCGATACTGACCTAAAAGATTTAACATAAAAATAGCACCACATGACCAAAAATGGTGAAACATACACACAGATTTGGTGACACACAGAGGATCTTAGGAGGGTTTGACTGTTTTTTCTTTAAGTGGGAAACACTGAGAGAGTGAGAGAGCCGCCGAGGCTCTCATTAGCACACACAATACTAAGATATATTGCTTGCAATTCCCATAGAGTATAGCTTTACAAAAAGTACAAATTCCAAGTTCTGCAGTTTCCCTGGGAACTGCACATAGAAAAAGTTGTTGTGCACCTGAACTGGCTGTTTGAGGAGAGAGAAAAAAACCCAAAAGAAAACAAAACAACAAAAACCAAAACACTGCTTGGAGAATTTTGTAGACAAGCGCTACAAACTCCTGTCCTTTAGCGAGTGTACTAACTCACGGTGGAGCCATGTGATTTAGTTACCTGGTGTGTATGTTTCTACAGTACGGAATGAAGGTAGATTTGTAGGCCAGTAAAAACCTTGAAAACCACTGCTCCTTTGGGGTTGGCTAATGTAACACTACACTGTGTAGAAAGGTCAGCACCACAGGCTGTCCAGTGTACCTGGACAACAAGCAAAATTCTAAATGGTTTCCCACTACAGTTGAAGAAATTTTATGGCATTTGGTTTATGTGTTTGTTATGAAGCAGAGCTACGAACACTGTGATTTGCTTTGCTTGCATTTGGACACAATGATTACTATATATGAAAATCTACTGACATTCTTCTGTAAGGGAAACAAAGGGTTAAAACTAACATAGTAGGCGGGGTTGAAACAGAGTCAGAGCTCTGTTTGTATTGTATTAAATTATATATTCCTCTTACATTCACCTCAACCAGAATAAACTCAAATTTGAAAATGTATATATACTATATATATAATAACCACTTTATTATATATATATATAAATTGTCTAACTACTCCCTAAAAGTAATTTAAATTAGAAAAGGTTACCCATTTGTATCAGCTGACGGCATCCTAGCCTCTCTCCATGAAAACCCACAGTGAGAGTGCCTGCCTCTTGGCAGAGAACGTGGGGTCAACCAGTTGGCATAGCTGAATCACTGGCAGTGCTGGCAGAAGCGTTAGCCAAAGAGGAATACTATCAGCCTGTGTTTTCCCTGGATACACTGCCCTTCATGCTTTGAGCTCTTAGGGGATAGGGGTGGGGGGAGTTGATTAAACACAAGAAGTGTCCCACCCGAAACCTTAGAGAAACTACTAAGAAACCAAGAGATTTCCAGATGGTGGGAAAACCAAAGATTACAACAAAGCAAATCCCGAGAATGCATTGACTGATGTGCTTTGTTCAGATGCTCTTCGCAGTCACCTTAGTCAGGAGCATCGGACACCGTGTGGATTTCCATGCGGGAGTCCAGAGCCATCTCTGAGGCTGACGCATCACTTTCAAGTTTCTGTTCCATGTACACATCTGTTCTTTCAGGGGACTCCATGCGACTCCTGACCTCAGTGACACCCGGGTGGTTTTTCCTCAGGTGCTGGTTGAGGGTGCCCTGGAATGGAAAGCACTTCCCACAGACCTCACAACGGAATGGTTTGTCATCAGTGTGGCCCCGGATGTGGTACTCCAGCTGGTCCTTGCGTGTGTACTTCTTCCCACAGAACTTGCACACAAAGGGGGTGATTCCCATATGCAGTCGCATGTGCCTGTCAAGGCTTCCCTTCTGGTTAAAGGACTTCCCACAGTAAATACAGATCAACCTCTCATTGTATGGGTACCAGTAACCTCTTGCACTCCTCTCTAGGGGACTATTTTCATAACTGGGATTGTTCATCATGGCTTCACTGTCAGATCCTTGCACCACACCCTGCAGGTCACTGTGCAGGTGAACCGACAGAGCCCGCTTCTGGCGGGCACCACGGCCTCGGAAGCAGCTCAGCATGGACCTGGACGGGCTGGAATTGCTCTGACCTCCGAAAGCCTCTGGCACGGTGGAAGGCTGTGAGGCTGCCTGGGAGTAGGGATAGGCATGCTGGAGCACAGAGCCATAGGCTCCCACATTCACGGCCACGACTTGTTCCCCATCAACCATCTCTGTGTGGTAGCCATCGTCACCCAGGGAGGAGCTGTCGGAACAGCTGGGCCGGTCAGACTTTTCCATCTTCACTTTCACCTCAGTGATCTGGCTCTCCCTCACCAACAAGTCCCCTTGCTCGTGGTCCCCTTCAATCTGAATCTCATATTCAGACACGCTCCCACTGCTCCCCCGATCCGAGTGCCCTTCTTCCTGTAAGCGGCTCCGCAGGGCTTTGCTGGGGGTAGTCTCCATCCGGAGATCGCTGCTGACTGGAGGCTGCCGTACCTGAGGGCAATATGGAGGGGAGATCTCAACAGGATTTGTGAAGAAGCTACCATCTTTTACCCCATTCCGGCTCTCCGGATTCTCTTCAGCACCGATGGTGACAGAGTCCACATCTCCCACACTAATCTTCGAGTGGATGCTCTCCAGGATCTGGGTGCACTTGTCAATGACACACTGCATCTGAAGAAAGCTGGCTGCAGTCAGAAAGCTGACAACATCCTTCAGCTGCAAGGACATTCTTCCAGTGTAACAGAAGGAGAGCAACTGCTCGAACACGCTGGGGTTCTTTATCACAGATATCGACAAGCCACTCATAGTGCTCAAGGCTGAATGGTCCCGGAAATATGGGGAGCTGGCAGCAAGGACGGCTTTGTGGGCTCGGAATGGCTGACCCTGAATGTGCACGATGATGTCACATAGCTTCCCTTGCAGGCGGAGCTCATTTAGCTGGCTCAGAACGGTGCTGCTGTGCTCAGGCACATCGAACTGAATGAAACTGCTGCTGTCCATTTCTACTGACACGAGGCGTAATCTGCAGAGACAAAGAGCACCCGTAATTCACCAGAGCTCCTCAGCAAGAGCAAGCAGCACAAATACAAGCTCACGAGCTCACCACATCAACTCCGCAGCTAGCATTCTTAAGGTCTGCCTGAACATTCTTCCTCTTGCTTAGTTTTTATCTTCCATCTCTCCATTAATTCACCTAAAGCCAAATAAGTGAACGATCAATTAGCCCAGTGTCATTCCTGCTCAACGTTCAACTTGATCAAAAATAAAACACTGTGTGCACAGGAGGACTGACTCAGCTGAGGTGAGTGGTGCCTTCAAGAAAAACCCCATTCACCTGAGGGTCTCTGAAGAACTCTACAAAAAAATGCTCCAATTCATATACAGAATATCCTGCCCCCCCCCGTGTGTGTGTTTTATGTCTGTGCATGTGTTTATGTACACATGTGGGCAGGAACACGTATGAGCATGTTCAAAGGGGTCACAGGTCAACACTGGTATCTTCTCATGCTGCTGCTCTCTCTCTTATTTTTTGAGAGTTGGTTCTCATTGAGCTGGGAGTCGACCAACTGGCAAATCTTGTTGGTCAGCAAGCCCAAAGTATCTGTTTCCTTGCCCAGGCACACGTCCTCAAGCCCAGTTTTTAATTTTTAGTATTCTTTGTGTGTATAGGTGTTTTGCCTGCCTGTATGCTTGTGTACCATGCACATGCAGTGTCCTCAAAGGCCAGAACTGAGTGTTAGATCCCCCGGGACTGCAGTTAGAGATGGCAGTTACAGTTGTGAGCCACCACCTGGGTGCTGGCCATCAGACCTGAGTTCTTAGGAAGAGCAGCCATTGCTCCAGCCCTACCAAGGTTTTTTGGGTTTTTTTTACATTTTATTTATTTATGTCTGGGGTGTTATAGTGCACATGTAGAAGCCAGACAACAACTTTTGAGAGTTGATTCTTTCCCTCACAAGGTTCTGGGAGATCAAACTCAGCTTGTCAAGCTTTGAGGCAGATGCCTTCACCTGCTCACCTGCTGGGTTATCACACTGCCCTTCCCACTCTATTACATGGGTCCTAGGGATCTGAACTCAGGTCCTCATGTTCGTGCACACTTTATTGGCACCCCAAACACAATGAATGGAACCTCTTTCCAGTGTACCCTTGATTTGGACTTTCCCCACATACCTTTGTAGGACAAGCAATGCTCATTCCCTTGCAGTAAAGAGTTATTTCAGGCAAAAGCAAGAAGAGTGAAGGGCACGTTGCAAGTCCAGGACCCTTCAATTGTGCTCACAGTGCTAGCATGCTTGGGACAACTCTGCTCCCACTCCTGGCCTGGAATCTGCAGCACTGGGCCACTCAAGACAATGAAGGGGCTGGTGAGATGGTTCAGTGGGAAAAGGCCCTTGCCACAAAGCAAGACAACTTGAGCTCAACTTCTCAGGACCCATAAGAAGGAAGAAGAGAGTCAATTCCTAAAAGCTGTCCTCTAACCTCAAGTGCACTGTGATGCCTACACACACACACCACACAGCTACTGAGGTGAACCCAAGACTAGACCTAACAACTGTATTTTTGTTTTTAAAATCCAATCAATATGTTTTGCTTTCTGAGACACAGCCTCACCCCACAGACTAGTTTGGCCTCACACTCAGGTTCTTTCTAAGTGCTTGGCTTACAGGTGTTCATTTAAGTGTCACTGTTCTGGATGCTAGCTGGCCAGATCTGGGGCAGGGTTACTTGAAAATGGGTCTTCCTGAAGGCTCAGAGGGGAGACTTGGATCAGCTTCTACTGCTAGTCCAAAAGTCAAAATGTCAAAATGATTTCTGCCTCTGCCCCAGCCGCCTGCCCTAGAAATTTTGCTTAAAAGCAACAAGTCATCTTCGGAGAAGTCTGATGCTTCTCCATTCTGCTCCTCTAGGCCTGGTTTTCTATGTCTCTAAAGGATTGTTTACCTGTGTGTGGATGACAATGTGCTTCCCGGTACAATGTATGAATGTAATGGTAGCTACCAAATGCTTGGTTTGTGTGACAAAATTCCCTTAAATGAAGGTGCTCCTTGTTCTATGGATGTGGTTATGTCTTCAAAAACATTTATTGTTGGATAATTTCCTTATTTTATTGTCAACAACATTTTCTTAAAATATGTCACTTTAATTGTTTGTTTGCCACCGCTACTGCTTTTGTTCAACAGGTATATACAGTTCAATATATAATTGCCTATTTCAAAATACTTATTTAACAGTGACTAGTATTCGCTCCTCCAGAATAGGCTCAGCCTCCATGGATAAGGTAGCATCCCATTTGCTGGGATGGTACAAAATATTTTATCTTCTACTAAATTTCATAGCCTTGCAATTAATACAGCCATTGCTATATCATTGTTATTATTGGCATTTTCTCTTCCAGTAATCATCGTCCAGCTCCGAAAGGCCATAAATTCTTTGATGGTGGATGTCCGAACCATGCAGCTAAAGTAAAAGGAAAGGGGGAATATGCTGGAGCCCTAATACCCTGGCAATGAGGTTGAAGTCTGTCGACAAGGTTCCAGACTCCCCAGCGGGGAACTTCGGCTTACCAGCCATTCTGCCCCTTCCTCCCCTTTGCTGTAATGGCGACAAAAGTCTTTCATTATGTCTGCATGGCCTAGTGATACCTTAGCTGGCCGGTGTGAGCTGAGAAGGAGAAGCGGCCATTTTTTACTCAAAAGTATTTGTCTTTGTAAAATACCTTGCAGGCTTCTAAGTCCTGGCATGCGTATAGCTACCCATTCATATTGATAGTAACAGATAGAAGCAAAAGGGGCCTAGATAGAGAAAAAGTAAATATGCACCAAACAGCTAAAAACTGTAAAATAAAAACCTTCTTTGCCTACATGGCACTCTGCTCTGTTTGGGGCAGATGGAGATATTATTCAGCTAACAGTATTAAGACAAATGTTCTTTCTTAGCAAACAAGATAAGTCGCAGGAGGAAGGACTCCCAACCCCCATCCTGGGCGTGACTGCATCTACATACGAAACCTGTGAAGGCCTGAGCAACATCTGCATATCAAAAAACTATTTGGCTTTTTAAACCTCTTCCCAGGGCAATTCACTCTTTTTCTGGTGTGGTCCCTTTCCCTGGTAATGTATATTGTAAGTCTCTCCCTCCTCCTCTTCTTGGTGTGGTTTTTCCACTGACAAGGCGCATTGCATTGTCAGTCTCTCTCTTGCCCCTCTCTTTTCTTAACATGTACACTGTTAATTCCCCTATTAAAAACGCTCCTGCGTTTTACTTCTAAAGCGTGTTCCACGTGTCATGTTAAAGCGCGATCATGCGTGTCATTTCCTCGGGTCCCATAAAAGAACGAACTACCCTGTTCGTTTGTCGTTCTTTATTTTTCCTGTGCTTGTTCTCCCTCCTGCATAGAGTTTCCGTGAACCCACTTGTGGGAAAGGCTGGTTCCCTCCACAACTACCCATCACACCCAGCCAAACAACAGAAAGAAAAACACTCCTTAAGTATTAAATGAAGAGCAAGAAGGGTCCAAGACTAAGTCTGCCTGTATTTCCAATTTACTTGAGCACTAACTGCCAAGCCAGACGAACAGACAAGTGACAGAGCAAACATGGTAAAATGTTAGCAGCGGCACACAGTGGTCAGGTGGCTACTGTAAAAACTGTCAAATTTTCTACGATTTTGAAGTTTTTCATAATAAAACACTGAGGCTTAGAACACATCATCTACAACAAAATAGTACGAAGGAAGTCAGTGCCTTAACAATTTTATCTTAATCAATAGTGACAAAAAGTGACTGAACTCTGAAGGCTAGAAAATCAAAGACAAAAGCAAGCACAAATAATTCACTAGCATAGTAAGACTAAATCCAAGACTCTTGCAGGAAGAGACCAATCAGTTACTTTAACTGGATCACATCAGAATTTTCGATCTTGTCAAAATTTGAGCTAAAACATTTTAGTCAAAGAGAAATGTTGTGCTTCTATTTATCCTAGAGTTCTGATTGAAATTGATTTGAAATCTGCATGAAATGGACATATTTTTAGGATAACATAAATTGGCAGAACTAAATAAAAAGATGCAGAAGTGCCAAGCAAGGCACAAGCAATCTCCGGGCCGTTCACACTGCTCTAGACGCGTATGGAGGCATTTCAGTGCATCTGGCACAGACCTGACACCAGAGGACGACAGGCACAGAAAGAAGTCTGTTTCATCTAATATGACTGTAAGCCGCCTCCCCCCCACCCCCCACCGACACCAAGAAGGAGGAACAGCGGCCTCACAAATGTACAGACAGCTAAGGTTAGAGCACTGCTAAGATCTGTGGTATAAGAAAGTCAAAGAAGAAAATTTCATGGCCACATCAATACCACACCAAAAATTCACCTCAGAAGTAAGAGTAAGAAAACAATTCAATAAGCAGGAAATAAAGCACTACTCTCAAACAGTAAACAGGGCTGGAGAGATAACTTAGCATCTTCCAGAAGACCCAGGTTCAATTCCCAGCACTCACAACTGTCTATAACTCCAGTTCTAGGGGATCTGACATCCTCACACCAATGCACATAAAATTAACTTAGAAATCTAAAATTAGAAAGTTTATTTATCTAAACACACAAACACATACATGTAAAATAAGTAGTGTCTACTACTAAGCAATGACATCATCCTTAAAAAGAAATCAGTCTCTTTCCCAAAATATATTCAACAGACACATGCCAGCCCGAATATCCTTACCTCCTAGGGATTAAAAAGATATTAGCATAACCCATCTGAAAGGGTCCGGCAGACAAACATTCTGTTTAACTCAGCAATTTGCAAACTCACTTGACTGCGGAACTCTCCTCTCAAGATACGACATTAGTATTCCAAAGAACTCGTGTTCCCTAGAACACAAATTCTGGTAAACACTTCGGCTAAAGGCATCAGGTTTTATAAGACATACAAGGCATTCTACCATCACCACTCCTTTTGAGGCAGGGTCTCTCTACAAAGCCCCGGCTGTCCTGGAACTCACTATGTAGATCAGGCTGGCCCCAACCCCACAGGCACCCATCTGCTGCAGCTTCTGAGTGCTAGGATTAAAGGTGTGCACCACCATGCCTGGTTTTACCATCACCATTCTTAACATTGCTGTGTTTGGAGCCCTGAGCCAAAGCAACAAGTAGACCTGAAGGCAGGCGGCCGTTTAAGAAAGGATGGAATCACTGTTACATGCAGGCATCGACCATTTGAGCAGAAAACACCAACGACAACTTCCCATTGTGTCAGAACGAGGGTCTAAGAAGTGGAGGGTTTCAAAAGTAACTACATGAAAAAATGAAACAAGGTATAAGAATGATAAGGAACAGCCAGCAGCAGGAGTTGTAAGGAATCTGGGGCCATAAATAGAATAGGGCAACAGAAAGCAAAAGCCATTGTCGTGTCTTACAGTGTGTGTGCAGAAAGAGAGGGAAGCATGCACGTGGAGGTCAAAGGACAACTTGTGGCAGTCTTTTCTCTCCTTTCACCATGGGGAGCCCAGGTATTGAACGCAGGTAATTAGGCTAGGCGATAAGCTCCCCTACCCACACTGAGCCATCTCATTGGCTCACTATCTTAATAAGCAGTTTTTATATGGTTAAATATATCTTGGCTGGGAGACTTAATGCTAAAGAGATGAATTATGTCTTCTAAAATTCATAAACATAATGCAGGCCAATAGAATATTTTATTAAGTTTCTTTAAAAAGTATTTAAAACTATTTAAAAATGAATCTAGAACATTGATGTCCAACAAGTATTGGACACAATACACGTGTTCAGTACTTTCTAGTAGTTACCAACCCTCCAATGAAGCCTCTCCCACCTACCCCACCTAGCAGTTATGTTTGTGGGGGAAGAAAAAGTATCTTATTTAACCCAATAGAGCAACTATCATCACACGGCATTTTAAATTCCTTACCAGTCCATACCCAATCTCTAAAATCTGATGTGTTTTATACACATCTCAAATTGGGCTGCTTTTCAAGTGCCCAATAATCCCTGTGGCTTTTGGATTAGGCAATGTACATTTAAAAGAACACCAAGGAGGTTTTAGAAAAACCTAGCCAAACTTAATGCTCAACTGGGCTCTAACTCACTGGTAAGCGTGAACCAGGCACTTGCTGTGTGCCGGGCACACGGCAGCCAGGGGAGTTATATTCTTTTCAGGATAAATACTGGTAAGACTGGATATCGTCACAGCGAGGGTGTGGTCACAGAAGGCCGTTTGAACAAATGCTACTTTAAATAAGACCAAAGGATGCATAAAGGTTATCGAGATCTGTGAGGGTGTGGGAGTCCTGCAGGGACTGTCTCCACAGGAGGAATCACATGTGTCAAGAGATATAGAGCCAGAGAGTCAGGAAGGAAGGACATGCTGGAAGCTCCCGTTTCATTGGGGACAAGGCACAAAGGGAAGAGCAGGGGTCACAGAGCTGCTGATGTCAGTAAAGATCAGATCAAGATGGGTTCAAATAAGGGAAAAAGAACAATTATTAAATAGAGTTTGCTTGGCGAACTTAATAAACTTCATAGCTAGATCTTCCTTTATGTCATTCCCTGGAGAGAAAGCATGTCTATATACAGATGTAGAGGTGTAACTACAGAAAACTTTTATATCTTAAAAATGCTTACAAAAATAGAGCAGAAAACAATTTATGAAAAGAATTTACAAAATACATGGCAGAGAAATATGAAACTCACAAATCAATAAACGCCAAATAGCACAATTGAAAACGCCATAAATATGAGCAGATACTTTTTAAAAATAAAAAATAAAAACAGCCTTTTAGGCAGAAAAAAAATTAATCAGTAAACAAACAAAATTTAACAAGAGGTGCAATTCTTTCTTCATTTGGCAAGACTTACAAAAATACACCCTTCACCCAAGAAAAGATCAGATGTCACTCGTGTCTCATGGCGTTTTCCTAGCACAGGTGTCTCGACAGCAAGCCAGAGATGAAAGGTAGGCGTGAGTCCTAGGAAAACCAGGAAAGCGAGAGGCTCGAACTCTTTTGTTGTTGTTGTTGTTTTTGTTTTGTTTGTTTTTCATGGCAGGGGAAACTCGCTCTGTAGACCAGGCTGGCCTCAAACTCAGAGATCGGCCTGCCTCTCTGCCTCCCAAGTGCTGGGATTAAAGGCGTGAGCCACCACTGCCTGGCTGAGACAAAGCAATTTAAAATAGAACATAGGGGGCTGGAGAGATGGTTCAGTAGTTAAGAGCACTGGCTGTTCTTCCAGAGGACATGGGTTCAATTCCCAGCACCCACATGGCAGCTCACAACTGTCTGTAGCTCCTGTTCCAGGGGATCCAAGGCTCTCACACAGACAAAACACCAATGCACATAAATAAGCAAATAAATATTTTTAAAGTTTTTTTTTTTTTTTTTTAAAGACAGAGCATAAAGCAACAAGGGGCTTCAGAGAGACCTCCTCTCCTAGGGTGGCTGCCATAGGCAGAGCTGTAAGAAAGCAGCAGGCCTATCTTTCTACAAAAGAAGAAAGGAGCTGCTGCTCTCCTTCCCCTCACAGCAACACTTCCTTCCGCAGCCACAATGAGATCCAAAGACTCCTCCCCAGAGCTGCTAACAAGCAACACTCAGTAAGCAGCTCTGGGAGATCAGCAAGGTGAGTTCACAGTCAATTTCAGTTCTAGGCACATTACTAAACTAAAGAGAACAAAAGGCGCAATTAATTTCAAGTTCTATGCCCCATGGCCAGATCTATCCCATATATCCTAGTGGTCCCAGGACAGAACTCAGAGGCTTTGTTGGGATGTCAAGTTCACCCATAATCACCTGGTCATCAGAGCCAGCAGCTTCCTAATTTTTCCTTGCATGGAATTCCAACAGGCTTACTCTATATTAGGTAAAGTTCTTAAATGTTTGTCTTTAAAGTAAAATACACATATTATAGCACTTCAGAGCATAGTATGGAAAAATATAAAAATAAAAAAACCTCTCCCCACTCCAGTGCCCTCTTCTCAAGATAAGCACTGTTGGAAGTTCCTCAGATAATCCTGAACATGTACTAGGATGTGTCTGGGTCCTAAGAAATATAACCAGGTCTGGTGAGATGGCTGCGCAGTTAAGAGCACTGGCTACTCTAGCAGAGGATCCAAGTTTGGTTCCTAGCATCCACATGGCAGCTCCCAGCTATCTGTGACAACAGTTTCAAATATGACACCCCCTTCTGGTCTCCTTGGGTGCCTGCATGCATATAATGCACATAAAGACAAGCAGGCACACACACATAAATTTTTTAAAGAAAAAATATATCTAATATACCTTAAAATCTTCCTATAGAGGCACTTACTCATCAACCTCATTTTTCCCAAGTTCATAGGCCCCATGGACTGCTCTGTCACAATGTGTTTAACCGATGTCAACTGATGCCAAAACCAGGAAGCAAACTAATCAGCCATTACACACAGCATGGTGACACACCTTACAAATATCTTGCTTCTCTTTCGTTACTCCTTGCAGAAGAACTGAGAGGCTTTGCATTTCAACCTATAATGCCAAAGCACCTTCTAAGAGGTAGCAAGTGCCCACTGATTTGCCCAGACCACAGGGAAGAGCTGCCTCCGACAGCTACCAGCATCAAGTGTTAAATTATTTCACTGCTGCTGAACTGGAGGGAGGAAATGGTACCTCCTTCTGATGTGCATGTGTTTTTCTATCAATGGAACCACCATGCTTCTCATACTCAATGGCAACCTGTCAATGGCAGGCTGGGGCAGCCAGTCTCTGAACTGCCTCGTCTTATCCTCTGCTCATAGTTGCCTTTTAGCTGGATTATCAGAGCTCTCTGTAAATTAAGGAAATCAGCCTCTGTCATTTGTGCTGCACTAAGATTTAATTGCAATCAGTAAATGACATACTAACTGGGGACTTAAATTATTTCTCTACACTTACAGGAAATAAACATCAACTCCTACACACAGCAAACCACAGGGAATGCAAAGACTTGCAAAAGTCCCCATTCTGCAGTTTGACAGGGGCTTAATGCAGCTTTCTCCCAGCCCAGGGAGAAATGGGAATCAAATTCACTTTTGATAATGCAGAGTTGTGATTTATATTCATTTTTCATTTAGATTAAGTTTGCAGCTGCTTCAGAAAACAATAATGAATTTGATTATTCCACTCACTAAAAACATTAGGATCAGTGTTCTTTAATTTAGCAGATTAATCATGTCTTCCTAGCATATTATAATAGGCAAAAGAAAAAAAAATCAAAAACCAAAAACAAAAAGGAATCATTTACTCTGTAACATTTTAACTTTAAAAACAAGCACACATAAGCTGGATCTTATTCCTATGGTACCATTAATAGCAATTTTGTTTTTGTCTGTGAAAACTATGCTGTGGATAAGAACATGAAACACTGCTTCCCAGCATATGTGGAGAGGAATTAGCTGAAACTGGCTACTGCTCCATAATGTCTTCATGGTCCTCTTCTGCTTATTCAACCAGTGGGAAGATAATCTTCCTGCTCTTTTAATGTCACCTGCAGTCATGCTCCTTGGCCTTCCCGGGCATGAGCATCAGAAATCACCACTTACTGAATGCTGGGTTCATGCTAGGCAAGATGTCAAGGCTTACATGCCTCCCTTCAATGAACCCCTGTACTCCCCAATGAGGTAGGTACTGTCACTCTATTTTAGAGACAAGGAATCCAAGATTCCAAGAGGCTGACTTTCCCAGCACCTTCCATGTTTGCTATCTGGATCTCCTATGGAATAACCTCCTTGTTTCATTGGGCCAGGAGAGGAAGTGATGCAGCAGAGGCAGAAGAGGAAGGAAGGTGTCAGGGTCAAGTGGCAAGCATCACTATCACTAAGACAGTGAAGGCATTTTAGTAAGAGACCTGCAAAGTGCAAATGTGTCCAAGCATCCTCTTTCCTGATCAAAATCACCTGTTCTGTCCCAGCAGAGTAGCAGGAAGATAAGAGGCCAGCCTAGGCTACAAGCAGAAACTTTCTGAAAGCAACAAAAACAAACCTTGCAGGTAAGAGCTCGCTAAGGGAAACATTGGGAGGGGCCTCTGGTAAAGCAAATGACCTCTTCCAAGATCAGTTTTGATGCCCTTGGGTTCCTCAGACCCTTTCTCTGGCTCATTATACCTGCTTTAAGCAAAAAGCTCTCTCTCCATATGAAAGCCTTAATTAGTTAGAAACCACAAAGCTAGGGCTCAAGTGACAGCCCTTTGGAGATCCAAGGTGGACATCTCAGAGACAAGATGCCACCAAGACAGTACAGGTTCAGCCCAAGTTCAACAGAATGCAAAGCAGCACTGAGACAGGAGTTCAAAGGGCAAGGGTAAACTTCAAAAGGTGCACAGGGCAGAGTGAGCCACAGGAGGACACTAAGGAGGGAGCTCCAGGGAGCAGCGGGGAGGTCTAATTGACAACATGAGTTCATGGTAGCAGGAGAGAGTAGTCTGGGCACAGGGAGGGAGGCTAGCCAGTCCATCAACTACCATTCCTCCCATAGGCCAAAGAAGGGAATAAAAGGCCTAACAGAATACCAGGTGGCAACGGGGCTAGTAAGTAAAGCCACTTGAATGCCTTGCACACTCTGCTCTGAAATGCAAGACGACCTGACCCCCTAAGCTCAGTTCCAAGGCTTCCCTGCATGGTGATGTTATTTACCTCAGGGAGCTCTGGAACAAAAGGGCACTGTGCAGAGTCAGGGAGACAGTCAAACAGAAACTAACAGACACGCTGAGCTAAGAAGGGATACCAGTGACCAGCCCCTGTTCCTTCACATGGGTGTGAACAAAGGAGGCAAAAAAGGAATGACACTTTGACAGGGGGATGTCACTGTAGGGCAGGGTGAAATGAAAGGCCGGGCCAATGCAGAACACAGCTCCTAGAGCTTTCAAAGCGGCTGCCTGCTTGCTAGTGTCCTACAAATGAGTAAGCAACGTTCAGCTGGCTTTAGTTCCCCTGAATACCATCAATATCCTACAATAGTATTTTGAAAAGACTTGTGTATCACCAAAAAATAACAAAAAAGAGCTGGGTGGAATCATACACATCGGCTTAACACGGCTCTCCCGTGTTACATGTATCATACAGTATGAGAATCCCACAACAACCCCAAGAAGACCCTTGACACATGTTAAGTCACTGGAGCTGGTGAGCATGGCAGGAGCAGCAGGAGGTGGCAATGGAATTACAGCAGCAATTTATGCAGCTATGATTTGAGACTGCCTCATTTTGTTTTGTTTTTTGAGACTTCTGGCCTAGAATTCACCACTTGTAGCAATCCTTCTGTCTCTGATTCAAAAATAATATTTCATCTGTATTTTTATTTACCTTTCTCTAGCCTACAAAAGACAGCACCTCTGGTTTGGGCTTATGTGTGCATGCATTTTGATAAACTTTTTACTGTAGCTTTGCAGTAATAAATGACAGGATACTGTTCACATGCCTATTCATTTGAGACACACCTTTTGCTTACTGTTTTCCATCTTTCTAGGCTATGTGGTTTCTGGAATTTTTTTCAAATTGTGGCAGACATTTTTTAAAAAAACACATTATCAAGTGGAACCATTAAGGGTTTGGAATTTAGCTCAGTTGTAGCATACTTGCCTAGCAAATGCAAAGCCTGCATGAGTGGTCATGGCCCTGGTACAAGGAGCACAGCAGAATTATCATGTGTAGAGGCTCGAACACTGGGCTAGAGAAGGAAATGGATTTCTGAGGCAGCCATAGTGAACATGAGTCCACAGAAGGATTTTCCAGGACTCAAGAGTGTGGGCTGGCATCTACTCTGGGACACAAAAGAGTCCAGAAAGGGCAAGCTGAGCTTAGGCTGCCCAGTGAGCAGGAGGAAATACAGAATGGGAGTAACTAGAGACTGACCAACACTTTGCTAAATGAAGAGGATGTGGCATCACAGAGGCAAGAGGAAAGAAAGAAAAGAGAAGAAAAACAAAAGCTGAGAACCAAGGAAAATTCTTTCCTCTGGAAAGAGGTCTTCTATCACAGTAGTAATGGATCAAAGTCAGCATACCAGTCCAGTATACCACTGACTAGGATGGAAAGTAACATCCAGCACCGTGCCTAACATTACACTCGAGGAAAATGAAAACAAAAACTTGGTAACATCCTAGTATACTACCAACCTGTGCCACAGAGAGCGAACAAACAAGGGACTCCTAAATGTCACCGGGACAAAACAACACATATGAACCTAAAGTCCACCACACTAATCATGAATAAACCTCAGAACAATCTCCCCAAGTCAACCAGAACAAAAACAGATCACAGACCAAGCAATGAGGGCTGTCACACACTCAGATGAGCTCTTAGGCAGGGACCTCAAAAGAGGCTCTCAGCATGGGTCAGCTGATACATCCTAAACCAAGCAGGTAACTCAAGACCTGTAGTGTCATCACAGCTGTACCCTCAGCCCTCAATCTGGCCTGCTGAAGACCCTAGAAGTGCAGGACAGGCAGGCAAGCAGGAGACAAAAATCTGCAAGGTGGCTCACTCCCATCTCACCTGGAAACACAGCTGCTTCACAAGATGCTACATTTCCTTTAAAAATGCCCAGTTACACTTCCAAGAAAAGAATGGAAGGTGACAAATTTGGAAGCTGCTTGAGGCACTGGGAAGGACCATTATTCTCAGTCAAGATGCTTGTGACTCCAAACCCAGGCTTGCAGCAGCCGATGAGCAGCAGGGCTGCAGGGAACATTGTGATGCTGATGAAACTCAATGCAAGAAAAAAAGCAGGGAGGAAATGGCATTCTGTGATGGATATTCATGAAGGGCGCTTCCTAATTTAAAGGAAAACAAGTTTAGAGTTCTTACTGCATTAATTCATGTGAGAGAACATTTTTATCCAAACTGTTACATTTCTGAGCGAGGCGCTAACACTCTCCAGGTCTGCCCAGATACACTAATTCGGGGAGGGTGTGATTTGTCTTAGTCAATGCAAAACATTGGAAGCTGTTTCTGAGCTTTTCAAGCAGGAGAGGAATGGCCGCTTCAACCTTACCAGCAACAGTGAGAATTGGCTGCTCCTAGTTCATGCTGTGCACACTGTGCAGAGGAAGCTCTTTCGGGCAACAGACAGAATTGTTGCAACTCTCCCCAATGAACAGATGAGGAGACAAACTCCAAGAGACAAGGAACTTTCCTGGGGTCACTCAGATAATGACTGACCCAGCCAGGAACTGAAACCACATTTGACAGTCTCCAGAGCAAAAGTATGTACCTCTCTCAGAAGAGAGGACTCTAACTTGGGCACCCTGGTGAGATGTGCGGCTTTTCTTGGTGCTGATCCTCAGTGACCAACTTCAAGTGGCAAGACAAATTCCACGAGAGATGTCCTATTCAAAGCCAACTGATCTGACATGGTGGTAGAGGCCATGTCAAACTGGTCAAACACTTCAAATGGTTTTCAAAATCTGACTGTGAAATGCTCATTGTTTTTATTCAGTTGGTAAAGTAGGCCCCAAAAGTGTTTTTTGCTTTTTTTTTCTAAAGATAAGGTCTTGCTATGTTACTGGGTTGGACTCAGAACTCCTGGGTTCAAGAGATCCTCCTGTCTTAGCCTCCTCAATAAGGTACCAGAGTTTTGCACTACTGTTCCTGGCTAGATGTTTCACATTTGAATGGTGAGCTGAAAGGACCTGTAAGTTCTCGTAGGGCAGGGCGGCAATATAGAATAAGGCACAGCAGCTTATCTACTCATGGCTGGCTTTTCAGGAGACCTAGAAAATACACATGCTCCACCTCTTACAACAAACAGATTAGAAAGGCTCACCTTGAATTGCATTCTTCCAGGGTGCTTTCCATGCCAGCAACATCAACAGAAAATAACCATTAGAAGCTTAACTGCGCTCAGTTGGTGACCTTCACTAAGCTAAATTCAGCAGTCTGTCAGCTACAAAACATTAAATGGACACAATTAAGAAGTATGAAAGCATGAAACAGAATTTCAACTAGAGTAACATGAAAATTAACGGAAAAATAACAAAACGATGAGACTCTAGGCTCACAATTCTTTCTTGCTTCAACTGGAAGGCAGAACAGACATGTACAGGTCGCTAGGCAGAGTGGCAGCCCCTCTTTCCTCCACTTTGATACATCACACCTAATCATAATAAAATGTCTTCAGCAGTTCCTAAGTTTTGCTACCTCCTTTGTGAGCCTTCTTCACTAAAAATCCACAGTGGCAATGGAGACAGCTTGGTCTGTAAAGTGCTCACCATATCAGTCTGAGACTGGATTCTCAGCACCCATGTAAAATGCCATGCACAGAGGATCATGCTTGTAATTCCAGCACCGGGGAAGCAGGGACAGGAGACTCTAAGGCTTGCTGGCCAACCAGTCTGGCTGAAAGGAAGCTCCAGATACAATGAGAAACCCTGTCTCATAAACTAAAGTGGAAATGGGGGAGGGCGGTAGAAAGGGATATTGACACTTGACCCTGGCCTAGTGAGGGCAAGGGCGTGTGCGTGCATACACACCCACACCCACATACCCATACCCTGGACTAGTGTGGGCGGGGACACACGCACACACAGCACGTATGCAGATGCACATGAACACACACACACACACACACACACACGCACCTGTAACAACCCTACAACACAAACCTTATTAAACATTACAAGTAAGAAAAGGCTGCTTGAGCTGGGGGTGTAACTCAGTGGTAGAGCATTTGCCCAGCCATGTGTGAGGCCCTGGGTTAACTCTTCAGCACAGAAAAGGAAAAAAAAAAGGCTGACTCAGAGATTGTGATAAATTGCTCAAGTTCTCACAGCTTGTGAATGACCATGCTGAGATTCAAACCCAGGCCTATCTGATCCCAGATATGAGTTTTTTCCCCCATAGCCTTAGACTTAAGAATTACATATCTTTTTCTTTCCCCAGGATCAGGAATAAACACTGTTTCACAGAATTCATTCTCTGCTTTCTGCATCTGAGAATGAAATTTAAAACATCCACCTGGAATGGCAGCTTTAAACACTAGAGAGGACAGAGAAAGCCAGTAACTCCTAATATCTTCTCCTTTAAGGAAACAAAAAAGTTTACCAACAAAAATCAGGAACTATTTGAGGACCTATTATCAAAATTCCAGTTCCAGCATCAAGTAGCAGAAGGAGTCTGAAAGAAGCATTAACATGCTATGTCTTCAAACTGCTGCAGCTGGGCCAGGACAAGCTCAATAACCAAGGAAGCCTGCTGCGGGAGTCCCAGTGCCACAAAGGCATGGGGGTAGGGCGGTGAGGGAACACCCTTTGGAGGAAGTATATCTTCAGCAGGGGCTTGAAGGAAGTGAAATGGAGAATGTGTTCAGAGGACTGGAACAACAGCCCTAGAGGCAGTCATAACCTGGCCCAACGTGGAGAAGCAGAGGACAGAAAAAGTCAGGTTCTGGTGATAGGAGTGAAGCCAAACCTAAGAGACCCTTTGATAGGGGCTGGGGGGCGTAGCAAAGGCTGGACACTACGAAGCAGGCAGGACACACTATCTTTGACCAGTGGTAAGAATGCCATGGCCCTGGCTCATTTTCTAAAGCCTCTAGCTTCTTCCTCCTACCTCCAGCACCCCTGATCTCTTGTTGCTGGAATATGCCTGCCTCCAGAATAGTTTCAACTTTGGCCTAGTGTTCAAGATCTTTCAGGAACCAAGCCTAATCAATCTTTCCTCCTACTCCTCTCCCATCTTAGCCTTCCTTAGCCAGGAGGGTGGTTTAGTCACTAACTCCATAGGATCCTTTTTTCCCCATCTGCATCTCCTTCGTCCTTTAACACCCAGTTGAAGTACCTTCCCCTCACTAAGCCCCACCACCAAGCCCCACCACCGTCCCTAGTGACCTCTACCTCTCCTACTTAATTCTATATAGCACACAGCCTTGTCTCACCGACATTACCTTTTCATAGGCAATGTCTGCACATGCAGTGTGAAGCCTTGGAGACTTTGAGGGCCTTCAACTCCCTTCCTCTACCACTCACAGCATTTTGACATTTACTAGGCAAGCAAGCACTCAACTATTTTTTTACTTCCTATACTAAGTTTGGCGTTAGCATAAAGGAAGGATGGGGGAGGGTGAAACCTCTGGAGTCAGAGACCAGCTAAGAAGCTGTTGCAATAATCCAGATGTGAAGCAAAGACAGCCTAGACTAACGAACAAAGAGAAACTGGGCAAATACAAATAGCAAAATGTTTGCGTGCAAAGCACTCCACAGAAAAACTATGGAGAACAAGGGACGAAGGATCAGTAAAGCTATTTCCAAGAAAACGCTTCTGGGAATCATTTTAAACCTTCCTGAGACAAAGTGCACTAGGTGGTTAAAAAGTCTACATGGGGGGTGGGAGGGTGGAGGGAGACGGACAAGGGTCCTTCAGTGAAACTGCCCAGCGTGTTGAACCAGGCACAGACCTTGTAATGTCATATTCACAGCATGAGGGTCTGTAGGGAGTTCATCTAAACTATCAATTCTCACGTGGAGAAACTGAGGCCCAGCGTGGAAGAGACTTGCTGAAAACCTCAAGATGGAGCGTCCCGGATTTGAGTAGCCCCAAAGCAGTCACTTGGCCCAGGCTAGTGTTTTACACGCCCCCTGCCCAGTCCGTCCTCAGCAGTGCACGAATGACCACGGGGACTTCCCCGGCCAAGCTTAACACGCGCCGCCTGTTTACCTGGCGCAAGGCGGTGGCCAGAAGCAGCAGCTCCCGGGCAGCCTCCGGCTGACTCCCCCAGGCCGGGCCTGGCTCTCCGGGGGCCACGGTCACCCAGACCCCTCGTTACAGGAGGGAGAGCGAGCCGCCCGGGGTGGAGGCTGGAGGGGTGCGGAGCAGCTGCCCCGGCTCGCCCCTCGGGGCCGAGCGCCTCGCGTCCGGCAGGTGCCCGGGCCTCAGGACCCCGCCCGGCCGGCCCCCGCACTGACCAGGCAGCGTCTCGCCCGCCCCGCCGCGCCCACGGGGGGCCGGACAGCCGCCCCGCGGGCTGCCCCGACCTTGCCGCCTCCGCCCTCCGCCCGTCAGCCTCACCTGGGCCGCGCGCCGCGCTCACATCGCCCGCCTGCGGCGCCCCCTCCGCCGCCGCCGCCGCCGGCGCCAGGCCCTTACCCGCCGCTCCCGCTGCCGCCCCTGCCCGCGCCCCCCGCCCCCGGAAGCGCTTCCAGGCCCCGCCCCCTCGGCACCCGCGCTTCCGGGCAGGCGCGGACTCGGGCGGGTGGTTCTGCTGCCCGGTCTCTCGAGGCAGAGCTGGAGTGTGGTCGGAGCCCTGGTTCCCGGCCGGTGCTGCGGGCAGACCAGTGGACGGGCGGGCGGCTGAGCGGTTACTGGCTCTGGAGCCCGGAATCCCGACTGTGCGGCCAGGAGCCTTCAGCCCGCCTTCTCCTCGGCGCCCCCTGCTGGCCGGAGCAAGACTCTGCAGTTGCGCGCCCGGACACTAAACCTGTGGAAGGCCCACGCTTGGCGACTACCTTCCTCATGCTTGTTAGTTCTTTATTACCATTTTGGGGTTTCGTTTTGAAACAGGGTCTCAAAAACAGAATTCCCTATATAGATGAAGTTGGCCTTGAACTCACAAAGATCTACCTCAAGGTTAGGATTACAGAAGTGAACCTCCACGCCAAGCATCCTGGGCAGATTTTCTCTTCTGCAAAAAAATCTACCTGGGTTTAAAACAAACAAGAGCCCACGGGGCTGGAGAGACGACTCATCAGTTAAGAGCGCTGAGTGCTCTCTCCCCAGCTCCCACAGGGCAGCTCACGCCTGTCTGTAACTCCAGTTCCAGGGATCCGATGACCTTTTCTGGCCTCCTTTGGATACCAGGCATGCACATGGTGCATAGACACACATGGTGACAAACGTCCATACACATATAATAAAAATGAATAACTTTAAAAATTATTTTTCCCCCAAAGAACGCTCTCAAGAGAGAGGTTAGCAGACCTAGAGCATTGGAATGCTTCTTGTCAGTTCTGATTACTGTGGGTTGTCCACAGCAGTGAGGTTCTGTTGTCCTGTAAACCCAGCCTTGGATCTCACCATCTTAACTGACTCTTACTAAATGTATGGGTAACAGCCTGGATTTCTTGACTGTAACACAGTGTTTGCATGTAAGGACAATGGAGCCCTAAGTATCTAATCTTCCTGCCAAGTTATTGCCCATTTAATCTTACTACTTGACCCCAGCCCTCTTTGCAGTCTCATTGGCTAAACAGGTATCTGTGTTGACAAATGTTGGAGTCCTTACGGGGCACACATGACTCTTGAGTCTTCCTTGAATGGAGCCCTCTCACTTGGCCTCATTAAAATGGACCTGATGTGTTAGCCACCTTCCTCCTACCCAAGTAGTGCTGGACCAGCAGGGGGAGCCTGTTTGGGTTAATAGACTCAAGATGGCCACTTCCAGAACCTCCCAATGATTGAGAGTTTCTTAGTTATACATACAGTCTCGGCACAGGAGTTGAATGAACACACACGCTCATAACTTAGCCAGATATCACTCTTTTTGGAGAACTTCCTCTGGCACACGCTCCCACTGCCTGGGTGATGGAGACTGGTAGTAATGCTGACCTTGAGCTTAATAAGGCTGAGGGGTACAATTTGTAGACACTCCCCCAACCCCAGTAACGACTGGTGGTACAGAATGCTTTGGTTAAAGAAAGAGGCATGTCCAGAACCAAAGCACCACTCAGCCACACTGGAACTTCTGATTTTGAGGCAAGGCACGGAATGGTGGCCTGCTCATCTGTGTAGTGGCAGCTGTAATATCTGAAATCAAGGTGCTCTACCTCAGTTTTAAGTGCTGGGATTACAGGGTATACCACCATACTTAAATATTCTCACTCCCCCTCAGCCCCAGATAGTGTCTCACGATGTAGCTCTGGCTAGCCTGGAACTCATGATGTAGACCAAGCTGGCCTCAAACTCATAGATCCACCTGCCTCTGCCTCTGTTGGGAGTAAAAGCATGTAACACCACACTTGGGTCAATAAACATTCTTGATCAGAGCCTGGAAGCAGTGGCTCCCCTTTAATCCTACCACTCCAGAGGCAGAGGCAGAGGCAGAGGCAGAGGCAGAGGCAGAGGCAGGCAGATCTCTGAGTTAGAGGCCAGCCTGGTCTACAGAGCAAATTTTAGGACAGCCAGGGATACACAGAAAAACTCTGTCTCAAAAAAACGTGTGTGTGTATGTGTGTTCAACGAGAAACAAGCTGGTAAGGATGGCTTCAAAGACCCCCAACTATTTCCACATAGCCATTTCTCACTTCCCAGACAGATGGCTTGTTGTCCCCTTTGCTACTGTCGCACCCTGTCCAGCTTCCAGGAAGGCCCAGCCTCCAAGTGGGTTTTGCCTCTCTCAGACCCAAGTCCTCAACACCCACTGGGCCCCAAGTGCTGCTACCGACCTTTTTTCCCACTGAATTTTCTGTTCTCTAATCTTCCCATTGATTCGCCACCCCTGTTCCTGGTAATTGAGTCTCCAACACTGCCCCTTGTAGCTGACTTTCCCGGTCCTCTGTAGTTCTTCGTACATCGCAGTGTGATTAAGTAATGCCCTGTACAATCACGTGCTAGTTATCTGCATCACCTGCTACTGTCTGGTAAACTACATGAAGATGAGAGCTTGTTTCTTTCCTATTTCTTCAACACTTAGTACTTAATAAATATGTGTTAAAATAATAGGAACAGCCACCTGCTTTTGCTTCTAAGTATGTTCCCGAGGGCAGGGACTGTTTCTGTGTGGAGGTGGGGAGATGTACGTGCAGAGGTGTGTGTACATGTTCATGTGTGGAAGGCAGAGGCCAACCTCAGGTGGTGTCCTCAGGAACCATGTGCCTAGGGTCTCTCACTGGCCTGGGTAATTCACCAAGTAGGACAGTGAGCATCAGGAATCCACCTGCCTTTGCCTTCCCAGTGCTGAGATTACCTGGTTTTTTGTTGTTTTTTTTTTTTTAATGATTCTGAACTCATGCTTGTAAAGCAAGTGCTTTACCAGTTGATCTGTTTCTCCAGCCCCAGGGACTTTTTCACTGATCCGTTTTTCATTATTACTTTTTTTTTTGTCAGGGGGTGATTTTTCAGACGGTGTCTCACTGTAATTCTGTCTGCTCTGGAACTCACTTTGTAGACCAGGCTGGTCTCGAACTCATGGAGATCTGCCTGGCTTTGTCTCCAGAGTGCTGGGACTAAAGGCTTGCACCACCACTGGTGAGCCTGGCTCTGATCTGCAGAGAATGTAGTACTGAAGGGACAGTATTAGTCATGTGCCAAATCAGTGAATGAATGAAGCAATGCTGAATGAATAGACAGATCACGCATCACTTTTTCCCCTTGGCATCATGTCTGCAGATAATCTCTTGGTCCTGACAAGCCCTTCTTGCAGCTAGGCCCATAACAGGGCAAGTGGTAAGCGAGAGAAGCCATTCACATTTGAGCCTGTTTTGCTAGACACTCAGCAGGCCTTAAACTTTTATAAAAATATTTGATTTTTATTTTGTATACATTGGCGTTTTACCTGCATGTATGTCTGTGTGAGGTATCAGATCCCCTGGAACAGGAGTTACAGATAGGTGTGAGCAGCCATGTGGTTATTGGGAATTGAACCCAAGTCCTCTGGAAGAGTAGCCAGTGCTTTTAACCAGAGCCATCTCTCCAGCCCCAGGCCTTGAACCTTTGGCTCTCCTGCCTCAGACTCTAAGTAGCTGGTATCCTGGTAAACCCAGGGACCTTTTACATTTTTACTTGCTTATCTAAAAGTGGGACTTGTCACTGAATTTCTATGTGAGGTACGTGTGCACACATGCACACATGCATGCTCATGTATATGAATATGGGTACTCACGTGTTACAGTGCATGTGTGGAGGCCAGAGGGCAGCCTTGGGCATCCGTCCTCACCTTCTACCTTGTGGGTGGCAGGATGTTCTGTTATCCACAGCTGTATAGCCAGGTGAGCTGGGCCACAAGTCCAGTGATGTTCCTCATCTCCGTCTGCCTCACCTAGGAGTGCCGGGATTGCAGAAGCACATTCCCACACCTGGCTTTATGTGGATTCTGTGGGCTTGAATTCAGGTCCTCGGTGTTTACCTAGCAGGTGTTTACCAACTGAGCCATTCCCTCAGCCCAGATTTCTTTTACTAAAGAATCTATTCTTTATTAGAATTTAAAGACTCCTGGGATCCAAAAATATCCTGTTTCATCTGCTTATGTTTTGTTTGTTTTTGTTTTTCACACACTGTCATGGATCCAGGGATCGATGACACTCTTGGCCAGGACTTCTTAAAGTAGACTACTGTAACTCACATGCTTTGTCATAGGCAGTCAGAGAAGAGGAGACGTCTGCTAAGGATCTAGCCTGGTCTTAAAAGGTGACCCTGGTCTCGGTGTTGTAAGCAGGCAGAAACCTGCTGGGCACACCCTGTATTAGAACGCAGTGAGCAAGTAGCACATGAGAACATTCCTGTAGCCATGTGTGCTTAATGTAAAGCCAACCTCCTGTCCATCAAACATCAGACCAGGAGCACTGCCAGCCCACACTCAGAAGTCAAAGGGCTTTGCTGGATGGCTTTGATGACCAAGGAAGGCCTTTCAAAGACACCCTGGAAGATGGAACCTTCTCTTTGCTCCAGGCAGATCTCCCTAGAGCAAATAGTTAACCTTAGATGTGATATGAGCACTCTCTTCAGAGTTGAAAGCAGCTTAAGACTAAAAGTCATGACATGAGATTGCTTGGAGGCCTCACTGAAGATCTCAAGCAGGAGCATCTGGGAGGGGGGCTTTGTGGTTTCCCCCTCTCCTTATAACAGAGTCAGAATAGAGTCTCCAGGGCCCTGTGGGACCAACTGTAGGAGGGGGAAGGGAACGTCCCTCTTTGCCTTTTGTTTGGGTTTTCTTTTAATCAGCTCTAATAAAGGAAGAGGGCTGGCTGACTGGTGCCTACATTTGTTCAGTTACAGGGCCTTCTGCCTCTTTTACTTGTTCTTCATGTGCAAGCAAAGTGCTTGGCTTCTGGCTTTGATCCTGCCTCCTGGGTCCTCACACATGGTAACCTAGCTTGCTCCGGCTGTAACTTGTAAGGACAAGTGACTGAGGGAAGGAAGCCCAATAGGAGAGGCAAGGCCGCCATGCTGCCAGCAGAATCAGCTGGTGGTGGAGCCCTGAGAAGTCTGGAGACCCTGTTGTGAAGATCATGTCACATGTTCCTTCATTCAACAAGTGTTTATTGAACGTCACCGAGTACCATGCACAGAGGAAGATGCTGGGCTCTGGGAGTGGACCGGTTGGAAAAATCCAAGTCATGAAGATGCTTACACACTGCATGCTTTCATGGGAAAGAGACATAAATATGGACATGTGTTGCCCGGGAGGGTGGGAAGAGCTGTGGGAATGATAAACCGGAATGGGAGATGTGTCCCAAGTGACTGAACTCCAGCCAGGGTCCTACTCTTCCTTTTAATCTTGTCCTGTGAACAGGAAGTTCACAGATGCCCAAGAGCAGTGCTCTTCACGAGTTGCGTATGCCTACACGTGACCTTAGCCAAAACGCTGATAATCTTCCCCCCATGGCTGTCAGCTGAGGTGTCCCTGAGCTCTGGGGAGCAGCCATGCTCTGGTCTGCTCTCTCCTCCTGGGCTGTGAGCAGAGTCTGTTTCTCACCAGTCTCTGTGTCCCACGTCCCTGGCCTCAGTAATAGAGTCCTGTCACTCCATGCTGGCCCAGCACATTTTTAAATTCAGTGTGTCCACTATTACTAGACACTTAGATTTCCTTCATAGTATCTCTGAGGCTGGACATGTGTGATGGGAACTGCTTGACCCTGTGAGAGCTTATCAGACACTTTGAACCTCAGTTTTCTTCTCTGTAAAATGGGCATGGCAATGTGCCTGCCTCAAATGGCTGTTAGGAACCTATGGATTGCAGAGCCTTGTGGGTGCTGAGTCAGTAGGCACAGCAGGCTTGTGAAGGCCTGAGCGACAGGGCATCACCCCCTGGAGGTGCACCCTGGTTGTCTCTTCCCTGCCCTCTGTCAGCCCCCACCCCCACCCCTGACAGGCTGTCCCTCTCCGCTCCTCTTTCATCACAGAGCTTAACTCCCAGGAATCTTTGCCTCTGGCCACTTAATGAGAAAATTCTTTGACTGATCTGCCCTCTCCCTCTCCCTCTCCTGCTCCTATTCTCCTCAACTTCACCCCCACCACCACCAAGAGCAGCATGTTCAAAGAGCAGGATGTCTCACTTGTCAGTCAAGAGTGGAGACGGCTGAGTGAGGGCTAGGCCCTTCAGTTTTTAATGCCTGGCTTTGAAAGACACTGTTTATTGCTCCCAGAAAACAAGTAGCCTTTTGGGACTCCCAGAAGCCTTTGCATTTGGTGTCAGAGGAACTGGGAGGCCAGTTCATCTGAGGGACTCCTCTGAACGGTGTCAGCCCCTCTGACCAGCCCTGCTTCTGCTAGAACCAGAGCCCACATTTTCCCCCCAGTGTGGATGCCTGGGAAATGCCAGAATGACCTGTGATGTGGGGAGCCCTCCCTCATGCCCTCCTCCTGCACTTCCTGGGCATTCAGATGTGGGTCACCCGTATCCTCTCTCCCACAGAACTTTTAGATCTTACTAGGACTGCTAACTTCTGATAAAGCACTAAATTACAGACCCAAAACTCTCTGTTTTGATTTTTCACACATCTGAAGAAACTTTTTTTTTTTTATCCCAACATGTCTTCAGGAGTTGTATAATGACTTGGTGACTGTCAGGTGCTTTGTACGGTGTTTGGTCAACATGCAGTGGGCAGTGCTTCTTGTTTCCACTTTGGGCTGTGCTAGATCGAAGCTCAATTATGTCCAACTTACCTGGGACCCATCCCCCTGTGCCATCAGGATAGCTGCTGTTTAATTTGTCTGTCATAAGCAGCTGGGGGGTGGTGTCTGTCTTGTTCTCCCACAGTTCATGGGAGACCCCTGCATACACTGTTGTCGGGGGCCTAGGCTTTGCGTCCCACCAGGTCCTCTGCATACAGTGCCAAGCTGGGCACACGGCACGTTGTTAAACGTTATCAAACAAGGACCATGGAAAGTCAGAAGAAGGCAGGCTCCCACTAGGATGAGATGACTCACACTGGAGGGCCCTCCTGGGAGAGCAAGCCAAGCAACCTTCCAATAGGCTACTCCCCTCCATGCCTGCTCTGCAGGGAACCCATTGTCCTCTCAGAGCTTCTGGCCACCCTGCCTGTCCCTAGAGTCGAAGGGCTGGTGGTTTAATTTTCTTTTCAATTTATTATTTTATGTGTATGGGTGTTTTGCCTGCATGTACATCTGCGCACTATGTGCCCGGTGCCTGAGGCCGGAGAGGGCATTGGATCTCTTGGAACTAGAGTTACAAATAGTTGTGATCCCCCATGTGGGTGTTGGAAATTGAACTTGGGTCCTCTGGAAGAACAGCCAGTGCTACTGAGCCATCTCTCCAGCCCCACTGGTGGTTTAATTTGAAGATCTGGTAAACAGCAGAGACCCAGAAGCTAAGGGCTTTTTGTGTAACTGACCTTGCTCTCTCGCCCAGTGGCAGAGTCAACAGCACCTGCAATGCCCTCCATTGATGTGTGTGTGTGTGTGTTCTATGCACACATATGTGTACATGCAGAGGCCAGAAGAGGATATGGGGTGTCCCGCTACGTCACTCTTTACCTTATTCTCCTGACTCAGAGTCTCTCTCTGAACCTGGAGCTAGGCTGGTGGTCAGCAAGCCCCAGAGATCTTCCTGTCTCTGTCCTCCCTCCCGAGTGATGGCTAACTGTTGTTACAGATGCCAGTGACCATGCCCAGTTCTTTTTAACCTGGGTTTTGGAGATTTGAACTCAAGTCCTTGCGCTTACACAACAAGTACCCTAACCCACAGAGCATCACCCTAGTCCAACAATCTTGAACCAACGACAGGAACCCATCCAGGGGAAAGCCATCTTTTTTGATGAAATGTGTGGCACACTCCATGCTATACTCATTTTCTACCTCTGGTCCCTCCGTGGGTTAAACAGAAAGGCAGGAAGCCTTTCTTGAATTCTCAGAGCGCAGACTCACATCTCTCTCTCTCTCTCTCTCTCTGGAGACCCAGGATCTCAGAATGGAAAAAAGTAGGCATACGTCCGAGCACAGCCCTATCTTTGTTCAGTGGTAAAGCTTTATTGTTCAGGGTAGGAACCTCTCCAAACACCTGTAGTCACAGCTTGGCATCGTATGTAGGTACAAGGCTGTTTGGAGGCGGATGAAGATGAGGTCTGATTATCTCAGATCTGAAACTGTCTGCATTTGATTAAGGTGCTCTAACGGAGCTAGACACACCGTGAGGAGGACCATCCGATTTAAAGAACAAATGCATTAAAAACGAAGAATGAGGAACTATAATCTTATGCAGCCTGGCTGATGTTCAGGAACACGGCATGGTGTGAAAGCAGCCAGAAGCACAGTATCTAGTCTGTGATCTGGTTTCTATGAAGATCAGCGAAACTGGTAGGAACAGGGTTCCCCAGAGTGAAATCACGGAGATCAAACTTCCCCTCATTCCTCTTTCCAGGGGACCCCCAGGAAGGTTGGTGGGCTCTTTTGTGGCTAGCAGGAAACCCTTAGATCCTGGAGAAACCAGCAAAGATGAAGCCAGTGTGGGTATGTATTGCTCACGTTTAAAAGGCAGAGCAGCAAGAGAGTGCTAAGCTGGGCTTTCTCTACAGGGCTAAACACTCCCAGGAGAGAGTGATCCTCTCCTGTGAACCAGGGGAGAGACTGTCCCCCAGGGCTATTTCTCCGATTACTGTCTGAACAAGTCCTACCTTATCAGCCCCAAGGGAGGTCATGAGGTCAATCCCTGCAACAGTGCAGCTGCTGCCAGTGTCTTTAAAAGCTTGTAAGCATCTTGCCTGAAGCAGCTCAGGGTCATGGTTAGGGACCGGGCTCCCAGCCTCAGATTTGGAAGCTGCCCTTACAACCTCACAGAAATCCCCTAAATGCCACTCTGATCACAGGACACCCTGCCTCCCAGGCTTTCTGTAGAGTAACAAGCTGACTTTTTTCCTGACCTAGGCTTGGTGGGGGTGAGGGGTGGGGTGGGGTGGGGGTGGGGGGGCCTCTTTGGAAGGAGTAGCCCGTGACTCACTGAGGTTACTGGGTTAGATGGATGGTGAAAGAGTACTCAGAGAACAAGACAAAGTTTTTCCTTTAAAACACAGCCCAGCCTGTCATTTTTCTACATTCAAAGACAAAGTAGACCTGAGGGTGGAGGGATCTGATGGAGCAAAAACAGTTTAGTCATAGGTATGAGGGCTCCAGTCCAGTTACCAGGGCTGTGATGGCTGATCTCACAAGATGGGAGGCAGCTGGGGCCACTGGATGGATTGGGACATTTCAGGGAAGAAACTGCAATCCGACAAAGCCAAGCTCCATCTCTTCAGCACTCAGTCATCACTGAAGCCTTGGAGGTGGCCAGCTACGAGAACTCCAAATCTGCCCGGTAACTGGACTCACAAGAGGGAACACAGCCAGTGATGTACAGTGTGCACATTTTTGGCTCCCCAGAAGATTTACTGTCTATCTTGGGGAATATTTTAGTCTCCTGTCTCTCACCTTGTGGGTGCCACACCCACGCTTGCCTCAAGACCAGAGGAAACAGATATTTTAACTTCAAGTGAACAAGCACTCACTGGGTGTCATGCCTGTGCTGCAAAGAACACAGAAGCAAGTGGCTCTTTGCACGTCTGGTTCTCGCATAGGCAAATGATGTCTGCAGGATGGCCCAGCCCAGCTTCCCATGAAGCTATAGAGGTATAGATGCTGCTGGGCTTAGAGGAGACCCATGGTGTTTCTCAGAGGAGGTGGTCTTCACCACTGTGGCAGGAGGAAAGGATAAAGTGGATTCCCAACACAGGGGACCCTATTAGCAATGCTCATGGGTACCAGGAATTTAAGGCAAAATCCAAGGAGGAGATGACCACGCTAAGGGAGGTTGGCTGGAGAGGTAGGGGAGAAACCAACCAGAAAGTCTGAGACCACAGTCTGGAGAGTTTGGGTGTGGTATATAGAAACCAGGCCCCATGAAGGTCTCTGAGCGGAGTGGGCTGGTGGTGGGAGGGAGCAGGGAGGTCTGGAGGAGAGTATCCGGTGAAATGGTGAAACGGAGTGAGGAGACCCGGCTGGTGCAACAAGCCAGGAGAGAGAATGAGGACAGGGAGGTGGCAGCTGCCTTCCAAGATGAGAAGTCAGACTTAATGGAGTATGTGGGAGGGATGGGGTTCATGACATTCTCTGTTCGCTGCCCTTCCCCTCAAGACCATCCTGAAAACTGGATATGATGGCTTACGCCTGTAATCCTTGCACTTGGGAGGCTGAGGCAAAGAAAGGATGGCCATGAGAACCAGGGCAGCCTGGGCGAAGAGTAAAATCCAGTCTCAAAAGACAAAAAAAAAAAAACCAACAAACCTCACAGACAACAACAACAACAAAAACCAGTCAAACAAGTCTCCTTAAAGAAAGGTAAGTTAGCACTTACATCAGTAGCTCCTGTTCTCCAGTGGCTATAGGTTTACAGCCTCCCCAGCAGGCCACAGGAGTGGTCCATTTTATCACAACTGGATCCACCTGGGCTCCTGGAGGCTCCTCCTCACATACCCTGTTTCACACCCTGGAGACTACATTAACAAATCTGTGATTAGTCACGTGACCCATGTAGTTGGAATGTGTCATAACCATGTTCAAGGTCACAGCTTTCTGCCAGGTTCATCTTCCTGACACAGCTCGAACCATCGCTTACTAAATCTACTCCTCGGTCTTCAGCCTGCGATCTGCTTCAGGTCATGGCCTCGCACAACATCAGGGTGTGAGTATCACGAACTTGGGTTACTTTAGCGGCCATGTACATTTAGTTCTCTGAGCCTCAGTTTCCCCTTGCTTTCAAGGGTCTACTGATATTACAGGTAAAGAGCAGAGCCAAGAGCAGTAGGCGCTCATCGCCATGGTAACCTCATTCCATTAGGTTCTCGCAGCTACTTTCAAGCCTCCCCATTTCCAGGTTTTCCTTCACACCATTCCCTCTAGGTAGGAGTCTTTTCTTCACTCCTGTCCAGTTCTCGGAAGGCTAGCGTCCCACTCAGCCCTTCCCCACACTCCGTCCTGCTCCATCCTCAGCCGCGAGCACTCACGAGCTTCCAGCCTAGAATGTCCCTGTCTCTAGAGAACGAGCCTAGAATTGCAGGGATCTTACATTGTGTCAGTTGGCTGATAGATCCCAGCGTCTAGAACAGGATTTAGTGTTAGTCTCTGAGACAGGGTATGTAGCCCAGACTGGCCTCCAAAGCATGATCCTCATACTTCAGCTCTGAAGGAGTAGGGCTGTAGGTGGCCATCATGTCAGGCTTGGTATTAGACTTTTCTGTATTTTTTCATTTGTTTGTAGAGCACATACTTCTGTCTCCTAGATATAGCATCCTTTAGGAAACTATTACTGATTTATTTTGTAGCTTGTATGTTGTTCTGGTGAATTTCATAAGTATGGAATATGGGGAAACCTAACGTGGCAGGGCATACCTATAATCCTAGCACTTTGGAGACACAGGCAGGAGGATCAGAAGTTCAAGGCCAGCCTTAGTTTCACAAGAGTTCAAAGACATCCTGGGCTGTAGGATGTCTTTCAGGAGACCTGGGCTTGGTTCCTAGCATCCACATGGGGTCACTCAGAACTGCCCGTAAATCCAGCTCCAGGGGCTAGCCTGGTGACCTCTGAGGATGTGCATATACTTGGTATACATTCATACATTCAGGAAGACACACATACACATAAATTAAGTGGGGTGGGATGGGAGGCAGAATTCTGAGAGGCAGAAACAGGAATCACCATGTGAAAGTTTTGTCCCTTCTACCCTGGACTGATGGCAAATGATCAGCTAACTAAAAACAAAATTAATTTTTTTTTTTTAAAGCAGAGAAGCTTGAGGGTAGTTATCCAGCTATTACAGGAAGTGGCTGTAACTTGGGTCTTTTCAGGACAGTGAAGCTCGGTGGTTGAGACCACATCCACATCTAAGACTGTGCCAGCTGCCACCCACAGTCAGCTTTGTTTGAGAACTGTTCTCTTGAGTTGATGGTTAAATCTATTTGTAGGTCAGGATTCAAAAAGCTTAGCCAGCTGAGGAACACACACAGAGCAAAGGGCCAATCACGAGCTGTCCGTTTCTTTGTCTACTGGAATGATTTTCATAACCCTTGAAAACATCACCATCTACAGGCCTATCCCTTGGTCAAAAAGCAGGTGGTCAATAAAATGGTAAGCTAGGCATGGTACATGCCTGTAATCTCACTTGGGAGGCTGAGGCAGGAGGATCACTTTAACACAGAAATTTAAGGTTGGCCCAGGCAACATAGTGAGAACTTGTCTCAAAAAGGGATGTGGCTCAATTGGTAGAGCGCTTCCCCAGCATTTACACCAGGTCCTGGGTTCGATTCCCAACAGCGGATAAAGCAGGCATGGTAGAACTCACCTGGCGTCGAGAGCACCAAGGAGGTGGAAGCAAGAGGATCAGAAGTTCCTGGTCACCCTCAGTTACGGTGAGTTTTAGGGGAGACAGGGCTACAGGAGACCCTGCCTTAAAGAAAAAAGCCAATAGTATGTAAAATGGTAAATGAATGATTAAACCTCAGAAGGACCCTGGATACTGTGATAAATATCACGGGGTCACTGAAGTTGCCTCTGTGATCATGCCGGGCAACGGTATGCTTATAAATGTATCTTATCACCGCTGAATTCCTAACAGTGTTTCGACACTTAAACTTGTGTGTGTGTGTGTGTGCATGTGTGTGCACTTGTGCACGAGTGCACATGAATATGTGGGCGGAGGCCTGAGGTCAAGCTCAGGTGTCATTCCTTAGGGACCATTCACCTAGTTTTTCTTGAGACAGGACCTGGAGCTTGCCAAATTGGCTAGGCTGGCTGCCCAGTGAGCCCTAGGGATGAGCCTGTCTCTACCTCTCCAGTGCTGGCTCGTTCTTTTCTTTCTTTCTTCCTTTCTTCCTTTCTTTCTTTCTTTTTCTTCCTCCCTCCCTCCCTCCTTCCCTCCCTTCCTTGCTTCTTTCCTTCATTCTTTTCATGAGCTCTGTGTATGTCGAACACTTTATTGAGGGCTATCTATGCCCCCCAGCCCTGAGATAGTAAATTTTTCTTGACCCTCCTATCATCATGTGGTAGGGGGATATTTTAATATCTAGAATGGTCCTTCTGCATGAGAAGACTGGGAACAATCGCCCTGATACTTTGGGTCACTCCCAGAGCAACTGTACAATGCTTCCCAGAATGAGTCATGCTCTTCATAGTTGCCCTTGCCGCGCCCCCTCCAGAGCCAATTCACAAGCAACACAGTTTTTATTACATATAACCCCCCCATCATCTGGCCCAGATTCTATATTCCCCAGTATAAACATTCTTTCATTACTTAGAGTCCAGATTGGTAAAAATCACAATTTGAAAGGAATCCAAAACCAACTTTTGGCTCTTGATCAATTGCCACAACTCTCAGGGCTAGATGAAGAACCAAATAATAGGTAAACACCTGCTTCAGGGAGTGCCAAAGTTTCACTGAAGTATGCCTTTCTAGTCAAATCTCCAGAAGAAATTAAGTCAGTGGCTTTTCTCCAGTTTGTCCTACCTGCAAAGCTAGTGTTCTAGTGTTTTTCCTACCAGAACCCCCCTCCCCTCTCCACCCCCTCCAGGGTCTCACCATGTAGCCCTGGCTGGCCTGGAACTAGTAATGACCTGCCTGCCTTAGCCTGCTGGAGTATGGAACTAAAGGTGTGTGCCACACCACACCCGACCCCATAGAACCCTTTTCTTGATAGCTCCCACTGCCCTCTTCTGCCTGTCTATACTTAAACCAGGGTCCTCAGGAACCATCCAACTTGTTTTCAAGATAGGGTCTCTCATTGGCCTAGAACTTACTTGCCAATTTAGGTGAGGCTATCTGGCCAACAAGCCCCTGTCTCTACATCCCCAGTGCTGGGATTTTTTTTCTCCCTGTGTTCTGGGGATCAAACTTAGGTCCTAATGCCTGTACTGAAAGCACTTTACTGACTGGGTATCTCCCCAGCTCCATAGTAAAGTTACCTGTCCCGATAGGAAATCTTTTATTTGGGTTGAGATGAGAACTCTCAGCCAACAGGAATTCATTTGGAAGGCTTCTTAAGTTTATTGGGTGCCACATTTTCTAGGAAAGGAGTTTTGCTGTAGTGCTGGGAACTCAAGTCACATCCTCAACCCTCATGCAAGGTTTTTTGAAACAAAGTCCATGGTAGTGGTGGGGGTAGGTAGGGGTGGGGGATGGTGAAATGGCTCATGGGTAAAGCTGCTTGCTGTCAATTCTAGTTTGATATCCAGAACTTACATGGTGAAAGAATTAGAATTGACTCTTGCAAGTTAACCTTTGAACTCCACATGCACACCATGGTGTGTGTACTCCCCCAACTGCTTGTCAAAAATTTTTTTTAATTAAAAAAAGTTTATGGTAGCCAGGTATGGTGCTGCTCATTAATCCCAGCACTCAGGAGACAGAAGCAGGAGGATCTCTGAGTTTGAGGCCAGCCTGGTCTACAGAGCAAGTTCCAGGTCAGCCAGAGTTACAACAGAGAAACCCTGTCTTGAAACAAACAAACAAACAAAAAACAGTTTATGATGATAACTGGTAGAGAAATACCAACTAGCTCATCTGCATTTAGGAAAGATAAGTAAAAAAGAGATGAAAGCAGCACTTACCGGCTGTGAATCAGGACTGCGCCAGAGATGCCTGCAGCGTGGCTCCTCAGGTGTGGCAGCGGCACACGTGGGCAATCCCAACTACCTGAGACACTGAGGCAGGACTGAAGAAGGTTCAAGGCCAGCCTGGGCGATTTGGTGAGATCCTGTTTCAAAATGTGAAAGGGCTGGGGATGCTCTGTGGTAGAGTGTTTCCCTGGCATGTAGAGACCTGGGACTCAATTCTTAGTGCCTGAATAAAGAAACAAGAATGGCTCTCGCTTCTGAGGACCATGGGTGCAGGAGGGTGGACGAATGGATGGCATCTACAAAACTGTAGTACGGACAAGCATTGCCGCAGAGTAGAGCTCAAAATGAACGGGGATCACTAAAAGGGGTGTGGATTGTGGGGGCCCGTGCAGGGTGGAGTGTCACCGCTATTTTTACAGAGCATCGGATGCTAGAAAAGAATCTTCTGGAAGGACAAAGCCTAGGGAAGGGTGATGGAAAAGCGAAGGCAGAGCAGAGCAAACTATCCACACAAGGACAAGAGAGCAGTCAAGGCAGTCAAGTGGAGCCAGCGGGAGGGATGGGGGGGTGTCAGCTGGAGGAGGCTCGATGCCAGGTGGAGCCTGCATGGGAAGAGACAGGATCAGCACTGCTTACAAGGAAGACCCTTTGGAGCATTTGAAGGGTAGGGTATAGAATGGAGGCTGTTGGGAACATGTGGACCTTTCTTGGCCCAACAAGGCAGAGATAAGCAGATAAGCCAGATAAGCCTGTGACCTTTGGCCTCCTCTTTATACCAGCATGCAGTGGGTTTTCTCTGGACACTCTGAGCCCTTGGCTGGAAGTCACTGGATGGTAGGTGACTCAGAGGATCAGCGGGACACAGGACACAGGCTGCCAGGGTTGTGACAGGCTCGTGTGTGTGGGCGCATGCTTGCGTGTGTGCACTTACAGAGGTCAGAGGCTAACCTTGGATGTCCCTCAGGAGCTGCCCACCTCGTTTTCTTTACGTTTGTGTATGTGTGTGTGTGTGTGTGTTTACGGTGTGCCACTATACACAGGTCAGAGGACAATTTGGAAGAATTGGTGGTCTTCCACCAAGGATGGAACTCAAGTTCTCAGACTTGGTGGCAGTGCCTTTATGGCCGCCAAGCCATCTCTCCGGCTCCGCCACGCTCCTTGACGCAGGCTCTGTCACTGGGACTCACTGAGTGAGTAGACGCCTAGGCTGGCAGGCCAGCAAGCCCAGAGTTCCTGCCTCTGCATCCCCAGTGCCAGGATCACAACATGCCACCACACCCAGCCTTCCACTTAGGCTCTGAGTCAGACTCTGGTCCATGCAGGGTCTTTTGAACAGAGTGGGGCTTGTTCCTGGCAAAGGAGTAAGCCAGTGGTAGACTGAGCCCTAGAAATTAAGCTGAAAGGGAACAAGCTGCTGATGGCAGAGTTCAGAAATTTAAGGAGGACCCGTTGCTACCCACTACCTCAGCACCAGGAGGGCAATTCGACGTAGGCCATACTGCCTAGTGATGGAGTCGGCCTCGGTACTTGGCCAAGTGTGGATTACCTTTACAAACTTGAACTTTTATATGTTTAATTTGGGTGCTGGCTAAGCAAGTGATCTATCTACCAGCGAATCACGTCTCCGTGTACAAGAGAAGGGCTTAAGGAAAAGCCTCATCCCTGAGGGAGGCCACCCTTCCCAACAGCACCTATGCTCTCACTTTCCCTTGGTGACCTGGAAGGCAGTTCTACCTCCTGATCCAAAGGCTTCACACACATTGAACATTGTAAGGACTTAGAGCCAATTATATTCAGCAACTCAATGCTCTTAGGCTAATTAAAGTGGCCATGGTATTCAGTGGATTGTGTTGCCATAAAAAAATTTCCAAGAGCCAGACATGGTTAAAGTCAGGCATCTTTAAAGTCAGCATTTGGGAACAAGTGGCTTTGAGAATTCAAGGCCAGCCTTGATCCTGAGAGACCACCAGCCTGTTTATAGACCCAACATCCATTCATCATGACTGGATTGCCCAGCAGTTGAGGATCTTTCCTGAGAACCCTAATAAGCGAAATTTTATCACAGCATTGCTGACCCCAAAGTAACAGGATGGGCGGTTCTAGAGGGAGCTTTTAGCTTCCATTCATCAAGGTTAGCTGTGATATTTGGCAGGCCCAGATCCTCTGGGGAGCAACTACTATCTTATTAGGTTATAAATACATTTAATAGCTTTGGTACCAGTTTCTTATTTTGGAGTATTGAGGAAGAAAAAAAAATAGAACTCATAATCACCGAGCCTAAGTGAAAAGTCACTATTTTTAAACTGTACATTTACCTACAGTATTGCTTCTGAATGTTCCCCCCACAGGACAACTCCACCTCTGCTGCTATGCACAAGGCTCGGCTGGCCCATCATCTGCTTGGAAGAAGTTAAAAGTGCTCTATGATTTGAAACTCAAAATTGCTTCATTTTGACTCACACTAGACCAACTAGTTCAAAAAACACTCAGAGGCTTCTTGAACCCCCCCCCCCACCTGACCTTTGTGGTTTCTCCTTAAAGGGACAGCATGCCTGCTTCATTCACTCAACTTCAGTCTTTTGTTGTTTTATTTTGCAGTGCTGGTCACAGAACCCAGGCCTCTCATGATAAGCAAGTGTTCTACCATTGAGAACATGCCCCCCACTTTCTTAATAACAGGTGAGTGGGCTTTTCCTTCATTTCTCTACACTGAGAAAGAAAAATTTAAAATCATTCACTGCATAATCACTGCTGGTATAGCAGCCTTGAGCTTACCTCATTTCCAACTGCTGACTGACCCCTGGGTCCACGGGGCTGTGAGGACCTTCCAGCCACCAGGACTGACTGCCTTGAGAAATGTTTTGGTGGCTTGGTGGGAAGGAGTCCCTGAGCCGACTAGGAAGGAAGCTAAATAAATAAGCCTGCACAGGTGCTATAAGCTCCATCTGGGTGACACCCTTCACATCCCACCCCTTTCTGTTCCCACCCATGCAGTGCCATGCAGTCTCTGTGCTCACGTGCTGCTGTCGCTAGCCCCGTAGCCTCCACTCTGGGGTGGGGAGTGGGGTGATGTATACTACATTGATTGCTTCTTAGGTGGCCCCTGCTGCATGGCTATCAGGATCCCAAGGAAGGGGTGTCAAGGGGATCAGCAGGGTCCCCATGATACAGTGCTGTTTGCCTGTGTCAGTCTGGACAGACCCCACTTCAAATAAAGTCCAGACAGGATCTTCTGGCAGGCTTTTTCCCCACCTAGAGAATGCTAAGTGAGTCTAGGCAATCTGGAGCTGGCTTCGAAATCAGCAACGGGCAGTTGGGGGTGGGGGCTCACAACAAACAGTGGTAACAGAAGGTTTGTGTGGGAAGATGGTTAAGTTTGGTCTAAAACAAGCAGTGTCTCTGGTAATGAGCTGCTGTTAGGAAGTACGTGGGGCTTCTCAGGAAGGCTGCTGCTGCCTTTCCAGGGCTGGGCTTTTTGAGGAAAGGGGTGCAGGAGGGCAAAGGAAGGTGAAGCCAGGGCTAAACTGAGGAACGTGGGACATCACATAGCAGAGGAAAGCCCGCCAGTATGTGTGGCGGCTACACTGGCCTGCTCTTGAATTTTGGCACCACTCAACTGTGCTGGTGTAGCAGCTGTCAAATGAGGACATCTGAGGTATCAGCAGGGGTACACAAGGTGGTTAAGTACCTGAGGGCTGGCAAAAAGCAGGCCAGAGGACCAGTCCTGAGCTTGAAGGGACAAGTTGAGGGGGTGTGGTATCAAACCTCAGTTGTCTGGAGCTGTGGCCTTAGAAGAGCAGCCAGGCCACCAACCTGCAGCTAGAGGAGGAAGCCAGGTGCAAGTCCTTCAACTTCTCCATCACATGCCTCCCAGCCCAGCATCTCCGATGGCTCCTGACCAAAAACCAAGGCTGAACCAAGAGCCAGTCAGCCACTTCCCAGGAGGAAGAGGGAACCAGGGAACACTCAGAATATTCTGCAGACTAAATGCTAAATACCTCCTGATCCTCCTGGCACGTGGGTCTGGATGATAACCATCAGTACCCATTACTGAGACCAGTCACTCGCTGCTCTGAGCAGATCAGCCTATGCAGTCTTTACTTATCAAAAGGTGATTGACACACTTTAATCTTAGGCTAAAAAGCCAGAACCAAAACACAAGCGAAAAACAAAATACAACTTTGTACAAAATGGACAGGTAACATTTATTAAAACGTTGTCATACAAAAGGGCATGGTCTCTTCTATAAGAAGAAAGTATTAAACAGTAACATTCAATTAAAACCACGCTGTACATTGAAGACAGCAATTCTAGAAAGAACTATTTAACTTCTGCAACACAGGCGGTTCACAAAGTATCCATGATATGCACCTAATGACAGTCTGTTTATCATCCCATGGTTCTGTGGCCTAAGGGTCACCTGACTTGCATAAATAAAGTAATTTTCTGGAAGAAACACTGGGAACCTCATAAAAAGAAAGAAGGCAGCAGCAACTGACATGACACAGGCTTCAAGCAACATTTAAAAAGAAAAAAAAAATCACATTTGCAAATAGTGTTCCAGCATCTTCCCACAGGGCACTATCAGTAGAGATCTGCAATAAGAAACTAGTACCTTTAAATATGTAAATAGCAGAGGGAAAAAAGAAAAACAAAACCCAAAGCAACCCTGGATTCACTGGAGAAAGTTAGTTACTTGTCAAAGCAATTTAAATCACAGGAGTGAAGGGCAGCCTGGTCCTTAGGCCCCAGCATTCCCAAAGTATCAGACTTTAGCAAGCAGCCACCTCATCTGTGTGTGTGTGTGTGTGTGTAGCTGCAACCCTGGGGCCGCACCATAGCCTTTGTTCCTCTACTTCCCTTCCACAGTAGCTAAGGCTGTGCCACCCTCTGTAGCAAGGAGCCACTGGGGCCTGCAGCTTTCCCAACAGCTAAAAGCCTGCCCAGGGTGAGAACAGTTCTGTAAAAGCCTCCCGAAATGGAGGGGACCCTTGAGGGCTGGCTCTTAAGAACTTGGTCAGAGAAGGTAAGATACAGAAATCTGAGGCCATCAGCCCAGGGCTCAGGAAAGAAGGGCAGAACCCAGTGCATAAGGAGTTGGACCATGCAGCTTACTATGACATGTGCATCCAGAATGGAAGGCATGGAGCATGCAGATAGTGAAACTCGACAGTGGGCCCTGGAAGCCCTTTCCTGTAAGGACTGCAGAAGAACCAGTCAAGGCTCAATGTAGAGAACAAACCTTGCTGGTGGGCTGGTGCTGCCCACTATTCAGGCTCTTTTGGAAGGGTGAGGATTTCCTAAGGCAGCGGTGAGGAGAGACCAGTACTGCAACAGTGCAGGGATGCCAGAAGGCTCTCTAATGGGAAAGGCTGGCCAGAGCCTCTCTTTAATTTCTGGACTATGATCACTTCTCTGCCTCCCAGACATCGGACACCCCACATACTCACAGGGTGTGCCACATACTAACTGAACAAAAGCTTTGTCCCCATGCATGACAAGGGTACTGATTCAGCATAACTCAAGGACCAGGATGTTCCCATGGTGTTTTTCTTTTACCTCTCAGACTCTTCTCCACAAGGGTCCCAGTTCTCATATGAATAGAGACTTCAATGGGAGACAGCTCAGGGGTCTGCTCAACATGTAGGAGGCGGTCCGTGAATATGAGGGAACGTGAGCAGCTTCTGGACAACAGATAGCCTCACTGCCTCAGTGTAGAAATTATTAGAAGCCAAAAATACTTCATACTCAGTTTAGGGTCATCCCTAAGTCCACTGGCCTCTCACGTGAGAAGACTAGGAGGTGCGTGAGTGTGATTGTACATTCCCCTCCATATGCTTCTCAGGTACAAAGAAAGGGCTGCTTGGCAGACTTCCAACAATGGGAGAGTGTCTGAATGTAGCAAACCACTAGGAGGTAATATCTAGTTTCTAGGTTAAAAAAAAAACAAGAAAACAAACTACATCTATACTTATAATAATGAAGTTTTAAATACAAAGTGCTTTTATATACCAAGACTGATACAGTGTTTAGAAGTAGATCCCTGTTCGGTAATCTTGATCAGGCATTTACTGGCTAGTCCATTTTTTCTTTCCCCTTTCTAAACAAAGGTCAAAGGTAAACCCCTGGGTGTCAGAAGCCTGAGGGTAAGAGGCCCTTGCCAGAAATGTCTGTCACGTTAGAGAAAGCCAAACTTTAAAAACAAAATTTCACCCCAAATTCAAGAAAAATTATTTTTATTTAAAGAAAAAAAAGTTTCTACTTAGCAGTAATAGACCAGTAAGTTTAAAGAAGGATGACATAGGAGCAATACCCTGTCCTACTGTCTGGCTAGTCCTGACAATCTGACACAGCCTAGAGTTAGCTGGGAAGGGAGTCTCAATTGAGGGACTGCCCAATCAGAGCAGCCTATGAGCATGTCTTGAATGTCAATATTCAAGTTCCTAACAGTGAATTCCCCAGTGATGGACTGTGATATGGTAGCGTAAGCTGAAATAAACCCTTTCCTCCCCTAAACTGCTTTTGGTAAGAGTGTTTTATCCTAGTAAAAGAAAGCAAACCAGACACATACCCCAGTAAGAGCCTCAAGCCTGTCACATGCTTAAAAGCTTTCTGATACAAGTCTTTCCAACCTAAAACACCAGACCTCAGGCAGAGATGGTCTGGAAGGCGGCCTTTCTGACCCTAGCGGGTATATGCTATTTGGACTTGTAAATGTGTACAGCTTTCTCTGCAACCAGGGAAAATGAATCTGAAGGTGGTGTTGTTTAATGTGGGACTTCTTTCTCCCCCTTTAGTTCACATTCCAGCTACCATAAACAGCTGACAGCACTGCTCAGTGCACTAAAACAGTACTCCCCACACCAGTGTATCTTTGAGACTTTCTCAAGTGTAGCCTTCCCTTTATAAGATGCTGTCTCTGCCAACTCTCATTGAATATGAAGAGTGTCCTACTCACAGGTAACTCCTAGCCATGAATTCTGGCTTGGTCCCATGAGCTGCAGTCCCTGGCTGTCCTTGTTGGGAAGCACCATGATCTAAGGGCGGTGAGGGGCCACAGGACACTGCCAGTACTGTGACGAATCATCCTAGCCTAAATGCTACCTAAATGAGGGGAGCTTAGGGCAACAAACCAACTAAAACACCTATCTCTGGCACCCAAAGAATTAAAAATGAGACATAATGGTTCAAACCCAATTAGAATTAAACACAAAACCATGCTTATCAAGAGACTGCAGCACTATGATGTGGGCCTTACAGAAACCAAGGCTTGAGCCATGCCACCTGTTTTGGATTCAGAGGTCTATCTAATATCGCAGTTTTAGCTAGAACCTTTAGAAAGCATGAAACTGGACAAGAGAGCTCCATTCACATTCCAGCCCAGGAATCAGGTTGCTGTAGCCTTGAGGGAAACAGCATCAAGTAAGCAAAGCCCAGGACCCTGCAGCCACCAGGAGAAAATAAAATGCAACAGGACCTCGGGACATGAGCCATAGAAAACTGCCACCACCTGAGTGGAACTGGTGGTCAGCGCCTGCCTCCGAGTCACCTGCCAGATCACCACTGGCTAGAAGGGTTGCCTTGCCAGCTGGGCACTGGGTGAACTTATCCCCTCATCCACTCTAGGCCAGGACCAGAACATACAAATTTGAGGAATTAAATTTTTTAATTGGCCTACTTAGAGCTGGTCTTTCAGAAATATCTTCTCTCTTTTTTTAAGCTTCTCTCATAATAGCAAGTGGCACGCATCATCTGTGCCCAGATTTGCATTAATTACCATAGTTTATTTTTGTGCATGCCATTCAAGGGCCAGACCCTATTTTTAGTTAGCCTCAGTTGTATTCTGCTCAGCCTTTGCAGCTTCATAGGACTTGGTACAAGAAGTCACATGCCTGTGGAAACTGTCCCTCCACATAAATCTCTTTGCACAGATATTACACTCGTAGGGCTTTATGCCTGTGTGAATTTTCATGTGGCCCACAAGATGGTGCTTCATCTTGAATTTCTTACCACAGACACCACAGCCATAAGGGCGAAGACCAAGGTGCATACTCATGTGTCGATCTCGCTGACTCTTGTGCGTGAAACTTTTCCCACACTGACAAGGATACAGCTTGTCAGTAGCTGAGAATCCTAAGTGGGATGCCTCTTCTTTTATCCCTGTTACCATTTCAATATTCTCACCGTAGACTGCTGTAAGGGGAGCCTCCTGTCTGTGCCCAATTAGATTCCCATCCAACCTTTCTCCAGAAAACTCTTCCATGGAGGAGCCATAGAAGTCCACCTGTTCGTCATAGTTGCTCTCCTCTGCCTGCTCATCAAACTCTGCTTCCACTTTCTTCTCCACAATTTGGAAGTCCTCTTCCACTCCTGAAGGCTGGACCAAGTGCTCTGACTGCATGGTGTTGATGGACTCGGTGACCTGGTGCTCATCATAGGCCGCACGCACATCTATTCCCTCACAAGCCTGTTCCAGGCGCTCGGGCTTCACGTGGATCCAGCGTTTGTGAGCCATTATGCTGGGCTTACTGTACAGAGGCCGGGTGTAGTGGAACTCGGCACTGTCGCTGGCCCCTTCTTCCCCATCCTGGCTCGCCATCTCGGTGCTCAGTCGGTCATGCTCCGTGGATGAGTTACTGGGCAAGTACTCGTGCTCAGTGAGCTGGGATGACAGCTCATCTTTGGTGTTCTCCTCTTCATTCTCACCGTCCCTCAGCTCCTGGGCTTTGGGGAAATCAGTCTGCCCCCCAGAGCCCAGCTCAAAGCTCTCTACCAGGCCATTGTAGTTACTGCTACTGGGAGACTGGTGGTCACTGCCATGATTCAGCTTTTGACACAGCACTGTAGGGTTTCCCTCTAGAACCTCAGTGCATTTGTCCACCACATGCCACATCTGTAGGAAGCTGGCAGCTGTTAAGTAACTAACAATTTCTGGAGCAGGCATCACAAGGCGCCCTGTGTAGCTAGATAGGAGAATGTTCTCAAACACTCTTGGGTTCATCACATCAGGCAAAACAATTCTCCTACTGTTTTTTAGGAGTACTTGGTCACAAAAGTAGGGTGAACTGGCAGCAAGAACGGCTTTGTGTGCCCGGAAAATGTGGCCTTGGACGACAATGGAGACGTCACATAACTGTCCTTGCTGGCGCTGCTGGTTTAGTTTCTGCAGAATGGTGCTGGAAAAATCTGGAAACTCTACTCGAAAAGAGTTCGTTCCAGGCTCCATTTCATCACCAATCTTGGTTAGTGCTATGGAAGAAAGAAAAGTTAATACTCACTTCAGCCTCAAAGAAACCTGATTTATCCCATCACCCAGCAAAAAGAATACTAAGACAAGCACCCAAGGTCCATCAAGTCCTCTTCTTTCTGGGCACCCGTCCACAGTCAGTCCCCTGAGATAGGTCTATAGGTGTTAGTGCCAAAGTAAGAGCTACCCACCACCCCCACAGCAACTCTCCATTTTGCCCCGTCTGTGGGTGAGGAGGCAGAACCCACAATGAATACATCTGTGAGCATACAAATCTCCTAAACAAACCTAAGTAACTATATCTAATCAAAACAAACATGATTCTTATCAAAATAATTCAGTTGTAATTCTTGGGACTCCCCACATTTACCAAATCAAGAGGAAGAAACAACAGGACTATGGGAGGGTCCAGGGAGGGACAATAGGACCGTGGGGTGGGGGTTGCGGGATATAGCCGGGGAGTAGAATGCGTGCTTAGTATGTATGAGTCTCTGGGTTCCATTTCCATGCACACTCTAAAAGAAAATAAAAAAGAGAGAAGAACTGAATTGGAGAAGATGGAGATGCTTATGCAAAGGTTCTTGAGACAGGAATGAACCAGTTACAGCCCCATAAGCATGAGGACAAATGTTTGGTTCCCCACGTCCCAAGTAAAAAGATGGGTTCTGGCAGCCGATGGCTGTAACCCCTAATGCTACAGGATGGAGACAGGAAGATCCCCCCACCCCACCTATGGGCTAGCCATTCTAGCCAATCAGTTAGCTCCATGTTCAGTGAGGGACTCTGTCTCAAAAAATAAGGCAGAGGACAAAAGGATGACCTGCGGCTTCTACACACAAGCACACACATGTGCACATGCACACAGACACAAAAAGGGGATGACTGGACTCAAGTTCAAGGAAGAACTGAGGGAAATGGTATTGGAGACACAGAATCAGGAAAATTATACATTTGGTCTTTTAGCACCAGGGAAGCACTACTGGCTGAGGGATGCAGGTTATCTTGGGGTCATGGAGACTTAGCTCCTTAAGGACTTCTGACATCTCAGACATCTCAAGCAAAGGTTTTCTGTCTGGCTGTCTCCTCACTGCTGAAAAGACTTACAGACCTAGTAGGTGGTAGCTACTGTCCCTGCTACTAGACTTAGAGGCTAAAGCTTTCATAACTGTAGGGTTAGCCTATGCTGTTGCTAAAAATATCCTGTGGACACTGCATGGGACAGTTCCACACAAGATGGGTTCCACTAAAAGTGCTTCTGGTGCCCCTGACTCGATAGCATATCAAAGTACTAGGAACACCCAGAGCAGGGGCTGAGGAGATGGCTCAGTGGGGAAAGTACTCCCTGCACAGTGTGAGGTCAGGAGTTTGGATCCCCAGCACCCATGTAAGTGATAGGTGAGTGTGATGGCCTGCCTGCAATCCTATTGGAGATGGACCTCTGGAGCAAGCTGGCTGGACTGGCCTAACGAATAATCTTGAGCTAAGTGAGAGACTTCGGCTCAATATACAGGTGACAGTTACTAAAGAAGATACTAGACACCAATCACTGGCTTCCACAAACACATGCATACTACACACATGTGAACAAACATACATATACACATGCATACACTCCCCCCATGTCACCTTGCTCTAATACTATAAACCAATCATCAATAAATACCAAGCTTTCTAAGTAAGAGCCAGACAGCTCAAAGATCAAATATCATTCTTCCTGATTTAGAATTTAATTTAAATGATTATTTTTAATGTGAGTTAATGGGAGGTGGGGTCGTATGTGCAGGTGTGCATGTAGACTAGAGGTCAACATTAGTCTGTTTCTCAGGGGCCTCCATTTGTGATTTTAAGACAAACTCCAGGCTGTCTAGCCATCCAGCCCCGAAGATCCACCTGTCCCCAGTGGTGGTATTACAAGCAAACACCACCATTCCCTGCTTTTTATGTAGATGCTGGGGAGTGAACTTGGGTCCTCAAGTTTGCTGGACCGTTTACCAATTGAACCATCTCTTACTGTGGTTCTTCAAATCTTCCTTATAACCCTTGTATCATTCTTGATTCCTCAGATGTCATTCTTGAGTGACAGGAGAGATGACAAGTGAAGAAACTGAGGTGTTCTTAAACATCACTCTGTGCCAAACACAATGCACCACTTTCCATGAAGTTTGGCTTTGTTATTGTTTTGAGACAAAATCTTTCTCTATGTATCCCTGGCTGACTTGGAACTCTGCTATACAGACAAGGCTGGCCTCAACTAACAGAGACCCACCTGCCTCCTGAGTGTTGGGACTAAAGGTGCGTGGTGTGCCACCACGCCTGGCTCTTTCCCCTTTCCTCCTCTTCTCCCACAGCTTTGTGCCAGGTGAGGTCTGTCACTGAGCTCTAGGCCAGCCCTCCCCTTAGTCTTTATAATTATTTACAAATGCAAGGTTTGATATTCTTCAATTAAACGACTTTCCTAAAGTTAAAAGCTTATTTTAACTAAGTAGATGAACCTAGGTCAGTGTTAACTCCAAAGCCTACAGGGTTTTCCCTATCATATCATCCTGCCTACTCCAAGGATCTGGTCCAGAAAGCTGGACCATAATTTTTAGATAAGACAGTCAGTGCTAGAGGCCAGGCATGGTGGCACATGCCTTTAATCCCAACACTTGGGGAGGCAGAGTCAGGCAATCTCTGTGAGTTTGAAGCAAACCTGGTCTACATAGTGAGTTCCAGGTCAGCTAGAGTGACATAGTGAGACCCTGTCTCAAAAACCAAACCAAACCAAACCAAAAAGATAATGCTTTTAGAACAAAGAATTTATGGGTTTCTATATCCTAAAACACTTCATAATAACTTAAAATGAAAATAGAGCACAACATAAACTATTTAGGTGTTCTAGTTTGTAAAGGAGCTGACCATGCATTTGCACAGCCGACATGTGTCTATGTAAATTCTGAGAGCAGCATCTGGGTGGAGAGCCTCTTGATATTTTCCCCACTGTACAATTTTGGTTTGAAAAGTGGGAGAACAGTACTAGGATAGAAACCAGGAGAGGAAGATTTCAATAGCTGTGTTGTGAATGGAGAATTGCTGCTTTGAGAAATGACTCCCCTCAAGATCAGCTCTGGACTCCCACCTCCCACTTCCCTGGTAACAAAGGGACTTTTAGAAAGGGAAGCATCTTAACTATCCCTCCTTAAGGTTTAGAATGTCATATTAAAGGGAAGATGGCAGAGGTATCAAGACTTAGTAGAGGCCCAATGATGAACAGTTACTACCTCTTGATCAAAAGAATAGAACCAGAGTTCTACCCTGGCCATGGGTGGAGACAAGCCATTCTGAACATTACATACTATTGTTGCCTCCAACGGAGCCTGCCAGATCACCCCTCAGGACAGCTGATATACTTTAAGGGATACTAAGGAGATGGGAGGAATAACCATCTCCTTATTGAGATCAATGCACCCAGAAGCTCCTCCCCGAATGCAGCCACGGTTTGCAGAATTTCAAACAACTTGCCCACTCTTCTACCTTACTGTCTCTTACCAACATTGGCCCAAATCCAAAGCATGCTTGCCCTGATCCAGAGCTTTCTTACTCTTCCTTTGAAGACAGCCCCCACTTGATACAAGTGCTTGCTGATCTCCATTACGGAACCTATTTATTAAAAGCTGGGCACAGAGGAGTACACCTATGAGCCCAGCATGGAAGCCTAGGTAGAAGACTGTGAGTTTGAGGCCTACTTGGGTTACACAGTGAGCCTGCCTCAAATAATCAACAGTCACCTGAAGTTCACATATTTCACCATATAAGGAAAAGATAACTAGAAAACATGCCATGCTTGTTTAGCTGTGTCAATGTGGTAACTGTCCTTGTCTCTCAGTCTGGGTGGATGTGGCCTTGATCCACAATCTGAACTTTTAAACATACTCAGAAGTGGCTACAACCTGGTTAGACTACAGCTGCTGTTTCAATTGGCTAAAAGAATCAGACCCAAGGCTCACTAAAGCACCCTGCATTCAAAGTATGGGGAACCTCAAAGACCTTCAAGAAATATCACCATTCTCAAAGGTTTATAATCTAGCAGAGGAAACAAACAGGTCCAACATTGTCATTCAGGGCAAAGCCTGACAACACTGTAAGAACCTGGGTGGGGCTAGCATAAGGTCACAAGGTCCCATCCATCACTATAAAGTTTAGAGTCACCAGATGTGGAAAAAGGCTCATTCTTCTCACATACCATGTCTTTATGGAAATAATTCAAGTGATATGAAAAATGAGCTGAACTTCAAGATCCTAGAGAACAGTGTGAGCTGTGAGCTACAGGTTTTAAGGAATCAGAGATACTAGAGAGGGAACCTGGGTGAGAAGCTGCCCCGACCTTACTTCCTGCTCTAGTGCATCCTGGCAGGGTAGCACAATCTCCAGAGAACCAGTGATGGCTCATCCTCCCTGCTAAAGGCTGGGTGTCCTAGTTAGCTTTGTCTATACAGCCTAAAGCTGAGAGGAAAGCCTTGATTGAGTTAAGTGAATCAGACTGGCCTGTGGCCATGTCTGAGATGTACCTTGCTTATCAATTGTTGTAGGAGGACCCAGCCTACTGTGGGTGGCACCATTCCTAGGCAGGTAACCTTGTGCTGGATAAGCAATTGGCAGAGCATAAGCCTCATTGAGCCAGACAGTGAACCAGTAAGCAGTTTCTCCATGGTTCCTGACTTCCCTTCCTGCTTGGAGTGTGACCTGGCAGTGTAAGCTGAACAAACCCTTTCCTCCCAGGTTGCATTTAGACAGTGTTTTATCACAGCAACAGAATGAAACTACAATACTGGGTTTCAGCATTAAACATGAGTTCTGAGGCAGTACCAAATATTTAAAAGTAAGGTGTTGTGAGGTTAATCTGTTTATGGACTAATGCAGGAGGAAGTCTGAAGTTGGGGCTAACTGCAAGGTTCCATCAAATGTAACGTAGGCTTGAGTAATAAAAATAGTGTCTGGAAAAGAGGGAGACAGTGATGGGACTTGCAGATTGGTGGGCAGGAAGCTACAGCACTGTGAGGCGTAAGTGGTACATAAAGAAAGTAAAGAGAACACACACATAATGGGAGATTGTATTTGCCTGCCACATTACTAGGAACAACCTTTAGTGTGTGCAGAGAAAGCCAGCAGTCAGTAGTAAACAATCCAATTGAAAAGAATGGACAAAAGATTCCAAAAGGCATTTCACCAAAGAGCAGACAGACCCTAATGAAAATTGTTCAGCACCAGAAGGGCCATACTATGTGGGCTGGGATGCAGCTCAGGGGAGAGTGCCTGCTATGTGCAAGGTACCTGGTTCCATGGCCAGCACATCCTTCCCACCCCCTAAAACAATCTAAACTACAAGGAAACCTTTTCTCATCCAATAACATGGCATGAAAAGTAAGAGACATTAACAGTTGTCAGTAGTGTCTGGGGAACCTAGAACCCCTATACACACTGCTGGTAGGCATGGAAATGGTATAAAAGCTGTAGAAAGGGGGTTGGAGTTTCTCAAACTGTTAAACTGAAGTAACCCAGCAATTCTACTCTTAAGCATATACCCAACAGAAGAGAACACATGATGTCCACACCAAAGCTCATACATGACTGTTCATAACAGCAATGTTCAAAAGAGTCCCCAATCACAAATAACAAAACACAGCATATCATCCAAAAGATTATCTGGTGGTAACAAAGAAAAGCGACAGCACGGGAGGGCCGCACACAATCCAGGGCTGGGGAAGTAGCTTGTGTTTGCTCAGCATGCAGCACCAGAGTATGCAGGGTTCTGTACTTAGCATCATAAAGAACAAGAGAAAGAAGGAGGAAGAGACTCATGGGGAGAGGCAGGAAGAGAGGGAGAACGTAGGAGGGAGGGAAGAGATAGACACAAAGGGCCGCAGTTTCATCATTCCATTTCAAGACATACCCAATCCACTTAAAAAGTGGATTAGTGGCTATCAGAAGCTAGATGTAGAGTAAAGAAGGGAAGCGACTAACAATGGAGTATCTTCTGGGGAGGCCAGAGACTACAATTCAGTTGTAGAGAAGGATATATGTAAATATAGGAATATACTAAAACAGACTTTTAAAGCTTACTGGATTTAAGAGATTTAAAAAAAATTTCTCTTAACTTTTAAAAAAAATTTTTAATTTTTTAACTTTTAATTTAAGATTAAGACATCAGGGGCTAAGCCCAGGGCTTCACACATGCTAGGCAAGCATCTTCAGGGTTTTGTGTCCGGCTCATGAATTGTTTTTATTAAACTATTTTACAGAGTAATACAAGGTAAACAGGGATACCAATGTCACTTTGTTGTTTTTGAGATGGGGGGCTCTTGCTGCAAAGCCTGGGAAGCCTCAAACTTTCGATCCTCCCACTTCAGCATTCTAAGTACTGGGATTACAGGGGCAGCCACCACGCCCAATTGCCATGCCAACTGTGAAGACTTGTGACTTGGTGCTATAAGGTGTTTTACTCCAGGTAGAACATATGCCATTTGAAGTAGGAATGGCTACCAATAAGCAAAACGACAGAGTGAGAGCCAGGACTATGGTAATGAAACTGTTGGCTTCCCCAGCACATAATGATGGAGGGTCTAAGGCCATCACTGGGGATTCCAGCTATTACTCCTTGTGCCTCCAGGCTCAACTCCCCAAGTGAATTAATTATAGGAGGTGAGAGGTCAACTGAAAGGGGACTCCATAATGCTGCTCCCATGAGGTCATCATCCATGCTGGGGTGGAGCTCACCCACAGTCCTGAACTGTAAGCAGCCCCTCACCCGACGCTCTGTAAGCAAGCCCAATAAACTCACTGGTTCGCCAAGTTGGACTTTGGTGGAATCGTACTTTGCTCTGTCCTTGGTGCCCTATCTGGGATGAATAAATGTTTGTTGGCATCTCCCTAGGAAAAGTTAACGCAACACTGGGTAACTAGGAAAGTGTCATCATTAATAGAACAGTAGCTATTAATTTATACACACACACACACACACACACAAATACATGTAAGTATGTACACAAACACAACTGTCTCACAGTGTCTGTGTGGAGACTGGTTCTAGAACTACCCCTCAAGTCCCCTGAAGACAATGGCTGAATATTTACATGCCACCTACTCGTGTCTTCAAGAATACTTTGAACCATCTCAAGATCACTCATAATTCCTGACATGCTGCGTAAACAGTATCAGACTGTACCGCTTAAGGGATGGCAAGAAATATATACACAAGCAATACAGTTTCATTCTTTTTAAAAGATTTATTGTATCTTAAACACAAAATACAATGTGTGTGTGTGTGTGGGGGGGGTGTCTGTATATGTGAGTACAGGTGCTCTTGGAGGCCAGAAATTGGTACTAGATCCTAGGAACTGGAGTCACAGGCAGTTGTGATCTCTCCAGTATAGGTGCTGGAGACTGAACTCTTCTCCACAAAAGAAGTATGTACTATGTGCTCTTAATCACTCCAATGATTTAATCACTTAATCACTCCAGATCGAGTGAGCCATCACTCCAGCCCTTCCTAATTTTTTGTTTGTTTTTGTTTTTTGAGACAGGGTTTCTCTGTTGTAACTCTGGCTGTCCTGGAACTTACTCATACACCACACTGGCCTCAAATTCACAGAGTTCCACCTGCTTCTGCCTTCCAAGTGCTGGGATTAAAGGTGTTCGCCGCCACTGCCCAGCCCTAATTATTTTCAATCAGTGAAGGGTTGACTCTATGTATGTAAACTCCACAGAAACAGAGAAGCAGCTTATGTATAAAATGCTTCACACAGACATTGTACCAGACTGCACACAGCACTTTATATACTCTGCCTCATTTGTTCCTGCTTACAACAACCCACTTGATAGTTATTTTTTATTCCTTTATTTGGACAAGACCAAGAGGCCAATTTATTTGCCCAAGGTCATCTACTAGGAAGCGGTAAGATTTAAGCCCACAGCACACGTTCAGGCCAATTAGGGTTTGAGAGGTGGGCGCAGTGAGACAGGAAGGAGGGTAAACATGGGTATGTTTCACAAATAACTTAAATAATACTTGTTTTGAAACAAGTCCTCATTCTGTTGCTCAGGCTAGATTCAAACCTGGGGTAATCCTCCTGCCTCAGCCTCTTGAGTGCTGGGATTACAGGCATATGCCACCACACCATGTAATGTGCAATCCATAATTTGGATTATGTAATCTAAGTAACCCATAATTTATATTATGAGCAAGTCATTAAAACTCCAGAGTATTTGCCAACCTCAGACTTAAAACAGCAAATTTAAAACTCCAATATCAATGGTTCTTCTAAAACAATTACACCAATCCCAGCTCATTCCCTTCATCCTTCATGGAAGCTCTATGACTTTTTAAAGAAGATAAGGCCTGGGATAGGGTTCAGTGGTAATGGGGCCTGCTGCCAAGCCTAAGACCCAAGTTCAATCCCTAGGACTCCCATGGCGGATAGAGAGAACTAGCTTTCCCAGGTTATCCTCTGACCCCCACAAGTGGCAGGAATAGGCCCACATACATACACAAAGTAAATAAAATAAAAAGAAAGCAGAAGGCAAAGGACCCTCTATTGAAAGCTCCCTGAAATAGATCGCCTCTAACATCCTCTCAGGCTGATGAGCTGAGCAGTAGCCACTATTTACTCTTCAGCTGAGAAAACTGTGTATCAAATCTTACACAGCATTTCAGCAGGGACTAAACACCCTAAAAGCACAGACACAGCGATGAAACAGGGAGGCAGACCTACCAGCTCCTGTACAGAAGGCCTCTAGGGAAGTGTCTTTAATCAGAGCATATGGTAATTTGCATGCTCACTGTAGAAGGCACATTTAAGCACAGTAAATGTTGCTTTAGGAAATTTAAAGTCTGGCACAAATGTAGAAAAATACCAACACCCCGTGCCTACTAAAATTCTTGTTAGTCAAATACTTTGCATCCACAAAACATGGCCTGTAAGCTTGGGCCCAGCAGAGCCCTAACCACCCTACTCAGTTCAGAGAGTAAACAAAGCTCAGTGACAAGATCTGCTCAGGCCACATACATAGCTCAGCAGGTGGCAGGCCACAAAAGTTGAACTCCAAGTCTTATTAATATTTTTCTAAGTAAAAAAAATCGTTTGGCAGAAAATTTTTCTCTGAAATTAAGGGCCTTATAAACGGAAAGTACTACAGTGATTAACCTTAAAATGTGCAGCATTTCTTTTTCAGAGGAAAACTAGTCTATTAAAAACTTGGTTAGAGAGATGGCTCTGTGGTTATGAACACTAGCTGCTCTTCCAGAGGACCCAGGTTTGATTCCTAGCACATACATGGCAACTTGCAACCATCTCCAGTCCTAGGGGTTCCATGCCCTCTTCTGACCTCTGTGAGCACCAGGCACACACACAGTGTACAGGCACACATGAAGGTAAAACACCTACACACACTTAAGAAATTATTACAATATATAGTCTTCAAATTACATTATTAGTAAATTTGTAGCTTACCCAGTGCAAAGCTGTATTCCTGGGATAATGTTCCTTATGCCATGGCCATCAAAGAGCAGTCTGAATGGAGAAAGAATGCATTTCTCAGTTTTGCTTTAAATGGAATCACACTGATTTCTGAAAGGAAAAAATCATATTGAAAATTTAAGATGCTGAGTTTGAGATTGTTCAGTGGTTAAGAGGTCCTGCTGCTCTTTCAGAGGACCTAAGTTCAGTTCCCAGCGCCCATGTCAGGCTACCCACAACTGCCTCTAATTTCAGCTTCAGGGGATCCAACTCCTCTTCTAGCCTCCACAGGTACCTGATATAAGTAAAAATAAATCTTAGCCTGGCAGGGGTAGTGCACGCCTTTAATCCCAGCACTTGGGAGGCAGAGCCAGGAGAATCTCTGTGAGGCCAGCCTATTCTACAGGACAGCCAGAGTTACAAGAGAGAAATTCTGTCTAGTAAAACCAAAACAAAAAACAACCAAAAAAACTAATAATAAGAAGAAAAAGAACATAGGATGCCTGTGCCAGTCTCAATGCGCACAGTCTCAGAGGACTACCCTTTGAGCCACAGGCAGAAAGTGGATTAAGATCATCACTGCCCAGCTGATCTGTAAGATCAAGGGCTATTAACAGGAGGCTTCATAGTGAGTTCAGGGCCAGCCTGACCTATACAGCAAGACTCCATCAAAACAAAAGTTTTAATTATTGAACTTTCATTCTAGAAGCTCTTGGCTTCTGCTTCTGTAGTATTCTTAAATAAAAATTTATTACATTTAACCTTTGTTCCTGTGTTGTGCTATGCATACAGCACACGTGGAGGTCAGAAGACAACCTGCAGGGGTCAGTTCCCGTCTTCAACACATAGGTTTGGGGATCAAACCCAGACTGTCAGACTTGACAGTGTTAGGCAAGGCCAGGCCATTTTGTACAGCTCCTCCATCTTGGCTGGACTGTGACAATTCCTGCAACAACTATAATTTCGTCTTCTGAACTAAAGTGATGTATGTCTATAGATTCTTGTCCTCCTGCCCGGTCAACCCCCAGGAATGGCCAGCAAAGAAGGATGCTTACTGATCACCTAACACTCTTATTTATAACTGACTACTCATCTGTTACTCCCAGCAACCAACTGCAGACCCAAAGAGAAACTTCTCAATCTACTCCTCCTCCTCCTTTCTGTTAAAACACACAAGCCCAAGCTCCCTTAGTCCCTGCCATGCTGATGTCTGCTATTCATGGGTTTAGTCATTCTTCTAGAACATCTCTTACCCCAAAGAATAATCTGCCTCAGTGTCCCCCTCGATCTCCGAGCCTTTCATAATGGTGTGAAAACCCTGAAGAAGGCTCCATTGCAATAGGTTGTTTTCTGGACCCCAACACCCTTGCTACTGCTTTCTCCTCATCCAACTCTGGCCTCCATTTTCCACTGGTGAATTATTTGGGTACCATCCATCTGTTGCCTTTTCCCTAGAAAACCTCAATACTGGGTCAGAGTAGTTCCCTGGGCTTGGGTCAGGCCCTACTGCCCTTAAAGCAATGAGTCTAAGGATGTTTATTTTCTTCAGTTTACTGTGACATGTGTCACACCTCCAGAAGGCAGTTCTGTGAGGAAGAGAAACTGAGACAGCATGGTGTCTAAATCTGTAAGAATTTTGAGACCTATTCTGAGAGTTTTGGTGAGGTAATCAGGTCCGATAAGCAGACCAACAGAAGCATCTATTTTCCTTTAAATTCAGAACTTCAGCAGGGTGTGGCAGGTCACACTCTGGGGAGATAATTAGGAGGATCAGGTGTTCAAGGTCATCTACCACATAGGGAATTTCAGGCTACTCTGGGCTACAACAAACAGTATGTTTGTTTCAGTTTTAATAGCCATGGTTACTGAGGTAATGGTTAAAGCACTCCTGAGAAGATTAATGTTTCTGATGACACAAAGGATGACTCCATATGGAAGAACCATGGATGTAGCCCTGAAGTACATAGTATACAGTGGGACTTCGAATGTTGTTAATTGATGTATATTTGCTTATGTTTTCCTTTTATAAGAGTACTAGTGTGAGCCTTTAATCCCACCACTCAGGAGGCAGAGGCAGTTCAAGGCCAGCCTGGTCTACAGAGTGAGTTCCAGGACAACCAGAGTTACAGAGAAACCCTGTCTTGAAAAAACAAGACGAAACAGTACGAGAGTGTGCATTAATTTTGTTCTTTAAAACTAAGTCAAAGTGTTTTTAAATCAACTGTTAAGTATATTAGAAAGCTTCAAGCCAGGCACTGTGGCAAACAAGGTGGAGAAAGGAGAATCTCAGAGTTCGAAGCCAGCTTGTCTGCATAAAGATCCTGTCTCAAAAAAATCAAAAAACCCAAACAAACAAAAAAAAAAAAACCAAACAAAGAAAAGCTTGAAAAATGACCTTAAAGGCAGGCAAGATTTATAAAACAGAGAACAAACAAACAACAACAACAACAACAACAACAACAACAAAACCCAAAGGCATAGCCTATGAGGAAAAAACAGACCATTTTTCTTCTCTCATAAAGGAGTCTTTTTCCAGCCTTACAAGTTCTCTGCATGTCAAAGGTAAAGTGTTTCTCAAGTTTGCCTCTGGGGTAGATTTCAGCATTGATTCCAAAGGGGCAGCGAGGGGGAGGGAGGTGGGAGTCTGCTGCCATCAGATTTACAGCGATTTGGGCCCAGATTCCTAAGTCTTCAGCTGAACACGTTGCTGTGAAGAGCTTCCGTTGCCAAAGTGCTTATACCAGCTTTGGAACACCCCCAGAGTATCTTTGTGTGTGTGTGTAGTATAACTACAGCACAAAACTTACCACTGCAACTATTTTGTGTAGTTATGTTGACACTACATCATTCACACTGCTGTGCACAACCCCTTTCCAGAATGTTCTTACCATCTTCTATAACTCTGTACTCACCGAACAGCACCCTACCCAACTCTAGTCCAGCATTTGATAAATCGTTATGTTCCATGTCCTGTCTATTCCAGATACTCCCTTTCCAAAGTTTCAAACAGTATTTGTCCCCGTGTCTTGTTTACTGTTTCCTACAGTACTTTGGAAACAAGCACGAATGACAATTAGATTTCTAAAGTCTTCGCTAAGCTGCTCCTAAAATTCCGCCTCAAAGGTAGGTGTCAGTCTGGTCCTTCCTAACCCTGTAGACACTGCTGATCTGGTTAAACAGGGACAGCTCTGGAGGCCATCTGGGAAAGAGCAAAGAGTTGTGGAGTGCTAGGCAGACCACAGGGATGAGAAGTTCAAGTTCACTAAGCTGCCTAGACCCTGAGATGGGCCTTCAGCCTGAGGGCCAAGAGCTCCTGACACTTTGTTAGGTTGGGTGACACCTGTTAGAACTGAGGCCAGACTGCGGTCGGGCCACTGAGAATGTCGCCTGGGCCGGGGCGTTCCACCGGGTCATGAATCACCTTCCATGGCTCAGAGGTCCAGGCAGGGCCCGCCCTACCTAAACAAACCCAACTGGGAGGGAGAGAAATAAGAACACAACATTGGCAAAGACAGAAAAACAGATCAAGAAGCCGGTGTGACTTTCGGGTCCTGAACCAAAGGACGGCCTGAGGGGGGCCAGAAGCAGGGGGTCAATTAACACTGAAGCAAGGTGGAGTCAGAGATAAAGCCTGTCAGATCCACAAACGCAAAGCGGAGCGAAACTCCAGCCGACAAGGGGCCAGGCTGGGGACAAAGACAGGTGAAGAGTAACACAGGCGAATCCCAGAGTCCTGCCTCGCGGAGTCGGCCCGCGCGTGGGAGGCTCGACCCCGAGGTCGCCCCGCAGGCGCAGTCTCCAAGCGCTCCGACCCGCCGTGCACCTGCCGCAGGGTGACCTTGGCCAGGAGGTCGCCCGGGAGGCTGCAGGACTCGGAGCCGGGGCTCCGGGGCTGCGGAGCAGCTCGCGCCGTCCCGCTTCGCAGCGGCCGGGCAGAGCCTGCGGCGCGCACCGGTGTCCCGGACTCTCGTGACCCCGACTCCCGCGAGGCCGCCCGGCCTCCCTGCCCCGCCGTACCTGCCGACGGCTCCGCGCTCGCAGGTCCAGCCCGCTGGAGCGTCCGCGCCGCCCGCACCGAGGCCTTAATCCCCGCCGCCACCGCGGGGACAGCTTCCGCCGGAGCCTTCCGCCCCCCCCGGAAAGGCTTCCCGGTCCCGCCCCCGAAACTGCCAGTACTTCCGGAGGTGCGTCGGCTACGCTGTGTTGTGCGCATGCTCCGGGAGAGAACGCTGTGGATCACTCGGTCATATTTAGGGACCGAGCCACGGGTTCTGAAGAACGGCCTAGTTTCGAGTTCGAAACTCTGTGGGCCTGCGAGGTAGTTTAGGAAGCTAAGGCGCTTGCCGCCAGGCCTGATGGCCGGAGTTCTGTGTCTGGGATCCACATAGTGGAAGAACGGACTCGCGAAAGCTGTCCGCTAACCTCTACAGGTGCACTATGGCAAGTGCGCCCTCACCCCACCCTACCCTTACAATTAAAAGAAAAATGTAATAAAATTTCAGGCTGGCTTTGAACTCAGAATGTACCATGAGTTGACCTCAGATATACTCCTGCTTGCAGCTCCTGAGTATCAGAATTGCAAGGATATGTTCCCCCCTCAGTTGGTGTAGGGGGGATACTCCTGCTGGATTAGTCACAACTGTTTATTACTGTGTCTTAGGTCAAAGCGCCCAGTTTCCCAGTTGTGTACCTACTTCTTGGGCACTTGAACCCAGAAGTATTAAGAAAAGAGGCTGGGACTTAAGAGAGTCAAAGAAATTCTGGGGAGGGATAGAGATATAGCTCAGAGATTAAGAGTCCTGCTGCTCTTCTAGAGGACCTATATTCAATTTCCAGCACCCACATGGTGGCTCACAGACTCGGTAACTCCAGTTCTAGACCTGTCGCCCTCGTCTGGCCTCCACTGGCATCAGGCAGGCAAGCAATACACCGACATACATGCAGGTGAAACACTCATACACGTAAAATTTTAAAAAAACTTAAAAGAAATTCTGGAGCCGGGTGGTGGTGGCACAAGCCTTTAATCCCAGCATTCGGGAGGCAGAGGAAGGCGGATCTCTGTGAGTTCAAGGCCAGCCTGGTCTCCAGAGTGAGTTCCAGGACAGCCAGAGTGAAAGTGGAGCGTGGCGGTGGCGGGGGTGGGGGTGGGTGGGGGGTGGGGGGGGCTGAAGAGAATGGCTCAATGGGTAAAGCGTTTGCAAAGTATTGGAAACACGAGGACCTGCGTTCAGTCTCCAGAACTATGAAAAAAATAGCAGGTGTGGTGGCAGGATTGTAATCTCAGTGCTGTTGAGGCAAGGGATCAGTGAGTTCCAGAACACTGAGACCTGCCTGAAAGGAGTGGGTGGCATTCCTCAGAATGACACTCAGGGTTGTCCTTTGACCTCAGCAACCACCCATACATCCGTATATCTCAACACACATAAAAATACACGTGTATACAGAAAAGAAATTGGGGTTGGAGAGATACTCAGCAGAAAAGCTTGACTGCGAAGCCAACTTGATCTACATAGTTCCTGGTCAGCCTGAACTACACAGTGAGATGTTGTCTCAAAAACCAAACCAAAATAAAACCTCAACATATCTCACAGTAAAGCCGTCAAGAATTGGAACGGTCGCTTGGTGTTATATGAAAGCCAGACTCTGTCTCAGTCTCCTTGTCTGCCTTCGTCTTTGTCATTTTGTATTTGTTTAATGAGGCCTGAACTTCCCAGTCTGAGGTGTGCTTGGAGCTAGGAAGAAAATTACAGCAGTGAGTCACTTAAGGAGTGTATTTAACTTGACACTAAAAAATACTTTCCCAGAATGCTCCCGCAGTGACCTGTGTGTGTTTATTCACTTCTGTTTACTTCTGTTTACTTGTGGCAAGAAGTTGGTCACATGCCTATGCCTGACCCAGTACCACCAGTTAATCATGAGATGACCAAGAGAGTTTGGGCCAAGTCTGATTCATCTCTTCCATGGAAGAGGACAGTCTACCTTCCCCCAGTTCAAGGAACCACACCTGCTACCTGAACAAAGTATTTATTTGACCTATTCCCTGTGGGAATTCTTGGAGGCATTGCTGAAGGTCATGTGCCTCAATTGGGTAAAAAAGGGGGGGTGTATGTGGCACACGTATCCTTGGACCTGATAAAAAGGTGTTTTTTTTTGTTTAATATTGCATTATTTATTGCGTGTGTGTGTGTGTGTGTGGGTGCACATGTTATGTGGGGGTGGAGGTCAGAGGACAGCTTGGTTCTCTCCTGCCATGTGGGTCTCAGAGATTGAATTCAGGTTTGGTGGCTTTACCCAGTGAGTCATTTCACTGACCCCAGAATAATTTATTGAAAGATATTTAAAGGCAGACTTTAAGAAGCACTTTGGAAGAAAGTAAGACACACCAAGTGCATAGGCTGGGTTTCCTAAAGGAAATTCTTACTTCATTGACTTAACCATAATTATATATAGGATTTTAGTAAATTTTGAAGTTATTATCTTCAAAGACTTGATTTCCATGATGTTGGGGAAGCTTATTTCTAGTTATGTTCATGTAACTTTAAAATAGTTGTTTTGTACATTGTTGGGGGAAGGGCTGCCTAAGCCTTGGCAGTTTGCATTATCTGCAGGTGTTGGCTTTATGTAAATCTCATGATCTGCACCTGCTCACTGCTTTCTGGCAGAGCCATTGTGGTTCACTGAGATCTCCATGTGAATAGTAAAGTTGCTGTGGAGGAATTCTTGTAGTCCCTCTCCCACAATCTTAGGCAACAAGGAGAGAAGACTCCCCTTGAGCCTTGAGTTCCCCCACCATAAAGGTGACATAGCTCAGCTGCTAAAGGATTGTGGGATGAGACTAAGCTACAGGCTTCCTTTGTTGTGCAAATAGGCCTTTGGATGAGAGGGTGGAGTTTTTGTAACACAGGAGGAACTTCTGTATCAATAAAAACACCTGAGATCAGACGATTGGGGTTCTGCTGTCCAGTAGGGCATTTGCCATGACAGATGGTTCCCTCAGGTGAGTCTGGAAGGTTTGCATCTATGAAAATGTCCTTTTTGCAGACTGACACAGTAGCTATCAGCTACACCAAGATATACTTGACAGTATTAAATTGTTTGCAGGTGCCTGTGGATGCTTGGAGAGGGCACTGGATTCCTCTAGAGCTGGAGTTACAGGCAGTTGTAAGCTACCCAACACTGTGTGCTGAGAACTGACCCTGGATTCTTTTGTGTCTTCAGCCCCATAAGGTTAGTTTCTTTTCTTTTCTTTTTTTTTTTTTTTTTTTGCTTTCTTTCTTTTTTGTTTTTTGTTTTTCAAGACAGGGTTTCTCTGTTGTAACTCTGGCTGTACTGGAATTCATGCTGTAGACCTGCTGGCCTCGAACTCACAGAGATCCTCCTGCCTCTGCCTCCCAAATGCTGGGATTAAAGGCATGCACATCACCACCAGGCTTAGCTAGTTTCCTTTTTTAAAGGCCGTTTAAATCAAAAGATCTGGCTATCTACCCAATATACCCCTTATTTGCTTGTAGCCAAATATATTTCTAATTGATAACCCTCCCAAACAGAAATATTAAAGAATGTGATTTAAAATGACCATCCTCTAAGGAGAGTTGGATTGTGTCCCAACAGTGCATTAAACTTTAGAAAGTCTTTTCTGTTTAGCTGAGAGCCTCAATGTGTCTTTGGTCAGCAAGGATCAGCGTGGAGTAATTTCAGCATAAAGGGACCACAGAGGCAAAAAGTGTGTCTATCAGGTAGCTATTGTTAAGTAATCTTAATATGGTGGATGACAGCAATAATGTGTTCATGCATTTATTTGTGGACATGGTCTAAGATAGTCCAGACTGGCTTTAAACTTGCTGCATTGAGGAAAATAACCTGGAACTTCTGACTCTCTTGCCTCTGTGTTCTGAGTGCTGGGATTATGGGCATGCATCATTATGTCCAGTCTGTGCAGTGCTAAGGATTGAACCCAGGGCTTCATGCATGTCATGAAAGCACACTACTAGCTGAGTTACAACCATACACACACACAGTTTGAGCTGTACCATTTGAGCCTGGCTGCTCTCTGCAGGTGAGCCATGTCTGCTCCAAATCACTTCATTCAGGCAGACCCAGGTTAGAGGGACAGCAACTGCCTGGGAGCTGGTCTTCTCATGACTACTCAGAGGGTCTAGCACTTTAAACCTTCACTTGTGTTTTCTTTGCTAATATTCAAATATCCAATTCAAGCCAAGTCCAAAGGGTGGGGGGAAGCACATTCTACTTTTAAAGGGAGAAAAGACATAGTCTTGTTACAGCAGGCTTGAATATAGGGATGTATTGATGTATTGTTCTCAAATTGACCTCCAAGCTTCCATGTTATGTCTATGTGAGAAGTAAATAGTTGTGGCCTATTTTCAATATGAGGTGCATTTGAGTGCATCCGAACATCACAGATAAGGAGAAGGCACTAAGCCCTCATCTTCCCTAGCAGGCTCCTGGTGCCTGCTTGTCTAGGCACTTTCAGTTTATCTCAGGGTTAAAAAGTTACTGGCAGTCTGCTACATGACTGAGTTCACACATCAGAAAAGGAGGGCGCCTCTATCTCCAGGATATACATTAGATAAGGCTTTGCATCTGAATCAATGGGGAGGGGAGTCTGGGGAGGTGTCAATACTAGACATTTGGGAAGTTTATACCACCCTAAAGAACTCAGCCAATGTGGAATTTGGGAGGTGGCAGGGCCGGGGTGGGGGTGGGGGGATGGGATACAATGAGGAATATAAAAACCTAATTTCCTCCACCAAATTGGCATGCTGGCCCCTTTGCCTTTTCTCTAGGCTGATGTTTTGAGTAAGGTTGAAAAGTAAACAGCCTTACTTTGACTGCTCTGAATTTTATGAAGTGGGGACCATTGTTTCTCACATCCATGTGAAACACATGACCCTGATCCCAGGACTCCTGAAAGTCTCAGACTTGAAAGCCTTGGAAGGCTCAAGATCTGGGTTCTGCTGATCCACAGAATGTCTGGGTGTGGTTCAGCTGGATTCCAAGGTTTGTGAATAAAAAAGGCAAGTCGTCTACCTTCTCCCTTCACCCCTCCACACAGCCTCATACACACAGAAGTGAAACAGAAATAAGATAATAGCAATAAACGTACTTGTTGGAAGAGGAGGAGAAAGGTATGGGAGGGCACAGCAGTCCCTGGTCCACTGCAACTCTGAAATTCCACTGGGCAAATATTGCCACGTGCTCAAGTTTCACTTCTGTTTTTTGTGATAAAATACCTTGACCAAAATCAACTTAAGGGTAGGAAGGGTTAATGGCAACCCACATTTCCAAGTTACAGTACATTCTTTTGTGGAAGTCAAGGTAACAGGATTTAAGACAGCTAGCCTCAATACATCCAGTCAAGGGCAGAGAGAAATGAATGCATGCGCATCACCTGCTTGCTTACTTGCTTGTGCTCAGGTCCATTTCTTGACTCTTACACAATTTGGGATCCTTGCCTTAGGGAATGGTGCCACCCACAGTGAGCTGGGTCTCTTCAAATCAACTAATATATTCAAGATGATTCCCCATAGATACACAATAAGGTCATTCTGATCTAGGCTATCCCTCATTGACACTGTCTTGGTGATTCTAGATTGTGTCAAGTTGACAAATTAATCATCACGATTGGTAAAGGGCTGGTCATGCAAGCATGAGAACCTGAGTTGATCCCCAGAACCTTGAAAAGAAGCCAGGCGTGGCAATGTATGCTTGTAATCCCAGTGGGGAGGAAGCAGAAACAGGCGAATCGCAGGGCTTTGCTGGCTAGACAACCTAGCCTACTTGATGAGTTCTAAGCAAGCAAAGAGACTCTCTGGAAAACAAAACAAAACAAAAAGGTAGATGGCACTTGAGGATGACACTTGAGGTGACTTTTGCACACAGGTGCATGTGTGTACCATCCCCACAAGAACACACATGTGCACACACAGACATGCAAAGATAAAATATTCAGTATTTGAATATAAGGACTGTTTGGGTATCTGTGATGTTAAACTCACCTGTCATCTCAATCTTCCTTCTTAAGAATTTTTAAAAGAATAATTTTTTTTGCTCTGTATCTCTGAGTGTATCTGTATGTGGGTATGTGCATGTGAGTGCAGATGTCCTCAGAGGCCAGAGGTATTAGATTCCCCTGGGTTGACATGGGAGCCTGCAACTGAGTTCTGGTCCTCTGTAAGAGCAGTATGTGCTCTCAGCCACCCAGACAGCTCTCTAGTTAATCACTCTGAAAGGCTCACAGATGCCTGAAAATCCAGCTCCAAGGGATCTGACAGCCTCTCCTTGTGTGCATACACACATAAATAAAGATGTCATTAATTTTGTAAGTCATGCTGACTTTGTAGTAGATGACAACTCTGCTCGGGGACAGGGTAACGGTTGCCTCGGTTACTTGGTTGGCCTACATCCTCCAACTGGACCCCACCTCCCAGTTTCTATCCCTTCCCAATGTTTTGTCAAACTGACTCAGCCACTGGTCGGATCAGCACTCTCACGATTCAGCTCCTCCCCCAAGCCTCAATTCTGAGCATCAAATTAGTGTTCATGTCTTCAGTATACGAGCCATTGGGGAGAATGCATATTCACACTGCAATACTGATCAAGGTAGCTGGGACGGACCACAGGCTGGGAGGCAACTGCCCCTCAGCCTCCTTGTTCCCAGGTTCTGGGGTTGGAGTTTATGTACGTACATATGGTGGGAGTTCAGAGTTACATGGAATGAGATGGGTGTACTAAAGGGGTGTTGAGAAGGTCACATAGTCTTTGGAAAGCTGAGATTTGAGCTCTGTTGTGATGTAGCCAAAGCACACCACAACCCAGAGATAGGACTAAAGCTGCCAGTCATTGCCACAGCCACCACCACCTGGATACTCTGCAGTCTTTCTGTCTCTGCTGCTTCCGAGGCAGATCCTCTGCCACTGCCTCCGTGAGCTACCAGTGATCAAGTCAGTGGGCCGACAAAGTAAGGCACGGGAGAGACAGGGAACAGGCATTTTTGTGTTAAACATGGAGGGTGCAGGGTTTTAACTCCCACACAAAGCTACAAATTCTCAAGCCGTTGTTCCTCTCTCTGTGTTTTTTGTCTTGCTACCTTTGCAGGACATGGGACACGCAGGTCTCTTTGCTCAGCCACTTCCTTCAGATCCTCTCCATCTCTCCTCTCCCAACTCTGTGTGCTGCTGGGAGGACTATGTGGGTGGACTTCTTTGTCTCCTGGCTTTGGCGCGGCCCAGGGGAAGAGATTAAAAGGAAACTGGAGGGAGGGAGGACTGTGCTGTAGGTTCTTTGGGGAGCTATCAGCCTGTGCCATGACACAGACTGAGTCTTTGACTCAGCCTCAGTTTGGACAGTGGCCCTCTATTTCCAGGTCTCCTGCCTGTGTCTCTGCAGACTTCCAGAGAAAGTGATTCTCCAGAGTTAGTGGCTTTGGGCTGCTGTACAATTTCTTGCCCTTTACTTTTCCTAAGCCCTTCCTAAGTCTTCATAAATAAGCCCATTATGGAATGCTCCTTAATCACCCAGCTTGAGAGAACCAGTTAATTTCTGGACCCCTGAAGGAAGCCGGTAAAAGTTCCCGGCTCCATGAGTACTGTCAGCTCACAAGCACCAAAACGTGGAAGTTGAGTCTGAAACTCCTGAACTGGAGGAAGATAGTAGGGAATGCTGGGGATTCCAACAAATGCAAAACACATGACCTTTCAAAGGCCAGCCTTTTGTCGCCATGGCGACAGCCCAGCTTGCCAGTTTCCCCCATTTTTCAAGAGTAGAAAGACATCAGATTCTTTAATTTCTTTACATCCATTTTGTTTATTTGATCATTGGTGGAGGGCACATGTGCCGTGGCACTCTGAAGTCAGAGGACAACTTGTAGAGTCCAGTTCTCTCCTTCTGAGGCGCGTGAGTGCAGGTCCCAGGATTGAACTTAGGTCTCGGGTCATCAGGGTTGGTGGCAGGTGCCCTTTTAGCCACCTCACAGGGGCCCTAAGTTTTTAAGTGAGGTCTGCTGGTGGCTAAGTGTTGGCTTAATTTCAGAGCTCTCAGTTTGAGCTAGGCAAAAATGAAATGGTTGAAGCTGACGTAGGGGTCACCGCATTCAGCCTCTGCTCTGGGTACACAGAGTTCAGCAGGGTCTCAGGCTCTACAGGAAAGAACCTGTGCCAGCTACTGGTGAGACCCTCAGGGTGCCCCTGCAGAGGGCACAGAAGCTTGGCCGTGCTGTCTTCGACACACGGGCTCAGTGGTGGCACCCACAAGCTGGTGTCCTAGAGCCTGCAGCCTGGCTGTGACTGCTCAGCACATCGTGTTTAATATGGGTGTCAGCAGAAAGTAAATTAAATTGGAGAGGCCCTAATTTGCAAACGAAACGTGTTGTGACAGGAACTAAACCGAGCATTATGTTTTAATCGGGTTTTTAAAATGTTTTAAGAATCGTCTGAGGTTGCAGATGCCGGCAGCCTTAGCTGATCATTCTTAAGTAACAGCTCACTAACGCAATACCCTCTGGTCTACGTGTTTCTACAGCCAGGGCACTCATCTGGATGCTCTTAAAAAAATCTATGTATGTTTTCAGAGTAGAAAAGCAACACCGCCTTCCAGCTGCTCAAAGGGGGTACCCTAGCTGTGGCTTTCATTTTGTCCTTGAGAGAGGTACAAAACAATTAGTCTTGTCTCTATCTTGTCTTTGTATGTATGTAGGCACGCACGTGTGTGTTTATTTATTTACGGAGCATTCACCAACTGCTAGTTAAACATTCTGCAAACAGTTCAATGAATTTTCTTCAAACCCCTCGAGGGAAATAGTGTTCACTCTCTCTTTTTCACTTTTTTTACAAATGTGCAAATTCAAGCACGCAGAGGGGAAGAGACTTCGTGGCAGTCACTCAGCTAGTAACTGGTAGAGATGGGAGCCCAGTTTCCACGTCTACACACCTTGCGGCGCAGCCTCTGCTTCTGCTTGCAGCCAGTCTCTTGGAGCCTGTAGCTCATCCATCTTTTTGGACCCTCTGCTGTCCCTCTTCTCATCTCCAGATATTCACATATTTCATAAACTCTAAATGTCTGCTATACTGCAGAGAACTCCCCATTGAGCTATTCCAGTGTGGTCCCTCAGGTGAGGCTCACAGAGGAGGAAAGAAAACAGCCTCCACCCATCCCTGGTAGGCTCGTAGGGTGAGCTGCGAGAGAGCACAGGAGGGGCCAAGTCTAGAAGAAGGAGCCATCTGTCTAGCTCTCTGTGTTTGTTTGTTTGTTTGTTTATTTCTACAGGGTCTCTCTGGTAGTGCTGGTTGTCAAGTCTAAAAGAAGGAGCCATCTTTCCAGCTCTCTGAATCTGTCTGTCTATCTATCTATCTATCTATCTATCTATCTATCTATCTACCTACCTACCTACCTATACAGGGTCTTTCTGGTAGCTCTGCCTGTCCTGGAACTCACTCTGTAGACCAGGCTGGCCTTGATCTCATGCCTCTGTCTCCCAAGTGCTGGTATTAAAGGTGTGTGCCACCATGCCTGGCTCTCTATGTTTAACTTTTTAAGCCAACAAACTGTTTTCCACAGTGGCTTTACCGTTTTACTTTCCTACCAGCAACACATGGGGCCCATATGCCAATTCTGATTCTTAGCATCAGAAACATGGGATTTCCTGTCTACTGCCATAGCCCATCCAAGTAGGGAGTAGAACATTTTTGCTGGTTCCCCCTCGCTCTGATGTAGCATCCAGAGAGATCAGATGATGACATGACCTAGACAGGGACAACTGGAAGGCAATGGCTGGCATCTGGATCTCTGTGTGACCTGCACACAATTACATGCTGCTCATGGGAAAGTGAAGGTTTGTTCCGTGTATCCTTGAAAAAAATGCCAATCGCCCCCACATTACTTGCTAAGGACAGATATTTCGGTCTCGAAGGTCCCTGGAAGGCTTATATGTTAAAGGGGTGTCCCCAGGGGTAACTCCTGGGAAGTGGTGGGACCTTTGAGCGGTGAGGCCTGATGGGAAGTCCTTAGGTCACTAGTCACACCCTTGCAAAAGAGTGTGGTGCTCCATTTCCAGCCCCAGCCCTATGCATCTTCTTGCTTCCTAGCCGTGAGGGTGGCAGTTGTGTCCTGTTATATGACACTGCCACCGTGTGTGCCACCTTACCGCAGGTCTGGAGCAACAAGTCCAGATGGCCATGGATTGGAATCTGCAAAGCCAGTAGTCAAAATAAGTCTTCTTGCCTTTTCTTCTTTTTGCAGTGCTGGAGATTGGACCTGGGACCTAATGCATGCTGGGAAACTGCTCTACCACGGAGCTGTACCCCCAGCCCTAAACCTTCCCCCTTTTCAAGCTGATTATCTCAGGTATTTGTACTAGTGATTGAAAGCTGGCATAAGGATTCTGTCTTCTCCCTGCCACTTTGTGTTTACCTCTGCCACATGTCAAGTGTCTGAGAGTGTGAGGGGGCAGCTCCTGTCTCTTTTTCCCTCTACTGGGTCTTTGTGCCCATCCTTATACTGATGCCATTGGAATTAGCATAGCCAGGCAGTGAAGAGGCCAGCACCTGTCTCTCTGTTGTTCTTAGCTCTTAATGTCTGATTGGGTGCTGGGGAGATGGGCCAGTCAGCAGCATGCTCAGTGTGTAAGACTAAGACCTCAAAGGGAAAAGGGGCTCAGAACCCTACCCCCAGCTGAGAAATATTGACAGCTGATGGTATTTGGGGAGGGAGATCAGTTTTCTTTAAGGGTATGGTCCCTAGCAAGTGGACCAAGCTCCAGTGGATGGCCACACCCATGAGTTTATGGGCAGTACAAACTGGACTTGGTGGTTATTAAAAAAAAAAAAAAAAAGGGTACCCTGCTAGGATTGGGGGGAGTGGAGGAGTGGGGAATGGATCTGGAAGGAGTTAGGGGTACGAGTGTCAGATGAGTATAATGAAAATACATTGAATGCATGTATGACATCTTCAAAGAATTAATACAAATATTGTATTAATAAAAGTAAGCCAGTTGGGGCCAGAGAGATGGCTCAGTGGTTAAGTTCGCTTGCTGTTCTTGCAGAGGACTTGCTGCTCTCGCAGAAGACCCAGGCTTGGTTCCCAGCACTCACATGGTGGCTGACAACTATCTGTAACCCCAGTTCCAAAGGACCTAATGCCCTTTCCGGCCCTCATAATTACTACATGCACACAGTGCACAGATATACATGCAGACAAAACATCCATACACACAAAATCAGAATTAATCCTTTTTCAAAAAGTAATTAATTTATTTAAGTTTTTTGCTTTGAGAAATGAAAATCAAATTGTTTGTTGTTTACAGTTCCAAGGTGTGGTGGTTTGAATGAAAATGGCCCCCACAGGCTCATATGTTTGAATGTTTTGTCCCCAGTTAGTAGAACTGTTCGAGAAGGATTAGGAGGTATGGCCTTGTTGGAGTGAGATCAGAGGTTTCCAAGCCCATGCCAGGGCCAGTCTCTCTCTGCCTCCTGGCTGGGGACCAGGATGGAAGCTCTCAGCCACCGCTCCAGCACATCTGCCTGCTGCCACATGCCCTGCTATTATGCTAATAGCAGGACTAGCCCTCTGAAACTGCTGGCAAACCCCCAACTAAATGCTGTTTCCTAAGTTGCCTTGGTCATGGTGTCTCCTCATAGCAATGGAGTAGAAACTAAGACATACGGGGACTTTCATAATGCCAAGGAGAGCATGACAGGAGGCAGCCAGAGCTGGGAACTGGGAGATCAAATCTTCACTGCAATCATGAAGCAGAGAGAGCAAACTAGAAGTGGGATGAGGCTATAAAACCTCAGTGCCCTCCGTGGGTGGCGTTTTTCCTCCAGCAAGGCCACACCTCCTCATAACCTACCCGAACAGTGCCACCAAGTAGGGACCATGTGTCCAGATATGTGAGCCCAGGGGGGACATTTCTAACTTGAACCACCTCGGAGAATTTGGGATCATTACTCAGCCCACACAAACATAAGTGTTTCAAACGTGATATTAAATATGTATGTCAAATCTCCTGGCCTGGTCTCTCCCTGGGGCTTATAAAAAGGTACCAAAGTCAGAAATCTGGGTGTTAGAAAGAGCTGCAACAAGGCTCAGGAGCCATGGGAACCCAGGCAGTGTTCTATCTGCTTGGCCAGCTCTCCTCTCACCAAGCTCCCCTCACTCTCTTGTCCCTTAAAACATTATTTACTTTTATTTTGTGTGTGTATGTGAGTGCACATGTGCATAGAACACGTGCGGGGCCAGGACAGCTTGAGGGAGTTGCTTCCACTTGCCGTATCCTTAGTCCCTCTTCCTATGTAGCCCCTAAGAGCTAGCGCCTCTGCTCAATTACCCAGCATCCCTTCAGGAAAGGGCAGCCAGGAGCACGAGGAGGGATAGCAGCCACTCGCCTGCTAATTCTTCCATTTCTGGACACTGTCAGCTATGAAGAATAACTTAAATTGTCACCATGGCTGGGGTCTCGAATTCCCTGGCATCTGTCTTCTCCGCACTGTGTCTCTTGGTCTTTCCCGGCAAAGGCCTCCTTACCGCCGCCTCAGCCAGCGAGGTGTGGGCGGGAGGCCTTCCCGTTCTTCCCCCCACTCTTGCCATCAGCCACAATGCCGGCTGCCCCAAGGAGGATGGCAGACACGGCGAAACATCTGTTGTGCTCATCCCTCGGATGTTAGGGGTGTTTGCGAAGGAGCAAACAGATACAGGATGCAATGGGAAACTCTGTGGCGGGTGTGGGAAGATGTCACCGTGGGGCCTGCTGGCTTAATCCGTATCATAGGATGTGTGCTGCCGAGTGGCTGTGAGACTCGCGGGGCCACAAGTGAATTCAATGCTCAGGGCTCCGCGGTGCCTCAGTCCCCAAACAGCCATTCTCACAAAATTGTTTTCTTCTACCAGCAGTCAGACCGACAAATTGCACTGTGCTCGCAGGTGGGTGGGGCCATATAAACAGCATCAATTCAATTAGAAAACAAGGTCGGAGCCACGGAAAAAGATGCAACGTATTGAAGGATAACAAAGGCTGTATAATTGGGAAGCCAAATAAACTAGCCAGTGCTGGGGTTCTGGGCCTGAAACCACAGCCGCCTTTGGGTGCCTACAGTCTGCTCAAATTCAGTGTCACCCAAAGGCACTGGATACAATGGCTGCTTTCCAGCCTCCCTCTCTTCTCTCCTCCCTCTGTCCCTCCCCCTTCCTCCCTTTCTCCTTTCCTCCCTCCTTCTTCCTTTCTATTTTCTTCCTTTCTTTCTTTTTGAGACAAGGTCTCATATAGCACAGTGGGTAGCCTTAAACTCACTGTGTAGCTGGAATGGACCTAAATTTCCTGATTCTCCTGCCTCTACCCCAAGTGCTGGAATTACAGATACCTGCACCTGGTTTGTGTAGTGCTGAAGATGGAGCCCAGGGCTTTGTGTGTGGTAGGCAAACACTCTGCCAACGGAGCCACATCTGCACCCCAACCTCTCTTTTAAGGGTGGGATTGAAACCTCTTTGAGCTCTCGAATTGGGCTCTCTGATAACTCAGTAGATTTCCATGCTGTCTGCAGCTCTCCTGGGAGAATCTTCAACTGTCCTGGCCTGGGTCTCAACCCCAGGCTCTTCTGTGCAATCAGGGCGGGGAAGCCGATTCAACCACTGTAGGTCATGGTGATTTGTTCAAATAAAAGACCACACTTAGCTGGTACAGAAATGAACACATGGTCTACTTTAGTGGGATGGGTTATGAGGAGATGTGTGCTGGGGCATCAGAAAAAGAGTACCTGTCTTTATTTGAGGGGCTCACTTCCGGCTCTTTATCTTGTGGGCTGGTGTCCTAATTTTATTTCTGTTGCTGTGATAAAATATCCTGACAAAAAGAATCTTGGGGAGGGGGAGGGATTAACTCAGCTTACAATTCCAGGTCACAATCTATTATTTTGGAAAAGTCAAGGTAGGATCTTGAAGCAGCTAGTCATATCAACAGTCAAGAGAGAAGAGGGGGGAAGAGAGAGAGAGATAGAGAGAGGGGGAGGGAGAGAATATGAATCCATGCATGCTTGTTAGTGGTCAGCTCGCTCTCTATACTTTATAGTGCAAGATCCCCTGTCTAGGGATTGGTGCTGTTCACAGTGGGCTGGGTTTTCTCACATCAATTAGCAGAATCAAGACAAACCCCTACAACCCGATTGAGACAATTTCTCATGGAGACCCTCTTCCCAGACGCTCTCAGGTTGTGCTAAATTGACAAAACTAGCCATCGGAGCTGGTAGGTGTGGTTGTGATTCTCGGAGCTGTTACTCTGGAGAGAGCAGTCTCAGGAAGCTACTAACATGATGGCAGGCAGAACCGAAAGAAAATCATGGGTTCCCTACTTGGAGTGAGTAGATCTCTATTCCCTATTTATTTGGGTGTGTGTTGCATCTCTCTAGGAAAGTCTCTCGCACAACAGGAAGTCACGGTGACAGAACCTTGAGGCAGCTGGTCACACTGAGCTGCAGCCAGGAAGTGGGGTGGCGGGGTGAGGAATGCTGGTGCTCGTTCTCCATCAGTGGCACTCAGCCCACTGGTGATGCCACTAACGTTCAGTGTAGGTCTTCTCACCTCAATCTAATCTAGAAAATCACAAAAACACCAGAGGTGTTTGTCTTCTAAGTGATTCTAAATCCTATCAAGTTGATGATCAATATCGACCGCTACAGGGAGGATTCCATGTTCTGAGGCCAAAGGTCCAAGTGCAAATAGGTCAGGACCTTCTGCTGAGGTGGGCCTTCCTCCTCCTCACGCCTGAATCCTAAGCCAGCTTTCTTCCCATTTTTAGTTTCTGGAGGTTGCCAAGCACCCTCCTGCCTAGGACCCTTTCACCCCTTTGCTTAGAGTGACCTTCTGTCTCCATCTGAGCTGCTCCCATTTGTTCTTGGGGACTCTGTGGCGACGTCTGTTCCTTTGGGAAACTCCATGGACCTCTCTTGTCTTGATTACTAGGGCTGTCCCTGACCCAGCACAGAGCTTTTTCATACATTCTGCAGACACTTAGTTTTGTATCTACTGTGCACCAGGCCCTGTACGATGATGAATGGATGGACAGGCTCTTTGCCTTCTACTCGTTTACATCTCAGCTAGCGATGTAACTCACTATTGAGGAACTCAGTATTGAGAACTCACATATTGAGAAAACAAGAACAGTTGTTACAATGGAAGTAATCTGTTCATTAGGGAAACAAAACAAGGGACTGGGATTGGAGCTGGTAGGGTGGGTGGGCTTTAGAGAGGGTACCCAGGAGAGAGAGAGAGAAGGGGGGGGCTTGGGTGACGTGTTGCCATGCTGTAGAGAACTCTTAGAGGGTAAACAAAAGGAGTGCACTCTAGGCAGAGGAAACATCCCCTGAAAGGAACCTGAAGTCAGAAAGAACCCGGTGTATTTGAGGCACAGAGAGGCCCGTGTAGGCCAGAGCATGGGGGGTTGTAGAGGAAGGGATGCTGAGTGAGCCTGTTAAGACTCCTCCTTCATACAGATCCTTCAGTGCCTCAGAGTGTATGGTCAAGACAAGAAGCACCATCCAAGGATTTTTGGGAAGCCCACTCAGAGTCGCGGGATAGGCTACAGCAGGCAAGCAGGAGACCTGGAGAACTTGATGAGAAGCATTTGCAGAGGTCTGGAAGGTCACAAGAGAGGCCAGGACTGAGAGAGTAAGGGTGAAGGGACCGGGACAGAGATCAGGGTACTTCTAAGGTGGAAAAGAGACCTTACAGATGCACCATGGGAGTGGAGAGGTCCGGCATCACAGAAGTTGTTCTGTGTTGGGGTTTTCTCTTCTCACAACGTGGGAGCACCCTCAGTGAGATCACGAACGTGCATCATGTAAGCCAAGGCTCCTCACAGTGACCTCGAGGATGGCCAGCTATCATGATGGTTGACCACCATGATGGATAGCTAACCATGGTATCTGACTTTGGAGTCATTGAGCAGGGTCCTCTAGATTCTAGCGTTGTACTTCTCTCTTGACGCTTGGGAATGACAAAGTGAGCACTTGGACACTTAATTTGTGTTTTTAAGTGTTTTCGGGTCGCATCATACTGGGCTTTCCTTGCTTTCCAAACTCCTTTATCCCTTTGCTTAAAACACAAATGGCTACTAGTTGGCCTCTGGCAGAGCTGCAGTTCATAATACAGCCAGCAGATGGCACTAGAGGCTAAGGGAAGACGCCCCTCCCTTCGGCCCACTCTCTCATCTTGGCTCTCCTTCCCTCTTAGGCTTCCAGAGATCTTAGATCCCAGATTGCCATTGCTACAGGGACCTGCAATCCAGCCCTCGACAGCCTCTTGGAGACATAGACCCTTCAAGAATAAGTATACAGAGAGCCCAAGAGCTTGCTGGGGTCCCTGAATGGGGCCCCTAACCCTGGAGACCCCCTGACCTCCATTCCGTGTCCTCTCTCCCAGGAAATAACTAAGTAGGGCACGGGGTCTCAAGTGAGAGGGAGGTTTGCCTCAGAAGAGCCACTTCATCTGTAAAGGAGGAATTATGAAAAACCTCTTACAGCAGGCTGCGACCTCCCTGTCCATCCTGTGTAAAATATGAAATAAGAGTTTTAATTACCAAGCTTGGAAACCAGCCGACATGTTTAATATTTAATGTCTCCAATGCCTGTGCCCCAGGCGTGCCGGCACTGACACAATTGGGGTTTCCCTTGGGTTGGTTCTGAATGTACTTGGAGAACCGCCAGGCAGCCTCCTTCCCCAGCACCTGGGAGCCTCCTATAGCCCAGCCTGGGCCCAGGCCTGCCCTGAGTCTCCCACCCCCTTAGGGACTCCTGACAGGAAGGCCCAATGAGGCCTGTTCTTCAGGACTTCAGGTCCTGGAGGCCCTGTGAAGTGTCTAGTTAGTACTGGACCCAGCCCAGAGTCCTGGCAGAGACACCGGAGCCGGTGGAAGGTAGAAGCCACAGGAGGAGGCTGGGCGGATGAGCCTGAGTGAGTTCTGCTTCTCTGTAAGTCGCTCAGGATTTTCTCTGGGTGTCACTTTTATTATTCATAAAATGGAGAGTGTATTTCCTGTGTTACGGGTTGTTAACGTGTCATCATTTTTGAGGTTTAGCATGTGTCAGAACCCCGCTAAGCACTTCACATGTACCGTGTCTTCGTCAATACAACAGCCCTTTGAAGTGGCTAAGCTGGAACTTGGACATGAGGCCTCCCAATTCCAGAGCTTATGACTCTTGAGGGTTTGTATGCAGAAGGGCTTTGTGGGTTTGAAGAAATGTGAACTACCCAGTTCCAGGCTCTAGTTTGTCCTGCATGCAGTGGCACCTCCTGCTGGCTAGGAGTAGGGGCTCAGGACAGCACCCCAAACCAAGCCACCTGCACCGTGGTTGTTTGCCCCACATTTTCACTTCCTGCGCAGATGTGGTAGACACCCAAGCTGTATTTGGTTAGCAGATTGGCACTGTGAAAATAGTAGAATTCCCCAGGCTTGGTGGCCCGTGCCTTCAATCTCAACGTTTGAGAGGCAGGGGTGAAGGCAGATGGATCTCTGTGAGTTCCAGGCCGGCCTGGTACACAGCAAGGCCCTGTCTTAAAAACAAATAACACAGAGTCATTCGTGAAGTCTCCTTGGTTCCGACTGTGCCCATTGGTTGGTTATAGACACAAGTGTCCTCTCCAGTCTTGTTCTCTGTGACCAAGTGAGTGTCTTGGGTTACTCACTTCCCTAGGCAAGCACAGCACAGATGACGGCCAGTGCCGGGGTGTGCGGGGCAAGTCCGAGCATCGAAGCCGTTCACCTGGAAAGGCAGCACGATGTTCGGAGGCTCCACAGCATCCCACAGGGATAGCTGGGAAAGAGAGGAGAGCAGTGAAAAGCCTCGTGTTCTAGCTGATGATGGATGTGGAGCCGAGGACACTGGCTGCAGCAGGGAGTGAACTGCGGCCATCGCTGAAATACACGCCCTGCGCTCCACCCCTTTTTGCCTTACTCTGGGATGTGTGCCCAGGGTCAGGTCTCACGTAGATGTTTAAGAACATATGCCCAAGGATTTTCCTCTAAGCATTTACCAATGCTAACTGAGGGGCGGGTTAACAAAGAGGTCATGGGCAGAGTCAGGTTTCTCTTCACATCATACAAACCATTTTCCTTTAAAAAATACCGTGTGGGTCAGTGACAGGGCTTAGCGGGAAAGGTACTTGCTGTGAAGCCGGATGACCTGAGTTCAAACCCCAGAACCCACATGGTGGAAAGAACCTCCTTCCTCAGGTTGTTCTTTGACCTCCATATGCACACTACGGCGCACGTGTGGGTGCGCGCGTGCGCACAAGCACACGTGCACACACACATGCACACACACACACACACACACACACACACACTAAGAGCAGGATAAGTCATGTGTGATACACACAACTGATGGAACACTATGTAGCCTAGGCTAGGTAGTGCGGCCCTGTTCCTCAACAAAAAGAAATGAAAGGAAAAGGAGAAAGAACCAGAAAGGATAAAAGGGAAAACAAAACACAAATGGGAGGGTAGTTGTCCAACACCACCCCTTTGCAGCTTCAGCCTAGACCTGCTGTCCAGACCCATTTCTACAGAGTGGCCTGGAGGTGGCGCTGTTGCAGTTGGCCTATGGCTGAGGCCACAGCCTGTGAGGTGGCGGGTATATGCTGGAGGGCCCTCCGTGGTTTGGGAAGGCCTGCTGGCCAGCTCTTGGGCATTTTGGAACTGTGTGAGGAGAGCGCTGCTGGAAGCCCACCTTCCATTCTTCATCTGTTCCCATCTCCAGGACCCCAGTAGCCTGGTTTCTGTATAGATCATTCAGAGGTGGAGTTCTAGGGTGAGGTAGATTAACACTTAGTGAACCTGGAACAGGAACTCCTGCCTGCATTTTCACTTCTTGTCTCTTCTTCTCTATTATTATTTGTGTGTGCATGTGGGTGCATGTGCGCATAGAGGCCAGAGGCCAGCGTTGGGTGCCATCTTCAGGCATGTCATCCACTGCCTTTGAGAAAAAGAGTGTACCTCACTAGTCTGGAGCTCACCAACTAGGCATAACTAGCTGGCTAATGAGCTGTGGAGATCTTCCTATCTTTATGTCTTCAGTGCCAGCATTGCAGGCCCGGGCACCACATACAGCATTTTTATATGGGTTCTGGGTATTGAGCTCCACTCTTGCAAAGCAATCATTTTGCTAAGCTGTCTCCCCAACCCCATGTCTCCTTTTATTTCTCTTGAGCTCTGGAGACTTGGGCTTGATTCCACTTCCTCAGAAGAGTTCAAGTGGGGAGACTTGGCCTTGGGGTCATGGAGTGAAGGCACTTCAGGTAAGACCATGTCCAGGATTAGGGCCATGGGGCAGGCAATCCACTGCCCACTGATGCCCTGTTGCTTTCTGACCACTGATGCCCATGTCTTCAGCAATCCATGGTGGTGACTGGCGAGACGAGGTAAGAGAGAAGCAATGGACCCAGGTGCTGCTTGCTTATAAAGGACTTTGGAACAAATCAGCTCATGGGGGTGGGGCATTGCTAGGAGGACAAGGAGTGTTCATGGAATTAGAGGGCAGGATATGGAGTTAGGAAAGATCTGGAGCCAGAGCAGAAACACAGGCTTTCCGCTCCCTCTGCAGTTGGGTCTTCCCTGCTGTGCCCTGCACCTGGAGAAGGGTGGCCACTGCATTTGGAATGAGGCATCCCCAAATTGCTGTCAGCCACTCCCAGCCAGTGACCAGTGTCCTGGTGTCCCAGTTCTGTGTTCCCAGGACGGAATCCCACAGGCTTCTGCTGCCGCCTCTGGGTTGCTGTAATTGGGGTATCTCATTTTCATTCTCATGAATCTTCTTTCACCAGAGGAAGGAATGTCTTCTGTCTTCAGCTACATATAAATCCCCATCTCCCACCTTTCTCACAGGGTGAGAAGTACAGCAAAGCTGGACCTCTAGCATCCCTCAGGTCCAGCCTGAGACCAGGGTTTGGGTACAGAGAGTTGACCTGGAATGTGATTCCAGGAAGCACAGTGGGGGCCAGGGGATGAAGGATCCCGGGCTGAGGTTGCAGGTCTGCAGGAGTCACCTGACTCACCTGCTGCTCTGAAGGTACAGAATCCTACTTCCCAGTGGAAAGCACCTCTCTCCCATGGGGAGGAGCATGGAGCCCATCAGCACCTACATCCACTGGGTGAAGGATATCTCTGGGTTGGTGGAGCGGCTTTCGGTGGTGGCACTGGAGAAGGGGAGAGACAAGTGGAGTGAGCTTGAAGGACATGCTTCCAGTGCAAAGGGACGCGGCTCTTGTCCATCACAGCTGGAACTGGAAATGGAGGTAGCAGAGATGGTTGGCTGAATCCAGGGGTCTGAGGCACCTAGAGACATGTCCTCTACAGTGTTCTGTTCCTCCAGGGTCAGAAACTATTGCATTTTGGAGCCCAGGTCTGTCTTCTGGGCTTCAAATGTGTGCATACAGTTGGTCCACCAGTGCCCAATGTTCTGTATGCCTCTCGGGTCTTCACTCAGAACAAGGTTAAGTTCACTACTTCTATGCCAAACCAGTTCCACCATTGCTCACCACAGCACCACCCAGTGCCTAGGGGATGTGTTCATGTGGGTGTATGCACAAGTGTGTATAATTGTATCTGTGTGCATGTGGAGACCAGAGGTTGACCTCGCCTATCTTTCTCAGTTGCTTTCCATCTTCTGAGACACGGTCTGTCGTGACTGAAACTGGAACGCATCAATTTGGCTAGACTGGCTGGGCAGTGAGCTCCATGGATTCCTTCTGTCTCCACGTCGCCAGACCTGGGATTCAGGCAAATATCACTGCACCCAGCTTCTTACAGTGGGTTCTCTACTTCCAACTTTGCATGGGTGCTGAGGGCCCAACTCAGGTCCTGATGCTTACATGGAGAGCATTTTACCCCCTGAGCTGTCTCCCCAGCCTTCAGTCCATGCTCCATCCTTCTGTCTCTATCACACTTCACATGCAACCAGTCACCAAACCCCTGGGTTCCATCCATTTCCTTTTTCTTACTTCAGTTCCCTCTCTTCTCCTCTTCCCTCCCTGTCATTAGCATAGGTAAGCAGGGAGGAGGGAGGAGTGCCTGTCCTCACAGTCCTCTCTCTTGCTTTGGTGCAGGAGGTACCCACAACCTTCTGGGGTTTTCTCACCATTTTCGAGCCAGGGTTTCACTCTGTAGCCTGGGCTGAACTAGAATCCACTATGCAGCCCAGGCTGGGCTCAGACTTGGGACAATTCAGTCTTGGCTTCCCCAGTTCTGGGATCAAAGCTGTGAGCCACAGTGGCTAACTATAAATGTCACTATCTAGCCTGAGTGTGTTCTAGTCTCATTTCTAAGCATTTCCTCCAGCAAGGTTCTACCTTCTGAAGGCTCCAACCCCCCCCCCCCAACCCAAACAGCAGCACTAACTGCGGTGGTGCATCAGCCTATGGGGGCATTCTCATCTGAATCATCACAGGGACCTGCAAGTAATGAATGACGTGTCCAGCCTTGTGAAAAATCCTGGTCAGAACTAACAACAGGGAGACCTGGTCCAGTGTGGTGCAGCTTCCCTGTAAAGCTCTGTTGGTTGGGCCCTGAAGGATGAGTGCAGACCAGTTCTCACAATGGGCTGAATATGGGCAAGGGATGAAAATGCCTACTAAGAGGGCCATATGAAATGAGACAAACTTTTCTTTTTGGTTTTTTGAGACAGGGTCTCTCTGTTGTAACTTTGGCTATGGTGGAACTCACTCTGTAGACCAGGCTGGCCTCGAACTCACAGAGATCCACCTGACACTGCCTCTTGAGTGCTGGGATTAAAGAGTGTGCTACCACCTCTGGGTTACAAACTTATTTTTTGAATTTGTTTGTGTGTGTGTGAGGGGGGTGGAGAGTGTCTGACGCAGCACATCTATGGAGTGGGTTCTCTATTTCCACCATTACATGGGTTCAGAGACCACACTCAGGTCGTCAGGTTGGTGTGGCATGTGCTTTACCCATGGAACCATCTTGCTAGTCCAGGATGAGTCACTGAACCTGGGTGATGGGCAGTAAAGAGGGACACAGTGGACAGGTTCCAGAGAACTGTTGGATACATGGATGAGGGAGAGTTTGAGAGCCTGGGGGGGTTCTCCGGCTTCTGGCTTATTGTCCCGTGTATGGTGAGTGCTTTCTGGCTTCTGGTTTACTGTCCCATGTATGGTAGGGGCTCTCCAGCTTCTGGATCACTGTCCCTTGTATGGTGGGGGCTCTCTGGCTTCTGGATCACTGTCCCATGTATGGTGGGGGCTCTCCAGCTTCTGGATCACTGTCCCTTGTATGGTGGGGGCTCTCTGGCTTCTGGATCACTGTCCCATGTATGGTGGGGGCTCTCCGGCTTCTGGATCACTGTCCCTTGTATGGTGGGGGCTCTCCGGCTTCTGGATCACTGTCCCACGTATGGTGGGGGCTCTCCAGCTTCTGGCTTGCTGTCCTATGTATGGTGGGGGCTCTCCAGCTTCTGGCTCGCTGTACTGTGTATGGTAGCATATCTGAAATGGAGAACCCTGGGGAAAGGCCCTGTAGGAAGGAGACTGGGGACCTGTGTTGAGTGGTCTCGAGTTGAAAGTTTCAAACCATGTCCTGGAGGCAATTTTTGGGGTATCCAGGTACCCACAGGCTTTTTGAAATCATCTCTGTCTCCACCAAGTTTCTGAGCCCCAGGCCCTCTACTGAAGATCAGAAAGGACCACCTTGATCTGGGAGAGCTAGGCTGAAGCTTGGAATTTAAAAGGAAGGGAGATGGGAAGAGGAGAAACAGATGCGGGGCAGGCCTGATGGGCATGGAGAGGTGCCCAGATGGAGATGCATCTCCTGAAGGACAGGTTCCTTTTGCTGATCGCATGGACCTTTATTTTTACCCCTTCTGAGGCTTAGTTATCTAACATCTGACTTCTTTAGGAGACTCTCACGTTCTTCCAGGTGAGCCATTTTGTTTTATTAGAGTAATTTAAATGGGTTTCTGCCCTTTGCAATTCCCAAAGCCTTGACAGAGGTACCACAGGTGTCCACTGTTTTATTTTTATGTTTCTGAGAACAGGCTCTTGCGGGATGTGGTGGTGCACACCTTAAATCAGCACTCTGGAGTCATCCTGCTTGGCATAATGACTTCCAAGCCAGGGCTATATAGTGAGACTTTTTTCTCAAAAATAAAAATAGGGTGCTAGAAAAGTAGTACAGTGGCTAAAAATGCTGGCTGTTCTTGCAAAGGACCAGAGTTTAGTTCCCAGAACCTCCTTGGAGGCTCACAACCATCTGTAACTCCAGTTCTAGAGGACCCAGTGCCCTCTATGGTCTCCTCAGGCATCAGGCACACACATGGTGCACAGACATACATATACATACAAAATACATATGTACAAAAATGTTTTTTTTCAAATTAAAAAATACAACATAAATAAAAATAGAATATAAAAAGCTTTTGTTTGCCAACTTGTCTCTCGGTTGTAAAATATTGAAACTAACTTTGTAAGGTAAGTTTTACCCAATTATTATCTTTTTTACTCCCCAACTTCATTGGCCCCTCTGTGCAGTTGCTCATGAACTCTAGAATCAAATCTTCAAGGTAAAAAGAAAATCCTGTGAAGATTTTCATTGAAATTACACATCAGATTTATAGATTACTTGAGGGAGGATTGACACCTCCACAGTACTGTTATAGGACCAGATCCCTCCCTCCATCGATTCAAGGCTTAAAAAAATAGTCGCTCATCCAATTTCGACATATATCTTTGCACATATTTTGCTAAGCACGTTGTTTTGGTCCCCTGATGCTAAGTCGTCATTACTGGTCTTCGGGACAGGAATTGATCTGGATGTATTTACTGCCTCATGTGAGCCTCTTCATTCAGTGCTCTAATTAGTTCTTGTGGTTTCCCAGTTTATTCTCTGGGTTTTGCAGGGTGAAAAAAACACATTAAACTGCCAATAATGATCATTTTTGTCTTTGCCTTGCTGACATGTATCCATTGCTTTCTTTTTTGTTATCCGATCCCCCGACTTGAGGGCGAGCAATGGCTGTGACTGCTGCCGGTCTTAGAGCACTGCTGCCTTGTGTGACGAGAGTTGTGTGCTGGTTCCTGAACTGGTACCGGAGAGAACTGGTCCACAAGATGCTGCCTGTTTTATGGAGAGCAAACAACAAACTTGGTTTGGTTCAGTGGTCGTCAGAAAATGGAGTTAAGTATGTATGCTGGTAGTCTAAGAGGGTAAGATACTGCCATGAGTGAACATTCTGGGCAAAAGCAACTTTGGGGAGGAAAGGGTTTCCTTGACTTACATTTCCAGATCCATTGTCGAGGGAAGTCAAGGGGGGAACTCGAAGGCAGGCATGCTTGCTAGTTCATGCAGCATTCTCTGAGAACAGGGAACTCACCCACTGCCAAGGAAGTATGGTAGAAACCATGGAGGAATGCTGTTAGCTATGTCACTTATAGGCCGACACTTAGCTGGCTTTCTTACACAGTCTAAGACCACCTGCCCAGGGAATGGTGTCACCCGTAGTGAACCAGGATTCCTACATCAATTTACAACCAAGACAACCCTCCCAGTCATGCCCATAGGCTAGTCTGATCTAGATAAGACTCCCTCTCCGAGCGGCCCTGTACTGTGTGAAGTTAGCAGGCAAAGTTAGCTGTATACAGTACCTTAATTAAACACTACCCTTTTTCTTTCATGCCTCATGGTTTAGCAGTTTCTGGAACTATCCACGGGGAAGTGATGCGACTGCTACACTAAGACTCACCACAAAGGGGTGTTTGCTTTGGTTTCTGAAACAAAATGTTGGATGGATGCACAGATTCTTTTGGTTTTTTTCAATTTCTGCTTTACTGAGAATTTTAAATGTACTTATGCTTTTAACAGACAGAATCTTGCTATGTTTCCTAAGCTGGAGTGTGGTAGGTATTCATGGCATGCAACCCTACTCCCGATACTAAGTATAGACCTTCTCCTGATTAGTACGGTGCAGTAGACCTGAATTCCTGGGCTCAAGCCAGTCTCCTGCCTCAGCTTCCTAAGTAGGGGCTGTAGATGCTGCAAACCTGGTTAACTATTTTTAAAAATTAAAAATGGAAGTTAATTTGAACAAGTGGCTTTTAGATGTCTCTGGAGACAACCGTGCTATCTCCTTTTTTTAAATTGCTAGAACATTACCACAGTGCATGAAATGTGGTTAAAGTATCACACAAAATCACAAGACTGTCTGACTGTTGGGCGTTGACAGACGAAAGGGGGTGAAGTTGAGCAGCCAGCCAGCCGAGAGCTTCTTGGGTCCCTCTGTCACGGCCAATGGGCTGCTCCTTTATCTGTGGTTTGCTGCCTCCTGGTGGCTATTTGCTGATATTGCTTGCATATCCATGTGGACAATGCCGGCTCAGGCTGGTCTAGACTTTAGGAGAGGAACACCGTTCCCAGGGATCTTCCCGATTATCTAGGACCAACTTGGCCACGGATCTAAAGGGATGGAACTGAAAGGCTTCTGGAAATGCAAGGATCTCACTCTCCCTGATCCTGAGTCTAGTGTCCTTCCTGACTTGCCTTCCTCTTCACATCCTCTTTGTTCTCAGATTCAGAAACGAAGTCGTCACTCCTGAGTGAGCCCACGGGCTTGGCACAGTACCCAAGTCAACAGCCATCTGCCATCACTTTGTTTTAGATTTTTAAAAAGTACTCCTTTTTAATTTTAAAAATGATTTATTTGTTCTTATTTCACGTGCATTGACGTTTTGCCTGCATGTATGTCTGTACAAACATGTTGGATCCCCTGGAACTGGGGTTACAGACAGTCGTGGTTTTCCATGTGGGTGCTGAGAATTGAACCCAGGTCCTCTGGAAGAGCAGCCAGTGCTCTTAACCCCTGAGCCATCTCTCCAGCCCCCTATAATCTTTTAAATGTCATAGCTTACTGAGTGCTTATTGTGTGCCAAGTACCCAGCTATGGTTGTCTTAGTTCCTTTTCTGTTGCTGTGATGAAAACCCTGGCAACTCAAGGAAGCGAGGGTTTATGTTAGCTCAGAGTTCAAGGTAGAGTCCATCAGGGTGGGGAGGGAAGGTGACAGGAGCCTGAAGCAGCTGGCCACATTACATCAGAAGAATAGAACAATTAATGAATGCTAGTGCTCAGACAGCTTTCCCTTTTTTATGCAGTCCAGGACCCAGCCTAAGGAATGGTGCCATAGTGGACAGGTCTCCCGGCCTCGGTTATAACAGCCAAACAACCCTGCACAGGATGTCCAGGGCCTAACTCCCAAGTGACCCTACAATTTTTGTCCAACTGTTCGTTCATACTTACATCACCCTAGTCTTCAAATGAATTCTTCAAAATTAATACTTCGCTTTCTCTGAACTGGATGTTACTATTATTTCGTTCTTACAACGGGAAAATAACCACAGAAAGATTACAGTGCTTATTCGGGTCGCCCAGCCAGTTCCTATTATAACAAGTAATAAAGCCAGATTCATAGCTGGTGGATCTTTAAAATGCACACTTTCTGGATCTAACCTACTTGCCCTTCCTTGGCTTCCAGGCATATATTTGGGGATGGTGCTGTGCTCCAACCCTACCTGCTCCAAATCTACCTGCTGATATAGTTTCCTTTTTTTGCACATAGCAGAGATTTTTTCAACAAAGTTTTTCTTTTTTGTATGTTTCATTTCAAATGCCTTGGGTATCCAGATTATATAAGGTTTGCAAATGGAACTAGAAATTGTCTGTATATTTCAGTGCTTGGACAATTGGTGAAAAATTTATGCTGTATCTTTTTCTAAAATGCTTGTCACCCCATCTGCAAAACCACTGTGGTCCTGGAGCCTTTGACAATTGTTCTAGTTTGCATTCTGTTGCTGTGACGAAAGACTCACCAAAGCCAGCTTGGAGAGGAAATGGTTTCTTTCAGCCTACAGGTCCATCGTGGAGGGAAGCCAACTCAAGGCTGGAACTGGAAGCAGAAACCAATGGAGGAGCACTGCCCACTGGCTGGCTCCAGGCTCATGCTCATTCACCTCCGCCTTTCTTATACTGCCCAGGGGTGACACCACCCACGGTGGGCAGGCCCTCCCACAATTAAGAAGACACCACACAGAGGTGCCCACAGGCAAGTCTAATGGAGGCAATGACTCAGGTGAGGTTCTCTCTTCCAGGTGTGTCAAGCTGACAGCCAAGATTAGTCATTGCAATGATTAAGTTCATCTCCTAAATTATGATTCTTTTCTAGTTTCTCACTTTGGGGCCATTCAGGATTCCCTGAAATAATCTTTGTATTTATCTTGAGAAGTTCAGACTTACTACCATGTAGTGATACATAGCATTACTATATGATTTAAAACAGTGCAAAATCATTAGGCCACCTGAGCGTGTATGCCTGCAAAGATCCCTGCTCTGATCCCCTATGTTCTCAAGTAAGGTGCGTATGACGTGTTCTGTCCTGTCTTCCTTATGCTTCCTAAGTGAATCCTTTAACAGAAGACACAACTGAAATGTCTTTTAAATATTTTTGAAACTAATTTTTTCCACAGTTATATTTTTTGGGATTGTGTATGTTAGAGATTTACTAGTATGTTATCTTATGGATGTATTAACAGAAACTGAATCCCAAAATTATTAGGTAACTTACCTAAGTGACATAGCTACGTGATGAAGTTAGGTTCTAAATGTAGGCAGTTTCTACTTTTATATGCTGACTCTTCCTGTTTTACTTAGTTTTTCCTTTCCTGGTTCTTTGATCTGTGATCTTTCTTACTTGCTAATAAGGGACCTAAGGTGATCATAGCTAGTGTGGTGGTTGGTCTTGGTTGCCGGTCGACCATGTGGAGTCACCCATGAATACACACTTGTGGGTGTGTCTGTGAGGGCATTTCCAGGAAAATCTGACTGAGAGGGAAAGACCCATCCCAGAATAGATGTCTCCCAGTAGACAGCCCAGACGCAGAGAGATCCTACCCTGCTAGTCTTCACTTCTTCCTAAGCAATTATGGCTATCATTGCCACCACTGTCCTCAGGTGGGAAGGCCAGGCTGGGACTGCTGAAGCACCCAGCTTTGTGGACCGAGCAGTCACTGGGTTCTTTGCTCCTCCGGCATGTAGATGGCCATTACTGCACTACTATCAAGTAAGCCAATCTAATAAAGACCCTTCCATGATATATATGTGTCCTATGGATTCTGTTTCTCTAGAGAACCCTGCCTAAAACAACTAACATAACCCCTCAGCTCTAATCCTACTACTAACATCACAGAATCAGCTTTTAATTGATAGCTTCTACTGTAGTTCTGTGCTCAACTTTATGCTCTTATTAATTATTATTTCCTTATGCTTGTTTTGGGTTCAATTTTTATCCCGTTTCTCAAGATGAAAACTTATGTATCTCATTTGATATGGTTCTTTCTTTTCAACATTAACCGTTGTGCTATGACTTTGCCTCTAGGCAATGTTATAGCTGCACTCTACAATTAAAAAAATATTCTTAAATTATGTATATTTTCTACAAATATATATATATATATACACATATACATATGTGTATATATATATAATGTATTTTTATCACATTCACCTCCTTTTCTACTTTCATATTCAGTCAGATTCTACTTTCATATATGTGTGTGTGGTTGTCTTTTTGGTGTGTGCCTGATGATCCTGAACCCTAGAGTTACAAGTATGAGCCACTACACCCAACAGGAAGTACTATTCAGTTCAATATGTATTTAGGGATTTTATGATGTGTCTTCCTATTACTTATTTTTGTTTTAATTATGTATGTGTGAATGGGGAGAGAGAAAACACTGCATTGTAGTAGTATGCTTCCGGGGTGGCTCAATATGGAAGACCCGGAGGCATATGCCAGACCTCAGCAGAGGGAACCACCATCATGGCAAGTGCCAACCTGGACAGTAGAACCCTGAGCATCTGAACTCAGGTGTATTTATTCCTTTAGAACTCCTCTGGAATTCTACTGATAGCACATGCGGATCATTACCAATTGAACAACCCCCAAAGAAATCCAAAACCTGCAGACAATACAAAATGTCAAGGGCTATGCATCCTTTTCCAACAGTGCATAAAAACAATTATTTTAAACACAACTAAAAATAAATGTCCACAACAATTCTCCTTTTCTGTATAAAAAACTGCTTTACCCTTACAACACAATTTAACACTATACCAGCAAAACATTTACAAGAGAAACAATTATGAGGCTTCTAGTGCACAGGAACAAATGATACCAAACATCTATCAAGCTTTTACAATGTCTTTGGACAGCAGAAAAACATTCTCAATGTCCAGTTATCTGGAATTCACTCACGATCTTCTGAGCTCCTCCAAAGGGCTTTGATCTGGCTCTGCCCTCTGAAACATTCACAATTTGTCCTTCAGGCTCTGGCTGGTTCCACTTCATTGCTCCTGCTGTTCTTGGTGGTTGTCCCATGGTACTGGCATCTCAAAAAGCTGCTGGGGTCCCTTGCTGCAACTGGGCTATACTTTCATGAATAGCCTCTCGTAGACTCTTTTCATGGTGCCACGCCTCAACTTCTCTGTATGACCCCTTTAATCTGGGCCTTCAACTGCCACTGACGCTACATCTTCACTAATGGCCTTTCTTGGCCTCTCATAGTGCCAAGCCTCAGTTGCTTTCCATGACCTCTTCATGCCTTTAAAACCATCACCACCCGAATAACATTTACAGTACCAAGTTTGGCTAACAGCATGAGATACAACCTTGGCCAGTTCTGGAAGACAGTTTCTGTTTCTTGACCTTTAGGAAACACTTTACAGATTTTAAGATAGAGTCTGGTTTGCAGGAAAAAGAACTAGTTCTTTTCTGCAGGAAGAGGTCCCTCATGGTGTGGAGTTATTGCTTATAGGCAGGTTTGCAGAGAAAAAAACTGTTCAGTTTAACTAAGCAGCTTTTTGGCTCTCAGCTGAAGCTTCCACAACAGCAGGGGTCCTGGGCCAGTGGGGAGAATGTCTGGCAGTCTTGGCAGTTTGGCATTGGTTTTCACCACTGCTACAGGGAAACATGCACCCTTTTTCATAGACCTCAAACACAAGACCCATTTGGGCTTCACACACACAAAAAGCCATCAACAAACTCAGTTTATACAACAGTACACTCTGGTTTCCGTTTCCCAGGCCCTGGCTGGCGTCAGCTGCAGGAGGGAACATCAGCTCCGTTATCAGGAAAAGGGGTTAGAAGTTTGCTTTTTCCCTGCTCTCAGCCGAACTCTCTATTTTCACCATGCAAATGTCTTTTTCTAAAGACCTCTCTTCTGTGACTCACTTTTGATCCTCTTTCTCACTTAATTTTCACAATTTTCTCTTCATGGAGGCTTATTTCCCTTTCTCTCTCTCCTTTTCCTTAGGAGCCTTCTACTCATTATTTTTGCAAATATATAATCTCTGTCTTCTAGGAGCTGCCCTGAGCGTTCTTTACCGGACTCTGAGGTCTGGAGTTTCTTTCTCTTCTCCTCTATCTCCACGCTGGATTAGCTGGTGTGATGTTCTGCCCCACATTGCAGGTGCCATTTGTAATTGTTCACCTGCAGCTGGGTTAGCTCAGCAAGGAGACAAAGAGGCATTTTCATAGGTTCAAGCCCTGTCAGACCTCAGCAGAGGGAACCACCGCCATGGCAAGCGCCAGACTCCATAGTGGACTCTGGAGCGTCTCAGCTCAGGTTTATTTATTCTTTCAGAACTGCTCTGGTGTTCTACAGATAGTACATGCAGATCATTACCAATTAAACAACCCCCACATAAATCCAACATCTGCAGACAATGCAAAATGCCAAGGCCTATGCATCCTTTTTGTCAACAGTGTAGAAAAACAATTATTTTAAGCACAGCTAAAAATAAATGTCCACAACACTGCATGATCAGCACTCCTTTGCTTTTAGTTTTTTTGAGAGTGTTTCTCTGGGTGGCTCTGGCTGTCCTGGAACTCGCTCTGTAGACCAGATTGGCCTTGAACTCAGAGCTCTGCCTGCCTATGTGGGATTAAAGGCCTGTGCCATCACTGCCCACCAGGCTGATCTCTACTCTTGAAATTGTTGGCACTCACTTGTCCTGGACCCTAGCTTATCTCAGGAGGGCTCCATGCATACTTGGAAGAATGACTATTTTGTTCTTGGGCAGAAACTGACCAATCAGATCTCATTGGGTATAGAACTGTTCAGGTCTCTCCTGTCCTAAGTTCCCATCACTTACCGACAAAGGAACATTCTAATGGAGTTCTCTGTTGCTTATCTTAGCTCCACCAGGCCCTGCTTCATGCATCTTCAAGCTCTGGAGTAAATATGTGCACACTTAAGGCTTCTGTGTTTCCTTGGTGAATGTATCTTTATCTTTGTAATTGTATTAAAGTGGGCTTTGTGTAGAAAGTGCACAGTGGATCCTGTGTGTGTGTGTGTGTGTGTGTGTGTGTGTGTGTGCGTGCATATGTATATGAGGGCTCACACACGACACGTTATGCATTGGAAGTCAGAGGATAACTCGTGGGAGTAGGTTCTTGACTTCTACCATGTAGGCCCTGGAGATTTAACTCACCTCGACAGGTTTGGTAGCAAGTGCTTATACTTCAAAGCCATCTCAAAGACTCTGCTCCTCTTTCTCCTTTCCTCCTCCTCCTCCTTCTCCTCCTGCCCTCCTCCTTCTTCATCCTGTTTTGTATACCTTATTTTTTGGTCATATTTGGGATAAAAATCAAAGCCTTATCCATGCTAGGCAAGTGCTTTGTCAGCTGAGCTACCCTGCACTCCCGCGGATGCTCATCTGTGTCTCAGTGGTCATTTTGCTCCTGAATTCTTGAGCATTTTAGGCTGACACACTGTAACACAGCTCATGACTTGGGGCACATAAAGAAAGAGGAAAGATTAGGGGGCACTCCTTCCCCTTTTCCTGCTTCATCTGACAAGAAAGAATGGGTTTCCTCTTGGGGATCCCAGGGTTCTTGTTATACCCTGTCACCATAGGGCAGCTTTGCTGGTGGTTCACCTTGGGGACAAGAGGAGAAAAAAAGGAGAGTCAGCCTGGCATACATGTTCTCTGACTCATAGAGAACCCCATGATGGCTGATCTTGGGTGTCAACTTGACTAGAGCTGGAATCAACTAAAAGGCAAGCCACTGGGTACTCCTATAAGGGATTTTCTTGATCAGAGTATTTGAAGTCTCTTACTAGATTCCAGATTCTCCCTCTGTGTTAGCATTGGAAGTTCAAGGTAGATTTTGCAAATTAAATTGGCCTGCAATATAGTCACATATGCTTATACTGTTAATCAGTGTTTCCAAATTGTTCCTTAAATTGACCAAGCTAATGTATATCTCTAGCACTGTTCTTAAAACAGGCTGATGAGATGGCTCACTGGGCAGAGGAGCTTACTGCTAAGTCTGATGACCTGAGTTTGATCCCTGGACCCACATGGTGGAAGGAAAGAACCGACTTCTATGATTTTCATACTTGTGCTGCTTGGACAGGTGTGCACGCACATGCACACACACACACACACACACACATAATTTTAACCAAAGTTCTCCTAACCCTTCACCAGCAACAGATCTACTGCTTTTCATTTGTCTCCAGTCTGTTGGAGGCAGAGATACTGCTTTGTTGTGTTGATTTCAGGTTCCATGTTTGCTAGCAAGAGCTAAGCATCTTTAATGTATTCTTGGCCATTTTTATAACCTCCTTGGTAAACAGTCCTTTTCTATTCTTGCCCATTTTTCAGTCTGGTAATTTGTCTTTTCACTATTGATCTGTTGAAATTGTCTGTGCAGTTTCTGCTGTTTATTGAGGCTCACGTTGAGACTCATTACTTAATCAATTTGTCCATATGTTCTATGAGCGTTTGAGAAACAATGTATTCCCTCTTCTAATTCTACAGAGATACATCTCAACCATCTGGTTAATTTTGTTATTTAGATAACCTATATGGTCTTTTAAAAGATATTTGATCTGTTGAATTCTGAGACAGGACAGGTGTTGTCAGATCACACATTCTGATCGTAGCTTTCTAAAGCTGCCCTTGTGTTTCAGTTTTTCTCTTTTTCTTTTCCCCATCTGTTCCCTGCCCTTCTTCCTCCTTCTCTTCCCTCTCCTCTGCTTCTTTCCCCTCCCTCTCCTGTTTCCTCCCCTCCTCTCCCATCCCCTGCCTTTCTTTCCCCCTCCCCTCTTCTTCCCTTCCCTCCCTTTTCTTCTTGCCTCCTCTTCCTTCCTCTCCCTCTCCTGCCTCCTCTCCCCTCCTCTCCTCTCCCCTCCCCTGCCTTCCTTTCCACCTCCTTTCCCTTCCCTTCTCTTTCCTGCAGATGCAGCTGAGTGACCCCAGGCCATTTTGTGGTGCTGAACACCACGGCCAGACTCTGCCCACACCTGGATTTGCAGCATTATGAGAAATCACAATCCACCATGGCTCTGAGACGTTCAGCTGTGAACTGAATGTCACTCAGCAGTGGAAAACTGGAACAAGAATAGAGGATGTTTTTAAAAATTCAGGTAGATCATCATTATGTAGTCCCCAGTAGGGGTTGGCATGGCGTGCCTTCCCTCACCTTTGGCCAGTAAAAGAAGCTCCAGTAGGACCAGCTGGAGAGCTTCATACATAGCCCTGAAGTTAGGGCTCACAGCGTGTTTGTGTCTGGTTCCCTTGTGAGAAGTCTGTGGGCAGCCAGTCCAAGGCCTTGTCAAGGACTCTGATAGGCTTCTGCCATGTTTCTATATACGCTACTGGGAGCAAATGAGGGGCATCTATGTGGGTCATTTGCAGTTGTGTTCTGTCCTGCCTAGGTATTAGTTAATTTTGCATCATTGTGACCGAAATAGCCACAAGAAACAACCTAAGAGAGGTTTTAATTTTGGTCCATGGTTTCAGGCCACCGTGGTAGAGAAGGCATGGTAGAATTCATGACAGTGGAAGTATATGGTCGAGGCTTCTCACTACATGGTGGGGCTGAGCCAGGGAGCAAAGCAGAAAATGGGACCCAGAAGCCTGGCTAGAGTCCTACTTCCACCAGCTATGCCCTGGCTCCCGAGGGTTTTAAATCATCTCCAATTAGTGCCACCAGTTGGGGAACAAACACGTAAAACCTGAGCCTGGGGGGATGGTTCTAGTTCAGACCATACACAGTCATGGGACTAGACATGGGATTGGCTTTAGCCTGTCCCCAGAGGGATACATGGAGGCTAAACATCCAGAGCCAAGCTGAGATGCTGCCCATTTCCTCCGAGCTGAGATGAGGGGAGGTTAGCAGCTGGAATGAGGGGCATTTCCCTGGGCCAGTGGGAACAAGGGGACAGAACCCTTTATCGGAAGGTCTTTGAATACCCAAGAAAGAAACGTACCTTGACTTCCAGTCAAGCATGGTGTCAGCTCCTGGCAGTAAGGCCAAGTGACAACGTCTTTGCTCCTTGCCTCTCTCTCCTCACCTCCACTCTGGGCTGGGGGCTCACTGGGTATCATGATGGGTCCTGATACATCTAGGAACATGGTGGGTGGATGCTTCACAGAGAGTCACTGACAAGGTCCTGGGAACATAGTCCATCAAGTTTTCCATCCAACGTTTCTTTAGGTCTGACGAGGTCTTACTGTGACCTTAGGAAGAGAAAATGGAAGTACAGAAATAAAGAAAGGCATAAGAAGTCATATTATCAGTTTTAGAGAAACTTCAATGAAAGTCTAGCTTTATATACAACAGGCAGGTGAGAGACCTTTACGATCAGTTATTTTGAAGTCAGGTGTAACACTTAAAGGAACAGGAGCCACGGACAATTTAACCTAGATGTTTAGGGAAACGGGAGAAAATTTGTCGTCAGTAAGTGAATATACATAATAACCAGTGTTTGGGAGAAACTGTATGCACAAACCTGTATGTTTGTGTATACGTGTGTGTAAACGTGGTGTGTGTACACGCGTGTATTTGAGTACAGGCAGCGGTGTATGCACAGAGACCCGGGGGAGACGTCTGCTGTCCTGTCCTGTTACTTTTTGTTTTATTTTCTTGAGAAAGGATTTTTCACTAAATGTGAAACTAGAGCAGCAGCTAGACATCACCAGGGACTCTTCCGCCTCTGCCGCCCGCAGCACCGAGGTTACGGGCATGTGTGGTCACACTCACATCCTACGTGGGCGCTGGAGGTGCAAACTCAGCTCTTCATGCTTGTGTAGCGAACGCTCGTACACACTAAGATATCTCCTTAGCCCCACATATACAAGGTTTTTTTCCTTAAATTATACTTTCATTACTAATTTGAGTTTCACACACTGTATCTTGATAACACCTCTTCCCAGTCCTCCCTCCTCCACCATCCCACCCCTATGCCCTCGAAAGAGAAAAAAGAAAGACAAAAATATAACAACCCCCTCCCCCCAAAAAAACCAACCAACCAACCAAACAAACAAACAAAAAGAAAATTAAGTCAAGCTTCTGTGGCTGGAGCATGAATGCCGGGCTTCCCATGGTCTTTGGAGGCAGAAGGCTGCTCTAATTGTGGACTTTGAACTGGCCCATCCTAGCCTGAGAGGAGGCATGAAAGAGTTCTACCTGAAGTTGTGCTTCACTGCCCAAACCTGGACATTGAGCAGGCTTCCTGGTATCTTACAAGCACTGGGGCATCCCACGGGTTCCCAACATCCCACAGTGACCAGGGCTCCCCAAAGGCAACTGGTCATCCCTCAGGGACCAGGGATTCACATAGGCAACCCATCATCCAGCAGTCACCAGGACTTCCCATCATGCATCAGTGCCTCCCACAGGCATCTGGATATTCCACAGGGACTCAGATATCCCACAGGCACCAGGGGATCCCGAAGACACCCAGGCATCATATAGACAGCAACCCCACAGACACCTGGACATCGTGTAGGCTCCCAGTCTCCCCACAAGCAATCATGGGAATCTGATCATCCACCAGCACCTGGACAGCCCATGGCCATCAGGGCCACCTGGGGAACCAGGGCATCCCACAGGTACCAGACATCCAGCAGATATCCGGCCATCCCTCAGACACTTGGACATCACACAGACATCTAGTCATCCAACAGTCAACCTGGGCCTCATGAAGGCACCAAGGCCTTCCACAGGTACCTTGAGTTCCCACAGGCACCTGGACATCCTGTAGGCAACAGGGCCTCCCACAGGGACCAAGGCCCCTGCCATGGATACCAGGGCACCACACAGGCATCCAGACATCCCACAGGGACCAGGACATCCCCCAAGCTCCAAGGAATCCCACAGATGCCCGGGCATCATGCAGGCACTGGGCCAATCCATAGACACCCAGGCATCTCAAAGGTACCTGGAAATCCCAAAGGCACCTGGACATCCTGCAGGCCCCCAGGTATCCCTCAGGCACCTGAACATCACACAGGCACCAAGTCATGTGGCAGTCATCAGGACCTCCCTTAGGTACCTGGGCCTCTGCAGGCATCAGGGCCTCCCATGGGCACCTGGGATCTGGGGTACCCATAGGCACACAGACATCCTGCAGAAACCAGGACCTCCTATGGGCACATTCTTGTAGGCAGCAGGATATCCAGCAGAGTCCAGGGAATATGGAATCCCACAGACATTCAGGTATCATGCAGGCACTGGGCCAACCCACAGACACCCAGACATCTCATAGGCACCTGGCTACTCCACAGGCACCCAGGCATCCTACACCCAGGCACCCGGATATTGCACAGGCACGTGGTCATACAGCAGTCACTTGGGCCTCCCACAGGTGCCAGGGCCTCCCACAGGCATCTGGAATTCCCACAGGCACCCCAACATCCTGCAGGCACCAGAGTCTCCTGCAGGCACTAGGATCCCCTGCGGGCATCAGGGCATCCCACAGGCATCTGGACATCCCACAGGCATCAGGGCATCCCACAGGCATCTGGACATTCCACAGGCATCTGGACATCTCACTGGCCCAGGACATCCCCCAGGCTCCAGGGAATCCCACAGACTCCTGGGCACCATTCAGGCATGAGGCCAACCTACAGGTACCCAGACATCTCACAGGCTCCTGGCTATCCTGCGGGCACATGTAACTTCCATGGGCACCAGAGCATTCCATGGGAATCAAGACATCTTACAGGTACCAGGACTTTCTGCGGGCACTAGGACATCCCCCAGGCTCCAGAGGAATCCAACAGACACTGGGCATCACACGGGCTTTGGGCCAACCCACACGCACCCAGACATCTTCCAGTACCCAGCTATCCCACAGGCATCCAGACCTGCAGGGACACTGACAGCACACAAGCACCCAGATATCATACAGGCACCCAGCCATCCCTCAGGCACCCAGATATCACACAGGCATCAGTGATCCAGCAGTCACTTGGGCCTCCTGCAGGCACTAGGGCCTTCCACAGGCCCCTGGACTTCCTACAGTCACCCAGACATCCTGCAGTCACCAGGTCTTCCCTCTGGTACCAGGACCTCTTGCAGGTACCAGGGCATCCCACAGGCTCCAGGGAATATGGCTGATGCCTGGGCATCACTCTGGCAGTGGGCCTACCCACTGTCACCTGGACATGTAGTAGGGACCTGGATATCCCACAGGCAACAGGATATCCCACAGGCATCAGAATATCTCACAGGTTCTCAGTCCTCCCCTAGTCACCTGGGCTTCCGGCATGCATCTGGCCCTCCTAAAGGGGCCCAGCTATCCCAAAGGGATCTGGCCCTTCTTCAGGTGCCTGGTCATCTCACAGGAACCCAGGTCCATAAGCACCTGGACTTCATGCAGGCACCTGGACTCCAGGCAGGTACCTGAACTTCATGCAGGCACCAAACAGCCAGGCAGAACAGTGCCCCATGGAGCCAGGCTCAAGAACCTGGTGGACTCTGGTAGTGCCAGAAACACAGACAGATCTCTAATTGTTCTGGTCCACATGAGCTTTTTTGAGGTTTCTGAGATCTCTTTCAAAGAGAGGAGACCGAAACCCCAGTATAGAATATTCTGCAGCTGGGACAGCTTGCTGTTGCTCAGGACCAGGGTGTCCCGAGGTCTAGCAGAGCCATCAGGATTGCTACCTGCTTGAGCTCTGATTGCTATTCCTGACTTTGTCTCCAGGTCAGCATCATCTATGCAGGCTGAGCCTACAGGCTTATCACTTTTAATTTACTAAGTTCCTCCCACCTGACCAGGCACAGGTGCACCCATTTCTCCCTGTCCACTAATACGTGAGGAGCCTGGGGGGACCTGAGTGGGGTCACATACAGCTGCCAGAGCCATCAGATTCTGCCCACTGCCCGCAGCCATCTTGAGCTCCCTTTGCAGCTCTGATCCTGTAGACTGGACCCCCTCAGGGCTTTCCTCCTTCGTGTCTCAGGCAGCATCCATGGGCTGAGTGGGGCCCAGCAGCCTGCTCCTGCATCTCTCCGCTGTGGTTTCTGCCCAGCCTGTCCAATCCTGATTCTCCTCCCAGCTCACTCCTCCATGCCACTGGTGGGAACCACAGGTTGGCAGACTGAAGCTGTGGACCAGAGTGGGAGCCCCTGCCTTGCAGGCAGCGATGGGGCACAAGGGCGCCCTGGGAGGTGCTGCTTCCCTGGCCTCTGCTGCTCGCTTGCCTCTTCCACTCTCTGTTCCCCTAAAACATCGTCCTGTTTGACCATATAGACCATATAGATCTGTCGCTGCCACTGTGTCTTTCCAACCACTCCAGAGTCTCATAGTTTATTCTGTTGTAGCATCTTCTGATCCAAGAACTCGTAAGGGGCCGTGGACTTCCGGAGTGGAGGGTCCTGAGTGGGAGGGCGGGGCAGCTGCTGGGTTCCTGGCGACTGTACTCGCTGTACCGCCATCTTGAATCTGCCAAGGTTTTCAATTTTAAAAACTTAATTTGTTTGCGTGTAGGGGCATACACACACACACACACACATGCACACAGGCGTGTGTGTGCGTGTGTGTGTGTGTGTGCATGTGTGCAGAAGAACCAGCAGGATATCTTTCAAGAATTAGCTCTCTCTTTCTAGCATGTAGGTCTCTGGGATGGAACTCCAGTCATCAGGCTTGGTGACAAGGACTTTTAGCCGCCGACCTGGCTCACCAGGGCTATAATATGAGGACTGTTATGGTCCCCATACGATAGATGATAAAACTTAGGCCCACAGAGGTTGGAAATTTTGCAGCTGTCCAAGCAGTAGGAGATGATAGAGACATGACATTCCAGTTTGTGTGACCCCATTGCTTAGCATAGAATCTCAAGAGACTTCCAGACAGCAAAGCTCACAACACCAATACCTCCTTTTTCTTGGAAGTGACAGTTAATTTAATGAGCCTTTCCTGAGACCGCCAGGCAGGGTGAACTGCAAGCCCCATCCCCAAACATCAGCTTGAAGAAAGCCACCTCCTGGTCCTCTCAACCAGGATGGTAGTGGATTCAGTCTTGAGTACACAGAGGACTGAGAGTATCACCAAACACAAGGGCAGAGCAGGGCGCAGCGGGCAGATGGCACCAGCCCTGGCTGGCAGCCTACCCAGAGCCTGCATCTCTAGGAGCAGCTGTTGTGTCCACAGAAACCTAGTTCTAAAGTGCGAGGCAGACTCATGTGGCAGCTGCTGTTTGCTATTGTTTCTCTTCTCTACTCATAAGAAAAATTTCAGTTACACAAAAACTATATGCTTGCTGCAGCAAAATGAAATGACAGATGGAGGAAAAATTCCCAAAATCCAACCCATTGCAGGCTGGACATGTGGCTCAGTGGGCAGCGCTAACCTTGCATGTGTGCATCCTGGGTTCCATCCCAGCACCACATGAAACAGACATGGCGGCACACACTGGCGATCCCAGCACGTGGGAGGCAGGGGTGGGAGAACCAAAGTTCAAAGCTATCCTTGGCTACATAGTGAGTTTGAAGCCAGCTTGGGTTATATGAGACTCTGGGGGCGGGGAGAGAAAGACGGGGGGGTGGTTATTCCTATTCAACTGCTTCTAAAAATGTTCTGATACCGGGGCAAATATTTTCCCATATGCTCACACAAACCTAATGATTTTGGAGGCTGTATAATATTATTCCCTTTATTTAAATAGCACTCTTCAGTAGCAATATAGTGAAGCCTCACACACAATTTTTATTTTCTGGCAGATACACTCAAACAGTATAATGAGCTGAACATGAACTTCTGATCCCAGCACTTGAGATGCAGAGGCCAGCCTGGTCTACAGAAGGCGTTCCAGGACAACCAGGACTACACAGAGAAACCCTGTCTTGAAAAACCAGGAAAAAAGATGAAACAAAAAAAATATATAATGAAAATTTTACTAATATATTTCACTCCATCCAACATATTCAGTACAAGATCAACATGCAGACAATAGAAAGCTATTGAGATACTTCACATTCGAGGCATTAAATCTTTGAGATCTGGTGTGTATAGAGCAGATCTGAGGTGAGCTAGTCACATGTCAAATGCTCAGAGGCCACACGTGGCAGGTGACCCCTAGCTGAGTGATGTGGGCTTACAGTGTACCTGCTGAGGGAGGGGCAGCTCCAGATTTCACCCCCAGAAGGCATTTGTGCTCATCTTGTTTATACTGGGACCTTAAAGATTTATTTGTTTATTCTTAATTATTTTATTTATTTTTATGCACATTGATGGTTTTCCGACATGTATGTAGTGTGAAGGAGTCAGATTCCCTGGAACAGGAGCCACAGACAGTTGTGAGCTGCCATGTCGGTGCTGGGAATTGAACCCAGGTCCTCTGGAAGAGCAGCCAGTGCTCTTAACCACTCAGCTGTCTCTCTAGCTCCTAAAGATTTATTTTTATTTAATGTATATGTGTTTGACTCTGTGTGTGTGTGCAGGTGCCTAAAGAGGGTGCTGGATCCCCTGAAACTGGAGTTATAGACTGTGGTGAGATGTCGCGTGGATAATGGGAATTGAACTCATGTCCTTAGCCAAGAGCAGCCGATGCTCTCAACTACTGAGCTGCTTTCTAGCCCCTCCTTCCATGTTCTTAGGATTATTCTTTCGGTATGGACAAGATGTCTATGTGAGAGAGTTTACGCATTTTCTATTATAATTGATATGGCCAAAGGGGTGTGTATGTGTGTGTGTGTGTGTGTGTGTGTATGTGTGTGTGTGTGTCTGTGTCCAAATTGCCCTCTAATGAGATAAAATCTACCATAACGGATAAGAGTGGTCATTTCCCTACACTCCTGCCAAATTAACCAAATTAGACAGCACTCCTCTCTCTGTCTGCCTGTTTACTGTGTCCTGGAGGTTGGACCCAAGGTCTTGCACGTGCTAGGCGAGTCCTCCGTCACAGACCCACACCCGAGCACGCCTGATTTTTTGAGGCAAGTCTCACTGTGCTGTCTATGCTGGTCTTGACTTGCTGCTCTGCATTCCACTCCATGTTCTGTGCATAACATTCCTTTAAAACTTCCTGATTGGTCTGTCCCCGGTGGCACCTGTCACAGTACGCTGCAGACGTCTCAGAGTTAACCCCCACTCTCCACTGGCTGTCACTAGCCACTAGATAGAGGGTGTGTTTGGCTGTATAGGTAAAGAAAAGTCCAATGGAAATGGTTTAAGTTCATGAATGGCTTATTTTCTCATGTAAAAAGGCTAAAGAAAGGTGTTGATCCATCCTACAGTACCTTTGAAGTACTTCCTGTGTGTCTCAGTCTTAGTGGCCTTTTTCTCTTTGTGGTTGTCTATTTATGATCACAAAGTGGCTTCCATCACCTGGGACAGTGAGTCGGTGCTCCAACCAGGAAGGGGGGAGCAGTGAATGGCACCAGCTATTTCTTGTCCAGACCCCATCATGAATGCTAACATTTCATCAGCAGAACTAGATCGTGTGGTATGATGGTTAGTGTTCACTGTCAGCTTGACTGGATCTAGACGCACCCTGGGGATGCATTTCTGAATGTGTCCGGAACGATGTTTCCGGAGACAGTTAGCTGAGGAGAGAGGTGTGGGCGGCACTGTCCCATGGTCTGGAGCTCTGAAGTGAATCAAAAGGAAAAAGGGAAAGCAAGCTGAGTGTTACCTCACACCTTGCTCTGCTCTTGGACTGAGGACAAACTGTGACCTGCCACCATGCATTCCCACCGTGAAGAACTGTAGTCCCTCAAGCCACGAGCCCAAGTAAACCCTCCTTTTCTGAAATTGCTTTTTAAGTTTTATTACATTTATTTATTTAGTATGTGTATGTGTGTGTTTCCATGAAGAATGCCCAGTCCTGGTCTCTCTCTGCACGTGCAAACCCATGTGAATATATGTGCCGCAACATACTACATGTGGAGGTCAAAGGAAAACTTGTGGGAGTTGGTTCTCTCTTTCTATCATGTGGGTCCCAGGCATCAAATTTAGTTTTGATCAGGCTTGGCAGCAGATGCCTTTACCTGCTGAGTCACCCAGGGTCTCCCGAAGTTTCTTTTATGAAAGCAATCACGAAAGTCATCATGTGATTATCCCAGTTGCAAAGGAGGCTGGGAAAAAGAGCAACAACTTTGTGATCTACAGGAGAGGACAAAGAAAAATGCAGTTGGTAGTAGCTAACTGTTACAGACTCAAGTTTAAATGCGGAGAACTGCACTTTGGAACACAGGATGCCTCTTTCTGGGCTTACTCATCCTGCCTCTGCTTCCCTCATCAGTGTGACCTCATTATGACGGCTCCCTTGTATTGGTCTGTTTTGCACCACAGACCCTGGAGATTCTTCTGGGTCCTGACTGAGGCTTGTGAAAAGAACCTTCTAGAACAAATGCTTAAGAGAGGCAGCTCCTGACATGGCTCCAGATGGCCCATCTCTGGTGTTGGTGCTTATTCTAGTTAGAGTTTCTATTGCTGTAAAGAGACACCAACTCTTATAAGGGAAAATATTTAATTGGGGCTGGCTTACAGTTTAAGGTTTAGTCCATTATCATCATGGCTGGAAGCATGGTGGCATACAGGCAGACACAGTGCTGGAGAGGAACTGAGAGTCCAGATCAGCAGGCAGCAGGAAGAGAGAGTGAGCACCAGTCCTGGCTTGAGCTTCTGCAACCTCAAAGCCAGCCCCAGTGACATACTTCCTCCGAAAAGGCCACACCTCCTAAAGTGCCACTCCTTATTTGGGCCATCTTCATTCACACCACCACAGCGCTCCTGTGTACCTACCTCCCACTGTGTGACTTGCTTCTAATGAATGCAATGCAGCAAAAGGTAGCGATGCCACTGTGGGGATTAAGTTACAGAGGAGTTGTGTTTCTCTTGCTAATATTCTTTCTGTACTGCCTCCTCAGGTTGTGAACTTAGCTGAAGCAAGCTGCCACATTGGAGAGGCTTAATCAGATGGAGCCACAGTGTCCCTGGCCAGTGTCCACAAGGGACTGGATCCTGCCTGGAATCACAGATCCTTCCCAAGCTGACGTCTGAGATGAGCATTGCCTTAGTTGAGACCTTGATCGCAGCCCCTTCGAGGCTCTCAAGATGAAGACTCAGTCAAACTATACCTCAAGGACCTAAATCTGGGGGCAATGTGAGAATCCAGAATGAATCTTACCTTAAGCCCCTGAATTTTGGGGCACTTTCATATACAGCAGCGGATCTTCTGGAAGGCCATCTCTTTGGAAAGAAGCAACTCCTGTCTCAGTATCACTTTTATGTCCTCTAAACACTCGCCTCTTCATACATCTAGAGGGCAAGTGCCTTGTGATGAACTAGATGATGCAGAGGGCTGGAGAGATGGCTCAGTGGTTAAGAGCACTGGCTGTTCTTCCGGAGGACCTGGGTTCAATTCCCAGCACCCCCGGGGCAGCTCACTACTGTCTGTAACTCCTGACACCCTCACACAGACATATGCAGGCAAAACACTGATGAGATAAAAAAATAAATATTAAAAAAGTAAAAAGATGAAGTGAGGACTATCAGTCTGGGGTGGAACTTCCCTCTCTCCTTCTGTTTTGGTACTTAGGAATTTTTTGCCTTGTTTTTTGACAGTTTCACACATATGTACAATGTATTGTCATTACACTCACACTCCTGCATGTCTGGTGTCTCTGTTCCTTCTGAACCTCTTCTTAGCGCTTGGTCTCGAGCGATTACATCATTAGAGAAATCGACTCCCTTTCTTGCAACAATTCTCATTGGCTCCTCAGGGAGGGATGGAGCCTTGGACACCTTCTCTACTCCTGACGGAAAGTTGCAGGGCAGGTAGATGTGCTTGCTGTGTGTTCATGGTTAATGGCAATCTCACCCACCCTCAGGCTCCTAAGGTCTTTCCACCCTTTCTTCTGTGGTGTTTTCTGTAGTTCTCTTCATTTACACTTTAAGAAATTGTGTGTGTGTGTGTGTGTGTTTTCACGTGTGTGCACATGTGTGTGGAGGCCAGAGGTCAACCTTGAGTGGCTTCCTCATTCTCTCCACTGTACTCTTTGAGACAGGGTCTCTCACTGTCCTTCGAGCTCTCTGATTTGGTTGGACTGCCACCCAGTAAGCCCCAGGGGTCTTGCTTTGTCTTCTCAGTACTGGGATTGCAAACTCATCACCCACACCCATCTTTTTACACAGGTTCTGGGGACTGAACTCAGGGCCTCAAGCTTCATAGCAGGCAAGTCGCTGGCTGAGCCATCTCCATTTACATTGTCTGATGTGTTTTGGGGGGACTTCATCTCAAGGGGAAGGGAGGGACAACAGACCTTTGTTGCTATGAAGATGGACATATCTCTGAGGAATGCCCCTCTCTGTGCCCCTGGTGCAGCCTGAGTCCAGGGAAGTGTAACTCGCTCAGTGCGTTTGAGGAAAACCAAGCTTGTTCCCCACCCCTGATGCTCAGAGGAATGGCACCTGATGGCTGCTCCTCACAGGGATAGTGCAGATGTCTCCAGGAGACTCTGACCTTGCAGGCCTTAGAATATCTCAAGAGGAAGGACCTGGCTCAGCCATGCCTCCTATTTAGCTAGATTGGTCACTCCACTGACTTGTTTCAAATAGGTGTTGCTGTGTAGCCCAGGCTGCTCTGAAACTCCCTTTCTATAGTACATATGTAATATATAGTTAACCTGTGTGTATTCACGTACTTGTGCATGTGTGTTTGTGAGTGTGTGTGCATGTGTGTGTGTGTGTGTGTGTGCATGCACATGTGCATGTGGATAGAAGCCAGAGGTCAATATTGGACGTCTTCCTCAATTGTCCCCCACTTTATGTTTTGAGACAGAGTCTCACAGTGAACCCGGAGCTCTCTGATTGAGCCCTTTGCCAGCTGAGACACCGTTCTGGCCTCTTGGTGAAAGTTTGCCTAGTTTCTCCCACTTCTAACTGCTGCTGAGCTCAGAGCCAAGGTTTTGTTATCTCCCCCCACCTCCCCATCAACACACGTTTCATAAGGGCTGAGCTTTGATTCATATCTGTGAAGATGCAAGGCAAATTTTGATAGAAAGGAAAACTCAACTAGATGTGTGTTCCCCAAGAACCGTCTGAGGTTGGGGTGGGGCTATGTAGCACGTGTGTCTCCTTTGTACCTCTGTGTTCCTCCATGTATTCCCAGTAGTGAGTAGGTGACTGTCTGTGGGTGCATCTACAGCCTTCTGTCCCTTTCATGAACCCAGGACCTCCAATCCTGGGCCTCCCTCCTGCTCCCTTCCTGTGTCTGGTGCCTCAGGGACCTGGGGAAGGCTTTAGGAGTCTGTTGGGACCTTCCCCTCAGAGGCCCAGAAAAGGCCCTGTTCCTTCGAAGTACCTGCTGACAGGGACCTCACCTGGCACATGGGGTGCGGAGCAGCAGCCCCCCGCTCCGAACTGCTCCTACCCTGCCGCTTCCCAGCTTCTCCAATCTCTGTTCAATGCGTGATTTTTTACGATCGATCTTATATCCGGCACAATCCGATTTATGGCTCCTGCATCTTATGAAATTACACAGATGTTGCCGCTCTGCTTCTCTCCAGGACAGTAAAAGGCAATAACGTTCTTGCAGATTTCGACAGCAGGCAATTCAATAAAGGGCCATGTATATTTTATAAGTACAATAAAGACGGAGGCTGTGTGCCCGCATTGCGGCCCGCCAGGGCCCGCGCTGCACCGGCCGGCAAGTGCCCTCCCCCTTCCTGTCTGCTTGTCGATCAGAACTCTCCCCGTCACACAGGGGACCGGGGAGATTTATCCCTTTTCTGATCCATTATTTAAGTTTGGCTCCGGGGACCCTGCAATGGGGGCTGTTTAAATTTTAAAGGTGTTTGTGGAACTTAATACTTCCCTCCTCCTGATTCACACTATAAAATTTTATCTATATTTTTGTTGCCCCATAAAATGTTTCTATCTTATCGGACGGCTTGTCCTTTTATGGGCAAAGCCATAAATACCTGATGAGGTGAGGGTTGGTGGACGGTCTCACGGAGGGGCTCAGGGGAGATGATGGGAGATGAGAAACCTTCCCAGCTCTGCAGCCCCTGGGTGGCCATGGGCCAGACACCATTCCTCCCCGAACTCAGTTTCTTCAGATCTGGAAGGTAGTAGGGACCCTGGTACTCACTGTCCAGGACTGCTTTGAGGTTGAGACACCTGGCCCAGTGTGTGCAAAGGCACTGAGTTGGGAATTGTGGGGGAGGGCAGAACTGGTGAAAATCCTTGGATTAAAGTGGCTTCCTCTTCAGGGTCAAGACGACCTTCAGGGCCAACACAGACTGCAAGCAAAGCTCAGTAGAGCTTGGCAGGCACTCACCTGTGTGTCTGCATTGAATGGAGATGCCATGGCTTCCATCCTGTAAGGGTGTTGGTATGAGTCAAGTGACTCAGCGTTGGTCACACAGCTGGTTTAGAGTCCTCAATGTCAGGTGTGGTTGCTACATCCTTATTATTAGAGAGCAGGGCTGGGATCAGGGAGAGGCAAGGGGAGCACCCAGGAGTGAGCAAAAGAGGCACTCCCTCCTCCTCCTCAGGTCTGCACAGCAGGGGGTGCCTGCACACCAGCACCTCCTAACATTGCTGCTCTGCTGTACCCTGGGCCTGGTTCAGCTCTCTGGGACTTTTCCAAGTTTTCCTGGTGCAACGGCATGCCTGGACAGATGCAGGTTCCGGGTTTGGGCAGTGGGAACAGCATTTAAACCTAAGCTAAACAATATAGGAACAAGACCAGGCAGAGTCGTCTATGATCCTAGGGCCAAATCAGGCTCATTCTCTGCATGCCAGGCACACTGATGCCAGCTCTGTGCCTGGCACTCACTGGGCACAGAGAGTCACACTTAATCTCTGGCCTCAAGAGGCACCCAGTCTAGGTAGTGGGACAGCACACACCTGTATAGAGAGGGAGGGTGAGGGATTGCACTGGGAAGCACAAAGTGGGGGTACAAGGTGGGTAGGACCCTGAAGGGTATCAGGAAAAGCTTTGTCAAAGAGGTCACAAGGAAATTTAAGAAGGAGATTGCCAAGTGGAAAAGATATTCCTGGTGACCATCATGCACCAGGGCACAAGTGGACTGGCCTGCTACAGCAAGACTGCATGCAGGCCAGTGTCCACATGAAGAGGTCAAGGTGGGTGTGTGGGTCCTCTGTGATGTGTGGACAGGAGCAGTCAATGGCTCCTGGGGCCTGAGCTGGCTGGGTTCTGGAGACACTGATGGGAGGAGTCCGTTGAATGGAGAGGGTCTCCCTGCAGAGCTCCAAGCCCAAAGCTGTGCAGTTGGACACCTCAGCTGTGTGCCACTGGTACAGGTTTCTTCAAGTCAGTTAGCACCACCCCAGCATGCAGTGTGGTGTCTCTCAGACTCATCTTCAGGATATGGAGCCTGAGGATGGGGACATATGCCTTTATCTGGTCCTTCCTACTCTCATGAACAGGAACGGGGTGTGGGGCCGAGTTGGGGAGAAAGTGAGCAATGCTGTAATAACAGCAAAGAGCTGAGCTCATCAGATCTCTGGGGTCTGCAGAGGGATGGGTCCTAGGGTAGCTTGGAGTAGAGACAAAAGTCCTGAGCCAGTTGCTTCTGCACCAGCCAGAACTGGAGGTGTGCCGTCCCAGGGGAAGCAGAACTGTGAGAAACATGGCCTTTAGCCAAAGGCAGTCCCAGGGGAGCAAGGAGTTTCCCTTCAAGACTTCAGTGGGCAACATTTCTGGCAGCTGAGCCACTGCCTGTATCCTGAGAAGGGTCCTGATTCTTTATCCCAGCCTCTGTGCTTCCTCCTCTCCCTAAGGGAATGGCTGGACACCCATCCCAGGACAATTCCAGACTTGCCACCTCACTCAAATTAGGATGATTCTTTACAAAAACAAACAAACAGGCAAACAAATAAACCGGGCAATGGGTATTGAAGAAATTGCGGTAGATAAGCATATCGAATTTTATCATCATAACCATTCATAAGTCGTGCTTCCAGGGTACCAAGTGCACAGGGTTATGGTAGATGGGAATGTAAAATGATGCAGTTGCCATGGAAAACGGTACAACAGTCTCACAAAAGGTCAAAAATAGTATTAGGATATGATTTGGTAATTTTACTTCTGGGTATAGACCCCCATGGACTGAAAATAAGGACTCAAAGCAAGCTTTGTGTATCTACTTTCATAGCAGCGTTAGTACGATAGCTAAGAGGTAGAAGCAACTTACCTGCCCATCAATAGATGGATGGATAAATAGAAGGTAGTATGTACATACCATGGAGAGTCACCTCAGAAAGGAAGACAATTATGTAGCCAGGTGCAGTAGCTCTTATCTGTAATCCTGGTGCTCCCACAGTGAGTTAGGAGACGGAGGACAGAAGGATTCCTGGATGTGTGTGCCGGTTAGCCCACCATCAAGAGCACCTGTCTCAAGCGAAGCGGAAGATGAAGACTGACACCTGCAGCTGTTCTCTGACCTCACACACATGCCTCGACACATATGCACCTGCCTTCACACACCTACAAGCACACATGTCACACACTCATCATATATGCATATATATAAAAGGAAGGAACTTGTGACACAAGCTGTATCATGGATGAAATTTGATGACATCGCGTTAAGAGAAATAAGCCAAACACGAAAGGCGAGATGGTGTAGAGTGCGACTTCCAGCGTCCTTGGAGAAGTCACGTTTGTAGAGAGAATGGCAAAGAGGTTGCCACCCGAGGGGGGACTGGAGAGTTAGTGTTTAATAGTTGGAAAGTGTTGGTATTGCAAGGTGTCCTAGTTAGCTTTGACTGTCAACTTGACACAGCCTAGACTCACCTGAGAAAGAAGTCTCATTTGAGGGATTTCCCAGGTCTGATCGTCCTATGGGCGTATCTGTGGGGGATTGTCTTGATTGTTAATTGATATAAGAGGGCCCAGCCCACTGTGGGTGGTTTCATTCCCTGAGCAGATATATGAGCTACATAAAAAAGCTAGCTGAGCATTAGCCTATGGGTACCAGCTAGCCAGCAACATTCCTCCGTGATACACTGACCTGGAAGTGTAAGTCAAATAAATTCCTTCCTCTCCTAGTTGCTTTTGGTCAGAGTGGTTATCAAGAACAACAGATGAAACCTGAACAGAAGGTGAAGGGCTCTTGAGAGGGATGGTGGTGGATGTATTTGTCATTTGCAATATACTGCACAATGATGTGAATGTATTTGGTACCAAAACAATACACTCAAAGTTGGTTAGGATGGTATCTTTATGTTGAATTTACCACAATGAAAGTCAAAATAATTAGAAAAAATTAAGACTAGAAAAGGCAAGAGGTGTGTTAGGAGCACTTATTTTGCTGAAGTATAAATTAATGAGCTGAGATTATCTTCCAGAACATAGAACAGAGAGAAGATAAGTGTGAAGGAAAAGTTAAGAGACAGGATGAATAGATTTTTTTTAAGACAGGGTTTCTCTGTTGTAACCCTGGTTTTCCTGGAACCCACTCTGTAGACCAGGTTGGCCTCGAACTCAGAGATCCACCTGCCTCTTTCTCCTGAGTGCTGGGATTAAAGGCGTGCACCACCACCACCTGGTAGGATGAATAAATTTTAATAAAGTAAACATTTATCTACTAGAGATCTAGAAACCATAAAAGCAACCCCTTCCAAACAAAGAGAGAATTTACCTATACAGAAAGGAGATAGAAATGGGTTCCAGACTTCTCATCTCTCCACTGGACACAAGAACAGTGGGTAAAGATGTCCTTAGTTTGCTCACTCATGGAGAAGAGAAGGCACACAAAGAAGACGGAAAGTGTGCCACTGTGAAAATCACCCATGCATCGCTGTCAGTTTCACTGGAGCTGCGTGTATGTCTCTCAGGTGTTTCCAGGAAGGTTTAGCTGGGGAAGAGTTGCTTCAAATGTGGGTAGCATTTGCATTCTAGGCCAGACAGAACTGAAAGAAAGAAAGATAGAAAGGAAGGAAGGAAGGAAGGAAGAGGGAGGGAGGAAGAGAGGAAAGGAGGGATGGAGGGTGGAGGGAGGAAGGAAGGGAGGGAGGAAAACAGCAAGCTGAGCACAGGAATTCTTCTCTCTCTTCCCTGACTGCTGTCTCCCTCCTGCCTGCCCTGCCATGACAGGCTGAACCTCCAAACTGTGAACCCAAACAACTCTTCCTCTTTGCTTCTGTCAGGTACTTGTTGCAGCAACGCATCAGTAACTACTACAGAACATTGGTGCCAGGAGCGGCTGCTGCTGTGACAACCCTGTCCATGAGGTTAGGCTTTTGGAACTAATTTGAAGTAGGGATATGGAGAAGTTTGGAGCTGTGGGCTACAGAAGCCCTGGAGTGTTATAAACAGGGCTTAATAAATCACCATGGTGGGAATCGAAAGACCAAAATGCAAAGAGAGATACAGATGGTAGAGGTCCTGCTCATGAGGTTCAGAGGGGAACAAGGATTCTATTAGGAACTGAGCTATAGGCTATTCATGCTTTCTCTCTCTCTCTCTCTCTCTCTCTCTCTCTATATATATATATATATATATATATATATATTACTGTATATACTGTATATCTATCTATCTATCTGAATATATACATATATGTATATATATACAGAAACATATATATACAGTATATAAGTACTATATATACTGTATACTACACACATATATAGTATATATACGTATATATGTACATGTGCATGTATATATGTGTGTGTATATATATATATGTATGTATATGTATATTTCTAGTGTCCTGAGCACTTGAATAAGGCTGAATTTAGAAGCATTAGGCTCATTAGTTAGGAGAAAGAACTTTCCAGAGGGGAGAGTCTTCAGGCTATGGCGTATCTATTGCTCATTGACCTCACTCAGAGATCTACAGCACGAGAGAGCAACAAGAGGAACTGAGAGATGAAAAGTATGATGTTTTGCTTTTATTTTTATTTTTAAAAAGGAGCATAAGAGAATTTAACGTTGTGAAGTTGCAGAGGCAAGGCAAGTGCAGAGGAAGTAGCTATGAACCATTTGTTCCTGTCTCAAGGAGCCACTAAGGAACACCCTGCACGCGCCTGGAGAACTGGAAAGGTCCGTGGATCAGCCCCACACATCGAAGGCTCTAGCTTGGAATGATGAGAAGTCAGTTGGGAGTAAGAGAACTGAGAGCGCTGCTCCAAAATAGCCATGTAAGGAAGTGCTTCTCAGGGGTGGGCACAGAGGCACAGAGGCCACTGCAGGTGGGGGAAGGGGGCAGCGAGGATGCGGGAGCCCCGTACAGAGCTGGAGCCAGGGATGAGACAGGCTGAGAGATGGAGACAAAGGCTGACGAGCAGCAGGGAGGCCGAGGTAGAGGAGGTGGCTGAGAAAGCGACAGGGAGGTTTCACGTTGTGTTGCTTTTTATGTTATCGTGACCAAACATGGGACAAACATTTTCTTTTTAAATTATTTCAGCTCACTGTTTCAGAGACTCAATCTGTCAAGGCCAGGAGGGCATGGTGGGACAGCACCACAGGGTGACAGGACAGGCAGCAAAGAAAGAGGCATCTCAATATGCCACGCTTTCTCCTCCCTGATATCTATGCAGTCCCAGCCCCCAGACCACAGGGGAGTGCTACCCCCATTCATCTCATTCAGTTAATCCACTCTGGAGATTCCTCACAAGACACCCAGATGCGTGTCAATCTAGGCCATGTGAAATCTAGCCACACTGGCCATGAAGATTAACCATCCACACACAGAGGTGTGGCATGTGTACACATGTAAACATACAAATACCCAAATGTATGCATCAGCGCACACAGTCACACACCAGACAGTGAGTATCATTACCTTGGAAGAATACACTTGGCCAGTGACTCTAGGGGTCAGGTAGATGAACACACTGAGCGCACGGTAATGAAATTCTCAAGAGACGTTTCTCAGATGGCGTCTCCTTGCTAAGCCATGCACAACTGTGCAAGACTGTCTGGATAGAGTCGGAGAGAGCGAGGGACACAGGAAAGCCTAGAAACAGTCCAATGGAGGCAGAAACCCAGAGGCAGAGAGAGATGGAATGGAATGGAGAAAACAGCATTGAGGGGACAAAGATAAAGAGGGACGTGGCACACAGAGACACGGAGGCAGAGGTGGCGGTGGGAGGTGACAGAAAGAACAAGGGAGAGAGAGACAAAGAGGTACAGAGTCAGAGACAGACAGAGGGACAGGAAGATAGAAACAGAGACAGAGACAGAGAAAGAGAAAGACGCGCACACATTCAGGACGACAGAGACACAGAGATACAGAGAGAGGCAGAGGTAGGGGGCCATGTGGACGGGAAGTGGACGGGAATAAAAAGTGAGCCACGGAGGTGCGGGGGAGGAATGGGAGCTGAGGGCTCAGGAGGGAGGCAGGAGGGAAAGACAGTAGGGAAGGCAGCTGAGGCAGAGCTGGGGGCTGCTCACACCCCAGGGGTGGCCATCCTCCCACTCAGGGAGTGATCCCCCTGTTGCCTCCATGGCCTAGGAGCTCATTCACCGCCCCCCCCCCCCAGCGGCCAGGCATCAAATACTAGAGGGAGGAGCTGGGTCCACATATTCCTCACTCAGAACAGAACCATTAATGTTTTCTAAAAAGCTTTTTAGCTGTGGCCTGCTCTGCATGTTATTAATTTCTTTATTACGGATCTTATTTTCAGAGATCCCCCAGGACCCATTAACAATGGGTTTTTATGGGAAAGAAGTTGGTTAAAGGGGTGGGAATAACTGCTTCTCAGCCCTGAGTCAGTAATCGAAGTTGCACGGAGGATAATGTAGGCTGTTTTAATTTCCAAAATAGCAACAGTTCAGACACTTAATTGCAGTTTTATGCCCCCTTTCTCATGCTGCCGAGTGTAAAATATGTGACCAGTAATATATAACAGCTAACCACTGAGCCACAGACTGGCCCAGCCATCTCGTCTCTCTGGAGAGGGCAGAGTGAGGCAGGAGGGAAGGGCAGAGGGAGAGATGGGCAGAGTGGCGGCCCGGGAGGGCTCACTGGGCTCAGAACCTTGTGTGTGTGGTCACACATGCTCTGCCTCACCTGAAAATTCTTCTCTTTGTCTCTGTATCATACATTTACATTATTTCCTTGGGAGCTAGAGAGATGTCTCTCTGTTGTTAAGAGCACTGGCTGCTCTTCCAGAGGACCCGGGTTCAATTCCCAGCACCCACATGGCAGCTCGCAGCCCTTTGTAACTCCAGTTCCAGGGGATCTGATACTCTTTTCCGTCCTCCATGGGCACGCCGTGCACGTGGTGCACAGACATATGTGCAGGCAGAGCACTCATATACATAAAATAAAATAAATAAATCTTAATCTTTTTTTGAGACAGGGTCCCACTGTGTAGCTGTGATCACCCTGAAGCTCACTCTGTGGACCAGACTGGCTTTGAACTCACAGAGCTCTTCCTGCCTCTGCCACCCAAATTAAACCATGCCCAGCTCATAAATCTTAATTTTTTTAAAAAGTTTTTTTTTTCTCTTTTGTGGGGTTGTCCAAGGGCTAATAGTGAGTTGAAGCTCACCTTGAACCCCACGTCACCCCTAGAGGATGAGGACTGAAGGAGTTTGGGTGCTCCTCATCTTTTAGCTCTGGCCAGAACCCAGCTAGTTTTAGGTGTGAACCTTCACTAAAGCAAACATGCTTTTCTGCCCCGTCGGCTGGAATACACAGACTCAAACTCCACACGCAGGCAAGGCCACTCCCAACGTAGGATGTCCTAACCAATGGGCATCCTTGGGGTCACCGGCTCCTCCCCTGCTTGTGGCCCTATATATGTACCCTACACCCCACATTAAAGTTGAGACGCCCCCTGAAGCCTGTCCTGAGTGTCTGTGTATTCGTCTGATTCACCAGAGGTCCACCAAAGACAAGGCAGGATGCTGTAAACCCACGGCCCACCCCGCCATGCTGTCCTCCCGACTGCATCCCTTGGCCTGGAGCCGGTTCCACCGGTGGCCCCAGACTCCAGGCAAGAGACCAGTGGTGGGGACACGCACATGGCGGGAGGATTCTACCCCCAGACTACACTTTTCTTTTTGTCTTTTTGAGGCAAGGTTTCTTTGTGTAGCCCTGGCTGTCCTGGAACTCACTCTGTAGACCAGGCTGGCCTCAAACTCACAGAGATCCACCTGCCTCTGCCTCCCAAGTGCTGGGATTAAAGGTGTGTGCCACCACCACCTGGTTTCATTTCCTCTTAACCTCAACCTACCCCACAGACCGTGAGCACCCTGCCAGGGAACCAGGCATGCTCCCTACGATGGCCCCTGCCACAAGTTCCTCCCCGTTCTCCCCTGATTGGGACCAAGTGACAGTCACATTCCTTGGGGCTCTTCTTGAGAATTTCTCCCTGACTCTTGCAAAGGCGCTTACTCATCTTCCTCAGTGTGGCCCCTGTGAGTGACCCCAGTTCTGCACTGCACCCCACCCCGGCACCTTTGCTTGCCTGAGCTGCTCCTGTCCTTGTGACCACACCTGATACTCACCATCTTAAAGAACATGGAAGAGGCTTGTGGCCACAGATGCCTTTTTGGAAATCTTTTCTAAATGGACACACAGCCTCTTGGGGGTCAGGGACAGTGCAATGCCAAGGTCACCCCAGTGGTGAGTGCATGTAGGTGGTCACTGTTGGACCTCTTAAGGTGGACCTCTTAAAGTAAACATGACTTATCCTCTGGGTACCAGCAGGCTCTGTGTGTGTGTGTGTGTGTGTGTGTGTGTGTGTGTGTGTGTGTGTAGAAGCTACAGGTTGACAACTGGTGTCTTCCTCAATCACTTCCCACCTTTTTTTTTTTTTTTTAAAGCAGAGTCTCTCACTGAACCTGGAGCTCATCAATTTGGCTAGTCTGCCTGCCAGTGAGCCCTGGGAATCTTCTGTCTCTGCATCCCCAGAACTGGGATTATGGGCATGCCTAGCTTTTATTTCTGTGGGTGCCAAGGATCTGAACTTGGATCCTCAAGCTCACACAGAAAGCACTCTCCTGACCTGAGCATCTCCCAGTCCCACTGTCACTGTTTTCCCAGATCACTGTGGTCTTGGGTGATCCTGTATGAGCCTGATGCTGGGCTTCTGAGTGGGCCCTAGTCTGTATTGTTTCTTCTCCGCTCAACAAGCAGTCATCTGCCTTCTGACCAGGAGCATCCCAGGCCCATCGCAAGATGCTCAGCAAAGGACACACAGAGGAGGTAGACACTAAGAAGCAGCCGCATCCTATGGGCTTCTCAACAAGGCTGTCTTTGTGGTCCCACTTCGGTGGCTTTCAGTGCTTGGCTTCTGAGATGCTGTTTGAGCCAATGTATTAATAGGCTTGCTTAATGACTTTGCCTCTGATCCACATGTGTACACACACACACACACACACATGCACACGCACACACGCACACGCAATATAATGGTAATAATAGGATTTTTAAAAATGGACGAAGAGCCAGAAAAAGTATTGATGAGTTTCCTAAGCGTACCCCCACCACACCCCGACACAGTCACATGCACACACAACTCTGTGACTTGGGTCTGGAGGTTGAGAGTTCTGAAAATCAAATCCAAAATCTGGTTCTGTTGGTAGTTAAATAATAATGCTAGTTCAATTCCCAGCCTTGAGGGAACCATTTTAAAGTTAAGGCTAAGAAGGAGTGAGGCTCAGAAACTTAGAATAGAAACACCTGGGCAGACTGACTGAGAATAGAGCTTTAAGCCCAAAGCCCATCAGCTCGTTTATCTGTCAAAACATCCCCTCTACATTCTGAGATTACTTGCTTTTCGCCTGGACAATCTATGTGGATTTTTCCTGGGGGTCTCTTGTCTCTCTTTCTCTCTTCCCCCCACCTCTCTCTCTCTGTCTCTCTGTCTCTCTGTGTCTCTCTCTTTCTCTCTCTCTCTCCCTCTCTCTCTCTCTCTCTCTCTCTCTCTCTCTCTCTCTCTGTGTATGTGTGTCTGGAAGCCTGAGGTTGAGATCATGTGTCTTCAATTGCTCTTCATTTTATTTTTTAAGACGTCTTTTGCTGAACCTGGAGTTCATCAATGGGGATGGACTTGTCCACCAAAACTCCAGGGATCCCCTATATTTTCTTCCCCAGCACTGAGATTACAGGTGTGCACTGACAGGCCCAGCTTTTTACACAGGTTCTGTAGCTCATAAGGAGGCATTGCACACAGGAAAAGGAAATACAAGATGTCTCAGATGTTTATCAACACGGGAATATATCCTAAGGATCATGGTAGAAGAGCATAATGTTGAATCTAGCAAACTGATTATATGAATTCATTCCAGTTTGCTTCTTTGTGGTTGTGATAAAACACTGACCAAACCCACTTGGGGAGGAAGGGGCCTTTTTGGCTTACAGGTTACAGTCCATCATTGAGGGAATTCAAGGCAGGAACTGAAGCAGAGACCTCAAAAGAATTGCTTTTTACTGGCTTGCCTCCAGGTTCACTCCCAGCTACCTTTCTTATATAGCCCAGGCTCACTACCTAGGGATGACACCACCCACAGTGGGCAGGGTCCACACACATCAATCAGAAATCAAGAAAATGCTCCACAGACCAATCTGTTGGAGGCAATGCCTCATTAGGAGAGGGGTCCCTCTTCCCAGGTGTGTCAAGTTGACAGCTGATGCTAACTATGACAGACGGTGGAAGCAAAGATTCCAGATTTATTATAATAGTTTAAGTCTTTGGCATACTCAATACTCAGTACAGCTAACAGGGAACAAGGTTGTAGTTTCATAACGTTCTGCACATACTATTGGCATAAGAGGCGGGGCTGAGTATAATGTCCAAGAAAAGAGAAATCAGAGTACTCTAATGGATGTATTATTTAAAACCTATTCATTTTCTCTCTTGCTCTGTCCCTCAAGGGGTCCCAGATGACAAACTAACTAAGGCTTTAGGAAATATACTGGTCAGACAGATGTGGGACACACTAAGTTCCAACTACTTGAGAATCTAAGGTAGGAGGATTGCTTAAGTCCAGGAATGTAAGGCCCATCTGGGCAGCTAACAAAACATGTCAAGAGTTGGCGAGATGGCTCTGGTGGTTAAGTACTTGCCTTGCAAATATGAAGACCTGAGTTCAATCCCCAGAACTCATTTAAAAATCCTGACATGGTGGCGTGTGATTCCAATCCCAGTACTGGGGAGGTGGAGACAGAGGGATTTCTGGGGCTCACTGACCAGCCAGCCTAGCCTTATTGGCAGACTCTTGGCCAATGAAAGACCTTGTTTTAGAAAACAAAATGGTGGCTCCTGAGGAATATCTAAGATTGACCTCTGGCATGTGAGCATGCGCGCGGGTGCGCTCACGCACACGCGCGCGCACACACACACACACACACACACACACACACATACATACACACACACACCACACACTCACACACACACACACCACAGAAACAAAGCAACAACAACAAAAAAAGAAAGACAGAACCTTGGTGGGAACTCTGAGGAGTTCCCCAGTGCATCCTCTCTGTAAGAGAGACTCAGAGATGTTGTGGTGTTTTGAGAATTTTGTCTTCGGATGGGGGTGGAGTTAAGTGATATCTACCTTCTAACTTCTAAGGTCCTTACAACAAACCAAATTTTGATCCCACCAAAATTTCTTCTAGAGACCCAATGCAGTTATTGGGCTTACTTGCAGGGAGCATGGGTGACTCCAAGGCAGCCACACTGGAAACTCTTCACTCAGAATGAATGATGGCTCCTTCATAACTGCTTAGACAGAAACTCCTTCTCTCCTTCCCCAGCCTACATGCTCTAACTCCTTCCCCAGACCTCTGAGTCCTCATGCAGTTAGGACAACATTGCACACAAATGGCTGGGAGGAGTGGCTGGACGCTCAGGGGAGGATCAGTGGCCATTCCTACCCTCTCCTTCTAGAAGGGAATGTCAACAACAGTCAGCAAGCCGTGGTGATCTTCTTCAAGCAGCACAGCTGGTCATGACGATAGCGGTGTTCTGCGCGGAAGACAGTGCTGTGTGGGACTGCGCAATGGCAGGAGCCAAGGGTGGGACTTTGCAGAGAGAGAAACAAGGTGGCCATCAGTCCTTTGTGCAAACCAAAGCAGTGTTGAGAGTGACCCTCAGCACTGGCTGAGTGACTGCGGTACTCCTGGACTGTGGGAAGGCATTCTTTGCCTCTGACCAGAGGACTCGCTTTGTGGCAAGTTGAGTCCGTGTGAAGAAGGCTCATGTCCCACAGAACCTGCTGCTCCTGTCACATTCCTGTGTACCTTACAGCAGTGGCCTTTTGAAGACTCAGCTTGCCACCAGATGGCTAAGGCAGAGTCTTCCCAGCTGGGGGTATACTCATTGTCACCAAAATGTGTCTTTTATTTGAGTACTGAGGTGAATGACACTGGTTGATATCATGGTATTTATTCCATGAACAGGATCCAAGGTTCTGGAATCAAGCGGTGGGCATGGAAATAGCTTTTTCTTACTACTACCCCTATGGTATATTAATAACAATTTTCCTAGGAAGCTGATGTCCCTGACACTTTGGACTCTGCTGGCTTAAAGTCTTGGATCTAAAGGGAACAAGGCTCCCACAGGCCTGTGAACCAACAGGCGAGGAAGGGTTGATCACACTGGTTAGATGGATGGATCCTGATACCAACTGGGAGTCTAGGCTCTCACAAGGGGGTTAGGGCAGAGAATATGTGGGATACAGAAATCTTTGGTGGAGACCTCATACTACTCTTGTGCCCTGAAATTAAAGTTAACGGAAACAGACAACATCCCCAAACAGATTCTATGGTTTATATACGATCACATTGTCAAGGATCCACTGTGATGGGAGGTTTAATGTTAGAGGTAGAACCTTCAAGAACTGGAGCTTAGAGGAAGATCGTAGGTCACTGGGGAGGTGCCCTCAGAAAGCATATGTGTGTGGGTCAGAGGACAGTCTCAAGAGTCATTCCTCAGGGTCTCTTATTGGACTAAAACACACAAGTAAGCTAGGGCAGCCAGCCAGCAGGACCGGGGATCCACCTGTCTCTGCCACCCCAGTGCTGGAATCACAATAGTGCACTAACACACTCAGGCTTTAAAAAAAGTTGACACTAGGCATCAAACTCAGGTCCTCAAGCCTGCAGAGCCAGCGTTTACCTACGAGATCTCACAGCATGTCAGTTGTCTATCTACCCAGACGCTCGGTCTTTAGAGTCACTTCTAGCCATTTGTGTCTTCCTAGAAATGCATCACTTTCTGTAGGTTAGTTTGCTCATCGGATTCCCTTCGGAAAGGCTGGCTGTACCCTCTCTTCCATTTCTGATTTCAGTAATTTGAGTTTTCTCTCACCTTCCAGTCAGGCTTGACAGGATTCGTTAATTTTGTCAGTCCTTTCAAAGAACTAGGTTTTGGTTTTGAGTTTTCTCTTCAATTCTTCTATTTGCTATTGAGTTGATTTTTGTTTTAGTAATTATTTTTCCTAGGAGTTATTTTATTATTTGGGACTTGGTTTGTATTCACCTCCTATTTTCTCAAGGTCAAAGATCAAATCACTGACCGGGGCGCTCCATCTGTCAGTATGCGTGTCCATAGTTATGGCTTTAGCATTTCTTTACCTAAGTTTGCTATATCGCATTCTCCCTCCCTCCCTCCCTCCCTCCCTCCCTCCCTCCCTCCCTCCCTCCCTCCCTCCCTCCTTCCTTCTTTCCTCTTCCTCCTCTTCCTCCTCCTCCTCCTCTTTCTCTTTCTCCTCCTCCTCTTCTCCCTCCTCTCCTGGCGGGGTCTTACGATGTACCTTAGACTGGCCTTGAATTCTCAGCAGATCCTCTTGCACCGTTTCCCGAGTACACAATGTGCCTAACTCTGTTTCCATTTTAATTCCTCTTGAAGTATTTTCTCATTCCCTTTGTGATTTCTTCTCTGATCCACTAGTTATCTGGATAGGGCTGTGTTGTTGAATTTCCACACATTTGTGAATCCCAAAATTTCCTTCTGCTGTCGATTGTGAATTATTGCCTTATGACTGGGGAAAATACTTTGACCCAAATAGTTTCACTTTGTTGAGACTTGTTTGCTGGCCCAACAGTCAATCACCCTGGGAAGCTGGGCAGGCACTTGACAAGAGTGCACACTCAGCTCCTTGGAGGGAGTGCACCGCCCATGTTAGGTCCGGTTACATGGCACCTTGATCTTGTTTCTTTGTTGATCTTCGTAGATGTTCTGTCCGAATTGAGATTGGGCACCATGCCTTCAGCTGTGATTGCTGGATTGTCTAATTTTCCTTTCAATTCAGTTAGGTTTTGCTTTTTTTAGGGGAGAATCCTGTGAATTGAGTTTGTACATGTTTTATAGCTGTCATTTTTCCTTTAAAGATTGCCACTTTTATTATTTTAAAACATCTTTAAAAAGATGTATCAGTCGGGCAGTGGTGGTGCAGACTTTTATCCCAGCATTTTAATCCCAGGCAGAGGCAGGTGGGTCTCTGAGTTTGAGGCCAGGCTGGTCTGCAGAGTGAGCTCCAGGACAGAGAAACCCTGTCTTAATTTTTTTTTTTAATTTAAAAAGATGTATCTATTTTATGTATGTGTGCATACCACACGTGTGCAGATTCCTGCAGAGGCTAGAAGAGGGTGCTGGATCACCTGGAACTGAAGTTACAAACAGTTGTAAGCCACCTGACGTGGGTGCCGGGAACCAAACCCAGGTTCTCTGCAAGGGCACAAGCAGAGATGTTCTGATGGCTGAGCATCTCTCCAGCCCTAACCTCGAGTGGGCATGGTGGCCCATGCCTGTAATCTCAGTGCTGGGGAGGTGAAGTGCAGGGGAATCAGGAGTCAAGTCATCCTCAGATACATGGTGAGTTTGAGGTCAGCTTGATCTACATGAGACCTTGTCTCAAACAAACAAAAGAGCACTTTTTTTTGTCTCTAGTAACAGTTTTTGTTTTAATGTCTGTTTTGTGTTATCTTAGGACAGTTGCTTCTAGGCCTCTTTTCTTCAGTGTATAGATATTTACATTTAAGATGTATTTTTTTTAATATGTATGACTAAGTTTTACATAGATGTACATTTGTGTACCACATGTATACAGTGCCCTTGGAGGCCAAGAGAGGGTGTTAGGTCCCCTGGGATTGAAGCAGCAGATTGTTGTGAGCTGTCATGTAGGTGCTGGGAACCAAATCCAGGTCCTCTGCGAGAGCAGCCAGTGCTAACTGCTGAGCCATCTCTCCAGCCCCCGTTTCTACATATTAACTTTCATTACTTGTATGTGGGAGTCTGGTTTGGCTTTCATAGATGGTATACAGTTGGATCATGAGCTTTTAAAAGTTCTTATTGCATTTATTGTTTTTTTTTTGTGTGTGTGCATGTGTGTTGTGTGTGGGGGGGGGTACCATGATGAACGTGTGCAGGTCAGAGGACAGTTTGCAAGAACTGGTTCCCTCCTTCCGTTGTGTGGGTCTCAGGGAGGGAACGCTGGCTCTCAGGCTTGGCAGTGAGCACCTTTACCTGCTGAGCCCTCTCTCTGGCCCTGATCATGTGATTTTTACCAAAAAAAAAAAAAAACCTACCCTCCCAGTTCCTCCTTTTTGTTGGGAGCATCCCATCCAAGTCCATTAGCGGTAGCTACTGACCGACCGGCAGTGTCCACATCCTTAGCCCGGCTGCCCGTTCATTCTCGTTCTACAGCACCCTTGGATCCTCGCTGCTCTGTCGCTGCTTCCCTTCCTCTTCAATATATTTTTCTAGCGTGCCATTTGCATCCCCTGGTCATTCCTTTTACTTATTTGTTGGAGTCATTTTCTTTGTGGGTTCCCTGGGGATTCGAAAGAACAATTCATCATAATGTAGTTCATTTTAATATCAGTTTAATTACAATGGTATAAAATTTTCATCCTACACAGCCCCCCCTTGTCTGCGGTATGACTGCCCTACAAATGGTGCTCCTTATCTACGCACAGGCTTCACCGTTGCTTTCTTCTGCTGTTAATCAGGAGAAAAATGTCACAAGGAAACTGCTTACACTTTTCTTACGTTTACGTATGTTGTTACCTCTGCCAGTGACCTTTCTTTTATAATTATTCATTTACTTATCTTTTTATTATTTGGATTTTCGAGACCGGTTTCTCTGTGTTGCCCTGGCTGTTCCCGAACTCACTATGTAGACTAGGCTGGCCTAGAACTAAAAGATCCGCCTGCCTCTGCCTCTTGAGTGCTGGGATTAAAGGTGTGTGCCGGATTTCTTTTTTTATTATTTATTTACTCTGTGTGTGTGTGTGTGTGTGTGTGTGTGTGTGTGTACATCAGAGAAAAACTCTTGGGAGTCAGTTCTCTCCTGCCACCTTGTCTGACCCAGGGAACGAACTCAGGCGGTCAGGGCTGTGTGCAAGCACCTCTACCACCTGAGCCATCTTGCTAACCCCAGTCCTTATTCCCTCTCTTGAACTGGAGTTACCCCTGGGTGCCTTCCTTCCACTGCCTACTCTCTCCATTGTGGCTGACAAGAAACCAGCCATCCGTCACACTTTGGCTCCCTTGTGTGTAACGACTGCTTTCCTTCTGACGCCTCCGCATCTCTGTCTTCCTTATCTTTATCTCCCAACAGTTGATGATGTGCCCAGGCATGGATCTCTTTCCATCTATGTAACTTGAGGATCATTGATTTTCTTCCATGTGTAGATTATATTTGCCGTCAAATTTGGGTGGTTTAGGGCCATTGTTTTTCCAAGTCTCACTGTCTCCGTCTCTCAGTCTCTAGGTCTCTCTCTCCTCTCTCTTTCCTCTTCTCCCTCCCTCCCTGCCTCCCTCTTGTCCTTCTAGAATCCCACTTGCATAAAAGACACACTGGTGATGCCTCTGGGGTCCCGGAGACTATTTTCTCTATTCTTTCTCACTGCGTTTCCTCTGTAGAGAATCGTCTCTGACTGGTTCGTGTTTACTTACTCTGTCTTCGCTCATTCCGGTCGGCGCCTCCAGGGAATTCTTCAGTGCAGTTCTTGCTTTCTTTGACTCCAGCCTTCCTGCCAAGCTATTGCCTATAATCTCCATCTCTTCTGGTTTTCTCTCTCTGGCATCATTCTTAGGCTCCTTCTAGTTTTTAGATGTGGTTTCTCTTAGTCCTTTGAACATATTTGAAATAGTTGATGTGCAGTCTTTGCCTCATAAGCCCAACATCTGTGTTTTCATAGGAGCGGTTTCAGTGGACTGCGCGCTTCCTGTTTGTAGCCATATTTCCTTGTTTCTTCACATGCCTCAATTTTGTCATAAGAACTGGGTATTTCCAATAATTTAATGTGGCAACTCAGGAAATTCAAGTCCTCCTTCCCGCTCCCTGCTGAGTATATTGTGATTGTTTTTGGTTGTTGTCTGTTTAGAGTTTTGTGACTAGTTTTGTAAAGTCTATAGTCTTCATCACACTTGACCGTCGACGTCTCCGTGTGATTAGCTTAGTGGTTGGCTAATAAAGGGTCAAAAGTATTTGGAGACACTTGGAACCATTAAGAGCCTCCAAGTCATATTTTCTTACATACACGCATACATTTATTTGTTTGTTTATTTATTGTACATGTATGTGATGCATGTGTGTGCACATATGTGCACGCCACAGAATACAGAACACACGTAGAAGTTCAGAAGACAGCTTGTAGGCGTTGGCTCTCCCCTTCCACCATGTACCTTCCAGGGATCAGACTCAGGTTTCCAGTCTTGGCAGCCAGCACCATCACCTGCTGAGCCATCGAGCCAGCCCCCACATCTCTAAGTCTTCTGGATGGGTCATATCTGTGTGCCCATGCCAGGGCATGCCTTCAGTGCTCAGATGGCCAATGTAGAGCTCTACCTCACCTTCACATCTGTTTGCACAGAACTTCCATGGCAACCGGAGGTGAGGGCCTAAGTCTTTCTAAGTCTCTCTTGGCCATGGCACAGTATGCAGCCTTCTTGATTTTCTAGGATATGCTAGAGCTTTGTCATACTCCGTCTGCATAGTCCTTCCATCGCCCCTATTTCCCTTTGATGCCTTTTGGCTAGCTTGCTCACTTCCTGCTTGCCCAAGCTGTTACTGGAGCTTGGGGCACCCGATGTTTAAGAGTTGCATCCATTTCTGTTTGATACAAAATGGTAGTCTGAACTGGACAAGTTCTGAGTGACATAAAACACCAAAGGTTCAATATGGGGCTTCGAAGATGCTCAAAGGTTTTTCCCTTCCTAATGGCTACCAGGCTATGGGTCTGCTCTGCAATGGCGGCTGAGAAGCTACTGGAGAGAAGGTGGAGCAGATGAGGTGTAAACGCCACAAAGCTTGTGGTTCCTGCGGAGAATTGGCTGTTGCGGTTTTTCCGCCGCTGAGACAAACACTCCCCAGATTGCTGCAATCCTTTGGTTAATTGCCAGACAGCTAAAAAGGTTGTTTCTGGCCTTTCCCCCCCTGTTAATGTTTTCATTGCTTTTATGGAGGGAGGAATTTTCTCTGCCATTTTTTTGGTGACGTCACCCTTTTTTCTTGGGGGTACGTAATGTTTTATTTTATTTTTTTTTGACATCTTAGGATAGATAAAATATGGCAAACTCTAGCTGTATAACGTAACTAGTGGGAAAGTCAACAGTAAAGTAGGATAAATGCTAAATGAGGATGATATAAATTATTATTTTCATCTTTATGTTATCATAGGGAAATGTTAGAGGCATTGATTAACTCTTGATTGTTAATTGCTGTGTCGATTGCTCGTGTCAGAATCTAAGGAGAGCTCCTCAGGACAGTATAAATAAAGTACATAACTTTTGAAACTGATTGCCTGTGTGTGAGCACATGTGTGTGAGTGTGTGCCACAGGACACACTCACACAGGAGAGTAGAGGCCAGAGGACAACTTCCTGCCTCCCTCCACGTGGGATCTCAGGATCCAGCTCAGGTGCCTGGGCTCACACAGAAAGCACTTTTACCTGGGGAGCCATCTAGCCAGCCCCAGGATATGTAACTTTTAAATGACCCTCCTAGAAAACAAAGAAAGGAAGAATAGAAAAGGAAATGACTGGTTCAATAGAAAGCAGGAAAATGTCACCCATGGCAGTGCTACAACACTTTTAATCCCAGCCTTGGGAGATGGAGCTAAGAGGTCTAGGTCTTTCTTCGATCTATAGTAAGTCTGAGAGCCTATCTCCAAAATAAAAATTAAACAAAACCTGGGTGTTTGTAACACTTTCAGAAGATACAGCCAGGCATGACACAATACCTTTAATCTCAGCACTTGGGAAGCTGAGGCAGGAGGATCTCTGTGAGTTCAAGGCCAGCCTGGTATACATAGTAAGTTTCAGGTCATCCAGGGCTATATAGAGAGACCTTGTTTCAAAACAAGTATACAAACAAACAATAGAATTTCAACTTCTCAACAATAGAATTACAAACTACTGTAAAATTCTGTCAGAGAATGGAAAATGCATACCTTTCATACAACGTTAAAACATAACAACAGAAGCATAAATAAAGATTGGGGAAACTGATAGGTGAATGAGTTAAAGAAGGGGCTGTGTGTGAACTACAGATCCTATTACAGGCAACAAAGTTCTACTGACCCAAACCAGAAAGTCTCCACCACAGTGGACACTAGAATGTAAGAGACTTCAAATGCCTTTATTAGAAAAACCAAAGTAACTAAAAATAATGAGGCAAAGAGCAGAAAAATAAGTCAAGAAACAAAAAGGAAGCAGTCATTATCTGCAAAGATACAAGTTAGTTCTATTAAAATAGTCTCTAGCAGGACTAACATTTTAAATACTTTTAAAGGACACAAGTTCAAGTTCAGAGACAGTTGACGTGAAAGAGCTTGAGGGACCCTTTCAAGATTCTATGAAGTTAACTTAGAAACTTGCATGGAATAGACACCTCCTTTAGAAATCTAAAAAGAATTACCTTTGGGGGAAATCAGAAAGTCCACATAAACTGAGAACCACTGAAATGTTTGACCCAGGTAAAGATGAAAAAGAGACTGAGCACAAAGTCGCCTGTGGTCCGCATCTGCTCTGTGGCATCATTCCCTCCCCCACCACACACATGCACTAAAAATAGGCGGGAAAAACTAAGATTTTATTTACAGTGGAGGCAATACTAACTGAATGTTCACAGAAGATACACAAGATCGACCTATAAGACAAATTCTCTGTGTTGATTTAATGAAATCTAATAAACAGTATCTACCAAAGTGGGCTGTGTGTGTGACTGGGGACACACGGTACTGCAGACAGCGAGTCTACAGATGTGGATACTGAAATCAGATGGAATTCCAACCAAAGACACAGCAACGGCTTTTTCGGGAACTCAACCAACTACGATGAAAATCCCTGCAGGATAAAAGCCGAGGGGCTAGGCGATGGCTCGGAGGGTGGGGTGCTTGCCGCACATACAAGGGTCTGGGTTGGATCCCTAGCACCCACATACTGATGGGTGCCTGTAATCCCAGCATTCAGAAGATGAAGACAGGAGGGCTCCTGGGGTTCCCTCGCTAGCAAAGCTAAGTCAGCAAGCTCCAGACATCATCTAAAAAAGAAGAAAAGAAACAATAGGATGGAGAATGATTGAGATGCCCAAGGCCAACCTCTAGCTTCCACAAGCACGTGAACACATGCACACCTGCACGCTCCCCCCCCACACAAAACAAGGATAGACAAAACAATGCCATTTTCCTATGTGTTTTCGTGATGCTGGGAATTGAACTCAGGGTCTTGCATGTGCTAGGCAAGTCTTTGCTCCTGAACTATTCCCCCAATCCCAAGCAGCCCAGACAGGAGAAGCAAGAAGAAGCAAAGAAGAAGGGAGACTGAGCCACGCCCAGTATCACTAGCTTCACAAACAAGCAAACTTCAATGCACTTAGGAGTTGATATGATCAGAGGTCATCTTTGCTGGCCCACAATCCAAAAGGGAGGTTTCTGACCAGTGGGCAGCTCTCCTTGGAGGAGCTATTTGGAGACCCAGTTTGTCTGCACCAAGATGATGGGAGAGAAGAGGACGAAGCCTCAGAGTTGGGCAGCTTTAGAACTGAGTGCTGACTTGGCTGGTCACAACTCACTTCCATGGCTACTCTGGCTTACACCTAAGGCTGTGAGTCAGAGTCCAGCTCAGACCCTCAAACAAGAGTAGAGGGTGTGACAAAGAGCCAGATCTGTGGCATGTGCACTCTCTCTCTCTCTCCCTCTCCTCATCCTCTTCCCTCTCTGTCCCCCTTCCCCTCCATGTGTGGATTAGAGGACTTTTGATCCTCCCTGGGTTATTGTATCCATGGATGTGACATTACCCTGCATATCGAGCCAACTGTGCTATTATGTATTTATCATTCTCAACCTACTGGCACTCAGCATCATTTCTGGAGGTTTATCCACGTTGATGCGTGTAGCCCTGGTTCCCTCATTTTATCTGGAGATCAGTAGCCCACCTTATGAACGCAACACGACCTCAGGTCACACATGTACTCTGACTGGTAGCACAGATTTCTGATTTGTTGAAACTGCAAGTGGTCCTCATATGAACTACCATGTGCATAACTGCAGAGTGCACCTACCAAGGAGAGACATCGCTGGGTCCTGGAATGTGTAGGGTGTGACATGGTCCTCTTTCCAAATTGCTCTGACTTACTTGTCCATCAGCTGGAATCCTCATTTCCCCCTCCCCGTTAGCACTTGTTACCGCTGGGTGCCAGATGTCACATTTGTGGGGTGTAAGCAGAGACCTTTTTGCTTGTCTATTTTTTTCTTTCCCAATTATTAGTGAAGCTGAGCATGTTTTCATTTTCTTATGGGAAATTCTCATTTTCTTTTCTCCATATTAGCTGTTCATATCTTATGCTCACTTTTCTATTAGTTGTTTGCCTTTGATATTACTGGGTTGAAATCTTTATGTAATCTGAATATTAACCTGTTTTTTTTTTAACGCTCTGAAAATACTTTCTGCCATTTTGACTTTTAAAATTGAAGTAATAATAATTCAAAGTTCATTTTAAAGTGCAAGTAATTATTGTATATGTTATGAATTTATAGGATCTTGTGCAGTATTTTAATTGATTAATTTATTAATTGTGTGAGAGTGTGAACATATACGTCTGTCATGATGAGAGTGTGGAGATTGTAGGACCACACGCAAGGAGCTGGTTCCCCCTAGTCCCGCCTGTTTTGAGGCGGAGTCTCTCTTGTTTTTGCTGCTGTGCTGTGCACTGGTGCTGGAGCTTCTGACAGACTCTTCTCTCTCAGCCTCTTTCTAATCCATAGCTTAAACTGTGGGTCACAATTTGTCTTAGTTACCTTTTCTGTTGTTGTGATAAAAACAAAGCTAAACAAACAAACAAGCAAACCTGAAAGGGGGTGGAGAGATGGCTCATTGGTTGAAAGTGCTTACTGCTCTTGAAGAGAATTCTGCGTAGGATCCCAGCACCTATATGGTAGCTAACAACTGCCTGGAACTCCAGTTCCAGAAGATCTGATGCCCTCTTCTGGTCCCTGTGTGTACTTGCACACACAGTGCACATGAACTCTTGTAGGCAGACATTCACACACACAGTAGTCAAACAAACAAATCTTTAAAATTCCCTGACAAAAGCAACTTGAGGGAGAGGGAGAAAGGCTCACAGCTCAAGTTGCAGTCTATCAGGGTGTGGAAGTCACAGCAGGAGCTTTTGGCAGCTGGTCACATGTATCTACAGTCAGGAAGCAGAGCAAAGAACTTATGATCAGCTCACTATCTCTTTGCAAACAGCCCAGCATCCTAGCCTAGGGAATGGTGCCACCCACAATGAGTTTATCTTCCCACTTCAGTTAACCTAATCAAGTTAACACTCCATAGACATGCCCAGCAGCGTCCCTCAGGTGATTCTCGTTAAGTTGACAGTTGAGGTTAACCACATGAGAACCAACTTGGACTCCTTAACAATATGGGGTTCATGAAAAAACTGTAGAACAGTAAATAGTTTCTGAACTTGCACTGACCAAAAATTAATTAAACATGAATGCCGACAGTGGCCACCTGTGGTGCATTAGGAGACATCTCTGTAGCCTGGGTTCCTAGCACAGAACCCATGCACTCCACACTGCCAATGGGGTCAATACACACAAAGCCAACACCTCCACTCAGACCTCAGCCCATTGCATGTTATAAACTGGGTTTTCAGTGTCTATTCAGTCTTCTGCTCATACAGAAAAACAATGGTTTAATTAGAGAAAACAAAGCCTTCTAATATTTCCTTATTGTCATACCTAAGCTCGTATCAACTTGGTGTATTTTTGGAATGGATTGTGCAGGCACATTCGATTTTAAAATGTGCTGTTTGACTTGTTGATTAGTTTTATAAAGAAATGGCTCGATGGGTGCTGGCTGGCTTGGGGTTAGGACAGAACTTCCAACACTTTGTCAAATGACCCTACTACATATTTATATGAAGTGGTGTTCATTATTATATAACAAAAATATCAATAAATTCTTTAAAAAATTGTTGTTCTATACCTGTGATATCAAGTATTCAGCCAAGATTGAATTCTTTATGTAAAAATAAACAAGCAAACCCATCTCATTAAGTATGCAAATTTGCTCATTTAAAATAAGTGGTATAATTATATATAAACTTAAGAAATATTTCAAAATAAATTTATTCATGACTCACTACTAGAAAATGTTTGATTTTTATTTTATTGGTTTTATATACTTACATACCCAGGGTCTTGAGAAAAGTTTCATTAGTGGAAACCTTTTGAGCAAATCTGCTTCCTCCCTGGTGTTGGGTTACCAGGTGGGTTAGGGAGAAGAGGAACGTGAGCGGCCCCTATAGGCCAAAACAGTTAATGCAGCTTATCTTCAAAGCTCCATTAATACTAGTAAGAAAAACAATGGCTTCCAGAGGCCTTCATAAAGGCAGGCAATGCGCAGAAATGATGCGTTCAAAGTCTACAAGTTTGGTCAAACTATAATTCAACTCCAGGTCTGTCGACTCCCCGCTCTTAACCATATGCCAGGGAGGAAGCCGCGGGTCATTAAAAATCCTTCAAGGTGACCCAAACTAGCCATCTCTTACTGCCACGGATGACAGTTTCTCCAAGCACACAGTCACTTGGTGGCTACCATGCTGGGGATGGCTTCAGGCCTTTCCGCTGCCTCTCCTGGTCCACTGTGTTATTCTTTCTATCAAATCTTCCATGTTCTTAAGACCTAACAGTTTTTCAGGGCTCTGCAGATTGTGCAGCGCTGTTGCTTGCCTGTCTCGAGGCTTCAGAGATGTGCTCATAGACATGGACACTGACTTGACTAACTTGGTCACCCCAGCTGGGGAATAAATTGAGGGGTGAGCGCATACAGGGAGCGAATGAATGAGCGGTAGTGGCGATAGAAATCGGAAAGTAAGCCTTGAAGGCGGGAGAGGTGCAGCCCCTGTAACCATAGCAACGGTGATGCTGTTGAGTGATAGCGCTAGAGAGATGGTAACCATGGTAACCCTGATGTTGAGGCGTTGTTTGGCCCGACTGGCCCCTCAGCTGCCCCTGTGCATGCCAAGTTTGATCTGTTTACTGTTCTGACAAGATAATGACCACAATTAGCAGCCACTGTTCCAACACACTGGCCATACCCTCCTCTTGTGTGGCCCAGTAGGAGGGCGCAGAGCCTGCCTGGATGTGAGGCACCGTGGAGGGCAAATGGGTAGGGTGTGGCTTGCGCAAAGGCCGAAGACAGCCAGGGCGTGCAGCAGATGCAGGGGTGCGTTATGTGCAGTCCTATGCGTGTGCAAGCCTCCCGGTCAGATCTATGGGAGGCACGGGTTTGTAAGGCGGCGTGGGGCGGCATGTGTGGTCGCTGTGCGAGGTCTCTCTCTCTCTGGAGTCTGTGTGTGCACTCACTCCCGCCCCCGGCTGTCGGTGCAGGGGGCTTGGAGAGGGGGGTGCTCCGCCCCATCCATCACCTGGAGCGCACTGAGCAGGGCGGATATGGCGGTGTCACGGGCGCCTCGGCTCGCAGATCTTATCCTCTTCATTTCCGCCCAAACCGAGCCCGCCCGCGCCGGCTCCCTGAAGGCTCCATCCATCACTGGGGGAGGGGGCACTGGGGGCGGGGTGGGGGGAAGGGCAGCGGGACGCGGAGCCTCGGGGCGGATACACCCGGGAAAAGCAAGGGACACGTCGGTGCTGGCGACAGGGCCCCGGAGACGCGTGCGGAGTGCGGGGCCCGCAGCCCGAGCCCCGAGGGGTGACCTTGCCCGCTGCCCCGGAGGGAGGCCTTATTTCATTTCCCCGCGCTGCTGAGGTTTCTGCGAAGTGTCTCTCTCACCTCTTTAAATTTTACGGCGCTTGGCCCGTGGCCGCCGGGCTCCGCCCCGGGGAGGAAGCGGGTGCCGGGGCGGAGAGGCTGCACAAGCCGAGGGGTGGCCCCTCCAGGCAGGGCGCAGGTCAGGCGCGGGTCCTCGGCCCTCCCGGTTGTCTGGACCCCAGGCAAACTGCTCTGAGCTTCTCGGCCAGTCTGGGCCCCTTTCCCTGGGCTCTTTCCTGACCTCGCATCCCCACTCTCCATCTCTTGGGGAGTGTTGGGGTGTGCGATGGGATTCAGACCATGGAGGAGGGAGCAGGTGGGGCCCGAGAGGAAGCCAGTCTTAAAGCCCCAGGGACACTAGCCTCCTGGAGGCTTCTGCTGGTGGGGTGGTATCCTGAGGTCAGAGTCAGGGTCAGGAGTGCCAGGCTAGCCAGGCCACACCCTGGGTGTGTGGGTGTTCAGGCTGGCACCTGACTGGAGGGAGAAGTGAGGACTAGAAAGAGTGAGTCTCTAGGCCTCCGCTGCCCTTCTATTCCCTGAGGAGTCCGTGGTGACTCCCGTCCAAATCCATAAGGGAAAGCTGTCTCAGGTGTTGGCAGGAGGCCCTGTAGCCTTTGAAGGTGTTGTGACAAATAACGGGGGCGGGGCTAGAAAAACAGAAGGCACGTGTGAACAGCAGAGCGGTTTGAAGGGGCAAAGTGTGAACAGAAGACAGGGGTTGAAGGGGAGGAGCGTGGAGAGCAGAGTGGAGACCAGGGAGAAAAGCGTGAATAGTTGAGGGGACTTGATGGGGAGGGGTGTAAAGAGTAGAGGGAGAGTGGGGGGAGGGGCGTGAACAGGGACTGGGAAGAGAGGGGAATGGAGAGCAGAGGGACAGAGGGTCGGGAGTAGGAGGAAGAGGACTTGAGGGATGTGTATGAAGATCAGAGTGGTCTTGAAGATGAGGGGTGTGCGCAGTAAAGGGTAGTCGGGAGGGGTGTGAGGAGCGGAGGAGAGGCTGCAAGGGAGGTGGGTGTCCTTAGATGAGTGTCTTGAGGGACTGGACTGTCAACCGCCCCCCCCCCGGGGGAGCTGAGGAAGTGCTGTCCCCTACCCCCAGTACATGCAGCCCATTCCGGGGAGTTTCAGGGTTAGAGCACAGTCCTTTGATCCGCCGTCACCGACTTGATTCCTCCACAATTTACTTTGTGCCAATTCAGCTAAGCACACGAAGCTGAGAAGTCACACACACAGCTTGGTGACATGCGTGTTACCAGAACCAGGAAACCAGACACTTAGTCTAGGGGGTGAGGGAGCCAGTGGTTGAGATGTGTCCTGCAGAAGCTGTGGGATCCTGGGTGTGGAGGTTGGGGTGGGGGTCAGAAACAGATCACAACTGGAAATGTCCATTTGCTTGGAGCTTACTGGAAACCTTGAGGGCTGAATAAGGCTCTGGGTACCTTCTTATTTTTTTCTCTATTGAGTTGGAAGGAAATGCCCTGGATATCATTCTCCAGGGAGATCAAACATTGCCATCTTGTTAGGAGCACCGGGCACCTCCTCAGAGCCCAGAAAGAGTCAGCCTCCCTGTCCCACTTTCCACCCTTGCTTCTGAGTTCCCTCTTGAGCTAATGCTCCAGTCTTTGTCACAACAGACCATCTTTTGTCAAGTCCTATCCATCCACCCTCTACACATCCCTCGAATCAGTCCCCTCCTCTTCTCTGTCCTCCTGGTTCCTATGGTCCCTCCGTTGCATTACTGTATACTGCTCCTTTCTGGGGTCTCTGACTTCATACTCTGATGACAATGGAGCCTGGTTAGGACCCCTTAGAACCATTTAAATGTTGTCCGCTGTGCCTAGAATAAAGCTTAAGTTCACAGCTTATTCAAGGCTCTGACCTGGCTCTCTTCTGCTTGCCTCCCCTCACTTAACTAGAGAAAACAGGCTCTTTCATGCCTCCAAGACTGTCTCATTGTGCTTCCCTATGCCTCAGATGCTCTTCCCTCCCTTCTTTGACAGGCTAAGTTCTCATTACCTACCCTTCTAAGTCCTGCTTGCTGATGGCACCCGTTCTGATGTGCTTTCATGGCTTCTGTGGCCCCTTATCTCTGTTAGGGTTTGTCTGATCTTGTGGTAGACTGGTTGTTCACCAAAGGCTGGAGAAGGGGAACTCACCTAACGGGAACCTTAGGACCTGGAGAGAGGAGTGAGGGACTCACTGAATGAAAAGGGAACCTGGTACTGATGAACCCAGTGCCAGGGAGGCTGCAGCCTGCTTCTGGCCTCTTGTGTCTTTGTCTCTAGGGCAATATAATTGGAGCATGGGTGAGCAGAGAGGGGCCAGTGGTGGGGCATTGCGGCTTCCACCTGTACACACATTTTTCTGAGCACCCTCACGCTGTCTGCAAGTCTGCAGGACAGCCACCTGGAAATGAGGACTTGAGATTCAGGAATGTTCCACTTACTGCTTGTGGCTTTTGCATCTCATCTCAGAGGAGGACTGGTTGTCATGGAAACTGGGGTGCAAGAAGTGCCAGCTGGCTCCTTCCCAGGGTGGGAGGCTCATGCTGAGCAGGCTGCACAGCAGACTGGCTGAGCTGGTGTGGAGGGCACCTGGTGCTGAATGATTCTTGGCTGGGCTGGGTCTCCTTGTTCCACCCCACAGGAATGCAAGTGTCCATCCTAGACCAAACTACAACTCTTTACCCCCTCCTGAAACCTCTGTGTAAGCTCTCAGGCTCTGGAGAGCCTGGGCTCCAGTCCTCGCCAGGCTTTGGTTGGCTATGTAATCTGCAGTGGGACATTTAATCAGTTTGCTTCTCTCTGAAATGGGGTTAACAGGTGTAGCTGCAATATCCACCTTTGAGAAGATGATGAGCTCTGTAACCAAAATACGACTTATGGTGCATGGATGACAAAATCAAAGCAAAATGAGGCACTTGTTTAGTAAACTCTGGAGTCTTCTAAAAGGAAGGGATCTCTTTAAGGACTAAATACCCTCCAGCAAAAAAGAATTGGGGCTGATTAGTTTTTAACTGTCAGCTTGCTATAATCTAAGATCAGCTGAGAAGAGAGCCTCGATTGAGGAATTGTCTAGATCAGGTAGGCCTGTGGGCATGTCTGTGGGAGATTTGGAAATTGATGTAGAAGACCAAGCTCATTGTGGGCAGCACCATTCCCTAGGCAGGTAGTCCAAAACTATATGAGGTCAAAGGCTAGATGAGAGCAAGCAGGTAGTGAAGGTACATGTTCTTTCTCTGCTCCTGTCTGTGGGTGTGATGCTCTAAGTTCCTACCTTGACTCCCCCAATTCAATGGGATATAGCCTGGAATTGTAAGCCAAGTAAACCATTTCCTTCCTTAAGTTGATTTTTGTCCTTGTATTTTATCACAGCAACAGAAAACAAACGAAGACACATGGCAAAATGATATAGATGAAATTGAAGCGTGGAGTGGTGGCAAACTGGTAGTCAAGCCAAAGGTTGCCATGAATTTTGAGATGGTCAATTTGAATGTAGTCCAGAGGCCAGGGGAGAGGTGGATTTGAGACTTCTGCACCGAGCCAGAGTCTCTTAAAGGTGGTGTAAGTTGTCCAGGATAGTAGAAGTACCAGCCTCCAGAAGGAGCAGAGAGAAATGCCTCAGAGTCTTCCAGTATAAACCTTCAAAATGCCCACAGACTAACCCTCAACAAAAGAAGAGCATACAGTCAGTGGTTGCCAAACGACAAAGAAAAGAACCATGATGAGTGACAATAAAGCAACAGTGTACTTAGTATACAGTGTTTAATCCTTCAGCAGGTGGAATCACCAAATATAGAATATAAACCCAAGTATAAAATGTTTGAAGAAATTCAAGTGGACACACACACACACACACGAATTTAGAAAAAAAATCCAAGCATACAGCTTGTGCAGATGAACACTGTGTGGCTGATGGTGTAAGCCTCTCCTCAGGGCTGAGACGGCAGCTCAGAGGGTAAAAACACTTGGCGCACAAGCCTGACCCCACATGAAAGCTGTACTCAGGCTCAGAGGTGAACTTGGCTGCCAGTAAACAGGAAGATCAGGGCTCAGGTCCCTAGCAGCTAGGTGAATGTTGTGTGGGTGTGGCAGCCCACCTGTAATCCTACCTTCAGAAACCAGTGATGAGACCCTGTGCAGGTTAGGATATTTTGTTTTTGTTTTGTTTCTTTTTGTCAATTCGACACAAGCTAGGGTCATCTGGGAAGAAGGCATTTCAGTTGAGAAAATGCCTCCATTGAACTGGCATGGAAGCAAGTCTGGGAGGTTTTCTCTTATGCTTGATGTGAGGGGGCCCAGCCTGCTGGGGCAGTGCCACCCTGAGTGGTGCCACCCTGGGCAAGTAGTTCAGGTTGTATAAAAAACAGGTTGAGCAAGCTGTAAGCCAGTAAGCAGCTATCCTGCATGGTGTCTGCTTCAGTTCCTTCACTTTCATGCTCTGTCTTCCCTTCATGCTGGAATGTAAGCTGTAAGATGAAATAAACTCTCTCCTCCCCAAGTTGCTTTTGGTCCTGGTGTTCATCACAGCAACAGAAAGCAAACTTAAGATAGAGCCCTATCCCCACCCCAGAGCGAGCTGGCGAGTGACGCTAGCCATATTGGCATGATGCCTCGTAGAATAAAGAGGGAGTGTGATCAAGGCTGATTCTGACAACAGCCTTTCCCCTCCCCATGTGTACTGTACATATACATGTGCCAATATACATGCAAACATGCGTTCACACCACACACCTGGAAGTGGAAACAGAAAACAAAAGATGAGCACAGTGATGTAAGCATTTCCTGCCAGCATACTCCTGTGGGGAGATGAGGGCTATCTCCAGGAACTCACTGGCCAGCTAGCCTGACTCACCTGTCTCAGACAAGGACCAGTACCTGGAAGTGGTCCTCAACCTCCATACAGGTACAGCAGCATGTGCACATTTGCACCCCCAAGCATGAACAAGCACCTCCATGCACACACTCAAAGAATCTCATCAGATAGGTTCAATAGCAGATTGCATACAGCTAAAGATGCAAAGGGGGTGGGACAGGAGGATGTCAAGCAGGATGAGAAGGGCTGTTCATACAGCAAGACCCATTAGGAAAAGGACAGAATGAAAGGGGTGAAATCTTCTGGCTAACAGCTGAGAAATTTTCACAACTTACGAGTTTTGAATTCATACCTGGACATACTATAATAGGCTTACAGAACACCAGAATAAAGAGAATATTAGAAAGAAGCAGAGAGCCTGGTGGTATGTACAATCTTTGCAACTGGGAGGTGAAGGCAGAAAGATCAGGAGTTCAAGGTTACCTTTGGCTATAGAGCAAGTTCAAGACCAGTCTCGGATACATGAGACTATGAAACCTGTCTTCCCCCATCCAGAGAGTTGATCCGAGAGGGGAAGGAGTTGAGAACAAAACAATGACATTCGGAATGACAGCAGAGTCATCCACAGCTGCAGTAGGGATCTGGAAGGAAGTCCAGGCTGGAGAGATGCTTTGGTGGTTAAGAGCACTTGTTGCTTTTGTAGAGGACCAGAGTTTAGTTCCCAGCATACACAGGGCAGCTTGCTACCACCTGCAACTCCAGCTCCTTGGAATCTGATGGCCTTTTCTGGCTCCACAGGAACTGCACGCGCGCGCGCGCGCGCACACACACACACACACACACACAACACAGGACACGTGACTTAAAATAAAAACAAAATCTTTTAAAAAAGAAACCAGAAGTTATCTTTAAAGGTGATTTCAACTATTAAAATAACTCAGATTAGACAATGAAATCAGCAAAGCGAAAGAATTACTTAGACTTTTATGCTTGGCCCAAATCTTTTAAAAAATGAAGTCTCTTCACATGGACTGAAACTTTTCTGCTGTTAGAACGCTCGCCTAGAATGGATGAGGTCCTGGGTCTGTCCCCCCACCCCAGCAAAAATTAAATTTAAAAAGAAAAGAAAAAGGTTATCAATTTAGACATGATTATAAGAAATGAAGACGTTCCTAACAATGATAAAAGTTTTAGTACCAGGAAGATGCAACAATATAGCTAATAAAATAACCTCAAAACACGCAAAGCGATAATGGATAGGAACAGAGAGCTGGGTAGAACCAAGATTTCCACAGACCCCAGTGTATCTCTTCCATTTGTTGCTTCTCCAAGCAAAGAAGAAATTGAAACATTGAAGTTTTAAATTACATAATAAACTTCCATTTGCTAAGTCAACTTTTTTTTTTTTTTTTTTAGGTGTTCTAAAGGCTTAACTGTTGGGGAAAGGGGAATAAGTCTTTTCAGCACATGTCGGGGACTGTAAAGAGTAGGCATGCTAGAACACAGCGGGCTTGTGTTTTGCATATTAAAATGTAATGTGGGACCAGTGAGGTGGGTCAGCAGGTAAAAACACGTGCTGACAAACCCGATGGCCTGAACTCAATCCCTAGGATCCATGGCAGAAGGAAAGGATTAATTTCCAAAAGTTATCCTCAGGTCTCCATGTTCACACCATGACATGCCTGCCCACACAGACACGCTCGCAAACACACACGAATACATGAATGGAAAAAAGATATCCACTTCGTGTTTGCAAATAAGAAAAATAACACCATGGGCAATTTTTGATTAAAATCAAATTTTTCATAATACTTTTATTAATTACTTGAATTTCATACATTGTATCTTAATCACACCCTCTTCCCATTCCTCCCTGCTGCATCCTCCCAGCCTTGCGCCCTCAAAAATAGAATAAAATAAAATAAAATAAAAAGTCCAGCCTGTGTGGCGTGAGCATGGATCACAGGCATCACCTTGGATTTTGGAGGCAGCAGACTGCTCTGATCATGAACTTTCACCTGGCCCAAATTAGCCTGAGATCAAGCATGATGAAGTTCAACCTGAAATTGACTCCCACCTCTGAAACATGCAGGTATCCAGTATGGCACCAGGGCACCAGGGTATTCCACAGGCACCTGGACATTCTGCAGGTACCTGGTTATCACACAAGTATCTGGACATCACACAGGCACCTAGACCGTTCTGCAGACACCCAGATGCCACACAGGCACCGGACAGTTTGCCAGAACGAGTGCCTCATGAAACCAGGCTCAAGCTCCCAGTGAACTCTGACAGTGTCAGCAATGTAGACAGAACTCTAGCTGTCGTGGGCCACATGAGCATTCTGAGGTTTCTAAGATCCCTCCTAAAAGGAGGAGACGCAACCCCAAAGATGGAATGTTCTCCAGTCATCTTCCTGTTGCTCAGGATTAGGGTGATCCTGAGGGTTGGCAGTGCAGTTGGGGACAGGACCTTCTTGAGATCCATACTGCTGCACCCCTCCCTATCCTCATCACTGTCAGTTCTGCTACCTCTGCTTTTGAGCTTGCAGCCTGTGGGCAGTGCCACAGCCCACGCTCTCCCCCCATCCCATCAAGGAGAGTAATATGAGTAGTGGCTGCAGCCATGGGAACAGCAGTACCCGCCTGGTAGGCAGTGAAGTGATCAGGAGGGTCTGGTGGCAGCCTGAGGACTGGTCCCTTGTGTGGAGATTCAGCCCAGGAAATGAGAGATTCTTTGCTAGGTTATCTTGCTGTTGCTCAGGATCAGGGTAATCCCGTGGATTGGCAGCCATTCGTGGGCAGGACCTGGTTGAACTCCAGACTGCTGCAACCCGCCCCACCCTCAACACCATCGGTCCTGCCGTCTCAGCCTCTATGCTTGTAGCCCTTGGGTAGCCCAGCAACCTATGCTCTCCTCCATCCCATCAGAATGAGAGTGGGAGCAGTGGGAGTGGTGGCACTGGCCTGGTGGGGAGTGAAGAGGCCAGGAGGGTCTGTGGCAGCATGAACAACGATCCCCTGTCCCCCTTGCGTGCGCACCCATGCCTGTCACCTCCTCCAGCCACCTGCCTCCTAGCAGTGCTCCCTGCCGTTCCCCTGCCCTACCTGCCATCCCCAGCTCGGTTCTCTTCCCAGTGTGCACTGGTGACAGGGCCACCAAATGTGACCACAGACTCTGGGCATCCTGAGTACTCTCTGGCCACCTAGCTACCTTGCCCTCCATCCTGCTTAGGCCAGGGCTGTGACTGTGTCTCCAGTCCAGTGTCCTCCAAACCCTCAGGCGGAACTCACCGGCCGACTCCACCATCGCTCCTGCCTCCGCTCACTTCCAGTGAACTCTCCAGACCTGCCACTTCTGCTTTGTCTTTCCAACTACTTCTAATTCACAAAGTTCTTCCCGTCGGACTGGGCACCAGTGTAGTGATCTCCTGGTCTGGAACCGAGGAACATCCTGTTTATTGGAATGCATGCAATGGAGCAAAAGCAGTAGGCTGAGAGAAACCAAGAGCCGAACCTTAATAGAACAAGCTGACCGTGGAGCGTAGACATTGCTAAAGCAAAGATAAACAAAACCCAACCACAACAGAACTCATAGAGGTAGAAAACCTCAGAAATTAATTTAAAAAATAAAAGGAGCCAGGCATGGTGGCACAGGCCTCTGATCCCAGCACTCTGGAGTCACAAACAGGCAGATTTTTTGAGTTTAAGACCAGCCTGGTCTATATAGCACATTTCAGACTAACCAGCTACATAGTAAGACCCTGCCTCAAAAGAAAAAAAAAATCCATCAATTCAAACATTTTGTTTTTTAAAAGTTGAACAAAATAGATAAGCATTTGGCAGAATGTATATAGAATATAAAGATACAAGAAATGAGAACTATCATGATTTTAAATATAAATATTACTATAGAGATTAAATGTAACAAGAGAATGTCCAGCATAGCTTTGTATTAATGGCTTTATGAACAGGTTAAATGGGCAAATTCCTTGAAAAATGCAAATTATTAGAGAAAAAACCCAAAGAATTTTAAAGAAAGCTCTGGCCGAAGAAAACTTAGAAGTCCTGCCACCTGATAACTTCCATTGAAACATCTCACACAGAGCACACTGAGCTCAGGTGATCCGAAGTGTTTTGCCTGGGCACTACGAAACCATGGCAATAATTATTAATCAAAACTCATCTTTAAAGTTCTTACGTTGCTAGGAATAAAAGGAAATTTTAACTTGCAAAAAAATTATCAAAATTATCCTTAGCAGTAATGAGTACAACAAATCCGTTCTCCTTACCAGAAACCAGGCGTCTAAGTCAGCGGGCACCTCATCAGCACTTTACAGCAAGTTTTGACTAGAATCTTAAGAATGGAAGAAAAGAAGGAGAGAAAATAAAAGTCTAGAAACTAAGCCAGCCGTGGTGGCGCACGCCTTTGATCCCAGCACTCGGGAGGCAGAGGCAGGCGATCTCCATGAGTTCAAGGCCAGCCTGGTCTACAGAGTGAGTCCCAGGCCAGCCTGGAGTGCACAGAGAAACTCTAAAAACTAAAAGGCAAAAGACAAACAAACAAAACCTCTCATCATGGCTCCAGACTGTAAAGTTGCCGTAAAAATCCAATTTAATCTAACCTAGTAGGCTGGCTGATCTGAGTTAGTTTATCAAGGTGGAAGGGTATTGGATCACTAGTCAAACTTTTTACTTATTTTTTTTTCCAGACAGGGTTTCTCTGTTGTTACCCTGGCTGTCCTGGAACTCACTCTGTAAACCAGGCTGGCCTCAAACTCACAGAGATCCGCCTGCCTCTGCCTCCCAAGGGCTGAGATAAAAGGTGTGTGCCACACCACCCAGCAACTTTTTATTTTAAAAAAGATTAATTTATGTGTGCGTGTGTGCCTGAGTGTACATTTGTGCACTGTACATGCAGGTGCCTGAAGAGGCCAGAAGAGGGTATTGGATTCCCTGGAACTAGAGCTACATAAGATAGTGAGCCATCTCATATGAAAGCTACAAACCAAATCCGGGTCTTCTGCAAAGGCAGTGAGTGTTCTTAGCCAGAGCCAGCTCTCCAGCCCCCAGCATTCAAACTTAAGTTGCTTTTCTCTACACTTGTCTACAAAGTATTCAATTCAGGAAAAGGTAAAATTGAGAATAGTGGTATAAAGGAGATCTAAATGTAAGTCCAGTAAGAGAAGCACAGGAAATGATTCAACCTTTCTGAAAAAAATGTCAAAGAAGACACAAATACACAAAGATATTAATTATGCTTTATCAACTCTCCACAGATTACCTAAAATAATCTTAATTCCAACCAAAACGTTATAAATATTTTGTGACAGATTATAAAACCTCTGCAGAAGAACTGAAGAAGCCCAAGACCAGATGTGTGTTGCTCCCAGATGAGTGGGGAGACCCCTCTGGATGTATGCTGCTAGGAAGGGTTAAAAGGTAGTGCAGGGCTGAGTGTCACACAGAGGCAGAGCACTGGCCTAGGGTGAGCAAGTCCTTGGTTCCATCCCCAGCAGAGAAGACAAACAAACAAGCAACCAGTGTTCTTTTGACACAGGGTCAGAGACAAGGATAAATGCAGCTGTAATAAGCACTCACATACATGGGAATCTGACACACGACGAGATTGAGATTTCAGATCCGTGTGCTGCGATAATTGGGTATCCATATGGGGGGGGGATTGAAATTAGCTCTTTGCTTCACTTGTAGGCAAATAATCAACTCTTTTTGGTCACTTTTGTTTTATATTTTTGTACCAAGGTCTCATGATGTGGCCTTGAAAGCAATCTATTTTAAGGTTTTTACACTTATTTACTTACTGATTTCTCCCTCTCCCTCCTTTCTCTTCCTCTCTCCCTGTGCGTGTGTGTTTGTGTGTGTGTGTGCGCGTGCACACACACTCTCGGGAGTGCCTGCGGAAGCACCTGTGGAGGTCAGAGGACAGCTTAGAGAAGTCAGCAGTCTCCTTCTACTACATGAATTCCAGGGTTGGATTTTGGTCTTCAGACTCAGCAGCAGGCACCGTCACCTACTGAACCATCTCATGAGCCCTGACAGTCTATTCTTGACAAAGATTTAAATAAGAAAGTCAAAACCTTAAAATTTTCCAGGTGTGGTGGCGCACACTTTTAATCCCAGCACTTGGGGAAGCAGAGGCAGGTGGATCTCTGTGAATTTGAGGCCAGCTTTGTCTACAGAGTGAGTTTCAGGACAGCCAGAGTTACACAGGGAAGCCCTGTCTCTGAAAACCAAACCAAACCAACCAACCAAAATGACAACAATGACAATGGAGAAACAAAAACAAAAAACATGTGTTGCTCTCCCAGAGGACCTGGGTTCAGTTCCCAGCATCCATACGGAGGCTCATAGCCGTCTGTAATGCCCTCTTTGACCTCCACATGCACCAGGCCCACTCCTCAGCAGCACCCTGATCTTCTCCAACAGTGTCAAAAGGGCCCAGGAACATAGCCAGGCTCCCAGGAGTCTCAGGCTGACCTTGTCCAGTCCCAGCTCCTTCATCTACTCCCAGATTTGGTTTCTCACAGAACCTTCTTTTTCCTTCTCCCTTCTTCCCCTGCCTATCTGATTTTCACTAATTTTGGAGGCTTAATTTACTCATCACTCCACTGGTGGGGTGTTGGGGAGACTTATCAGCGATGATGAAAACCCCCCCGCCCGTCCAACCTTCTCCCAACTCTGAAGCACCTTCTCATATGTGCCCAGTGTTTGCAAGCCACTCTGAACTCTGTGGCACAGTGAGCAAGCCACTCACCAAGGACAGCTGGTGCCTCAGGGTGGCCGGTGATAGGGAGCGTGGGTCCATGGCCACCAGGCCCTCTCTGCCTGCTTTTCTCTTTTGTGTCTGAGCCAGCACCATGAGGCAGCTTAGGACAGGGGCCATATTTCTCAGACTTGGCTGAGTCTTCACCCTGGTTCCCCTGGAGAAATCTCCTCACTTGTCCTTCAGGCAACTCCGCAGTGCTCCTTGACTTGCAGCCTGAGCTGTTGAAGCTTCCCTGCCCCTCAGAAATGCAGAGTTGTAGAAAATGTGGGGCTCTCTCCATCTTTCATTCCTGACAACACCACTTGATCACCCTGGTGCCCCCAGGAACTGCCACACACAAGCTCTGTGACCTTGAGAGGCTCCTTCACCTCTCAGAGCTTCAGTATCTTCATTTATGAAATGGAGATCATGGTGCTGTTTTGAATGGGATGTAAATGTAGATGTATGGGTTGGGTTCACAGCAGAGGACAGTTTATTCTTTGTCAATTCAATCTCTGGTCCTAGAGGGTTTCAGCCTCTGTACAATCTAATCTGTACAATCTAACCTATGAACCTAAACCTGGAACATTTCAGCCTCAGAGACTTACTGCTGACTGTGTTCGCTCTGACCAGCTGTCTTCTGAACTACCTCTTTTCACTCTTATCGGTTTTGTGAACTCTGAACTGTAAATTGTGAACAGTTTGCTTCTGACTTTCTGCTTTTTCTCTGCTTATTCTAGACTGGCTCTGCTCTTCTCAGCTTCTACTCTGCTTCCACACTCTGCTTCTACCCTGCTTCTATTCTCTGAGCTCTGCTCTCTAAGAACTAATCCCCACTCCAGTGAACTGAGAACCTCCTTTTATATCCTGAGAGTTGGGATTAAAGTCGTGTACTACTACTGCCTTCTGAGTTGGGATTAAAGGCATGTACTAGGTCGCCTTAACCACAGAAATCCCTTTCACTCAGCATTAGCACAAACAGAGGACAGGATTAGTCTGACTAACATTTTTTCTGCATTCCATCTGGGTCACACAGGCCACTGAATGTGATCCCTTCATACAAGTCCTTGGATGTGATCCCTTCCTAGCTGTCACACATTGAAAGCAATGCTAGAGCAGCCAGGCTGCTGGATTAAATTTTCCTCTCCATTGGGGTTAAATGGGATAATATCTGGAGTCTCTGACTCATGAGCAAGAGAGCCATCATTACTGTTATTGCCATGATCATAGGCGTTATTGTTCCTCAGTGTTGGTTGGGCATGTTATGAGCAAAACAGTCAATCCACATCTTCTGTTGTCCTTGGCTGCATGTGAAGCACCCTTCCATAGGTGCAGGAGCAGAGGGCTCTGTTCCATGCAGGTGCTCATGAGAGCCGAGGTGACAGGGACCTCTCGAAGGGATACTGCACATTGTCTGCTATATATGTCCACCACCCGTTATCATTTTTGCTGTCTTTGGATTTTTGAGACAGGGTCTCATTATGTAGTTCAGGATGGCTTTGAATTTTCTATGTAGTCCAGACTTGTCTCAAACTCACAAACATCCTGCCTCAGCTTTCTGGGCGCTGGAATTATAGGAGTATGCAATTCGGCTTTAAAACCACACCGAAACAAAACAAAACAAAAAAACATAAACGCTACTAGCGGAGGGTCACTCAGTTGGTAAAGCACTTGCGCACAAGTGTGAGCGCCTGGGTTTCGTCCCCAGAACTTACACAAGAAGTTGGATGTGGTGGTATGTGCTTGGAACCCCGGCCCTGGAGATGTGAGACAGGGGATCTCTGGGAGTTTGAAGCCAGCCTGGTCTACTGGTAAGTTCTAGGCTAGTCAGGGTTGCATAGAGACCCAATTTAAAAACAAGCAAACAAAAGCCACACAACAAAATTAGTTGGTTAGTGACAGTGGAGGTTGTCTTTGGCTACGCACACACACGCACACATGAACGTGTGCACCCTCGCGCACTGGCATCACGCCTGTGTGTGGTGTATGTATGCTGTATGTTTTGTTTTAAGCGATGTTGAAGATGCAACCCAGGGCCTCTGCATGCTAGACAGGTGCTCTGTGTCCAATCTACATCCTCAGCCCACATTTATAATTTCACTTGCTGTATAGGAATGTCTGACAATATCTTGTTGGATACCTCTTAAATGCCAGTTTAAAAAGTTCAAAATCTGTCCCCAACAGAATAGGATGGGGTCACAATATGGGAGCTTTGTATACTAGATGAAGTGTATCTCCTGGGGATGCGCGTACCAGTGTTTGGTTTCCTGCGGCAGTGCTGGGAGGTGATAAAACTACTAGGGGTTCTTGGGAGAAGCACTTAGGTCTCAGAGAGCCCTGTCTTCTTGTAGTTCTCATAGGCCCTGATTGGGAGGGAACCGTTGTAAGGCAGGTCTGACCCTCCAGGTTCTGTGATGTGGAATCCTTACAGTTGCTTCTCCATGGTGTGGGGCAGGGAATTGCCAATGGACCCCCTAGGGCATGTGCTCATTCTCCCCATTGGCCATCTTCAGGATCCTTAGCAGTCCCTTCTGCAAGCACTGGGAGGCCCGCTCGCCAGTCAGTGTATGGACGCTGGCCTGCTTGACTCCCGAGTGCCACCTCGTGGCCTGACAGATGACTGCAGGTTCAGTGTAGAAATCCTGACTGGCCGGTCAGTCTTGGGGGTTTACTAGTAACTAGAAGAGAGAGTGAAGAAAGAGAGTGGGATGCTGTCTACAGAAAGCCACATGGGCTCTCTGTCGCACAGGGAAGATGTTCCTGCAGGATTCTGCTCTGAGAACATTTAATATGTCAGTTGATGATAAGTTACACAAACATCCAGGACTCCAAGGCATGAGCAGTATACGTCTTCCTCAGCTAGGGAGTGGGCACAGCTTTTGTCTTCCTCTTCTTCGTGTCCATTCAAGAACATTTCTTTGTATTTCACAGTAGTTCACCGAGTGCTGACCTAGTCCCCAATAGTTTGGAGACGAGGACATGTCAGTTGTCTCTCTTTTCTTATCTGGCCCTGGCATGCCCCGTGTGGACATAGGCACCCCTCAAGACCTCCATTTTTGACCCTCAGGCTCCAAGTTCAAGCAGGGTGTGCCCTACCTCCATGCCTCTTGTGGCTCCTCCTCTGAGCCTGAAGCCTGCTGTTCCCTCTCCCAGAAATCTCGATGCTTCTGTCTCTCTGTTCATTCTACTCTGATCACTTTGGGATGCTCAACCCAAGCACTTCCTCTGCCAGGAGGTTTTCCCTGGGGTCCCAAGCGCTGAGGTGATCCCTTCCCCACTGAGTCACTTATGGCTTTTGAGTAATTGTTCATGCTTGGTCCCGGAGACCTGAGTTGTAGAAGAAAGAGAAAATGGGAATGGACACTCCAGGCCCTGTCCCCTCATCTGCAGCCAGTTCCGGAGGTTGGTCAGAACTCACAGCAGTGAACTGAATGCCCCTGTCCAGCAGTGACTGGGATCAAGGTCTGCTTGCATAGTCTGGGGACACTGAGACGCCATTGGCCTCCAGGAACAGGGACTTTGCGGAGGGGGCTCCTCCCTCTCTCACCTGGACTGGGTGGGGGGGTGACAAGAGGGTAATGTGGGGGTTAGCCCATCCCCCACCCCCACATTACCCTCTCTAGTTGGAGACTGGCCACCAAGGCTCTGTTTAGTCCTGCCTCTGAGCTGTAGTTTGGGCCGTGTGACTTAGATCTGTGAGACACTTTGAAGGTAGAATTCCCTTGTCTCCAGGTGTCTGGCCTGACTTGGAGGACCAGATCCTAGAGCCAGAAACAGTGGGCCGGGAAGGAGCAGCCAGGCGTTGGGTTGGTTAGGGTTGTGGGTAGCAAGGCTGAAATGTTTGTGGTCAAAGTCGCTTTCCAATCCTGGCTTGTCCTCACTTTAGCTTTGTCAAACTGAGCTACTGCCTACTCCCCTGGGCCTCAGTTTCCCTTCTGAAGCCTAGGATCCTGCCTTTCATGGTTGTTGGGGAAACAAATGAGGAAACTGAGTCTCTGAAGTTGCTTAGCTCCCGGAGTTATCCATCGAATAGCCAGCTCAGCAGAGGCTGTGGAGGAGCAGGCCCCTAGGGGCGCTGGTGCTCACTGGCAGAGTGAGAAGTACTATGGTGGATATCAGGTGGTCCTGACAAACACAGAACTTTGTTCCCGGGCTAAGCTGCCCATCTGTCCCTCAGTGAAGACACCCCATACCTGGGTTCTGGCTCCTCAGGGGCCCAGCTGTGGACCATGTCATCCCATTTGGGGCATCCCTGGCGTGCTCAGCTCACGTCTCAGACCAAAGACTCCCTCGTTGCATCTTCTGCTCTTTCCTGTACTCCAATATCAATGACCAGGAACCTAGGTGTTACCCGAACACCTTGAGAGTCTGGATTTTCTTGCTCTCCACAGGAGCCACCCTGGTCAAAACTGCTGTCACCTCTCACCTCAGTGACCCAGTGATCCCCCTGGCCCTCACCCCCCATTCAGTTCTCCCGAGCCAATCCCATGTCTTTTCTGCTTACAGTGTCCTTCTCCCAGCCCACGACCTCGGCTACCTTCCTGGTTAGGACACTTAGATTCTGCCTCCTCCAAGGTGTAGAAGCCTGGCTCCCTCCCAGACACCCCTCACACCCAGCTCCCTAACTAGCTAGGTAACTTCAGATCTCAGCTGAATAGCTTTTTCCAGGAAGCCTCCCCTGATTCTTAACCCCTACCTTGAGACCAGGTGCCCCTGAACCAAGGTTCCTTTGTACTTCACCCGAATTATGTTAAATTTTCTATATCCTTGGAGGTGACCATCATTTCCCTGCTTCTCAGCCTAGTGGACACTCAAAGGACCCGCTGGTTGCATGAAGGAACGGTAAGTGCATGTTGGGTAGCTGGACAGAGAGGAATGGAGATGGATGGCCACACTGGGCTCAAGGCTGGAGACGGCAAGAGGCTTAGGCAATACAAGGAGGGAGGGAGAAGGGGCTTATGAGGTGGAGTTGGGCAAGACCAGGGACCCCAAACCATGTGTCCACAGCTTGCTGCTCCTGGCAGCCACGGGGAAGTCCATCGGTGTCACGGGCAGATCCTTCTCAGGCCCCGTCCCCGTTCCCCAAGGAGAGGCCACACAGGCGTGTACAGGTTGTTTATTTACAAATATACCGACATCTCATCTTTTTCTCGTTGTTTCCATTTTCTGCTTTTGTGGGAAGAGGCAGAAGGTGAGTGGAAGGCGGGGGTGGTGATGTGGTAACGCTAATAAATAATTTAACAATGACAAGTTATTAAATAAAATGAGTGTGGGGATGGCAGGCGGGCAGTCTGTACAAGGTAAACGAAAGAATACGATGGGTGGCCTGGTCCCAGCCCAGCTGCAGCAAACTCCCTCCAGCGGGGTCCCAGGGCGGGGCAGGGCAGCAGCCCGGAGACCATTGGCAATTGCCCCTATTAAGGGCCACGTGTCGAAGGGTCCTTCCTGCTTTCCTGCTCCCAGGCCGCACGTGAGCCTCCTTGTCAGGTGTGAGTGTGTGCACGTGAGTGTGAGTGTGGCGCCCCTTCCCCACTGCGGTCAGCCCTGAGCTGCAGCGTCCCCCTGGCCCGAGGGGTGCCCAGAGCTCTGAGTCCATCTTCTGTCTTCCCTGACTGAGCAGGAAGGACATCCAGATGAACTGGGGAGATGGCCTCACTTCAAAGGGATGTCTCTAAAGGAGGAGAGGCTGCCTCTCAGCTGGGCCGACTTGTGTAGGGCAGTTCCTCACCAGCCACACCGCCTCCAGAAGCCTCCAAGACAGCAGGCTGTCTGTGCCACCCCTTGGTCTGACCCTCACACCTGATGTGGTGTTCGTGCATGCCCTCTTGTGCGTCTCTGAAGACAGCAGAGTATGGGAAGCCTCACGGAATGAATACACAGATAGGGCCCTGCCTGGAACAAAACCCAGATTCTTGTCATTCGTGTGTGACACTTGGACAGGTCCCTCCCTCTGCCCGAGCCTCAAGATGCCATCCCACAGCCAGGAGGCAGGACTTGGCTTTTCTCTGAGATACCCCTTCCCATCTCTCAATTTCTGCCTCTCACTCCCACAACGCCCTGCTCCTTCAGGCTGCAGGCTAGCCCTCCTAGCCCTGTACCATTGCCTTCTCTCAGCCCGGCTCTTCAACCTGAGTGAGATTTCTAAGAAGGTCTGGACAGGGCTATAACAAAGGCTGAAGCCCTATCCCTGTAGCATCCTGGGGCTGTTATGGGCTCCTGTGTCTCAGTAGGGGAGCAGGCCACAGCCATGGTGAGGGGATCCTGAGAACGGTGGCCAGGGTATCTCCGGTGTAATGGCTGAGGTCCCTCCTCTGGCAATTTAGAAGTGTCCTGATAACATCTCTGGCTGAGGACACTAGCATGGGGACAGCAGAGGCCAGAGCTGGACTTGGAGTCTGGAGGCCTCAGAGCAGAACACTTAGGGACCCTTAGTGACCAGCAGGTTTGGTGAGAACACACTGGTCCCTGGTGGAGACATTCATGAGACAAAGAAGATGGGAACAGGCCTACCGTCCTTAGCTCAGCTGCAGCCTCTACCTTGCCGTGAGGCCTTGAGCACATCGCTGCCCCTCTCCTGTCTCAGGTTTCTCAGCTGCCACACAAGGGATGACCTCCACAGCCTACTGGTATTTTTTTGTGTCTTCAAACTCAAAAGGTGGATAAGAGAAGGCTGGGTCTCCTGGGAGCTGGTATCTACCCTGGGTCTACCCATGTATGCCCTGCATGATTCAGCCAGAGGCCTGTACCAGAGGGGGAAAGGGTGAATCCCAGGGAAGCAGCTGGCTCAGGACCACAACATCAGCAAGGAGGTTAGGGATGTCTTCTATAAAAAGAGGGACGCAGGAGGGCTATGCTGCTGCTTTTCCCTGCTGACTCCATCTTGTAACATCTGAGTGGGGTTAAGGGGGTCTGAGTTCTCTCCAGAGACAGAGAACAAGCCCACACAGTGTAACTAGCCAGATACAGGAGCCAAACGTGGAGAGAGAGACGCTCATCCTTATGTACCCAAAGCTAGAGCTCGCCAGACATCAGGGTGTGTGTGTGTGGGTGTTAGGATTCAGCGTTAAATGAATGACAGTATCCTGGGTGGGCATCTGCCTCCAGGGGCCAGTGGGGGTTGCTAAGGAAAGACCCACCATCTCTTCTGCTTTGGGCAGGAAGAGTCCAGGAGACTGGGGGCTGTGGTGGCACCAGAAACTGATATGCTGGAGTACCATATACTGTTCAAGGGTACTGCAGGGAGCCACACAGGGCTGACCTCTCACCCAGCTGAGACAGAGCAAGAAAACAGTGGGTTGAGAGTACTGCCCCAAGCCAACCGAGCCAACAAAAGGAAATGCAACAGCTACAAGCCGCGGTCTTTCACAGGTTCTAAGCAATCAGTAGCCCACCTACACATATCGAGGAGTTGTGGCTTGCTATTGTATCTGGCAACACCCAGAGGATTCATTATAGAACAAGGGTAGGTTCCCAAGGTGGGCCCCTAAACCACCTGCTGGATCTCAGACCACACTAGCAGAGGTAAGGTACCAAAAGCAGGGGAGGGGATGGGCCTGTTTAGTGTGAGCTGGCTCAAGTCAGGAGGGAAGCTTGGTTACAGCTGTCCCACACCTACAGAGAGAAGGCAGGAGCCCTGCTAGAGTACAGCCTCAACCTGTGGAGACTAAGGGTCACAAGAGTCCACAAGGGCAACTAGCTTGGGCTTCTTATCACTGGCCCTGTGTAAAAATGAGGACCACAGGGAATTAAGTATCAGGTGGTGTCAAGCTGGTGACTCTTCAAGTCCTTTCCGTCTGGAGGTCAGCTGTGGCCTCATTCTCCTGGTTCTGTGGGCTCCATCTCTGGCTTGGGAGCTGGGTGGGTCTGTGACTGCTCTCCTATCCCGGCAGTCTGACCTGTGCAGAGTCTGGGGTCCACCCAGGTTCACCTGCTCACCCCCAAAGCTTCCCTCCTTCCTCCCTCTCCAGTTGCTCTCAGAGGCAGGTCCTGCCCGCTGACCTCACTGCCTCTTCCTGGAAAGACACAGCAGCCTGCAGAGCAGAGCCTCTGTCCGGCTCTTCCCATCTCCGTGTGCGCGTGAACCAAGTGTACATGTGTGTGTGCACAGCTGTGCCTACAAATGAGTATGCTGTTCCATGTGCATCCCTGTCCATTTGGGTCTCCCCGATCTCCTCTGCCCACACCCCTCCTCCTGCATGACTCCTAGTTCAGGCAGGGCCAGAGAGCCTGTCATACCTGCTTGGCTCCTCCTCTCCTCTGCTCCAGCCTAGGGCTGGGAACAGTGACCCTGGGCCTCCTAGGACCCAGAAACCATTCCCTGCGCTGACCAGAAGGGGAAGTGGTCACCAGCGCAGGATACCCGTATAACTGTTTCTCGGGTACCAGGCACTGTCCCAGGGCTGGCTATGTAGGGACTATGGGAGTTGGGCGAAAATAGAATGTTAAAAAAAAAAAAAAGAACAAATTTAAGCTTCCCAAAAAAAGAAGTGGGGAGGGGAAGGAGGTGATGGAGTCAAAGGGCTGGGAGGTGAGTGGCTGTCCAAGAGCTCTGGGTCCCCAGGGATCACAAGGTCTCTGTGGGCAGGACACAATCCCTGCCCAGGCTGCACCCATCTGCCTGTTTGGCTGTGCCCAGTGGGCACTTGAGCCAGGTTCGGCTGGCCGAGGGGAGGGCACCGTATGGCTGTCTGTAGAGTCCAAGCGGGTGGCGGGCTGGGGGGCCGGCTGGCTGCAGAGGCCTGTGGCCCCACCCTTGGCCCAGGCCCAAGCGTCCATGCGGCCCGGCTGGCTCTCAGGAGGCAAAGTAGGAGCTCTGCATAGAGTAGAGCCTGTCGATGGGGTTCCCCACGCGGGCCTGCAGGGATCCCACATCGGAGGAGCCCAGGAAGCAGTCGCTGAGGCTGGTGAGGGAGGTATCGCTATCGATATCGTGGAAGATGGAGTCGTTCCCTGTGGGGAGCAGAAGGGATGTCAGGACCTGGGTGTGGGAGCCAGGGCTCCGGGGGTCCTGGCAGCCCTGCAGGCTCCATGGTCAGGGGTTATGGGCAGGCCAGCTGGCTGGGGCTAGGCCCTTCCTATCAGGGGGAGGGGTGCTGGCAGTGCAGGCTGGACTGCCCTGGGCCTTGGGCCCTTAGCTCTGGGCAGCAGGGACTGTCATAGCCTCTGTCTGCCTGGCTAGGCAGGGACAGAGGGCAGTGCTGGGGCAGATGGGGGGTGGGGCAGCTTACCATAGGGGTTCATGTGGTCACCTGGCATTTGGGGCGGCGTGAGGCCCTGCTGGAAGGGGTCGCTGCTTCCGTAGGGGCTCTGCTCCATGGCCACGATCTGCTGTTGCGGAGGGGCCAGTGGCGTGTAGGAGGCCATCATGCCCTCCATGCGGCTTGACAGGACCTCTGAGGACAGTGAATGTCTTCACCTGCCTGTCCTGTCCTGGTAGTCCCCTCAGATGTTCCCCACCAACCCCTCCTGGATGCAGCTTCCACCTTCTCTCTTAGGATCCCTTCCCCACCTGCTCCATCTGCAGGAGCTCAGGCTGGAGACTGGGCAGACTTTGCTGGCAGTAGCTATGTACCACAGCTCACCATGTAGGGGCACTAAGGAGGAACCCAAGCCTAGGGAGGCTTCCTGGAAGAAAAGCTCTCATCCCAGCAGGCCCTAAAGAACCTTCAGGAAGGGGTAAGACAGGCTGGGGAGGGGAGCTTGCTAGGTGGGACTGGAAAGTCCAGCAGCTGGAGCTAGACCACCAGCGAGTCAGGCAGTCAACATGAGCAAACAGGTTGTGGAATGGGTAGGCACCGAGGGGGCGCTTTAGGATTGGAATGCAGCAGGATTCCCTCTGGGGCTCCCCGAAGCAAGGAAGGTGCTGTGGAGAAATGGGGGGCAGAGCTGGGCCTGTTTGGGAGGAGAGGAAGTGAAGGGGATCCTGGGACTCAGTCAAGGTCTTTGTAGGAAAGGTAAACAGGTAAGGGACAACCACTCTCCAGATGGTGGCAGAACAGAGGGAAAAGGGGAGGGGTCAGAAGGGTCATGGGCAGTGAGGCAGCACCAAAGGGGTTCTGGTGAGCTGGCAGGATTCTTGGCATCTGGGAGGGAGCTGGGGACACTGGAGAGCAAGGCATACGCAGTGCAGGGCTGCCTGGTGACTGTGGGCCCAGGAGGGTCTAAGGAGAACCGAGAGATAAGGGGCCTTGGAACCTTGTCAGTAGATCCCCAAGTCCAGGCTGGGATGCTGGCCTGGCTCTAACCCTGAATGGCAGGGCTGCCTGCAGGTGGTTGGCCTCTTCCCAGGGGCCTCCCGTTCCCCCAGAGCAGGGAGTTGTTCCTCTACCACACCAGCAGTGCCCGGAGCTCCCTGTACCTTCCTCCCTCTATAACTTCACCTCCATGTCCCTGTGTAGCCTAGGAGACCAGCCCTGGGCCCAGGATATTGATGCTGAAAAAGATTTCTGGGTGAAGTCCAGCTTCGTGCTCTGTGGACTGGCCCTTGCTACTAGTGGCAACCCACCCTGCGCTTCCCCGTACCCCATGCAGCCTTTTACAGGCTGAGTGAACAGCCCGCACATGTCACTGCTAAAAGTGCAGGTTGGAGCCCTATATGTATGCGGGACAGCTTTGCCCCTTGCTGGTGGTGTGATCCCAAAAACTCTCCTGAATATCCTCAGGCCTCAGTTTCCTCATAAGGTAAGCCTGACCATCCTATCCTGGTGGGGTTCCATGAGAACTGAGTGGGACAGAGTTGGCAAGGAAAGAGCCTGGCCACACTGAGCACAAGGGGATAGCAGTGGCTTTCACCCTGCCTCTGAAACCTCTGCTCCCCGTGTCCCCAGGGCTCACCTTGGCCCAGCCGCTGGGAATTCTGCTGCTCCTGCTGCTGCTGGTGCCGCCGGGCCAGCTTCTTCATCTGCAGGGGGACAGGACAGGAAAGGTGCCCGCTCAGTCTCAGCCCCCTTTCTCCATCTCTTCTGCCCATCCCCATCTCCCAGGCCTGCCCTAGAGCACCAAGGGTAGCAGTGACCTCTCACCTTTGCTCTTTGGTTCTGAAACCAGACCTGGACCACACGCACGCTGAGGCCTGTCTCCGCTGCCAGTGTCTCTCGGACCTGACCCGGAGAGAGGGAGACAGGTCAGGTCTGTGTAGATGGTGGCTGGGAGGTGGCAGTTGGGTGGAGGGGTGGAGGGACACTCCTGCCCCCTCCATGATAGCAGTGGGTGGTGGAGGAGGATCTGGACCCCCAATAACCAGAATAGGGATGTTGGCCCCAGACCACCCCACACAGACTCACCTTCCGACAGGGCTTAGAGGAGACCTCAAAAGAAGCCTTGAAGGCTCTCCGCTGCTGTGTGGTGAGGATGGTCCGGGGCCGCTTGGGCCTTCTTGGGTCCTTCCCATCGTCTCCACTGCCCTTGCTCTGGCTGCCCTGCCCCTTTGCTGGCTTCATGTCTCCATCTTCGTCCTCACTTTTCACTGTGGAAGACACAACCTAAACTGTCAGTCCGAGCTTTTTACCTTCAGGTGAGAGTCCCCTCACCACCTGCTGATGCCTGCTGCGGCTCCCTAATGACCTTAGGGTGAAGAGAACCCTTCCCTCTGCCTATTCATACTTCTTTGCCTTAATTTCCTGCTCCCTGCACAGACACTCCTCACTGCCTCCTCCTGGGCCTCAGCCCGGTCTAACTCTGCTGACCCACAGGTTCCCTGATGCCATCCCCAGGTGCAGGCATTCGTGCACAGACTTAGATGCTAACACACTCAGGGAGAGTTGAATCAGGCCCCTGTGGGGACGGTACCCAGGTGTGCGTGCATGGTTGTGCACAAGCATCAGGTAGACACACACCAGAGTGTGTGCAACATGCCGGCGCTCACACATAGGGGCAGATCTGCTGTTGTGTGTCTCTGAAGGCTGGCGGTCTCCTGCATAGGCATGTGGCAACAGCCTAGACTGACCCCGGGCTCATCTGGCTCATCTCTTTTGAAGCCCACCTTCCCTGCTGGCCTGGTCACGTGTCATGCTAGCTGGGGACCAGGGTGGAAAGAGAAGAACGCCAAGGCACCTTCTCTCTTGAGGTCTCCAGGGACTGAAAACTGGCAAAGACACAGGGACCAGGCATCCTCACAGGAGGGCTTGGGACCAGGACATGCAAGCATGCGCACACTGTGCTCACTGGTGGCTACACACACCTGCATCCTGGCACAGAGGCCCACACATATGCTGTGTAGAGACATTTACAATTGTGGGCCCACAATTGTAAAAGAGGCCTGTACTCACAGGCAGGGACACATACATGCCAAGATTTATGCTGGGCATGAAGAAGCATGTGTGCACACCCAGTAATGCACACACCAACACTTCCATGACCACAGGGCTTGGGGCCTTAGCGACCACTGGCCAAGCTTCCCAACAATCGTAAGCTTCCAAGGCCGCTCACTGGAACCTGTCCCTCCCTAGCCCCAGTCTCTTTCGAAGTGAGCCTCATGGAGGACTGTGATCGCTTCTACCACATCTATAAGCTGGGCCGGTGGCTTTCCCTTCCATGGGAATGCAGGTGCCACAAGGATGCTGTCACGGTGTCTAACCCAGGGATGGCCAGCAGCAGATCCATGAGGACTCTGCCACACTGAGGCCCAGACACTGGGGCCCTGGCAATGGCAGACACTCCCCACAAGGGCAGAAGCCATGCCTGTGGGTCTAGGATACCTCAAAGGGCAGGCCAGCCATCTTGGCATGTTCCCTGCTCAAGTCTCAGGAGTGACAAGGTCCCAGCTGGACTTCAGGCCTTGCCAGAGAGCAAGTGTGTGCATATGAGTGTGTATACAAACATGCATGTGCAGCCCATGAGTGTGCTGGTCGGGTGCAGAGGTGTGAAGCATATACATGTATGTGTGTATGTGCCTAGGGGGAGCTTTGCATGCTTCAATGTGTAAGCACATGTCTCCACATATGGGCATGTGGGGCCATGTCTCTATGGCACTGGATCATGTGTGGTCACATATAGATAGGCATGCAGATGTGTGTGCCTTGGGGCTGGGACCCAGATAAGTGCTAGGGCAGCAGGTAGAGGTCGGTGTGGCACATCACTGCTGGCTGGACATGCGTGGGGGTGCAGGACTGTGGAGCTCAGAAGCTCCTCTCCGGTGCCCTGCTGAGCCATGTCCTGCAGCTGTCCCAGCCTAGGCTCACCAGAGTCGGACTCGTCGGGGCTCACGGAGCTCAGCAGATCCTTCTCCTTTTCGTAGTCGCCCTTGCAGAGCAGCTGGCCCTCCTTGAGCACGAATTCATCGCCTTTGCGCAGCTGCCTCTCGCACACGCAGCAGCAGAAGCAGCCCAGGTGGTACACACACTCCAGGGCCCGCATCACGAACTCGGTAGGGGCGATCTTCTCCATGCAGCCGCTGCACTTGGCAGCGAAGAGCCTGCAGGGCACCGAGGAGGCACAGGCTGGGGTGAGAGGGTCTGGCCCGGGATGTCTCCTGCTGCCACTCCGGCCTTTGGGGCTGACAGACAGTGGGGGGGCAGGAACAGATCTTCCCCTTCTCCATGCCCCAGTGGACTGAGAGTGGGCACTAGGTGCCTGTGTTGGTCAGCTCTGCTTTTGGGTTTTCCTGCTCAGGCACAGAAACCACTAGAGGGCAGTGTGTAGGGTCAGCCTCCCTCACCCCATAGCCAAGCAATCCCAGTGTAACTCTGCCCTCAGCCTGGGGCCTTCTGCCCTCTGGGGCTCCCAGCTCCTCAAACCCTTCAACCTTCTCTCACCTGTGCCCCAATACAGGACACGGAAAGCTCTTTGTAAAACACACGTTGATTGTGTTCTTTCCCCGTCCACAGTCTTCCATAGCTCCCAAGTGCATTTATCCCACCTCACCACCCATGCTTCTTGGCTGTAATCCCTCAGAACAGCCACGGGGTTTCCAGAGCACCCTCACAGAGGCAAGCCTCTTCCCTTCATTTCAGCAGTGGGCATGGCTTGCAGAAACACGGGTAGCTGCTATACTAAGCATGTTACACGTGCATGTCACGTGATCTTGCAATGGCCCTTGCAACCAGAGAGAGAGACCTGGCTCCATTTTAAGGATGAGGAAATGGAAGTGCAGACAGGAGCTCTTGCTCAGAGCACACACACGATGTAGTGAACACTTCCCAGTGTGGGCTGAGCCCGGCTCTCATCATGGCAGGCCCTGTCTCCTGTCCAAGGAGCTAGCTGGGATAGGGTCTCCATGGCCCTGGCTGGCCTGTGCTGGAGGTCCTGCTGTTCTGCTGACCGCTCCTCCCCACACCCTGTCACATGCCTGCTCTGTGGGAACTCAGCCTCAACAACACTTTGATGGAAAAATTTATGAAGAATCAAATTATTGCTGCTGGGAGGGAATTAAAACCATTTTTCATTCCCCGCATCCCCGGGCCACGTCTGCGGGCGCCACCTTGGGAGCACTGCTCGTCCCATCCCTCTTTATGGCCCGCCATCACGGGTACAGATTACAGCTGCAATTCTCTGCTAATCGGTTCTGGAGCAGGGACAGCCGTAAACGCCAGGCTCTCGCCCTGCCTCCCTTCTCTGGGCTGCATCAGCGCCCCCCACAACAAAATGCTGTCATGCAATAGACAGGGATTCTTCCAGTTCTCATTGCTGCCCTGGCACTGACCAGAGCACTCGGCCTGGGGGTGACCCCAGTACGCACCTCTATTTTGTGTGGCAGACTCCTATTCAACCTGCAATACCCAACTCCAATGCCACCTCCTCCGGGAATCCTTCTCTGATGATGCCCTAGTCTAGGGGAGGTGGCCTCCCTTACCTGCTTCTGAACTTCTTTATTGCCTCAGGTTGCTCTGCTGCAAAATGGGGGTGTCAGAAGACCATCCTGAGGATTTGATGACATTGGGCAGGTGAGTCAGCAAGAAGCCACCATGCAGTTCTCCTAGAAGTCCCAACTCTGGTAGGGGTATATCTCAAAGCTGGTTATGGCTCCTTCTCATTCTCAGGGGCCTCCATGTGCATTCGTGGTGAGAATATGCAAAGCCTTGGCACGGGCATGAAGGTCAGACCGGTGTTCGAGGGAGTGGGAACCCTCTAGCCCACCCCAGCTTGTGGCTTTGCAAGGCAGCTGGGTAGTTTTATTCAGAGCCCAACCTGCCCCATTGGTAGACAGAAGCGCCTAAGAACCTGTCTGGCCATGGACTCCTTCCCAGAGGCAGATGCCTGCCCCTCACTGCCACTCTGTGCCTGACCAAGGTGCCCAGAAAGGGCTGCAGAGGTCTGAACAGATGGGCACTGGCCAGGTCTCGGCCATCTTGGCAGGCCCAGGTCCCAGGCCAGAGTCAGCATGTTGTGTGGGGCTTCCTGGACTGCAGAGAGGGTGTCTGTCGGGGGTGACCTGCATTCAGCGACTGTGCCACCAAGCTGGCACTCCTGCATTCAACAGCCGCACTAATGCCTTGGCAGCAGGGGGTGGATTGCGACTTTCTCCAAGCTCATCAACCCGATCTATTATTAATACCCCTCCGAAGGCTCCAGCAACCATTTCCAGGCAGTACAGCCGCTCAGGGTGTCATCTGTTATCTAGATTGCAAGAGCCTGGGAAATAAAACAAACGGCGTGCACTTTATAAACGGAATGTGCCATCCGTTCAGTCTCCAAGCATCTCTCCACCCAATAAAACATCGGGGGGCGCATATGAAATACTCACTCCCAATTATGGGGCCGGCTTTGTCTGCCATGCAGGGATGGAGTGAGAGCTACTACCGGGTGCATGTGTGTGTATGTGGGGGTCCCCTCCTCCCTCCAATCCCCTGCCCAGTTCCTTCACTGTGGGCACATGGCTGGAACCAGGAACCACTGAGAGCCAAGGAGAAGCAGGCCAACTACAGGCAGGACACTGCTATTGCGGAGGCTGGGAAGCTTTGTGAGCAGCTCCTCTCCCCCAGCCTCAGCCTGCTTTGTGTGTAATGGGCTCAGCGCTGAAGCCTGCTTCCCAGCACAGCAGGCAGGAGTCATCAGCTTAAAGCTGCAAGCAGACAGGGCTGGAGCACGCCTCGGCTCTGCTCTGCAATATGAAGCTGCAAACCCAGGGCTTTGCATGTCCTAGATGAACATTCTACCCCTTAGCTCCATAGCTCCCTTGCTATGTGACTTCGGGCAAGACTTTAACCTCTCTGAGACGCGGTCTATCACATAGGAACATTTGGGCTGGGGAGGTAGCTCAGTGGGTAGAGCGCTTTGCTTAGCATTCATGAAGACCTGGGTCCATCTCTAGCACCATGTTAAACCAGGTATTGTGGCAAACACTTGTAATCTCAGCACTGGGGAGGTGGGGGCAGGAGGATCAACAGTTCAAGGTTGGAACCAGTGAGGTGCTCCCTGGGACCTGCTGTACAAGTCTGCACCCGAGTTCAATCCCTCAAACATATATAAAGGTGGAAGGACATGTAAAGGGCATGATTTAACATGTACACCCCGCCCCCGATTGTACACACACAGTCATAAAGAGAAATGCAAAAATTTAAGGCTATCTCTGACTACACAGAGTGTAGGGCCAGCCAGCCCTGAGCTACATGAGATCAGGTCTCAAACAAACAAACAAAACCAAAAACAAAAATAAAACAAAAGCCAGGCAGACATGATGGGACACACCTTTAATCCCAGCACTCAGGAGGCAAAGGCAGGCAGGTCTTTGAGTTCGAGCCCAGCCTGGTCTACAGAGTGAGTTCCGGGACAGCTGGACACAGAGAAACCCTGTCTGGGAAAAAAACCAAACCACACCACACCACACCAAGCCAAGCCAAACTACAACAAACAAACAAACAAACAGAGATCGCTCTTAGCGAACTGCAGAACAAGATTAGGTATCTGTGAGGCCCTGGGCCCCACGCTGGCCCAGGGAGCCTTCCACTACTATTTGCCCTCTCTGCCCCGCACTGTCCCCTATCCGAAATGCCTTTGTGGTCCCTGCTTATTGGGTCCTCCATGATTTCTGGGAGCAGGTTCCTGATACTGGCCGTGTGCACAAGTCCCAGCATGCCGTGGGAAGGCCCTGGACTCTGGGCAGCCTCTCTTGTTCTCATCAGCCGCAATGGGCCCCGCCCTCCTAACTCGAAGACCACCTGTCTCAGGGAAGCTCTGAGCACTAAGCAGGCGTGGCGACCGTTCACCTGCATCATTTGTCTAAGTTCTCACAGACCTGGCGGGCAGGGGCAGACATGACCAAGGTCACACACAGCACCGCTCTGTCCTGTCTATGGTTGCTGAGTCTGGGCATCTACCTCCTTAATTCTTACGCTCCATGAAGGGTCTGGGTTCTTCACAAACCAAACTGAGGGCTGGGAATCTAGCTCAGCATGCTTGCTGAGCATACAGGAAGCTGGGTTTGATCCCCAGCACTGCATAAAGTCAGATGTGTTGGCATACATGTGTAATCCCAACACTCAGGAGATGGATCAGTAAGTTTAAAGTCATTCTTGACTGTATAGTGACTTTGAGGCCAGCTTGGGATACATAAGACCCATTCTAAAAATAAGAATAAAATAAATAAAAACTAAATTAAACATCACTCTATGTACACATATTCTCAATGATCACCGTGTAAAACATTCTATTGTGGGGGCTTCCCTCTCTGAGAGAGTCCCAGGCTGTGAGAACCCGTCTCCAGCAGCAATTCATTTGGTTTATCTAAAGCACAATTTATTAAACTCATAAGAGGCTAATTTTTTTTAAAAGCCTGAAAACGCAGTATTTTGCGGAGTATTTGAATATAGGTCACAAATCTAACAAACTAACTTCTTAGCCAACGGCCGCTGTGGGATAACATGGAGCACAGCTGCACCTCAGGCGTCTTCAGCCCGATGCCAGATGTCACACCGAGCTCAGAACCCTGGCTCTGCCATTCTCAAGCCCTGAGACTTTGTATAAGTACTTACTCGTGGGCCTCAGTGTCTCCATGTGTTTAGTGGGGACAATGAGAGGTGCTGCTGCCGACTGGGGTGAGGGTCCTGGGACTGGATAGGGAAATGAGGACCTCGATCCCTGCGAAAACCTCTCTGAGATTCCCAGCGCTGGTTCGGCCTTCTTGCTGAGTGGAAGGTCCCTTCTCCCCCTCACTGAACAGCATGTGTATGCCCCATCAGTGCACTTCACAGTTTGTGGGGCCCTTTGTTGGGTTCTGAGGATAACATCGACTCCACGTGTGTGCTCCTGGCTCTCAGCAGGACCTCCTGCAGCCCTCATTTGGTGGACGCTGCCACTTCTCAATTGGTATGGAAGCTTGAGGACAGCCGACAACTTAGTTTTACTTCCTCGTATTTGAAAATGTCTTACAAAGGCTCCTATGTGGTCTTAGGCATATTAGCAGGTGGTGTTTCTTTAGAAGGTAGGGCCTGGGGAGAGGTTAGGTCCCTAGGTTATAGCCTTGAGAGGGATACTGAGGTCCTGGCCACTGCCATGATGTTCCGCCCTGCCACAGGCCCAAAGCCACTAGGCCAAGTGACCATGGACCGAAGCTTCTGGAGTCATGAGCCAAAACAAACCTTTTTTTTTCTTGTAAGTTGATGGCCTCAGGGACTTTGTGACAATGACAGAAGCTGGCCCACCCCTGATATGACCAGAGTCATATCACACTGGTTTGCTTCAAGACCCTTGAGAGCCCACAAGAACATCAAGGTAAGCCCAAGACCCAAGCATGGCCCTCAAAGCCACGCTCAGGCCTGCCACCAGCAGCCATGCCTTCTCCTGCTCCAAACAGAGCAGTTCCCACCTGCTTCCGAGGTTTGCCTTCTCTCGTTCTTCCCTCTGCTTCTGGAAGGTTCACCCTTCCAGGCCTGCTTCAAAGGCCCCCTTCTAAGGTTTCCCTTGATGCACAGCCCCAGCCATTCTCTATTTGTGTCTATGGCCCCTGCTGAGCTCGGAGTTAACACCGGGTCTAACTCGCTCCGGGCCCGACACTGAGAAGAGTATTAGTGTTCACTGAATGGGTGAACAACCTTGTGAAAAGTGAAATGACAGTCAGGTCGGGTGAGAAAAGATCATGTTTCTTTAAGGGGCTCTAAGGCTCTTACTGGGTAACAAGACAGATTTGTTCTCTCTGACCCCTCCACATCTACACAACTTAAGAGTCTGTTTGCCTGTCTGTCTTTTTGTTGAGGCTTCTGTCAGAATGTCACCCTGGACCACGATGGCTGAGGCAGATGCTTCCTATAAGTCCACTCCTAGCTAAGCCCCAGAGCTCCTGGACACCCTGCTGAACTCTCCTCCCCAGTGGAGACCATGTGAATGGGAACTACTGGCTTTGTGGCTCTCTGTGCCCATCGGGGCACCTTCCTCGGCTTCATCCAGCCCCAGTCTGGAAACTGGCTCTGAGGGTGTCTGGGCACACAGCCAGGATGCCTGGTCCCATAGATGATTGTTGTGTAGCAGGTGATCTGCCAGGTTGTGTTCCCCACAGGAAGGTAGGACAGGTCATGACACGGGCATAGGAAATTGATTCTGAGGCTGGCAGGAGTGGTTTTGAATTCCAACTCTGCCCTACTAGCTTCCTGCTTTTGGGATAAGCCACCTCTACCCTGAGAGCCTGCCTCCCTTAGAAAATGGAGGATGGGTGCCCACCTAGCAGAGGTGGTAGCCTACTCTGGGCCACACCCAGGTAGCAGGACCCTGGGTTCCATCTATGGGACTCAAGACAGCAAAAGTTCCCTGTGATGTGGGGTTCTTATAGTAAGACCCCACTGTAAGTGGGGTCCCCTATGATGTAGGTACAGGGGTGAGGGGCAGGCTCCAGAGCCTGACAGGGCCCTGGACTGTAGGGGTGGCAGACCCTGCAGGAGCCAGCCATCACTGGGGCTCACTGACATCTCCCCCACGTGCCTGTGCATCCTTATCATTCCGGGCTTAGCTGTTTTTTATTTGGAGACAAAAAGAGGCCCGTTGATGGGATCCAACTCAAACCAGCTGCAAACATCTGCTTTGATGCGGCAGGAGCCGCAGGCAGGCCCGGAGTGCGTGTCAATCAGGCGACTGGAATGTGCTGCGTGGCTGGCCATGCTCACTGGCTGCCGGTGTAGTACCTCCTGGCCTGCCAGGGCTTGGCAGGGCCTTGCTGACCTGCTGCCTGCCCAGCCTGCATGAGAGCTGCCCTGGGCTTCTCTTAGCCCTTTGATCCACCTCTGGGGCACAGTGGGGAAGCCCCAGCCAGGGCTGGAGGTCACAAGCCATAGGCAGGCAGGGACCAGCCCAGCTTGGAGCTTGAGGTATTGTCCTCACACCAGCACATACTCAGTGATCCCACAGACACTGGCACCTTCTCCAAGTCAGGGTATTAAGTGGGGATGGGGCTAGGAGCAGAAGAGAGTCCACCCCTGGCCCCACCTCAACTTCCATTCTCACAGAGGGGACATTCTATAGGTGAGAATAGTGTGTCTATTGGAACAACTAGACCATCACATGCACACAGCGTACACAAGGACACAATAAAGTAACACAGGAGGCAGGGCGGCGTCTAGAGGGCCGTGGTTTTAGAGCGGGCAGTCAGAGGCAGCTGGGGCACCTAGGGAAGGGGTTCCAGTCGTGGGATCAGCAGTGTAAAGGCTCTGAAGTCGGGGTGCACATGCGGTGCTAGGAAGTGACACAGGGCACTGTGGCTGGAGCAGGTGAGTGAGGGGGAGGGGCCGGGAGCAGGCAGACCTGGAAAGGGCTGATCATGTGACCTGGGAAGGCTTTGAGCTAATGGGCTAGCACTTAAAAGTTTTTAAAATATTTATTTATTTATTTATTTATTTATTTATTTATTTATTTATTTATTGTTGTGTGTGAGAGAGAGGTGGGGGGGGGAGAGGACAACTGTCTAAGTCAGTTTTCTCCTACCATGTGAGTTCTAGAAATTGAACTCAAATCATCAGTCTTGGTGGCAAGCACCTTTGCCCACTAAACCATCTCTTTGGCCCTCTGGGCTGGCATCTTAACTGGCTCTCTCTGGCATTTTTGTAGCCACGATGAATGAGGAACAGAGACAGGCTTGGAGACATCAGCCCAGTGACCTAGGCAGAGGTGAGGTCAATTCCTGCTAGGTACCATCAGGGAAGGCACCCTGTAATAGCCTCATCCCTAGAAGCCTTTGAAGGAGAGGGTACCAGAGGAAAGGTGGGTCTGAGCCTCTCAACAAGTGGGGGGAGGGGCAGAGAAGCCATTAGGAAGGAAAGCTGAGACACAGTAAGGGAGGGAAGAATGGGGCCTCACCTCTGGACAGGATGTGTCCAGGGGCGGCAGCTGCCCTCTGAAGCGCCGGAGAAGCTCTGAAGCACACACGTGCACACCCATGCAGTCCTACAGAGTGGGCTTGTACCATGAGGCTCCCCACCTGACAATTTGCTTCCCATCTTCAGAGGAACCCACCCTGGAGTAGGCTGGGGCACTGCTCTGAGCAGACCTTCCTGGGTAACAGACAAGAGCCCTCTCGTCACCAGGGAGAGTCCAGGACAGAAAGGAAGTGGATGAGTACCTCCTCCCCCAAATCTGAGTACCTTCCCAAGAAGCCCTGTGGTCTAGCTCAGGATGCCGGGCCAGGCAGAAGAGCCACAGGAAAGCCCAGCTAAGGCAGCCAAGTGTGAGAGGGTACCAGGCTGAGGACTTTGTGTTTGAAGAGTATGAGTTCTGGTCTGGGCCCCAAAACTAGTATAGATTAGGTTGTAGAGGGTTTGCCTGGCATAAAAGAAGGCCTGGGTTTCATCTCCAGCACCACATAAAGGCAGGTGTGGCAGCACATGCCTGCAATTCCATCACTTGGGAGGTAGAGGCAGGAAGATCAATAGTTTAATGGTATCCTAGGTTACATAGAGAGAGTTGCTCTCACATTTATGAGCACCTACTGTGAGCCAGGCCCTGGACTGCTTCTTCCTTTCCTCCCGCTGCCCATCCCTGCCCCAGGAGCTGATCCAAGTCTCTTCCCCTCCCCCATCTTCACTGAGGTCACCAGCTCCTGTCACTAGGCCCAACAGCCCTTAGTACTGTTACTACTACACTCTAAGATTTATTAAGTGTTTCCTACAGACCAGGCCCCAAGCATTCTTTGCACACGCGCTGCTCCTCTAACTGGAGGCACGCTCAGTCTCATTACTATAGAGGAGATGGTGTTAGAGAAGTCATAGGCTGCTGCTCTCCTGGCCCCATTGCAGGGGTTCCTGTTGGAGAAGCCCTCTGTGGCTTCCCTCCCACCTACCTAGCGATAACTTTGTCTCACTCTGTCAGCTTGGAGCAGCCAGGTCCATATCTGAGGCTGGAGGTGCTGAGAACGTGAAAGGATCCGTGAGCTCCACAGCCCAGGTGGAAGATGAGAAAGTGCACACCATGAAAATGTGAAGCCATCAGCTTTCTCTTGGCGTCCTCTTTGGCCAGAATAGGCTGGATCGAGAACCAGAACCCAGGAAGGGCTGTGGGACTATGGCAAAGCCTGAGTTGGTATATACTCAGCCAGGTAAAAGGCAGAGCTGGGCACCAGAGAACACTTGCTTGTGGCTTCCAATACCTCAGAAGAGCTGGGTGTGGTGACTCTCATCTGTAATTGAGGGTTGCCCCAAGTTCAAAGCAAGTCTGTCTACATAGTGGTTTCCAGGCTAGCCAGGGCCACATAGTCAGTTCCTGTCTCAAATAAATATACATTTTAAAACATATTTCAGAGGAGGAAGGACAAGATGGCTTATTGGGTAAAAGGTACTTGCTGAGCAAGGCGGAGGACCAGAGTTCCATCTCTGGAGCTCACATAAAGGTGGAAGGAGGAAAACCAGCTTCATGGAGTTGTCCTCTGACTTCCACATGTGCACAGTGGCACACACAAACACACACGTGTGCACACGCACAAACACACACATGCACATGTGCACACACATTTAAAAGGACTGCGTAGGATCCCAGTGAGGGAACGCGTGTGTGGCGGGGAACTGACTCGAGAACTGCATTCTCTGTAGAGACAGACGAGCAGAGAGGCCATCCCGGGAGAGGCAGCTAGAAAAAGCGAAGCCATGAGGAATACAGAGACCATCTGCAGACTAGGGCGACAGTGCGTTAGATTGGAACAGGTTGGTAAGATTGACAGGTCGGAGAGCAGGACCACAGGTCCGACGCGCAGGATCTGCAGGCGAAGCACGTTTTTGTCCCATACAACGCTACATCCATGCACTCACGCACACAGTCACCCCGCCAGCTGCGCATCCATCCACTCTCCCATTTGCCTGCCCATCTTCTCATCCACCCACCATCCTTTTATCCACAATCCATCCATAAGTCAACATACTCACCACTCAAGTGCCCACCCATCGACCCACGCATTGTTCACCCACCCATCTACCCGTCCTTTACCCACTCATGCTTTTATCCATACTCTCAGGAGCCCATCCATCCATCTAGCCACTCACCATGCGCTCCTCTATCACCATCCAGCGACCGGCCTATCCACGCTTCTTACCCATCATCCACCCGTCTGCCATCTACCCACACCTCTATCCCCCTACCCATTTCCCTCCACACCTACCCATCACCTTGGCCAACACTCATCCACACAGACTGCCTGCTCATCCATCCAACCCAACCTCTCCCTGCAATGTGAAGTGTCCAGGTTCTGTTGGCACTTACCAAACACACGCCATGACCAATCGCCGTGCTAGGTGACAAGGCCTGGGTGGGAAGAGGATCCAGGTCACAGCCACAGGGCTCTCCTGGTAGAGGGACAGCAGCAAGGCATCCGAGGGAAGGAAGGGGTCTCTGCAGGAGGGATCCAGGACCTCACTGTGGGCCAGGGTGCTGACCCAACTGGTCCACCATTCTAACCCCAAGGGTTTTGGCTTCTTTGTATGCAAACTGCAGCAGGGTTTAATTAGGGTTCTATCAACATTGATAAACTTCCTTGGAGCAAGTGTGTTCTGGAAGAAACTCCATTAAGGCAATTTAATTTTTTGATCAATTTTCTTTCTAGTACAGTTAAATAATTTACAACTTTTCCCTTTTCATTTTTTTATTTTACTAAAATTATTTTTTATTGAGATAAATGATTTTTTTCACAGACATTTATTTCTTAAGAGTGTTGCTCTGCTGTGGGGTTTGGCCCCATCTCAGGCCTTGCTGATGGCCAGTGGCAACACAGACTGCTCGGCCTCCCTGCTGGCAGCTGTACTTCATACTGACTTTTTTTATTTACCAAGATAAATCTCCCCTAGGCTCAGGAGGGTGTTTTTCCAATGCTGCCAACTAAATCACTGAAGTTTGTTTTCACAAATTTTACCAGGAAGCCAATGAAAACAGGCTCACCAAGGGACAAAAACATGGGGTCAAGACAGACCCCAGGGTGTCCTGTGTGGACCAGGAGTCCCCTGAACCTAAGTGTGTTCCTTCTTGTCCTCCAGGGACTCAGACAGCACCACGCACTACCTCCTTCTCTGGTCCCCGCCCAGGCTCCGGTGACTTGTTTCTCGGAGTCTGGTTCCTTCCTGAATAAGTCTGAGTTTCTCCAAAGAGCCCTTAAGGCCCAGAGTTGAGCAGTTCATTTCTCTACAGGCTAGAGAGACTGCTCATTTCCTTGCTTGCTGCCTGCCCGTGCTCCCCTCAGTGTGGCCACAGATAGCACCAGCTTGCTTAGCCCAGATGCTCCAGGCCTGTCCTCCACTGGGAACTCTTGTGTCTACACATTTCTCTGGTCCTGCTCCGGTCTGAACCCACACTGTGAAGCACATAAGGTCCTTCCAAATGCCACACTGATGAAATCTGCCCATCACAGAGCTCACAGCTACACAGTTAGACTCTTCCTTCAAGGAATTCTGGGATCACCTCTGGGAAGATAGGGTCCCTTCCTCAATGTAGACCCTGTCCTGGTAAGCTTGCACCACACTTTCCTGGGGTTGGGAAAGTGGTTTGGGAGAATGGGAGAGAGAGAGGTGCCAGAGATACGGGAGCCTCAGAGTTGCCCTTGGGTGACTTTTGGAGGGGACACAGTTATAGTTGGTGGGTAGAACAGTCCCCAAAATGAGCCACCCACAGGATTCTGAGAGGTGGGTGCAGAAATGGGTGGGCTGAATGATTCTACAGGCTTTGAGGTGTGAGAATCAGATCTTTCTGAAGCAAGCAGGTTCTCTCACGCAGGCTGGGGGTGGCCGTGGCAGGTTAAGCTTGGTGACCCTGCTGGGCAGGGCATGCAAGGCCACTCATGCAAGGCCACTCCTTGGGGACCCCCCTCTACCGTTGGCCCGTTTAGTGGGTAACTGATCGCCCCACGCCCCGCCCCAGCCGCCCGCTGCCCGCGCGAGCCGCTTAATCACCGCCCGCCCGGCTGCATTAGCATAGTAATGGCCTTTAAATTGAGCCTCTTTGTTTTTTAATTAAGCTCCCAGCAGGTACAGAGAAGAGCGATTATTGAGGAAGCTGCCAGCGCTAATCGCCCGCAGTCATTTGACAATTAAAAAGCGCCTAGCTTTAACCCTTTCCCTGCGCCCGCAGCAGTGCCCCCAGCATTTAGCACCGGCTGTGCGCGCACACGTTTTCGATTGGGATCTAGGGATCCATTCCCCTGCAACTCAGACAGGTCCTTGCCAACACCCCCATTTTGATGAGGGGCAAACTGAGGCACATAGCAGGGAGGTAACTTGCCTAAGGTTGGGCGTGGGAGACAAGAGTTGGGCAGACAGGTTGCTATGGAGATCCAGTGCCCACCTTTGGTGCCTTGCATCACCTTCTGCTAAGCACATCTTCTCATTTAATTGATCTGGTAAACATTTTCTCACCCCTCTAAGCCCTCGTGGGCACCTCCTAATGCCTGTGGAAAGCAATTCCCAAGTCTCCTCTCCCTTCGATCCTGTACTGTGTGCAGACGGTATAGAGGTTGGGGCTGCTGTACACCTGGGAACAGCTGTGTAAGAAGGGACAGGGATGGGTTCTGTCCAGGTGGGTGTCCCACCAAGAAGTGGGGCAGGTAAATTCAAAGACAGGCACCTCAGTTCCAGGTCCAGCTCTTCCAGGGAGAGGCAGTCAGAGAAGAACCCTTACTACTTTGGAGGGGAGGTTCTAGGGAAGGCTGCAGTGTGTGCAAAGCTCCACAGGCACCACCAGCATGACCTAGAAAGCAAAGCTAAAGAGGAGGGGCAAATGGAACCAGCGGAGCCTTAGAGTAAGAAGAGCCAGCCAAGGGGCGGGCCTTACAGACGTCACAAACAATTGTACTTAGGTTTGAATGGGTAATGCCTCCCATGATTTACTACTGAAATGTCCAAAAGGCAGCTGGCTACCTGCCTCCTCCACCCTATCCCTAGTCTTCAGGTATCCTCCCCAGAGACAATCTACGTCTTGGCTGGGGTCTCCTTCCAGAGACTGAGAGAGGTAACACATGAACGTGTACACCATGCACACCCCACCCCAAGCTTGGCCTTTTGTAATGAGGACTGGATGCGTTCTTTTTCTTCCTTCCTTCCTTCCTTTCTTTCTTTCTTTCTTTCTTTCTTTCTTTCTTTCTTTCTTTCTTTCTTTCTTTCTTTCTTCCTTCCTTCCTTCCTTTCTTTCTTCCTTCCTTCCTTCCTTCCTCCCTTCCTTCCTTCCTTCCTCATACATCCTACTGCTATTCATCAGAGCACCTGACCTCCAGCTGCCAGGTCCTTTATGGTGGGCTCAAACCTTTTCTTAACCTGCACCCTGAGGATGGCCTTGTGGGTCATTTAAAGGATTTTGTCTTAATCTCAAAAACTATAGGAAGCCATTGAAGGGTTCTAAATGGGGAGTGGCTTGAATGATTTACATTTTTAAAAGATCGCTTTGGCTCCTAGGGGGAGCCCTCTAAGAATTGCCGCGGGAGTCCAGCAGGAGGCGGAGCAGCTCCTGGCTGGGGGTGCAGGTGTGGGACAGGGTGGTGTAGGAGTCAGCAATGAACGGTGGAAAATGCACTGGACGTGGAGCTGGATGGAGGGAGCCCTGCCCCTGCCCCAATACAGAGACAGAGGCACAGGGTGGTAGAAACAGGCTATCTGGTACAGCATTCCTCTTTCCTCAGGGCAGGGTCCTTCCCCAACGTAGGCTCTGCAGATAACCAGGAGATGGGGTGAGCCCAGTCGCCACAGTGTTCCAAGCTCTGTCTTGTCTGGCTCAGTTTCTCAGGGGCTCGGACTCACTACCTCACATCCTCTATTCTACTCCAGGTTGAGCTTAGGAACCTGGCAGAGGTTGTGTCTTTCACAGAGCACTATCCCCTGTGCGGGGCAAGAAGGGAATTTGAATAGACAGAGGAGCACTTGGCCCTGGTCATTAGTTTTTCTCTGTTTCTACTTCAGGGGTGGACTGGGACAGGCTGTCAGCACCCTGGAGCCCCTACCCCCACTCTGCCTATGACTCAGGGCTGAGTGGGGTCTACTCAAGAGAAGCTGGGGTGGGGGTAGTCAGGGCCACCCACCAGCTGCCTTGTGCCCTAGACAGAGGCAGGAAACATGAAGCCAGTGCAGGCAGTCAGGGGTTAATAGCCAGCCCACCCCCACCTATCAACTAACATCTCCCAAACAGACAGACAGACAAGGCAGCTGTCCAAACAGGCCTGTGTACCTGGCCACAGCGGCAGAGGGGACAGGGCAGTCGTGTTTACTCAGCTCCTGCCCCCAACACACACACACACACACACACACACACACACACACACACACACACATACACACACACGGGCATTTCCATGCAGCCTCCCTTGGGTTTGTGCTGAAGGTTTAACGTTTATCATGCTAACCATCCTTGCTCTGAACTGGAAGTCTCTGGCCAGTGGGCACTAGGGTCGATTGGTCCAGTCCATTGTCCCTGCCACCGCAAGCAGAGAAGCAGCACTAAACTGTGTTTTCAGAACAGAAATGGATACCCTGAAGCCTGGGAACCTGGGGAACCATCTCACATACCCTGGGTCTTGCTAGGTTCCCCCAACCTCTCTTATGGCCCCCTGACTAGCTCCCAGTGAGGTTCAAATGCAACGACACAGACTACCACACATGCCAATCGAGTGGCCCAGGCAGCTTGGAGGGAAGCTTCCATCACATCTGTCAATCACTGGTATCTTTCTTACGGGATTCTCAGCTCTGACGCTCCTCTTGAGTGGTGAGTTGCCTCCCACCTCTCCACTGGTCCCCTGTGTATCGCCAGGTGCCCATGAAGTCCAACCATCAGTACCCCCCCCCCACCCTGTTGGTGGCTCTCCATGAACTCTGCAGTTTTCCCCAGTGTTCTTTCCCCGGGAAAGAGGTGTTCCCTTCAGTGCTGAGGCTTCTGCTACACCTTGGTTCTACACCTGCTCAGCTCAACGCACACCTCCTACCCAGAGTCTGGGCATCTCACTCCTCCAACTGCAGGAGATAAGGGAATGCTTCTCTCTCTTTTGCAGATGAGAAAAGCAAGGCTGGGAAGAGGTACTATGCCTGTGCTGAGCTCCACAGCTACAGCACAGAGCCCCACATAAGCAGCAAGATAGGGGGCTGGAGACTGGCTTAATAGTTAAGAGTGCTATTGCACTTGAAGAGGACTGGAATTTAGTTCCTAGTGGCTCACAATTGCCTGGAACTCCAGCTTCAGGATATCTAATGCCCTCTTCTGGCATTCATAAGCACACACAGGCACATGCACATGCACGCACACATGTGCATTTTCACACTAAAAGAAGGAGGAGGAGGAGGAAGAGGAGGAAGAAGAGGAGGAGTAAGAAAAGCAGAAGCATCAAGGTACAATTTGGGGGGAAGGTCAAAGAGCCCATGATCCATGTGTCAAATCCTAACACTATATAGCATAGGTCAGCAGTGAGAGATGCCTAATTTGACCAAGGTGCCTTGAGTCAGTGAACCTCATCACAATTGGGCCACTGCCTGGGGTGTGATGCTCCCATTTACCATGGTTCTCAGCTCAGGCTGAGGCTCCACTAGCAGGGGCATGCACAGCTTAAGAACCATATCCTAGCCCCAAAGCCAGGCTTGGGAAGGCTCCCTGGTGCCCCTACTCAGTGTGATGTCTCTGGATGTCTCCCCAGTGCTCCTGCCTGTGTGATGTCTCCCCAGTGCTCCTGCCTGTGTGATGTCTCCCCAGTGCTCCTGCCTGTGTGATGTCTCCCCAGTGCTCCTGCCCAGTGTGATGTCTCCCCAGTGCCCCTGCCCAGTGTGATGTCTCCCCAGTGCCCCTGCCCAGTGTGATGTCTCTGGATGGCTCCCTGGTGCCTCAGCCCAGTGTGATGTCTCTGGATGGCTCCCTGGTGCCTCTGCCCAGTGTGATGTCTCTGAGTGTCTCCCTGGTGCCTCTGCCCAGTGTGATGTCTCTGGATGGCTCCCTGGTGCCTCTGCCCAGTGTGATGTCTCTGAGTGTCTCCCTGGTGCCTCTGCCCAGTGTGATGTCTCTGAGTGTCTCCCTGGTGTCTCTGCCCAGTGTGACATCTCTGGATGGCTCCCTGGTGCCTCTGCCCAGTGTGATGTCTCTGGATGGCTCCCTGGAGCCTCTGCCCAGTGTGACATCTTTACAGCACATGCTGGGCCTGTGAAGGCCTGGGTGGGGTGAGGGGGAGGCAGGACACCTCTCAAGTAACGGATTGTAAATTCCTGGGCCCCTGGCTTTCCATCCCTAACAACCTCCTCCCGTGGCCACAGCGCCTGTCCCTTCGCAGCCAATTTAAATGAGGGGTCCCAGACCTTGGGCGTAAAGCATTCCAGACTCCAGAGGGGGGGCAACTATTGTTTCTTTGGGAAAAAATAAAATAAAATAAAATAAACCGGATCTCTGCAGGGTCTAATCACTCTCATATGTGCTGTGGGGTTCCCAGCGTGGACAACCCTTTACAGAGTGAGAGCCCCCGGGGCACAGACCTGGCTTCCCTGCAAGAGCCTGTGAGGGAGGTCGCTAGGGAAGAGACTGAGGCAGAGGGCAGAGTCACTGTGGCCCAGTCTAATTTAATGTACTTTATCATAACTTCACAATAACTGATGGTCCCATTTCACAGAGGGTACAACTGAGTCTCTCATTCAAGGTCAACAGCCAGTACCTGACCCTGCCAGGACCTTCTGAGAGGAACTGGCCTCCTGGGAGCTGCCCTGCACTGAGTGGCCTCCCTATGTGGGGGCCATGCACTGCCCTTGTAAGGGGTCTGGTCCCACCAGTCCTGCCCCAGGTAGGCCCTGTCATAGCCGCAGCTGGAGCCTGGAAGCATCAAAGCTGGTTTTTAATAAGGAGGATGAATCTTCTTGGGAACCTCAGTCCAGGAGGGAGGGTTGGCCAGGCAGCTGATCTCAGTTCTCCTGCCCTGCTGCAGGCGGGGCAGGCAAGCCTGGCCCAGTGGCCTGTCGTTGGCCGCTGGGGGCCTGGGCGGTGGGCGGGGTGGCTGCCCTGGGCCTGGTGGGAGCTGGCTCTTCTACCAGAGTAAGCTCACAGGATATTACACCGCCTTTGTGTGCCTGGTGACCCAGCTGCTGGTTATTGAAAAATTCCACCGCTCGGCGCAGGGCAGGCCTGCTGACCCCTCATCCCAGGACGCGCCTATCTTTCAAAAGATACAGGATTAGAGCGGCAGGCCCGACCCTGAGCAAAGCCTGTCTGGGGTGTCTGTGTTTTCGTGGCCTCACGGGATCCTGGCTGGAGTGGGTTCTTGGCGCAGGATTTAATTAGTTGGAATCAGTCTGCGATTACTGTGGCGACTATTTACCCAGGCACTCAGCAGTCTGAGCCCCCACTCAGAACAAAGATGGGCCCCTCAGCCCTGGGCTGGCCAGGCCAGGGGTCCCAGCTGAGCTTGGGCCCAGCTGCTGGGCGAGCAGGGAGAGCTGCAGGCCCGGCCAGGTCTTCTGCCTGCGCACCTCATTTAGTCGATATTTGTGGGTTTTCGCAATGCAAAGCATCTACATGGGGCTTTTAAAAAATTAAAGCATCTCAAGAAATTTATGGCCAACTTCCGAGTGGCCCCTCCCCCCAGCTCGCGGCTCTGTGGTGGTGGGCAGGCAGAGCTAGTTTGCTGGGGTGTGGGACTGAATTCCTGCAGGAGGATGGTAGGGAGGCTCTGCCCAGAGGCTGCCCTGGCCCCTACTCTACCTCCTCAGGTGTCTCAAACTCATGAGTGTGTGTGTCTGCAACCATGCATGTGTGATGAGTTGCTCAGGGGGGTGAGTTGGTGCACACAACCACTGATTCTCTTGCTTACACCCATTCTCACACCATGGGAGCTTTCCCAGTGCCTACACTGCTACCAGGAACACCAGTGCCACATAAATATACATGTATGTAGTATACACGCTCCCTCCTCCTGCACACACCTGCTTGCCAATGCATACGTGCATACTGGACTCACACCTACCTGTCTGCAGCTGTTCAGCCCATGGTAGGTACATGACCACTGTTTAGACATGTCTGTATCTATGCATGCCTGCAAATCAGAGTGTGTCCCACCGTATGCACACATGCTGTGCACATAGATCCACACGCACTGACACAGGCCTCTGAACCAAGAGCTGCACACATGTTCAGCCAGTGACAGGCATAGCTCCAAGCATGTTCACACATTCATACACAATGTCTGGACACACATGTATATATGTGTGTCTTCACCTGTGGGGACATCAGCTGCCTGGACCCAAAGGAGGCTGCAGGGGTAGTTTTGCAGCCCAGAGTCAGGTGTGGCTTGGAGATACCTCAGATTTTGTTTTGTTCATTCATTTATCTGTTGACAGAGTCTCACTATGTATCCCTGGATGGACTGGAACTCCCTATATAACCTAGTTGGACTCATGGAGACCCACCTGCCTCTGCTCCAGAGAGCTGGGGTTACAGGTGTGATGCACCATGCCTTGCTGGGGTAGTTCTAGTATGGGGTAGGACCTGCCTGGTCAGGAAAGCTGCCAGATCAGACCACGAGGCAGATCTAGGGGACTGGCTGGCCAATTAGGCAGGGCTTGTCCCAAGCTGTCACCAATCTCTGTCCAGCTTGTCCCCAGTCCTCCTCTGAAGACTCTCACCTACCCCTAGCCTTTGCCATGGTCACTGAAGCCTCCATCTTGCTGTGGCTTGGGGCATCTCAGGGTCACCTGGAGGTCAGGGACAGAGAAGCTAATTGCAGGACACAGAAGGACTTTAGGTATAAAGGCCTCCCTTTCTGCCCTGCCCTGGCCCTATTCCAGAGCCACATGGCCTTACAGTGACCTCCCCATAACATCTGTGTGACTGAACACCCGCACATGCACAGTCATACATGAGACCTACATGAAGCCACTAGAATACCATCTACTGGCATTGAGAGACACAGGCACATTCAGAGGGACACAAAAAACCTGGGAGTAGACACATCAGAGCAGTTGGGTTAAAGAGGACACAGCAGACGTGCCTACACAGGAGCCTCTACAGGTGTCAGGCACACACCCCACAGACCTAAAGTAAACTGTTTTCAAGAGAATGTCTTGGGTGTTCCAGTGCTGACCTGAACAGGGCTACTGCCTCATTATTGTTGAGCTTTGGGGCAGTGAGCCACTCATATCCAAGGCTGGCTGGTGGCCAGGCAGGACCCCTGACTTGCTGTTGACCCCCACCCCTGTCCTTACATCATCCCCTCTGCTCTGAGACTGCTGGGCCCTCCTTCAGGCCTCTCAGCTTCTGCTCCCCTCACAGACAACGTCGGAGGCTCTCAGCAGCTGCCTTCCTCTGCTCCCTGGACTGGGTTTCTTTTCATTGTCCTGCACCTCCACTGGGCTGGCTTCCTTGCATGCCTTGCACCTGCCCAGCTTCGTAAGTGACACCCTTTCCGTCTTCACTCACACCCTGGGACAGCTAGGCCCAGGGTCAAACCCCACTCCTGTTGCAGTAATCTTTGACTCCCTTTCTTTCTTTCTTTCTTATTTAAATTCTCTTTTTAAAATGATTTATTTATTATTTCATTTATAGGAGTGTTCTATCTGCATGTACAACTGCATGCCAGAAGAGGGCATCTGGTCCCATCATAGATGGTTGTGGGTGCTGGGAATTGAACTTGGGACCTCTGGAAGAGCAGTCAGTGTTCCTCCTATCCGCTAAGCCATCTTTCCAGCCCTTGAGTCCGTTTCTTAATGGCCCACAAGGTTGATGGACCCTTTATGTCTTAGAAAACCTCTGAAATGGCTTCAACAAAGGAGGGCTCTGCAGGACGTTCTCTCAGAACGGGCAAGGGATGCCCTGATACTTATCACCACCCTAGCTCAGCATCACGGGGGTGGGGGGTGGGGGCACCCAGGGGTATAAAAGTGGAAGACAGAGGGGGATCTGGGCTCTGGAAGATGTGCACTTCAATCCTGCCTCTATTTAGCTTTGTGGCCTGGGCCCCGGCATTCACCCAGTGCCTCAGTTTCCCCTCTGTTTCTGTGAGGTTTGAACCTGCTTCTATCGGCACTTCTGTAGGCACTAGATGGCAAAGTTGTGATGAGACCGTGGGTGCCGAATGCTCAACACAGACTCAGGTGACACTGGCATCCTCCCCCCCCAGAACTGGCTATATGCTATCACCACCCAGAGGGACCCTTGCATCCATTTCAAGGTCCCTGCAGATCTTAGAGACTGCCATTGTTCTCAGGAAAAGTCTTTGTCCCAAACTCTGGGCATTATAGTACTTCCTGGTGTTTCTTCCTCCATCTTCCCCCAGCCTGTGAGCTCTCAGCATCCTTATCTGCCCACCTCCGAGCTCCCAGCCAGCACATTGAGAACACACCAGGCCCATGGGCACTATGTCCCCTCCTGTGCTTCCTTGCCCAAGATCTGGCTTCAGTCTTTCTGTTTGCCACAAAGCACCACCCAAATGAAAGCACACCTCACCTTCCCAAGGGCCTCCTTCAGGGGCCACTCAGAGGCAACTGGCCAGTGTTTGCTAAGTATCTGCTACGGGACAGGTGGAGGACAAGGGACTGGACACAAGGCTCACTCCATCCCCTCTCAGCCATTAACCACTTTCAGCTTGCTTAATTTCATTATAAATGTGACAGAGAGAGAGAGAGAGAGAGAGAGAGAGAGAGCACTCATGCCACGTGGTAGTCAGAGGACAACTTTGTAAGTCAGTCTCTCCCTTCATCTTTATATTAGGCTCTGGGACTTGAACTCGGGTCTCAGGATTGCATGGCCAGTACCTTTACCCTCTGGGCCATTTCACCCCATGAGCCAGCCCTGAGCAGGGCTCAGTCCTCTTGTGGCTTCAGTTGTCACTTCAACACCCAAAGCCCCCAAAGCTCTGCCTTCATTTCTACAGCACTGGCTGCCCCTCCAGTCAACGCTGTAACCTCACATAATGACCATGACGTCTCACAGAGGGTACAACTGAGTCTCTCGCTCAAGGTCACCGGCTAGAATCTGACCTGACCATGATCTTCTAAGATGCGCAGGCTCCTGAAAGATGTCCTGCAGCTGCTGACTGCTCCATCTCCTAGGCTGCTCTGTGGGTGCCCTGGGGCAGCAGAACCCTGGTGTTCACACCCCAGCTCCTGTCAGTTAGCGTATGTGCACAGTGACAGATGCACCAGGATGCCTGCTGATGTGTGACAGCTAAGCCTCGGCAGGGAAACGGTTAATAAACCAAGGCCTATCCGTTCCCTGGACGGGTTGTGCCTGCCAATACAGGCATTTTACTGAGCAGGACAGGCAAGAAGTTAGCAAAAATACGGGTATGGAAAGCCAACTGGATGCACTCAGAGCAAGCGCAGAGCATGCTCCTAAGAACATGCTTGTGGAGCTCAGCGGATGAAGCACTTACTTCACACGTGTAAAGACCAGAGATCAGATCCCCAGAGCCCATGCCACTGTGACAGCCACCTTTAACCTCAGCACCCTGGAGGCAGAGGCAGGGAGTTCCCGGGGCATGCTGGCAAGTGAGACTAGCTCAAATCAGTGTGTTCTAATTTCTGTTAGAGCTCTGTCTCTGTAAATTGAAGTGGAGGGTGACGGAGAAAAAGACCAACCTCTGTCCTCCACAGGCATGCACGCAGACGCATGTGCACCTGAACATGTGCTTGCCCACACACACGTGAACATATATACTCCCCCCAAGCCATACACGAGGAAGGAAGAAGGATGGAAAGGAGGAAAAGGGGGAGGAAGGGGGGCTGTGAGAAGGGTCTGGAACATCATCTTGGTCATCTGACTTCCGGAAGAGTGATGGGGTAATGGGAGACGGCCCCATTTTGTCTAACTTCTGCTTTGCAGCAATGGCATTCAAATTATAAAAAGAGAGGAATGTAAGAATAATTTTAAAACAAGGAAGTATAAAGAAGAGAAAAAAAATGACTACTTTGTTATTTCTGCCTGAACTTGGGTCTTATAGAGAAGACACTGCTTTCCAGGGCTGAGGCCTCTGGAATCCCACCCTGCCTGGGTACCCCACTGACCCCCTCAACCTCAAGCCTCTCTGCCATCCCCAATTCTTCGGGAGTGGAGATCCAGCTGTGGCTGGGGAAATGGCTCTGTGGGTAAAGTGCTTGCCATGCAAGCATAGGAGTCTAAGCTGGGGATTCCCTGGTGCCGGTGTGAACGCTGGGTGTGGTTGTGTGCACCTGTCACAACAGACATACAGGTCAGAGGACATTCACCTTCATGTGGGGTTGTGGGGATCAAACTGAGGTCAGGCTGGGGAGGCAGAGGTCCCTTGGGCTCACCATGAGAGACTCTGCCTGAAAATTGAAGTTGTAGAGTGCTGTAGGAAGACTTCTGATGTAGTCTGGCCTTCACATCCACATACACGTGCACATGTACCTGTTCATACACATACACACGACACACGCACACAAGAAGAAAATCAAAGCGTTATTCACAGCAAACAAGGCGGAGAACCTCAACTTCTCAGCACAGCCCCCACAGTCCCTCAGCTGGCCTCAGCTCGCCTCCCAGTTTTTTTTCCTTTTGTATACACAAAGCACTCTGGCTGGCACTAAGCACAAAGGGCACAGATCCCTGCTGTTCCTGTCACTACTGCCATGACTCTGACACCTGCTGTTCACCTTTCCTTCTGCCCTCTGCTCTAGCTGCCTTCCCTGCCCCTTCCTAGGAAAAGGCTGTGTGGCTCCAGCCACAGGAGAGCATGCTATCGGTTGTCAGTACAGAGCTGACTCTGCTCCCTACCCCAGCCCTGCACTTCACTCTCAGTGTCCCCTCTCCCTGGCCTGCTTGCTGTCCCTCTAGGCTTTCCTTCTATCAAGGATACATTCGGGAATTGCTCCTTCCAGGGAGGCTGCCGGGCTCCTCTGGAGCTCCTGCTGGGCCTCCGGGAGAGGAGCCATGCTCCATAGATATGAGCTAAAGGCCAGTCTCTGCCTCGCTGTTTGCAACATATGACACAGGATGAAGGTCGCAGCCAACCAACAGGGCCTCCAGACAGCCCAAGTGCAGGTATGGTGCAGGTGACCTGTGTGTGGCAGGTTAGCCAGGACACCAGGACCCTTCCTCATACCGTTGTTGGATGGCGGGATCATGTGCAGCCTCCTGCACACCACCTTCTGTGTTTGGGTCTCCATTTGCATTCACCTTGGAGACAATGGTGCAGTCCTTAGGGAGTGCCCAAGCCCCCCTTGCTCATCGAAGGGACACAGCTGAGATGCCCCAGGCTGGCATGGGTTGGCCCCACCGTGGAGGAGGCAGGCTACCCAGGGGCTGCTGGAGGAGGGGGGCAGCTGGTGCCTGCTCTATTCAAAGGCCAGCAATTCTCCACGGCTGGTGAGGGGTGAGTGGGGGTGCCCTGCAGGCTTCCCTCCTCCAATACACATGCCACCCAGGAGAAAATGTGCCCAGACCAGAGATTTGGCCACAAGTCCCAGCAGCCGAGCACCATGGGAGGGGACTTTTGTTTTCCCCAGGTCCCTCTCGGAGCACCCCACTATTTTGGCAGGTACCGTGCCCACACTGGGTGAGCATTTTCTCTAACACCCTGTGACTACTCAGTACTGCATTAGCACAATAAATACTCATTTTAAGAAAACGAAGACTCAATTTAGCCACCAGAGTCAGGAGCAGCAGTTAGCAGGGCTGTAGAATGTCCCTGCACAGCTGGCAGCTCTGCCCCCACCTACCTAGCCATAGCTGGGGCGGAGTGGGAGTGTCATAGGCCATGCCAGGCTGCACCCCTTCCCCCTAATTCAGACTACAGGGGTGGAGAAGGCAAGCAGCTAGGTCAGTAGCTCTAGGGATCATGGTGGGTCCCCATACCCCACCTGGAGAACACGGCAGCCTCAAGGTGAGCAGGAAGAAGATAGTGCCTACCTAGTGGGATCTGCTGTGCCAAGCCCAATGCAGGTGTCACTCATCCAGTGTATCAACCTTGCTGATACAGTAAAGGCCTTTCCTACCAAGGCCAAGGAAAGTGAATTACTTCGGTGAAAGCCGTGTGCAGCTTGTCAACTTATTAGGCATGGAGTAGGGCCACGTGCTGTTTCCGGCACACATCCCATCCTTTAGGCAAGGGAGCAGAGACCCTGCATGAGGTCACACCTCTGGCTCCTGCCTCTCGGCCTCATTGGGAAAGGGATATACTGTCCACCCTCCCCACAAAAACCATGGAGTTGTCCATCTGATCACCAGGAGTTGGGTTAGACAGGATAGGGGACTTGGGGGAGCCTGGGGGCTGTAACTAGGTTTCCAACGTTGTGCAGGCAAAACAAACAAGGCCCCTCTGTGAAGGACTGGGGGATTTGTGCTCATTGCCATGGAAACTACACAGAGCATGGGGGGAGGGGCCATGGCCTGCCACTGCCTTTACAGATGTGAGACCCCAACAGCCTCAGACAGGCCCAGCCATGGGTAGCCAGGAAGCTGCAGGAGCCAGGGGTAACGGAGAGGTATCCTGTCCTCCCCCCTCCCCGCCCACCCTGTATCCCCCTGGCTGGGCTTGGGAGGCAAGGTCCTGGCATAGACCTCGGGCCTGGGCTCTGGGTATAGTGGCTGGTGCAAGGAGGGCAGAGGCTCCTTCTGAGTCACATGTGCCTAAAATATACGACAGAGATAAGAATAGCAACTCCCACCCACCTGACTAAAAATAGCCACACTCAGGAGGCAGAAATGGGTGGGGCTCCCCATAGAAGACCTGCCCTGCTGTGCCTACCCTGCAGGTGGCCAGCTCTGGGGAGGACCTATTTCTTGGGGAGGGCCACCAAGGCCGGTGCCAGGCCAAGCCCTCTAGCGTGCATCTGAGAAACGGGATCCTTGAGCACCCTGGGAAGCTCGGGCAGGTGCTGCCACGGGAGTGACTGGTAAGCCAGGTTCTGTGCAAGCAACCGAGACAACAGGGACCACAGCTCCTCCCGCAGGCCTGCCGCTACTGTGCGTACCCTGTGTGCTTCATCTTGTTTGGTGGGGAGAAAGGATTCTTACCACCAGCTTTAAAGACGATGAAACTCAGACCCACAGAGTTCAGGTTCCAAGTCAAAGCAACCCAACATTAAGAAAGACTGAGCTGTCTGGTAAAGTTCAGAGAGGGGCGTTCACTTGCCTCCGGTCACCCAGCAAGGACCAAGATTGGAAATTAGAGTTTTCTGGCTCCCAAAATCAGCACCCTTTCAGGGCCCAGGCACATCTGTGGCCGAGGCCGAAGCCTCCCACTGGCTGGCAAGCTTTCCCTCTGCCCCAGCCTCCTCTGTCTGTCAGATCCCATCTGAGCTGAGGGCATGAGCCTTTCTACTGTTTGGGGTGGCACAGTCCAGGACAGGGCTCAGGGCCGCCTCATCTAGAAACTTCTGAAACTCAGCAAGGGTAGCCTGGCCAGGCTGGGCCCAGCAACAATGAGCCCTCTGTGCCCAGGCCGGGGACCTGCTCTGACAGGCCGCCCACCCTTCCTCAGGCCCCCGGGCCCACCCTGGGAGAAGGCACTCTTCTTCTCAAGATCAGGGTGTGGGAGCTCACCAGGCCAGCCAGGGAACTGGTTCTGCAGAATTTTCTGGGCTCAGTGCTTAGACTGGGCAGAAGCCAAAAGGACTCAGGGCAGGAGCCAGCCCCTGGCACTGCCCTCTGGCAGCAAGGCTCCTACTGCTCAGCTAAGGAAACTGAGGTTTGCAAGGAATTTGGATGACTATTTCCTAGGCCAGTACAATAATGATTATAATGACCTAACTACTAGGTCAGTGCCCATTAGGCAGGCCTGCATACCAGGCCTGTGCTAAGTACTACACAGGAGTCTCCTTCAGATGTGAAACCTGAAACCCAGAGAGGTCAAGTTATTTGCATGAGACCACACAGCAGGCAGGTGACAGCATGGCTTGAAAGAGTGTCCAGGCTGCCCTGACTCCTGCTTTTTTCCTCTTTGGGATAAGGCCCTGCGTGGGGGTCGGGTCAGGCTCCGCTGTCCTGCAGGTGTTGTGCCCTGTGGGCTAGCACTGGGGACAAGGCTTCCCTAGCTGCTCTGCCTCCTCAGTCCCCACATTGCTGATTCATTAGGTAATTCCCCTGAAAGCACCAGCTGTTCGGAGGGTAGTAGATGACTGACAGCTGGCTGAGGCAGCAGGGTCTACTGGGCCAGAGGTGCTTTGGCCTGCCCTGCTGGGGCAGAGGTCACACTGGACCAGGTGTCCCCCACTTACTGTTGCAGTGACCATACCCTGAGGGAACCCCCGGGCCTTCAGGGACAGTGAGGGGAAGGTCTGGCCCCTTCCACCAGGCACCAGGGCCTGGTTTTCCCAGGTGCCTTCTCATTGCTAGGCCACAGCCCTGCACACAGGCTGGCTGGTGGGAGTCGAGGCACACAGAGCCCCAGGCTCCGTAGGCCCAGCTGAGCAGAGGTAGTTGGGGAAGGAGGGACTGCCCTCATCCATGGCTCCTCTGAGGCCGCCTCCACGTGGCCTCAGGGCTGGCCCATTAAACCAGCTCCGCTGCCCAATAAACAGACAGCAACCATGTGCTTCAGTTCAGCTGCAGCGCCACCACAGCTTCTCCCAGCCACCCCCAGAGCAGCTGCAGGAGGCATCAGCTTGCCTTGTCCCAGCTCCTGGTCTGGCCTGCTGCACCAAACACCCTGGCCCAGAAGGAGTTCTTTCTAACACTGCAGGGTGGGGATAGGGTGGGTGGGGGGCTCCCAGGTCACCCAGCTTCAGAGGCCACCCATGGATTAGAGGCAGCGGCATGACGCTTTCCATACAGCCAAAGGTTGTCCTGAGTGTGCCAATTTTTCAGTCCTTCCCTTGGGGACTTGGTGTCTCTAGCCAGCTTCAGCATTGCTGTTACGGGGGCACCTTCTATGGGTCTTTGACTATTAGGAATTCTTGCTCTGACTCTGTGATCTGACTGTCACTGCTTGTGGTGTGGTTTGCGACCCCAGTCTACCCCAGGAACCACACTGGCTTGGCTCTGGCTGCAGTCCTAGCTCCCTGAACTGGGAGCTCCCTCCTTTCTACAGGAAAGGAGGACTGCTAGACGCAGGAGGCTGGGAGGGCTGGGTAAAGCCTTGTGCAAGTATGAGGGCCCGAGTTTGGATCCCCAGGGCAGGCATGCACTGTTCACTGTAACCCTAGTGCTGGGATGCAGAGACAGGAGGTCCCTGGGGCTTGCTGATCAGTCAGTCCAGGCAAACGGCAAGCTCCAGGTTCAGTGAGAGAACCTGCCCTGAAATATAAGGCAGAGAAATGATTGAGGAAGATATCTGATGTTGACCTCTGGCCTCTACATGTGCCTGTATGTGCAAGTGCGCGCGCGCGCGCGCGCACACACACACACACACACACACACACACACACGAAGAGAGGATTGACTAGTAAAACAAGCACACATACCCCAAGTGTTCATGCCAGCCTCTGCAGTGCCCTGACCTGTGGTACATGTAGGTCTTGTATGGCACTTACCATGTCCTGGGCTTCAATTCAACCTTTTGCAAATGCCAACCCTGAGAGATGCATGGAGGTAGGTAATGTTACCACCCTAGTTTACAGAAGAGAAAATGGAGCAAGAGAGAGGGGAAGTAGCTTGCCCAGTGTCACAGTTGTCAACCTGGGATATGATCACAAGCTACTAGTATCCAAATTAACCATAATGCTGTATATGCATTGTGTGTATGTGTGCAGGTATATGTGTATATGTGTGAAGGTATGTATGTATGTGTGTACAGGGGTGTGTGTGCAGGTATATGCAGGTGTGCAGGGGTGTATATGTGTGTGCAGGTGAGGAGTGTGTGTCTGTGTGTGTCTGCAGGTATGTGACTGTATGCAGGGGTGTATATGTGTGTGTAGGAGAGGAGTGTATGTGTGTGTGTGTGTGTGTAGTTAGGTAGGCAGAAGCCAGAGGATATCTTGCAACTTTGGGTGCTTTCTCAGGTCTCTCCTACCTTGCTCTTTTTGAAATAGAGTCTCTCACTTGTCTGAGGCTCCCCGATTAGATGAGGCTACTTGTCCAGTGATCCCCAGGGGACTGCCAGTCTCTGCTTTCCCAGTGCTGCAACTATAAGCTTGCATTATCACACTTGGCTTCTTACATGGATCTGGGGGATCAAACACAGGTCCTCATGCTTGCGTGACAAGTACTTACCAACTGAGCCATCTCCTCAGCCCTCATTACTCTTTTTATGCTGGTGTCAGAGTTAAAGCTACACTGATTATAGAACACTAGAACACACACACACACACACAAGTAATGGCTAGATCAGTGTAGATGTATAGATGCCTCTGCTATTCTCAAAGTAATGGCTGAGGCTCTCATAAACACCCTCCCTCGAAATCATCTGGGAAGTTGACTCTGTGTCTGCCTCCAGAGGAGCTGCCTGGGTTGTTACTCTGCCCTGTGTCAAGGCGGCTGCATGGGCTGGGGTGAGAGCCCACAGAGCCAGCCTAGTTCTGGCCCAGCTGGGGCTCACAAGGACCTCCAGGGGACAGCGTGAAATTGCAATTCTCCACTCAGGGGCTGCTGCTGGAGGGAGCCTTCTGGGCCCGGCTGGGAGGGGTCAGCGGGTGCCCCTGGACATGTTCCGCCCAAGCCTAGGACGCTCCTCACCACCTGCCCTGCACTGGTGGCAAAAGAGGAGCCAGACAGGCCTGGGGCAGGAGTTACTTGAAGCTGTCATGCTCAGTAGGGGCAGGGGCTCCATTCAAGCCTGTGATGGAGTCCTTCTGGGGCCAAAACAAAAGGCCTTGGCTCTGGCTGCAACAGAGAGAGAGAGACAGAGTCAGAGACACAGAGAGAGACACAGAGACAGAGAGACACAGAGAGAGAGAGACAGAGGGGAGGAAAGAGGAAGAGAGAATAGTGTCTCTGTAAGTTTGTGTGTCTCTGTGAGTGCATGTGAGAAGACAAGAGGCCTTTATGGATTCAAATGCTCAGCCCCAGGCCCAGGCCCAGATGCCCCTCAGCCTCAGCCAGGCCCTCCCATTCTCTATCTCACCCCCCCCCCCCCGCCCCCGAGCTGGTCCACCTCTGTCATGCAGCACCTCCGGAGGCCTCGTGCTTCCAGTATGGGTTTCCTGCTTTCACACGGAAGCCCTCCATCCTGCCCACCAAAAACTCTGGCCTGGTATGGGCAGAGCCTTTCCAGATTTGGACACCAGTGCCTCTCAGGCTGCAACTTATGCAAATGACTTAGCGAGGTTTTGGCTTGATAATTTGATTATTTGTTCAGCATTTATCTTAAGCAAACTGGATGACAAAGGACTGCAAACTAATGTGATAAAAACCATTTATAAAGCTGCCTTGTTCGGGGGCCTTCCCCTAAATATTTGTGACAAGGTAATAATGCTGCTGCGTGCGTCCGCCTGACTTTAAATTGGTTACTTAGGCGCGTGATGGATGAGGGGCGAGGCCACCTTCTTCTGAGGAGAGCTCCTGATTTCTGATCTCATTTTTTGAGGATAATGAATTATATCTAATTAGTCCTTCCCAAATCTAATCAGGGGGTAGGGATTTGGTACCCAGAGGGAGGGGGCTGGCAGGTGGCAGGGAGGGCAGAGGGGTCAATAGGCGGGGTGCCCTGGGCCCTGAGGGAGGGGGCCGGGCAGCTCTTTACCCCCTACCACACCTGGCTGCAGAAGCCAGGGCTCTGACCCTTCCCCATGTCCTTCCCCAGTCTGCCCTTCTGTGCTCTCCGCAGGCTTCGCCCTCCTGGCTCACTTACCTCTCCCTCTCGCTAGCCTACTCTGCCAAGGCTTCCAGACCTGGGCCACCATGGGCTTGGCTTTCACACCTAGTGATCTCCCTCTTGGCTGGCTGTGTCTTCTTCCATCCAACGGCCACTCTCCTCACCCCAGGTGAAGATCCAAGGCTACTTGTTTGTTCTCCAGCCTGTGACAGGTGAGCACGGTGGACATCAGTCTTCACCTCGCTCTGTAGACCAGGCTGGCCTCAAACTCAGAGAGCCACCTGCCTCTGCCTCCTGAGTGCTGGGGTTAAAGGTGCACACCACCATGCCACCTCTGATGCCCTCTTATTTAACTTTGTGTGGTCCACTCCCCAAACTCTGACTGAAGAGCTGCAGAACTAAGGCATCCACAGCCTTGTAGAGGCAAGGACTCTGCAGTCAGGACACACTACCACCCCCATGCTGATGGGGTCTAAAGCCCTGTGAACTAACCCTCGCCCAGCGGTCAAGCAGCCTCTCCTTCTACATACAAATAAGGTGATCCTGGATCGGAACCACACTGCGCCACTGCCACGGAAAACAAGACAGAGTTCCCGAGTCCCAGTTGCTGAGGATGGGAAGTGGCCGAGCTCCCTCCTCCTACGCACTGTGCCTGCGCAGTCATGGGATCGCCCACCTCAGCTTTAAACACACTCTCCAGCACTTCACGCATGCCCAAGGCTTTTCTCTTTATAACTGGAAAGTACCTGTGAGAAAATGCTTCTAATCATGCTTCTAATCGGTACTATGCACTTTTTTGGGGGTGTCCACTTCCTCTGTAAACGTGCGGCAGGGGTGAGCCTGCATGAGTGAACGAGGCCAGATTCCAACACAGGTGCCGTCTGCCTTGTTTATTAGACGGCATCTCTCGTCTGGACCTACAGTGCACCCGCTAAGTTAGGCTGGCTGGCCAGTGAGTGCCAGGGATCCATCTAGCGCCACTTCCCCAGAGCTGGGATTGTAAGTACAGACTTGGTACCACATCTACCTTTCTTTTTAAACATGGGTTCTGAGGAGTTGAAGTCCGGTGACAATGCACACATCTCCCCAATCCATTTTACTTTTTTAAAGCCTCAGGATGAAATGCGACACATTCAAAGCCTCACATCATGCCTTGTGGAAGGTGCAGAGGGACTGAGTGGGTGGCAGGAGGCAGTCAGTGCTCACACCTGAGTGTGTCTCCTCTCAGCAGCTGAGGGTAGACGCTGATCCGGGAGGAGGCTGTTTGTGGACACAGCAGAGATGGAGGCCAGAGGGTCAGGAATTCCCCATGGGTCCCCAGTGGATACATAGCAACTTCCGGAAGCCTCTTTGATGGTTACAATAGGGAGAGGTACCAGTGATGCTACCTGGAGCCTGCCAGTGTACTGAAGGGCACAAGATACCCCTTTGTGGTCAGACACTGCAATTGAGCCACCCTAAAGTCTAACTGGGTTGGTCTCATCTGAGGACCCAGCACTGACCTCAAAGGAAATGCGGACTGAGGATGGAGGAGGGACAAGCTGCATCCTACATGGGAAGCCTTGGCTCACTGCAGCCCTCCCAGCCTCAGCACCAGCCCCTCAGCAGCATCCCTCTGGGGATTCCTCCTTGCCTGTCTGAAACCATGAGCCCAGGGAGAGGCTCCAAGGATCCTGTTCGATTTTTCAGTTTATCTAAGCCTTAACCAGAGCCTCTGCTGAACAGGTACCAGGCAAGGGCTGGGAATCTGACAGATGAGCGGATTGCTAACAGGAAAAACAGAGTTTTCCAGTGCACGCATCAGCCTTCTGTAGCCAGATAATAAATGGCTCCCAACTCCATCCTCTTGCCCCGTCTGCCTTGGCTGCTAGGACGCTCAGGGCCCAACTTTATTCTCTCTTTTCATGGGAGCTTAGCCTGGGTACCTTTTTCTAAGAGTCTGCTTCTGCCTCCTCTCAGACGCTGCCTCAGACCTACCTTTTGGGAAGGAGCACCTTAAAGGAGGAAACAGACCTGCATTGCAGAGATGCTGCTCTGCCCATGCGCAGCCCAGCATTGTTCTGCTCATGTGCAGCCCGTGTTCATTGTCAAAACAGCAGCTACGGACTCCTGACCTCACCAGACACCACGGAACTTTAAAACAGCAAACTGGGCTGGGTGGTGGTGGCGCACACCTTTAATCCCAGCACTCGGGAGGCAGAGGCAGGTGGGTCTCTGTGAATTTGAGGCCAACCTGGTCTATAGAGCGAGTTCCAGAATACCCAGGGCGACACGGAGAAACCCTGTCTCGAGAAACAAAAAATAAAGTAAAACAATGAACTTGGCCTGAGGTGTAGCTCAGTACTTGCCTAGTTTGTGCAAAACCATAAGGTTCCAACCTTAGAACAGGGAAAAAAGAAACAGTAAAAGTTTAAATTATGGCCAGTAAGCTGGTTTAGAGGGTAAAGAAGCTTGCAGCCAGGTCGGGCAAGTCATGAATTTGATCTTAGGGACCCACATAGTGTAAGGAAAGGGCTGATCCGTCTGACCTCCATCCATGTACCATGGCATGCAGGTGCACACACACCTAAATCAGATGTGAAAAATTAACAGGGAATTTGCTATGAGTGAAATGAAAAATAAAACAGAACCATGTTCCATCTCTAGCTTAGAGGAGAGTCACACTTTGCCCAGAAATTATTCATCCATTTGGCAAATACTTTCTTCCCTTTGTTTAGATTTTTGAGACAGGGCCCCACTCCACAGCCCACACAGCTGGTTTACACCATGATGGGCTCCACAGGTATTTGTGAATTACCTCCTGTGTTCCAGGCATGGTTCTGGGTTCAAGGTGAACAAAAGAGCAGATGTTTCTCCCTCTGTGCGGTTGTGGGGGAACAGAGGAAGGGTTTCAGTCTGTGGGGCTGAGGATTCTGAAGCTTACTTCCTGTCTTATCTGTCTGTCCTCTTGGAACTGAATTCCTCCTTGCCCCTCAGGCCTTCTCTGGATCTTCTGCCTCCATCTAACCTAGAGTGGAAGCACTGGGTGGGGCTGAGGATGCCTGACTATGGTCCCAGGCCATGGCACTTTTAGGAGCTTCCCCAAAGCTGGCCATGCTGTAAGAGAGCTCTTCATGGGGTCCTGCTCCCACTGCGTTCCTGTCTCCTCTAGAGCTTCTGGACACATCAGCACTGCTGCCTGGTACACAGTGAAGGAATCTGCCCAGGGTCACACAGCTCAGAAACTGGTGTCATGATTATCTCTCTTCCCAGTGACCAGTCCTGATCCTTATGGGCTATTCCAGGCATCCAGCAGGAGCTCAGCAGTTGCACCTCTCTTTCCTTCTCCAGACCTTGGCACTACTTCCTGTCTATGGGGCCAGGAGGAAGAGGATAGGTTATGTAAGAACCCCCCACCCCTCACCTCTACCAGGTGCCTACTATCTGTACCAGCAGTCCCCTCCTCTGCCCTTCTTGCCTTGTCATTCCACACAGGCACAGAAGGCTGGCCTGCCCATTTCCCCCTACTTGCCCTCACATCACAATCTAGATGGGGTGCCTGGTACCCCCCTACCCCAGGACACAGGTTCTGCAGACAAGATCCCTGCTTTGGAGTTATCCCTGTTTCCAGGAAAAGACTGAATAGACAGTTAAGGACCAGTGGAATGAGGGCAGGGATGGAGTCGATCAGGAGCTGTGAGAGCCCAGTGTCAGGATGGCTCTCTGGATAGGATGCTTAGGCAGGCGCTATGCCACAGCAGAGGGATGGCAGCAGCATGCTGCATCCCAGAGTCACTCAACATGAAGGCACTACTGAGGCCTCAGGCCTTAAGACAGGGCTGGGGGATGGGGCAAGGCAGGTTTGTGACTCTCGCTGCATTTGAGCAGGCTTTGGGCACAGCACAGAGGCTGAGCTGCTGGGACCAGGACCAAGGCAGAAAGTCCAGGTACAAAGAGAGGTAACAGAGAGATGCAGAGAGAGGGAGAGTTCCAGAAATGGCCAGGCCTAGATGGATGGAGTGCAGCCAGTGTGGAGCAGAGATAAGAGGTGACAACGTAATGGCCTGATTCTCACCATAGGAGCCTGGAAGATGGAGGCAAACTAAGATTAAGCAAAACAAACAGCACAGGAAGGCCTGAGGTTAGGAGAGAAAAGAAGAGGGGGGGAGAGGAAGGGAAGGAAGGAGGAAGGCAAGAGGGAAGGAAGAAGGGAGGGAGGGGTGTTTAGGACCAAATGCAGGGATCCTTGTGCCAATGCACTGGTTCTCTGTCTTGTGTGGAGGTGGACATGGTAACCTCCATGGACATGGACATGGGTAACAAATGATCACATGTGTGATCAATTGTATAGACACACCCTCAAATGTTCACACACATATACACACAGTATCAGACAAACTAAGTGAAACTGGAGCATTAGGTTGGTGTCAACCTCCAAGCTGCCACTGTGTGATATATGTTAGCACGAAGAGCAGTGGAGTAAAGGTTAATTATAAAATGTCTCCAAAAATGCATCAGAGAGCATGGATTTGGGATGGGCATGGGGATGGATCTGAATGGACTCCCCCACCTGTCGATGTGCAGTCGCTGTGTCTCTCTTTCCCACCTTGCCTGGCCCTGGCTGGCCCAGCCTCTTCTACAGGCTCCTTCTCCATCATTTCCTCAGCTCCCTCGCTCATCTCCCTGCAGAATTCACGGTTTCATACAGGTACTGCAGACCCATCACCCCTTTTCCCTAAGGCCCCGAGGGAGAGGACATTTATTCATAGGGTTGACAAGGACCAAATATCTGGACAGAAACTAGGTAGTCCCCAGCACATCCTCAGGCCCAGGGCTGAGCTCTGTATTCCTCGCTGCCCGGAGCCAGTCTGTTCTGTGCCTGCTGTGCACACAGGTGGCTGCACACGGACCTGGAGGTGTGTATGGAGAGGACTGCAGGCATGCGTTTGCATGTCACTGGCCACATTCCCCTGGACACACACCCTGGAACCCAGGCCTGCTCAGGCTGTCCCGCTGGACTCCCTGCCTGTAGGAAGGCAGCTCTGCCAGGTGTGGGTCCCCCTCCTCTGCACCCCAAACAAATCCCTGGATGATAAGGAGCCTTTGAACAGAAACTCCTCCCTCCTCTGCCATCAGATAAACAGGGAAGAAAGAGAAAACCCCCTCTTTCTCCTCCTCCAGCTCCTGAAACTCCACACAGGGGCTGCCCCAGGCCTGAGCCCCCTCCCCACCTCACCCCCTCTCAATCATGCGGATCACAGGCGTCCTGACAGGCCGCTCCTCCGGTTTGGGTTTCAATCCAGGGAGCCGCAGCCTCAGGCAGTCCAGTGAGGCCTTTACACCTGAGTCTGATTGACTACAGGGCCTCCGTTGTGGGGATGCTTCTCAAGGGTCCTGGCTGTAGGGACACCTGAGCCTCATCAGGTGTCCCACAGTCCCACATCTGAGACCCCCTCCCCCTGCATCTTGGGTACTCTGGCTTGAAGTTTTGTTTGGTTTTTATTTTTGTCTCAATGGCTCTTACTTGGAGGGTCCTCTCATTCATGAGATGCTTCGTCTAAGCATGTGGGCTTCCTGAGCGCCAGTCTGTGGGATTCCTGGAGTAGACCCCAGCTTGCTGAGCTACCAGCTCAGGCCCCATGCTGGGAGGGCCCTCAGGTCCTAGACCCTGTGACTCAGATCCTGTTGTCAGAGGTGCTAATTGCTAGACTCACAGATTTCTAAAGTCAAGTCCAGTATGAGAAGTGGGAGATCTCAGGAGGCACACAGGACCCCAGGAAGAGGGGTCAGGCAGGCAGGGTAAGGAACAGCATTCCCATGGCCCTGCCGGGGGCCAAGGCATAATTACAAGGCATATGGTCTCAGGGTGTGTGTGCTGAGGGGCAGGCAATGGGCAAGGCCTTCACTCTGTTCATCCTTCACAAAGGCCCCTGCAGGGGGCCGTGGTCTCCCTGTGCCTCTGCTCCAGGCTGACCCCGGCCCCTTGCACCTGCCAGCTGCCTAGTGAGGAGGCCTGCAGCACTTGGGGTGGGGGTGGAAAGCTGTCCCTGGACCACATGGGGACCACAGGCCAGGCTGGGCCCCTCTCCTATCCTTCTTCCAGGTGCCTCCCCCGCCCAGCTGACTCAACAGAAAACCCTATGATTTATTTATGCCCAGAAGCAGCCTCCTCCCTGACTGCAGAAAGGAGGATCCATTCAGTCCCAGAGAGGGGCGATGGAGGGAGATGCAGGGAGGGGGAAGAGAGAGGCAGCCTGTCTTCTCCACCAGGAGCCCCATCCAGGCCCCTGTCCTCAGGTCCCCATATCCTAAGGAACCTTTCCCATCACTGCTTCATCTGGGCCGTGGAGGACCCAATTACTTATAATAAACAATTCCGTTTATCTTTATCAGAATCATTATCTAAATTGGCTACATGACACATACTGTTCTCTAAGTGTGCCCCGGGGAGGAGGGGCCATAAAAGCCGGGTTCTGCACTCCGTAATTATCCCTCTATGGGCCATAAACCATTACACTGGTGTTTAAAATAGGTATGGCGAGCAGTTTCCCTGGCCGTATGAGGGCTGCCCAGGGCACCCACGGAAAGGATGCAACTGGAAGTTTTGCTGTGACCAACAACTTCCAGCTGCTCCAAGGTGGCTCCTGTGAGGACCCGGCTTTGCTGTGCTCAGGATGATGAGGGACCTGGATGGAGGAGCAGGCAGTGTGGAAGGAGGCGGCCATCGGTTCTCTCTGGGGCTCTCCTGTGCCCTCCTGACATAATGGATGGCCTCTGTCCAGGACTGCTGGCCCTCCCGTTCCACAGATGCTGACTTGAGTTTCCCGTGGTGTTTGTAGAGGTGCCTCCACCACTGGTCTGCCCTCAGCCTCCCCAGGGAGGGACACATCAGCATCTCACCCATGATTAAAACAAAACACAGGCTGCTCCCTTGGAGCTTACCCCTCCAGGCTGCCTTTCAGCTGGTCAGAGCTGTAGCTGGCCCTGGCCTTGGCTTCCCAGAGGCCTCTGTTCCCTCTAGCTCCTGTGAGGGTTGGCCACAGGCTGTGTCCCTAACACTTCCCTCTCCCAGCACCCAGACCCTTTGCCAACCCGGCAGGGTAGAATGTGCATTCTCTGAAGTCATCTGTATCTAGTTCCTCCTCAGTGGACTCATAGTGACTGACAGGTACAAAGGGTACTGTTTCAGAGGGGCTTCCTGCTGACCTCCCTCTGGGGATGTGGAAGGGGATGGCAGGGACTCCCTGGGCTAGGATAGGGAAGAGGCAATGGCTCCCAGCAGGTGCAAAAATGCCCAGCAGCATAAGTGCAAAGCAAATGTTTGAGAATAGCACCAAGTACTATGTACAGGGGAACAGTGTCCCAGAGGGGTTTCCCATGACTTGAGCATCTCTGAGGATCTTGGTGAACTGTAGATTCTCAGGCCCCAGCCTGAACTAGCTGATTGGAAAGCCTGGCAAATAGCAGCAGCAGACCCAATGGCTGCTTGAATTTGAGAATCTGATCCTGAAGCCAACACCAGAGAAGGGGTGCGCAGACTCAGGGAGAAAGGGCAGCAGGGGTGTCTAGGGCAGTCCCAGAGGGAGTGGATCCTTTTGGAGGGGTTCTAGAGATTATGGAAGACTTTCAGCTAGGGAGTGACAAAAATTAGACTCTAATGACTTCATTGGGACTTTAGGGTGGAGGTGGGGTACAACGCAGGGTGACGGGGATGCCGAGGAGACAGAGGAAGGGCAGTATGAGGAACAGCAAAAGATGGAGGTGGGGAGGGAGGGAAGGTGCAGGAAGAAACAGGTGGCTCTGACCTAAGAGGGGCTGGAGAGATGGCTCAGAGATTAAGAGCACTGGGTGCTCTTGCAGAGGATCTGGGCTTAGCTCCCAGCACCCACATGGACATTCACAACCGTCTGTAACTTCAGCTTTAGGGACTCCAACATGCCCTTCTTACTGTGGGCACTAGGCATGCAGGTAAATGCTAGTATACATAAAACTAACTGACTGACTGACTGACTGACTAATTAATAAATAGGGGGGAAAGAACCTCCAGGGATGTGTGAATCCCCCAGAGTACCCAGAGTAGGAAAAGGCCCAGGTTCTGGATGAGTTGGGTTGGGAACTGAGACTTCAGATCTGACACCAGAAGTTGCTGAAGGCCTGCGTCTGGTGGTGCTCAGCATTCATGAGCTGTCTGTGTGGTTGGCAGTTTTCCCCACCGAAATAAGTGGTCCCAGCTTGCAGTCCTTCCAGCTGACAGCCCAGTACCTTCCTGGTTCCGGCCATCCTTAGCTGTACAGGCACCTACCTATGTGTCTACCTCTCCATCTATCCGGGCGGCACACTGATCAGTGAAGTGCCAAGCCACGTACTCCATGCTTAGGGATCTTCCCCTACCCGTCTCAGGCCTCCCTACAAAGGATGAACTTGCCCATTTTACGATGAAGATACTAAGACCCAGAGATGCCAAGGTAACATAACACTCAGGAAGGAGCTGAGATGTGAAGCTGAGCCCTGCCCCCACCTTTCCCTCAAGTAGGGTCCAGGAACCTCTTCAGCTGCAGAACCTGGCCTAGCTCTCCCAGGGCAGGAAGGAGGCAGTACCCAGGGCAGGCAGACCCACAGGCTGGAACCTGCCTTCAAGGGAGGCCCTGGAGGCTCAAGGCCTCCTTAATGTGCCTATAACTCATTCTCTGGGTTCACTAATGCTCCCGGCTATTAGTGCCGAGCACAGCTAAGCAAACTACAAAATATTCCTCCGCCTCAACAATCAATTTCCATATTGTTACAAATGGAGTCCATGCCTGCTGCGGTTCATTTTTCTCCCAGGTTTTTCCCCCTTCCCTTTACTCAGGACTGTGAGGAAGTCATTATGGGGTGTTATGAATTCCACAATGTGCTAAAAAAATAAAATAAAATAAAAATGCAAACTGCGTGGAAGCCCATGTGCCGGAGGGTGGCCCTTCCTATCACCCAGGGAGTTGCTGGGGTCAGGAGAGCAGGAGGGGGATGGCGGTGATGGCCGCTCCTTGGGGACCGGCGGATGGAAAACTGGGGCAAATGCCAAGTCTCTGGGGAAAGAAGTCTGTGTCCTTGTGAACTGTGTTTTCATTTTGCTGGATTATTATTTTTTTCTTTTTTTGAGTCAGGGTCTTGCTCTGTCACCCAGGCTGGTCTCAGACAGATTATTATCCTGCCTCAGTCTTGGGAGTGCTGTGTCTACCATCACGGTTGTCTTGTTTGGCTGCTCCTAAGCTACAAATTCTTCAAAAGACAAAAGGGCAAAATGTGATCTCACACCCGGGCCCAGGCACTGTTCAGTCTGGGCAGGAGGGGCAAGGCCGTCACGGCCTCCCAGAAGGGTCTCTTAATGGGAGGGGATGCTGGGGCAAGGATTTCCCACCAGGCACTCAGTAGGTCAGCTGTCTTGGAGCCACCGTCCATTCCGCAAAATGGACTGATTTGAGTGTCAGGCAAAGGGCCAAACGACCAGGTTGCAAACCTGGTTATGTATGGGGCTGGTGGACAGTGAGAGAGAACAGCAAAGGAAATGTCCGGTAAGGGACATACCAGTCGCCAGGCCCATTTCATCGCAATGTCTTGTGGGAAGAAAAGCGTGGAAATGTAGGGGAGGTAGTTGATTTCTGGGGACTGGTCTTATGTGTATGTGTTGGGGGTGGGGCTCTTTTACTTTGTTCAGACACTCAATATTTAATTTTTCCCCAGCACATATACTTTGCTAGTGACCCCTGTTTACGTTGCAGTTTTTTTTTTTTTTATTTATCATTGCTGTGTGTGAGTTTGGACATGCAATGTGAACAGCTCGAGTGTGATAGTCCCAGGACCACCTTGTGGAGGCAGTTCTCTCCTTCCACTGACTAGGGTTCCAGGGTTTGAACTCAGGTCGTCAGGCTCTGGTGGTAACCGCTTTCACTTGCCTAGCCGTCTCACCAGCCCAGGCTTTGCTGATGTTTTTAGTTTGCTTGTTTGTTTTGTTTCCGAGACAGGGTTTCTCTGTTGTAGCCCTGGCTGTCCCAGAACTCACTCTGTAGACCAGGCTGGCCTCGAACTCACAGAGATCCGCCTGCCTCTGCCTCCCAAGTGCTGGGATTAAAGGTGTGCACCACCACCGCCCAGCTTGCCGATGATTTTTAATGATTTTTGTTTGTCTGAAAGAGTTAGCACATGTGTATTTTCTTATGCAGAACCTTCCCTGATCCAATAAAGCAAAATGTGTTCACTTTGACTTTGAGTACCTCTGAAGTTCTGCAGCTATGTGAATACTTTACACCAGGTCCCCGTGAGACAGTGACCTCAAAATTAGGAACTGGGTGTTCGCTTACCTTGGCAACTGTGGAGCCTGAGCTGGGCAGGAAGTCTCTGCTAGGACTTCCTTTAGCAGAGGGGAAGGGTTGGGTACAGGAAAGCTCAAGAAAGGTTTGGTGACTAGACCAAGAGTTTATTTCAAGGAGACTCTGTCTCTAGGTTTCAGAGCCTGTTCATCTGTCAGAAGAAAAACCCAGGGGCCAAGGTGCTTGTCTTACAGATGTGTCCATTGGCCCTGACCTCACAGGAGACAGCACAGCTACTGTCCTGTGGACATGGGCCTTATGGAAGTAGGCTTTGCTTGTGGATTTTACTGTTGCGTCTCCATTTGCTTAATATATCTGTATAGCATAGAAGTTCAGTAAACACTGGGTGGGTAGATGGATGGCTAAGATGAGAGATGGATGCATGAATGGATGGATGGATGCATGGATGGGAAGATGGATGGGTAGATGATGAATGGATGAGCGGCTAGGAAGATGGATGGACAGGTGAGTGTTGGATGATGAAAGGCTGGATAGGAGGATGGACAGATAAGATGGTAAATGGAGGGTAGATGATGATGGATGAGTGTATAGATAGATGAATGGGAGTTGGATGTGAAGATGAACAGATGCATGGACAGGTGGATGACTGAAGAGAGAAGGAGTCAGCACACATTTCTGCTTTTCTTCATGCTGACACCCTTCCTATCACTGTGCTCTGGAGCAGCATGTTGGACCACAGTGGGGCAAATGGCTGGTTTCTGAGCAGACCAACCTTCACTCACTTCCATTTGAGGGCTCCAATGGAGCTGCTATCCCTAAATCTCCCCTACCACAGTTGCCCTCTCCACTTGTCCTCCATGAGGCCCTGGGACATCATTACTTCCTCCTTTACAGCCTCTCTAGTGCTCCCTTTAGACTCTCTAGTCAACTAACGTGGACTCTGAGGACAAGTGCCAGTTCTAGATCTCCTGGGAACTGCTTCCTCAGCAACACCATATCCCAATGCACTCCTTGTGTCCTCAAGGCCTGCAGGGGGTGGGTCTCCTACCCTTCACATTGTCAGTGCCATTCCACTTTAAGGATCCATACAAGTACCTTCTGTTTCATGAATTCCACGCCCTCAGGTCATCCTATATGGTACTAAAGGTTGTTCACAGAACAAAATGCGCAGAAGCATAAATGATTTAAGATTTTGAGTTCAGTTAACCAAGAGCCCTGTTGGAGCTATGTTAGAGGTGGTCCTGTATCCTTGTAGGCTCTAGGGAATCCCTCACACTGCACGGACCAGGCTGGGTCTGATAATATTGATATATCCCTTATAAGTTTAAGTGCTCCCTGGCAACCTGGTCCAGGTGTGAGTCCCTCTACAATGCCAAGCAGGCCCAGAGGAGATGCTGGGGAGTCTCCTAGGGGCCAAGTGCAGTTTGGAGAAAGCTGTCTACTCGCTCTGGGGTGGTGGGCTCCCTGCTCTGAGGGGTTTCACAGAGTTTTCTCCATGGGACATGCATAGCCAGCCAGATGAGTATATATCTCAAGGGGCCTGCTGCTGCTAGGCCAGGTGGGAGACAAGAGCAGACAGCCTTTCTGCAGGGAGACTGATGGCAGGAAGAGCCCCAGGCCTTTTGTCCCTGTCAGCACTTGGCAGGGGTTCTGAGGAACTCCACATCGTTGCTGAAAGGACCTGTCTTGCTTGAGAGAAACTCCAGCAAAACATACAGGCCTCCAGCTGCACCTCACACCTGACTCAGGCAGATCCAATCGGGGACAAAGTTGGCATCAGCCCAGCCTCCCACTCTGTGAGGAAGAGGTCCTGGTTCACAGGTCAGGAAGCTTAAGGTCAGGGTTGGACACGGCTGGACATAGTACCGTGGCCAGGAAGTGTCCAGGAGGGATTCTCCTCTAGGTCAGCTGGAGGGCATGGTCAGTCTCTCTCTGTCTTGCCTTGGTGAAGAGATCCCACTCGGCACCCACATGGCCATACCACCATTCAGGGGGCCCAGGCTTTGGGAGGTAATTGGGAGCACTGGGTCAGGGAATATTTGATTCTCAAAGGTAACTACTGAAGGCTATGGTGGTGAGGTTGGCTTTCCAAGGGGTGGGAACATGTCTCCTAGGGGAGGGGGAGGGCCTTAGGACAAGGCAGCTCTCCTCTCTGGGGCATGAAGCTGAAGGGTGTAAGGGATCTGGGAGGAGCTTTCCCAGGGGATCTATGGATAGCTTGCCAGCAAACCGGTTTTCCAGAACTGGCTTATGGATTTCCTTCTCTGCCTCTTTCTTTAAGCCTGACAGCTGTGGAGCTGTCGGGAGAGACTCTCCAGTCTGGGAGAACTCTGGCCCTATGGAGGACACAAGGGCTTGGTTACCTGGCTGGATGAGATGACTCCCACCTGGCCTCCAGATGGCCCTCTGTCAGCTGCTGGGACACAGAAGGGGTGCTAGTTCACAGAGGTGAGTCTGCAGCTCCGAGTCTGCCACAGTCCTGCCCCTTCCTAGCTACTCCTTGGACCTCTTTTAAATTCCAGTTTCTAGAAGACAAGTGTTCACTTCCCAGGGTCACTGTGACATGTCAGTGAGAACACAGAACCGTATACACAATAAGTACTCCATAGGGCCCCAAGGACCAACTCCGAGGGAACTCAGCTCCTCCTCAAGAGCCCTTGGCCCAGCAAATTAGAGATAAGGGAAGAGGAATGCATGGCACACCTTGATCTACCACGTTCTTGAATTGTAGAAGAACCCTTTACTGAGAGGGAAATGGGACCCACAATGCAAGGGACCATCCTAGTTTACAGGTGTGGTCTGGGCACAAGTGTTAACAGCATCTTCTTTTGCTCTGAAAGCATCTCTGCTTGAATAATGAAGATAAAGTCGCCGATTTATTGAACTGCTGAGTTCTGTCAGGGATGGACAGGTTACCTTTAAATCTTGTCAACACAACAATCCAGGAGTAGGGATGTGCTCCCCAGTGGCAGACAGGCAGGCAGAGTTCAGAAAGGGTAACTGACTTATCCAAGGACATACAGCTCAAAGTGGCAAAGTTGGGGGTCATATGGATCCTGGCCCTACTGCTGTCCACAGTCACCCACCCAGCCTGCTTAGACTCCCTGATCTCTCCCAGGCAGACAGAGGCATGAGATTCCACTTCCTTCTGCAACTGTCTCCAAAAATACACACAGCCGCTCAGTGGACTTGCAGGTCAGAGAGAGCAGGCCAGATACCTGCAAAGCACCCCCCACAACCTCAGCCGTGCACACAAGAGGATGAGACCCAGAATAACAAGCTGAGATCTTATCAGAGGCTTGGCTGGAGGCTGCCTCTTGCACTGTGGGCAGCTCCTCTTCAGCCTAGGGAATCATGTTTTCTTTCCTAAGTGGAACATCAGATACTCATCTCTGATTTCACTGTGGATTGGGGGGTGGGAATGGGTCAGACACTTAACACCTAGACCCAGGGTGAGGAAGGGAAGGGCTGTGTATCCATTACCAGCTGACAGCATTGTCCCAGCCAGCCAGGTGGGAGCTGTGATGAGAGGTGGGGTCAGCCTGTCTCAACTTCTAGCACCAGGGAGGCCAGAGCTACAGAGGCCATCCTTGTGATTCCATTCTCTGACTCAGAACTCCCTGTGGCTGTGCTGGAATCCTACCCTTAGGTAATACCAGGCTGTGGGGTAGATGGTAGTGCAGGCATGCGACCAAGCAGGCAGGGTCAGCCCTGATGGACAGATGGGAAGGGGCTGGTCTTGTTTTGGATGAAGGGCTGGGCTGGCTGCCTGGGGCAGAGGATGGAAGACACCTTCTTGGTATAAGACTATGGTTAGTCACAGAGGTGTGAAGAGTGGCGGGCCTAAGGGAAGGGACCTGGGGGGAGGAACTGAGTGCTGGCTGTGGTTTCCTGAGGCAGGTGGAAGCAAAAAAAAACAAACCTATCATTCATGATCAGATGGTTCCAGAGAGCATCGTCTTTTATGGGGCCAAGAGAGCTGGGGTGACTGAGGGCAAAGAGCAGGACTCAAGGCTCCCACGCCTGTATTAACCCAGCCATTCTCCTTCCCTTTCACTCTCTGTGTGCAGTGTTCAAGAATCTCTTGGGCTCTGAGGTTGATTAGCCTTGCTATGTGGGAGACTGTGTGGACAGACCAAGTTTCCATCCGGCCTGGCTTCCTGGGCCAGCTGGGGACACAAACCTGAACCCCAGTGTCATAGTGTCAGATGCCAGGCTGCAGAGAGCTCTGGAGTGAGACACCTGTCCCAGCTGAGGAAGTGTGAGTCTCAGTGGTGGGTCCCTTCCCCACAGGGATGTCATGTCCCCTCTGCACCTCAGTTCCTTCATCTGAGGAGGGGCACGATCGAAAATGTGTACAGAGTGCTTACCCAGTGCCTGTTCTAGAGCTTGTTCTAGAGCGGTGCCATCAAGCTCATGTGTAAGAGGGTAGTGGGCTAGCTGTGGCTGGCTGGCATGTGAGCAGCAACACGGGGAAGGCAGATCACATTCTGAGCAGACACAGGAGAAACCTGGGAGGGATAGGGACATGAGGATACTCAAAGATGGAGATGTTGATCCTGTGAGTACAAAATCTACCCCCCTCCACACACACATGGGTTAGGGTATGGTGTGGGCCTGACCCCAGGACAGAAACGCTGGTTAGAATATCGAATGAAGATCAGGAGGAGGGAAGGACAGGAGAAGGAGGAGAAGGGAGAAGAGGAGGAGGAGGAGGAGGAGGAAGAGGAAGACGCAGTCCCATTTCTCCCTGCACTGGCATCCCCTGCCTTGAGAAGACCACACTATCAATACCCAGCCTGGGAAGCTATAAACACCTGACTTCACATCCTGTCCTGCCATTTAACTGTGATTTCAAACAGGTAACAAAACTCTCAGAGCCTCAGTCTGTGTCTCTGTAAATGGGAACAGCAATGTGACTGGCTCTTATTGGGGATGCAGCAAGCTGTGTGCCAAGCTCACAGCATAGTGCTCACGATGCAATGGTTGTGCCACAGAGCATCATGGGAATTCATCCCACAACCGCTGTGACCTGGACCCTGGCTCTCCATGCTCTAGGAAAAAGACTTTCCAGGTTATAGGAGCTTACAGGTCCTATACAGACCTGGAGGTCTGAGTGTGACTGTCAGAGCTCTCCTATCAGGCCAGGTGGCCTGGCCTGAACCTTGGATGGATACAGTGCACCTGCTTCCTGGTGTCTCCTCCCTCTCTGGACTCTTTCCCTGAGATGTTCTGTGGAACTACAACAATGACTGGCAGTCTCCTCCCCAAGGAGCAGCTCTCCGAGTATTCTCCATGCTCCCAGCCTGCTAACCGAGGTCAGAGCCACCTCTGGCCTGCTGCTCAGCCTGTCACAAGGCAGGTGGCTCAGCTTGGAGATGTCACCCCGAGAAGGTACAGGGCATCTTTGCTCCCACACCAGCCTACAGAGATAGTAGTAGCCCGGCCTCCAGGAAGTCAGGCATGGGACACTGACCAGCCCTGGCCATGCCAGAGAGGCACAGGCAGGACTGCAAAGAAAACACCCTAACCTGGAACTCAGGAGGGCATATCTGGCGAGTGTGGTGAGGTCCCACAGATCTGGCACAGAAGACATGTCCTAAAGCACCCACCATCGCTATTCTTCCACTCAGACTCAGCTCACAAAATTGGGCAACAGTGGGAAAGTTGGCCTCTTTGACTCTACAGCTATTCAAATCTTGGCAGGACAATGACTTGGAGCCCCTGGGAGAGGCTCCTGACAAAGCCTACAGACCTCAGGATAGCTGGAGCAAAGGGCCACCTGGTAGGCCTTTGCCTGAGCCCCTGGCTACCAGCAGCTTCTCTATATCTGGCCAACACCTGGACCAGAATCTCAAAGGGAGTTCTCCAATGAACATCTATAAGTATATCAAAGGGTGTGCCCCCCCTTCTTTCTATACATTGGGCTCTAAAATCTGGGCCATCCCGCCACTCGCATTAACTGTGTTAAGGAGGAATTATAAAAAGAAATCAAATTTCCCATAGCATTTGAACGCCATTAAAATGCCAAACAATAAACTACCAGGCTGCAAATTAGATCAGTGGAAATATCAAACACATTGAGGTATAAAATCCATAATTGCATTTAGTGGCAGCCGTCCCTGGAGAGGCACTGCTAAAGATCACCACAGCCCCACATATGAGGAGCTATTGACAGAAGAATAAAAATCGACAGGCCAACCAAATAAACTCGCAGGCCTCATTAAATATTCAGCTATGGAAATTTGACTATCCGGGCTTCCTCCCCTTGGCCCCAGCTGGGGGCTCAGCCCCTGGGCTCTCCCAACTCCCGGGGCTTGCACTTGGTAGGGTGAGGGGAGGGGGTCCGGGAGGGAGGTGGGCAAGGGAGAGGGGGCAGCAATAACAGGGGCCCCACCGGGGTTATTATTGCTGGGCGGGTGTTATTAGCTCTCACCCAGGAGTACGTGGCCCCTGAAGTCTTTAATTAGGTCATTACAGGGTAATTTCCAGGGAGGTTTTAACTCCTTAGCAGCTGAAGAGCCTCCAGCTCAGTCTCAGATTCCCGAAGGGACCTGGGGTCAGCCCACAGGCTGGAAAAAGAGCGGGATGGCCCAGAAGAAGAGGCTGGGCTTGGCTCCGGGTCCCTAGAGACTCAAGTCACCTGCTCCAGGACAGATGGATGCCTAGCTGGCTGACGGAAACCGATGATCAGCCCTGGGGCGTCCGGGTTTGCAAGGCGCCGGTCAGCTCGAGTGGGACCACAGCCCCACTGGGTTCCAACCTACGCACCATTTCCGCGAGGAATGGATTTTCATCTTCTCGGCCCTCCCCAGAGCCTCCCCTAGCCTCTCCTTCCCATTCCCGGCTCCCACCTCTCCTCCCAGGTCTCACCCAGCCTCCTTCCCGCTCTCCTCCCCTTTTCTCCTCTCTCCTCCCCTTCTCTCTCCTCTCCCATTCTCCTTCCCAATTACGCCCTCCCCTCCGTGCTCACCTAGGAGCTGCCGCCATGTATAATGCATGCGGTGGAAGCACCAATAGGATTAGGCACCTCCGCCCGCCTTGCGGAGTAAAGTTTATGTAAATGACTGATGACAGCGCTATTGTGTGAGGAATATCAATGGAGTAATTACAGTTACATCGGGCGCCCGCGCCGCCGGCCCGTGTTAATTTTTCACCGGCTCCCCCGGGAGAGATCGCAGCGCGCTCCGAAGAGCACAGCTAATAATGGGAGCTCGGAGCCGCCGCTGCGCCATGCGCCCCGAGGTCTTTCTGAGCAGACTGCTAAGCACTGGCTGTCTCCCCGGAGAGCCGAGAACAGAGATAAAATGATTAAAACTGCCAAGCGGGCCTGGCAATCACTCGCTCCGCTGTCAGCCCGAGACAAGACAAATCTCTGCGATTTTTTCTCTTCCCTCCTCTCTCTTTGTGAGCCCCTCGAGCTGGGACGTGGGGGGCCGGCCGGGGTCAGGGTCAGCTCTCCAGAGTGGCAAGGCCGTGGGCAGGACAGGCAGCGGCGGAGAGGAGGCCACTGGCCTCTCGGGTTGGGGGTGGGCGCAGAGGCTCGGGGAGCCCCGGGGAACTAGAGACCTAGCTACTTGCCTGCTTCTCCCGGAGAAGCTCCTGTCAGGGCACACCTGTTGGGGGTACGGTGGGCACACCTGTGAGAACATGCGAGCCAGGGCACCCCCTCCTAGAACACACCTGTCATGACCCACCTGCCAGGGACACCAGCAAGAGGGCGGGGTCATTCTGGGTGAGTACTTCTCAGGCTTCCAAGACCTAGTTCCAGGCCTCCTCCACTCCGAGCCCCAACATGGCCACCATCCTGCCTTCCTTCCCACGCTTCTAAGGCTAGCCTGGAACCTCAGGACTCCAAGACCCCAGCCTGAGCACTGACCCGAAGCAGATCCTGGGTAGGGCATCTGCCCCCTCCTTCCTCTCAGGACCAGAGCGGCACCTGGGCATCATCCCTGTGGCCCTGGAGCTTCATTCTGATCCCAGTGCCAGAGAAGGGAGTGAGAAGAAAGGCAGGTGAGGCTGCCCACTGTTCCCACCTCCAGAGCCTGGCATCCATCACTAGGCTCTGCCTGGGTCATAACTGTTCCACCTGACACGTCCACCTGTGTCCACACATCTGCAGGGCCCAATGGACTCGAGTGAAGGCTTCTCTATGCCCCGGCAGATCCGTCCATGGATACCACATGGACATCCAGATTCACGCTGTCCCCAATGCAGATGTGGAGGGAAATACCAGTCCACCCATTGAGGGATAATACTCACCAGGCATTCACCTGTGCCGACACCCTGAGCCTGTGCCAGCCCGAGACACACACTCACAGCATGTTGCACTGGGGTGCATGAGCATAGGCACCGTCCCCCCCTCCCCACCCCATTGCACCCCAGCCCCCTGTGCTGCTTGGCTGGCTGCATGCACTGGCATGCTCAGCACAAGCCAGGGTCCCCACAGAGGCACAGAGGCAGCCTCTCCAGACACCGTGTGTCCTGGAGTAGTGTGTGTCTGTGTCGGCTCTGATGGATTGGGCTGGACAGACACTGCAGTAAAACTGGGACAACCACAGTGGGCAGAACCCGAGCCAGCTACTTGGCTCTAACACTAAGGTGGCCTCAGGCTGGATGCTGGGTGTCAAGACCAGAGGGTGTCTGTATCAGGCCTGGTTGCTACAGACAGACCACCAACTGTCTGCCCTCTTACTCAAGGCCCCCTGGCTTAGTTCCAGATTAGAACAATAATAATGTAGGGATTACAATTTCTTCCTTCACTGAAATCTCACTGCCAAGAATACCCATTCTATAGGTGAAGAGACTGAGGTCAAAGGCAAGGAGTGAGAGAGCCAAGGTCAAGGTCACCAGCCTCCAAAGCACACACTATTTCAAATTCTAAGCCTCCAGGTCCTGTGTACACATTTCTTTGGAGATGCACGGGTCACACCACTGCCGTCACTGGGATCATAAGTGTGTACTCAAGCATGTAACACAGACATGGTCACGTGGGCTCACTCGTGTTTGCTCACACATATCCACTGAGTCTCCACCTTGTCTCCACCATAGATGTTAAGTAGGAGGCCTGACCCAGAAGACAAGGTCAAAGTCAGGCTCTCACAGAGCTCCAGTCAGCTGACACCTGGCCATGCGAATGTACAGTTGTGAATACTACCTTGCAGAACCCCTTTCTCATGCCTATAGCTATCTCCCCAAGAGAGTCCAGAGGCCTATCTCTGGTCTCTCAGCCTTCTCTGAAACTCACACAACAGCCAGCACCTTTTCTAGCTTCAAATATGACATGCTACCCCCTATTTAGAATCCTCCATGGCATCTAGTGACCGCTGGAGCAAAGGGCCGCCTCTGTAGCTGTGCTTCTAAATCCCCATGTGTGAACTCTCTCTGCATCTGTATGTGCTGACCTTTGCCTGAAACCTGCCTAGAACTAACTAACCACACCCCTGCTTGTATTCCCTGGATAATCTGCTTTGGCTTGGACATTCTTCCTCCAGGAAGTCCTCCCCCATGCCTTTAGGCTGTGTGAAGAACGCTGTCCTGTCTCCAAGTATGTCCTGTATCTCCTCTACTAAGCTCTCTACCCCAGGCCTGCTTTTCTCTCTCCCATGGGTCGGAGGTTCTTTGGGGGTAGGGTAGCCTGTGTTTGCAGAATCTGGGATGAAGCCCTCAAGGCCTTGACAAATACCTGGGAGGAGAGAAAGAGAAACTTCTAAAGGGGTCCAGGGCAGTTCGGGCCTACAGCAACAGTAACAGTGGCAGGAAGGTCACTGCCAGAGGAAGGACACATGGGAAACTATGGGGCCATTAAGTTGCCCTGGGACAGGAGGAGGCTGCCTCTCTTGTCAATCTTTGTCCCTGTGCCCATTCCCAGGGAGTGGGATGCCTCCCTGTCCTCACTGAAGGGCTGGCAGGTCACAAGGCAGCCCTGGCTCCGACTGTGTGACCTCGGGCTCTATGTTTCCCTCTTCTGCTAAAGACAGATGACCCTCAGGGCTCCTCACAGGCCTACCTCAAGCCACACACTTTCAGAGGGAGACTCCATATAGCCTCACCCTGCTCCTGTCCTCAGTGGCAAACTATGAGATTTGAAGGATGATAACAGCATCTTTTAGTTCCTCGTTTGTGGTTGGAATCCTGATTTTTGTTTTGTTTGGTTTTTATTCCCATTAGTGCCGGGGCTGACTTGACAGACTACTGTATGTGCAGCACTGCCCAAGCCCTGAGTTTGGTTACCCGCACCGCATGGATTGAGCGCTGAGGCGCACACCTGTAATCCCGGCACAGGGGGTGGGGATAGAGATACCAAAAGTTCCAGGCCATCTTGGCTACACAGTGAGTTTAAGGCCAGCCTGAGATGCATAAGATGCTGTCTCAAAAAAAAAAAAATGTACACACACACACACACACACACACACACACACACACACTTGTATAAGTAAAGAGCTAAAGCAGGAGCAGTGAGTGACAGAACCAAGCTCAGGGTACCAGCTTCTGAAGTACAACCTCGTCCCTTGGAGCCACCAAACTGTGCTATTTGTCATGCGTAGAGAATTGCCAGCCCAGACCTTGGCCATAGTGTCTCATTCTGGCAACAGGCTTTCCCGAGATTCCTGTTTGCCTCTTCTGCACAGCTGGCCCCTATTCCCCAGTGTGCCTGTCCTGGTGGGAGTCCCCAGTCATTCTGCTTGCTCTCACACAGGACATCATAGTCTCTGGGTAAAGGACAGGTCTCCTTACCCAGCCTACAGAGGGCACAGAGGGCTTCCTGAAGCTGTACAAGCCAAGAGAAAGCAGGCACAGGAGCAGGTTCCAGGCAGAGACCAACAAAGGAGCCCAGAGAGAGCAGAGCACAGTTTTGAAGGCGGTGCTGGGGAGGTGATGCTGAGGGTGGGGTGGGGAGGTGATGCTTGGGGGGGCAGTCTAAGAAAGATGAAGTAGGACAGAGGAGGGCAATGACCTGGTGGTGACAAGGGGTGGGCTTGGTAGATGGGGTGCAGGGACTGACATCAACCTGGTAGTGACACTCCCATGCTGCGTGGCTCAGTCTCAGTCACCTCAGTACCATGGAGACATGCTGTGGGGGTCAGACGGTGTGTGCGCCTGGCATTCAGAGGTGCTTGCACTCCAGGGCACTACGGGGAAGGGAAGAATGGTGCTCCCCAAAGCTGCACTACCTCCTGGACAGTCCACCTCATCTTTGGTAATGCTGTCCAAGTGTCATCTGCTGGGTAAAGGTCTTTCTACTCCTGTGGCATCATCCATTACCCCTTCCTCTAGGTATCCATCACCAAAGACCCTCCCTGGGGTCACAGCTGCCACCATGAGACAGACTGTCTTCACCAAGTTCCTGCTCTCCTTGGTCCTGTGTCCTGTGAACCTCTGAATTTAGGAGGGCTGGGACCAGTTAAGTCACCACTGTCCCTCACTTCCCGTTGAGTGGGGAGCTGACCCAAAGAACAAAGGGGTGAGTCTGGAGGCCAAGGCTGGGGTGGGGTTTTGGGTATCCATTGATAACAAAAAGGCTGAAGGGGACTCAGGATGGAACACTTACCTAGTGGGAGCAAAGCCTTGGGCTCTATCCCTAGCTCTGACTTCACACACACACATACACACATACACACAAACACATACACACACATACTCACACAAACATACAGACGCGTGTGCGTGCACACACACACACACACACACACACACACACACACACACACACACAGAAACGTACACAGACACACACACTGATGCCCATAGCAGTCATTCCCCCATTTTCTGCAGCGATGAACACTGTATTAGGAGCCTCAAAGTTCCTCTTGCTATCCCGACAACAATTTGAATCCATTTCACAGAAAGGATTTGGACTCAGAGAGGTCAAAGTCCAGCTTACAAACTGACACCACATTAAGGAGTAGCCAAAGCCCAGCAGTCAGGGATTTACAAGGCTGCTGTAGGAAGCGGCAACCCCTGAACTCTCTGGGGACAGTCCCTGAGTACCTACTGTGTGCCAGGCCTACTCTTGGCGTCTGCTGTCCTTTGTCTAGAGACACACTACTCAGCCAGATCTACCCGTCTCAGGGCAGGGTCTTCATGGCTCTAGCTCCCCCATGCCTCCCCAGTAGGGGCTGGCATGGGTGAGGGAAGGAGGTAGACCACTCAAGTGAAACGGGATGTGGTGTTCAAAGACTTGCCCGCCATGGCGCTGTGGTGGCACTCTTGCTGTGTCCAGGCGGGCTGGGCTTCCTGAGCTCTGGCTCCCTCGTGGAGCTTTCGGATACCTCACATTTCACCCTGCTAGATCACTACTTTGCCTCTGTCTGCTCCCAGACTGCCTGGCTGGGATGCTCCTGTTCTCCCCAGAGTCTTCTGGGAGTGGGGATGCTCTTTGAGGAACTTAAACTTCCTTCTCATCTCTCCTTCCTCAAACACTGGACATCTGCTGTGTGCCTGGAGCTTGCCAGTTACTGAAGGCTGCTGGGGGATGCAGGACAAGCTATGTTATCTTGGAGACCTGATGGTCTCTCTTCTGTTCCTCAGTTTTGCGCATCTCTGAAATGGGGAATCTACCCTGAAGTGGGGTGATACCTCACAGGCCTTACGGTGTGGAGTTTTGTTTGTTTGTTTCTTGAGACAGGGCTTCTCTGTGTAGGCCTGGCTGGCCTGGAACTCACTCTGTAGCAGAGATCCACCTGCCTCTGCCTCTGCCTCCCAAGTGTTGGGATTAAAGGTGTGTGCCATCACCATCCAGGGATCTTAAGGTTTAATGAGGTACTGTGAGTCTTAGCATCTGCTTGGTGTAAACATAACCTTTCATTTCACCATGTGCTGGGAGAACAAGGTTGAGAGAATGCAGCCCTTTTAGAAGTGGGGAGAACCCAGAGAGAGGGTACTTTGGGGGGACTCCATGACTGCCTTTTCCTGCCTTCCAGAGGATGCTAATTTCTCCCTGCCCTCTCTTAGCTTGCCTCCTGCCCCCCCCCCCCACATCCTGGGATATCTCCACCCATCTCTATACCCCACCTTCTACAGCCCCACCAGCACTGCTTTCTGGCTAGGAAAGGGCCAGGCCCTAGGAGATAGGTGCACCAGCATAACCAGCCAGCCGCATCTCATTTACACATTCTCAATGATATTGCACCCAGACACAGCTGCCAAGCTGGGATTCCCACATGTCTGTATGCATAGCATCCCCTGGGCTGGCTAGGATGTAGATATACAGGCTTTACCCTAAAAGCTTGAGTCTTTTCACAGGCCTGGGGAATCTGCATGTTTAATAAGTACTCTGGGATGGACCTCAGGCTGGGCGTGGGTCAGGATACAGCCAGGGAGACTCTTAGGACCTCAGAGGTGGATGCCATCTCCAGAAGCAGGAGGATGTGCCCAGGGGACTCTCAGGTATGGGCTGGCCTATAGGCCCAGCATGAAACCAGATGCCTGGTAAAGTTCAGATGTTCACAAATGGGGGAGATGAAGAGTAACCCAAGCACAGACACACGAGCCCTGGTGACTGGTCATATGTCCATGAAGCCAAAAATCCTTCCAGAGACACGATCAAGTTTGTCAACTTTGCTTGGAGCAGGCCAGAGCACCCAGGCCCCAGGCATCAACCAGGCAGCTGAGATCTGAGGTTCTAGGTCCAGGCTTCTGCGACTCCTCTGCTGCAACTCAGAACCACAACCTGATGTTGGTTTCCCCTCCTCCCCTCTGCCATTTACTTCACATCCTGGCATCTGGGCACCAGCAGCCACTGCTGCCAGTCTCTATGCCTGTTCACAGGCCGCTGGCTCATCTTCATAAAGTGCCTCCCTGGTTCCCACCACTCCCCTGTCCAATAACCTTCAATGGCTCCCTCCTGCCCACAGGAGCAAATCGAAGCTCTGGAGCACAGCTACTGGCTACTGCCCTGCTCTGCAGCCTCCTGTCCCAGTGTCCCGAGGCGGCCAGACTTACTGCCCCAGACCACCCTTCTAGGTCTAGATTTAACTCCAAATAGCTCTGCTTGCAGAGCTTACCTACAAGCCTAGCTTGCCCAGTTTCAGCCTCCCGGGAACCTGATCACCTACCACAGCACTTTTGACACCCAGGGTCTCTCGTACACTGGGCCAGATGACTTTGAACTTCTGATCCTCATGTGCTTCCCAACTGCTGGGATTACAGGCAATCTCAGACACACATTACTACACCCTGCTTATTCAGGGCTGGGATAAAACCCAGGACCTCTCACATGCCAGGCAACAGTGGAGCTACCCCCCAGATCCTTGCATAATTCTTTTTAAATATTGTATTATTACTGGGGGAGAGGGGATGAATGTGCCACAATTTCTGTGGGGGTCAGAGCACAGCTTACATTAGCTGGTTCTCTTTCTACTGTGGGTTTCAAGAATTAACTCATGTCGTCAGCTTGTAGCACCTTTACCTGCTGAGACATCTCACATACACCCAACCCTCCAGCCACACAGATTCTTGACGTCTTCCCATACCACTAGCCAGAAGTCCTTTCCCTTGACAAAAGTCAATGTGGCTCTTCACACATTTAACATCTCTGGACCACCCTGGGGTCAGGGTAGATTCTTTGGTTACTAACATTTTAGTGAGACAAGATTCAGAGAGGCTGAGGAGTCTGCTGAGGGCCACATAGCTACAGAGAATTCATGCCAGACCAAAAAGTCTAGCTCCTGCCCTATTCCTCTGTACTGACTAAGCATCTACTGTTGAAGCTGAATAACACATATCACCAAGCCATACCCCTGCTGGGACCCAAACACAGAGATCTTCGGAGAAGCACCAGGGAATCATCAAGAGCTAGGCTCTTACCTAGAGGCCTGCATCAAACCTATTCTTTGAATAGCGTTGACCTGGGGCAGGCATTTGGGACTCGATAGACTTTGCAGGAACGGAGATGCAGAAACAGGGTCCAGCCCAAAGTCACAGTCAGAAAGCAGCAGAGCTCAGACTTGAACTCTGAGGCTGAAAAGTCCTATTGAAGAATCTGGCTAAGGAAGCTGAGCAGCCCATGGTCCTCAGCTGGGTTAGTGGGGATCAGCCATTCAGATACCCCAGGCTCCCTAACTCTCTCTCTCTGATGAGACTTTCTCCAGGATGCTTGCTAGGCCAAATAGGCACTAGGTCCCTCTTTCCTAAGACAAGAGGTTTCCTTTTACAAATTATTTATCTCCACAATTGCTGCTATTTAAATCTGACTGTGACTTTTGAGAAGATGCGTCTACATTCAGGGGAGCATGTCTGTAGGAGGGCGGCACCTAAGTGACCTCCCTGAACTCTTGCCATGTAGGCCAGCCAGACCCGTGTGAGGCCAGTTCTGTCCTTCTCCAGGGGTTTGTCACTGCTCACTTATCAGTCTGATGTCCCTCAGGGGGCAGCTGCCCTGCCCGCCCCCTCCAGCTCCAGGCCTGCCGACTGGAACCAGACCTGGAGGGGTGAGCAGACGGGGCATGTGGGAGGGGACCGAGCCTCACCACAGGCCCCTTTGCAGTTCAAAGTGACATGCTCAGGCGGCTGTCCCTTCAAAGGGCAGACACAGGCTGCCTTTAGTTGCTGTAGCAGCAGTCCCAGAGCCAGGAAGGCGATGCGGGAGTAAAGATAGCCCGTGAGGTCTGGCTGTGTCCTCTGTCCACTCTTGCTTGGCCTCCACTACCCTGGGTAGGAGGGCATCCCCTGGCATCAGGACTCCTTGCTGCGTAATCTTGGGAAATCACTTTCCCTCTCTGAACCTCTCTGCACTTGTGCATTTACAAAGCACACAGAGGATTCTCGGAAAGCATGCACAAGGGTGCTAAAGAGAAGCCCGCATCAGACCCCAGGACACCTGAGTGGACTCCCCATCAGCCTCTTCCCAGCTGTATGACCTGGGGCAAGACACTGGAAGTTCCTTAAGCTTGTTTCTCAAGAATGATATGGGGCAAAGATGGAATAAACATCATGTCCAGTGGAACTAGACAGGTCACAGATTAACTCCATTAGTGCTGACATGCCCTGCCTACTGCTAGAGCAGCCCCAGTGAGACTTCAGGGAAGGTTTGGTCCTGGAGCCCACTAGATCAAATGCACCGTAATGGGAGGGCTTGCTGAGACAACCACTCTCCAAGCCACACCCCTGGCCACAGAAGAAACTCAGGACTTTCATCATTCAGCATACACTGAGCTCCCATGCCAGGCTGCTACCAGGGTACCAAACCCAGTAAGAGGCCAGACAATCTGCCTTTCTAAAGGACTTCAGAAAAGCTCTCCAGGGAGAGCAATACCAGGGCTCCACTTTCAGTTCCACGGCTGTGGAACTTGGGTTGCAAGGCTGTGTGACCTTGGCACATTTTTCAACTTCTCTGTGTCTCCTGTCTTATCCGAAAATGAAAACAACAGTAGCACCCATGTCAGATGCCACTGAGGAATGGGAAGCACTCAGAGCTGTGCCTCTGGGGCTACCAGCTCTAAGCAAGCATGCAGCTGTGGCTGCTGCTGCTGCTGCTGCTGCTGCTGCTGCTGCAGGCTCTCTGGGTCCTGCCCTGTCTGCTAGAAGCCTCTGCAGCTGGGCACCCTTCTGCCTCTCAGACTTCTGAAGTGTCAGCTACTAAGAGGCATCCTGAGTGCCCTGCAGATCGCAGGCTGCTGAGGGCTTCCCCTCAGCTCTGTTCCCTAGCAGCTGGAAAGCGTAGAGAAAGCACCCAGCCCTGCTGGGCTTGTCAAAGCCGGGATGGCTTGACTCGAACCAGGCTTGGATGGTAATTTTGCGGTCATGACAACTATTTTCTTTACATACTGCTATGGAAGGGGGAACCCCTTGCTTTTTTATTTTATTTTTTTTTAACCTAATTGAAGACACTATCAAGCGTAAATATGCTGGCATTCTTAATAAAAACATGATGGAGGGAAATATTCAAAAGCTCAATAATCAGAAGCAATTTGCGCTGTGCAGGGAGATGTGTCATGCTCTGGCCCCCTCCCTGACTGGGCTCCCTGCAAAACTGGCTTTCAGGCTGGCAACTTTAGACCTATGGCAAAAAATCACGAACAACACTGGGGCCCGGAGGTAGCCTGAAAAACATCCTGGAAAAGAAAAACACATGCCGGAGAGTGTGGTGTAAAAGTCATATTTCATGCCTGACTTTAGAGATTGTTAATAAGGATTAGAACCATACTCCAACAGCCCAACTATCAGTCAAGGCGGGGTAATTAATGCTGCCTCAGATCTCTGCGTGGGGAAAATGGAAAACGCAAGTGTCCCTCACTTCACAGGACAGAGGGCTCATCACAGTGGAACAGTCCAGAGGACTTTTGGACCCAGGTCCTGTGCTCAGCTGAAACCTGGCTGTTGCTGGCTGTCCCTTCTGATCTGTCGTCGTGTAGATTGGGGGATCTCTTCTAAATTGTAACAATATCAAACCCTTTTTTTTTTCAGGATTGGCTAATAAATATGATTAAGATAACACATCTGAAACCACATGTCCTCAGCTTGGTGTCCAACATGTGGAGGACAGATGTATTTTCCATGCACACATGACCTAGTCGGCTGTTCCCCTAAGGCAGGGACCCTGGAAGATGGAGCTTGGTGAGGTGTCGGCAGTCTACTGGCCCTTGTGGCCCTGGCCAGGCTGCTGGCCTCTCCGTGGCCCACTGTGGGAATCAAGAGCCAAGCACAGAGAGTCATACGCAAGGATCATAGAAAGAGGCAGCATGCTCACCTGCCTCTCTCATCCTTTAATGTCCCAGACCTCCATGGCTCAGAAAACTCTCAAAACCATCCTACTGTCCAGGTCACCTGTTGCCAGGTCTCTCAGGAGCCAGGAGCCTAAGGCCTCAGTCAACTATTATTGCCAGAAGCAGGCTCTACGAAGAACTGTGGCATGCTAACCCCTGTACAGGTGTGTGCAGACCCGGCCCTTGCTCTCACTCAGCTACTGCAATGCAGGAAGCCTAGTCAGGCTCTGGCTACACCTGGCCTCAGCTCTCCTTTTGCTTCATGGATCTTAAAGAGACCGCATCTGGGAAGCATGCAACAGTTTAAAGACCCTGAGGTCTGGTCAGGCTCTATGCTATAAGCAGGCTCTTTGGGTACTGGGTCTGTTGACCCAGGGAGGAGAGAGGGGTTGTAGGCTCAGAAGTCCCATCCTCACTACAGGCCAGACTGTAGGCTCTTTAGATTTCAAACAGGGAGGGAGGGCAGACCATCCAACCACAGAAAAGAGTCAATGAACGAATGAATGTCCAAGGGAAGGAAGGAAGTGGGGTTTTTCCAAATCACTGAAGGAAAGGCAGAACCCCTGGGTGAATAAGACCCACTCCTGGGAGGGCCATTGCACCTGGACTGACCACTGCTTATAGTGGAGTAAGCCAGCCTCTGAGAAGGCACCAGAGGGTCTCTCTCCCTGAATGGTCCCTGGCCACTCAGTGCAAACAGCCAAGCCCTGGTTTCTTCCCGAGTCAGTCTGGCCTGGTAGATGGATGCTGCCCTCAGCCTCTAGCTGATGACCACTGCTTTCTGACCCCCTATGGGAGCTCTTGCAGTGGCCTCCCCCAAGACCCAAGGCCTCTTGTCCCTTCCCAATGGAGGAGCCCTGGGCCAGGGGGCAGACACTGAGCCCAGGGTTTGGCCGGCAGGCTGGCTGATAGGAACCATCTGCGTTGTCTTGGACTGCCCCTCTGCCCACTGTCCCTCTGAACTCGGCCGGTTCCCGCGGGCCGTTTGATGCTCGCGGGGTCACAGACCCCCGCACACAAATCACCACCAAGGGGCTGGGGGTGGGGCGGAGGCGCTGAAACCTAATCCACAAAGTTTGCCGTGCCTCAGGCTTACTCCTTCCCTCTGTGCTCCATAGCCCCTCCCTTTCCAAACAAGCCTTATTTTTTCTTGCCAAAAAAACAAAAGTTGGTATCAAGTGTTTCGAGGGAGAAAGTCTCCCCCACATCCCCCACCCCTTACCACGAAGAATGGCCTGCCACTTGCCTGAGCCAGGGACTGCAGGGGAACTTGGGGAAACTGTGCCGGGAGGTTAGCCTGACGTTATCGGGTCCATAGGTTCCTGGTCCCAGTCGCCACAGTGGCCAGACCCTGTGCCCCAGCGGTCCCATTCCTCTGGGATCCAGCTCCCTTCTCCATCAAATCTCTGGGTCCCAGTGCAGCCAGATATAGAAGCACGACCCCGCCTTTCTCCCACTCCATAAAACAGTCCTTGCCTGTCCCTTTCCGGAGGTGATGTCCTACTCTCAGCTTCTCAGTCACCGGAGGCTGGGCTCGGGCACTAGAGGAGACTGAACCGAGAGTACCCCACCCCACTCCCCACCAGAGAGTACATGGGTCCCTGGCAGCACAGCCACAGAGCTTAGGAAAGAGGCAGGGATCCTGGTATGAGATACAAATTCCTTCAAAGTTTCTCTTCCTGCTCCTGTGACTCCGAGGCCTTGGCACTGAAATCCTGGGACTAAGGATGGTGTTCCTAGGGGAGGCAGAGCAGACCTCTGGCAGCACAGGAACACAGTGTTTTCTTGCTAGGTATCAGTTTTACTTTTTTTTTTTTTTGGTTTGTTTGTTTTTTTTCCAGGATACGCATGGCCCAGGAACCATGCTTGCCCGCTGCTTCTCCATGGCCCTGTGCTCCCCACTGCGCCGAGAAGTTGCAAAGTCCTTTCATGCAAGCCAGCCTCTGACCCAGGCGGTTCTACTAGTCCACACAGGCATCTGGGACTCCAGCAAGGTGGCGACAAGAATGGACTGAGTCTGCACAGGAAAGACGCCGTAAGGTGGGACGAGGAAGTGGTAGCTACAATAGAGAATAAAGGCGCCAGTGCCCGGCTTGAGAAACGGGTTTCTGCGGGGGTCGAACAAAAGAATTTGGCCTCTGAAGAAAGGGGCTGAGCGCACAGCTGGGAATGCCGGCTCCAGACTGCGGAAATTTCAGGGCTATGTCATTAGTCCCTAGAACCTAACGAAATCTGCCCTTCAGAGCACCCTAGTCTCCACTGCGGCAATATTTTTGCTCTCTTATCAGACTTGCCTTGACCCCGGGTGGTGGTTACAGGCTCTTCCTTACTGGAGGCCCCAGATACCCAACTCTGCTTGTGGGGTTATATCTCCATTTCCCAGATGCTGCCAACCGAGGCTTCCACGTTCTTTCCTCTGCTGTTCCTCTTAGCTGGCTCAAGAGGCCCTAGGCACTCCTAAACGAAAAAGCTGGTGGAGGGGACTCTGGGGCCCTCCGAGGCCCCCCTCCTCCGGTCACCCTCGGAAGGGGTGGAGGGGACACGGTTGTAAGGTGTTCGGCCTCTTTTCTCAGCTTGACATGAATAAGGGGATTAGGGCGGCAGGTTTCCGTCGGTCACTCGGTGGGACAAAGGGCCCCGAGGTTTGAGCGGTCAGCTTCTGATTAAACGCCAGAGCCCTGTCACTCAGCAGCAGGCTAGGTACTTGTGTTCCTGACATAATCTTATTAGAAGATAAAACCAGAGAAATCCTTTTTCATAATGAAAAGTTACATTTAATGGCTGCACTCGTCCCCCACACCCTCCCGGACCCTTCCCGCCTTCCCCGTTGCTGTTGGATATGGCTCGCTTGTAATTGGCATTTAAAGTACCAAGTCCGGGAGAAAAACGGGGTTTAGGGTTTTTGTAATCCCCCTAAACTGTCTTTGTTCAAAATCTCCACAGATACAAGTCTGTTAAGGGTAAATATTTGTGGATTGATACAACCACACCCCACCCCTGCAAACCAAATCTGGAAGGGGAAGAATCCCTCCAGCCACGGTTCTGGTACACAGGAGGAGGGGGCCCAAGTTTGCGCGCGCAGCCGTTCCGGGGACTCGGCTGCGGGGGGGCCCCCTCGACAGCTCTAGGAGCAGAGGGACTTTGGACATTTCTCAGGCGGGAAAAAGATCTTACAAGCTTCCCTTCTATGTTCTGTTTCCTAGATCAACAAACCTCCCCAACTCGCCTTCCTGCTTGCCCAAAGCGGTAGACTGGAGTGCTGGGGGGCGGGAATCTTAAAACCAGCTCTCCCCGCCAGCCTGCTCCCTCTAGTAGGACCCTTCAGTGGGTCCAAAGGGGGGTCACTCCGCCACTACATGTGGGTCATCGGGTGCTCCATCCCACAGGGCACCCGGACTCCAGTCCAGGATCCCTCAACTGCGAAGGAACCCAAAGGCTGCGGCGAGGCCCCGGGCTCTGGGCTCCAGCCCAGCCCGTCTTGGACCGGATCGGATTCCTTCATAAATCAGCCGCTGGGTGAAAGGGCTGCGCTTTAGAGAGGGCAGGACCGTGTGCGCGTATTAGAGCGCGCGCTTCCCAAATCCGGGCTAAACCCCTGGTGACACAGAAATTCATCAACCAGCGCCAATGCCCCTGCTCCTTCCACCGAGGAGCCCCGGGAGCCTGCACACTCCAGCCGCCCCACTTCGTGGAAAAGAGAATCCGGGTAGGAACGTCCGAGAAGGGTGCCTGGGTTACAGGGCAGGCCCAGGCTGCCGGGAGCCGCCTCGCCCGGCCAGCTGGCAAAGGGGGCTCTCCCTTCTGGGAAGGAGTTATTCTAACCTCTCCGTCCTCTGGTCAGGCTGGCCCCTCAGGAGCACTCAGCCTAGGGAGGGCAGTGACCCACCCCACCCCCGACCCTTCCAGGCAGTTGCTCTGAAGAGAGGTACAATTGTCCAGACCCAAGCATCTGGAGCTTCAGCAAGTCAGGACGCCGCGATCTGAGGAGCCCAGGGAGGGAGGAAGCTCCCCTGCCCGCCCCCTCCCCCCCACCCCCCCAAACCTGTCCCCTCACCCACAGGTCCAGCTGAGGGCATAATGCCAGTGGACTCCACAAAGCACTCAGCAAGTACCGTTCCCCTCTGGACGCAAGGCTACCGTGCTCAGCTGCGCTCTGCTCTGGCAAGTTCACATGCATTGGTCAAGCCCGAGTGTTAGAGAAAATGATCCTAAGGAGCCTGCCAGTCATGGTGAACATCCACAGGCTGCCAGAGGTGAGAAACATGCATATTTCCTTCTCAGGGGATTCGGAAGAGGACCCCAGTCCTGGGTAAAAAGCAGAAGGGTGACTACTGCACTCCTTGGGCCTCCCACTCATGGGAGACAATGCAGACAATGCATTCCTGCCTCCAGCTTACTTCCTACCAGGAAAGAAAACACACACTGACAGAGTGTCAGACCCAGGCTGAAACCTCTGTGTTTGCTTCACTTTGTCCTCAGAGCAACCCTGTGAGATGAGATCTGTCATCCCCATTCCACAGAGGAGGAAACTGAGGCTAAGACCCCCGAACACAATCATTAGGAGATGGTTAGGATCTGTATCCCAAAGCTGCACTTGCCAGGAACCTTGCTACCCCCCACCCCTTTCCTGTTTTAAGACAACAGCAGCTCAGAGCTCAGGTTACCCTAGGGCATCCTGGTCTGAGCTAGGATCCACACAGGGATGGCCCAAGTCACTGCAGCAACAGGTGGAGGCAGAAGCAAACAGTCACACAGTGCGTGTCCCAGCTCAGCACTGCCCCTCCCTTCCCACAGGTGCCGGGGAGCTGGGGCCTGTGTTGTGGTCGGCACCTCTCTGCTCATTTAAGCCCTTGCTCCTGCCACCCTGCTGGACACTTCCATTACTTGGGCTTCCCTGAAAACTCTCCATCCTCAGCTTGCAACCTCCCTACAGTTGTGGTGTGTGTGTGTGTGTGTGTGTGTGTGTGTGTGTGTGTGTGTAGGAGGACTCTTTCCAGCACAGGCTAACCAGGAAGCAAACACCTTTGTTTCCTTTAGAACCAGACTCCAGGAATGAGGTTCTCTCCTCCAGCCACAGACCAAGCAGCCCTTCTGCCAACCAGTAAAGGAGCCTCCCGGCCAGTCTAGGGTCACTGGCCAGGTACTCCCTGAGAGGTCCTGTTCTCTGTGTGAACGCACTACCGCACTACCGCACTACCTGGGTCCCCCGTCCTCCTTCAGGCTCCCCAGGACAGATGCAGGAGGCTGGCAGCTGAAATGGAGGATAACAAAGGGGGGCTCCTGTGAGAATTATTTGTACTGGTCAGGACCATTGAGGAAGTGCTGTCAGCCAGGCCCGAAACCCAAGAAAGATGCCATTGGGAGCACAGTGGCCCCCGTGTCCCACTGTTCCACGCCCCAGCGGTAGTTAGAGCAAACACAGGCCCTTCACTGCCAGTCACTCACACCTTCCCCCCAAATTACACACACTTAGAAACATTTTTCTGGAAGAAGATGGATGCTTCGGGAGACCTGAGGTCAAGGCTGGACTGTTTAAAGAATATTATTCACAAATAAACATTTGCTGCAGGGGGGAAAAAAAAAGAAGAGGAGGAGGAGGAGAACTCTATAGGCCCCCGGGGAACCAAATCATGTTGCGTTTGGCATCAATGACAGGAGACATTTATGACATGAATGGAGAGGCAGACGGCTGCCTGCCACTTTACTTCCCCTGCCTTTTGGAATCAACTTTTTGAGTCCTCCTCACCCCTCCCCTATCGCCGTCTCCTCTCCACTCCTGACCACAGTGGTAATGAATACATATGATTTGGATTTGGCTCTTTGCTGCCATCAACACAGAATTGGGGGGGGGGGTGGTATAGAGAGCTAAAGAGCTTCTGGTTGGACCAATCAGAGAGTCAAGGACCTGGAGTCCTGGTCACCTCAGGACTGACTGACAGCTCACACCCAGCTCTGGGGATGGGTGGACCATCCTTCCTGCCTCCATATCCAAAGCCAAGGACTAACTGTGGTGTCTAACAGATTGGAAGTGTCATGGGGAGTGTCCTCTATCCTTAGGCCAAAGTGATGCCAAAGTTGTTGGACTGTTTGTCCCCCACTCTCCTTCACTTCCCCTTCCTCTCTCCCTCTGTTTGTCTCTGTCTATTAAAAACAAAACAAAACAAAACCCTGCATAGTAGTTATCACAAATAGAAACCCCTCAAAGCCACTGAGCCTGGGCTGGGTGAGTGGGGGTGTTTTCCAATCTTCTGGAATGTTCTTCCACCTTTATGTCTGCCTTTCTGCTGAATAAAGTCCCTGGATCTCTTCTCCACTACCTCCCTCCTCTTCTAGATCAGCCTTGCAGATGTAGGCTGAGCTTTCTTGTCTGATGTTTGAGTCACAAAAACAATAAGCTGGAACAGTTCTTCAAATATGAAATGATATTATTGAGTATGCCTTTCCAAGCAATATGAAGGCCCTGGGGATGCCCATCGTTTCCCCAGTGGAAATATTGCTTCTCTGGGCCAACACACGCTCCCAGAATGAACAGAGCCATACTCCAGCTCACGATGCTAACACATTGTTGGCATCTGCACCTATCCTTACAATCAGAAGTTTCTTCAGCACTGGAGCAGACGATAAAGGACACCTCAGAATGAAATACTGACTAAAGCTCCACCAGGTGCCCCTTGGAATCCTCGCAGCCACCATGCAAGGTGATGTCATCCTGCTCAGTAGAGACAAGGGCTTGGGGTGGGCTGCCACTTAGCTGAGCGCTGGGGCTGGGAGGTGGACCTGGTTCTGACTCGTGTCTAAAGCTCTTTTTACGGCAGAGGGAGGCAGTGTCCTCTAAGGCCAAGGGAAATGGCTTTCCTAGGGACAATGCTGATCCTCTCTGCTTAGAGAGAGGTTCATGGCCAGCTTGGGCGAGAAACCAGTCTGCAGTCAGGAGAGTATCTCTGGAGACAAGGCATTCCCTGCAACTACAACCCTGAGGACAACAATTATTTCCAAAGTGTAACAACACACCAGGATAAGACACCAGATCCTTTAAGCACCTAATCTAGAGTCTAGGGCAGTGGTTCTCAACCTTCCTAATGCTGCTACCCTGTAATACAGTTCCTCATACTGTGGTGACCCCCGACCATAAAATTATTTTTGTTGCTGCTTCATAACTGTAATTTTGCTGTGGTTATGAATCATAATGTAAATAAATATCTGATATGCAGATGGTCTTAGGCGACACCTGTGAAAGGGCCGTGTTGGACCCCCAAAGGGGCCATGACCCACAGGTTTTGAAACCACTGATCTATATAAGAATACTTTCTCAGGTAGGCAGGTTCTGGTTATACGGCGAGGGTCAGGTAGGTGCCTGATGGCTGTATGTTCCTAAGTTTGGCATGATGGCAGGAAGGAGCCTGGACCCTCCAATCACATACCATAGAGTAGATCCTCACAGCTGCTTCCACCACTTGAGAAAAATACTGCAAACAAATAAGGCCACGGCAGCCTAGAGCCTTGGGAATAGAGGGTGAGCCAGGAGTCGGGCAGTGAATAATGCTTTCCTTCAGCCCTGGCTGCCTGCAAGGCAGGAAGGCTTTCCCTTACCTCCAGCCCACAGAGGAGGTGCTGGGGTTAAATATACAGGCTCCTTCCAAGGGACGGGGGTCCCCCCCTCCACTGGCGCTGGTAGCGGGAGCTCTTCAGCCCTTGGGGCTCCAGAGAGAACACCCCCAGGCCATTTTGTAAGGCAAAGTATTGACTACTTTTCTAAGCAGGTTTCTGGAAAGACTCGGTACCCCAGGCCGTGGGCTGGAGTATCTGCAACCCTGAATTAGTCTGATAACGGCGGGTGAAACTTGCAGGCTTGGGTTCCCACTGCTAAGCGGGTGCTGATGGCAAGCGGTACCCTAGCCATCTAAGGAAGAGGCCTTCCAAGCTGGGAAACAGAAACCCATGAGCGAGAAGGGACCGGGAGCCTAGGTTTGTTCCACACTGACACAAGCTGTCCCAGCTCACGAGAGCGAGGTGAGCCTCCCGAGCCAGGAGAGCCTTTTCCCGGGTAAACACTTCCGAGGGAAAGAATGTGCTGGGAAGCGCCCTGCTGAGCCGCTCGCGGCCGCAGCCAGCTGGGAGAAATGTTTTAAAAAAAACCAGCCCAGGATTCAGAGGCTTTTTGTCAAAGTCATAACCTAGATGCTCCGGTCTGCCGCGGAGGGTACCCTACCTTGGGCAGAGCAGCCCAAGACATCCCCAGTGCTCTCAGAGAGCCAGGGAGGTCGCTGCACCCGAGGCTTGAGCGTCGGGTCGGCCCCTTAAAAGCGGGTGAAGAGCTCCGGGTAGGAGCCTCGCATCCCGCGAGCACAAAGGCTCCTGAGCGCACACCTACTCGTCCCCAGACCCCGGGACTGCTCTACAAGCCCCCAGACTCCATTGTGTGACAGATTTTTGGCCTCTCCTACCGACCCTCCCCCCCTTCCGGAGCCTCCTCCAGGAATCCGCCACCTCCTTAGGATAGAAACCTTTTCCAGACACGCGATCAGGAGAGAGTGAGAGACAGCCCGTAAGAAAAGGGAGTTACATAATTCGATTTCACCAAACTGCCAAGAAAAACAACATATATCGGGGAGAGAGGCTGTCAATTTTTGTTAGTTTGTTTTCCTCATAGTTTCTCCCGTGGAAAAAGCGGAGAGGTGTTCGCGATTTTGCGGAGGCCGCGCGTTTTCCAGGTTTCTAACCCAATTTTCTATTCGAAAGGGGGCCGAGGCCGTGGGTTTTTCCTCCCCCTCCTTTGAAGGAATCCCCGAAATGCACAAGAGGACAAGAAAAAAGGAGAGTTTTCAGGTTACAAACAAAAACGTCCCAGTTCCGCGGCCCGCAATTTCTTTGCTCTGTCAGGCCTGTGAGTGGATTTTATCAATTGTCCTAAATGTGTCCAATAGCCAGTTAATCACCCCTGTGGTGCGTAAAACAACCTCGCGCTTTTGGGTGCCTTCGACGGTTGAAAACAAACCGAAAGGAAGAAGACACATCAAAAAAAAAAAAAAAAAAAAAAAAATCCAGCAACCTCTTTACAAGGACCGACGACCCAGCCGTTCTGCCCAGCCGGGTGAGGAGTGCCTTTTACAAAAGTTGTGTGTGGTGGCGGTGGCGTTGTGTGTGCTGTAAAATCAAGAAAGCACGTTTCTGCACCCAGTTGCCTTGATTCTCGTCTGAAAAGCATTTGTGCACACATGAAATAAATATGCATGTGGGATTCTCAAAGAAAAAAACATCAATAAAAATATATTTTTTTATTGTGCAAAAGAACATTATTTCCGTGTGAGTTCTCTAAGGCCTGGCTGATCTCCTGCTCCCTTCAAAATGCTTCCAGAAGACCCTGGGGATTTGTGCCCAAGATTGTCTTGATAACCACTACCCCGCCCAAGCACACCAGGAGACCCGCCTGTAGCAGATACTTAATTGTCATTATTGTCAGACAGAAGGGTGTGGGGGAGAGAGTATGACCCTCCCGTTACCAGGCTTCCTCCGGGACCCACACTCCAAACTCAGGGACCCGAGTCCGGAGAACTAAATTCCTCCCCAGCACCTGGGGTTTGCACCTAGGTAGTAGCCAGCTCAATGGTGATGTTTTTCTTTTCTTTCAAAAGCAAATATCAGTAGGACAAAGCAGCTGCAAATGTTTAATTGTTTTGTAAAGTGGGGAGGTTGGTTACTCATCTCTCTTAGGCAAAAATCCAGCTCTTGTTGCTATTTTGTGGCTGAGCCAGCAGGACCAGGGAAGCGTCCCTGTCCCCTTTTAGGAGAAGCTCCATGACCCCAGGGTCAAACGTATACAAAAGGTTACAAAGTCTTTCCAGTGTTAAAAATTTCAAAACCACCCAATGTTTCAGAGGCCTATTTCTACTTTCCCAGGCCTCTTAGAGGACCCGAGTGTGGAGTTGCTGAGGTCAGTGGCTAAGCCAGGTGGTAAGTGGGACTGCCAGAGCCCAGCCAGGAGTATGTCCCATAGAGAGGCTGCCTGAGTCACCCCAAGTCCCCAACCATTGCTACCCCATGTTATTTGTGCTGCTGTATGGGCAGCTGTGGGTGAACTGACTAGTGGCCCTTTCTACAGGAACTAGAGTTCCAGAACATATACGCAGCACAGACATTGAAAATTTACCTAAATCTGGGGAACACCACACAGAGGGCCAGGCCTACACCATGTTATAGGACCAACAAAAGAGCAGATTCTCAAAGCCCACCCCGATTCTTGCCCATAGAAAACCCCACCTTACCCCAGCCACCAAAAGGAGCAAGGCACAAAAAGCAGTCCTTGCCAGTCCCCCAGTTCCTGGGAACACTACCATAGCCAGCCACCAAGGCCCGCGGCAGGGTTCTAGCCTGCAGCTTCAAAGAGTTCCCAGAAGCACGTCCTCACACTAGACCCTGGATTTGGTGACAATACTTTGGCTGCATTCAACATCGGGCACATGTAGCCCTGCCTTTCCCTCCAAAGGCTTTGGCACCCAGAGATCACTGAGGCCAAGGCACCTGAGCAGCCTCCACCACCTCCAAGCCCGCAGCCCCAACCCAGATGCTTTTCTGAGCCCCACTCAGAAGTTCTCACAGGCACACACTTGTCTCTGCAACTCCAGTCCCAGGGTCCTCACACCCTTCTCCCACGGAGGCTCTTTGCTGCACTCCCCTTCCCAATTGCACGGTTAGGTATATGATCCTAGGCAGGTCACAAGAAAAAGCCTGTATCTGCTGTGGTCTGTCCCCAGCCTGCAGCCACACAGCTCTACAGTGCCAGGTTGCCATAGAAGCCAGCAGGTAAGGCTCAACCCACATCTCTAGTGTCGACCACCCTTTTCCAGCACACTGCAAGAAAGGATGCTGCCTGGGGAAGCCTGACTCCTTCATCCTGCCACCCCAACTAGGATCCCTAGGTCGTAGCTTCCTAGACAGATTGATTCTCCAGCCAAGATAAATCCTAAGGGCAAAATTCCCGCATGGAACGGTTTCGGAAGGTGGAAACCCATTTCTCTTTACCGGAGGATACAAGCACAGGAGGAGCCTGGCAGGGTGGGGCTCTCCCTGACTGTACGGCAGCGGGGGGTTCAGCACCCACCCTGCCAGCTCCAGGAATCTCAGATTCCTCTTGGACTGGGGAAGCACACAGCCAGGCTTGGCTCTCTAAAGCAAGCTTTCTTGGAAAATAAATTCTTGGTCCCCAGTTCAGGACTTATTGGGGCCAAGCCCTTTCCCGGGACAAGCATCATATCCACCAGTCTGCCCAGGGCTTTGTCCTGTACCCCAATTCAGTCACTCAGCGCAGGTTTCCGGGACAACAGATGGCACCTAGGGGCCACCCCACCAGTGTCCGCTAAGATGCGAAGGTCCGCCCCAGCCCGGAGACTCCGAGCCCTCGGAGCTGCCCGGCCCGGTGGAGCGCAGAGCCAGCCGCAGGGCCGCGCGGGCCCTTCCCGGCAGGGACCCGCCAGGCCGGAGCGTCGGTCCGTGGCGGGGAAAGAGAGGAGGGCGAGAGGAGCTTACTGTTGGTAGTCTTGTTTGCAGTACAGTTTCCGATCCCGGAAGTAGCAGCTGGTGGTGAGGGCTTGCTGACACGCCGCGCACTGCAAACACTCCTCGTGCCAGGACGACTCGTTGACTCGCATCAGGAAGCGGTCGGAGATGGGCCGCTGGCAGCCCTCGCAGACGGCGGGATGCGGGCAGTCGGAGCCTGCAGCGCATAGGGCGAGAGCCGGGCCGTCAGCTCGGTCTGGCCCAGCCCAGGAGCGCCACCCGTCGCCTGAGGACCCCAGACCGCCGTGCCGGAGACCCGCCAGCCTAAACCGCACGTCCCTGTCCGTAGGCTGGGGCGCGGAGAGGCCGAGGGCCTGCAGCCTTGGCTGGACGCTGCGCTCTCCCCGGCTGCGGAGATCCAGCTTGTGGCCTGATTACCAACGAGAAGGAGCTCCGCGCGGGGTGGCCGGCTGGGGCCCAACCAGCGAGGTGAGGCCGGGGCACTCGCTGGCTGACACGCCCCACGATGCTGATCGCGCCTTCTGCCCCAGACCCGTGGTTTGGATGAATCGAGGGATATTGTTTTCTTCTAGAAGCTCCCCTTCCCCAGGTGACCTGGCACCTCTCCCAGGCTCTAAGGTGACAACTTGGTCCTCCATCATCCCTGCCACCCGCTTCCCAACCCAGCCCCGTCCTGAGTAGCAGTTCTAGAACCCAGACCCGGAGAGGATGGCGTGAGGACGGCTGAGGCTGTTCGGTCCTCTGTCTGGGTGATGTCCCTGAACGTTGTCCCCTCAGGGAGCCAGTCTAGGTGAGCTTGCCCCTTCGTTGGTCATCCAGGGGTCCGGACTCCCTCCCCACGTCCTGCAAACCCATTTTCTTTATCCTTTGGCCCTCGCGTTGGTGTCTAGAGCGGCACGATGGCCCTACCCCCTGACACCGGCTACTCGGGCGTTGCGACCCAGCACTCACCCAGCAGCACCCCCAGGGTGGCGGGCCCGGGGCGCAGGGCATGCTCCTCCATCTTGATGCCGTCCAACATCTTGGCGCAGTCCGTCTGCCCGCGAGGGAAGCACCTCTCCAGCGACTCGGGACCTGTTGCTATATCCATGGGACGCCGGGCGCGCTGTGGACCCCGCCGGCCGGGCGGCTCGCCCTCCCGCCCGTCCGCCCGCTCTGCCGCAGCCGGGGAGGCGAGGCGTCCGCGGGGTCGGGGCCGCCCGCTGCCCCGGGGCGAGCGTGGAGCGGCGGCGCGCTGGCCCCGGGCCCCGGCGTCGTGCGGGCGGGCCCGGGCGGCTGGCAGCCCCGCGCGCCGCGCTCTCCCCGCCACAAGCAGCCACGCGCGCCCGCGGCTCGCCTGTCACCTGCTTGTCAGCCCCGGGTCCCGGCTGCGGCGGCGGGCTGCGCGCGGAGCCGCCGGGAGGAGGAGGCGGCGGCGGCGGCGGCGGGCGGGGGAGGGGGCGGGGGTGCAGGGGCGGCCCCGCGGGCTGGGGGGGCGCGGGAAGCGCAGCGGGGTCCCGGGCGGGGCGCAGCGGGCCGCGGGGCTCCGGGCGCGCTCCCCGCACTACTCCAGTGCCATGGTGCGCCGGAGGAGCCGCTCGGTTTAGAGCTGGGGTTGGCGGCGGAGGGATACTCCGGCCGGGAGCCGCCTCACCCCTCCTCAAACTTCCTGACATTTGAACTCATTGGTGCGCCTCGTATCACTGCGCCGGGATGAGCCGGCGGCTCCACGTCAAATAGTGCCGTCGCCGCCCCCCCCTCCCGGCGGGAGGGCTCCCTGCGCCCCCGGCCTGCACCCCGCGCTGCTCCTCGGCCCGGGCCAGCCATCCTGCCCACCCTTGGCACAAGTTTGGGAAGGCATCGAAGCAATCCCTGTGCCCCACCCCTCTTGAAAATTGATTTGGGAGTTGGGGAAATCAGGCTTTCTTTTTTTTTTCTTTCTTGCCTTTTTTATTATTAATATTTTTGTGTAAAAAAAAAAAAAAACCTTCAGCGCTCAGAAGAGTGGCTCCGATCGAGCCCAGACTGTGCGGACGGCGGGGTGCTCAGCGACTCCTCCAGGGGACGGCGCCAGGCGGGAGCGGCTGCCCCGGGACCCCGACTTGTCAGCGAAGGTAGGTCACAGGATCTGAGTCGGTGTCCCCCCGGGAGGCGGCGCCTGCACCGGGCAGCTCCCTAAACCGAGGGGCTGGCTCCCGGGATCGAGGGATGGGGAGCGTCAAATGGCTTGGACTGCTGGTCCTGGGTTCGCCAAAGGGAGCCCTGGCCCGAGGACTGGGAGGTAGGAGGTGGAAGGGCTGCTGTTTGAACGAAGGGTCCCAAAAAGCTCAGGCCTGGCAGACATAGGGTGGATTAGTGACTTCAATGGGTCCCCAGCTCCAGAATGGGAGACGTTGAGTGGGCGAGGAAGATCAGGCCCGGGTTGAAACCAGGAGAATGTGAAAGGACCAACAGGGCTGGGAAAGGGGTCTTGGTCACGGGTGGGTACATCGGGCGATGGCTGGGCCTCCCAGGGCTTGGAGTATAAGGTGCAGGTAAGAAATGGTGGTCCCAAGATCTAGGGATGAAGGCCTGGGATGGCGCCGGTCTGGCCGCTCCAAGAAAATCGGGGTGACCTCTGGAATAGATGCCCTTTACTGTGGTCAAGGGGCCTGCCCACAGGTGAAGCGCAGGCCAGCCTGGGCTAAGTGGGCCTCGCACCGGGCAAGGCCAGCGGCACGCAGCTGGCGACTCCCGCGTGCATCCGGCCTGACACCCGCGCGAGGAAACTAGAAGACGTCGTGTCGGGACACATGGCACCTTCGGCACCAGCACTCCGGGAAGCATTTCGTCCTGGAATAGCAGGAGGCATGGATGATGCGACCCAGGGCCGGCGCTGACTGCCCCCCCCCCCCCCCCCCCGGCAGCCGCTGCAGGGCGGCAGTGGCCCCTCCGGGAGTGGAGCAGCGGCACGGAGCCGGGCGGGGGTGGAGGGCACGGAGGGCGGGTCCCCTGACCCCGCTGGAGGCGAGAGGGCGGATCGGATTTGAAGCCTGCCGGAGGCTTGGTCAGAAGTGGCCCCGTGTGCTTGGGGGGCCCCCCGGAGGGGCCCAGCTTTGTGGAGGATTAGCGGTCACCGCCCCACCCCAGTACCTGCCTCCGTGTCGGTGGGTATCCGAGTGTGTCTGTGAGGGGCGCTCCCAACCCCAAGCTAGTGAGACCCTGTGCGCCTGGGTCTCTGAACACACACGTTTTGCGACTTTCCAGGCTGAGATTGTCCGTGTGTTGTGTGCACGGTTGCAGACCCTCTCGTGTTCCCTGTCATGATTTTGCACGTCTTTGTGTGTGGCGTTGTGACTGTGTCTCTGTGAAGATGTCTCCGCCTTTGTGTGCGTCTCGGCCCCTGTAGCGTGTCTGGTAGATTTTCTCTATGTGTGTGTCTCCGAGTTACCTTTGTGTTTCTGTTTGCCCCCAAGTTCCTGGATTGTTCTGTGTCGCCCAGGGTTTTTTGTGTTTGTGGCTTTGTGTTCTGTGCATTTCCCCGGCGCCTTTGTGTGTCTGTATCCGGGAGCATGGGTATGTGGATGTAGTTTTCCTCATGCACCCTCGTCCTCTTGTTTTTACCCAGTGTAGGAAATCTTAGGCCTTCAGTCCCGAGGTTGGGCCTAGGCCTGGGTCTCCTTCTTTGGGTATCGGGGCCCAGGCACGTCTCTGCGGGAAGAAGCCGGGCGAGTAAGGCTCGGGCGTGTAGAGCCGGCGGTGCTGAACCGCGCGCGGGGCCAGCGGGCTGACCGGGTGCACTCCGCCCTCTGCTGGCCACAGTGTGTCCCTGCAACCACTGCTGGGCACCGCCTGCAGGCAAACGCTCTGGTTCCAGGACCTTCGCCATCTCCTTCAGTCTGCATAGAAGTATCTTCTCTGTCTCAGCCCTAAAGACGTACCCCGGAACTCTAAGCTCTCCACACACTGTTCCACCCCCACCCCATCTTCCTATTTCTCCACCCTCCGGGTGCCTGGCCATTTCTACTCCATCCCTTTTCTTTTCTCTTTGGCTAAATGGAGGCCCTTGTGGTCCAGCCTCTGAGGCTTCTCCGACCCTCTGGCTGGCGTCCACGACTGTGTCTGGGCCTTCTGGCTGTGTTGACTGCCCGTTCTGCAGTGCTTGAATCCAGGTCTCAGCGCCGAGGGCACACCTGTGGCCCCACATTTAGTGCGTGGCTGGTGTGTTTCCAAGGTGCAGAGATTATTGGCCTCTCTCCCTGCACTCCTGTCCAAGCCGCAGCCCTGTTACCGGCCAACCCGGGACAGGCTGCGTGAACGTCGCCGACCGAGGCTAGAGCTCCTGGGTGGGCAGGAAAACTAGACTCCCGATCCTAGTCTGATTGAGGATGCTCCATGCACAACCTCGATCCCTCTTCCACGCCTGTCTCCTTCTGTCCATTCTCTTAGGCCTTGGTCTTTGTCCTTTGTCTGCACTCCCTCAGCCTGAGTTGACCATCCCCGGATCTTCTCAGATTGCCGTGCACAGTCCTCTGTGTGTCTCCAAAGCATCCTCAGGGTCTTGCCCCCCACCCCGTTTCTGCTTCAGCGGAAGAATAAGAACACGGGATCCGAGCCTCAAGCAGATCTCAGCCTGTCATGTTTGCAGATCCCCACCCGCGGCTGTGAGATTCACGATACCGGCGGCTGTTCGCCCGCGTTTGTCTTCGACGTGTGCTACAGAATCCGCTCGGAATTGCTTCCACCTGAGCAAAGATGGAGGGGGCGGGCTGCCAGCGCGGAGGCTAGCAAGAAACAAATGGGGGGGGGGGGGATCTGGTTCTTTCTACTCCCAGGAGCGCGCAGCTCTTGAGCCCTGTCCAGTGTCCCTTGGCTCTCCTCATCTAGGACCTCGCAATCACTCTTGGTAGCGACCGCCTAGTGCGACCGGGGGAGGGGATGGGGACTACACCAGTGGAACCCCGGCCGTTTAGAGCTTCTGACCAAAGTCAGAGAGAGAGAGAGAGGACCCTCCGGGTTTAGAACCACAGCTCAGTCTCAGATCCCAACGGGGATGTGCACCTTGGATGCACCAACAAGAAGGAGAATATCAGACGCATCCAGCACCGGCCTTTCTGCTCTGCCACAGGAGCAGGGGCCATGGAGCATCTAGGCCCACCTCCCGCTGCCCTCCCTGCCAGGCTAATGGAGCCTCAAGATCTATGAGATTGGCCGCTGAATCAAAGTTGCCCCATGCCGTAGGCTAGGTCGGGAGCTGCTCTTAGGGAGACGCAGTCGGCCCTAGGTCTCCGATGCTGAAGATCCCCAAGACTCCGGAAGTGGGCCAACGGTGCGCCCCACCGCACAGCAGAGATCTACCGCTGGCGCTTTCCAACTCTGAAGCTACCAGGCATCCCTCCGAGCATCCCCGCTGGATTTAACTCAGGGGACGTGGGTCCATCTTTCCATCAACTAGGGAAAGGCCGTCTTTTCCCTAAAAAAGGTCTGAGGTCCTCCCGTGCTGGTAGAAGCCCAGCTGGAGGTTCTTCAGAGAGGAGAGACTGGGGAGCAACTCCCGGGGTGCTTCTCATTCTCCACTAGGGGTTTTGATAGCCGGTGCCGGGTGGCCAGCGTGGGCTAGGATGCCCAGAGCCAGAGGTAAATGAGACATTCGCAGTCAAGTCCCTCAGCTCTGCAACAACCCCACTCTGCCCGTTAGTCTGGACCATTAGTCATGGGCTTGCTCCACATGTCAGGAAATCAGGCTCCCTCAGATCCAAAGGCTGCCGGCAGCCCTTGAGAAGGACTCAAAGAGAAAGACGCGGCCCTCCCAGGACTGGGTGGCCCAGAGCTGAGGTCTCAAACCCGCCAGGCAATGATTAGAGACAGAGAACAACAGGTCTCAGGAAACACCCCAGATCTTGTCTCAGGGTCTGGTTAGGAAATACCAGGGTAGGAGATCTGTACCCTTGCTCCTCAATGTCCTTGTCTGTGCAATGGGCATGAAAGAAGGCATTGATCTTACAGTTTTCTGGGAGGGAGAGGTGGAGTGCTCACGGTGTGCCCTGCTCACTGTAGGGCTCTGAGTCCACAGTCTAGACTTACTATTTGGTGAATTATCGTATGGCAGGGAGGGGAGCTGCTACTAAGACACAGGGGACTTGCTTCCTCCTCATTCTCTTCCTCTTCCTCCTCTAGAGCCAGAGGGAAAACAGATCTGCCTTAAATTCTCATATCTTCCTTGCCTCAGGGCAGGTAAAGTCGAGGTGCAGGTAGCAGTGGACAGGAGACTCTGGGCAGTACCCAGAGTCCAGCGCAGACAGCTCTGCCTTCACCTCTCTTCTCCATGTTGTGGTGAAATCTGGGGCTGAGAGCAGCCGGCACTCACGTTGAAAGCTTTGGGAGGCAGTAGAAAAAGGTTTTTTTTGTTTTTGTTTTTTTGTTTTGTTTTTTCTCTTCTGTTGCTCAGAAGCCCCTGTTAGGGGTGTGTGTGTGTGTGTGTGTGATGTTTGTTTTTACGGAGCACTTTCCTTAGGAATCTTTGCATTTCTTGCCAAATGGATGGTTTCGGCATCCTGTCTTTTAGAATGAGAGGCTCCCTGACCCAGGACAGGAGCCAGAACAAAGAGAAGGCAAAGAACTATGTTTAGAGCCATAAAAGTCCCATTAGGATCTCAAGAATAACTTACAGAATTGGACACAAATTCACAAAAGCCAAGGAGTTCATTGGTCTCCACCCTGAGGGTCCAAGGCTGGGGAGGGGGTGGGTGTGGGCCAGGGCGGGTGCCTCTCCTATTTGATCTCTATCTTAAATCCACTTCAAAACACTGCGGCTCAGCTGGATTGGAGGTTGGCCCCTTCCTGTAATTATTTGGTGTCTAGTAAAGTTTTTATGAGTGTCTGTGCAAATAAATGCATCTGATGATGTGCGTTTGTTTGGCTCTGCCGCTTGCTCCATGTGATGCAGGAGATATGTGCCTTGTGCATTGGCCCTCAGAAGAGAAAAGGGCAAGGCACGAGCAAATAAAAATAAAGGCAGGACCTCTGCATCAATCAGGCAGAGGGGTGGGGCCTGGGCTGGTCCACCGCTGACCTGACTGCCAGCTCTCTGATACCCAGGCCAGCTCAAGGGCCCCAGAGAACCTGCCAGTGGAGTCTGAAGCCTTTGTGTGTGTTGTGCTCCATGGAGTAGTGACAGGCTTGGTGACTTGCTGGTTTTTAGAAACAGAATAAGGCTCACCTAATCTTCACCCCCTGCTGTGTATTATGCAAAGTATGCTAAGTAAGGGTGAGTTTGGGGAGTTACACTGTGCCTGTGTGAGCTCAGTAGATTTGCCTGGGGGACAGAGAAGCATGCTGGCTATCCAGTCCTCTTTGGAAAAACCCTCCATGCTGAGCAGGAGGAAGGAGGAGGAAGATGGGGCCCCGCCTTCTTTATGTAACCTTTGAGCACAGTTGGAGGGTATCCTTTTCCTGCCTCAGTGGGCTCTGTGGAGCCCATGCTGGCACTCACTCCTCCCAGCCCTGCAGCCTTGATGCATTTGCTTTGAACTGATTATAGAACTTCTATTGAACTATAATATGCATACAGAAATATGTAAGAAGTGTGAAATTATAAAGGGGACACCCCCATGCCACTAACTCTAAATTAAGAGAGAATGCCTCTGGTTTCCAGAAGTACCTGCTCCCTCTCCTCCACCCACCCCCATTACCTTCAGTTTGTCTTTTAGAACTTTATCTAAATGGCATCACATAGCACATTTTCCCTCCTGTACTTAATCATGAGGAAAGGTTGGTTCTCTCTGCTGGATGATCAGGGGGCTGATTTTCTGGAGTTTAATTCACTCCCATTAAGTATCTTGTCCCACTCATTCAAAACACGGGTTTGGCTCCCACATTCTGCCAGAGGCATTTGTGTTGGTAATCTTGCTGTAAGCCTGGGACTCCCCCTCCCACCCCCCTCCCACCCCCAGTCAAGAATTTTCCCAAAGAAAGCATCCTGTACCCTGGGGAAACACATCCAGTCTTCTGTCATCTCAGCCCCTCCGTCCATGTCTAGTATCCTCTGAGACAACTGGTGAGGAAATCACCACCTCAGAGAGGTGAAGTCACTTGTGCTAGGTCACACAGCCTTGAAAGGGTCAGATCCTGGACTCAAACCCCGATTGGCCCAACTCCAAACCCAGGCTCTTGTCACCTCTCCACATGGCTCCCCTGGGCATTCGGGTGCAGGCGTGAACAGTCCTCTTCCAGCAGGGAGGAAGCTGGACTTTTTCCAAAGGAAACGCTGGGAAACACAAAACCCCAAACAGCAAACAGGGCAGGATGGTTTCCCAGGCCCCAGCTGCTTCACCTTGAGTAGCTCTAGTCTGATGAGGCTGGTTTGGTCTGGATTGGTCCAGGCTCCCTAGATGCTGTGGGTCACCAGTGGGTGGCATCGTGCCGTTCACCAAACATCCAGCCCATGCCAGTACCTCATTCCTGAAACTCGGCTATTTGGCCCCACCTCCCAGATGAGGGCACTGAGGCACTCCACAGAGCCCCGGCTGCAGCTGCACGGGATACTGCCCTGCCCATCCCTGCCCAACCTCTCCTTGGACTCTTGTCTTTGACTTTCTGATCTGAGCCACTCTTCCTGTCCTGTTATGCTTGACGTATGGCCCGAAGATTCTGGAGTTTCGGGGTGGGGGCTGGAGGCTGAGTTGCAAGAGTCCTTGGTTGTTCTTCTGGCCTTGATTCTCTCCTTTGGGAAGCAAGAGTGACTCACTACTTCACTAGTGCGTGTGCACGCGCACTGTCCAACACTTTGCACTTTACTGAAACTGAGTCTCATGCTGAACCTGGTGTTGTGGATTCTGGCCATTTTGCCATAGGGAATCTCTTATTTCTATCTCCTGAGTGCTGGGATTACAGGTTACCTGCTTGTTTTTTTTTTTTTCTTTCTTTCTTTTTTTTTTTCTTCTTTTGTTGTTGTTTTACAGAGGTTCTGGGGGTCCGAACTATTGAGCCATCTTCCCAGTCCCTCTGTGGTCTTTAGACTCTGTAATAATTCAGAATGTCAGTTCCTTCTATTAGAGGAGCCAAGGGATGTGCAAAGGCCCTGGAGCAGGAAGGCACTGGGGCCATGGGACGCCTGTGCGGCTGGTCACAGCAAGGCTCTGGTGTTACTTATGGAGACCAGCTGACTACAAGGCTTTGTAGGTCACGGTGAGGAGTGTGGACTTGGACTTGAGAGCAAATAGGAAGCCATGAAGTGTTTCACAGCCATGCCATGGTCAAGTGTGTTGCTTGGGACAATCTCCCTGGCTGCAGTAAGGGGCAACCCTGTAGGCCAGAGGCCAAGTGACCAGGCATTGGGTTTCAATATCCCCTTTGTATGCAGTGAGGCCAGGCAGTTTGCAGAACAGGCCTTATCCTCCAATTTCCCATAGAGGTTGTGTTTCCAGAGTCAGGGTTTCGTGTTACACAGAGCTGCTCTTTCTGGAATGCGGCCCCCAAGCAACCCCTGCCGGACCCTCCACGGAAGGAGGGGCTCCTGTGAATACAAGATGCAGAAAGCTCAGCAGTGTCTTTCCCCACAGTTGAAGGGGCATCTGGTGTTCTTGCTACTAAGTGCTGTGGGTGGCTGGCTTACAGTATGGTCCTGGGGAAGCTCCTGGTATCAGTGACCTCGCAGAAGCCTAAAGTGGCCCTGTGAGCTAGTTGTCACTGTTGCCCAGGGAACCCACCAGGAAGCTGAGGCTCCCAGGGTGAAACACCTTGCCCAAGGTCACTGCTGCCACGATGACACCTTTGGGTACCAAGCAACCTCAGGGTGTGTGCTTGTACACACATGTCTGTTCGTGAATGCGTATGTGTGCATGTGTGTGTTTGTGTGCATGTGTGTGCATGAGTGTGTGTGTGTGTGTGCATACGCGTGTGTATGTGTGTACCTGGTGTGTCTTTGAGCTGAGATCCAGAAGGCCCTGCAACTGTTCCATATTTGTGCATCCCAGCCCCACCTCCACTCCAGCCCACACAATGTGCCCAGCAGAATTCTCTGGCCTGGAAAAGCTTGGTGAATCAGGCTTTTCTAAACCCAGGACAAGCCTCAAAGTCCAGAAACCTCCCGATGACCTCCCACTGGCCTGGTCTCTGCCTCCCTCTCCTCTGTTCTCTGAATGGCTCACCTCACCAAGCCTCTTGGCCTCATCTCAGCTTGTCAGACTTGGCTGGGGTGCTCCCTCAGCCTGCATAGCTGGACTCTGTCCTGTGTTTAGCTCACTCCCGTGTATCTTTTGTGTGCCCTGTAAATGTCACCTCCTCCCGGAAGCCTCCCTCCACATTCTGATAGGTCAGACTACCTCAGCTGGTATTCTCACTGCCCTTGTCACTCCTGCATGGTGTAAGTAGGTTATGTGTCTCTTTCACCCCCTCTCTGTTCCTATACAGCTTTGAGAGAAACCCAGGAATGATGGGGACAAATTGATGAGGAGGAGGGAATGAAGTGTTATGTATTTTGGTTATTTGATAGACCGGTAACAGCACAGAACTCCCCAAATATGGCCCCATCACAGCCTACTCTAAGGTCAACTCCGAACAATGTTCTCACTTCTGTCAGTCTCACCCCCAGTCTACAGATAGGGAAACTGAGGCTCAGGCAGGGGAAGAAGGTACATGCCCACATCCCAGTGACAGTAGCTAGAAGATCTGAGATTTGAACCTGTGTCTCTCAGAGTCTGGGCTCATACTTCTGCACCGTGCTGATGATATCTTTTGACCTTTGTTCTCTGTGGGCTTCCCAGCACCCTGCCTGCCCAGAGGTGAGTTCACTGCCCCTACCTAGCGCCTGCCACTGTTGGCTGTGGCGCTGGGTCTCCTCCTCCTGGTGGCTGGGGTTCCCTCCCAGGAGGAAGGCTGGCACAGGGTTGAGTGCCAGCCATCTAGGGCCACCTGGCACAAACTTACTCATAGATACTCTGAAAGCAGAGCATGTGGGAAGAGTTTCCCCCTGGCCGCTTTATTCCAAACAATGGGTAATATCAGAGACCCTCAGCGGGACTCTGCTTTTGTTTGGAGAAAGAAAATTTCAAGGCATTTATTTATTTATCTATTGTTGGTTTGTTTGTTTCCAGTTTTTTGAGATAGGGTTTCTCTGTGTATCCCTGGCTATGCTGAAGCTCACTCTGTAGACCAGGCTGGTGGTCTGGCAGGCTGGCCTCCAACTCAGGGTTCCAGTGCTGGGAACTAAAAGTGTGGGCCACCACAATGGGGCACTTTTACTTATTTATTTATTAAAGACATGATTTCTGTTCTGGCTGTCCTGGAACTCACTATGTAAATCAGGCTAGCCTTGAACTCACAGGGATCCTCCTGCTTCTGCATCCCCAGTATTGGGATTAAAGGTGTCCACCACCATGGCTGGCCCTAAACCTTTTATTTTTTGGTAAACTTTTTTTTTCATTTGTAGACGAAGTCTGGCTTACAGCTCTGGCTGGCCTGGTACTCATTATGTAGCTTAGGCCGGCCTTAAAGTTTCAGCAATCCTAGCTTAGCTTCTGCAGTGCTGGAAATAAAGGCATGAATTGCCACACCCAGCAACTTCCTTTGTATTATGGAAATTTTCAGATGTATATTAAAGTAGACTAATATGTCCATTACCTAGGTTCAGCTATCACAACTCACATGCAATCCTGTTTCATTTTTACCCCACTCCAATTACACCATCTCAATGTACTGAAACATAGTCATATATTTATTCTGTATGTAGATCTAACCTGGGACCTCATGTATGCCAGGCAAACACTCAACCAGTAAGCTTCATCCTCAGCCCTTCATTACCAGTGGATTATGTAAAGTTTTTGTATACATTTTATATAAAATACTTTTATAAAAAGTATTTATCACTTGTATGTCTGTTCATATGTGTGATGCATACATGCATACATCATGTGTAGGTCAGAAGAAACCTTTGTGGAGCCAGGTCTCCCCTTTTACCTTTAAGTGGGTTTTACAGATTAAACTCCAAGCCATTTGTATGTAAATCGCCTTACCTGCTGGCCCATTCAAAAATTTTATTTATTTTATTATTCCTTATGGATTACATCAAAGCAGATTCTAAACTCTATATTGTATCAAGTATCGCCGTTGGGTATGTGAAAAAGTATTTTTGAGACTAGGTTTTGCTATGTATCCCAGGATGGCCTTTAGCTCACCATGTAGCCTAGGCTGGCCTCAAACTTAACAGCAATCCTGAGTCAGCCTCCCAAGTGCTGGAATTAAGTGTGTGTGTGTGTGTGTGTGTGTGTGTGTGTGTATGCGCACCAACACACCTGACTTGGTGTATGTTTCTAACAGAAAGAGAACCATTTGAAAAATTTTATTTATTTATTTTTAAAATTTATGCTTATGAGTGTTTTATCTGTGTGTGTGTTAAGGGCATGGCATGTGAACAGTGCCCATGAAGGCCAGAAGAGGGCGTCAGATCCCCTGGAACTGGAATTACAAATAGCTGTGAACTGGTATGTGGGGCTGAGAACTGAACCCAGGTTCAGAATTCAGAGTTCTGCAACAGTAGTAAGTGCTCTTAACTCTGAGCTGTCTCAACGGCCTAAGAAACGGAGTCTTTTAAAAAATCATTACATTTATTGATTTCATGTCTGTGCGTGGGGAGGTGGGGAATGTAAATGGGCTCCCCTTTACCATGGCACATGTGTAGAAGTCAAAGAACAACTTGTGGTAATTGGTTCTCTCCTTCCACCATGTGGGTGCCAGGGACCGAAGCCTCCTCTCCCTTTAAAATGCACTAATACCATTGTATCAGCTAGTTTTCTGTTGTGGTGACCAAATATCAGACAAAAGCAACCTAAGGAAAGAAAGTTAATTTTGTTTGCAGTTTAAGGGTACCGTCCATCACAGTGTATGTGTGGGGGATGCAGGAGATGGAGGCAGGGGGGCTCAGGAAGTGGGGAGAGCTAAAGGCTGCTGTTCAGCTGGCTTTCTCCCCCTCTCCTTACTGAGTCTGGGACCTCAGCCCCTGGGACAGTGACACCCATCTCCAGCCAAACCTCTGTGGATGCACTGTCTCAGACACACCTAGTGCTGTGCTTCGTTAGCTCATTCCGATTATTAATCCACTCGAGTGGACAACTGGAATTAACTATCACAGTTTGGAGAAATTACTGCCCAAACCTATCCAGCCAGTGTTCCAGACCCCCAGACAGCCTTATGCTTTCCCATCCTGCAGGAAGGCCCACGAATGCTTTCTGAGAAACTGTGGCTTCTGGCTCCCCTCTCTACCTACCCGACTCCCCAGCCCCTGCCATTTATTGGTTGAGAAAGCAGCTCATTTGTCCTTCAGTGTTTTCTCAGGTCAGGATCGTGCTGCCTGTATTCCTGCGAGGTCCTTAAACATGTTCCTCTGTCCTCTGTAATTCCTGTAATTAGATCTGGAGACTTGATCAGATTCAGGTTCAATTTTTGGCAGCCTGCCTCACGGGAGGCGTGGTGTCCTCCTGCCAGGAGCCCACGGCGTCTGTGGCCTCTTTCTGTGTGTGTGTGAAGTTAGTGGTCACTGGTGTTCATTGCCTAGTTTTGTCGCTGTGTCCGGACTTGCAATGATGCTATTCCCTGGCGGGCTTTCTTCATGTTATCTGTGAGAACAGCAGTGATTCTTTACTAACTCTTCATTTGCCCCAAGTATCATACTACAGTCTCCTTCAGATGTGCCAGAGAGACAGTGTGGGCTTGGCTCCTGATTTTTTTTTTTACACTAGGACTTGAACTCAGAGCCTCGCTGATGCCGGGCAGTCCTCCACTCCCGAGCCACGCCCTCAGCAAGTCCTCCACTCCCGAGCCACGCCCTCAGCACGTCCTCCACTCCCGAGCCACGCCCTCAGCACGTCCTCCACTCCCGAGCCACGCAGCACGCCACTCCCGAGCCACGCCTCAGCACGTCCTCCCTCAGCTCCCCTCAGCTCCTGTTCTTGTTTTAGTTTTAGTTTTTTATCTTTCAAAAATTTATTTTGAAACAGTCATGCAAAGCTGCTCAAGCTGGTCTTGGGCTCATTACAGCCCCTGACTCAGTCTACCTAATGAGGACAATGCAGGTGTGACCACTGCACCTGGCAGCCTTGGCCTTCACTATTTATCAAATAAGCCTTTGTTCATTGGTTCGTTCGTTCGTTCGTTCGTTCGTTCGTTCCTTCCTTCCTTCCTTCCTTCCTTCCTTCCTTCCTTCTTCCTTCTTCTCTCTCTTCATCCTTCCCCCTCTCTCTTCCTCTCTTTCTCCCTCCTTCCCTCCCTCCCTTTCTTTCTCCTTCCCTCTCTCTCTCTCCATCTGTCTCCCCCTCTCTTTCTCCCCCTCTCCCTCCCTCTCTCTTTCTTTCTCCATTTCTCTTCCTCTCTCTCCCTCCCTCTCTCTCTTCCTCTCCTTCCCTTTTTCTCTCTCCCTCCCTGTCTCTGTCTCCCTCTCTCCTCCCTTTCTCCCACCCCTCTCTTTTTCCCTCCCTCCCTTTCTATCTCCCTCTCTCTCTCCTTCCCTCTCTCTCTTTCTCTCTCTCCTTCCCTCTGTCTCCCTCTCCCTCCCTCTTTCTCTCTTCTCCCCATCTCTGTCTCCCTCTCTCTCCTCCTGTCTCGTTCCTTTCGTCCCTGGAACCCCTTGCCCCCTTCTTCCCATCTCGTCTCATGAGTCGAATTGTGAGACATCTCCCATGCATGTTACCCTCAGGGCCTCCATGCTAGGTCCACTGGGAGCCCGCAGCTTATATGTGCTCATTCGTAAGTTTAATGGCTCTCCTCCTGCTGTCTTCCCTTGCCTTATTGCCAATTTAGGATCTCCATCCCTCACTGTCTTTTCAATTATTTATGCTCTCTGTCCCTGACTAGGTCTTCTCTCTATACTCTTCCATTAGCCTCATGTTCTTAGATCACCAGCTTCGTGGTCATCAGCTTCTCTACTGTCCAGTTCCCTCCATCGGGTCTCAATGTAGTGTAGATCCCATCATCTTTACCTGCTCTCCGTGGCTCTTAGATCCTTGTGGTCTCTTTGTTATTCATGTTCACCCATCTGCCTGACTTCAGGGTCATTCAATCCAGTGGCTCTTTCATCTGCAATTCTTCTAAGCTCGTCCTGAGTCCACGTCTCTCCAGTGTCATCTTGTTTAACTCTCATTCGATCAGTGTCTTTTCTTCTTGTTAATGAGCACAGTCCTCCTCCACTCCCGAGCCACGCCCTCAGCACGTCCTCCACTCCCGAGCCACGCCCTCAGCACGTCCTCCACTCCCGAGCCACGCCCTCAGCTCCTGTTCTTGTTTTAGTTTTAGTTTTTTATCTTTCAAAAATTTATTTTGAAACAGTCATGCAAAGCTGCTCAAGCTGGTCTTGGGCTCATTACAGCCCCTGACTCAGTCTACCTAATGAGGACAATGCAGGTGTGACCACTGCACCTGGCAGCCTTGGCCTTCACTATTTATCAAATAAGCCTTTGTTCATTGGTTCGTTCGTTCGTTCGTTCGTTCCCATCTCCTTCGTTCGTTCCTTCCTTCCTTCCTTCCTTCCTTCCTTCCTTCCTTCTTCCTTCTTCTCTCTCTTCATCCTTCCCCCTCTCTCTTCCTCTCTTTCTCCCTCCTTCCCTCCCTCCCTTTCTTTCTCCTTCCCTCTCTCTCTCTCCATCTGTCTCCCCCTCTCTTTCTCCCCCTCTCCCTCCCTCTCTCTTTCTTTCTCCATTTCTCTTCCTCTCTCTCCCTCCCTCTCTCTCTTCCTCTCCTTCCCTTTTTCTCTCTCCCTCCCTGTCTCTGTCTCCCTCTCTCCTCCCTTTCTCCCACCCCTCTCTTTTTCCCTCCCTCCCTTTCTATCTCCCTCTCTCTCTCCTTCCCTCTCTCTCTTTCTCTCTCTCCTTCCCTCTGTCTCCCTCTCCCTCCCTCTTTCTCTCTTCTCCCCATCTCTGTCTCCCTCTCTCTCCTCCCTTTCTCCCAACCCCCTCTCTCTTTTTCCCTCCCTCCCTCTCTATCTCCCTCCTTCCATGTCTGTCTCCTTCTCTCCCTCCCTTCCTCTCTTCCTCCCTTCCTCTCTTCCTCCCTCCCTCTCTCTCTTTCTCCCTCTCTCTCTCCCTCTCTCCCCCTCCTACCCCTGTTAGGATGTCATGTAGCCTGGTTGGCCTGGAACACCCTGTGTAGTCAAGAATGACCTTGGACTTCCCATTCTCCTGCCTCCACCTCCCATGTGCTAATTGATATCAGTGTGTCAGATTTATGCCATGCTGAGATGGAACCCAGGGCTTTATGTTTGCTAAGCAAGCACTGACTACCTGAGTACACCCCCAGGGCCTTGGGCATGCTAGGCGAACGTCCTGCTGCTGAGCCACGCAGCAGACTGGAGTTATATTTAGAACTATTTTTATCATTATTTGTTTATTTTGCACACCTGTGCATGTATGTGAGCATATGATGCATGGCACAGTGCACAGTGGGCTGTAGGCTGACCTCACATGTCAGGCTGGGGGCAAGCACTTTCACCGGCTGAGCCACCTCGCTGCTCCAGGGGCTGCTTTTCTACTCTCCTTGTGAACACAGGGATGATGTGCTGCAATCCCCTGAAATTCTTATTCATGTCCTGTTCTTCCCTTTGGCCAGAGGGGCCCTCTTAGGGTTGACCCCTGAAGCCTGTGACCCCAAGAGGTTCTGGAGGCTCCTTTGCAATCTGAAAGATCAGGGTGCCCCCAGATAGACCTTATGAACATGTCTGAAATGGTTAAGGAGCCCCGATCTCTTTGCAGTAATGACGCTTAGAGACCACAATTCAGGTTTAAGCAACACACAGTACTATTGGACTGGTCATTGTTTCTGGGTTTCTGGTGGATGAGCTAGGAAATACACTTCTTTTCCCCAAAAGATAAAACGCGGAGTGAGTCATGAATGCCCGATCTTGGAAGCAACCCAGATGTTCTTCTACAGGAGACTGGGTTAACAGAGTGTGGACATCCATTTGGTGAGATATTGTTGTTTGATGGATGTAGTGTGTGCATGGCCTGTGGAGACCGGAGACCAGCTTGGTGGAGTTGGTCTCCTGTCTTTATTTGTGTTACAATGGAGCCCAGATCACCCTGCTCGTGTGACAACAGCCTTTACTTGTTGAGTCATCTTGTCCGTAATTCCACCTTAGTTTTTCAGTGGATGTCTCTTACTGGGACTGAGGGCTCAACAATTATGCAAGGCCAGGTGGCCAGTGAGCCCAGGGACCTACGGTTGCCATCTCCCGGTGCTGGGATTAGAGTGCCATCCTGCCTGGCTTTTTTTCTTTCCCCATGTAGGTTCTGGATATCAAACTCAAGTACTCATGCCTTTACCTCCAGCTGAGCTGTCTCCTTAGCCCTGCTTGATTTGTTTGTTGTTTTAAGACAAGGCCTCACACTTACACTTCCCATGTAGCCTGGGCTGACCTTGAGCCTCTCGCTTCTGCTTCCCAATTGCAGAAATTCCAGGCATGTGCTATCGTGCTTCTTTTTTTTCCTGTGTTAGGGTTTGAACCCAGGGCTTTGTGCATGATAGGACCAATTGAGCTTCGTCCCCAGTCCATTTGGTTATCAATTATTATTGTTAACCTCTTTCTGAGCCTGTCAGTGCATAACTGAGGACTCAGGTTACACATCTGTCAAGAACCTCAGCCAGTCTAACGAGAAGAAGGAGCCTGGTAGAATCGAACTTCAGCTGGCTTAGAAGTCACAGCAAACAGTGCCTGTCAGTGTAGGGAGTACGGAATATTTCTAAGTTAGAAAATATTTCTAACTTAAATTCTGGGTTGTAGTGGGCTTTTTGTTGTTGTTTTAAGTCAGAGTCTCCTGTAGCAGGTGCCTCCAACTTGATATGTAGCTGAGAGCGACCCAGAGTTCCTGATCCTCCTGCTTCTACCTCTGAGTCCTGGGATCCAGACAAGCATTACCACGTCAGGTTCGCGTGGTGCAGGGCTGGAACTTGGAGCTTGGTGCATGTTAGGCAGAACACTCACCAACTGACCACATTCCAAACCCGTGCCGGTCTAAAACTCACAGCAATTCTCTGCCTCAGCCTCATGAGTGCTAGGGTTTCAGGTGTGAGCCACTGCATCCTGCTACCGTGAATTTCACATGACAGCACACCAACGCGATTAGATTTTTTCTTTTTTTTGGCAGTTTATGTATTTGTTTTTCTTTGCCTCCAGGAACATCCTTGTAGTGACACACAGTCAAGATTCCCACACTGTGGCATTAGGAGTGACTGTGGGACTAAGTCACCAACTCACCAGAAGTTAGCTCCTTATTTTTTGATTTTTGTTTTGTTTTACTTTTGATATTTGGAATTTCTTTGAAAACATTTAATATTCAATAACTTTATGGTACATAAAATATGTGCTTGGTTTTCAAGTCCAGTCAGACTTTGCCCTTACTCATAGTCATCCTGTCTGGGCAATCACCTCTGCCCATTGTTGACAGTCCAGTGCAATTCCACACATTGTGCAAGGAATTCTGTGTGCTCACTGAGCTTTCCCACCACCCCGTGCAAAGATTTCCATTCCCAACTTTTGCAAGACAGGAGGCTGCATCCATCCTGTGACTTGGTCCTAAGTCTTTTTGAGTGCTCAGCCTTTTCCAGACCCCAGCCTGGGCACTTGGGTACAGACTCAGTCCTGTTCTCAGAGTTAACACTAAATGGGGGCATTCACACTTGGGTACAGAGACTCGGTCCTGTTCTCACAGAGTTAACACTAAGTGGGGGCATTCACACTTGGGTACAGAGACTCGGTCCTGTTCTCAGAGTTCACTAAGTGGGGGCATTCACACTTGGGTACAGAGACTTGGTCCTGTTATCACAGAGTTTACACTAAGTGGGAGCATTCACACTTGGATACAGAGACTCGGTCCTGTTCTCACAGGTTAACACTAAGTGGGGGCATTCACATTCCCACTTTTACCTAATTATAATGTAGGACTGTCTGCCTGTCCACTGCACCAGGAATTCTTCTAGGCTCTCTGAACACCAGCTCAGCGCAGCAGAAATCAATGTAAGTTTGTGGAATGAAAAAGAAAAGGACAATAAGGCTTGAGGTCATTACGGACATCTTCAGCCTCTTGGAGTGAGAAAATTGTGTAAAAAAATGATATACTTCTAAATTATAAATATAACATACTTCAGTAAAGACTATTCAGAAGGTACAGTAAATGAGGCCATAAAAGTAACCATGATGCCAGTTTATGCCTCTGACGGACCCTATATAAAGATAGCCTTCTTCAAAGCATGAGAATCTTAGGTATGCTCGTCTATGGGCATATATTTATGCATGCGTACCCGGCGTTGTTTGCATTTTCAGGAACTTGCCGCTAACAGTCTATCATGACGGTTTCCCTCACCGAACCTCCGATTAGGCCTCACCATCTACTTAGCGCTTGGATTTATTTCCGCAGTGATGACATCCTTTACCACATAAAATAATTATCAGGAGGAGACAATGGCTGCAGTCAAGGAAGACGATTATCTAGTAGGCTGGGAGGCTGCACACGGCTTTCTCAGCTGATTGCGCAATCTTCCCCATGGTGCCAGGGACACGCAGCAAGGGCGGTAGCCAGAAGCACCTGCCTGCCTGGTGTCTTTGGCACTTGGGCATTCCGTCACCCTGCAGGCAGTAGTACCACCTCCTTCTTGGCTGTAGAGAGCATTATTGGCACAGAGGCCTTTAGAATAAGTGATTGAGGACTCTCGCCCTTAGCACCATGCCCTGAGTTGGCTGTGGGACCTTGGTTTTCACCTCTAGTAGCACAGGAAGTGAGCTGCGCAGGGAGAGGGCTGCAGCTCAGCTCCTGATTGCTTCATAAGCCACCAGTAGACATTCTTTTAAAAAATATGTTAATTGACTGATTGATTTGAGACAGAGTCTCAGGGTGTAGCCCTGGCTAGCCTGGACCTCACATAGCTCTGCCCACCTCTGCCTTGAAAGTGCAGAGATTAAAGGTGTATGCCACCCTGCCTGGCCATTTCAGTTTATTTAAGATTTATTTATTTTTATTTTATTTGTATGAGTGTTTGCCTGCATGTATGTAAGTGTACCACACCTATGTCTGTTTGTCTTTAGAAGCCAGAATAGCGTGTCAGAGCCTCCTGGAATTGAGGTTATATACTGTTGTGAGCTGCTGAGTAGGTGCTGGGAATTGAACCTGGATCCTCCGCTCTTAACCACTGAGCCACCACCCCAGCCCTTTACTTTTAGTTATACGTGTCTGCAGGTGCCTGTGGAGGCCAGAAGAAGGCGCTGATCCCCCGGAGCTGGAGTTACAGGCAGTTGTGAGCCACCAGGCATGGGTGCTGGGAACTTTACTGGGGGCCTCTGGAAGAGCAGCGAGTGCTCTTAACAGCTGAGCCATCTCTCCAGCCCCATAAATAGTTACTCTTATTCTCCAGCCACACCAGCCCTTTGCTGTCGTCAGTTTGTCCTGATAGGAGGATAATCCAGGCCTTAGAGTATCACTGTGTGGCAGCCACCAGTTTCGGGCTGGAAGCACTGGCCAGGGTGCATCAGGCATGGTGTGACCCCACCACAGTTGAACAACTGCATCTCCTGCACTTCCCTTTAAAAGCCCCCCAACCCCTATCTAGGCTGTGGTGGCACACATCTTTAATCCCAGCACTCAGGAGGCAGAGGCAGGTGGATCTCTGAGTTCAAGGCTAGCCTAGTCTACAGAGTGAGTTCCAGGACAGCCAGGACTACACAGAGAAACCCTGCCTCAAAAAAAAAGTTCTATTTTTTTGGTTTGTTTGTCTGTTTGCTCTGCTATAGGGTCTTATGTAGCCCAGACCTGCTTCAGTTTCTCTACGTAGTTTAGGATGACTTTGGATTTCTGATTCTCCTCCCCCACCAGCACTGCTGTGGCTGCTTTATGTGGGACCCAGGGTCCAAGCAAGCACTCTCCTCATCAAACCGTATCTCCAGCTCACCACACAGTTCATTCACAGGAATTCACAGTTACGTTTTGTTTCAGAAAGAGTTCAAAGAGAGTGTGTATGGTCAAGGAAGCAGCGACCTCCCCAGCCTTCGGTCTATGGACTTTGAGCCTTGGCTTCCACTCTGCTCATAACTGTGGGGTGCAGCTTTGTTCTGTGCTTCACCCCACATCCATCACCCGGACTTTGTCTTTCCTCTGGGGGAACAAGTTCTTTAGAATGACATCATCCTCTGGCTCCCTGAGTAGAACATGTGACCCAGGTTTAAGCTAATCAAAACGAACCCATCACTGGGACATGGCAAGTGGTCCCTGATGGTCAGTGGCCCACACCAGGCTTACGGAGTGATGCTCCAGGCCTTGCTGGAAGTGCATTGTTACCATGACTCTGCAGTTTTGGGCACAGCCATTTCAGTGATACCTGGCTCTCAAGTGGGATTGGTTGTCTGAGAATGAAGCTGCCCCAGAAGGTGAGGGAAGCCAGGAGAAGCCGCCTGGTGGATGGCAGTCCTTTGAGCCCCAGCAGAAGCTGTGAGTAGATTTCCACCGATGCTCTGGAGTTACTCTTTCTTTGCTTAAATCAGCTTCAGTTGAGTGATATACCTAGTTGGACTCTGACTTTCTACAGAAAGGCTGCATAGGAATGGCTAGTAGGTAAAGGTACTTGTCACACAAGCCTAGCAACCAAGTTTGATCGCTGGGACCCACAGGAAGATGGATGCCAAGAGTTCCACACCTGGGTTGGCAGGCAGCAAGAAGAGAGAGTAAGCACTGGGCCTGGCTTGAGCATTTGAAACCTCAAAGCCCAGCCCCAGTGACACACTTCCTCCAACAAAGCCACACCTACTCCAACAAGGCCACACCTCCCAACAGTGTCATTCCTTATGACCTATGGGGGCCATTTTCATTCAAACCAACACACACACACACACACACACACACACACACACACCACACATACCACACACACACACACACATACCACACACACACACACACACATACACACACACCACCACACACACACACACACACACACCACACATACCACACACACACACACATACACACACACCACACATACCACACACACACACACACACACGCACACACACAAATAATTATAATAAATAATTTTTTTTTCGAGACAAGGTTTCTCTGTTGTAACTCTGGCTGTCCTGGAACTCACTCTGTAGACCAGGCTGGCCTCAAACTCAGAGATCTGCCTGCCTCTGCCTCACAAGTGCTGAGATTAGAGGTGTGTGCCACCATTGCCTAGCTAAATAAAAATTTAAAATAATTTACAGTTCTTCTGCCCCAGACTCTCACATACTGGGATTGCAGGCCTGTGCCACCGTGTTGACCAACATCCAATACTTTACATTTTGAATGGCATATTAGCACTCAAAAGGCTTTGAATGTGTGTGTGTGTTGTGTGTATGTGTGTGTGTTTGGAGGCCAGAGGCCAACACTGGATGTCTTCCTCAACTGTTCTCCATGTAATTTGTTTATTTATTTGATTTTGCTTCTTGAGACAGTGTCTTAATATGTAGCCCTGGCTGTCCTGGAACTCATTATTTGGACCAGGCTGGCCACAGACTCACAGAGATCTGCCTGCCTCTGCCTCCCAAGTGCTGGGATTAAAGGCATGTGTCACCATGCCGCCAGACTTCCACATTAATTTTTGAGACAGGTTCTTCCCATGAGCCTAAAACTTGAAGCCTAGGCTGGGCCGGCTGTCCAGCAAGTCCAGGGATCTTCTGTCTCCACCTGTGGCTCTGGGGTTGCAGGTGCATGACGCCACACCTGGCTCACCTGGATGCTCAGGATGAACTCAGAACTCATGTGTTGGCGGAAGGCATTTTATCCACTGAGTATCTTCCCAGCCCCAAACTTTGGATTTTGAAGCATTTGAGAGTTTAGATTATCAGATTAGACACATTTAACCTCCAGTACATATAGCTATGAAATGCTGTAAAAGTCCACTGAGGAAATATATAGCTTTGGTACAGTGTTTGACACCCAGCAAATGTTTAATAAATGGAAGTTATTTATATTTTAATGAGTTTAACTGTAGAAAAATGAGAGAAAATAAAGATTAAATAGATTGAAAAAATGGACATTTTAAAATCATACCTTTTAAGGCTAGATAAATATTTTGAAATATTTGTCTCTAAGACATTTTCAGATGTACACTGTGTGTGTGTATGTGTGTGTGCGTGCACGCACATGCACCCACATGCATGCATGCCAAAATAAAATCATAGTGTTAGAAAGCAAACATGTTGGGCCAGTGAGATGGCTCAGCAGGTAAAGGAGCTTTCTGCCAAGGCCAAGAACCTGAGTTCAGTTCCTGGAACCCACATAGCAGAAGGAAAGAATTGACTCTTCTAAGTTATCCTCTGACCTCTACACACACAGTGATATGTATGTGTGTGCCCCAAATAAATAATTTTTAAAAAAATCAATCATACCACGAACATACCTGAAGTTCTTCATGATAACCATGAGGCATATTTTTGTCGCACTTAGTTATTTTGTACAAATGGTGTTTTCTGCATCAGGTGGCCATTGGCTGATCTGCACTGTTAAACAGTGGGGTCTTGTGTAGCCTAGGGTAACTCTGAACTTCTGATCTTCCTGCCTGCAGTGTGCAACCACCACACATTTCAAGTTCAGTGAGACTTTGTCTCAAAATATAAAGTGGAGATCCACAGAAGACTACATCCAGTGTTGACCTTTGGCTTCCAAACATATACACACATGCATATGCACCTGTATGCACACATGCACATATGAACAGGCACAGGTATACACCCACTAAACACATACACTACACACACACACACACACACTGACTTAAAAAAGGAAAAAGGGCTGGTAAGATGGCTCGGTGGGTTAAAGGGATGACTGCCACGCTGAGGACCAGAGTTCAAGCCCTGGAATGCACGTGGTGGAAGAAGAGAATCAACTCCCACAACTCGTTCCCTGACTTCTGTGTGTACAATGAGATGCATGCATGCCCCCTGCAAATAAATAAATAAAACAGAAAATAAAGAAAGATGACTGTGAATATTGAAATGTCTGATTTTTGGCTCCACATGCCTCCACCCACAGGGGAGAGGCCGGCTCCATGGTTTCCATTCTGGGTCCCACATTGGGCACCTTCTCTGCTCTAATGTCACGGACCCTGTGACACCCAGCAGGGGAGGGAGTGTGATCAGAACTCCAAGGATAGTAGGCTGCAGCAGGCTGGCTCTGAGGTTCTGAGGGGACTGTCTCACCCACAGGTTAGTCTTGGGTGCTGTCTTAGTTTGAAAGAAAAATGTACAGGGCCAGCAAATGGCTCAGTGTTTAAAGGAGCTTGCTGCCAAGCCTGGTAACACGAGTTCAATGCTTGGGAGCCACATGGTGAAAAGAGAGAACTGACTCCCGCAAGTTGTCCTCTGACCTCTGTACACGCGCCATGGCGTGTGTGCTCACACACATACATACAGAGACATGGGTACGCACAATAAACACATGAATACCATGTTTCAAAAAATATGATTGCATTTATTAGTAGATGACTGAGGGGAGAATCCCTTGCAACCCACAAGGAAAGCTACAAGAGCTGAGGAGCTGGCCTACCATGCCCACCTGTGAGCTCAATGCTTGGGAAATGCAGCAGGGGGATCAAGAGCTCAAGGTCGTCATCCTCTGCTACATAATGAGTTCAAGGCCATCGTGGGCTAAATAAGATCTGTCTCAAACGACCCACCAAACTAACAGGCCAATTGTGAACGTTAGTAAGATTGTAAGGTCAAAATAAGAGAACCAGCTGAGTCTCCAGTTCCTGGCAGTGGACCAGCATGAGCAGAGTTCTCGATGGGGTATTGAGCTCTCAGCCCATGAGCTGTTGGACACTCCACTGTCTCCTTTGCCAACCCTGCCATCCCATTTTTGGGACACAGTTCACCACTGTGGCTCCTGGCTTGGGAAAAAAGTTGTGTGCTGGGCCTGACTGCTGCTCACTGGGCCCTGTCCCTGTAGAGCCTCTCCTGTGGATCCCTCCTCTCTGGTACTTGAGGGGAAAGTACAGCTTCTGGCTTATGTTTGGTTCGGGGGAGGGCCAACCAGGGAGGGCCAGGCCCTTTCTCCTCATCTGTGTCCACTGCTATTCAGACCAGCCATGTGCTGTCCAGCCCCCTCTGCTCCTCAGGTCCTGGGTTGGTGTGGCTCACTGTTACCCCTGGGGAAGATTGTCTCTCGTGGTCACCAACCTTCCTGCAAACCCTGCTCCCATCCCCTCCCTAGTTCCCAAGCTGCCACAAGAGTCTCAGCTCAGCCCACCACCTCCAGAGGCTGTCCCATCCTAATGAATCCAAAGAGCAGCTGGCCAGGAGCGTAGTGCTGACCTGGGATGTCGGGGGACATGGGATAGGAGCGCCGTGCTGACCAGGGTGTCACAGACCCTGCCTCATGGTCCACTCTATGACAGGGGTGGCAGGACTAGGGGAACTCTCATACTTCTCAGATAGTTGTGATAGAGTCAAAATTTGAATTCGTTCCTCTCAGGCACCAAGTTCTGTGTGAATGTTGACATGTCCTTAGGGACGCCCATGTTCCGCTAGTTCCGAGACCTCTGAGTAGGGTGCCGATGGGTGAAGGTGAGAGATGAGCATAACACCTGTGACAATACCCACCCCAAGGGCCTCAAACCCTCCGCCAGAGTCCGCTGGGCCCGGCAGGCCATTTACCTGCCTGGGACTGGGCGGGAGGGAGGGAGGCTTGGGTTTTGACTGGCAGCTGAGCTCACTGCTTTGGACCTGGCCCCCGGCCCCACCCCCATTCCAGCTGGCTGCAGAAGGGAATGGGGGGGAGTCAGGCTTACAGGGAAACGTTTGTTCTTGCCTAGAACAGACACAGGCTGGGGACCGAGCTTCCTTTGGCTGCCACAGAGACTGGGGCCACTTGAGTTCATGTTTATTTTCACAGCGTGGATTCCATGGAGATAATCACCCCAGACAGGGAAGCCCTGGGAAGAGGGCTCCGGACGCCTGCCTTGGAGCACCTACTACGTGCAAGGCTAAAGACAGACTGGAGCCAGAGGAATTCCCAAACATGCACATAAGGATCAGACCTCTGACTGAGGGTTCAGAGAGGGCAAATCTCTCACCCAAGGTCACACGGCAGGTTAGCAGAGAGCTGGAAGGGGAAGTCACCGGCTCTTTCTACTGTGTCTGAATGAAGTTTTTTTTTTCAAGAAGTAGGTTCTAATCCAACATGAGGTCCCAGCCAAATAATGATTCTCTGACCTTAAGTCTCTGTCTCACCCCAGGGTGAGGAAATTTGAAGGAGAGCCTGATGTGTGGTACCCAGTGTGAGTGTTGCTGCTGAGGTCATTTTCTGTCTCCTCCGGCCTTAGACCTTTGGCACGGGCAAGATACTAACGCTTTCCTGAGCAGAAGCTGCGAATGTGCAGTGTGGAAGGCAGGCAGCGAGAGGCTCGCACACTCACTGCGCCCCAAGGCACAGGCTCAGAGTCCGGCATCCCTGTCCCGGTGGCGACAGAAGCCCTGAGTCTGACCCCCATCGCCCTGACCCTCCCCAGGTCCACGCTGTGTGTAACACATTGCTCGTCTCCATTTCCTCTTCCCCTCAGCTGATTTCGTTGCTGGACCCCAGCTTGAAGCTGTCCCGGATCCTCTTCCCCAGCTTGACTGCACAGCAGCTCTCGCCATCTTCCTGCTTAGACCGAATATCCGAAGCGAGAGGACTCGAGGAAACAGCCAGATCAAAACCAAACATGGAACCGATCAGATCCTTGACCTGACACTACAAACTTCCCACAGACTTCAGAGAAATACCTCAGGCAGGGCGCGACCTTTCATTTCTCCCGAAGGCTACCTCCTCCTCCAGCCCAGCCTTCCTAAAACACAGATTTGACCTTGCCACTTCCTGGCCTCAAGTCCCTTCGCCCGCTCTGCGTTATTTATTATTCTTATTTGAGAGTATTTGTCCGGGTCCCCTGCTTGCTGGGCCCTGGGCCAAGTGGTTTTCCAGGCATCCATTCACATGGGGAAAGGACAGTTGCCACCCTCCTGTTGCATGGGGGCCCAGGAGCTCCTCTACAGGTCCCCATGGTGGGTGTGCGGGGTTTCACAAGGCTTGGTTGGTCAGACTGCTGCCCTACCAGAGCACCCCCACCCCCGTGTGCCCCTCTCTCTGGGCGACTGGCTCATCACTGTGTCTTATCTGCCTCCAGGCATCTGTCTGCTCCTGTATGTTGAATTTGTGACTCACCAACAGCTCAAGTCTCTGTTTAGAAATCAAAGCCCTTCTGGCCCCCGGGTCTCCTCCAAGCTGCCATCTCCAGTGCTGTCTGCATTTCCTGCCATACTTCTCAGAGATGATGTCTGAGTCCATCTGTCTCCTCAGCTCTTGGCCTCCACGTCTCTCCTGAGGGGCACTGGCATGGCTGCACTTGGCGGGGCAAGATGGTGTCTGCTGCGCTGACCAGGGTTTTTGACTTCTTTATCCACCCTTGCCGTGTCACTTCCTGTGTGGCTAGTCGCTTGACTCTCCCACTTCACCCCCTGTTGTAATACAGTGTGGGCTGTTCCAGCCATCCCCAGTGCCGACCCACGGCCATGCTCTCACAGCTAGGCCTACACGCTAGCCCCAGCTTCTCCTCTGACCTGACACCCCAGAGGCCTCCATGGAACTCCTCCTTAGCCTTTCTCCTGCTCTCACGCCAGGTAGGGAGAGGTACTGCTGCCAGCCCCAGTGAGCCGTGAAGGGAAGCATCCTGTACAGTTCCTCCTCCTCTGTTCCCAGAATTCTGCCAACTTGGCACCCGGGGCCCGCTCTTCCTACCTCTCTCGGAGTCTCCTCTGCCCAGCATCCCCAAGGCCGTTGCTCTCATCCAGCCACCTTCTCCTTTATTTTATTTTATTACTCATTTAGTGTTTAGACAGGGTCTCACTGTGTAGCCCTGGCTGGCCTGGAACTTGCTATGTAGATGAGGCTGGCCTCGAACTCATAGAGCTCCACCTGCCTCTGCCTTCGAAGTTCTGGGATTAAGAGTGTGTGCCACCAAACTCACCCATCCTCATCATCACCATCCATAGAGTCTCATGTATTCCAGACTCGAACTTCTGATTCTCTCAACGTTGGGGTTAAAGGGTGAAACACCCTGCTTATGTGGTGTTTCTGCTTCCTGCATACCAGGCCAGGTGGTCACCAGCCCTCCAGCCTCCTCCATCTCTTCCTCACTAGCCTTCATTGTCAGCCTTCTCCAAACTCTGCTCTCCGGTGCACGCAGCTATCTTCCTCAAGGGTTGGCCCTGGCTAGTGGCTCAGCCACAGACCCTCCCGACCAGGGCTCAGGTCAGTTAATTAATTATCCTCTCTTGTGCGTCTCCTGACACTGGTATCAAAATGGCTTGTAGTAGGCACCCTTGCCTCATGAGCACTTACAGGAGTCTCCAGGTGAGCCGCTTCTCTGATGCCAAAGCCAATTCCTTTCGTTCCCCTGGGAAACCTGAGCAGGCCTACTTCCATGAGCCAGCATTTATGGGACAGTCATAATGATGTCATATCTTCCTGTCCCCTCCCCATGCTGACTGAGAACGTTCTAGAAGCATCTGATTCTGGGTCTTTGTTAAACACTTGCTGTGCCTTCAGCTCGAAAAAGGAGAGGCATAAAAAAGTCCCATGATTCCAGGAGTTCAAGTTGTATTGAATTCCAGGCCAACCTGGAGCCGGGTGGTCCAAGAGCCAGAAGTATTCAGTGGACACTTTGAGTCAAACCTGAGGTCTCTTGGGATGCGTACTCCTCCCTTCTCCATCTCAGAATGTTCCAGCTTCCTGAATGAAGCTGGGCTTAAAATCCCATTCCTTCTTCTGGGCTGTGTGACCTCAGACAGGCCCCTCCACACTTCAGAGCCCTCTTTCTTCTCTTTTTAACACGGGCTGGACAGTATCCATCTGTCAGGGCTGCCTGGGTCCCATGAGGAGTAGGGCTAGTACTGGGCACTTAGGAGTGCTTAAGAATTGCTCAAGTAAGTATTCAGTAGTGTAGCCTCAGCAGGACCCAGCCCCCACTCTTCTCCCACCTGAGAGACCCGACTGGGCATAGAGTAGTGATCACCAGTGACCAGTCCTCTGTGCCTGGTGCCTACATTATCCCATGTTATCTTCCTCTGCCATTTACTAAGAGAAAACAGGTTCAGAGAGGTCAGGCTCTTTGCCCAAGGTCACACAGCCAGCAAGTGAGCTTGGATCTGAAATCAGTCCAAGATCTTAAACACAGGGCCTGTCTGTGTGTCCTTCTCAGGTTCATCTACAGGTTCCTAGAGGGCTGAATGGCAGCCCAGCCCCAGGCCAGGCAGGCTTCCCTGCCTTCCTTCTGCCCACTGCTCGGTCTGTTTAAACTAGCTGAACAGGGTGAGGTGGGGAGGCCACAGAGAAGGTACGGAGATGTTTGTTTTCCTTGGGGTTTATATCAACATTGGTCTTGACATTTCGCCTGTTATTATGTGTGGTTCTTTAGAGGGTGAAATAATATTTTCTTTTGCTTGAGAAAAGGACAAAGTTCAGACAGAGCTCTTGGCCCTGAATGGATTTTCCTTCTCTGCTTCTGCATGGGCCAGAGCTACAGACTTCCTTCAAGGACTGCGCCTTGGACACCAGCCTGGGGCTGCAGAGACCCACCCTGGGTGGCAGACTCAGCCTGGGTGCCACCTCCGCTCTTGCCTGGAGAGATGCTGTTGGAGGGTGCTGTTGCCTCCCACCCTTGACTTCTCTGGGTGCACGAGAGAAGCGTGGATGTTTGCTGTGCTCTTTGTCTGCTCCAGGTGCTGTGGGATCCAGAGTGGCTTCTTGGTTTGCCCATGTTCAGTCGGGACGCTGGAGTGGTGGCTTCCCTGTGCTGTGGGATGAGTTTGGGGAAGTGTTTTGATGCATGCCAGGTACTATGGTGGATTACAGAGGCTCTGAGGATCCCCACCAGCGGCACAGAAACCGCGTGCCTGGTGACACAGACAGTTCTCTGTGGTCTGTGGGTGCGAGGCGAGCTTTAGACATCTGGTCCCTCCTGCCACACACAGTCCTGAAGATACAGAATGTGAGTGCTGGAGATTCGAACTCAGGTCCTCATGATAGCACAGCAAGCGCTTTGCTGGCAGAGCCATCTCTGCAGCCCTCACTCCATGACTTGATTAACCCATTTACAGTTAAGGCATTATTAATAGGTAAGGCTTTACCCCGAGATTTCATTAGTTGTTTACTGCTTACTTTGTAGGTCTGTCTCCTCTCTCTCTCTCCTTCCTCCCCACTTTGTAGAAACAGGCTCTTCCTTTGCAGCATAAACCAGTCAGTCTACTTAACCCAGACCAGCCTCAGACTCATGGGAATCCTCCTGCTTATGCCTCCCAAGTACAGAGATTATAAGTGTGAGGCACATGCCAGGCTCGGTAGTTTCCTTTAATGCTAACTTTCTCTTTATGGTTTGTGCTATACTGTTCTGATTACAGCAAAGCTTGTACAAGACACCAGATAGGTAGAGGAGAGCATTCTATACTGATGGTATCTTTATTTGCATACCCAACCTCCACGCTTTTATATTCCCCAACAACTTGTATTTTTGCTGTCATGATTTACATCTTTTTATATTAAAGTACCTAACAGATCATTGTACTTGCTTTCGAATTTTTATTTTTTAAAAATTATGTGCATATGTGTTTGTATGTGTACCATGAATGCAATGGCCCTCAGTGGCCAGGAGAGGGCATCAGAGTCCTTGGAGCTGGAGTTACAGCTGGTTGTGAGCTGCCTGACCTGGGTGCTGGGCACTGAACTAGGGACCTCTGCAAGAGCAGCAAACGCTCTTATCCTCTGAGCCATTTTTCCAGCCCTGTATTTTTTTTTTTAACTGTTTTGAATTACTTCCATACTAATGATATCTGACTTACACAGTACCCTAACAGTGTTGGAATATTCAGAGTTTAATTCCATATTTACCTTTGCCAGTTGTGTTGAACAGGCCATGGTGAACAGGCCAGTAAGCAGCACCCCTTCATGGCCTCTGCATCAGTTCCTGCTTCTAGGTTCCGGTCAAGTCTTTCTTCAGTGATGGACTGTGATGTGGAAGTGTGAGCCAAATAAACCTTTTCCTCCCCAACTTGCTTTTGGTCACAAGACACCTAACTAAGACACCAGTAAATCTTATCCATTCATGTTTCACGCTAGTGCTTATATTAGTTACTTTTCTCATTGCTGCCACCAAAATACCTGACAAGAAGCAACTTGTCCTCCTTGGAGTTGGGGTGTTACAGGCATTTTTAGGGAAGCATGGCTTCTTGTGTGAGTGCTGGGATCCGAACTCTGGTCCTCGTGATTATGAAGCAAGCCCTCTTAACTCACTGAGCCATCTTGCCAGCCCTTTAGAGATTATTTTTAATTACATTTAGTATGTGTGTACGTATGTCATAGCACACATGTTTGTTGCACAGTACTGTCCTCTGAGCAGAACACCCACCATCTTCACAAAGACCAGCTGTGTCACTCCTGGAAGGAGGGGGTGGGAAGGGCCACCGGACCTTCACCCAAGTATCCAGCCACTCCAGAATCCCAGCCACTTGTATGCAGTTCTGCCTAACTGTACCTTGCTTTGTGGTCTCAGGGACAGGTTGGCATACATAGTTTAGGGAAGACGAGGGAAGGGGCCCTGTCTGCATATCTAGGGGGAAACCATCACGCATGCTGGGTGAAGTCTGCAGTGCAGCTGGTTTGGGGTCCTCATACTCCTGTAAGCAGCCTGTCACCCGAGCTCGGTAAATAAGCCCCAAATAAATGCATAGGTTAGAAGGTCCAGGGTTTTTGGTAGAATCAACTTTGGTTTGTCACTAGGACCTTAGAGGCAGAGGACAGACATTGTCTCGTCCCTCCCTCTGTGGAAGTCACAGGGCAACCTTTGAGAGTCAGGTCTCCGTCCATTCTGAGTCCCAGGGATTGGATTCAGGTTGCCAGCCTTGGTGGCAGGCACTTCTACTCCTATAGCCGTCTTGCCACCTTCCCCTCTTTAAAGGCAGGGTCAGCTATGCAGCCTAGGCTGGCCTGGAACTCACGGTTCTTCATGACACTCCGCTCCAACCTCCCAAGGGCTAGGATTACAGACACGCACCACCATGGCGAGTTATATTGTGTAGTGAAGACTTAGGGTTGGGTTAAATCTGTTTGGGGGCTTTCGAGGTTCACATCTTTCAATGTCCAGATATCTCCCAGGGCTGGGGAAGTTTTCAGACATTATTTAACTAAAGAAGCTTTCTGTCTCTACCTTTATCTTGTCTCCTGAAACTTACAATGTGAGGGTTTGGTTGACATCCTGTCTGTTCTGTTGGCTGTTTCTTTCTTCCTATCTATCTATCATCTACCTATCTACCTATCTATCTATCTATCTATCTATCTATCTATCTATCTATCTATCTATTTTGACTAAGTTATTTCAAAAGACCTGTCTTTCAGTTCAGAGTAAAATCTCTCTTTTTCTTGATTTAGTCTGCTGTTAAAGAACTCAGTTGTTGTTTTTGTGTCAATCACTGAATTCCTCGGCTTTAAGATTTCTGTTTGCTTCCTCTTGGAGCTAGAGCGAGAGACAGGATCTCATGTAGCCAAGGCTAGCCTCAGATTCATTATATAGATGAGACTGACCTTGAACTTCTGACCCTTCTGCTTGTTCTTCTCACGTGCTGGACTAGCAGGTAAGCGTCTGCTGCTCTGTCATGCTTTGTTCATTATGTGTTTGTTCAGTTTCTTATTCTAATCATGAGTTAATGTCTCTGATTTTGCCGAACTGTGTGTTTTCTTCTGCTTTACTGAGTTTCCTTAGGATTGTTACTTTGGATTCCTTTTGTTGAAGTTTGTAAGTTTTCTTTTTGGGGTCAGTTCTTAAACAGTTACTGTGTCCTGACACGGAGAATTGGCTCAGAGGTTAAGAATGCTTGTTGCTCTTTCAGAGGACTCAGGTTCAATCCCCAGTCATGGCGGCTCACAATCATCTGTAACTCCAGTTGCAGGAGATCTGATGCCCTAGGCACCAGGCTTGTATGTGGTACATATACATACATTCAGGCAAAACACTCATATACGTAAAAAATAAAATTTTAAAAAGTTACTGAGTCTCTTGAATGGTGTGTTTTCTTCTTTCTTTGTATGTGTGTGTGCAAGCATGCTCATGTGTGTACAGGTATACCTGTGTGTTCATGTACATGTAGAAACCAGAGGACAACTCTAAGAGTTGTTCCTCTGTAGTTGTATGTTGCTGTAGCAACTCAGCAAGGATGACAAGGAGGTATGAACCCTGTCAGACCTCTGCAGAGGGAACCACTGTCATGGCCAGTGCTATTCTGGACAGTGGAACCCTGAGCGTCTGAGCTCAGGTGTTTTTATTGATTCAGAACTCCTCAGGTGCAGATCAATCAGGCAGACCCTCACTCAACAGTGCACAAAACAGTATTTTAAACACAACGAAAAATAAACTACAACATTCCTCAGGTCCCATTCACCTTGATTCTTGAGACACAGTCTCTATCAACCGGAAGCTTGCGAAGTAGGCTAGGCTGGCTGGCTAGTAAGCCACAATGCCTGGCCTTTTTGTATGGGTTTTGGGGATCAAACTCAGGCCCCTGTGCTTGCTTGCAGGGCTAGCACTCACAGACTGAATCAGCGCCCCAGCCCGCTTTCTTGTTTCTTGTGCCACTGACCTGGTGTCTGTGTGTCTGATGGAGCAGTGGCCTCTTCTAGACTTTACAGTGTGGCTGGACCTAGAGAGCAGGGTACAGCTACAGTTTGAAATGTGACAGGCACATGGCCAGTGACCAATCAGAATCATCATGCAGGGGTGACAGTGGGCGATGGCAGCATCTCAGACTCTACAAAAGCCAGGAGCAACCACTTTGGAGTGTCAGAGCACAGCTGTCACCTGACGCCTGGGCTGTACGGCGATGACCCAGCTCGCCAGGGAGGGGATGTCTCAGACTCTATGGGGGTCTAATCAAGTTTTAGGGATGCTGAAGCCTTTCATAGGGATGTGGCCTGGCCTATAGGGCAGAATATCCCAGCTCAGCCAACACTGAGGGTTGTCTCCTGGGGTGCCATGTCAGCTCAGCCTTGGTATGCACAGATCCATTAATCAAGGCAGAGTCTCTGGGAGGTGATGGTGGGTCCTGGCTTATAGTTCATGCAACGGTGTCTCTGGGTCTGTATGCAGGGACACCCCTGACACATGCCTGACCTTAGAGTGGCTTTCCTTTGTCACAGAGAAGATTCCACAAGCCTTTTCTTGTATCTTTGACTCTAAAGCCAGAACCACATGGCCAAAGCTGCCAAATTCACTGATCGCTAGGGCTGGAACATGGCTCCCTCACTCAAATACATTTTCACCAGCTGTCTGTTTTCGGTAGTTTCCCCCAGGCTTAAGCTTTCCTTTATTTCCTTTTCACAAGTTGGACGCTTCACTGGGTGGGGTCTTGCCCTGAGGTCACCTCTCCCTTTATTCCATTAAGCACCGGGCTGCTCTGTAAACTTTTTATGTCCTTGAGCACTGACTTCACTCCATTACGCTTCCTGGTGCTCCTTTTCTCTTCAAACTGTACATTTAATATTTTCCTTTTTCAGCTTGCTCCTCTACACTCCAGATCTCCACGAGAGTGACTGCTAATAACCAGTCAATCAATACGAGGCTGTCTTCAAATCTCTGCCAATGCCATTAATCCAATCTCTTCAATCTAGCCTCAGGCAGATTTTTTGGCCAATGGCAGAAAACAGCCACATTCTTCAGCAAAATTTCACAAGAATGGTGTCTAAGCCACTTACTAATATTCTTCCCCTCTGAGAGGTCTTGAGCCGGACGTCCACAGTTCAAGTTGCCCTCACCACTGTCTTCTATGGTCCTACTAGGATGCCCATTAAGCCAAACTACATTCATTCAACCGTGTTCCTAATCCAAAGTCTCACGGTTTACATTCTGCCAATCAGCAGTGTGGCCACGCCTGTCACGGCCACACCTCTCTCCCTGGTACCAGCTTTGTCTTAGTCAGTGTTCTTTTGTTGTGAAGAGACACCATGACCACAACTCTTATAAAAGAACTGGGGCTTGCCTTACAGTTTCAGAGGTTTGGTCCATTATCACGGCCGACACGCATGATGGCACACACGGCACGTGGCACGCAGGTATGCATGTTGCTGGAGAAGTAGTTGAGAGTTCTACATCTGGATCCGCAGGCAGAGACTCTGGTCTTGGCATGGGCTTTTGAAAGCTCGAGGCCCTCCCCAGTGACACACTTCCTCCAACAAGGCCACACTTCCTAATCCTTTCAAACAGTGCCACTCCCTGGTAACCAAGTATTCAAACCTGTGAGTCCATGATGCCCAATTTCATTCAAACCACCAAGGCACAGTAAGGACTGTAGCAAGATGCTTTGACGGAGTTTTGTGATCTTGGTTTCTTGAAAAACACAGAATGGCTTTTGGAATATGTTTTTGTCCCCATCCCAGGTGGAGTGGATAAGAGTGAGGGTGATTTAGACTATCTGTCACTGGTGACTATTTGTTTGCATGTCACCGGTTTGCCCCACGAAGCTTGTCCTTATGATTGTGTGTCACTTAGTCTTCTGGGAACTTTGCTCAGAGTATGTATTCGTTGAAACCCGGAGAGCCAGAGTTGCTTGGTTGGTTGGTTAGTTGGTTGGTTGGTAAGTTGTTGGCTTGTTTATTGGTTGGTCAGTTATTGCTTGAAGGGACTTTGGTTGGAGGAATCAGGTTTGAGGATATTGTGCTGCGACCTTAGTCCAGCTCACTCTCAGCTCTTGTTCTCCAAGCTTCAAAATATCATCTCCACACAGAGTTGATATAAAATGTATATCTTACATTCCTTCATTATACTGTGTATTTGAGGTCTGGTTACTTTTCACTAACAGCACCTGTCAGGACTGTTGGACAATGTGTGAGTAGCTGATGCGACTGGTGACCATGGGGTTGGACAGAACAGTGCAGCTCTAGGGACTAAAGGCATAATTTTTGTCATGTGACTCCTCCCTGACTCCCTCTCTTTCTAAGATGGGGTCTCATGTAGTCTAGGCTAGCCTCAAACTCTCTGTGTGGTTGAGGATGACCTTGAACTTCTGATCCTCCTGCCTCTCCCTTCCGAGTTCTGGGATTATGCTGCCAATGCCTGGTTTCTGTGCTGCTGGGGATGAAACCCAGAGTCTCAAGCATGCTAGTGAGCACCCTCCCAGTTGAACCACCTCGCCAGCCTTCAGTGACATGCTTGTATTGTGACAAAGTAGGAGAATTTGAGAAGACAATGAGTCCGGCCAGCCATTGCCCAGAATTCCTGTTGTAATTAACAGCTGAAGCATCATCTTCAGTGGACATCTCAGGACTTTCTTTTTTTAACTACGTTGTTTAACTTTAGGCAACTGTTGCAAGGGACATCAAACAGATGACACTCTGTTGTCATCTCTGCTCCAGTGGTAACATTGTCTAAGACTGTGAGGAAACTGATATGTTTGCACCTATGTAGATGCACACAGATGTGTGCGTGTTTAGTTCCCTACACCACACGCATAGGCTCACATACCTGACACTGCCATCGGGAAACAGAATTTGAGACGAAGAGTAGTTCTAGGGCAGTGGGTGGCAACCTGTGGGTCGTGACCCCTTTGGGGGTGGAGCAACCCTTTCATAGGGATCACACCTAAGACCATCTGCATACCAAATATTTACATTACGATTCATAACGGTAGCAAAATTACAGTTACGAAGTAGCAATGAAAATAATTTTATGATTGGGGGTCAGAACAACATGAGGAACTTATTAAAGGGTTGCAGCATCAGGAAAATTAAGGACCAGTGTTCTAGGGGAATGAGATCTAAAGGATGAATTGTCTCAATTGGTTCTGAAGCTTCTGGAATTTGCTCTTTGATCTGATTAGATTTCTAAACTATTTATTTATTTAAGTGTGTGTGTGTGCACGCGCGTGCGCATGTATGTGTGTCTATGTATCTGTGTACCTAGGGAAGATAACAAGGATCCCGTTGAACTGAAAGTTAAGATGCCCACTTGTTGTAGAAGTTTATTTTTAGTTATGTTTAAAATGGTTTTGTGCACTGTTGGGAAAAGGTCTGTCTGGCCTTGGCATTTTGTATTGTCTGTGGTGTTGGATTTATGTGGGGATGTTTGATTGCTAATGATCTGCATGTGCTACCGGTAGAATACCCTGAGGAGTTCTGAATCAATAAACATACCTGAGCTCAGATGCTCAGGGTTCCACTGTCCAGTATGGCGTTTGCCATGACGGTGGTTCCCTCTGCTGAGGTCTGGCAGGGCTTCCACCTATGAAAATGCCTCAATGTCTTCCATGCTGAGCCACCACAGCAGTGTATGCCCACCACTTTGGTCTCCTCATGCCTTTTAATTAATAGGGAGTTTTAGCTTTGACTGGGATGTTGAATCCTGATGTCAGAGGGAAACAGGACCCCCACTTCACAATGGAGGGGAGGAGGAGTAAGATTGAGCACAGGTGCTTCTTAGGCCAGCTCTTCATAGTATGAGCCCCAAGATTTAGGTTGGGGCACACCACAGCAGCCAAAGCCAAGTGGGACCAATGGCCCAGCCCTGTTCTAGTCTATTGCTACAACAAAGAACCAGATGTTGGCTACTCTATAAAGAAAAAGGACTCTGTTCACAGTCTGAGACACTAGTCCACGGTGAGTGGCATCAGCCTCTGGGGAGAGCCCCTTGCATCATAGCACGGTCACCAAGGTGACAGAAAACAGGAGGCAGGAAAAGAAAGCAAGGACCTCATCCCTCTGATGTCCTTTAATTCCCTCTGGTCTCTTGTTGAAGTGCAGGCTAAAATGGGTCTGTCTATCTGTGGGCAGTCCAGCTCGGTGGGCTTTCAACACTGATCTCTCAGAGTCAAAAGCTGTGTCCCTGGGTAATCGCAAGGCCAGTCAGTGATGCAGGGACACGGGTGAGGAGACACAGGGGTTAGTGGCAGGCTTGTCCTCTGAGCAGTCAGAGGCACAGTGGAGTGTGACTGGAGACAAGGCTGGGCAGTGGCTAGTGTCAGCACAACAGGACTGGAGAGAGAATGGGACACTGCTTGGGGATCTAGCAGGAAATGGTCCTGAGGAGCCTGACCTGGAGCTGTCCCTGGTCCCTCCTGGGGTCTCTCTGCCCCCTCCCCTAGCAGCAGGCTGCTCTTTGCAGCTCAGCCACTGCCTGGCCCTTTGAAATCTTATCTCTAGTCTTGTTCTCTGTTTCCTCCCTGTCCAGACCTCATCTGTCTCCTGACTCCCCACCTGCCGCTCATCTGTGGCCCCTCCCCTTCTGTCTGCTGCCCACTGTCAGCCTGGCTCCTGTCTTTCCCTTCTCCTCCATGGAAGAGTTCAGGGTAAGGGCTTAGGGCTCTGCCTGCTGTTCCCAGCATGCTCTGCACCCCATATCCTCAACCCATTGCTCCTGTTTTCCCTCACTAGAGTTTTAGACTGCAGCTGAAGGGTGCTCTGCCCCCCGCCCCCAGGCCTGGTTTCCTCTGTGCTTCCCCAGGCAGCATTCCTGACCCTCCCAGGAAAAGCTGTGTCCCTGTCCCCATCATCCTGGCTTGCCCAGGATAGTGTGTTCCTTGGCCTTGCCCGGCTCATAGCTCCCTGGGATCGGGCTTCCAATTTATACTGTGACCCCTTCCAGAACAGGGGTAACCTACCTGTTTTTGCTCAAATGGGGAAACTGAGACTAAAGAGAGAAATAGGTCCTCTGCCGGTGACCCATTTCTGTGTATAACTCTTGGGAGGCCCTTTGCCAACCGTCCTCTCCACTTCAGGACTCAGTGGCATGGCTCCTTCAGCAAGGTCACTCAGTGGGACCCATCCCGCACCTCCACAGGTCAGTTTCTCCGGGCTCTTGCTTCTTGGTTCACAGAAATCAGATGGGACTGTCCTGATCTTTCAAGGGATCACGATAAGCTAGGAATGGTCAGCATTGAGAACTGTCCAGCTCTAGGAAGCCAGGAAGCCCAGGTCCCACCCTGGCCTACCCCAGGGGTTCAGCTGTCCCCACAGTTCTCCATACTGGGGAATCAAACCCCTAGTCAAATAGAGCTGACTTCAAAACAGCTTTCTCCACTTGGCAGCTGAGTGCCCCTTGGTGCTGAGTCTGTGTCCACTGGTAAGCCCTTGACAGTAAAGACATTCTGCCAAATTTATCACATATTTGTTATCATTTTATTTTATTTTATTTTTTGTGTGTGCATGTTTGTGCATGTCTGTGCGTGTGCGTGTGCGTGTGCGTGTGTGTGTGTGTGTGTGTGCGCATGTGCACGCATGTGTAGCCAGAAGACAGCCTTGGGTGTTGCTCCTTGGTAATGCTATACGCCTTGTTTTTGTCACAAGGTCTCTCAATTGGTCTGGACTCCCCCACCAGGCGGGGCTGGCTGGCCAGTGAGCCCTGGGATCTGCTTGTTTCTTGCCTCCCCAGCACCCACCACCATACCCGTTTGTTGTTTTGTATTTTACACATGTTTTGTGGATCAAGCGCAAATCCCCATCCTTATACATTAAGTGCTTTGTCAACTGAACTGTTGCCCCATCCAGGCTAGTGAGAATTAGATGAGAACTTGCCTGGCTTACAGCAGCCACTCAAACAATCGGTCCAGGTGCTGCAGACCCAGGGGCTACACATAGAACGCAAACCTGGACACACTGTCCTGAGGCACACTAGCAACTCACCCCTCTCTTGCTGCAGGGGCCTTTCCAGGTCTGTCCACTGTCCTGATGAGCCACAGAGGGCATGGTCCCATGCAGCTCATGGCAGCAGCAAGCAGGCAGTCCTGGGGTGTGGCAGCCACTGTGCCACCTGAGGACTGTAGGATCTTGGATCTGATCTGACTCAGGGACACCTCACTGGTTGGCCTGGGCAAGTCTTGGTCTCTCTCTCTCTCTCTCTCTCTCTCTCTCTCTCTCATCCTTAGCTTAGCAATTTGTGGAAAATGGGGACAACAGGCTTCACCTCACCTCTTATAGTGAGAAGTCAGTGAATCATGTGTGCTTCCCTGGTAGATAAGGCTGACAGTAGAAGCTCCAGGCTGGTATTGGTCATGATCCTGCCCAGCCCAAAGCCCAAGGTTTCAAAGATGGTGGCTGTGGACTGTCCCAGAGGCCCCTGGGCTACAAAGCTGGATCCCTGGACTGCTGCTATGGGAAGTAGTGAGAGCTTTCAGAGGCTGGGCCTCACAGTCGGGCCTCCCTGCCTCCGGGGCTGTGTCCACAGAGGGGATTGTAGGAGTAGGCCTCATCTAAGAAGCTGACTTATCTCAGGTAGACTAAGAAGGGCCATGTGGGAAAACTGTGGCCCTTGCCTCCCTGTCATGGATGCTCATGTCACAAAAGTCAACCAGAGGTGCTGAGGGGAACCCTAGAGCACCCACACACACAGCAAAATCGTGGGGTCTGAGCATCCAGAGCCTCTAACTCTGGTTGAATTTATCTCTTCACCTGAACCTTGAAAGATGAGCCTGCACAAGGGAAGGTCCCTAGGGGCTGAGCAGGTTTCCATTTGCTCTGACCATTGTCCCTTGAGATACAATACAGCCAGTAAATCAATGGTGAGATGGCACAGATTTGCAGGGTGGACAGTGAGTCCTTGACATAAGCCTACTAACATCTTGAACCTTCTATGGCTCCCACTGCCCAGAGGGACCAGTCAGGTACTTTAGCTGGATAACAGTTCTGCAGCCCACGCACCTGCTCTTCTCTGGCATGGGGGGCCCTGGGCAGGTGTATGTCTACTCTGGGCCTCAGTTTTCTTACCTGGAGAATGGAGAAAATGTTTTCTTACAGGCTTGCTGGGAACTATAGGAAGTCACAGGCTGTGGGGCTTTGCTGTTAGCACCTGCCCCTGTTGCTACGATACAACACTTGCCAAAAACAACTTAAGGGAGAAAGGATTTATTTTGGCTCATGGTCCATCATATCAGGGGTAGTCACAGTGGCAGGAGCTTGAGACGGCTAGCCCACTGCATCTGCAGCCGAGAAGCCAAGTCCCGAATGCCAGTGCTCAGCTCATTTTTACCTTTTTAAATACAAACCAAGATGCCACCCACAGTGGGCCCACCTTCCTACCTCTACCCTAATCACGATGATGCCCTCCAGCTCCCAGGTGATTCTGGCTTATCAAGCTGACAATCACGTGGACTACAATTTGGAAAGGTCCAGGCAAACTGGTATGAGCTAGAAAGTCAGGTTTGGTATGAGAGAGTTGGATTCAGCATGAAAGCCAGACTCAGCATGAGGGAGCTGGGCTCAGCATGAGGGAGTCAGGCTCAGCATGACAGTAGGGCTCAGCAAGAGAGTCAGGCTCAGCAGGAGGGAGTCAGGCTCAGCATGACAGTAGTGCTCAGCAAGAGAGTCAGGCTCAGCATGAGAGAGTCAGGCTCAGCATGACAGTAGTGCTTAGCAAGAGAGTCAGGCTCAGCACCAGGGAGTCAGGCTCAGCACCAGGGAGCAGGGCTCAACACCCATGCTATCCATGTGGTGGGAACCCTGGGTCTGCCCACCACCAGGGCCTTCTTGGCTCTACTCTATTGGTGAAGCCTGGGAGGGTAGACTAGGTGCTTGGGGTGACTAAGGTCCTGGGGGAGGGAGGACCCACAGCCCCCCTCCTGCCCGTGGTACCCTCTGCTGCTCCTGTAGTGTATCCTTGGATAAAGAACTTTACCTCTTTGGCCTCAGTTTCCTTGTGTATAGTAAAGTAGGGAGCAATCCCAGCAGGGTGCCAACTGGCAGGGCCTCTCTAAGGGTTCAGAGGGATGACCCCTCAGCAGAGCTCACCAGTGTCCAGAGCAAGCCCTAGGGAGCCATTCAGAGCTTGGGAAGAATGAGAGCAATGGACCAGAAAGTCTCCCCATCCCGGACCACAGTATATCCTCATAACTCCACTAGTTTGAGAAGTAGCTGTCATTGTCCCCATTTTCCAAATGGGAAAACTGAGGCTCAGGCCAAGGCAGTTTCCCAATGTTGTCACAAAGAGTTAGGGATGGGGCTTGGAAGCTAGGCTAAACGGGGCCACACCTTATTCCCTCCTCCAGACAGCTTTTCAGCGCCCCTTGGCCCTGCTCCCAGTCCGAACTTCGTCTTTCTCCCCTTGGGCTCAGTTCCCTACCCTCTGGTCCGCCCTTGTTTTTTAATTTCTTTCATTTTATGGGTGTTTTGCACATGCCTGCCTGGTGCCCAGGGGGGACAGCAGAGGACAGAAGAGGGCGTTGGATCTCCTGGGACTGGAGGTACAGACAACCGTGAGCCGCCCGTGGGTGCTGGGGACTGAATCCGGGTCCTCTGCGAGAGAGGTCGGCGTCCTTAACCTCAGAGCCGGTCTCCGGCGCGCATCACTGACCCCTGGGGATGATGGGTTTACTTTTCTTGTTTCTCCATTCTCGTCTGCCCACACAAATTGACAGCTCCGAAAGGGCGGCAGCTTTTGTCTTCCACGTCCACTGGGAAATCCTCAGGGCTGGGCCAGGTTCTTGGAAAGTCTTCCTGCAGCGAATCCATCATTTTCTAACGATCAGGAAAACAAAAGTGTTCAGAGTTCTCGCAGCTCCAGCTGTGATGCAGTGCCCCATTCCAGCCAGCAGATGGCAGCAGAGAACAAGGCACCTGCCGGGCGGAGCCCAGGTGAAGCCACAGGTTTGACTTTCCAGGTTGGCCAGAGGGGCGCTGTGTGTGTGCGCGCGTGTGTGCGTGTGCGTGTGCGTGTGTGTGTGTGTGTGTGTGTGTGTGTGCGCGCGCGGGCCCGCATGTCTGTTTGTCTTCTGCCTCTTTCCTCCAAGCCCTCAAGAAGCGTGTTTTAGGAGCATACACAGACCACTGTCGTTGGGTAGGCACAGAAGCACTGTTGTGTTGAGACAGCACAGCGCCTGGGAAGCTCCTTGCAAACACAGGTGTGGTGAGAACCATTCCCCACCCTGCCCTGAGATGAGGCTCAAAGCCTCATCCTTGCCACCTCCTTGCCCTGGACGCTGATGGGTGGTGGGGAGGGAGGGAGTCTTGTTCCTGGATATGTGCAGGCTATGCCAGGTGAGCACCTGCTGGGAGCATGCAGGGCAACCAGAGCCAGCAGAGCGTAGGTGTCTCTGCAAAAGTTACTGAGGATTTCAGCCATGCCTGCCTGCCACCTTAGTGTTCAGAAAGCTGAGGCAGGAGATTGTGGAAAGGTGGAGGCCAACCTGGGTTATATAGTCAGTTCCAGGCCAGGCTGGGCTACAAAGTGAGACCCTGTCTCAAAAAGAAAATCAAACCAGAATAAAATTTATAAAGAGAGGTGTGTGTGTGGGGGGGAGTGGATCCAAGGGCCCTTCTGAGCTCCAGGCTTTCTGTGCTGTGCAGGTTGATGTCAGAGGGCCAGACCCCTGTTCTGGGTGGGTGGCTGAGGGGCCTGCATTAGGGCCATCCCAAATCCAGCACAGTGTGGAACTGAGCAAGAGGGATGGCCTGGAGGCCACTTGACCTAGCCAAGGAGGCCAGCTCTGCGGGAGTCCCGGAAAGAGGCCTCAGCCCCTCTCTCTCTCAGACAGGCTCTGGCCTTTGCCTCTCATCTGTGCTGTGTGCTGTGATTTATCTCCCCATGAAGGACGGGGCAGCCTTGGAGCCAAAGGTGCTTTTGATGGACTGTGAACCTCTCCTTGGCAGCCCCTCCAGCTGCTCTCCAAAGGGCCAGGTGACCCACACTTCCTCTCTGCCAAGTGAGGATTAGGGAACCATAAAGCCAGGACCCCTAAGACCCTGGCCAGAGAGCCCACAGGTGGGCCTCAGATGCTGTAGCCACGCAGGGTGGAGACTGTTGGGGCTTGAGGCACCGAGGAGACTCTTGGAAGCCCTTCTGGCTCCCTGCCTTATGGAGGGGGCTTCCTGATCCAGCTTGGAGTCAGAGATGATCATGGTCACCCCCAAAATAAGGGACTCCAGATGGAGCCAAGGCTGAAAGTGTCACTGGTGTGGTCAGGGAAGAAGGCAGCCAAGGCGAGACTGAGAATAAAGATTAGCCTTGGGCGGATTGATAGGAGCGCCCTCTAGCGGCAGAGAAAGCCGCTGGCCTTACTCCCAGACAAAGAACCCCTGAGGGTGGGGGGTGGGGGCGTGGGGAGGGAGCTGCTTGCCAAGGCCACACAGCCGGGAAGCGATGGCGCCTGCTGAATGGATAATAGAGAGAAAAAATTTGCCTTATACTATTTGAAAAACATCTATTTCTCAAATGTTACTTGTGTTTTTAACAGTCTCAGGTATTGTTGATATAAGGATAAAAGCTGAGGGCAACCTTTAGTTTGTGACCCTCCTGCCGTCAGCTACTGGTGCTGGGTTGTGTGGTCGTGTGCAAACGACACAGATTTATTGGATGCCGGGATCAAATTCAGAGCTTTGTGTGTGTTAGGCAAGCACTCTACCGATTAAAGTACACCTCCAGCTCACTTTTCTGTTTCTATTCCCCCCTCTTCTTCCATTCTTTTTTTTTTTTTGAGACAGGGTTTCTCTGTGTAGCCCGGGCTGTCCTGGAACTCATCTGTAGACCAGACTTAGGGATCCAAACTTAGGGATCCAGCCTGCCTCTCCGTCCTGAGTGTTGGGACTAAAGATGTGCACCACCACCACCCAGCCCACTTTTATTAAGTATTTATCTATTTATTTTGATACAGAGTCTCATTATGCTACCCGGGCTACCATCAAATTCCTGGGCCTAAGCAATCCTCCTGCTTCAGCTTCTCAAGCAGCTGGGCCACAGGTGAGCCACATACCTGGTTAACCTCTGTTAAAGCATTAGCTGTGAGGCACCTGGTGTGAAGTGCAGACACAGTGTAGGAGCGTTTGCTCCCTGCCTGTCTCTCCAGCAGTCTGGCTCAGACTGGTTTTCACAGTTCTCACAGAGTGGCTGGGGACCTTGGAAATGATGCTGGTATACAGCAGAATAGGGTGGAGAGAGGCATCAAGATTAGCACACGGGGAGCTGAGGAGGTGGCTCCAGCCAATAAAGTACACCTGTGCGGGCATGAGGATCTGAGTTCAAATCTCCAGCAGTCACACAGGAAGCTGGACGACACAGTGTGTGTCTGTAAGCCAGCACTGGAGGGTAGGGTAGAGACTGGGGGAGCCTAGAGTTTTCTGGTGAGTCACTCTTGCAGAAACAGTGAGCCCTGGGTGGGGTACCAGACCCGGTCTCAAAAAGGTAGGTGAATGATAGAGGAAGAGATGGTTGTAGACCTCTGGCCTCTGGGGTAGTGCATGTGCAACACACACACACACACACATTAGCATATGAATAAAATCAATGACAGAAAAAGATTGGCAGTCCTTCCTCCCTCCCCAAAGTCTACATGTAAGAGACAAAGCATTTTGAGAAAAGCCTACAGTATTCAATTATGGAAAAGGGATATGCTATGTAATGAAGCCATACCTCTCCCCTCACCCACTGCTACTGGACTTTTGACCTTTCTCTAGCTCCAGAAAGGTTTTTCTCCCTCGATATATTACCTCTGTTCTACCACTATCCATGTGTTCCTGGTCAAATCCTTGTTCCAGGCCACACATACCTGGAGGCCCTAGCAGTAGCTCTCTGGACCCGGTAGCACCTGGGCCAGTGGTGCGGCAGGCACGCTGAGCTGCTTTGCCTCCGAATGGGTCCCATCAGAGGTCCCTGGTTTAAGAAAGCCACCTGATGAGGGTGGGATGGGACTGGGGAGTTGTTTAGGGCTTTTAGAGAGAACAGTACCCTAATTGAGTTTAATCCATCTAGACCTTAACCCTGAGGACAGGCCAGCCAAGTGCAAGGGCTTTCATCCCACCTGGGAGTTCAGGCTGTGATGTGCAGGAGCTTAGACTGCATGTCAATGGTTCTCAGATCGACCACTTCATCCTGAGCCAAGCGCCAGGTAGGTGCTCAGGACCAGGCACCAGTGTGGCCTACTACCCTCCCAGTCCAGGACATGGGCCTGAGGGAGTGGCTTCCCTGCCAGTGGGATGCATGCAGGCCAGAGCTGAGGACAAGAACTCACTGCTCACAATGAGCTGAGTGAACTGGAAACTCTCCCCCTTTAGCAGCCATTCTTTGAGGTCTTGTAGACCTGGACTGTTGTAGAAGTTTATTTTTAGTTATGTTTGAAATTGTTTTATGTACTGTTGGGTAAGGGGTTGTCTAGGTCTTGGTGTTTTGTATTGTCTGCAGGAGTTGGATTTCTGTGAGGGATGTTTAATTGCTTATGATCTGCACATGGTATCAGTAGAACACCTAAGGAGTTCTGAATCAACAAAACACCTGAGCAGAGATGCTCACGGTTCCACTGTCCAGTCTGGAACTTGCCATGGCAGGGGTTCCCTCTGCCGAGGCCTGGCAGGCCTGGCATGTATGAGAATTCCTCCTTGTCTTCTTGGTTGAACCACCACAGCAGCATACAGCTACACTGGACCAGTGGGGAAAATACCCCACAAGACAGTCAAAGGATTGAGGGGCTCTCAAAGGACAAATAACTGGCATCGACACCTGGTATATTAGTCAGCGTTCTCTAAAGTAACAGAACTTCTAGAATGAGTATTATCTACACACACATGCACACGTGCACACACACACACACAGACATGGACACACACACACATACATGCACACAAACAAGCACACACAAAGGAGATTTATTAGAATTGCTTACAGTCTCTAGTCCAGCTAATCCAACAAAGGCTGCCTATGAACAGAAGGTCCAAGAATCCAGAGGTTAAGTCCAGAGGCTGGATATCTGAGCTGGTCTTCAGTAAACACCAGAATCCCAAAGAAGCAGGCTCTAATACCAGTGAAGCAGTGGATTTGCCATCGAGAGTGAGAGCAAGCAGGCAAAGAGAAAGCTTCCTTCTTCCATGTCTTTTGCACAGCCTGCCACAGGTGTGGCCCAGGTTAGAGGTGGATTTTCCCATCCCAAAGATCTGGATTAGAAGTGGATCTTCCCACTTCAAATGAGCAAGCAAAAATCCCTCACAGGTATGCCCAGCCATTTGGGGTTTTAGTTAATTCCGGATGTAGACAAGTTGGCTTGGCAACCAAGAACAGCTCCCACACCTCGGAAGACCTCTTTGGGTGTCCTACTTTGGCTCTCTGTTGCTGTGATACATACCATGACCAATAGTAGCTTGGGGAGAAAAGGGTTTATTGGCCTTCAATGTCCTAAACCCAGTTCCTCAGTGAGGGAAGTCAGCACAGGAACTCCAGGGGCCCAGGGGTCTCAATTCAGCTCCCTCAGCCCTGTGTGAGCATGTGCGAGCAGCCTGGCACCAGGAGGGGCTCACTCCGCTCTTATGAAGAATGAATGAATGCATATGTTTTAAATGAATGAACACACGGGCAAGCAGGGTAAATGGGCAAGAGAAATGAACCCAATTAGTAGTGGGGCTGGGGAGGTGGCTTAGGTTAAGAGCACTTGCTGCTCTTGCAGAGAATTCACATTCAGTTCTCAGCACCCTTGCAGCTCACAATCCCCTGTAACTCCACCTCCTAGAGAGTCAGAGCCCCCTTCTGGCCTCTAAAGGCAGCTAGCTGCCTTTATGTGCACAGCCCCTCTGCCCAACACACACACACACACACACACACACACACACACACACACACGCACACACGCACACGCACACGCACACACACTTTTTTTTAAAAAAGAAAATAGTGTTCAATCACAGGCTTCATGTTCTAATAAATTAGTTAGATTAATTTATGTGTCTGTGTGTATATACACATGCCAAAGGACAGCATGAGAGACTTTTGCGGTGTACAGTGGAGAGGAATGAGAGCTGTTGGGGTATCTAGGTGTGGAGGTGACAAAGGGGAACGCATGGAGACTCTGGGGACAAAGCTTCAGAGCTTCACTCAGAGCACAGAGATAACAGGGCCAGAGATTTCGATGTCAGAGCAGAGACCCATCCTGCAATCTCAGGACTTGGAAGGGAGATGGACACAGGTCAGAAGTTCAAGGTCAGCCTGGGCTGCGTGAGACCCTGTCCCAGCGAGAAGTGTTGTCGGTCATTGAAACTCATACTGCGCCCTCCACTGTCTTATTTAACTCCTCTAAATCCCCAAGCGAGACTCATTTTCTTTATTTTCCAAGTAGAGAAATTGAGGCAACGATCCTTTCGGAGCTTAACCGCAATCTGGTTCTGTAGTCCTGGCAAGTTGTTTCCAGCCCCAGATTCCTTATCAGTAGGGAGGAGGCAGCGCAGGCCCTCCTCAGGACACCACGGAACACATATTCTTCAAGATGGACTAGCCCCTGAGCTCAGTTTGAGGGCCACAGACCACAAAAAGGGCTAGCCACCATCCTGCCTAGGTTGCCTCTGGTTCTGGGGTAGGAGGGTGCTCCCAACTCAGCAAGGGTGCTGGGTGGCAGAAGTCTGGCACATAGTGGGGCTGGGGATGAGGGTGCCTTGCTTAGTGTATTGACTTGGTGAGAAGTGCTCCCAGGCCAGGGCAGTGTGCTGGAGGGAGGGCTCAGGGCACAGGCGCCAATGAGACCAGGGGTTTCCTAGCAGCTAGCACTGCGCTAAGGGGCTGTGTGCCCAGATTTAATTAAGAAGCATACACATCCCCGCTGCAGGCTGGCTGCGACCAGGGCTTGGACCTGCAATTAAAACTTAGCCTTATAAAGCCGGCATGCAGGCATGGGTGCTGGAGCTGCTGGCTTTCCTGAGAAGAGCTTGCCCTTCATGCCCATGTTATTTATCGAGTTAATTTTGTCTTCTGCAGTGTGAAGCCAATCTGGGACCATGAGTCCTAACCCTGGCTCTGAGTTGGTCATGTGCTGCCTCCTTTGGGAGAGGAGTGAGGCCCCTATGCCTGCTCCTTACTCAGAGGACCTGGCCAGACTCTTGTGGCTTTGCCAAGAGGGACCAGGTGACAGTCTTCTGGGGTCTTCAACCATGCCGTCCTGATAGCTGCCTCCTGAGCCCCAAGGAGACTCAAGGGATGGGAATCTACACCCAGGAGTGCAGTGGCTTTTGTGATCCCCAGTGGGACAGCTGGACAGAGCCTGGGGCAGCTGGGACAGCCAGGGAGCCAAGGTAGGCGCTCCAAGTAGTATCTACAGGAATTACTGTGGAGGCCTGACAGAAAGATTCAGGTTCGAGTCTTGACTCTGCTACTTAGTGGCCACGTGGACTCCAGGCCTCTGGTCATTTGCAAAGAAGAACAATAGCACAGCCTTCCTTGTCAGCCAGGACAGAGCACAGGGTCCTTAGGAGCGCCGAACGGTGTGCCCTCTGTATGGTGGCTGTGAGGACTCTGAAAACTGAGAGCGGGGGCTCAGAGGCCAGGCCTGGGGCCTGTCTCAGGGCAGAGTTTCCCTGGAGGCCAGCACCCTGCAGGCAGGGTAACCACTTCCCGCACATTTCCTCCCAGGTGCCTATGGCTACCAGGAGGAGGGGTGAGGGTGGGGTGTGTGTGTAGAGGTGACAGCCTCATGGCCAGATCGTGGCCGGATAGCAGGGCCTTCGGGACAAAGCTATCAGAGGCGACGACAGGATACTGAATGGGCTTCTCGGAGCGGGTGCAGAATTGCATTCGCCTTGGATTTAATTAAAAAGACTCAAATCTTTCTGATAATCCTCCCCGAAATGGCTGAAGCGGGGCCTGCAGCGGGCTCCCTGGCAACGGCGCATCCTGCTGATAAAGAACTTTCAAGGAAGGAGATTGTGGGCCCCCTCCACTGCTGCCTCCTGCTATCATCCTGCCCGTCCAGGCCAGAGTAGCAGCTGTGGCCCCCACCTCCACAGCAGTCCTCAAGCCCTCTGCGCCCCACACTCCTGCAGCGCCCCTCTGTGGATCTCTCCGTTCTTGTCTGAATCCCTTGCGGGACATCCACACTCCTGTCCCGTAGATCTGGGCTCCCGCCTCCTCCTGGTCCTGCACAGCTGTGGGACACTGCAGACCCTGTGTCTCTGCTCACCAGCCCTGCTCCAAGTCGGAGTCACTGGAGGAGGATGAGGTCTGGCATTGGTGCTCACAGCCCTGCCCACCCCCAGCCTCTGACAGCTGCTCTGTGTCCAGCCCAGCCCCCTCCCTTGTCCCTGGCTCCAGCCTCAGAAGCCCCAGACTCAACTCTGATTTACAAGTGAGTTCCCCCTTCTGAAGACAAGAGCCTGGCATGGAGTGGAGCTCAGGGGTAGCTGATGAGTGAATGAATGAATGAACGAACGAAGCTGAGCCTGCTGTAGTCCTAGGGCTCCTGAGCCAGTTCTGTGTATCAGTCTGACAAGCAAGTGACATTCCTCCAGACCAAAGGCCTCTTCATCTCCATCGCTGTGGGTGTCCCTACTGAGTCTTGGAGCCTCTGCCTTGGTGATTCCAGAAAGATCAGCCTGTGTCCAGTGGCCACCGCCAGGCACACAGAAGCCATACTGCCTGGCAGGCATGGACCCTGCTGGGCTGGGCTGGGCTGGGCTGGGCTAGGCTGGGCACTGGTTCTGAAGTCGGGTTTGATTCTCACCATTGTGGGCCCTGAGCCCTGTAGTCACAGACATCTCTGTGGTCTAAGCTTCCTCATCTGAAGAGTGGGATCACTGGGCTTTTCATGGGACCTCCTTCCAGGCTGGTGGTGAATGAGATAAGCAGAACCTGGGAGAGATGGCTGGTGGCACGTGCTTGCTTAGTCCTTGTGAGGATGTCTGATGGGTGGAGAAACACCGAGTGTGGAGGCAGAGCTGGGTTGGAAGCCAGGCTGGTACCCTCCATCAGCAGCCTCTGCCTCCTAGGGCTACTACTGCCAGTGATGCCCGCTCTGCCCATCACAATGACCTATGTCACTCCACCTTGCTTCCCAAGGTGTAGTCCCAACACTGAGGGCAGGCAGCAAAATTCTGTCTGGAAGCCCACATCCCCTGTTATTCCCTCTTTGGTGTCCACAGTGTGTACTGAGTGTCCTTCCTGTATCCAGGGTCCAGTGCCAGGGACTGTTCCATCCCACCTCACCCTGCAGAGGGGAGCGTGGGGGTGTCAGGGATGGCACCTCTGCTGGTACTGTTAGGAGATGTGATGATGAAGGTGTGGAAGGGCAGAGGACTGGGTGAGGTGGGAAGAGCTGGTTGGTCCTTCTTTCTGAGCCAGTACAAGGACGACAAGGGGATATTCTCACCTAATTCACATGACAGACCAGTGACAAGCCAGATTATTATGTATACTTAAACAGAGGGGAGTGGGGGTCAGAGAGATTGGGACTTTCTTGAGGCTTCACAGCTCAAAAGCCAGTGCTCAGCAGAGACCTCGAGCAGACCACTGTATTCAGAACAGAATCAAAAGCATCCCCGGTCCCAAAGGCCCCACACCCCTGCCTCACCCGAGCGGTAAGTCACTCCTTTGTCCTTGTGTACAGCTAGGACTCGAGCATCTTGGGGTGAATCAGATGGCAAGCACACCCCAGGAGAGCCGGCCAATATGTCAGCACACCTGTGCAGGTAGCCTCGGATACTTCCCCCTCTTTCAAGACCAGGCTCAGGACCATCACATCACTGAGACTCAAACCAGAGGGACGGACAGAGGAGCTGGAGCCCTGGAGCCCCAGAGTCAGAGTAGTGTCATGATTTACCTCAAGCCCAGTGTCCATTCCAGAGTGGGTCCCTCCATGTTGGAGGAAAAGGCTTTTGGTAAAGATGAGGGAAGAGGGCAGAGAGTATACCATGATCTTGGGAATGAAGGGCACGCAAGCCGACATGTCCAGCATGTGGGGGCTCTGAACATGCAGAGTCCACAGCATGGGGCTCTGTATCTGGAGAGCCCGGTCCCCTACCCAGACCGCAGGCCCCCCCCCGCCCCCTACAAAGTTCCCAGCACAGGGCTCCCGTGTCTGCAGGGCCCTGGTCCCCCTACACACAACCCTCAGCCCAGGGCTCCCCCTTTGGGAGGGTTCTGCCCCCCACACAATCCACAGTACAGGGTTCCCACTTCTGTGGAGAGCCCCGCCCCTGACACACCCCTCCATACTTACCTAGCAGGGCCTAGGCCCTGCTCCCCTCAGCATCCACAGCTGGAACTCTGTGGACCCTTTCGTGTGGAGGGAGCTCCGCCTCAGACCCACTCCCTGCCAGGCCCAACCCTCCTCCAGGTGTCAAACTGTCAAGCTGCCTTGGCCAGCTCAGAATTGCTTCAGGGTGGGCCCTGCAGGTGGCCATGGCAGCAGGAGGACCAAGTTGAGGACTGGGCTGCTGGCTGCCTGCTCCCAGCCCAAAATGGCACCTTACAGCTATCTGTGTTTCTGTCGGGGAGCAAATCTGACTTTCGCCAGCAAGCCTAGCCCTCCTGCTGCCAACTGCTGTTCAGAGCTGCTGTTTGCCTCCCTCACCACCCTGCTGGGGACCCTGGAACACTGGCCACCACTCCTTGTGCCCACCATAAACCCCAAATGGTGCCAAGGACCACTGGGGAGCCAGCATATTTCCCCTTTGGGGGAGCTCTGGGACTTGAGACCCCCATAAAAAAGCTCTCCTCTTGGACTATCAGGGACCCCACTCCCAGTCAGCTGCGGGGTCCTCCAACCTGGCAGAGCAGCACAGAAGTGGTACCAACTAACACAAATGGCCCTAAGCTGGGCCCCTCATCCCTCTCTGGACTTGCCAAATAAGGGCAAAAAAATCCCACCAATCACAGGCCACCCTGGGAGGCTCCGCCTCCCTTAGGGACACTATATAAAGAACAGCTTTCTGGACTCTACTGAGAGTCTGGGGGTAGGGGGTGGGGGATGGGGTGGGGGGATGGGGGTGGTGGGCAGCTTCTGTTGCTGCCTTCCTCCCAAGTGGAGGCAGTCACTGAGAAGCATGAAGAACACCTCAGCTCAGCCAGAAGCAAGAAAAATAGCTTAGCCAGAGATATTTCCCTTCAGAGCTGCAACACTGGGGACACCTTCCCATCTCAGAGCTGTATGGTCCCTGGGCTCCCAACTGCCAGGGCAGCTTCCTGTCAGAACTATGTGGTTCCAGGGCTCCTGAATGCCAGGCCACTTTTCCATCTGTGTTCCAGCTGACCAAATAACCCTAACACAGCATAGCCAGTGCTAGGGTCCCTCCATCACTCCTCCAGGCATCAGGATATCAGGGCTTGGCTGTCACCTGCTGGGAGCTTGGGGTGATGGGGCTGAGGATGCCCAGGGTTGGGGGAAGTCATTAGATCTGGCTGCCAGGACCTTAAGATGAGGGTGGGCCAAGGTAGGGGCAAGAGAGGAGAACCAGAGCCCCTGAGGGCCAAGCCAATAAAGTTCTTGAGTGGTGTGAAGTGCTCTGCAGGTTAGGAGATACCAAAGGATGATGGCTGGGAGCATCACCCGCCTCTAATCCAGCTCCATGTTGATGTGTATGGAGCCTCTGTGAGCCAGTGGCTTAGATGTGGAATGATGCCAGCCTCTCTGGGCACTGGGAACCATATCCACATGAGATGGGGGTTCTTAAGCATTTGCCTAGAACATCCTGCCTCTGGGATGCACATACAGCTACCAGCAGCAGACTTGGGGCAGAAGGGGTGATGGGAGGCCAGGACAGGCGAGGAGCTAGTGTGGAGACCCTGAGACTCTGGGTGCGCACCAGCTATTCCCAGATTCACTTGCTAGTGTGGGGATCTGAATACACACTTGGGAAATAGTCCATGGGAGTTAAAGGGAGGCAGCATCTCAGACCAGAGCTGTGTATGGGGGTGTGGTGGTGGCAGGGGTGGCAGGTGGCAGTTCTTGGAAGAGTAAGACATTTGGTGGGGTGGAGGGGAAGGGGCTTTGGTGCTTCAAGGCCACAGTTCCCTGGGATCTCTCCAGAGAATCTGGCTGGGGACCCACAGTGAGTGTTTCTGGGCAAATCTGACACTTGCTCAGGACGGAAACACGATGCTGGGGAAGGAGCTGGAGTGAGAGAGTGTCCTGGGCAGGCTGCACTGTGGGATGTCCTCCCTTGACCATGGCACATCTGGCTTCATGCTGTCAGTTTCCTTGGCCCATTGACCAGATCCTTGACTATGTGTTTTGTAGGGAAATCAGTATGTCTATTTTTCAATTGAAAAAGTTCTGAAGGCCAGCGAGATGACTCAGCTAGGAAAGTACTGTGCAAACATGAATCCCAGGACCCCAGGGAAAAGCTGGGTGTTGTGGGGTGGACCTGAGAACTGGGACTGTGCGTGTGGGTATAGAGACAGGTGGGTCCTAAGGACTTGCTGTCCATCAGCCAGGCTAATTGGTGAGTTCCAGGTTCAGAGGGATCTTGTCTCAAGAACTATGGTAACGAGTGAAAGGAAAAACGCTCGACATTGACCTCGGTCCCCCACAGGACATACACACTAGCTCACAAACACAACCATAGATGGTATGAAACACACAAAATGCCTATTAGAGAAACCTTAAGGAAGCAAAACACGACAAGTAAAACAAAAGCTTAAAGTCCCACCACCCACTGACACACTAGCACAGAGGTGTTTACGTTCTTAGTGCTTTACCTGTCTAATGACTACTCACGAAGACTCAGCTTTGTGTGTGAGGGCGACAGGACGCGTTGGATCGCCAGCTGCAGACAACACATGCACACAAATGCAGGCGTTCACACACATCTCTTCATAAGCACACACACTTTTGCAAAATGACACATTGCTTGAAGCATCTGTGCACCTGGCTGTTTTTGACAGCTCTCTGTGTGAAAATTCACGAACATGTTTAGCATAACTTTTTCAAGGATTTACTTTTATTTTTTCTAAAGATTCATTTATTTATTTTTTTTTTTTTGTATATGAATGTTTTGCCTGCATGTCTGTAAGTGCACCAGGAAGGCCATCAGATCTCTAGAACTGGAGTTACAGACGGTTGTGAGCTGCCATGTGGGTGCTGGGAACTGAACTTGAACTCTACAAGAGCAGTAAGTACTCTTAACTACTGAGCCAGCTCTCCAACCCTCAGAAATATTTTTATTTTTAAAAATATGTGTGTACTTGTGTATCTGCATGTGGGTAAGTGCACGTGTGTGTGCAGGCGCCTCAAGAGTTCAGAAGAGGGCATCAGATCCCCTGGGACTGGCGTTACTGAGGCTGTGCGGCAGTGCTGAGAAGGGAACCCAGGCCCTCTGCAAGAGCAGCCAGCGCTCTTAACCACTGAGCCATCTCCAGCCCTATCTTTACTTTTGACTGTTTGATATTTCTCAAACGGTCCTGCTCAAAATTTCCTGCTCCCGTTTAGAATTTTTATATTTCACTCATTCAGAGTAATCTGACATGTCACATATTTTGCAATTTTATTAAAATATATACATGACTTGATAGTTAATGATTTATTTTTATTTATTTATTTATTTATTTTTAGATAGAATCTCAGTGTTGTAGTTCTGTCTGGCCTGGAACTTGCTATGTAGATCAGGCTGGCCTGGAACATACAGAGATCTGTCTGCCTCTGCTTCCCGAGAGCTGGGATTAAAGGTGTTGACCATCAAACCTGGCCTATTATTTAATGGTTTTAAATAATTTGTAGCAATTTAAAAGTGTGTATTTTCATCTTTGGGGTTGTCCTTAGGAGAATTCCCCACCACCACGCACACTCAAGAGTATGTTAGTATTTGCTAATTTTCTTTTTGTAATTAAAACAATTTCTTTCTGAAACCTTAAATCCTTAATCAGTCTGGAGCTCATTTTCCTATCAAGGTGGGGCTCTCGTGTTACGGTTTCCCCATTGGCTTCTCTGATACTTCCCCGTTGTTTACTAGAGGATTCGTTATTTCCCTATTAGTGGAAACCATGATGTCCCACTGTGGATTTTCACATTGTTGGTGTTTCTTGGTGACATCAAATCTCCTAATTTATTCCCATAGTTCTTACTGGAAAAACTTCTCATCAGTCCTTTGAAACTTTTTTTTTAAGTGAAATCTAACATATTTCTAAAATTTTTCATTTCCAGATAAACTTTAAAGTTGCATTAAAAATAAATTGCCACTGACATTTTATATGTGCTCGTGTTAAATTTGTAATCACTTTGGAAAAGACATTTTTCAGGGTGTGGCTGGTGGGCATGCAGGCTGGCCTGGAGTTCTGCCTCTGCATCCGGAGAGCTGGGAGTAAAGGTGAGGCAGGCCCACCACCTCAGACCTCATTTCTGCAGGTCCTGTACATTTCTGCCTATTCTTATTTCTAGGCAGTTAGCTCTTTTGTGGCTTTCATAAATGAGATTTGTAAAATCTTTTAACCCATCAGCATGGCACAATACACAGAGACAGAGACACAGAGGCCGTTTTGGCAGAAGAAGTCAGTATCAGATGGGAAGAAGTTAAGCAGAGAAGTTCAGCCAGAGAATTTATGGGAGTCAGCCAGAGTCTGCCAGAGTCAGAAGAGTTTGGTCAGAAACAGTCAGTGGTCTCAGAAGGTCGGTTTGAACCAGCAGCTTGGAGAAGAGTTTGAGCCAGAACAGTGAGTGAGTTGAGCTGAACCAGAAGAGTCAGTTGAGGTGAGTACAGCTCTGAAGCAGCTGTCAGAGTGAGTCAGTCAGCAGTAAGCCTCGGAGACTCAAACATTCTAGATTGTACAGTGGCTGAGGCTGAAGTCTTCCAGTTCTAGGCGTTAATGTTTTAGACTGTACGGATGCCAAAACGCTCCAGGGCTCCAGGATTAGGATTGGGGATTGAATTAGCCAAAGAATAAAAGGCTTTTGAACCTGAATCAATGGCTATGTCTACAGAGATTTTTTTTTCTATTATACTTTCCAACTGTTGCTACTGAAATAGAGAACGCTTCATTTTTTCTGCTTAGTTAAGCACTAGCCATTTTGCCAAACTCCTAGTTTCATTCCTTGGTTTTTCCAGGACTGGGGATTGAACTCTGAAATGCTGTTGCTGAGCTACACCCTGGCTCCTTTTAATGATGCCTGATTTGATTGTCTTGGGTTCACAGAAATGCCATCTTCATGAGGAGCTTTGTCCTTTCTGTATTTGTATGTCATACCAGATTGCCCGAGGTGGCACAAGTTCCAGATTGCCCGAGGTGGCACAAGTTCAATGGCCCCAGCACGGGGCCCACACATTTGCAGTAAGTTTTCTGTGGGCAGCGTTGGCTGATTCACACTCCTGCTGCCAGGTTTTCCCCTCTTTCTCTTTAAGAATTGTTTCTGCAGCAGTGCTGGGGCCAGACCTTATGCATACAAGGCAAGCTCTCTACCACTGAGCTATGAACCAGCCCTTCTTCATTTCCTGCCTTTCTTTTCTCTCTCTCTCTCTTTCCCTCCCTCCCTCTACCTCTCCTTCTCTCTCTCCATTCCCCTATTTCTTTCCTCTCCCCTCCCCTCCCCTCCCTTCCCTTCCCTTCCTCTCCTCTCTCCTCTCCTTCCCTCCTTTCTCTTTCCTCTTTGGAGTCATACTTAGGAGGATTTTTTTCTTTCCCCACACAAGATTATGTAAGTATTCACCAATATTTTCTTGTAATTAGAACAATTTCCTTCTAAAATCTTAACTCTTTAATCAATCTGGAGTTTATTTTCCCATCTAAGTGAGGTTCTAAAGTTATTTTCCCTCTGTCCCTCTCTTCCTTCCTTCCTTTTTTTTTTTTTTCCAGTACTGGGCATGGAACCGGTGTTCTAACACTGACTTGGTCACAAGTGCCCTTGCCCGCTGAGCCACCTCACTGGCCCACAGCGGATCATACTTCTAATGTTCTTGATTCTCCCTGGTAACATTTGGTTTTGTATTTTTTCTCCAATACTTACAGATAAAATCATTTGTGGGGTTTATGTTGGGCTTTGGGATTTGGTGTGTGTGTGTGTATGTATGTGTGTGTATACCTGTGTATATGTGTATGTATGTGTGTGTATACCTGTGTATATGTGTGTGTATGTGTGTGTATGTATGTATTTGTATGTATGTGTGTGTATATGTGTGTGTATGTGTGATATACATGTGTGTGGTATACATGTATGTACGTGTGTATGTGCATGTGTGTGTATGTATGTATTTCTATGTATGTGTGTATATATGTGTGTGTATGTGTGATATACATGTGTGTGGTATATATGTATGTACGTGTGTATGTGCATGTGTGTGTATGTATGTATTTGTATGCATGTGTGTGTATATGTGTGTGTATGTGTGATATACATGTGTGTGGTATACATGTATGTACATGTGTGTGTATGTGTGTGTATGATATACGTGTATGTGTGTGTGTATGTGTGTGTGAGTGTATGTGTATGTATGTGTGATTTACGTGTGTGTGTGTGTGTGTGTGTGTGTGATATACATGTATGTGGTTGGAGGTGGATGTCTGGTGCTCTGCTCTTTCACTCACCATCTTATTCCCTGAGACAAGGTCTCTCATTGAGGCTGGAGCTAGGTGAGCAGCCAGACCATCCAGTCTCAATATGCCACAGTGCTTGAGTTATAGGTGTGCCTGGCTATTTACATTGTGCTGAGTGTAGAGGAACACTAAATCATTTAATCCAGCAGCATGGCTGCTCCAGCAAAAAATCACTTTGAAAGGCCTGTATGAGGAATCACATTCAGTGGCCTGTGTGATCTGGATGGAATGCAGAAAAGAATGTTTGTCAGATTAAGCTTGTCCCCTGTGTGCTAATGCTAGGTGAAAGGGACTTCTGTGGTTAAGGCAACATAGTACACATCTTTAATCCCAACTCACAAGGAAGTGGTAGCACGTGCCTTTAATCCAAGCTCAGAACGGTAGAGAGAAGCAAGGAGAAGCAGCAGAGTGTGGAAACAGTATAGGAAGCAGAGCTCTGAGAGAAGATGCAGAGACAAGAAGCAGAGTTCAGAGAGGAGAATCAGAGACAGAAGCAAGGTGGAAGCAAATGGGAAGCAGACAAGAGCAGAGCCAGTCGAGAATATGCAGAGAGAAAGCAGAGAGTTAGAAGCAGACAGTTTATGATTTACAGTTTGGAGTTCACAGTACAGCTCAGAGTGAAAAGTTCAGAAGACAGCTAGTCAGAGTGAGCTCAGTTAGCAGTAAGTCTAGGAGGCTGAAACATTCTAGGTTTGGAGATTAGATTGTATAGAGGCTGAAGCCTTTTAGGTCTTGGTTTATGACTAGATTGTATGGGGTTGGAACCCTCTAGGATTGGGGATTGAATTATCAAAGACTAAGCTGTCCTTTTGCCTTGAAACCACGAGAATAGTTAAATAAATCAATGCTCACATCTATGGTTACACTGGGGAGTCTAACTCAGGTCCTGTGCCTGCACAGTGAGCCCTCCTACCCACTTATCTCCCCAGCCCCTGACTTGGACTGATTTTCTCAATGTACAAGTGAAGTGCCCCCATCCTTCCAATTCCTTGGGAATATATAGATTACGCAGAACTCAGATAAGCATCAGGGGCTGGGGCCATTTTAGGGTCATCACTTTAGAACTGAAATCTGGCTAAATTCAGTTACTTCTCACTGACCACAGATAAAGTGCAGAGTCAAAGCTCCTGCAAGGTCAGCTCTATGGTTCTTCTTGCTCCTCTCGTGACACCCCTGCCTGACTGGTTCAAATTCTCTCGCCCCTTGTGTGGAGACCCAAGAGGGCAGGCAGCATATTTATTTGGTTCAGTGCAAAATTCCCAGGCAGCTTGGACTGGTCCTTCATGTTCTTGTAGAACAGCATCCTCTTGATAATAGTGTTGTCTGCACGTTCATCAAGCAGCTCTCCTGTGGCTACTGTGTGCTGGCCCTGGGAGATAAAACCTCACTTCAGTGACCTGCTGTCTGACTCCCAGGAACAGATAAGTAAACAGAGTTGGCACAGAAAGGTAGGGCGTGATGTGCATGGGATAACGGAGAGCTCAAAGGGCCACCTGGGCCAGAGTGGAAGGACAAATCAGAGGTGGCTCCCTGGAGGAGGTGACCTGGAGTTTACATGGGAGGTGGGGATAGCTCATTCCAGGCTAAGGGCACAGAGACCATGCTCCAGAAGCCAGATTGGCATATCCTCCAGCACCTGTTTCCCAAGGGTAGGGGAAACCTCCTAATATGTGTTTCTTGGTCTTCCCAGGGCTCCACAGCAGCCAGAGTAAGGATTTTTCCCTTCTGTGTTTTCTCTTGGCAGGATCTCACAAATCCTAGGCTGGCCTTGAACTCACTTCTCACCTTGTGTGACCTTGGATGCCTCACCTCCACCTCCTGTGCCAGGCTTACACAAGTGCACCAGGACACCCAGTTTACGCCGTGACAGGGATTGAAGCCAGGGCTCCACACATGCTAACCAAGCCCTCTAGCAACTGAGCTACATTTCTCTCTCCCTTCCCTCCTTCTATCCCCCTTCCTCTTCTTCCTCCTCCTTCTTTCTTTTCTTTTGTGGTAGGAATGGAATCTCATACAAGCTAGGAAAGCTACACCCACAGCCCCTGAGCTCAGTGTTTTAAATGTGCCTGACCCCCTCCATGGTTCCCTAGCTCATGGCACTTCCTTTGCCCAGTCTAGTGCCTGAAAATCTATTGGTTACTACATTACAGTCATCGTAACTTAGTAGCCTTTGTGTCAGTGCTCACTGCAGCCCTTGGAGAAGACACTCAAGCTACACATGGTTCTGAGTAACCAGAGAAGCGCCCGCTTGCAGGAGGATGTGCAGGAGGATGTGCAGGACGGAGTAACTGGGCGGGCACGAGCAAGTATTGGCTCTATTGGGCAGAGCCTGGGATAGTACAGGGGTACCAAAGCCTCTTCTTAGAGTTGAGAAGGACCAGGGAAAGGTTGGAACTCTTCATGGGGATGGGCACACTGCCATCTGAAGGAAGGTGGGCTGGAGGGAGTGAGGGAGAGTGTTAGTAGCAAGGACTCACTATGGTGCCGAAGGGCTGGAGCTGGGGCTGGAGGGACAGGGAGGACTGGGGTCCATCTTGGCCATGCAGATGGAGAAGCCACACTCCCTAACCCGGGGGTTCTTGAGGGGTATGCTTGGGGCATGTCAGGCCACGGGAACCTATGAAGAAATCTAGAAAGCTGGGTGAGATGCCTGACACTTAGGCTAAGTACCAGTCTTGAGGTAGGAGTATGGGAACTGACTTGTCTCCTCTTCACAATCTCTGCCAAAACAATTCACAACTAACAGGGCTGGAGTGATGGCTCAGAGGTTAACAACACTGACTGTTCTTCCAGAGGACCCAGGTTCAACTCCTAGCACCCACATGGCAGCTCATAATCATCTGGAACTCCAGGCTTAGGGGATCTGGCACCCTTTTCTGGCCTCTGTGGGACATGCAACACAGACATTCAGGTAGGCGAAACACCCATGCACATAAAATAATTAAAGAAATAAACAAAAGCTGGGCGGTGGTGGGTGGTGGGTGGTGGGTGGTGGTGCACGCCTTTTATCCCAGCACTTGGGAGGCAGAGGCAGGTGGATCTCTGTGAGTTCGAGGCCAGCCTGGTCTACAGAGTGAGTTCCAGGACAGTCAGAGCTACAACAGAGAGAAAGACAGAAACTCCCATCACATTTATTTATTTATTTACGCATGCTCCAGCATGCGTAGGAGTCAGGGGATGACTTCTGAGTCAGTCCTTTCCCATCGCGTGGGTTCTGGGGACAGCACTCAGGTTGTTAGCAAGCTCCTTTACCATCACAAGAAAGATTCTTAAAACAAAACAACACAAAAAACACAACAAAACAAAAAAACAAATGCTCAGTACCTGCCAGGCACTGTATGCAGATCTCTGAGTTGATTTCCTCATTGCTGCGTCTCTAGATCTCACACAGGCTTTCCAAAGAGAGAGGTCCGGATCCGGATGCAAACTGAGATAGGCCTGCGTGATGGTAGGGGCGCCATGCATAGTCATGGCCTCTAAGTGTCTCTCAAAAGGCCCCCGTGGTAAAGGCTTGGCTCCTGGTATGATGCTACCGGGAGGTGTGGGGTCTATAGGGGTTTGTAGGGGTGGGGTCTGTGGGGTGGGGTCTGGGGGTTTGTAGGGGGTGGAGTCTGTGGGGGGTGGGGTCTGTGGGGTGGGGTCTGGGGGTTTGTAGGGGGTGGAGTCTGTGGGGGTGGGGTCTGTGGGGTGGGGTCTGGGGGTTTGTAGGGGGTGGAGTCTGTGGGGGGTGGGGTCTGTGGGGGTGGGGTCTGGGGGTTTGTAGGGGGTGGAGTCTGTGGGGGGTGGGGTCTGTGGGGTGGGGTCTGGGGGTTTGTAGGGGGTGGAGTCTGTGGGGGTGGGGTCTGTAGGGGGTGGGGTCTGTGGGGGTGGGGTCTGTAGGAGGTTGAGTCTGTGGGGGTGGGGCCTGTGGAGGTGGGGCCTGTGGGGTGGGGTCTGGGAGTTTGTAGGGGGTGGAGTCTGTGGGGGTGGGGTCTGTAGGAGGTTGAGTCTGTGGGGGTGGGGTCTGTGGGGGTGAGGTCTACTTGGAGACCTTTAGATCATTGGGGATGTGTATTCAAAGAGGATTGTGGAACTCTGGTTTTTCCTTCTTTCTTTTTCTTATTTATTTAATTACTTTTTGAGACAGGGTCTCTCTATGTAGCCCCGTCTGGTCTTAAACTCACAGAGACCCTCCTGCCTCTGTCTCCCAAGTGCTGGGACTAAGGTGGCAATACTACATCTGCTTCTTTTCTTAAAAAAAAAAATGTTCAATTTACTCTGTGCATGGTGCACATGTGTGTGCTCAGGTATGCACAGGCGCCTGTGGGGGCTGGAAGAGAGCTTTGGATCCCCAGAGCTGGAGTTGAAGGCAGCTGTGAGCCACCTGACGCGCTGGGAACTGAACTCTGGTCCTGCAAGAACATCCAGTGTCCAAGGCCGAGCTGTCTCCAGCCACTCTGCTCTCGTTCTTTCTCTGCTTTCTTGGCCGTGCAGAAGGCAGCAGCTCTGTTTTGTTGAGCTTCCATCCAGAGGCACTCCTGTACCCCTGCCACAGGCCTAAAGCAATGGGGCCCAGCGATGGTGGACCAAACTTCCCAAACCAAAAGTCAATTAAACGGCTCTCTACGAGTCCATTGCCTCAGGGCAGAGGTACCCCGCCACACACCCACAGTGTTCACACCACAAACAGGCAACACCTCAAGATGTCGGATGGCAGTAAAATGATGAACTGGGAGGTTTTGTTACTTTTGATATAAATATCACTTATTGAACTGCAAGTTTAGGTAACATGTGTGAGTGGGTGGGTGAATGTGCACGCTCCTGTTCGTAGCTGCGGAGGCCTAAGGAGGACCTCAGCTGTGGTTCCTCAGGCACTGGTCACCTTTTTAACAAAATTATTTACTTTTATTTTGTGTGTGTTAGTATTTGCTTGCCTGTATGTACATGTAACACGTGTGTGCAGTGCTCAAGGAGGCCAGAAGAGGGCAGCAGACACCCTGGGACTGGAATTACAGATGGCTGTGAGCTGCCATGTGGGTGCTGGGAATTGAACCCAGGTCCAAGTGCTCTTGAATGCTCAGCCATTTCTCTCTAGCCCCTGCCCTTTTGGTTTGAGTCAGGGTTTCTTGCCAGTCTGGCTGGCCAGGGGCCTCCCATTTCTACCACCCAGTGTTGGGATTACAAGTGTGTGACACCACACTTGCCTCTTTACACACGGCTTCTGGGGATTGAACTCAGATCCTCAGGCTTTTGAAGAGAACATTTAACTGACCTGGCCATCTCCCTACTGCCAAGTTTATATAATTAAAAAATTTAAACATGCTCCCAGCTCATAACATTATTTCCTAAATGTCTAACAAGGCTTCATAAACTGGTATGAACTGCTTTTAGCACATGGAGACCATCCCAAGCTGAAGATGCTACTATCAGGGAGGTGACGCTAGTCACCCACACAGTAGATGGTACAGTTGGGTATCTTTGAAGAAGCAAGTTCCTGTCTCGGAGCCTCAGTTTTCTCATCTGTGAAATGGGAACAAGAAAATGTACCTTTCAGGGTGTTGCAGGAGATTGCAAAACAATCAACGAACAGAAAATGCTTGGTAAGTGGAGACCAGACCACTGTTGAAATATCATTGCTTATTTATTTTTAAAATACTTCTATTTATTTTTTGGAGTGTGTGTACATGCAACTTTCAGCAGTCAGTTGTCTCCTCCCATTGTAATTTCTGGGATCAAACTCATGGGCCAGGCTTGCCTCACCAATGCTTGTAACAGCCGAGCCACCTTGCTGTATTTGAATAATAGTAACAAACATGTGCTCTGCCCTTAAGATATTCATAATTGCGCCTTTACGCCCAGCATTTGAGAGGCAGAGGCATCTCTGTGATTTAAGGCTAGCCTAGTCTACATAGTGAGTTCCAGGACAGCCAGGGCTACACAGAGTCTCAAAAAAAAAAAGTATTCATATCCGTGCTCCAGAGGAAGGAGACAGAGGAGAGCGTGCCCACACCGTCATAGGACTTCTAGGTCAAGGTCTCATTTATTATGGCCAAGAGTGGCCTTGATGTTTTGATCTTCCTGCTTCTTCCGTCTGTGTCGGAATCACAGCCGTGCATCACCACAGGCTCCTGGGTGGTGTTGCGTCTGAACTGAGCCCAGCAGGCTGGGAGATGAGGCTGGGAGAGTGCTGAGTGTGAGTTTGCGCTTTATTTCCAGGGCAAGGGGGAGCCACAGCAGGCTGCTCGGCAGGGGGCTGTGCAGCCCTGCAGCCAGATCTGCTTTCTGTGGACTCCAGGTGACTCTGTGACTGCAGAGGCGCCCTTGGCCCTCCCCCCTGCAGCAGGACCCTCCCCCCACTCTAGCCCAGGCCACTAATCCTGGTGACACTGGGTCCTGAAGCTGGGGTGGGGCAAGCTGGGCAGCTGGCCTCAATTAGCTTGGGAGGCGGGTCTGGACACTGTCATTAGGAGAAAACCAGAGCCTAGCCATAAACTCTAATGAATGCATTAATGGAAGGCTTGTGCGCCTCAAAGAGGGGAAAAAAGCAGGTCTAAATAAAGTTATTAACACAGCCCACCTGTGTTCGGCCCTCAGCCGCTATTGTTCAGATAGCCCATTAGTTTCCCTGAGCAGCCTGGCTTAGAAGGCAGCTCTGCCTCTCTGAAGCAGCCGTTTAACTGCGTTCATATAATTCAATTAGATTCCTTAGCCCAGGTCCAAAGGCATGGCTAGGGCTTTCATCTGGGTAATGGCCTGCAGGCCAGAGTGGGGAGCATGGGGTTAAGAAAGGCTTGGACCCCGCCTGTGATTCCGTCCACCAGCATCTGAGGACCCTGCTATGTGTTTCCTGGGGTAGCACGCTCCAGCCCTCAAACAGGTGGCTGTCTCATCTGCCGGGTTCAGGATTTGCACTCAGACTCCTGTGCATTATCCACCCGGCACCCCGCTCCACACCCCTGGTTCACCCCCAATCTCCCTTGTCTGAGAATCTAGCCCATCTCTCCTCCCCCCACGCAGCCAACTCTATTAATAAAGAGTTAAGAAAATTCATTAGGAGTGAGCCTTTTATAGATTCCGCCAAAGCCTTCTTCCTACTCCTGTCACCAAAAAAGGGATAAAACTCCCTTTATCACACTACAACTTGTTAATGTCCCACCCCGGGAGCACTTCATCTGTAATAAACATCTTCACAAAATATGTGTCTCCAGGGAGGGGCCGTTAATTTCCTCGAGGCCTCACACATGTGAGGGCTTTTATTGCCTGCAGGTGCTCTGTGGTATTGCGGGAGCCACTAATAAACCACCAGCAAACTGCAGGTAACCATGGCAGACCAATGGGCTGTGCACCTGTCTGCCAAGGCCCACAATGCCCGCCTCTCCCTCCTGAGGCCCAGCCCTGGTCTGTTCCTCTCCCCCGAGTCCAATCTGCCCCCCAACCTGCCCCTCAAGACGTCTGACAGGTAAGTTCTGCTGCCTCTAACCTCCTTGGTCCACTTACAAAGCCTTGGGAGGGGCCAGGGCTCTGCTGTCATCGGAAAATTCCGCCCCTGGGAGCTTAGTGCTTCAGCAGGGATTCTCTAACTCACAAAGCTATGGACACCCATTTTCTTTGGCACCCCCACCCCCATTTTCCTGTTTGCTGCCAATCCCTCCTATTATGCATCGCTGAGGACCTGTGATTATAGGCATGTTTAACTTTCCGTTTTCTTAATAATCTCCATAGAGGAGAGAGAGCGAGAGCTCTTCTCTCTCAAGTGGGATTCCTGGAAAATGCGCCTTGCATATCTTAAGGGCAATTTCTCGAATGTTACCAATAATCGCTAGAAACATACTTTGTAGCTCAGTCGGTAAAAAAAAAAATCACTAAAGGAATAATTAGAAGTTTGCATTTAATAAGTATCTCTCTGCTCTCTGGGGTTCATTCCAATTTTTGACCACTGGATGATTTGTGAGGTCTGTTCTGGGGCCCGGACAGTGTGGCAGCAGGACTGTGGGCTCTTCTCTGCCTGCAGATGCGAGCTGGGGACCAGTTCCAGGGTCCTGGGGCTTCGTGGAGGCCCCAGTGGAAAGGGACAGAGAGGGATTGTTCTGGTCATGAGCTAGGGGCTCACAAGGTGAACTGTGCAGCCCCTTCCAGGACAAGGTGGCTCTAAGCACCAGGGGTCAGAATGGTTTGACCACTCTTAAAGGCAAAGTGTACTGTTTCTGGATTTAAATCTGTTGGTATTTCCTGGGCACCTCCGTGGAGGTGGGGCTCAGAAGGCCATGGTGGGACCTGGATGATGGCTGTTCAGCTCTGTAAATGTTGTTTGGATGTTCAACCCACTGGGCTTGCCAGGGGAAGCTGGGGACACGTACCTGGGAGAAACCTGAGGCTGAGGACAGAAGAGGGATGCCCATGGATTTATCCCTCATGTGGGGGCTACTGGGGTTAGAGAAGTATCCAGAAAGAGGAGATTCTTAACAGGATTCTGCTAAGCTTTGTTTGCAGGCATGGGCTCTCGAAAGTTCCATCAGGCCCAGAATTTAGGCTCCAGGTTGAACTGAGCCTGGCAGGCATGCACATTGCTGGCCTGGGGTGGAAATATCAGCATATGATGTGATCACCAGGATCAAGGTGAGACTGGCACTTCTGCCCAGCATTCACTGGGGGTCAGGTCAGCTCTTTAGGACTCTGTTTCCAGTACCGTCCTAAGCATCCTTGAAGGTGGGGAAGTTAGCCTCTGCCCAAGTTCTCCAGGGAGAGGTAAGCAGAGCAGAGTGGCCTGGGGCACAGGCTGGGGCTACCTGAGCCACCTCGGGGCTCCTCTGGCCAGCCTTCTCAGCGGGTCACAGAGTAGACACTCACCTTGGCTGTTGGGGAGTCTGGCCCCACATCTGCCCCTTTCCTGAGGCATGGCTGCCCTCTCCCCCTCCCTGGTCAGCAGGGGAGAGAGGTCATTCACCCTTGCCCCATTCCTGCTGGCCAGCCTGGCCTGGCCCAGCCAAGGCATAGGAGGGCCAGGGACCCCTGGAGTGGCTTCAGAGGCACATTGGCCATGATGAAAGCCTGGGAGCATGGGGCCCAGCCCAAAGGTTAGAGGAAACGGGATTATTCTGCCCAGGGAGCGGAAGGCCCAGGGGGCAGAGGCCCTGGCTAATGGAGAGCACCAGATGCTGGCCAGCTGTTCTCTGTCTCCCTGGAGGCCAAGCAGGACCAAAGGGATTGTCCTGTAGCAGGATGGAGTCTGGGAGGATAGGAGAAGGAACTGGTGGGATGGATGGAGCTGAAGAGAGGATGTAAGAGGCAGGAGGCTATCTCCTTGCGGTGCTGGGAGTTGTGAAGGGCCGAGGCCTAGAACCTAACGCCTGGTCAGGGTGCCCTTTATATGTGGCAAGGAGGGGACACTGAGAGGAGGTGACTCTGGAGAACCTATAGCTTCCTTTGCTTGGGATGTGATCAGAATTCAACCATGCCCATGTCTCTGCCATGGGGACCAAGGCTGGCCCCCTGTCAGGGCTGCAGTCTGAGGTCTCACCCTTCTCTTAGGGCCTTCTGCAGTTGCTCCCCTGAGTTCAGTGCAGTACAAGAGACTTTGGAGACCTCAAGTTTCAGGGCGCTGGACCTGCTATTCACAGGGGGACCACTAAGTCAAATGCAAGTCTTTGGCAGTCAATACCTCTGAAAAGTCCCAGTGTCCTCACACCTCCCCCAAGAGGCCATCCTCGCACAAGTCAGAAAGGCTTGGTTTACCCAGGAACCCCCAGCACATTGAGAAGTTTATAGGTTCCAGGGTTAGCGGGTGGTATGTGTATTGTGCTGTTTGCCTGGTGACTCAAACCAGTGTTGCCTCCTTAGAGCGTGAATTCCTTCACTCCCTGACACAGAAGCCCTGGAAGACAGGCTGAGCCAGACACAGAAAATATCTCAGGACCGGTGAGAGGCTGGCCGGCTCCCTTCTCCAACCCTACCTATAGATCTCAACTCTGGTTTATTAAGAACTAGGCAGATGAGTCCCTCTCTCAGTAGACCAATGGCCAGCTATGTATCGTCTCCTGCCTTGTCACAAAGCACTGCTTCCTGGTTGGTCTCAATTTTGTTTCTAGATTTAAGAAAATAAAATAGAGCTGCTCCTATTCAACCCTCACCGGCCCATTTAGAACCCAGGGCTCAGGCTACAGAGCCTACAAAGCATAGCTATGCCTCTATGCGAGCTGTCTGCGAATAAGTGAATGGTTTTCAGTACTAGCCTGGCTTCTGGGCTCTCTGGGACACACTTAGATGAAAACACAAAAAAACAAGAACAAAAAAAAAATCATTCCTTATTCGAAATTCTATGAAACGTGACACCCTTATTTTTACTTGATAAACCTATCTATCCGATGCAGGGTCCCTTCCCCGACGGAATGGTTTTACCCCTCACAAGGGGGAACCTTACAGGTCCCTTCCATGGTGACAGACACTGCAGTTAGAGGTGCTTGCTCTTAGCCTGAGATGACATCAGGAGATTGGGGTTGCCCCTTTCCCGCTGCAAAGAGCAGAAAAATGCGTTCTTTGTGGAAGTATATTTGTTTATGTATATTTTGGGGGACTCCTCCATCAGGGAATGAGAAGGAAAGCAAGGCCCTTGTGACTTTGCTCTTGGTGGACCACAGGGCAGTGGTGTGTGTGTTTTGGTAATATTGCAATTTAAAAACAAACAAAAACTAGATCCCTGGGCAAAAAGATTCATTTCTCCATTAAACTTCTGGGCTCTTAGTGCCTCACTTAGTGCTTGCTGGAACACAGGTGGGTTTTTCAGGCTTAAAAAATGGAAAGAAAGGAAATTCAGAGGTGCCAGCTGAATAGTTTGCCGAGCGGTCCTGGGCTTGCGAAGTTCCTCACAGCACTGCGATTTCACTTTTTAAATTGTCGAGGGATTTTTTTTCAAAAAGATTATCTCCAAAAGGGCTGTTCGTTTGCTTAAGAAGGCTTTTCCTTTCTCTTTCTTTGGACCTTTCTCTATTTTGAGCAAAAACAAAGATGTTGAAGACAGATTATTTGAATTAAGCAAACAGGAGAAAAAGCAAAACTAACCGTTCGTGGGCTGGATCAGTGGCACTGGACTGTACAACTGAAAGTGAACGCGGTAGAAGTTTTCCTATTACATCTTCTTAAAAATATCTCAGTGTATAATTTTTTGCTTTGTGTACCTTTTGCCATATGTGAAGACGCCGTAACTAACAGTTCCAGTTCAAGTCTGGGCTCCTTTCTTACAAATTATTTCTAAAGATTTGATGGCTTAAAAAAAATTCTTCTGGGACCACGGGAAATAGAGCAATGCAGGAAGCTGACGTAGACATTTTCTCTCTAGAACGGTCTCCAAGGGCAGCTGAGCTCTATTCTTAAGACATTAAGTTTTGTGAAAAACCTAGCACTGGTTCACACCGGTTGGTATTCACTATTACCCACGTGCAGCCAAGGCAGACGGAGGGCGATGTGCCTGTCGCTAGCACAGAGCAGGACTGCAACCCAGGGGGCCAAATCCAGGCCGAAACCCATTTCTTATCCTCTCTCTCTCTCTCTCTGAGCTCAGATCTCAGGTGGGCACCTCAGGAGCTCGGATCTGGAAGGCCGTTTGCTCCCACAGGCCTATAGCCCAGTGTTAGAGGTGTCACCAAAGAGTTAACTGGGATGTCCCAGTGCGCAAATGTGGGATAATTGGGAAACAAATTCTACAAAAATCTTGAAAGGGGTAAAAGACCTTTGATCTCACCGTAGAGAGGCAGGCATCACCATACTGCCGGCCCGGACTTTCGGGGCAGGCACACATCTCATACCAGGCTAGAGGATGGTATCTTTCTGAGAAATCAGCCGACACCTAATCCCACAGTCCCTTAATTATCCTAACTGGTTTCACATGGCCCGAGGCATTTTCCCCAAAGATTAGAGCTGGAGGAGGACTGACACAATAATTAAATATGCAATTTGCCAAGCGTGGGCAATATGGCTTTGAAATCACCTTTGCAGGAAGCTTTACTGCTTGTTCATTGACATGTATATTGCAGGCTTCAGACTTTTATTTAAGCTGTTTTGATTGCCTTAATGGATTAATACCAAGCACCATCAGTGAGGGGGCAAAGACTCGGGGACTGTTTCTAATTTCGAAAATATTGCGCCTGCTTCCTCTGGTGTTATGACAGAAACAAGTTGTGTGTAACTTAGAGCAACTGGCGGGTTCCACAAACCATGGCCCACCATAAGAACGTGAGCCTCACGAGCAGTGTTACAGGAGCTTCCACGATGCCAGGGCAGGGCACCCGCCAGGGCGTATTGGGCACTTGGCTCCATTTGGGTGGCATTCCTGAAATGAGCCCATTGTCTGTGGGGAGCAGGATGCCTTTCAAACTAGAGTTTGGCAGCACCCAGGGGTGTGTGTGGAGGAATGTTACTGTCCTAGTAGTAGGTAAGAGACATTCCTCAGGGGTGGGCCAGGGGAGCCTGCGAGTTGGGATTTGAAGAATCCCTGCTCAATGCTACTGGCATCTGTGGGAGGCTTCTGGAAACCCAAGCCTGGGGCAAGCGGTTTGTAGCATGTGTTCAGATGCAGGGGAGAATCTGAGCTCAGGACGGGCTCAGCATGGTAGGAGAGTGCACTTGCTGGTATTTCACCAAGCTGGGTGCTGAAGCAGAGTCCTGGAGTCCCCTTCTGGGATCGAGTACCCTAGGAGAGTCTTCATAGGAATGGGACACCTCAGGAAGGTCACTCTGTGGGCAGAAGACTGGTCTTTAATGGGTCTGTGAAAGAGACTGGTGCTGAGTCAGGTTAAAGGGCTGGCTGGGAAGGAAGAGGCTGGAAAAAGAATCAACAGGATCAAAGAGGTGTAGCTGCTCCCACCTCAGTCCCATCACTCAGGAAGATCACCTTGGGTTTCAGGCTTGTCTGGTCTACACAGTGAGTTCCGAGCCAGCCTGGGCTACAGTGGGAGACCCTGTCTCAAAAGAACACAGAACGAAATAGAGGTGAAGAGGAAAGAGATAGATGTGCTCACAAACCCCTGCCTCATGCGAGCAGAGACAGTGGTCTCCTTGCCTTTGAAGGAGGGACAAGGCCTAATTGTCCCTGGGACATGGCATAGCGGCCTGACTTTTTCATCCTTTCCGAATGCCCTAATGAGACCTCTCACGGTGGGAACTTCACTCCCTGAAACCGGCTTTGATAAAGTAGACAGACCGTCTGGGACGAGTTACCAGGTTCCATTCCTTTTCCTTTTGAACCTTGGGCTCTTTCATGGCCTGCAGAGTGGGGACGAAGCATCTGGCTCCTGGCCTCAGTCAGCACGGGACGTTCTACCTCCCAGTACACCCCAGTATTGGGGGATATGGAGACCCTGGTCATTAGCAGTGGGGGAAAAGGGGGCTTGGGGTAACTACATTTTCCAATATCTTCGTCCATCAAGCAGGGACTGCCAACAATGGTGTAGTCAGCTTAGGAACTCACAGCAGCTGGCTTGGGGTGCAGTCACAGGCCTGAATCCCAACAGCACTACGGCTGCTGACCTCTGTCTGTGGTTCTCTCTGCACCAGGGTTGGAGCCAACCGGCTGACAAGGACCATTGATAGAGTTTTAGAGAATTAGATGACGTATTGGGCAGAGGCAGGCGGTACTGCCCCTCTCTCAACCACTGACTTTACTAAAAAGGCAGGAGCCCCAACTGGCTTTCAGGCCCCCCTGAACACCCTCAGTTTTTGATTGGGCATTATCTTGCCTGAATTTGTTTTCTTACTAACAGATCTTGTCTATGAGTTAGCAGCACCCTGGATCTGGGGTCCCAGGGCACCTGTCCTTGCCTCTCCCCATCTTATGGTAGAATACAGAGTCCAAACTCCCTTAAGCCCCCACTGGCCTGCGAGGCTCTGGAAGAGGCAGCCGCTGAGCCGGCCATGTGAGCAGGAGGTAAGGAGAGGACGTGTAGCTGCAGCTGTCCCCTGGAGGAATGGCAGCCCAGTGGGCCTTGGCTTTGATCTCTGGTGATTAAAACCAACTCCCTCTGGGTGGGCAGCTTCTCCTTTGAGGATGCCCTCCTTCCTGGTCAGCAGACATCGAACAGATTGTGACTGCTGTGTCCAGTCTGGTCCTGATTCCAAGACAGCTGTGGAGTGCTCAGCTCTGGTCACGGCAGACCTGTCTGTAGCCAGGACGTCTGTGTTTCCTCTCCTGCCCGCAGCCATTCCCCTCTTGCCCTGGACAGTAGCTGGTGCTTTAGGCTTCTCCACTGGGGTTCCCCAGCCTTCCCTTGGGCAATGCCAGCCTGCTTACCTGCTTATACCCCACTTCTGTTGCCCAAGAAGGAAGGTGGTGGGGGTGTCTGTCCCCGCTACTGCGGGACACTCACCTCTTCTCTCTACAGGCCACTGCTCTGTGAGGAATAACCTTGACTCTCTTGTAACTTGTGAGAAGGACATTGGATGTGAACTGTGACTACTCTCTGGAGCATCGGTTCTGTGCCCAGGAGGTGATGGGGGAGATGACTCTGGTCCCTGCATCAGAGTCTGGGGCGTGTGGCCACACTGTGGCAGAGGGGTCAGGGACCCTCGTGCTTGGTGTCCGGTCGTTCATTACTCTCCTGCTGATCCTGGGGAAGGAGGACGTGAAGACGTCATACTGGGCGCTTCATGCTTCCATCTTGGGGGGCCCACAGCAGCTCACGGGCAGACCTCAGGACATCCCTGTGAGGAACAGGAAGCCTGGATGTACCTCTCTGAATTCCACTGTGGACACACCCATGAGCGCCACTGGGTAAGAGACCACGAGAGAGAAGCGAAAGCGGGATGGGTGCAGCGGGAGGACAGAACTTCCCCCAGCTTAAATTTTTTCTTATTTTTGAGAACTTCCTATATGCATACAATGAAATATGGTCCTCTCCCCTCCCAGCTTCTCCCCCCCACAGTTCCCTCATCACCTTCTTTAACACACACCCCTCAGTTTCATCTTTAAAAAAATCCTACCATATTTTAAATATGAAAATACCCAAATACAGAAAAGTAAAAGCTTAAAGAGTAGCAGACCCCCTCGCCTGCTGTCCTGCTTGCTGAGGCTAGCCTCTCGTGATAAACCTGGGTTCCAAAATACAAATACTTCTCACGACTCACCTGAAAGAGGGGCTACGTTTATGTAACTTTTATTTATTTTTTAAAATTAAGTTCATCTATTTAGTGTGGTGTCTGTGTGCACACACATGTGGGAGGGTCAGAGGATGACTCGCAGAAATCGGTTCTCCCTTCCACCATGTGGCTCCCAGGACTGGAACTGGCCACCAGCAAGCACCTTTCCATGCTGAGCTAGCTCACTGGTCCCTTACATAACTTTTGTTATCTTGTATTGTCATATTATTTTACTGTAAGATATTATTGTGTCTAATTTATAAAATAAACCCACCACAGGGACATATACAAGAATATACAATGTGTGCATAAATATCCATACACAATACACAAATGAATCATGATCCCAGGCAAGGGGGTCTTGGTATGCATCTTTGGTGGCTAAGAGAGAATGAGTATACAGTGAGCACTCACGTGCTGCGGTAAGAAGCTGTCCTTCGAGCCCAGCAGGCATCGTTCTCATCAGAGCAGAGGTGACTACCTTGAGTGGCCCATAAGACTGGGCCCATTCACTGTTGATGTTCATAGCAGGAGGGCCGCGGGAAGAGGCTTCGCACCCTCCCTGGTCTCAGCTGCCCTCTCCCGCACTTCCCGGCTGTGTATGCAATCCTGTCCTCATTGCACACGGCCTTGTGGTCACAGGTGTTGAAGTGTACAGAGTGTGGAAGGTTAACTGGAGGGGACCCCAACTATGCAGTTATGGGGAAGTCACCCCTGTGCTGGAGAGAGACTTTTTGGTGGAGCTGCACCCACACTCTGTGTCTAATCCCAAGAGACCCATTGGATTTTGGTGGAATTACGCTTTGGTTTGTCTTTGGATGTTCTATAAGGAAGGGGTAGATGTGTGTCTACATATTTACAGGGAAAGAACCCCTGTAATGCGTGTCCCCCCTCCTGACCCAATGCACGTAAACTCTTGGCTGCCCCGGCCTTCTCTGTGTGTGCACACGTCTACATGGTTTAGGGGTAAGCTCTAGACGCCATCCTTAAATACTTCAGTGTGCTTTTCTGTGGGTAAGGGTATTCTCTTAACCACAAATTGTTTGAAGAGAATTAACAGCAATCGGAGAGGGAGGGACCTGGAGGTTGTTGGGACATCAGAATAGTATCGCAGTTTGAAACACGAGGCTTTACAGAGTGCTGTCCAGTGGAAGCCTCCTTTTGGGTTTGGTACCCTGCTGGGCAGAAGGGGAAGACAGACAGATGCTTAGGTTACAGTGTCCACGCTGGGGAGGCTCACCAGAGCCCAGGCTGGCTGGCACATAGCAGACTGTCAGCTGTGCCCCTCAACTGTGAGTAGAAAGGGAAATTATCCCCTGCAGAGCCCGGCCTTCTGATTGTTGTTCTGGCTCTGCCTTCAGAAGAGAGGGACCAGCCAGAGGAGGGAGCCTTGAAGGGCCTGACTGGGTTTGATTTCCTGTGAGACTTAGGCAGACTAGGGTCCTGGCTTTCCTGGGATCATACAAGCTGAGTTTAGACAAGACAGAGCAGTGGCCCGTTCTTTGACCCCTGTGATAGGAACCTGAACACAGCCCAGGACTCGTGAAGACACATGGAACCAAGCCAGAGCTCAGACACCCAAATGGCCCCTCTCTCAATTTTCAGTGTGGGGATGGGTCCTTGGACCTTCCAGCTATGATATCCAAGAGCCTGCAGAGTCTCTACAGCCCCTTCCTACCTGGGCTAGACGGCAGAGTTGTTCAACTGGCCCTTTATGTGTACCTCCAGAAAGGCATCAGGTTATGGAGATCTATAGGTATGTCTCCCTTAGTGTGTGGCTGTGTTTCTTACAGGTCTAGGAGAGTGGTCTGCATGTGTCCACATCTATTACTATTTGTAAGAAAAATGGAGCAGAGTGTATTATTGTAGTGTGTATCTATATCTGTGACCACTTGGGGTACATGTCTGAGCGGGTCCCAATATAGAAACGTGGCCCTGTACTCCATGTGGTATTACAAACAGTACTTGAGTCAGTGGAATAGATTTTATCTTTTAAAAGGGAGGAATTAAAACCGGATGCCGGAGTGTGCACCTGCAGTCCCAGCACCTGGCAGGCAGAGGCAGGAGGATCAGAAACTAAAGTTCACCCTTAGCTACATAGCCAGTTTGCGGCTAGCCTGGGATATATGAGGCCATGGATTGTGTTTATTTTTAGAAAGAAAAAAAAAAAGGAATTTTGACTGAGGTTGTGGCATAGGTGGACCTAGAAAACTTTATGCTGAGTCAAAGAATCCAGTCACGGTGGAGAAATGGCAGGAAGGACGGAAGTCCGGGGTATGGCAGCCAAAGTCAGCCGGACTGTATTTAAAGACCTCTAGGAGGGAAATTGTTTACACACATTGAAGCACAATTAAACAAAAGAAAACAGGTGAGATTTGGGTGTTGTGGCTGCTACTCTTCCAGGCTTCCTGTTTCAGAAGGATGGTGGCCCATCTCCTGCCCCCGCCCCCCAGGTGACACGATTGGCTCATCGGCGTTCTCCAGGAAGGCCAGAATAGTGTCAGTCACAGAGACACTGCACTGGAGTTTTGAGGACCATCTGGGCACCTGGCCCCAAGACTCATCAGCTTCTGCCCCTGGAAGCTCAGCCCTCCAGCTAGCGATGTGCAGAGGCATTTTGTCAAAGGAGAGAACCTTGATGAAAAACTGTTTTATGAAACCCAAATTCCGGCATGTTTGCACGTTCCAGTTTGTCAGAACGCAGGGCCGTAAATGTTAAGCATGTTGTTTATTATTGTGCACAGTGGATTTCTTTATGATGACAGTCTCATTTAAAAGTTCGTCAGAGTCACTGCAGTATTGAGTTGGGGGTGGTTCTAGAAGAATTCGAGAGGGGGAATGATGTTTTAAAGAACCACGGGGAAAACAGCTTTTATTTAAAAACCGAAACAAAAGGGAGTGTGCCTCTGGGGCCCAGCCCCTCCTCTGTCAGGGTCTGTGTGGTGCTCTTCTGGGGCTCCTGGCCTTGGAGCTTGAGCTAGTGGCTACCGATGGCAACCAGTCAGAGAGAGCCGCTGCCCATGGCTGATGCCTTGATGACAGACGCTCAGACCCTCTGCTCCTTATTTGGGTGGCTGCTGTCCACTGGCATATATTTCTTTGCATCTCTCTAACAAAGGTTGAGCTCCGGCCGGCCTTCAGTGTGCCGAGGGCTGTGGGACCCGGGAGGGACACTGTGAGCTAGCCCACAGCTGGTCCTGACCCCTGCAGGCTGGGCAGAACTCCTTCCCTCTAGGCTTGCTGTTCTTCTGGGCTGGGTGCTTTGGAGGGGATGCTCCACCCACATCCACAGGCCTGTCTTTGAATCTCATTTCAGACCACACCGCATAGCCTGAGGTGTCAGGCTGCCGCAGTCCCAGGTGTGTCTGATCAGTACTCACCCAGAGAACACTGCGCCTGCCGCTTCAGGTCGCTGATGTAGGTGTTCTTCACCCAGGAGGTGATTCTGCACCTGATTTCAGGGCTGTGGTGGGTGGAGGATGGGGGGGGAGTCCGGCCCTGAGCAGAGCTGGGTGGTTGCTAAACTCAGGTAGGTAGGTACCTTTGTAAAGCCAGGAAGGGTCTGTCCCCACCCTAGGTCAAGGTAGCCTCACCCTCACCCGGAGGTTCAATTGGCTTTCTTTGGGTTTGGAGCTGGGAAATCAGCTCTTGCATAGGGCAGTGGCTATAGGGAGCTTTTGCAGGATGAGAGGTGCAGGCCCCATTGGCAGCCGTGCAGAGCAGTTTCTACGCTTGTCTGTGAGAACGGCAGGGAGACTGTGGGTCTAGTCTGGCCACATAGCCCTTTGGCAGAGGGGCTTCCTGCCCGCCCTTCCTGGGCTGAGCTTGAGCTTGGCGGGATGAGGGAAGCATCGCCTACCGCAGCACTCCCATCTCTGGTCTCCAGCTGCCACCACCACCTCCACCTCCACTTTCTGCTTCCTTCCTTTGTAATGTGCCCCTCCCCCAACAGCCTCACGTAGGTGTATCTACTTCGTGCTTAGATTTTCGACAAGAGGAACTGAGGAGGTGGCCAGTTATTTTGGGTCCTTCTCGCCTCATACAGTCCAGAATCACATCTAACCACAGCCAACCATGCAGGTCTCCTGCACCCTGAACCACCACCTTGCTGAAGGAAGGACTTTTAAGAAAGACAAGGTGGGAGAATAGGAGACATCGGACCCACAGCCTGGTGTCCCAGCCCTGCCTGGCTCCTGCTACTTTTGTCCTGAAGCTCCCTCAGCCACTTGCACGCACAACTAAACCCAAGCTCCGCAGCTGAGCCTCTCTCGGTAAAAGGATAAAGGAGTGCGGTCTTCACTTTTTAAGTTGCACAAAAGCCGTATGCATAATTAATGTGCAATAAACGTGAGCAGCTGGAAATTAACTAAATGAAAAAATGAATATACTTAACTGTGAAAATTTAATTTTGCCTTCCTTCTCTGCCGTTCTTCCCCCCTCACCCTCCCTTTCCTCTGCCCTTTCACAACGTGTTATATTCCCGGAGCCCACTCAGCTCCTGCCGGAGACCATACTGTGAAAGCCTTGCCTGCTGACCTCTTGCCAGGGAGCCTTGGCCAAGATTAGTTTTAAGCCACGGCCCTAGTCAGTGATTTGCGGCCCAGGGTCCGAGGGTGCCCATGAGCCAATGATGGGGGGTAGGGTGGGAGTTAGCCTGTCATACCACTGGAATGTGGTCACTTCCCGAATTTTTCCTTGGGGGACCTTGACACCTGATTTGTTTAAGGCTTTGGTGTGTACAATTTTGGAAAAGTCAAATGGATAGTCCATCTTGGTATTTAAAATTTCTAAAATAAATTTTATGCTTAAAAGGCCGAAGAACTAAATACATTTACATATGTTCAAACACAGTGTATCATAAGCAAGGAATTCACAGCGCTTTTATTTTTCTAATTTTTAAAAAAAGCAGGAGCCTTTTCTAGGTGGCAAGACTGATTTCCCAATGGGCAGGAAAGAGGTGTGGTGGCACGGTCTCACTACCGAGTGAAGCCTCGCAGTAACACATTTGATTTCAAGAAACAACCCATCCACGTGAGAGAGATTAAGACTCTACCAACGGCTGTTTTAAAATCTGATTTATTGCACACATGTAACAACAGTAAGTGAAAATATCAAATCCTTGCAAAGAAATCCCCGCCGATCCCTTCCCCGGTCTCCGCCGGCTTCTGCTGTCATCCCTGCCCCAGTTGTATCTGCAGATAATTATCAAGCCGGATAGAGAGATGGAACCCACAGCAGCTCGGCTGCTTGGACAAAAAGTGGCTTTTTCTAAGCATCCTGGTTTTTTTTTTTTTGTGTGTGTGTGTGTGTGTCTTGTAGCTAGCTGGGCTTTCTCAAGTCTTTGCAAGCAGGGATGGACGGTTACCCTGATGCTAGATTCATTTACAAGAAAAGACTTATTCCATACAGCCTTCTTACACTTGCCAGCTCTGCCCAGGTACCTGGTCCTGCAGCTGCCTAATGGCTGGGGACCACAGCAAGCTGTAAATAACATTGTCTGTAGCTGTGGACACTGCTGGTCAGCCATGGATGCCAGCTCTGCCACAGCCCAACTGACAAATCTGGCTGCCTCTGTAAACAGCCCTCAGGAAGCTGGGGACAGACAGCGGCAGGCAGGTTCTTATGCAGCCTTCATGGATCTCCATGGTTCCTGTCCATGTACATGAGGGCATGGCTGGACTCCACGATCATACCTCTCTACTAAACAGATTCTGACACTAGCACTCTGAGCCTGCTGGTACTTCAGAGCAATGCAACATCCTCCTCTGGTCCCCTTTACTGCAAACAGGGCTCACTGCTGCTCCCAGATAGACCTCTATTCCATTTGTATTGATCACAGGGGTATGTCTCATTTCCTGAATGACAAATACAGCCAGCTGGTGACGAGCGAGCATTGGCAGGAAGACATTTGCTTGCCCAATAATCTTGGGGACCCTGAGCTGGAACTATGGTGACAGTCTTGAGGTCGAGAGGGAAAGCTATAGCCTAGGATGCGAGACTATATACCACGGGCCAAGGAGAGGGCCTTGACCTACCCAAGAGTTAGTGGAGTTCCTACGAGCTTATTCTGCAGGGGATGGGGAAAGCACTCACTTAGTACTGCTGAGGAGGGCATCAAGGACTGCAGCTGCCTCTGCATCTGTCACTGAAGATGGATCAAAGAAGAGGGTGTTGGGTAGTAAATGGTAAGTTGCCAATTTACTAGTAAACAGTGGTTGAATGTTGGTCACATATGAATCTGTTTCTAACACATCTATTGAATGAAGTGGCTTGCAGTCTTAGGAGAGAGATGGAGATCACCCCCATCCCCTGGGATATATTACTAAATAAAAAAACAGGCTGCAGAGCTATATACCAGCTATGCTCCGTATGTACTTCAAAAGACACACAGATATTTTCTGGTCTCCACTTTCTAGAAGGGGGTGGGGGCATGAGAAATTGCCCAAGGCTTACCTGGAGGACAGGAGGAGACAGCTGAGGGCAGGGTGACTGTGGAACATACTCTCTGTTTGATAGCCATGGAGCCGTTTGAATGCCATACCAAATGTGCATGTGTGGCAGATAGCAAATAGGTCAATGTTTAAAACAAATATCAAAATGTCACAAAGCTCTCCTTTCTAAGGGCTTAGCAGGTTCTGTGGCAGACAGTTCTGGGCTTGAAGATACTTTCCAGCCTCAGTTTTCCTCATCCGTCAAGTGGAGGGCACTGTGACAACAGTATTCACATCTCAGAGAAACAAACAGCCCAGGGAAGTCAGTAAATGACATAAATCAGTCTGTACGCTGTCATCCTTATATTGGCTGGTGCGTAGATTCAGTCTTCCTGGAAAAGACCTTAACAGCTGTGTGTTCTGAGTCCGAGGCTGAGACGGCCGAGTGCGATGCCGTCCACGGGGACCACTTCACTGCGTGTTCCACGCTGGGTTTGCAGGGTGGGTCTGACGTTCTTTTCCGAACTGGTAAATGGTCTTCCGTGTCTCTGTATACACAGGCAGGTGACCTAACAGAATTAAGCTTATTGGTTTAATTCCTTTGGGCCCCCTTGGCAAGAGAAGAGCAGCTGGGTGAATATTTTAATTAAGCTCTGACACCCAGAAGTCAAAGTCTCTGGGTGGTTCCATTGGCTCACAGTTTGGGGTTTTAATCAAATGCAACATCAGAGTTCAAAATTCTTCCTGGACAGAAATATGTCATTAGGCGTCCAAGATTTCCACTGGAGAGAAAAAAAAAAAAAAAACCCAAAACAAAAAACAAAAAAACCAACTTGACTTTATTTTCTCTGGAGAGTGACACCATGATTCGATTAGCCTTTTTCCTTGACATTTTGCCCACTTTATTAACTTCTGCTCTGCTTTTAGGCAGGGAACTACTGTTTTACTTCCCTGAAGAAGCCCATAATATTATAATTCAAGTGTCAGGACAGATTAGGTTAAACGAACTGTGTAATTCCCGAAGGAAAACAAACTTCAAAACGGACGCGGTTGGCCTCGTAGCGTACCATGGATTGCATTAGCGTCCGGCCAACCAGCCCGTCACCTAATGTGCTAAAGTTGGCTCTGATGTCCCCTCCGCTCTGCAAGGTGAGAAATTACTTAGCTAACAAAATATTCCGTTTCCCCCTCTCTTTGCATTCTTTCTTTATGAGATCCTGAATTGTGACATTCGCACCAAAAAAAGAAAAAAAAAGTCTCTGCGCTTATTTGTGAAAAATGTATATTAAAACCAAAACCCATCACATGGAGAGAAATCCCAGATGGTTTTATTCACAAGCAGTAGAATTAATGGCCTCTCTTCTCTTTATAAATATTAGAAGCAGATGAGTTCATTAGGACTGTGCCGTAATAAAGAAAACCTGCTTATTCGGACAAGACAGCTACTTATCTAATCTATCTACCAAGTCACAAAGCTACTTCCGGCCTGGGAAACACAGTCACTGCGTTACCTGGGCTGCTTCGAAATTAATGAAAACCACGCCAATTCCACATTCTGCAAAAGTTGGGGTGGTGGTGGAGGGGAGTTGGAATTCAAGGGATTTTTTTTTTGAAAATGTGAGTGATTTTGAAAAGCGAGGGTTTTGAAATGTTTACTTTGTGGTGGTTTGAAATTTTTACATCTTTCAACAAAGAGGCCAGAGAAGTGAAAACACGTGAAAAGACTTTCTGAAAAGCACGATTCAGCAGAAGTTGGGTGAAGCCGCTGAGGGTCCTTTATCTGGGGCAATCTGTGCATGTCATGGGGCAGGGAGGCCCCAAGCTCAGCCCCGCTGGCCCACCCGAGCCCGAGGCTCCCGGCTTCAAAGCGCAGTTGGTGGAGCGTCTTGGGAGGGAATCGGACACCTCACTCCGGGGACCTTTATCCCCAAGCACTGCCGCCTGATGTGGTCATCTCGTTAGTCATGGGAAGCCCGGGAATTTCTGTTTGTGCCTCTTTCCACACTTATTAAGTAAGAAGTGGGAGGCTGACATGAGAAACCCAAACCAAAAGATGTTTGTTGTCCCCTGGGCTGCAGCGCTTGGGACCACAGCCTATCCATCACGGCAGAGGTCTTATGGAGAGACTGAGAGTCAAGCCTGCCCAGAGGGGGAGAAAGTGAGCATCCAGGGGCCCTTGGTCCGACATAACTTGGCTAGGCTCCCATGGAAGGGTGTGGGCTTGCAGTCTGAGAAGGGAATGCCTTTGGTGAAGCCAAACCACAGCTTAGGAAGAATGGCATGTCACTGGGTTCCGTTGTCCGTTTTGTAGCTCAGACCTTTCCCCCACTTCCCCCAGCCAGGGGCCAAGAAGCTTCTTACAGAGAGTTCAGGCACCTGCACAGACCTGTCTCTGCTATGGGAGAGGGCCAAGATGGAATCTCAATCTCTCTCTCTCTTCTCTCTTCTCTCTCCCTCTCCCTCTCCCTCTCTCCCTCCCTCCCTCACTCTCGCTCTCGTTCTCTGCAGCGCTGGTGTTAGAATTCACTGTTTCACGCCTGTTAAGCAAGTGCTCTACCACTGAGCTGTGTTCTCCCAGCCCAGAAATCTTGTCTCTAACAGCAACTTTAGACCACCAAGTCCCAATACCTCGCATCGGACGGAACCTGCTTCTCTCTGGCCATCTCATCTCCTGATCTCTTCTTCCAAGTGCAGGGCTGCAATGCTCCTACAGGCCCAGGTGGAATTCTGAGTTGCATGATCATCAGGGTGCCCCTTCACCGCCCAGTCCCGTGTGTTTCAAACTTCTGGGCAGATTTTTTGGGGAAGCAACAAGTTTGAGCCAAGACCCCATGATTGAAATTCTCCAATAAATCCCTCCCAGCTGAGCCCTAAGGGTCTATAGCTAGCTTCAGCAAGCAGAGATGGTGGGAAGGGTTTCTTTCTTCTTCTTCTTCTTCTTTTTTTTTTTTTTTTTTTCAAACTTCAAACAGGACCTGGGGTTGTGGGGGTGGAGGAGGGCTGTGCTGAGAGAGGAGGCCACCGACCAAGGGCTCAGAGTTAATTAGAGAGGCTGCATGCTTACACCTATAAACTTAGTCCTCTGTACATTAGAGTACCGAAGCTTACTTTCTCGCAGGGCCACCTCTGGGGTGAGCCTGGAGGAGACTCAAGCTACATGGGGAATAGGTGTTTGCAGCCCCTAGAAGGCTCTAGCCAGGGCACTGTGCCCTTTCACTAGGAGCTAAGACTGTGTTCAATAGCTTTATTAAACATTGATGATCACAGTCTTCCTGAAGAGGCCTGGGCACATCCCTCAGGACACGCGGGCTGCCACCCCCCATTTGTCAGGCAAGGAAAGTGAGTCTCAGAGAGGCAAAGTCACCAACTCAAGAGCATATTGTGGTGTGGGAGAAGCAGGGTTAGAATGTGTCCTTATGTCAATGGCTGGGGCAGGGACCAGCAAGGGACACGCTGCCCTCACCCCAGCCCTGCCCCCTTGCACTGCCCGTGACATTCAATCAGGTGCTGGTGATGCCTGGCCTAGCAGTCTGGGCAGGGCCTCCTTAGCTTCCCAACGACAAATGGTTCTCGTTTGAAAGGGAGGTTATAAAAACACATGCCTAGAGACACTGTCAGGGAATGGAGGATTAATCTCACTTCAGTCAAAGACCATTCCAAATATTTTTCTGGGGATGGGAGGGAGTGGGGGTGGGGAGCAGCTCTATCTGGGAAGGCAGTTGGGTTCCTGGGGTGCCCCTCAGGCTGGGCTCCAGGAGGCATGTTATAGTGCAGACCACTGGGGTCGAAGGCTACTTGTATGTACCTGGTAAGGCTGGGTCCAATCAAGACCATTGCTTGAAGGCATGGGTCCCCGTCCCGTCCCCCCGCCCCCTCGCATGGCTGGCTTTGCAGGAAGCCTCCATGCTGGCTTGGATGCTCCCACCATGTCCAGGGTCTTGGCTGTGTTTCAGAGCCGTGTCCGTTGCCAAAGGGAAGGGAAGGATTAGATGCCTGGAACATTTTCATTTTCTGGATGGTGTCAAAGGTTGAGTGTTTGCTCCTGGCGTCTGGAACAGAGAGGGCCCTGAAGGCCTGCCAAGGGAGGGCTTGCCCCCATACCGTTTACCTGGTCACATGAACCACACATTGAGTCACTCAGAAGCACTGGTTTTTCAGCTCCCAAACTGGGGGGACATCTAGGTCCTTATATGACTCTGGGATTCCAGGCATAGTCTCTTGGGGTGCAGGCTCTTGCCTGTGGCCAGGCCTCTGTCTGGGGTTTTTCAACAGCCCTATTTATTGAGGGCATAGAGGCCTACAGTGCTATATTGTAGGTTTATTCATACCCTGGAAGAAAAAAAACCAAGAAGGACTTTATTGAGCCCATTTTCCAACAGGGCAAATTGAGGCTCAGGGATGTGTAGGTGGCTTGCCTAAGTCCTGGAAACTGAGAAGAATGACACACTTCCTTAACCTTTTAAATGTATTTTCAAAGTAGAGACTGTTAACTCCCTGCTTTACTGATGCAGAAGCTGAGGCTCAAGAATGTGACTTATCCAAGCCCCGCCCCGCTGGCTAGGGTGGGAAGTCCCAAGCAGCAAGGATGGGGCCGCCTCAGTGGCCTGGCATCTTTCCAAACACACATCAGCAGCTGGCAGACAGTGGATTTGTCTTCCATCTGTTAAAGGAGCCCTGTGCAGCTCTACTTTCCCTGTGAGGTGGTCTGAGGGTCCGAGATTCGCAGTGGCATGTGCGAGGTCAGGGCCATCCCCACGGGGTCCGGGGAGGGCTGGCACGAGGCTACACGCGCTTAGCCCAGCAGTCCAGTGTGGCCTGACCAGGTGCAAGGTCTGGTCCAGAGGCAGGCTAGGGCCAGGGGCACAGTGGACCCCATCCAGGCTACCCTCACCCTGCAGGGGGTGCTAACAGCCAGAGACCCACCCCACAGCCACTCATAGCTGTGACTGTCTCTTCCCTGAGGACCTAAAAGAGGACCCCTGGCTACTGCAGGGACCCACTCTTGAGTCCCCTTTAGGCAGTGGAGACCTATGCTGAGGTTCTGCAGTTTGGGTAAGTCCACTGGATTTCAACACCCCCATTCCAGCACTGTTCCCACTGTCCAAGTTCATAGTAGGGCATGACCTCACTCCTTCCATCAGGAGATCTTGGAGTGGCTGATGGATGTCACCCTGGAGTTCCTGGGTCTGGGTCACACGAAGGGGAGCTGGCAGGCCTGAGCTGTCTTGCTTCAGAAGCCACCCTGCCCCTAGAGGCTCTATACCAGAGCATTTCCCTTCAGATGACATCTGGGCTATGTCTAGGTACTGGAATTGGAGGCATATAGGCTACTGCCCTTGATTTGGTGGGACTTTGGCTAAGTCTAGGACTCTCTAGTAGCAAGGCTGTGCTGACAGCACCCAGTGGACACCGCTGTTCCTCTCAGCGTCTGCGAGAGCCTAACGAGCAGACAGCATCTCCTCACCGTGATATGTGTTCACTGGGACCACTGCTATCTTAGGCCAGCCCCCAAGCTCAGAGGACACCTGCATCCTCCAGGAAGCTCCCCCACCAATCTCCTACACATCCTGGAGGAGACAAATTGTCAGAGTAACATCCATCTTGAAACTATTTGGGAGGACAATGAGATTTTTAAAAAACGTGTGCGCGTTTGTGTGTGTGTGTTCTCACGGAAGCCAGGAGAGGGTATCAGATCCTCTGGAGCTGGAGGTACAGGTGGGTGTAAGCTGTCTGACTTGTTGCTGGGAACTTAGGTCCAGTTCTCTGCAAAGGCAGCAAATGCCCCGAATCACTGTGCTATCTCTCCAGCATCTCTCTTCCTTTCTAACATTAACAAGGTCTGCTGTGCAGCCCTGGCTGGCCTGGAACATGTTCTGTACAGCAGGCTGGCCTCAAACTTGCAGAGATTCTTAAATAAGGTACAGAGACTGTAACCACAAAGGAAAACGATGGATCAGTGACTCAGATTACTATATGTTCATGGGAAGAACCACCAAGGTGAAAAGTGAGCTACAGGACAGGAACGGGGTCTGCACGCAAATATGGTGAAGGAGTCCTTTTGGATGAGTAAAAAATATGAGGCAGGTGTGGTGGCATGTACTTTGAGCCTCAGCTATCTAGGTGGCTAAGGCAGGAGGATCACTTGAGCTGAAAAGTCCTAGGCCAACCTGGGCAACACAGTGGGACCTGTGTCCTAAAGAAGTAAAGGGAAGAGGGACATGCAGGTCCCCCCTTCCCCCACATACGCAAATGGGTGAAAGAGTTTCAGGCCTGCACAGACATTATTCCAAGGCCCACAAACGTGAACATGAGCACAGCCCCATTTGTCACACAAGAAACACATTTCAGCCACATCAAGATGTGACTTCACACTGACTAGAAGCCTGACAGACCCAGGATTTTGTTAAGGAAATGGGGCTAGGGGAATCTCCATGTCCCTCCTATCATGGAGCCTCTGCTTCTGGGCCACACTGCTTTCAGACTCTGAAGAGCATATCAGGGTGGTTTCAACCTCATAGAGAAAGCACATGGACGCCAAAGGCATTGGATCCCTGGAAGCTGCAGTTACAGACAGTTGTGAGCTGCTGTGTGGGTGCTGGGAACCAAACTCCAGTCCTCTGGAAGAGCAGCAGGTGCTCTTAACCACTGAGCCATCTCTCCACCCACGCCACATTGTTTTCTAGCTGTGCAGTGCTGGGGACATAGCTCAGAGAAAGTGCACTTGCCCAGCCTTCAAGAAGTCTGGGTGACATGTATAAATACTCATGCCAAGAATGTTGACTCCTGGGCTACTGAGATGGCTTAGTGGGTACAGATGCTTGCTGCCAAGCCTGATGACGTGAGCTTCATCCCAAGGGCCCACATGGTGGAAGGGGAGGACCGACTCCTGGAAGTTGTTCTCCGAGCTCCACGTCATTGCACCAGTGTGCTTCCACATACCCACAAATAAGTCTTAAAACATTTTAGAAAAAGCTTAATGTAGACTTTTATTATTCATTAAACACATTAGCATTTTAGAATAATGGTCAAATGCTAGCAGGATTCCTGCATGCATTTTTCCTTTTTGAAATTTTATGACTTTTAAATTGAATAATTTTTTGCTGACTTGAACTAAATGCAGTAGTCGGAAAAGGCAGCATTTTCACATTAATTCAATGAACAAATAATTACCAAGGGCCCATTTTATGCCTAACATGGTCCTGGTCGTGGGGGGGTCTAATCTAAGAATAATAATTCTTGCTTTTACAAAGCATAAAACAGTTTTAGAATGTTTAGGAAATATAGGATATTTTCAGGGCTGGAAAGATGGCTCTGCGGTTAAGAGCACTTGCTGTTCTTCCAAAGGACCTGGGTTTGATTCCCAGCACCCACACAGCAGCTCACAACCATCTGTAACTTTAGTTCAGGGGTCTGATGCCCTCTTCTGGCCTCCATGGGTACCAAGCATGCAAGTGGTGCTCACACACACATGCAGGCAAAACACCCAAACATATAACAATAATAATAAAAAATAAGACTTTCTGCTAATTTAGATATCTAGGTATCCTAGATATCTAAATCTCCTTAGATAATTTATTTTATCACAACCATTCATAAGTTGTGTATAGATAATAATTATAATTAAGATATCCTTAATATCCTTAGATAATTTAGAAATTTAGATATCCTTTGCTGTTGAGTGTTTAGAAGTCTTCATAGACAACTTGCACCTTACCAACTCCTCCATACATCATTTTATTTCTGTTTTATTTTCTGGCCGGTTGCTGTCCATGCAGCGATGACCACTGCTCATCTCTGACAGTCATTTTTATATCTGACAGCCTTGCCCACCTCTCTCCTTCATTCTAATCATTTGTCAGTTCCATTTTGGTTTTCTATGCAAATGACTATATAATAGCTCAAGAACAATGGCTTTGTCTCTTCCTTCCAATCTGTATTCTGCCTTCCCTTTTTCTTGTCTTATGGCATTGGCTTACATCCCCAGTGCATGGTTAGGAAATGGTGGTGGCAGGCAGACATCTTTGACTTGTCATTATCCTGAGGTCGGTGTCTACAGATGTTAAGGCCTTTATGAGATTCATCTTCTGCCATGGATGAGGGGACTCTGGCTGTATTTCTTTTAGCTCATTGATTGCCCAGGACCCCCTTCCCAGTGTTGAACATTCTTGAATTTAAAAGAATTATTTATTTTTATGTATATGAGTGTTTTGTTGCATGCACGTGTATGTACCATGTTTGTGCCTGGTACCTGCAGAGGCCAGAAGAGGGCATTGGCTCCCCTGGAACTGGAGTTACAGATATTTGTGAGCATCCATGTGTATCCTGGGAACGGAACCTAGATCCTCTGCAGGAGCAACAAATGCTCTTACCTGTTGAGTCATCTCTCCAGCCTCCGTTAAAAATGGTATTTTAAAATTTTATTTTATGTGTATGATTGTATTGCTTGTATGTAAGTATGTGTATCTCACGTGTACCTGGTGCCCTTGGTTGGGGGTCAGAAGAAGGCATTAGATCCCCTAGACATGGACTTATGAATGGTTGTGAATGACAGTGTGGGTGCTGGGAACCGAACCCTGGGTCTTCTGCAAAGCAACACTGTCCTTAGCAGCTGAGGCAGCTCTGCAGCTCTCTTGCAGGATCTCTACTTGACATAATTACTTTTGATTACGTAGGCGAAGTTAGTTCTACACAATATTTCATGGAGAAATTTGCACTCAGACTCCAAAGCAAAACAGGCCTCTGATTTATGTGTATTGTTCTTATTTGGTTTAGAATCAACTCAAGATGAACTGAGCCATCTTCTTCCTTCTTCCATGTTCTTCTATATCCTTCTATGTTGTTTCATGGGTTGCTTGGTTCTCCATTAGTTACTATAGCAACCACCTGAGCTGGTCAGCCTATAAAGAGAAGAGGTTGTTTTGCTCACATTTTTAGAGGTTTGCTGCTGAAGCCTGTGTTGGCACATTACGACAAGAACACAGGGCAGAGCAGAGCCTCTTGACTCATAAATGGAAGCAAGAGTGAGAAAGAGGAGTGGAGTAAGACCCCGGTGAGCAAGCCTTTATAGTGCAGGGGCCCTTGGATGCCACTTGGGATCTGCACAGCAGCAGCAGTGCACCCAGCCTCAGGGCGCCTGAGTCTTGTAGATATATGAAGGCATGAAAAGAGGTCTTTAATAATTGTTCCTTTTTCTTATATTTTATTTTAATGTGTGTGTGTGTGAGAGAGAGAGATTGAGAGACAGAGAGAGAGATAGAGACAGAGAGAGACACACAGAGCGAGGATATGCACATATTCTTCCTTTAGAGGTGACTATCATCCAGTAGACAGAAGAGAGCATCAGGTCTCCTGGAGACGGAGTTAACACACACAGTTGTGAGCTACCTGACACGGGTGTTGGTGACCAAACTCAGGTTTTCTGCAAGAGCTTATGTACTCTTAACCTCTAAGCCATTTCTCCAGTCCCATCTTTATTTTTCTTTTATTATTTTTATTATTATTTGTAGTACTGGGGTATCATTATTGTTACTGTTAAATTATTATTATTACTATTATTTGTGGTATTTGTCCAATCTGGGGATTGGACCTATAACCCTCACCCATGCTAGGCAAGTGCTCTCTTATTGAGCTACACCATCAGTCCCTGTGTTTTAAAAATATTTTATTTTAATTAGTGTTTCTCTTCTGCCTGCCTGCCTGGGGAGGCTAGAGGCATTGGGTCCTCTGCAGCTGGAGTTACAGGCGGCTGTGAGCTGCTCAATATAGATACCCCTTCCTGTTTGTTTTCTTGAGACAGGGTCTTACCAAATACTCCAAGCAGTCTAGAACTTACTGTTGCTCAGGCTGACCCCAAACTCTTGGTCCTGTTACTTTGAGACTTACAGGATAGGGTGGCTGTGGCGGGGGAAGTCTGTTCATCTCATGGGAACCAAGAAGCAGTGAGGGAAAAGGTAAGGGGGGTGTAAGAGTGGAGCCCACACCCACAGTTCCCTCATGCACATCCCAATGACCTCTCTTCCTCCAGCTTCCTCAAGGGCCCAAACAGGCTGGCCACCATGCTGTTAATGTGTGGACTTTTGAAGCTGTGAGGATCCAAACCAGAACACTGGGGGGCTGATGGGAGGCTGGTTTTAGACCTTCACCTTAAGGCCTAAAGATCACCTGTGTGTGTGTGTGTGTGGAGGGGGCCCCTGGGGCTCACCTGTGGGGAGCAGGACTCTGAGGTTCACCTGTGTGTGGGTACCTGGGACTCACTGTGGGGAGCGGGACCCCGGGGCTCACCTGTGTGTGGGACCCTGGCACTCACTGCTGCTGCAGAGGTAATTTGATTAGGTTATGTGGTTCATTAGCTTTCTGTTACCTTTCTCTCCAGAGCTGGTTGCCAGGGAGAGTATCTGCAGACAAGGCCAATCACCTGTGTCCCCCGCCCCCGGCAAGTTTGGAGCCAAGCTTGTGCTGGGACAAAATGGTAGAGGCCAGTTTCTGGTCTCTTGTGGACACCTGAAGACTAATACAGAGGTCACTGAGGGACCTCACGGTACTGGTGGGGTCCATTCTTCCCTGGCTCTCACTTCTGTTCACAGCTCCTGTCTGCTCCACCCATTCCAAGAGACTTATACAAAGGGCATTATGGATGCTACCATTTTGTAGACCTGTGGCAGGGGAGGAAATGATAAACAGGGCATAGCCCCCTCCTCTAGGGACACAGAACCAAATGAGAGCATCCAGTGGCTACAGTTCAATGACATGTGGGTACTGTGGTAGGCTCAGGTGGCTTGTGACGGAGAACCAATATCTTTGCTGCAGAAGGGGGCAATGCAAGGTCTTGAAGGATGAAGAGGAGTTTACCAGATGGAAGTGTGGGGGAAATGCATCCTAGGTAGAAGGAATAGACTATGCTAAATCAAGGAGGCATCTGAGAGTCTAGGTGGGCAGCTACATATAATTCATCAGGGCCATCAGCAGAAGTGAGTCAGATGGGGGGGGGGACTGGGACTCTGAGGGACTCAGGCAGTGAGAGTGGAGGGTCCCTTTGGGAAAATGAGAGAAAGACAGATGGGTGACTCACCTCTGCTGCAGAGGGAGTGCTAAGGGCTGTGGCGGTCCAGGGAAGAGGGCTGAGTCAGCCAGCTCCAAAGCCAGGGAAGGAGCAAACTTCCTTTAGGTAAGGATTCCCCCCAGCTGACTTTCCAGGCCCTGGGGCTCTGGATTTGGGATGAGACTGGGGCTTCAGCCATTTCTGAACTGAGACTGTAATCTCAGAAGCTGTGTTAGTTTTCTGTTGTTATGGTAACACACCTGTGAACATCAGCTTTAACAAGCCAGGCATCTTTTGGCTCTGTTGCTTTGGGCTGGGGTGATGCAGATCTGGGATGGCAGAAGGGGAAACTGAGGAGAGCATGCTCACTCCGCAGGAGCAACAGGGTACAGGACCAACGGCAGCCCCAAGGACCAAGTCTCTTCAACTAGGTCCCACCCCTTTTCTGTCACCTCCCAATAGCTCATCACTTACCAGTGGAGTAAGCCACCGCTGAAGTCAGAACCCTTATGGTCCAGGCATTTCTGAGAAGCCTGTATACTGGCAGCTGAGACTCTTGCTTTGTCTTTGGAGGATATCTGAAATCCAAATGACAACCGGGCCCGTGTGCTTTGGGGGTCATGTACACTGGTGTGGGGAGAGTGGAGGCTGCTGGGTACCCAGGTTATAGCCGATGATGGCAGCTTCACTCGCCCATCAGTGAGGCTGTGGCAGCAGCTCCCAGCTTGGTCTCTTCGTCCCCTTTGGCCTGGGTTGGAGAGCATGGGCTTGGCACACAGACCCCGGGCATCGGGGCTCATTCTGTCTTTCCTAAGTGGTGCTTAAGGCCTCTGCCTCCCATGGCTAAGGCCCTCCTTGTACTTACTTCCTGGGGGTCTCAGATGTAGGACATAAGAACAGCTTTGCAGTCTGCAGCTAGTGGCAAACTGTCCAGGCTCCCGAGAGCCTCCGTGTTGCTTAGCACACCTGCCTCACTCCATCTTCCTGAGGGAGCTCTGGAGGGAGGGCAACCTTCATTCTGTCAGATGAAGGTTACTGGGGACCAGCTGAAGGGAGCCAGAGTTAGCCCAGATCCAGACCTGGGTCCTTCCCATAGAAGATGCTGGGGAGAGATTTTGCTATGTGGGAAAAGACTCAAGGGACAGAAGGCTGGGTTTGGAAGTAGGGGGCCAGGCATGGATGTGCTCCTAGGTTTTGGGGAGCCCAGAAGAGAAGTGGTGAGCCAAAGGTTCTAGCTCCTTCCCAGGAGGCTGGTGTATGCTGAAGTGCAGGCCGGTCAGGCTGTGAGGTGGATCCCAGAGATGATGTCACAGCAGGAGGTGGGAGGAGGTGTGTGTGGGGGAGTGTGTGACAGAGAGAGGGAAGGAGGGAGAGAGGGAGTGGAGAGAGAGAGAGAGAGAGAGAGAGAGAGAGAGAGAGAGAGAGAGGGAGAGAGAGAGAGAGACCCTCAGCCATCTCTGCAGGTCTACAGTGATATCCTGCGGCAGCCAGAACAGGCCCACGGCAGGGGAGCTGGTCCCAGCACTCTGCTAGCCAGACTCACCCTGAGGCCAAGAGACAGGAGGGGGCGCAGGAGGGGAAAGAGCCCCTGCCTTCTTCTCAGGCCCTTTGTGCACTGCTACTGGGATTTCTCAGGAGCTTTCAGGGGTCAAGGATGTCAGCAGTCCTGAACCCCTCAAGCCATCTGCCAGCTCTTTTCTAGAAGTCTGAAAGGCTGGGGTAGTGATCACCTGCCCCTCAGGAGCCCTGGCAAACAGGAGGGACAGCTTGCAGCTGGGCAGAGGGCCTCTCCTAAGGGACACTGACCTCTGGTGGCTTTAAAAATAACAGCAAACTGGGGGAAAGAGGTTAAAACAAACATTTATTTAACAAATTATATTAAGAATACAATCACACAGTGAAACCTCCTTTGCCAAGCGGTCACCTTGAATAAATACACAGGAAGGCAGCATGCCTGCGGTCCTTGTCCCAGCACCACACAGGAGCCCAGCAGCTTACAAGGCTTTTGAAAGGAGACAAAGCCAGGCCTCCAGGTGTTACGGCCACAGTTGCTCAGCCGCTTGTGACCAGAGCAGGTGAGGAAAGCTGGGCTGCCCGGATGCGCCAGGCCACCTGAGAGGGAGCTGGCTGTTCTGGTGCAGAAAAGTCCTTAACCCAGGAATGGGGGCCCAGCTTCTTCAGCAGGCTCTGGAGGTCAAACAGACCCAAGTCAATGCCATGACTTCAGCACTTCATGGCTTGGCGGCCCTCTCCTCCTCTCCTCCCTGGAGCCCACAAATACAGAAGGAGATGCCCACAGGCTGGGAGCCCTCAGGTAGGGGGAGGCGCTGGGCAGGCAGGCCTCTCAGCCTGACCCAGGCCCAGAGCCTGCTGTCATGGTGTGGTGACTCCCTGGTGACAGAAAGCCCATCACAGGGAGGGACACAGGCCAGATGGTTGGCCCAGGTGCTTTTGGGGTCAGATTCTGCCTCTGCCACTGGCAAGCTTATACACATGCCTCTGGCTCTTCACGTGACAGGCTGAAGAGCACCCAGTGCTGGGCTTGTTGGGGTGACAGGAAATGTGCTTAAGGCTGCCAAGCCTAGCACCCAGTGAGGGTGTATTGTGTGTATGTGCTCAGTACCTTAGTCCCCTTGTCTGTATGTCCTTCTGACAGAGGGCTGCAGCTTCTTCTTGCAGAATGACCTTAGCTACAGGTAGCCACTGGCCGCTAGACGCAAGGAAGAACACTCATCTCTCCACGTGGCAGGAAGTGCGGCTGACACGGATTCTTAGACTTGGTCTTATGATAGATTTGTAAGTAAGCCCTGAGAGCCCACCTCCTTGCCAGCCATGTGCTATCCGAAGGCCCTTAGGAAGGAACCTGCTTTTCAGTGGGGGTGGGGCAGGGCGCTGTGCTCTGATCACGCTTTTCAAGAGAGATGTGTGCTTGGCAGGGACAGCAGGAGTTGTGGGACATGCTGGTGGGGGAGGGGGAGACCCGAGGGAGAGGTTCCGGCGAGTCAGTCATTGTGCTCATCTTGCAGTGGCCGGGGCGGCGCAGGCGCAGAAAAGCCCTACACACGTACACAAGAGGCTACTCAGCGCCTCTGTGAGCCACAGCCCCACCTCCCAGGTCTGGGACTGCCAGGTCCACACGAGGTGGACATGGGTGTGCACACACCACCACTACCATCACCAGAAGACAAGAAACCAGGGGTTGGGTGCGACCTAAAACCTACCGCAGACACCGAGCCGTCCTCAACACTTCGGAAGCTAGAAGCTACAACATTCACAGTCAGGGTTATTCTTAAACTAAGTTCCGGGATTGCTCCAGCTCAGAGCGTAGTTTGCCCTCTTCCCAGTGGCTGCGAGTCCTGTGGGGAGTGTACGAGTGGGCTGGAGGCCCCGTCCTTTTCCAGGGACAGCTTTACTTGGCCTTCCTGATAACTAATAAAAGGATCCACTGTCTTCCTCTTTGAACTTCCAGGGCCTGTAAAAGCTTCAAAGAAGCCACCTTCTCCATCAAGGGAGGCAGGGAGGGTCACCTGGCATCACCTGGTGGGGTGACTTCATAACTGGGGAATGGAAAGGGGTGGTGAGACAAAGTGCACAGGCTTAACATGGCCAGGCGAGTCCGGAGCTTTGTCTCCCAAGCTTCCCAGTTAACTCAGACTGTGGGTGGTTGGGTTTTGGGTCACACAAGCCACTTGGCGTTACACCAGCAGCGACAGACACAGATCCTTGGGATTCTCAGCTTGTGGAGCCATCTGGGGACAGTTCATCAGCTCTGTTGAGCACCGGCGTGGTACTAGGTTTTGCTAGAGATGCCCATGTTGACCCACAGGCCTCTGGGGCACTGGCAAATAAGCTAATCACCTTTTCATGACCTATGCTACCTGGAGGCTGTGGGTCCCAGAGGCAGGGGGGTGATGGGCACACCACAGGATGTGCTATCTTGAGGGAGGTCCTGACACTTAGAAATGAAGTACCGTCAAGTGGAGAAGGTGGTCGACTGAGGAGGAAGAGTGGTCCACAAGGGCCTGAGGGTCTGGAGCTGAGGGGCTGATGTAGGTTGCTGAGGTATTTTTGGCCCTGCCCTGGCTCATGCCATCTTGTCAGTTGGTTCTTGCCAATCCTTTTGCACCTTGGCCACTGAGCTGCCTGTGACTGTCTCGAGTTGCAACTGAAGAGGTTGTACCAGCTGGTGTGTAGTCACCTTTGGCTACTGACCACTGTGCACACCTTCACATTCACAGACCCTCTGGGGACCAATGTCAGACAAACCCTAATAGCCAATTGTGGCAAAGCAGCGTATCAAGGTGAGGCTGAGAGCTGGGGCAGCAGTGACTGCTGTTCTCATGGCAACACGTGGGTTGGACTTGGCACCTCGGGTGGGTACCTGTGAGATGTTCTGGCCCAAATTCGGAGGTCTGGGACAGAGGAACTTTTCAAAACAGCAGATCCCTGGTAGGAGATGCCTTCTAGATGGTGGGGTGGGACTGGCTGAGAGAAGTTGGTGCCCTTGTGCTGTGTTTCCTATGCTCGGTACCATGCCTCTCAGAGCATGCTCTGTGTCAGCCACCACCAGGTTAGGGCACCAGGCAGAGGCATTTGGAGCTGTCACTGGCAGGTGGGCGCTCGACAGACGAGCCCTTTGTGGGAATTGTAGCTGTGGGTGGGCACAGTACCCTAGCAGCCGAGTTTCCATCCAGGTAGCTACCCAGTCATCACCACAGAAAGCAGGGTCCCAGCTGTGCTCTCTGGATGTCCAGTGTGTGTATTGAGGGAAGAGTCCATAGCTGTCTTGAGTGAAGCAGAGTCCTGCTTTCTCAGTGTCATCATGAGATGCATGGGCCACTTGGGCCTGTTAACCAGGGGTATTTGTTCCAAGGTAGCCTGAGTCAGAGGTGGTCAGTGCATCTCTCAGGGTCCTATGTGACACAGTCAACCCTGGAGTCTTCCAGGAGGGAGACAATGGCATTGTGGGATTCCTGTAGTGGGTGATGGTCGGCTGAGGGGAGCCAGTGGGTGTCACTGGGAAGTTGGGACATGTGCCAGGCCCTCAGAGGTGACTCCAGGTAGGGAAGGACTTTTCTTTCTTTGTGGGGTAAGTGGTCATCACACATGTGTGCTAGGAGCCTCTGGCTACCAACAGCACCTACATTAGTCACACTTATGAGCAATGTGCCCAGGGAGGCAGGGGAATGTCGTCAGGGGAGCTGCTGACCATATGTGACCACACAAAGACCCAGAGTGTCTCGATCAGTGGGGAGGGCAGGCAGAATGGGTGGGTGAGGGAGGGAGTGGCTCTCACCCCAGCCACTCCATCAGTAGTCTGGGCACCGGGTGGGAGCTGTCTTCTCCCGCAGGAGGCTGTGGGCTCCTCAGGACTGGGGGGTTTGCTGGCACCGAGTAGGGCTGGGTGGGAGTCGTGCTGCTGCGCTCTGCTCTGTGCGGAAACTGTACTCATACTGCAAAAGGAGGGGCAGAGAGGCACAGTTAGGCCAGAGGACCCCAGAGAGGTCCCCAGCTGAGCAGAGGTGATGCCAGCGCCTGGTGAACCTCAGGCAGAACGGCTGCTGGGTAAGCATCCAGGCTGGGAACTGGAGCTGGGATAATTTGCCGCTGAATGCGTGTATGTGTGTCACAGGCTCAGGAGGTGACAGTGGGTGGCGGCTTTCATAATCCCTGCCTGCCTCTGCAGGGTGAAACTTCGGCACCAGCAGTACTCACCATTGCTGCCAGTGGCAAGCTCACGCAAGAACCTCACACTAGGCTGAGAGGCAGGGACCTCAAGGAGAACCACAGCAAGGCTGTTGGGGACAAACCTGTGAATGGACTGCATGCCTGACCAGAGGCCTCCTCCCTCAGCCCCCAGATCCTGGGACTCCTGCTATTCCACCACACATACCATGTGGTGTCCATAACAGCCACCTAGTGACCCGAGGGCCCAGGGAAGGGCCTCTGGGCTGCTTCACAACCCTGTATCCTCTGCAAACCCTGTTTCCTCAATGCACCTAAGCCTTCCCTGGTGCAGACCCTGCATGGTTACACAGATGGACCAAGCAGCTCCTGGTGGTGGTTGTGGTGTGCCAGTGTGTGTGAACCTGTCTTTTGCTGAACCATGCTGTTGTCCCGAGCAAAGAGCCAGTCCTATGGAGGGTTATTAACTCTTGCGCCAGAGACCCCAGTTCTGTAGAAGTTGGCAGTACAAGGCTCATGGTCCAGTGAAAACTCTGAGAGTTTGGGTGTCTGTGTGGGGTAGTGGAGCCCTGCTGTTCACTTGAAGGCCAGGACACTCAACACCCAAATGTGGGTACAGGCAAAATGCAGGAGAGGGATCCTTATCCTGGCAAATGTGTGGGGGGTTGTGGGATAGCCTGGCACGCCCCAAAGGCAGCATTAGGTAAGAGGTGTTTAGGTTAGTGATTGCTGAACATGTTCAACAGATCAGAAGTGGTGAGCAGTGGGAGGATCCTAACAAGGCTTTCCAACAGAAAGCAGGTCTGAGAAAAGCTGCCATCTTTGAACCTGGCCACTCTGTGCAGGACACCCACTCAGCACGTAGGCTGTGGAGGAGGATGTGGTTCAACCCCAGCAGGAGAAGCTGCAGACCCAGGCCAGGCTGTGTGGCCCTACAACTCCGTGGCCAGGCATACTGGCCAGGCGGGACCCACCAACTCCAACACACACACACCCAAAGTGAGCTGCCAGCAGTGAGGAGGCGATCCTGAGAGAGAAGCGGCTTGGGGCTGAGTGTCGGCCTGAGGGTCAGCCACTCAAGATCGCACCTATGCAATCCTGTGAATTCTGCCTCACGGCATCTGTTACCAGGGTGGGTGGTGAGTGGGCTGGATGCTGCAAGAGGCCTCAGGCAGATCTCTGCTCCCTGGATCTTGGTGGACTCAGTTCTAGGGTGAGGTGTGGCCTACGAATCTCAAGGGTGGCATAGCAGGTGAAAGCAGTTTCCACTAAACATCTAGTGGCTATGGGGGAGCCCATCAGAGCAGTCCACAGCCCCACCCCCCGACTTTCCTACCCTCTAGTGACCTTGAAGGCACAGGACAGCAGCCCATCAGGCTACAGCCAGCTGGCTACTCAGGAGGCTTCAGGCAACGGTCAGTCAACACTGCCACCTGGTGGCTGCTCAGGTGTGTGCGGTCAGTGAACAGCAACACATTAGCGCCTCTGTTGGCTTTATCTGTATCTATAGGCCTTACTTTGCCAGGGTGGTGGGGTGGTGGGCTAGAGAAGGAACGTTTTGGGGTGGGGTTCAGGTTGGGATGATTACAAAGGCATAAGTCCTATGAATCCTTTGTTCCCAGGGTGCACAGGGTGCTGGCAGAGGGGCCCAGAACCTTCCATAAAGCCTAGTACTAACTACACCTCAGGGTGGTTGTACAAGGCCTGATCCCAGGCAAGAACACTTCTTAGAGCAGAGGCCTTTTCCAGGGAAGAGAAAGAACACAGTAGGGCAGAAGTGAAGCTGGGTTAACGGCACGGGCTTGAGGGTAGAGGTCCAGGTGCCACCCCAATAGCACAAAGGCCTGGAGCACCAGGACATCAGTACAGACAGAGGGATGCAGGGAGGGACAGGGCAAGAATGAAGATTTACCAGTGGCTGGGAGAGGGTCCACAGGAGTATCAGGGGAAGAGGCAGTGTGTGTGTAGGGAGGAAGGGGGTGTTAAGAGGTGGCTGGGGCCACTGTGACAAGAACATGCAGACGGAAGACAGAAGGACAGGCCTCCTACACTCCTCGAGTGGGGATCAGAGGCCCTTGGGAGCAGGATGCACAGCCCTAGGGCAGCTTGAGAGGAGACACCTTGTATGAGACACCACGGACACCTATGAGCCCGCCAGCCCCAGCAAGGTGGGATGTGATTCTGACTGGTGGAGGTGGGGTCTGGGCTGGGTCTGAAGTGTATATTTAAGTGGCTTCTAGGTGACTGGATGTTGGAGTCAGTTCTGAAGATCAGCCTGACCAATCCCAGGGCCAACACGATCTGGGGGGATGGGGAGAGGGGAGGAGTGGGGAGGCCAGAGGCTTTAATATGGTGGTTGAATGGGTGAGAGTGTACCAGGAAGGAGGGGCCGGGGACAGGGAAGGTGGGGGTACCCTACTTTGGAAGCCAGGGCCCATGTGATGGTGGTGGGGTCAGTGCTGGAGACACAAGCTGAGCTGTTTTGCTGCTGCCTCAGATGTACGCTCTGTTTATCAGACTCCCAGGGCAGAAGGAAGCCCGCAGGACAGTGGAGCTGTCTTCTTTTGATATTATCTGGTTTGCCTGGTCCCAGAATATCCTAGCCTGGGGCTGGGGCTGGGTCTGGGCATGGGGGTATAGTTGGAGCCTGGGCTGGGGGCTGGGGCTGGGGCTGGGCATGGGGGTATAGTTGGGGCCTGGGCTGGGGCCTGGGGCTGGGGCTGGGGCTGGGCATGGGGGTATAGTTGGGGCCTGGGCTGGGGCCTGGGGCTGGGGCTGGGGCTGGGCATGGGGGTATAGTTGGGGCCTGGGCTGGGGCCTGGGGCTGGGGCTGGGGCTGGGCATGGGGGTATAGTTGGGGCCTGGGCTGGGGCCTGGGGCTGGACACTTGCATGTAGATGGAACTACAGCTTTCTGGCAGTGGGTGAGAAAGCAGTTGTTGACAGGGCAGTGGGGCCTGGTGTGTGGGGTCATGTGGCCCATGCCTGTGGTGGCTGGGAGGAGGAGAGGGTCTCTGGGAGGGGCAGGGACATACCTTCCAGTTCACCATCTGAATTCCTATTTCTTTTGCACCCTGGCTTGGAGTGGAGAGGGAATCACAAGTACACACTTGCCCTTTCCTGCCCTACTGCCTGAGCACACAGAGACCCTGGGGGCTGACACAACAGATCCCTTGTCCCCTCTCTTACTCCCACCCCGCCCTCTCCCTGGGGTTTTTCCCTTTTTAGGTTATCTTGGCTGGAAAAAGTCACCACCCCCTCTCTTGTTTTCCCTAATTCCCCAAATGAAATTTCAACATATGTCCCCAGACATAATCCCCCTTAGGCTGTGGATAACCTTCCCACAGACGATGTCCTCCGCCTGGGATTCCTCGTCCCCAAAATGTTTGCCCAAGAGACTAGGGCGGCTTCTGGAAGCCCTTGTCCTCCCGTGGGCAAACAGAGAGCACCTTTGAAGGTGGATTTAAGCCCAGATCTGTTTACTCAAGACATTTGTCTCCTGCATAAGGAAAGCCTGCACTTGAGTACAAACAGCAAATCCTTTTTGAATTAAAAAAATTTTCAATTAAAAAGCATTTGGTGTGCAGAGCCCAGTCCAGCTGAGCAGCGCTGGTCCAGTGCACCCTCTGGTGGGAACAGCCCGTCATTGCAACTGTTCCGCTGGCCTGGCCCAGGAAAGAGATGTCACTGTCAGAGGCCCCAGGGCCTTGTAACAGATAGCCTCAGTCCTCTCGGTGGACGGTGGGTCACAGTTTCCACAAACCCGTGCTCACCATGAGACCAGCATCTTGTTAGTAGGACGAAGCATCACGGCTGGGTCACTGCAGCCTCCTGGGAAAGGGGTGACTAGATACCTCCTGCCACTCACAGGGGAGCCGTGGGAGCCACTGGGATGATCTGTGCAAACACTCCCAGCTGTGCCTGTGCTCGAGAGGCAGGGATGGGGAGAGCAGCAGCATCTATGAAAGGCCCTGTGCTGTTTTAATGGTTGGTGGGAAGCATGGCCTGAAACAGAAGAGCCACCTACTGGGGATATGGGGGAGGGGTGAGCACGAGCCATGCCCCCCATCAATACCAGTCATATCCGTTAGAGGGCTCTAGACAAGGAAGGCAGGAGGGTCTATTTCCAGCATCACACTCTGCAGATGAGGAAAAGGCCTGAGGAAGGGTCTGACTTCCTGAGACCCCAGAGTGAGCCAGGACAGTGCTGGCCCAGGCTGAGAGTGGCACTGGGAACAAGTGCTGAGCTAGCCAGGTGTCCATGCCCACCCTTCGGTGGGCTGCAGGTGGGGTGTGGGGCCAGGTGACGACCAGAGCAGAGAAGGCTGCATTGCACCAGACCACAGAAGGCCCTGAAAGAGTGCAGACAGGGCAAGTCTGGGGGTCCAGGTGGGGCCACTAATGTGGGGAACTAAAAGGTGGTTCAGGGGTGGAGAACAGCAGAAGAGGGCTGGGCTGTCCCAGATGGCCTAACACCAGGGCAGAGGGAGCAGAAGAGGCTAGACCAGGAAGCCCAGAATAGCTATAGATGCAGCCTATAGCAAAATAGTCAATTTACCTTAAATATTATGAGATAGTTTTTAAAATCTTTTTAAAACAGGGTCTCACCATGTAGCCCTGGTTGACCCGGAACTCACTATATAGCCAGACTGGCCCCAAATTCACAGAGATCTGCCTGCCTCTGAAGTGCTGGGATTAATGCTGTGTACCACCATATCTATCTCGAGTTTTTGTAATTTTTTTTTTTTTAACTCAAATCACACTGTTGAGGATGAGCCTTATAAATGACTGTGTGGCTCAGAGAAGCTGAAAGGCTGGACAGTGTAGCTCACCTGCCTGCTCTCGGGCCTCCCTTAGCCCCCCACCCCCCAGCACTGCCATATCATGCGCTTTTCCGTTTGTAAATAAATTTTCAGCCCTTCCACACCCACAGCTCAGCCTCCAACGAACCTTCATTCTAGAAGGTGCTCTTTTCCATTCACGGGGCTCCTGTTCTCCAAGATGTTCCTTGGCTCTGGGGTTTAACCCTGGGGAAGGACTGGGGGCAGGACACCTGCTGCACTGCTTTCCTGGGGTGGGCTAGCTTAGACTTCTGTCTGCCCTCTAACAAGGACCCCAGGGACTCCACTTAACAGCCAGGGCTGGGAACTCCTGGATATGCCCAGTCCTTCAGCAACTGAACGGCAAGGCTGAGGGATGGCTTGTCACTTTTTCTACAGGAGTTTGTGTTCCCTGCTTGGAAGATGGCTCCTTAGACATGGGAAGACTGGATCAAAGTGAGGTCCTGCAAGAACGTCACAAGCAAACTGGGGGAACGGGCCCTTTATGGGGCAGGGTGACTAGTAGCACAACAGCCACCATCCTGGTCCTACCCTTTCTCCACACAGACAAGCAGAGCCACACTGCTGAAAAGATGTCCACCTGACTCCCACAGTGATTGCCAGTCTCCATGCACCTCCTGTAGAGAGGTGTGTGCTCCCACATCAGGGTGACAGCACCACTATCCACAGGGACATGTCAGGCAGGAAGGTGAGAAGTCTCCTGTACCCATGGCTGCAGCAGGCTGCTGCTGCGCTTTGTTACCCTCTAGCTCGGGAAAGAGAAAGAAAGGAGGAAAGAAAAAAAACTTCGCTGTTCTTGTTGGTGGCCTTGAAAGAGAGAGAGAGAAAGAAGAACTATTCAGTCCTCTTTGGCTGTCCGACTGGGAGAGAAGCAGCACAGTGAGCTGGACTCACACATGGCTCAACTCAGTATTCCCGAACCTAATTTCTCCAATTGAAGTTCCTCTAAGCAATAACCAACCAACAAACCAACGACCAACAACCACCCAACCCCGGCTCCCCGGGTCTCAACCCTTATATAGTCTAAGCAAAGTTCCCAGAAGTCCAAGCTGCACGCAATTATAAGGACAAGCTACGCATGCCAAAACAGCTGCACGTAATCAAATCATAGCCACCGGTAACAAACATTCCAAATCAACTCATCATTATCCATTGCACCTGGGGCTAGGAATAAAAACATACTCAAACGTCATTTTGTGTTTTTAAAGAAACCAAAACCACAAACTCCTTCACAGTGTTCCACTACACATGACTAGTAACATTCAAGAGTGAAAGAAAGGCAGAGAAGTCACACAGTTGAGGAAAAGGAGCAAGCTTGCTCTACAGACACAAAACAGCCTTCCCTTGCTGCGGTCCCATAGGGCAGGCACTTGGGGTGCGGCCCGGGGGGCTGGATGCCTTTGGTACTGAGAGGAAACCACAGCTGTGGGGTAGACAGTCTCCGGGCGGCCCTGCATTGAGATGGCCTTTCAGAATTCACCTAGGAATCCGGAACAAGTGGTTGTTGTAAGCCTCCTCCTCTGGGTCACTGTAGAAAGTATCTGAGAGACCGCTGCCTTCCGGGGGAGGAACGCAAAGCTGTGTGGGGTGTTCTGTGGCGGCCTCATCCCACTCCTTCTTTGCTATAATGCTCACTTTTGCCACCTGTGCCTGGCAACTTCTTCTAGCTCAATTTGGGGACTGCTTTATTTTAAACTTGTGGGATAAAAGTCCCACCAACCTGGAGAAAAGAGTGGAACACCCACCTTGAAGGCAGAAAAGCCAACCATTCACCTTGACTCTGATTTCCCATGGGCAAATGTGGTTGGTGACAGTCACCCTGACCCACAGTGCTGACCAGAAGTCCACCTCTGCTGCAGCTGAAGTTTCACGGCCTCTTACTGACATGCTGGGTGTACCAGGCACTGTGGGAACCTCTGTGGTAACTGTTCTTAGGTGATGCTGCCTCTAATAAAACTCGAAAGACAGAGGCTCAGCTGTTAAAAGGACTTACTTCCCTCTGGGAGCTGAATTTGGTCCCCCACACCCACACTGGGTGGCTCACAACTGCTCATAACTCTAGCTCCATGAGATCTGATTCCTTCCTGTGGTCTGTGAATGCACCTGTGCGTGCGCACACACACACACACACAGAGCAAAATACAAAACCCCAAAGGTGGTGAGGTGCAGGGGATCTGGGGACTCAGGCTCAAGGCTTTGTTAATGCAGTCCACCATGTTAATGTGCCCAGAGAGGGAGGGTCAGGGCTCTGTTAACACAGTCCACCATGTTAATGTGCCCAGGGAGGGAAAACAGCCACCTTCACACATGACTGACAACCACTGCCGAGAAGCTGCTGCCCACCCTGATGAAAACACAAAGATGAAAACAGTGTAAAGTGTGAATACCCAGGGTAGAAACTGCCACCAGAGAGGCCTGGGGACCTGGAAGGGCCCATTGAGGAGACAAGTCCACCAGGAAGGCCAGAACAGTGTCTGGGCTCTTGTCTATGGGTGGGGGTGACAAGGAACAACATCTCTGTTGTTTCAAGTTAGGAGAGGTCTGCTCTAGAATAAATCAAAGCTGGGTACTTTATATATGACAGGTCCTGCTGACAGGAGCCATAAGGGCACAGAACACCCAGGAATGTCCTGAAAAGAGACAGGAGGGGCTGGGGATGTGTCTCAGTTGGTACAGTGAGGGGTTTGATCCCCAGCACTGTAAGGACCTGTCATGGTGGTACATGCCTGTAATCCAGCACTGGGAAGTAAAGACAAGAGAACCAGAAGTTGAAGGTCATCCTCAGCTACATACCGAGCTCGAGGCCAGCCTGGGCTGCCTGAGACACCATCTCAAAAGAACAAAAAGAAACACATGAGAACTCTTCAAAGAAAACCACTTGTTTTCCCATTGGCCAACATGCAAAGATCCGGGTAGGCAGCCACACCTGTCCTCAGGTGGACATGCCATGTAAAGTGGCAATCCTGTGGGATTCAGGATTACCTATGGGTAATGCCTATGGGTTCAGTGTCATTCCAATACAGAGGTGGGCCAGTGAGATGGCTCAGCAGGCAAGGGTGCCTGCTGTCAAGCCTGATGACCAGGGTTCTATCCCTGGGACCTAAGTGGTGGTAGAGAAAGAGCCCTGAAAGCTGTCCTCTGACCTCCAAATGCCTGCACCCAAAATAAACAAATGTAATGAAAACAAATGGGAGATGGAGTGGTGGTATGTGTAATTCCAGTTCTTGTGCGGCTGAAGCTAGAGGTTCATGAGTTCAAGGCTAACCTGGACTATAGCGAGACCCTCTCACCAAACAAAAAACCAGTTCGTGCAATCACCTTCCTTGAAAGACTGTCAGGTTCAGATGGAATAATTGTGCCTCTAGTTAGGAAAATCCTGGGGAGCATAAAGGGACCTGAACTACCCCATCATATGTGAGAGCTTATCCCAAAGCAGGAATCAGAACAGAAGGCACAGGACAATCTCAGTGCACCTGGAAAGATGGCAAAGGTGATGCTTGGAAGTCACAGAAGAAAACAACCTGAAAACTGCCAAATCCGTTAAAAATAACTATATATATATATTATACACTATAACTATATATAACTATAGCTATATATATTATATAACTATATCTATATATCTATCTATCTATAATAGCGTTAGAGTTTTCTTTCTAGTACATGCCAAACAGATTAAGTAGTTGGTAAGTGTTTAATATTTTAGTAAATATAAAATAACAGAAGAAAATGCAGTGATTTTTATTGTAAGATTGGCATGAAAACAAAACCTAAAGCATGTCTCCAGCCCGAGGTTGCCATGTATAAAGCACAAAGGGCTCTTAAAATGAGAGGGGAGGAGTCAGACTAAGAGGTGGGGGCTCCTGCTGAGGGGGAGGAGTCCACTGGGGAGAAGTCTGACTAGGGAGGGGAGTCTAAGGAGGGAGTCCACATCCTCCCCCTCATCAGGGAAGTAGTAGTAGATGGCACCCACCCCCCCCAAGTAGTGAACACAAAGATAAGAAGAACTGTAGAGCGCCCAGCCCTAAAAGGGACCTTGGTATCAAACCCCTCCCTCAAGGCTCTGGGATCTTCTAAGAAGAGGGAACTGAAAGATTTATAAGAGGCAGTGGAGAGCTGGCCCAGCCCTGAAGAGTGCACACTGCTCTTGCAGAGCACCTGAGTTTGGTTCCCAGCACTTAAGTTCCCAGCTCACAGCTGCCTGCAACTCCAGTTCCAGAGGGACCTGATCCAGCTTCCTCGGGTGAACTCATATGCACATATCTATACGTGCCCTCCCTCCAGGAAACTAAAAATAAAATCTTAAAAAAAAAAAAACAGAGCCAGAGGCATCGATAATATTAATCAAGAAAATGAGTGTTTTCCAGACACAACAGGGCAGATGTGCGTATGAACGCACATTGCATAGGGGGTTAGGGTGGACATGAAATCCTCTCCTGAGAATCAGCGTTTGATAGATGTGGGTAGAGGGAGAAGCTGACCACACACCAGGGCACTCCCACCCAAGACTGGCTGGGCAACACAAACTAGACCCAACAGAAACAAAAAAAACAGAGAGATCTCTGAGTTGGGAGAAAAGGGATGGGAGGAGTTGGAGGGGTGAATATATTCAAAATACATTGTATAAAATTTTCAAAGAATTAAGAAAAACATCACTAAAAAGTGATTTAAAAGGGGCTGTGGAGACGCTGAGAGGGAACGTGTTTGCTGTGTGACTATAAGATTCTGAGTTTGGATCCCCAAACTTGAGAGCTTAGCAGTGTGCTCCTGTAAACCCCACGATGAGGGAGGGCAGTGACAGCAGGATCCCTGAGGCTCACAGGCCAGCCAGGCTAGTGAAAATCAGCATCTCCAGGTTCAGGGAGAGACACTGCCTCAAATGTAAGGTGGACAGCGGTAGAGGAGGACACCTCTGGACTCTGCACATACCTCTACATGGGCGAGTGCACCCACACTTCCGTGTACCCTGAGGTGGGGAAGGGAGAGGGAGGGGAAGGGGGATGGA